>OX411780.1:12616191-14010536 GCA_948252455.1 Acleris cristana
GATCATAAATTCAAACTTTATGCTGTTTATTGATGCCTTTGACCGTGCATACTTTACCAAAGGTTTTTCCTATGTGGATGAGCTCTGAGTAAGTCGTCAATAAATTTAATAAGTTTCTTTTTTATATTTAAATGGGGTCGAGTCAAGACAAAGTCGAGACAGCTTTGTAGTACCAAGAGTCTCTGAGTTAGGCCGCGGACAGACGGCCAGATGGACATGGAAAAATTGTAAGGGTTCCTTGTTGACTACGGAACCCTTAAAAGACCCAAAGCGCTTCGTGTACTCTCCCTCTTTCCCTATACCCGTAAACAACGCACGACCATGAAAGGTGAAAACCATCAACTGACAGCCACATCGACGACCTTGGCATTGTTCCGGTGGCGACCACGGTAATCGCACGCGCATGTAAACAGATGTATTGCTGTGCTGGTGATTTAGGAAATTACTTTCCTATGTGTTACTATCGGGTCCATATTGGCTCATATAAAAACTTGTAGTCCGAATGTATTGTTATTCATAATCATCGCAAGTCATAAAGTGTTTTTTACTGAAACAGTTTTTATTTCAGGGTTTCTGTAAAACAAACCTAACCTAACCTTACCTCATTTACCAGATTTTTCAAAAATTCTGTAATAAAAACCGTTTCAGTAAAAAACACTTTATGACTTGCGATGATTATGAAACACATTAGATTCGGACTACAATTTTTAGATGAAACAAACCGCTCCCGTTACTATCATTCCCTTGGAGTGCTGGAGTTTTATCGAGGTCGTGATCTATAGTCTATGCAGCATTGACTAAAATTGTTTACGGTTTTCGTTCTACGTTATGATTTCGTTAAATTATAAATTTGAGTTTTGTGTATCAAAACATACCATAAAAATGCGATAACGTTTCTGGCCTCTTACACCTATGAAAAACTACGTCTGTATGTTTTCCTTTGAAATGTCTATATTTCATGTTTACATAAATGTCTATATTTCATGTTTACATAAATGTCTATATTTCATGTTTACATAGTGTTAAACAAAGTCGTTAAACGCCGTCAGTCCCTTTTAATGCAGTTTTTATCAATAGATGAGTGATTCTAAAAGGTTTTTATGTAACACTCTAATGTTACACTATAAATCGACAGTAAAATTATAAAACGTAACGTACGCAGCCAAACACAGCCTCAGAGCCCTGTAAGTTTCCCACTGTGAGGCTGTTACTGTCAGCAAAGCCTAAGTGCGATCTTCGTGTCAAAAAATGTTTTAAAGCAAAGTTAAGATTAACGTACTATTTATAGATTATAAAAAACAACAAGTGTAGTAAAAAGTTCCATTTATTTCTTTAAGTAAAAATGACAATCCGTTTCCTTAATTTTCCCATTCACGTTCTCTCCCGTCGACTGTTGAAGGCTAAAGGGAAAATGATTTTTACAAATGTTTCTGCGCAAAAACCTGCGCATTTCAGCGGCCTTGTGTATTGTAAGTGTGATGACGTCACTTCCGTGCGCCGCTCATCAGCTCGTCAAGCTGTGCCCGTCATTACCCGATTATTATGAGAGCTGGCTGCCGAGTGCCGATACAGTTTTCAGTTTGCGCCTCTCATTTACTTTTGATTTAATAGGACGAGCAGGGCCTCTATTTATCTTGGAAAAACCATATTGCCCTTTGAAGTGTTACACGTAATGGTAATTATAGTTTTTAACGCGGCCGCCATTACTGTCAAGTAAATAAGAGCCATCAAAACGTTGACAATACGGGAACACGTCAAAATCAATTAAGGTTTTACCGTGTTAAATCTCAGCCCAGACATCTGTCACTTAATTTACAATGAACAGTTGCATCAATGTACCTACAGTCGACCAGTAAAGCCCTTCACTTTTCGACACTATTTGTATGACATTATGGTTCAAAAGTGGTAAATCACCAACGAACGAAGCAAATAAAAAATAATCTTGTAAAAACATACACGTTTAGATTTTCAGCGTCGTTATGTACATAATAACCAGTTGTATTGAGACGTGGCTAGAAGTCATCGTGTTCAGAAATGACGGAGTGCTACTTAATAAGATGTCAGACAGCAAATTACGGAAATTTCCAACAATGTCCGTGCCATTGTTCTAGTGATACGATACGCCTTCGAAAACAGCTAAGTAGATACTATGATGTTTGTAACTAATTGCAAATGATGTTCCGTTTACAAACCGTTTGATTAACTCATTATGCGTCAATCTCTTTTTGTATAAGTGTAGTATTATGTTGTCTATTATGATGAAATTTGGAAAGGAGATAGCTTAAGCTTGGGAAAGGACATTGTTTTCTTATAGTCTCAGAAAATTCGAGGGAATTACTGTAAATAACATTACAGCGATGTCCACGCAGATGAAATCACAGGCAAAATCTAGCTATTCTAAGACACATTTGTATTTCTATACAAATGTGTCTTAGAATAGCTAGATTCAACAACATCATTCACAACAAATAAGATCGTATTCTTATATCACTCACGCGAGTATGAACATGCGTCATGTTTCGGAAAATTAGCACTATCTATCCAATCAATAATAATCTTTCAAGTAGGTAGGTACTTAAATATAAACAGGTAAAATTCTTTGCAAGCACTAAGAGGAGACCCTTATTATTAAAGTTTTTCACTGATGAAAGCTAAAGAATAAAAGACAAAGGTTAATTATACCTTGAAAAATTAACTCAGGCACAGTCTCGGGGCAAAAAGTAAATTTTAGTTACAATGTTAGTGTTTATTAAGGCTAAATATACGTTATCTTAATATTTAAGTGTAAAGATATAATAACAACTGCTAAATATATTTACAAAACAAGTCACATAAAGCGTCGATATCTTCCGATCTCTCAATATCGGCGTATGTCAATAGGATACAATAACTTCGCATTGAGGGCTGCGACAATGTGGGCTTTGAAAGTGATATTGCCTGCCCGGGGCTCGCCCCGACGGCTTTCCCGCAGCCAGATAGTTCAAGGTACAAACTATGCACATTGGTTTGAAGGTTTTGAAGATACGGCGTGAAATTATCGAGGCAAACGTCACACAGTGACACGGTTTAATAATGTGTATGGGCGTGTTATAGCAAATGTGTGATTGCCACACTTGCACATTAAATAAATAGCCAACAGCGGGCCTATTATAGTCACGTTTATCGCTGGAAATGAATGTAGATAAATTTATCACTCGTTGTAATTAGGTCGTTCAGGGGGCCTAATGTGGCTGCGTTGGTCGCGTGACAAAATGTGGATAAAACATCCGTCACTTTCTGACACGTATATACGTTCGAGTAGGGCATGCAGTATCGGACTATTTCCAGTATCGGAATTGAAAATCGGTATTGAACCTCAATATCGGAATCTCGGAATTACGCTTGGCATACAATATTGAACATTTCCAATACCGGAATTGAAATTCGGTATTGTGTCTCAATATCGGAATTCCGATACTAGTATCGGAATTGGGGATCTATTAAAAAACACACTTTCTATTCAATATTCAATACCGACTTACAATTCCGATACTGGAAATATCGTCCGATACTGCATGCTCAGGATATAATGCATAGAAGGTGCTGTCATCTATGTGTTGGAGCTTGAAACTAAACCAGGCAAATCCACAGATAACTTCGAAATACTACGTTTGTTTCGATATTACAATACCGGAATTAAAAGGTAATGAATATCGGATTTACGATATTGATAGGCCCAATATCGGAATTCAATTTCGATATTGAAAGTGTTCCGGTACTGCTCCGTCTAATCTCGGAATTATAATATCTGAAAAATTGGTCCGAGATTCCGAGATTTCGAGATTCCGAGATCTCGGAATTCATGCCCTACGTTCGAGAGTGACGGATGCTTTATCCACATTTAGTCACGTGACTTATATTTTATTGCATGGGAAAGGGAAACAAGCGCCTGTGTGCTGATAAATATAGACACATACATATAATTTGCAGTCTCATTAATCGTACTGCAAATGCGAGGAAAAAATCCACCAATAGGATTCCTAGCCTTGCTCAGCGCAGAGCTCTTATTGGTCGATTTTTGCCTCGCACACCGCTCCGCTACCTCGCACAGCTCTGGTGGACACTCACCCTATAGCGTTGGCAACGAATTTGTAATTTTTACCACAAGTTGGCTGGATCCGAGTGCTTGTTTGCCTAGTATTTAAGATTCTGTATTTATTACCTACATTGCTTTACATTTTCGTATGTGACCAACATGTAAAATAGGATGCAGAATTGCAGAAACTCCTAAATTGACCGTCAGAAATGCTACATATAGCCATCGGGCCATGCAAATTATATTCGATTATAAATATACAAACATACGTATTTCGCAAAAATTTTGCTAATGAGAGGTTACATAGCTTGATAAATCGCATGCGCCAAGGTGATATAACATTAACCTATTAATATTATATATAGCTAGGTACCTAATTCGATCGAAATTGAACTACCTACCATTTTATACGATTTTAGTGCAAATGCTCTATTTCTTTAGAACATTAGAACAATGTTGCCAATTGAAGAAATCTTTGTCGTTTATCATCAAACAAAGCTAATAAATATAAACGAGTTTTTTCACCAAATGAAGAAATAACTCTGGGCCGTAAATCGGCGTCAATTCGGCGAGATGTTTAGCGTGAGCCGGTAGCGTTAACTGACATTAAATGTGGCTGTCAATCAGTCTGATTAGCCGTCACGTGCGTATTGTACGCGAAATGTGAACGCTCTCTTTTTTAAAACAGAGAACACTAACAGAGATGGCTTACCGTAGGTCGCAAATATGGGCATACGAAAATGACTTAGTCTACACATCTTACCTAATAAGAAGGGTAGGATTTTTAAGGCACAATGGCAAAGATTTAGAAGCTGTATTCCACCATGGCGAAGGTTACGTGGGTCAAGGCCAAGCCAAGAGTTGTCAAAATCTCAATTTAACTTCTAAAACTAATTACACGCAATGTTATCCGAAATAGAGTATTTCATATTTGTTAAGAGCGCCGGCCGGCGAGAGGGCGAAGCTTACAACCCCCCTTGTTTTGTGTAAGGGGGTAAAAACCAACAAACAACTGAATCAGCGAGGGATTTCCGTTCTGAACTATACGAATGGCTGGTGATGAACTATAACAAATACAAAACGCGAATGCAGGCACTTTTTAAACGAAACAAAAGGTACTCCGCTCCGTTTTCTATATAGAAAACTCGAATTTCCAACTAGGGGAAGCTATAGAAAAACTACGGTGACATTTAACATTTATTAAGAGAGAAGTTCAGCCTGTTGAAGTTTTTACCGTATTCCAATTGCAATTAAGAAGAAAATACTGTTGTTGTTCGTTGTCTCTTAGGTTAGGTTAGGTTATGGCATCAGAATTTCATAGCTTGCATTCATTGAAATTTCTTTTGTTACAGAAAAATCTAAACAAGCGACCGGTTGCTGCACATAAAACAAAAAAGTAGTTAGCGTCATTAATAGATATTCACGGTGGTACCGCTTTGCTTTAAAGTCATATAAGAAGTCCCTCCTTTCCCGAAGACATGGTTGAGGGAGGTGATGGCTGAGATACGCGTCATACTCGTGAACGGGTACTGTCTGTGGGGTCCGGTCTGTTCACGCTTGCAAGGATCGTGATCGTTCCTGACGTAGAGACCTCGTTGTGATTGTGATGTTCTCCTAGTCATTATCTTTAATTTAATGTTATTAACCTTACATTTGTAAAGATTTTATTTGTGCTAGAGTTAGTTATTATTATTTATTACTTTATTAGTTTTATTACCTTGTAATGTAACCTACTTTTAAATTATATTGTGATTTATGATTGGAAAAATGACCTGCTGGAGTTTCTTGAGGCGTTTCTTATCCGCAATGATGGTCTTGTCCAAAGTGCAAGGAGATTCACTCCATATAGATTAGTGTAGTTTTAAGTAAGCTTGTAAGTTCGTTCGTTTATAGTATGTGATTTGTATGATTAAGTTATTATTAAGATATTTAGGTGTCTCGTAAAATATTTTAAAATGGTTCTTCAAATAAAGGTAATTTACTGGTAAAACATTTTTAATTTGAATTCCCGAATCTGTTAAAAGCATCAAAATGACACGATACGAAAAGGTATTTATAATGCTGACCGTACGACAAATGTAACCGTACATTGTCCAGTTTTAATTGCTTTTCTATACAGGCAAAAACCATGTGTCAGATTTACAACTTTTCCTGATATTAACTGACTGACAGACCACGCACAACCAAACCCACTTAATGTAAAAAAATATGGTATTAACATCATATTGATGTCTTATGTAAGAAACGCTTTTTGTAAACAAAAGGCTTACGGAAGATATACCTAAGGGAAGTGGCGTGAAACGAACTTTACACTCGGAAGTTGCAGACTTTCTCCAGTGTAAGTTTTATGGCAAAGAAAAAGAAAACGAGAACTACGGGCCATCTTATGATAAGTGGGATCATAGACATAGAGAATACTTAGGGCCCTTACTATGGCCGCCTTTATCGCGGTGGATAAAGCATCCGTCACTCTCGATCTTACATATTGGTCAGAAAGTGACAGATGTTTTATTCACGTTTACATACACTAATATGCCCGCTGAAAGACATGCTCCTGTCCCGTCATGCTCCTCATGCAACTTAAAACCACCGCTCTTGGATGTGTTCCAAAAACGTGATGGCTTCCTACTTGTGGATTTTATCAACAAAATACACAAGAAACGAGACTACGCAATAGAGATCTGGTTGACCTGACCAACAACAATAACGAAAACCTTAATTGAATTAAGTTTAACCTAGTGAAAACGTGACCTTGCTCGCATAATCTCGGTACTCGCGGCCATTCACTTCGCTTGTGGGTTTTCGCTAAAGTATCGCATGGACAATGTTACTGCGTACAAAGTTATTTGCTTAAACAAAACATTGTCTTCGTAATATAGTTGCAGAGTTCGGGATAACTGACGACAAATTACAAATGTATTTGTTATTTTAGAGACGTCGTTTACTCTCAGTTGTATGTTTTTTTTTTTATTATTATTGTTTATTTATTAACCAAACAATTACATATGTTTCTTAAAAAATTGTCTGCAAAACTGTCACAACAGTTTGACTGCAGCTGAGTCCTTTTAAACTTGATAGTAACAATTTGGTTCCTTAATACTAGCTTTATTTATATTTATTTTATAATTTATTTTATAATAAATGAAGTAGATGTTTTTTAAGCAGCCTTTTAAATTTGTGTAAATTAGGTTCTGATCGGATGTCTTCAGGTAGACTATTTAAAGTGTAGGGTATTCGTTTTTTAAGTGTTCTGTCTCCGTAATAGTTGTTGATCCTTGGTACCTTAAATTTACCCTCCGACACCGATCTTGTGCCATAGTTATGTTAGTCAAGTAATAGGTAATAATATGTCCCTATTTTTGTTCGCCGTGGCGCAATTTTGCTGTAATTCGGTATTCTACATATGTTAACTAAATAAGGGCTATTTCAGTTTTTCCTAAATCAATCAGTTTTGTCAAGGACCCTTGATTAATCGACATTCTTTTATAGAACGTATCTATCAATTTCTCTAGAATATTCGTTTCATTAAAAGGCATTTTCCACAGGGGGAGTTGACATTTTGTTATAGCCTTAAGTCTTACCTAGCCTACTTAATCAACGTGACTTCAGCAAAAAATAAACGTACTTAACTTAAATGAGGGTAAAATCAGGTAACCAAGTCAAATAAAAATCATAAAACTGGATAAAGTGCAGTATGGTTTAGTAATGGAAACAGGTAACGCGATGTGTTTGTGCACCCGCTATGCACTCTGTTGCAGCGTATTTGTGCAGTGCAAATGCACGCCCAATTTCCCCCGGCGTGGTACAGTCAGCTGGAAACTTAACCGAGCGAGTAACGCGCTCATTATCTTTAGTGTCCAGGTTTACCGCCATGTTTTGGTTAAGTTTGACGACTGTAAATTGCACCTAGAGTACTTAATTAACTACAGTGAATGAGTACTGGTAATGAGCATACAGGCCAATTAATGCTAGAAGGTATCTGAGACCCATAAACATTTAGAATCTCTAGATGACAATCACAAAACTGCAATCCTAAGACTGAACTGTGTTGCCAACCCTGAGGAACACTGCTGATTGGCGGCAAGTTAAATAATAAAACTTACCACTACCATCTAACTGTTACAGGGCTGTCCCTTTGATTACCTGGAACTGGCATTTGGCAGATTTTTACACTTCTTAATAAAACCCCAGATTGAAGTTATTATTATTATGAGCCCATAATGTCCCACTGCTGGGCAAAGGCCTCTCTCCCCGTCTTCCACTCTATCCGATCTTGAGCGGTTTCCCTCCAGTTCTTGTCCCATGATCCCAACTCATCACTCCATCTCTTCCTGGGGCGCCCCCGCTTTCTCTTAGCATTTTCCGGGAGCCAGTCTGTGGCCTTAGAAAAATTGAAGTAAAAACCTAAAAACGTATTTATAACTAGCTTCTGCCCGCGACTTCGTCTGCGTGGACTTCAGAATTTGATGTTACCAGGATGAATAATATAAATTTAGCCTAACCATAAAGCTTATAATTGCGCTGTATAGGGAAAATCGCTCAACCACCCCGAACAGCGACTTTGACCACACCAGAGCAACAATTCGATACCCAGCTAGTGCCATCTAGTTCGTATCTATACACTAAAAGTGTGTTTCTTTAGTAACTTCCGTGTACGCACACATCAGTGGATACAACTGAAAGGATTACAGGATGACAAACGTAAACAGAAATAAAAACCAATAAAAACACACTACTCACACATGGCTACCTGAGATTTCACCTTTTTAATTTTTATACTCGTCCATGTAATCTTTGTGAGCAAATTCACATCTTTTAACGATTAATTTGATTTCCCGTAGGAATGAGACGTTTTATTGGATAAAAACTATCCTAAGTCCTATTCCAGAACCTAACCTATATGTGTGCCAAGTTTAATCTGGATACGTTCAGTGGTTGAAGCGTAATTAACAAACTTCCAAACTTTCTCATCCTTACTAATAATTATAAGCGCAAAATTCATAGTAAGTATGTGTACATTATGCACTCTTGCAACAGCTAGACCGAATTGGATGAAATTTGAAATGGAGATGGCTTATACAATGGATTAAAACATAGGCTACTTTTTATCCCGCAAAATTTAAAAGTTCCCGAGGGAATAACGATAATCGAAATCAACGCAGACGAAGTCGTGGCTCTGGCCAGTTTATAATATAATGGTAAGATCCGTCAAACCGGGCCCAATTAAGTGTTCTAAAGACAACTCAACGGAACTCCTATTTTCTACTTTGAAAGACAAAAGAAAGCTCAAATCTACCTATCTTATCTATCTTCTATCTATATATATAAAAGGCAAACCTGACTGACTTATATTATATCAACGCACAGCCGAAACTACCTACTGTACGTAGAAAATTGAAATTTGGTACAGGGGTTCCTTTCATGATGTAAGTGAGCACTAAGAAAAGATTTCCCGAAAATCGACCCCCAACGGGATTAAATGGGGGAGTAGCGGGAAACTAATTCTACGCATACGAAGTCGCGGGCGTCCTCTAGTAACATATAAATATGTCGGTACGGTGTATTTCTAAAGGAGGGGGCTACGGCCTCGAGCCCCTCCTGTGTAAACCTTTGCCTTGACTTTACCTAATATTCACAACGCTTTATGTAATATCTAATCGTTTAGACTCGAATACTTAACTCAAATTATCGCTGATTTCCGCATGCAAAACGAAATGAACGAAAAATCATCAGAGCTCCTATTATCTGCTCTAGAGGAAACATGAAAACTAAAAAACTTACCTATCTATCTTATTAAGGATGTCGGTAAGGTCCTTTCTTTAAGGCGGGGGCTGCGCCTCCGAGCCCCCTATTTATCACTTTGGCCCCGCACCCCCCGGCTCGTTTCCTTAAAACTTGATTTTACAACGTGTAATCGTTTAAACCTATAACTAAAACTGACGCTAATTTCCGCACGCAAAACTACCCTCATATGTTTCATAGTAGCACAGTAGTTAATCAACCGCCCTAATATTTAAATAACAACTGTACAGTACGACCAGTTTCTTAATAGCACTCGGCAATCTTCGTTTTTCTATAAAAAAAAGTGACAAACATATTGTCAGATGCGAGTGCAAGTGTGATAGCCATAACCGGCCCAGAGCTACTAAGAAGAAGGAGTACTGTAAAAATGGTAATATTAAGAAGCCTTGACGAAGTCCGGACAATTTTCAATTCAATTTTTCGTTTGTAGCTCCATCGATACTATCGATGATTCCACCAATGTCAGGAGACGAAGTCTTGAAAATGGCGGAAAAAATTATAAAATCCGGATATGTCAACGTCAATCTGACATCGCTCATTTTGACATAGACTAACAAAACAGAATGTACAACATGGGTTGTCACACTGGGTGGCAGAAGCCATAGGAGAAAATAAGTTAATCAATTGTACATTTTTGACAAATAATTACTAATAGAGAATAAGATTTAATGTTACTAATAAACTATGGAACTCTATGATCCTGAAATAAATGCATTGCAAGTTTGCGCTATTAGAGTTAGTTTATTCAGTAGGTACTGTTTTTTTACTACTAACGAAATTGTTTTTTTATTTCATAATCTGATTGATATACTACTAATGTTTATAACCAAAAAAATGTAGGTATATGTGACATATTATATGTTTTAGATAAAAATGAACATGACGAAATTGTACGGTTTCTCTTTTCGCTATAATGCTGCGGAACCCAAAGAAGAGAATAATTAATGATCAAAATTGTTAAACCCAAGCTAAGTTAATAAAAAAACCACCTAAAAAACGCAAAAAATAACTTCTTTTAAAATGGTAGGTACATATAGGTCAGTCAAACTGAAGTCGGCTTTTGGTTAAAAATATTGTAAGTCACTGACCTATAAGTTACCTACCATTTAAAAAAAATATGTTTTATGCGTTTTTGAACGTGGTTTTGTGTTTTTTAAAACGTTTATTTTATTTTATACTTTTTAGTGATCATAGTAAGCTGTCATGTAGTCCCACTTTTTAGTTGATATGAAACTTTAAGACATTTCAAGTTCACCGCAAGTCCACGGGAAAGTCATAGTCATATTTCAACAATTAAATGTTTGTTATAGTCGCTCAACTATCTTAATCGAGATATCTTAACTATCGCCACCCTTGAAATAGGTACCATTGAGGAGTTCCGTTGACCATCTGTGGTCTTCATCATCAGTTTCAGTTCACCAAATGATATTATCTGAATGCAAATGCTGGACTTGTAATATTTGAGGATTTCCCTCAATTCCTCATGGATCCCCTCATCAGATTACAATTTGGTGACAATGAGACCACTTCGGAAGTATATTCTATAAACAAAAAAGAATTTTTGAAATCGGACCATAATTGACGGAGAAATCGTTGAACATACATAAAAAGAATTACATACAGTGGAACGTATAATCTCCTCCTTTTTTTCCGGCGGTTAAAAATAGGAGTTTGGTTGTCCAAATATTGTCTTAAATATGTATTCGAACTTGATCTTTCGTTATTACGCATTAAAACAATGTTTTCAAGTATCAACGCGACAATGTAAATTTCAATCACAACTTCGCTTCTATAACGTTTATCTATGATCGCGTGCTTTTCTGCCTTGATCTCTCCAGTTATGGGAGGGATATGGTTGTCCTTTTCTTTGATGCACGTCATCATGGCGTCTCATTTGTTACAACAACGTATTGGAATAATTTATTTTGTCTTTTTATAACATTTTGTACATTGAATTATAAAAAATCCTTGAATTTAGTTTCTATGTAATAAACGGAGAATAAAATGTTGATATTTGTAATCACGTAAAGTGATCGATCGCCCTCGAATAGGGTTTTAAAGAAATACATGTAATTGGCCTAATTTGATAATTTCCTAGTTGTATTAACTTTAGTCGAGAAATCCTGAAACAGGTATTGTTTAATTTGTTACGAAGAGTAATTATACAAAGTTTCAAGTAACCAGCTCAATCCGGTAACTTTTTTCCATACTAACTTTAACCCCTCTTTTCCCCCACTTTGATTGTCATATCTTAATTTTTTATTATATATAAACCTGGTCACCGTTTACTGAAATGTTTTAGTGAAAACCGCATTAAAATTGGTTCAGTGGTTTTCAATTGATGCGAGGAGAAACAAAATTAAGCAGACAAACAGACAAACAGACAAACAGACAAACAGACAAACAGACAAACAGACAAACAGACACCAACTCTAAAAATTGTAGAAACGTGTTCTGCTGCTCATTCTGAGGGCCCCTATAGTATTTTTGAGTAAATATCTCGAATGTACAGATTTTTTCCCTTCTACAACTTTATTATATGTATAGATATTATCTATACATATAATAAAGTTGTAGAAGGGAAAAAATCTGTACATTCTTAGTAAATATCTCGAATGTACAGATTTTTTCCCTTCTACAACTTTATTATATGTATAGATATTATCTATACATATAATAAAGTTGTAGAAGGGAAAAAATCTGTACATTCGAGATATTTACTCAAAAATACTATAGGGGCCCTCAGAATGAGCAGCAGAACACGTTTCTACAATTTTTAGAGTTGGTGTCTGTTTGTCTGTTTGTCTGTTTGTCTGTTTGTCTGTTTGTCTGTTTGTCTGTTTGTCTGTTTGTCTGCTTAATTTTGTTTCTCCTCGCATCAATTGAAAACCACTGAACCAATTTTAATGCGGTTTTCACTAAAACATTTCAGTAAACGGTGACCAGGTTTATATATAATAAAAAATTAAGATATGACAATCAAAGTGGGGGAAAAGAGGGGTTAAAGTTAGTATGGAAAAAAGTTACCGGATTGAGCTGGTTACTTGAAACTTTGTATAATTACTCTTCGTAACAAATTAAACAATACCTGTTTCAGGATTTCTCGATTAAAGTTAAAACAACTAGGAAATTATCAAATTAGGCCAATTACACGTATTTCTTTAAAACCCTATTCGAAAACCGTCGATCACTTTACGTGATTACAAATATCAACATTTTATTCTCCGTTTATTACATAGAAACTAAATTCAAGGATTTTTTATAATTCAATGTACAAAATGTTATAAAAAGACAAAATAAATTATTCCAATACGTTGTTGTAACAAATGAGACGCCATGATGACGTGCATCAAAGAAAAGGACAACCATATCCCTCCCATAACTGGAGAGATCAAGACAGAAAAGCACGCGATCATAGATAAACGTTATAGAGGCGAAGTTGTGATTGAAATTTACATTGTCGCGTTGATACTTGAAAACATTGTTTTAATGCGTAATAACGAAAGATCAAGTTCGAATACATATTTAAATACATATAATAAAGTTGTAGAAGGGAAAAAATCTGTACATTCGAGATATTTACTCAAAAATACTATAGGGGCCCTCAGAATGAGCAGCAGAACACGTTTCTACAATTTTTAGAGTTGGTGTCTGTTTGTCTGTTTGTCTGTTTGTCTGTTTGTCTGTTTGTCTGTTTGTCTGTTTGTCTGCTTAATTTTGTTTCTCCTCGCATCAATTGAAAACCACTGAACCAATTTTAATGCGGTTTTCACTAAAACATTTCAGTAAACGGTGACCAGGTTTATATATAATAAAAAATTAAGATATGACAATCAAAGTGGGGGAAAAGAGGGGTTAAAGTTAGTATGGAAAAAAGTTACCGGATTGAGCTGGTTACTTGAAACTTTGTATAATTACTCTTCGTAACAAATTAAACAATACCTGTTTCAGGATTTCTCGATTAAAGTTAAAACAACTAGGAAATTATCAAATTAGGCCAATTACACGTATTTCTTTAAAACCCTATTCGAAAACCGTCGATCACTTTACGTGATTACAAATATCAACATTTTATTCTCCGTTTATTACATAGAAACTAAATTCAAGGATTTTTTATAATTCAATGTACAAAATGTTATAAAAAGACAAAATAAATTATTCCAATACGTTGTTGTAACAAATGAGACGCCATGATGACGTGCATCAAAGAAAAGGACAACCATATCCCTCCCATAACTGGAGAGATCAAGACAGAAAAGCACGCGATCATAGATAAACGTTATAGAGGCGAAGTTGTGATTGAAATTTACATTGTCGCGTTGATACTTGAAAACATTGTTTTAATGCGTAATAACGAAAGATCAAGTTCGAATACATATTTAAGACAATATTTGGACAACCAAACTCCTATTTTTAACCACCGGAAAAAAAGGAGGAGATTATACGTTCCACTGTATGTAATTTTTTTTATGTATGTTCAACGATTTCTCCGTCAATTATGGTCCGATTTCAAAAATTCTTTTTTGTTTATAGAATATACTTCCAAAGTGGTCTCATTGTCACCAAATTGTAATCTGATGAGGGGATCCATGAGGAATTGAGGGAACTCCTCAAATATTATAGGTAGTATTTTTACTAACAAGTCCAGCATTTGCATTCAGATAATATCATTTGGTGAACTGAAACTGATGATGAAGACCACAGATGGTCAACGGAACTCCTCAATGGTACCTATTTCAAGGGTGGCGATAGTTGAGATATCTCGATTAAGATAGTTGAGCGACTATAACGTAGAACATTTAATTGTTGAAATATGACTATGACTTTCCCGTGGACTTGCGGTGAACTTGAAATGTCTTAAAGTTTCATATCAACTGAAAAGTGGGACTAGCTGACAGCTTACTATGATCACTAAAAAGTATAAAATAAAATAAACGTTTTAAAAAACAAAACCACGTTCAAAAACGCATAAAACATATTTTTTTTAAATGGTAGGTAACTTTAGGTCAGTGACTTACAATATTTTTAACCAAAAGCCGACTTCAGTTTGACTGACCTATATGTACCTACCATTTTAAAATAAGTTATTTTTTGCGTTTTTGAAGGTGGTTTTTTTATTAACTTAGCTTGGGTTTAACAATTTCGATCATTAATTATTCTCTTCTTTGGGTTCCGCAGCATTATAGCGAAAAGAGAAACCGTACAATTTCGTCATGTTCATGTTTATCTAAAACATATAATATGTTACATACATATACCTACATTTTTTTGGTTATAAACATTAGTAGTATATCAATCAGATTATGAAATAAAAAAATAATTTCGTTAATAGTAAAAAAACAGTACCTACTGAATAAACTAACTCTAATAGCGCAAACTTGCAATGCATTTATTTCAGGATCATAGAGTTCCATAGATTATTAGTAACATTAAATCTTATTCTCTATTAGTAATTATTTGTCAAAAATGTACAATTGATTAACTTATTTTCTCCTATGGCTTCTGCCACCCAGTGTGACAACCCATGTTGTACATTCTGTTTTGTTAGTCTATGTCAAAATGAGCGATGTCAGATTGACGTTGACATATCCGGATTTTATAATTTTTTCCGCCATTTTCAAGACTTCGTCTCCTGACATTGGTGGAATCATCGATAGTATCGATGGAGCTACAAACGAAAAATTGAATTGAAAATTGTCCGGACTTCGTCAAGGCTTCTCAATATTACCATTTTTACAGTACCTACTCCTTCTTCTTAGTAGCTCTGGGCCGGTTATGGCTATCACACTTGCACTCGCATCTGACAATATGTTTGTCACTTTTTTTTATAGAAAAACGAAGATTGCCGAGTGCTAGAAACTGGTCGTACTGTACAGTTGTTATTTAAATATTAGGGCGGTTAATATGATCATTTGATTTTTTTACGGGTAGTCACATAATTTTTGGCGGTTGATTAACTACTGTGCTACTATGAAAAATATGAGGGTAGTTTTGCGTGCGGAAATTAGCGTTAGTTTTAGTTATAGGTTTAAACGATTACACGTTGTAAAATCAAGTTTTAAGGAAACGAGCCGGGGGCTGCGGGGCCAAAGTGATAAATAGGGGGCTCGGAGGCGCAGCCCCCGCCTTAAAGAAAGGACCTTACCGACATCCTTAATAAGATAGATAGGTAAGTTTTTTAGTTTTCATGTTTCCTCTAGAGCAGATAATAGGAGCTCTGATGATTTTTCGTTCATTTCGTTTTGCGTGCGGAAATCAGCGTTAATTTGAGTTAAGTATTCGAGTCTAAACGATTAGATATTACATTAGGCATTGTGAATATTAGGTAAAGTCAAGGCAAACGTTTACACAGGAGGGGCTCGAGGCCGTAGCCCCCTCCTTTAGAAATACACCGTACCGATATATTTATATGTTACTAGAGGACGCCCGCGACTTCGTATGCGTAGAATTAGTTTCCCACTACTCCCCCCATTTATTCCCGTTGGGGGTCGATTTTCGGGAAATCCTTTCTTAGTGCTCACTTACATCATGAAAGGAACCCCTGTACCAAATTTCAAGTTTCTAAGTACAGTAGTTTCGGCTGTGCGTTGATATATAAGTCAGTCAGGTTTGCCTTTTATATATATAGATAGATAGAAGATAGATAAGATAGGTAGATTTGAGCTTTCTTTTGTCTTTCAAAGTAGAAAATAGGAGTTCCGTTGAGTTGTCTTTAGAACACTTAATTGGGCCCGGTTTGACGGATCTTACCATAATATTATTATAAACTGGCCAGAACCACGACTTCGTCTGCGTTGATTTCGATTATCGTTATTCCCTCGGGAACTTTTAAATTTTCCGGGATAAAAAGTAGCCTATGTTTTAATCCATTGTATAAGCCATCTCCATTTCAAATTTCATCCAATTCGGTCTAGCTGTTGCAAGAGTGCATAATGTACACATACTTACTATGAATTTTGCGCTTATAATTATTAGTAAGGATGAGAAAGTTTGGAAGTTTGTTAATAACGCTTCAACCACTGAACGTATCCAGATTAAACTTGGCACACATATAGGTTAGGTTCTGGAATAGGACTTAGGATAGTTTTTATCCAATAAAACGTCTCATTCCTACGGGAAATCAAATTAATCGTTAAAAGATGTGAATTTGCTCACAAAGTTTACATGGACGAGTATAAAAATTAAAAAGGTGAAATATCAGGTAGCCATGTGTGAGTAGTGTGTTTTTATTTCTGTTTACGTTTGTCATCCTGTAATCCTTTCAGTTGTATCCACTGATGTGTGCGTACACGGAAGTTACTAAAGAAACACACTTTTAGTGTATAGATACGAACTAGATGGCGCTAGCTGGGTATCGAATTGTTGCTCTGGTGTGGTCAAAGTCGCTGCCCGGGGTGGTTGAGCGATTTTCCCTATACAGCGCAATTATAAGCTTTATGGTTAGGCTAAATTTATATTATTCATCCTGGTAACATCAAATTCTGAAGTCCACGCAGACGAAGTCGCGGGCAGAAGCTAGTCATAATATAAATGTATAAATTAGAGCTAACCGATTTCCGACGTAAATTGGGTTCATCTTTTTAAGTACCGTAAAACAATACAACTACGGTCCTACCCTGCAACAATAGTCCAATTTTCCTCCTTACATTTTTCTAAAACATGATAGCTTACTACTGCTGCTGCTACTGCTTACTGCTGCTGTTTGACCTAAAATAGTTCGCTCTGAACTCTAGCTATAGCTAGTATATCTTTAGAATAATTTTATGAGGAAAATTGGACTATTATTATTACAGTCTAGGACCATATTTGTATGGTTTAACAATGGGTAAAGTTTCAATTTAAATCAACGATCCGTTAAAAACTTAAATTTGTAACTACACTAGTATTGGGGCGCGAGCGTAGGTACAGTCAACCAATTTGATTTCTAGGCCACTTTGGACAATGTTAAAGTGACGTTGACAACCAAACGTTACAGACTTCTTATGATTTGGTTTACAACGTCACATTGACAAAGGCAATAGTGGCCTAGGAATCAAATTGTTTGACTGTACTCCCGACTCATATCTACACACTACTCAATATGTCATAATGCAGTCCATGTCTACGATAAAAAGTGCTTTAAACATTTCACCATGGTTGAGATATATTAGTCCCTTATGTAGCAGTTGTACAGTCAGCAGCAGAAGTAGCTACGCAACCGAAGAGGTCAAAATGATCTGCACTCGACTCTATTGTCAAGAGAATACGTCGTGTCTAGATCATTTTGAGCATGTTATTCTGCTTAGCTACTTTTGATGCTGACTGTACTGCTATAACGTACCTTCTCGTAATATTTATTAGATAGATAAATAATTCAAAACTTTCGATATAGCCGTGGCCCCTCCTTTCAGAACTGATAGCTCCTAAACGGCCTAACCGATGTTCATGTTGAGAACCACCGCTAGAAAATCTGCTTTCAAATTGAAAAAACCGCATCAAAATCGGTTCACCGGTTTAAGAGCTACAGTGCCACAGACGGACAACACCCAATTTATAACAACCCTCTTTTTACGTCGGGGGTTAATAAGGTAGCACGCTACCTCAAATAAAGGTTTATTTATTCGAATGAATAAATAAATTAGTTCCTATGGAATCCCTAATCGTCATTTGCCCTAATGCATCGTTTGTCTGAATTTTCGTTTATCCTAAAACCATTTCTGCTTAAATTTTAAAACTTTTTAGTGTTGTTTTAATACAACCCTAACCTAACCAAACCGCAGATATAATTAGAAAAATTAAAATGTTGCCTGACTCAGCTGAAACGCCTGAAACCTAGTTTAGGGTAAATGAAAATTCGGACAAACGAGGTGTTAGGACAAACGTTGTTAGGGATTTTGAGTTACACCCAAATACATTATTATTACAGTTTAAACATGCTTAAATGAGAAGTTATGTTAGAAACACGTACTTAACTAGGAATAAAATCAATCAAGATACCTGTATTTTTTTATTAGGTTATATATTTTATACACTAAGGTGTGATTTAAGACGATTTTGATTAAAATGTTCCGCATATTCCCACCTTAAACGTCGGACTTCTGTGGGTCGCTGGGAGAAATGCCCTATTAAATTTATCGCTGACGCCGTGAAATTCAATTCTGTTATTTGATTAGGTACAGTGGAAGTTCACAAGATGCTGTTTGAATGTCGCATCGTGTTATTTTGATTGTGAGTTACATTTAAAATTCAACAATGACGTTACAAAATTCGCAGTAAGATTTCGCAATAAGATAAGACTATTGTCGCAGTGCAATTTGTAGCAAAAATGGTTACAATTATGTGCATAGTATTCTAGACGAAATCAAATTATAATAGTTTAAGAAAAAAAATGATAAATTGTTGTTTGAACATTGCTTTTACAGTGTGAAAGAGTTTCAAGAATCTGAAAATGTGCACCATCGATAAATTTACTAATGTTACTAATGTTACAATGTTACTAAACTGTTTGTGCTCTCCTAACATTTGCATGTCGATTGTTTACGGTCGAATGCTTGACACCAAACTACCATAACACCTTGTACATTATTCATAATCTGGCAAATAAATATTTACATGTATTTTTCCTTAAAAGAAATATCGAGCCCCAGTGCAGCTCAAGAGTCATGCACTTTGAGGGTTTCACTTATCCTTAGTTATTTATGCAATTTTGATATTTATGATATTATTTTATGGTTTATTTTATGATATATTTTATAGCGTATAAGGAATATTATAATATTGTGTAGTAAATAAATACGTTCTCTGACAGTTTTATGTTATTTTTCGTTGCGTAACGACTTATTGCGCCTTGCGGACGACCGGTCAGTAAAGGCTGGCACACAATGAAATACACACGCCGTTTTTTTTTTTTTATGGAATGTAGGAGGCAAGATGTCCACAGGCTACCTGATGGCGGCATATACATTATCCTCCTGACCAGGATGACTACCGGAGCAGAAGCAGAACGATAAACGATAAAGGTTGTGTAATAACTATAGTGCCCGGCCGATAAGAAGTCAATCCTGACACATTGCACAACCATGAAGTTTCTGATTATGGATAATGTTGACAGCTGTCAAAAAATGCTTTTAATACTATTCCTTCACACACAAACACGCTTCAGAAACTTTATGATCGTGCAATGTGTCTGGATTGACTTCTTATCGGCCGGGCACCTGTAGAATGCGTTTCAAAGGGAGTGGCGGGAGGAAGAAAAGAGAGGACGCCTTTGCCCAACAGTGGGACAATATTCTATTTAGACAATATTGATTTCATGTAGGATATTAACCACCGATAAGCCAAAGATAATAACCGATAGCAGAAATTGGTTTTTCATTTTCTTAGTAAACAACTTACAAAAAAAAAGTATCTTTTGAGACCACCTGTTTTTTAGACTGATGTCATTTGCCGTTTAGAATTTCAAACCGTATTTCCGAAGACCCGCGAAGATTGCCGAATCGCATTATTGACGTAAGAGCACATATTTCCCGTTGCACTCGCGTAAACCGCCCGTGTCCTTGAGCTCTGCCAATCGATTCTCCACGCATAGATTCGTCTACAATAAGGCTTCTTGTTTGCCTTCGCGGCGCAAACAATCAATACGTTATTGCGCCTCATTTGTCTTTTTACACAAACGGCTAGCTCAGGGGCATTAAACACGAAATTTCGGATGCTCCATCTCTTTTGTTCTGTTTCGTGAGCGAATCGAGAGGAAGTGACAGGTAATGTAACCTCGAATTTTGACTCGGATAAAATACCATTTCAAATCTTTTCCGAGACTCCTAGGTTTTCAAAAATAAAGTTTGAGGTACAGCGCCCACACACTTAACTGACCATTAAAGACGGAGCTGAGAATAAGTGTCAATGCTTGAAAGGGATGTAAATATATTTAATATGAAAAAAATATCTACATCCCTGTCAAGCATTGATATTTTCTCTCTGCTCTGCCTCCAATGGTTAGTTATGTGTGTTGCTGTGTGTACAATGCCATTATTTTACACGTTATCAACTGTTAATAAATCGAAATATCGAGGAAAATATTTCCATGCCCAGTAGCCACCCCTGCCTATATTTTCTCTTAAAAACATAAAGGTCTGTATCTGTAATTGCGTTACAAAAAAGGGTCTCTAAATTACATAGTACACTGAGAAGGGTCCAGAAACCGACAAATGATCAAACGGTTGATAATCCCAATTAGAAATGGAGATCGTGCCTAACATAAAGAAACATTATACGATATTCGAAAACAAATATCACAGACAATAAAATTGGGTCACTTTAATGAAAATGAAATTTAATTTAATTAAATTTAATCAATCTCACTTACACCATCACTAACTTGAACTTATAATTTCATTATTATTTAATCTTAAATTTTAGGATGAGTAGTGTGACATCGATATGGTTCTTTGCACTTTACATACAAAATAGCATATATTGATATCATTTTATTTTAGTGCGACAGCGAACACGAATATGAAGAGAAACCTCTTCACTAATAATGTAGATATTAAGATACCTAACAAATTGCTAGCACGATAGTCACTCAATATGTGCAAACGCAACTACGTTCCGATGATGTTAACTAGGTACTTTAGTGTAATTTACTAAACTTTATTATGATATTGGGTATCATTTTTCCATTAACTTATAATTTATAAACTACTAGTCGCCCGCTCCGCTCCGCTGCAAATTTCCGACTTTCCCGGTGGTTTTTTTTTTCTGTCTTACTAACCTTGTCCTGACAATAAAGAACACGACAAAAAAAAACAATTTGGTGCATTCGTTCAGAAGTTATGCGCGTACAAACATTTCGGCGATTCATTTAGG
The DNA here is from genome assembly GCA_948252455.1 of Acleris cristana. Taxonomy (NCBI): domain Eukaryota; kingdom Metazoa; phylum Arthropoda; class Insecta; order Lepidoptera; family Tortricidae; genus Acleris; species Acleris cristana. The sequence goes on from OX411780.1 coordinate 12,637,916, forward strand.
TTTAGTTGTGCTTTTAATCGAACCTGTTTTCCGGTATAAAACTAATACATAGCAATTTTTTTTTGGTTTGGTTTTACAACTTGCACTGGAATGAGAGGTATCAGGGGCTCAATTCTTAGTGGGTAAAATCCATAAATTATCGTCTGTGACTTGTTATAGGACCTTTTCTAACATATTGACGTCCAATGTTCGCGTGAGAAAATAATGTACTATGTCAGTGTAGAAATCAAGAATGTAAAAAACGTACAACGCCAATCTTAAACCTCTTTTTTAATGACAGATTGCCAGAAATCGTCACACATGCTACTGTCAACAACCTTTACACATAACTGCAGTCAAAACCCAATGATGTATTTTAACGTGATTCCTTTCTCATGAGTCATGATCTAATTTTGTTACTATGACTGAGTTCTATAGTAGCTCAACGATTCACGTTGTTTACTAAACATGGGTGCTATGTAGTAATACAAAATCGTTTACATAATTGAGCTCTTTGTTTGTTTTTGTGTTTGTCCGTGCTAGTATACCCTGAGCTAATGCACTTTCCAATCAACATGGTGGCTTCATAGAGTCATAGGGAACAACGAAAAAACTACGTCATACAGACAAAAAGATGGAAAAATAGAAGTCGATCATTCTCGAAGTAAGGATGTTAGCAATTTAGAGTGTGTTTAGTCTTAAATAGGGACCATATCAAAGTGACGTAATCAATCAAAACGTTAGAGACTTCTTATGATTTTATTTACAGTGTCACTTTAACGTAGTCCAAGGCGGTCTAGGAATCAATTTCCTCGACTGTACATACCATTTAAAATCAAAAACATACGCTTTGGGACTTTTTTAAATCTCAACCAATTTAGAAATTAGAAACATGGAATTTAAATCTTATTTAGGAAAATAATACATATAATTATGTCTGGAAAATATCACGATTGTACTGGAGGTTTGCCAATGCTTTGTGTTTTAGCCGTGATACCAAAGAAGTATGTAACTCCATAGTAATAGTATAAGCATTTAAAATTTAATGTGGTTACCGATAGAGTACAGAATGCTTCGACTACTTCATTGCTGTTAGCCGCCTCTTAGTACTAGAAGAAGAAACAACTGTACCGTTACCATGAGTTACAATTACCGTACTCGTTAGCTAGTCAAATGCTCTGTCCCTCGCACTCTATAAGACTACTGCGAGGTCTGCGAGGGACAGAGCATTCGACTCGCTAGCGAATACGGTAATTGTAACTCATGGTAAGGGTACTGAAGATTTACCGAATCGTATTTATGTTAGAGACTTAGGTATATTGTGAAATTACACTAAGCTTTTGCACATATTAAGCAAATAGGCGTGCTTAACGACTTTTTCGCATTTATTCTTTTACGTGTTTTTTCTTGGCGAAATTGTCCCCGTTTCCTTAATACAATGCCGAAACATTAGGCTCTTTTGTATCGAGACTTAGCCAGGTAATTAGTTAAAGTAAATAAAAATCGATGATTGCCAAATTGCGAAAATATTTTTGCAAAGTAGCTTAATGGTTTCCCTTTCTACGATACATAGAAACATTTTTCTTTGTAAAGAGGAGACAATATTGCTGTAAAGAGTACGATTTCTGGGATTTCTTTTACCCTTTCTTGTTTTCTAAACTTTACTGTTGAGAGGATTGTGAACCGACGCTTAAATCGCGGAATAGCTTAAATTTTTATAACGAAAGTTATACAATTTTTGTTCTAATTTCACCATTCTAATTTTTACATAGCATAAACCCCTAAAACAGGCTCACGTTTTTTACATTATTTCAAATATTTTTCACCTTTACTACATTAATATCTGATAGATTTAAGATCTCTATAAGATGACGTTATACGTTAACGTTAGTTAGGTTCCTACTCAGTAGAAGGAAAACAATCGTGCCCTAGGTACTGTAATACTGTTGTTGCAATGGAACTAGTTTTGTACATGTAACATCTCTAAAAATAGATATGCCTTTCGGTATTTTGGTTTAATTTATTTCCACTATACTTTTTCTACATGACAGTTGTACCTTTTCGCACATTGAGTAAATTATTATTAACAGACAAAGTCACGAGCCGCAACTAGTGACTAGTTGAACATGAAAATAGTAGCCATTCCTAAAACAAACACGAGACGTTCACTCATGCTTTAGGGCTGCGATTTCAATTAGGTATTGCTTAAACAGCTGAGACGAGGCCCAAGTGTTAAGAGACAAGCAAATATACCTAGGGTGATGTATAAAAGTAATGTGGTAAAAGTAATCTAATAGGTAAATGAAGAAAATTTATAGGACAAACCTACATCTCACTTGAATCAAGGATTCACGTTCTTTCGGCCTTATCTAATAGTTACGTACGTAACTATATAAGAGTATACCTATGGGTAATGAGGTCTTTGCTTTAATCGACATTTTATCCTTAAGTATATTCACCCAATAAAAATGTTTAGCATACTTAGAACATTGTCATTGTCATTGCTTAACATTTGATATTTGTGCTATGCTTAACATTTGATATTTGGCTTGAAATGTATTATAACAAAGCACTAACATGTGTTTTAGTGGCACTCATAACTTTTCTCTAAGAAATGCAAAGTTACCGCCAAGACATTACGCAAAGACATTTTAGAGACAATTAACTCGTTCCTTTCAAACCGTTCGTTCGTGTTTACTTGTGTATGGAAAATCGTCACGAACGACATAATCGTCATTAACCGGCTCTGAGTGCGGCCGTTAGAAATCAATAAATTCGATACTTAAATACTGCCGTAGTGTAGTTACCTACTCTTTTTTTGCCAAATACCAACTCAATTAACATTTCTGTTTATTTATACACAGCATTTAAACGTGTAAGCATAATGACAGAGTTATCATTGAAACTTGCACAGCTAACATATGTTTTGCCTCCTTGGCATCCTTCGGTGGTACATTGGAAATATTGTGCCATCGGGCTTTTGTTTTCATTATATCTCGGTAAATATAATCTGATGGTAAGTGGAATCTATGACCCATAGACATTTGCACTCTCGAGTCTACAATCTTAAGACCGCACATGTGTTGCCAACCATAAGGACTGAGATGGAATGCCTCTATGCTAGTAATATCACCTGAGGGCTTATTGTCTAACGCACTCGCAATCACAACCGGCTTCAAAGTGGAGCAATTGTTTTCATTTTGTATGCAGACAAGACTTCGATTTTCAAAATGAAAACGATCGTGATTGCGAGTGCGTTAGACAATAAGCCCTCAGTTGTGTTATCCCCACACCGGAACACAACCATGCTGCTTGGCGGCAGGTTACAGGATAAGATGGTGGTAGCGATCCAGACGGACCTCGCACAAGGTCCTTCAACCATTAAACTCGATACAAGTATTCTGAGGGCCCTGCCAAGATGCACTACGCTAACTACCGTTTCTATTCGTTTCGTTTTTAACCAATCGCTTCACTGGTTGATCACGTGACTTTTCGTAATACGTCATCTACCAGTGACGCGATTGGTTTTAAAACGAAACGAATAGAAACGCTAGTTAGCGTAGTGCATCTTGGCAGGGCCCTCTGCTCGTGACTCGCGCCCGCGCCACCACAGCGTTTGCGCAACGCTATCTGCGGATCGGCCGGATTGTCTTCGTTTCGGCACTCTCGCGCAGCCGTGAGTCAATCATTGCAATTTTATAATAATTGGGGAACCATCACGTAATAGGAAGCGGTTTATTCAATTAGAGAACGTTTGATAACTATCATTTTGGAGTTCCGTGTGTGGTGTATTGAGGTCGCGATTTTATTTGGTTTGTTTGTTTTGAGAGGCTTTCAAGTTTACTTTTCTTTACGATCTGGATTCACCGCTGCTTAGTGCATTTGCTATGACACAGCAATGACTGACAATTAGAGTGCGTTTCTACCAGAGCTGGGCAAGGCACGGCACGGGGGCATCGAGGTGTACGAGGCAAAAATCCACCAATAATATATCTCAAAAAAATGAGAGCCAAAAGAGAGATTTTCTCTTAGTTGACAAAAAATGAATACAATAGTTAAGATATTAGTTATATCAACCAAAGCAGATAGTAACAACAGCAATTTCTTTAGTGATTCAACTAACATCTTAGTTGATGTATCTAACGTTTTTTTTCAGTGTGCTATTGCTGGTTTTTACATATATGGCTTTGGTGAAAACACAGCCGTAGTTTTAGCTTTTATAGCTAAGGCCATAAACAAGTCTCGGACAACTTGCGTCGAAATGAATGACGAATGACCACGGTCGAAGGCATGCACAACACATACGCGTTGATAAATCAAGTTTCGACAGTTTGAGTCAAACCTATTTATTTCATTTCGATATTCGTTAACATTTGCATATTGCATCTTGTTATGCCCACTGATGTTACTGATGTTTAAAAACAGCTGATGCTTTTCATATTGGTATTGTAATTAGTGTTGTGTATTATCGATTTGTTGTTGTATTGTCTCTTCGAGTTGTTGTCGGTGTGGGGATAAGGCAATCGGTGAAATTACTTGCATTCCATCTTAGTCCTCAGGATTGGCAACTCATTAGCAGTCATAGGATGACAGTCTTAAGATTGCAGTCTTGAGAATGTTTATGGATCTCGCATCCCACTTACCATTAGGTGGCCTGTGTGTATGTTGCCTTCTCTATGCCCAAAAAAACCCCGTCATACTCCCTTCTAGCATTAAAAAAAATAAACTAAGTAATCATTGAAATAATCAATAAATGCAGCTCGAACCAAGGAAAATCCTCGCCAAGGCTAAATAACTAAGTGGTAATGCTTTTAATTAATTACTAACAGGCTTTCACGCAGTAGTATGTAGCAATGCGTATGGTTTAGCGATTAGAAATCTTGAGTCTTAGGTATAAAGTTATTTTTTTGTTGTCACTAGATTTGTGATAATTATCTTGAGATTGTTAGTGTTTGTTTAGCTTTGACTTCTTTTACGGTGAGCAATAATGGATGCCTATTACCACCAATTATTTAATAGAGGGAACGTAGGCGCAGGTTTACTGGCGGAATTTAAGATTTTTATGTAACGTTCGTCAAATATTTATTGCAATTTTGATGGACATATTATTAAATAGTATTTTAGTATAATGCTAAAGTGTGTTTGTTTATTATTTCTTTATGGAATAAAACTTAAGTAGGTACAGAGCTATAGTTGTACCTCGGAAACACAAAGACAGTTCAGGAATAGCGAAAAACTACTTTAACTAGAACAAAGTTACGGGCAAAGGCTAGTAAATAATAATGTATCAGTCCTTTTCCTAAAAGCTCTATGTTTGTACCAACTATGGGTATACAAAGCCTCAAAAACAAATACTCGCGCTCATCACAAATATTTGCCCTTTTCGGGTATCAAACCTGGGCTCGCTAGCTTCGTAGGGTAAGCTAGGCTAACCGCGTCGTTAGAGCTTTATCTAATAGAGCTAGGTACTAAGAGAAAGGCGAGCGGTTACCGTTTTGTTACGAGGCTTTGATTACGAAACCATTTCGCTCTACACTGCCTTCCTTAGACAACTGGGGTTGCCATAATTTTCTAGAAAGGCCAGGGAATCGATAAGGAAATTATTTATTTTATTGCCCGCTATTAACCGCGACTTCGCATAGAAGTTGTTTGTTAAAACTGCCTCGGGGACAATAATTTTCCCGGGTTTAAAAATAGCCTTGCCAAAACTAAAAAAAAGGATCTAGATTGTAATGGTGTGCGTATAAGGGTAACAATAAGGCCTAACAACACATAAGATACATTAACTAAGATGTTAGTTGAATCGCTAATGAACCACTTAGTTGTTATCATCAGTTTTGGTCAACAAAATCTTTCTTGGTTGGCTCTCATTTTTTTCAGTGAATTTTTATTAAAACAGGATAATAGACAGATAGTCATTTTTGCTTTTATTTTATACGTATTACGTGGTTATCTTTATACATAATTTATATTATTTATAACAAAGTCGCTTCCAGTAGTCAGTCCCTCTGTATGTACGCTTAGATCTTTCAAACTACGCACCAGATTTTAAACCGGTTTTCATCAATAGATAGTGGTTCAAGAGGAAGCTTCTGCCCCCGACTTCGTCCGCATATATTTCGATTGTCGTTACTCCCTATTTTAAATTTTCCGTTGAAAAGTAGCCTACGTGTTAAACTATCTCTATTCCAAATTTCATCCAATTCCATCCAGCCGTTGCAGCGTGAAAGAGTAACAAACATTCATACATCTATACATACAAACTTTCGCGTTTTTAATATTAAGTAAGGATAAACTTTGGATTATTTACTGGTGTTACAGAAATACATAAACTGAAGCAAAGCGAGGGCGGGTCGCAAGTACTAAATAAATTAAAGTGTTGCTGTCGTATTTTTTACTTACTCGTAGGCATAGCTAAATGCTACTGCAGGGTACGTTAGTTTCACTGCATTTCAACGGTTTAATACTAAAGAAAAACGTCATATGTTAACGATAACGATAAGCCACCAATTATATTAAATGTACATAAAATTTACAATGTTAACCCATCGCGTGTTAGTTGCATTACATAATAGAGGTATATAACTATCACTGTAACGAACGTACAGTCAAGTAATAAATCAGTCCTATTACATAATTTACTGAAGGTCGATGTTATTTAATTCACCTCCTGTACTTGCACGTTAATCTGTATGTCTTTGGGTCAAAGTGCATTTTTCGACATCATTGCGTGAGTTAAGTAACATTTATTGTAACATTTATGCGTATGCGCAAGTTGCTTAAAGAAAGTAAGTTTGGCAGTTTCTCGTTTAGCTAAATTGAATATTAAACAATTTTTCGGATAAGATAACAACTACAATTATTATTTAAAAGCATTGTTAGGTACTAAATTGGTATAAGAGAATACTTACTTAAGTATAGCTTGGCAAAAAATGCGGCGTGGTTACAAGTGGAACCAACATATTCCTAAATGGAGGTTCCATTAAAGCAGCAGTTTATTAGGTTGGTTCACTCAAAATAGCAGCGTCCTCGTTTTTTCCAAGCCCTTTTTTGCTTGCTCTACTCTATTTACTCATAGTGTATTACTTCGTATGGACTTGCCCTAGGTCAATAAATCTGGTCAACTCTATGATGTAAAAACTATAGCTGTGACTCAATGACGGTGAGATTTAATGCGACGTGTAGATCGAAAAAATCTGAGAGCTGGCGCTTTCTTGCTTGTCCAAATATAAGTGACATTTTTGTTTGCACAACCCTATCTAGTAGTATAAATCGATAGCTATAATAGTCTTGTAATTAACGTTTACGAGATGTACCTATGTGGAGGTCAACTAACGGTTGTCGATCGACGGTTTATACAACCGTCCAATCCAACGAGACCCTTACACGATTGCATAGAACTAATGACTTACCTGAGCAACAGCATCCATCGCCATCTTGTCGATGTCCAGGGTGTAGAAGTTCAGCTGCGGCACGTACCGCCTCCTCGGCCTGATGACGTCATAGTACGCCACCACATCGTTCACCGAAACCACGGGACAGTCATCCGCCGTGCTGCACCCACTACTCACCCCATCCACCCCACTATCAGAATCCCCCTCCCCCCCAAACCCTTCCTTTGAATCCCTACGATCCCCGAAACTGGTTTCCGAGCCTTCCTGATACCCCGATTCGTTCATGTCATCAGGAGTAACGATTTCGGGGATTTTTAACGAATCGAACTCATAGTCGTCCTCTTCTCCCATGTCGGTTATTTCGGCGATGTCGGTGATCTCTTCGATTTCGGTGATGTCGGTTAGATCGGTGTCGGTCATCTTGGCACTGTGTCGCACACTGTCCACTACATAATGTTCCGTGACACTGTTTTGCACTGCTGGCGCCCTGTGGACAAACGTTTAATTAATAATAATGCAGCAGATGAGTGCATATTTAGAAATAAATGCTTTTGTAAAAGAACAAATTCGATCTTTATCTTAAGACAAAGACAAGACCCACGAGAAAACACCACCATTTTTAAAAGCTGTAAAAACGTAGATAATCCTTATCTAGCAAAGTGATCTACTCGTATCTATATCATTAGAATTCAGTGAGAAGACGATACAATTTGTTGCCCAAAAGTCTATGCCGTCATAAATTTCTAACACTTATGCAGATTTTTCCAACTGCGTATTAGCAATTGACTTAATTTATTGGCTGACATTCTCAAATGCGTAATCATTATTTATCGGGTTTAAAGTTTTCCCGGTAACAGTGGCTCACAATATTGAACAAAAACGTTGAACCTCTAAATTAGTACCTTTCTATATTTAATACCGTGTAGGTAATTAGGGGTAGGTAACTTGGCATAATGACGACCCCGTTAGTCTAGGTAGCCCGGAAGTTTAAAGTTCTGGGTGATATTTATTGCACACAAATAAGTACAAATGGCGGACCTAACGCCTAATGGTACTCTCTACCAGTGTCTCAATCGGAATAACCGTGCCTAAGTCACCTGACCTTACTTTAAACCCCCTACATATTGGCTTTACTTTATGTTTTAAAAACCAAGCGACATTAAATCCCAATATATCTGCTCTAGCGACACTAATGCGCGAGATCGCCGAGAGCCCCGCCGGACACTTCTCACTGTCGGGATTGGTAAGTCTAATAGATGACGCTGCGACCCAAAAATGTTATTGTCCGATGCTACCACCGGAAAAATATGCCTAGATAACAAAAAGTTAAGGCGTTAATAAATCGTATGTTATTTTGACACTAAGGCATAGCCAAAAGGAAGGGCTATGTTTTTAGCAGTCGTATTTACGTATGTAGCGCCTAAAGTTCTCATACGATTTTGATCAATAAGGTTTCAATCGATGCGTTATTATAGTGCAGGAGACGTAGGCTACATTTTATACGAAAAAAATCACTATGGCGGACTTCAAATTCAATAACCGTAGGTATGGACTTATGTAGACGACAACATCAATACTAGCCTAGTCTAGTTTTTAAATCACTTTGTAACCACAAAAGGCGAATTATTTGGTTATTAATTTGTTTCGTTCAATTTTGCCCCAGGGCTCTATTCTACTCGGTAAAACCATATTGCTTTTGACACGCATTATTTTCAAATGACTTGCCATGTAACGTTGACAATACGATAACTCGATAACATTGCAAAAACAATAATGGTTTTAGTATTATTTAAAAAATCTACTGGATTCTGACTTTTAAAATAATTCCTACTTATTATTATTTATGTTTACATCAGCGTGATTAAAAACATCAACATGTTTTGTTTGTTAGGTTAACAAACGGTACAATATGACTACAAACAGAGTAAGACACAACGAACGCCCTCGTTAAAACCCATCACGACCCTATCCCCACGCTTCGCCGCATCTATACACGCGAGACGAGTACGTTCGAGGTTTCCGAGTGAATTTGCAGACGGTGCCTGTCAAAGTGACGAGGGGAATAAAGAGCTAATTTTATACGCCTCATTTTTGTGAAAAGGTTTCGGGAGTACTTTTGGTTTTAGCGGGAAAGTTTAGTATTCCTTATGAGAAATTATGTACCTAAACACTTTTTTTGAACAGCACATATTCGAGATTTAGGTACTTAGTTTTTATTACATGATAGTAAAAGCTACTTTTTTTATTTAACAGATACAAAACAATAAAACAATTGTAACATGAACCATGCAAGGTTTTTCTATACTTCTCGCACTCTAAGCCATTTTGAAAAAGGCTTAAAACGCCAGATTCCAAATTAAAAAAGTTGGAGGCAACAGTAAAGAAGGGAAAATTGACGCCGCGGGCCGTGGCTTCTCGTTTGGGTCTCATTTAGGTGTTTTTATGGAACATATTCGTACAATTTACAGATATTGCTTTTGTTATTTGACATAATTCAGTAAATATATCGTATTAAAACATGGTAAAAAAGCCACATTAAAAAAATATAAGGGTGTATGTTGGAATAACTCTATGAAGGTTAAAAATGACAAGTTACTACGTTGGTATAGGTACCAATTACATAATTACACTTTACGGCCTAAACTCAACTAAGTCTTAAGACCGCCGAACTTGAGAATCTTGTGGGAATCGACCAACATAGGTCACTCCGTAAACATATGTACCTACTGTAAATAATATACGAGTAGTAAGGATAGTATAGTAGTGTAGTAAGTATATTATATGTATAGTACCAAGTATTATTTTATTTCGTAACTTGTGTTAGGTTATATTGTACGCCAAATGGTACAATATAGCATTTGACATTACTTTTACCACTGTACCAAACCAATTAAAACTATGTTTCACAGATAAATACTTCGACTTTGACTTTGTAATAATGTAACTACCAAAACTACAGGATTTTAATCTAATTACGTACTTCTATTAGTTTAAATACTTTGTAAATCAAGAAACAGAAATAATAACAAGGAAAACAACAAGTCAAATTTCTTAACCTTAATAGGAATCACATTGTCACTCTTCCCATCATAATGTACAAAGGGAAATCTCTCGAATTACTTACCCCAATTTTTCCCATTTCCCCCTATCTGTAACAGATCAAGAAACAATACCCTTTCGCGTTAACAAGGCATAATCACAATTTAAATATGAAACAAATTCAACCCTCTTTTCATTTGAGCAAGGCCTTTTTTGCAACACGAGTCTAAAATAGATGCTCCATTTTGCTGAACATTTCTGGCGCAACAGGCTCCCTTCGATCCGCTATGTGGGTCAGGGCCGCCAGCAACAAGTTGCGTTGCTGGGTCAACTGGCAACCTTGAATCCAGGGGAGTGTGGGAAATCGCTTTAATTTCGATGGGTTTTTGGGCCATGAATAATTTGAGACCGGAAAAATGGCGACGTTTTGTTAAATCGTGTATTTCGTGATTATGATAATTTGGTCGTTTATTGTAGGTACTGTTACATCATGTTCCTCAGCCCCCATAATGAAATCCATCGATTTGTATGAATTTCCATTCATAACGACATAACAAATTCGAATAGATGAGGCGATTTAATTAAATTTACACCCTTTCATATGGCATCGATCATGTGTGGCGATAATCGGCAATCGCACATCGCGAAGATAGCGAAACATTTAAATCTTGGTACCTACAACGTCACTAACTCTGAAAGGTTTATTTTTTAAATAGTCAATGCAACGCAACAAGACTTTTGGTTATGCACTCCTTTTTCAAACACTCGAGATAAGAACTGATTTTACCTGAACCCGAAGATATTTTTAAGATTTCTTGCACTTTGTAATTCGAACCAGTCATATATTTGCATTTATCAAAATGTTTGACATTTTAGCAACCTTTTTTCCCTTTAACATCAAAGACGCCCATCATGGCGCGCTGCCAACGAGTTCGTTGTCATTTCGGCAACAATTGGCTAATTCTAGACTATGTCCGTTAACAGCTAATCGTCAATGCTATTAACGACCTAACGCCTTTGTAATAAGGAAGCTTAATTCAAAGTGCGTCGCAGAAATAACTTGGCAACGTGCCATTCAGTACAATGCAGGTGACAAATCATTTAATGAAAGTTCGGTGCATTTGCGGTATTCTTAGAACTAATAAAAACAAATTGATTAACTATAACACCTTCAAGCCCAGGAAGTCAATATGGAGTAGGTAAGTACACTTTGTAAGGAAATCAAGAGACATTGGTCCTGAATCTGCGAAGAGTTAGCTATTTGAACGTTGCAGCCCGTTATCAATAACAACAAAAAATTCAACAAAATTCGTTTTTTACACCGTCGAAAACATCCCAAAACAAATCTATATCGAATAATACTTCAGAGTAAACAAAGAGTTTTTGTTGCTACTAAACTAGCGCTATTTCTTTCTAATAAAAAAGTCTCTAAATGAATGCCGAAAAGCTAAATTTTCATATGCAGGGCGTTTCAGTGAACTCGCCGCCACCGCACCGATCCAAGGTCGCGGCGGAGTCACTTGTTGCATTCATTCATTCACTAACTCATTCACTCAATCCGTTCATTCAACGAATATTCACGAAGATGCGCCATGTTTCTTTTAACATCGCTTGGGGTTGTTATGTGTTAATATTTATCGCTGGCAATTTATGTAACAACATTTGAGCTGAGCTGTGCGAATTTTAATTTATTTTCACTTTCGATGAGAATCAATAAGTATGGATAGAAATGTTACTTATATATGTTTCAGAGATCGGAGTCATAATCGCGGTAAGTATTTATCGTCATAATATATGTTTTATTTGAAGCGTTATTATTTGACTGTTTATGTTATTAGGAGCGTTGATATTATAGTAATTATAGGAGAATCAGAGCACTTGAAACGAATGTGTTCGTTGCGTAGCAATTTGCAACGTTTTCGCCCTTGTGTAGTATAGCAATGTGAAAGTTGTAGAACATTCCCAGAATTTTAAAGTATTAAATTTCTGAAAACATACTCGGAACATTTGAGGAAATATAGAGAATGTTCGATTAACATACAAAAATTAAACATAAAACTTACTGAGAATTTCTCATTAGAAACTTTGGCAATATCAATAATTCCTCGTCAGTACGTGAGTCCTAAGCTATTTCCACTTCTCTCAACTATATTCATATCACAAGAACAAGATACTCAATACGGAAGTTCTGCGACATGAATACATCATCAACGTAGAAGCATATCTGGATCAAACGCAGGGCATGCAGTATTTTATCAAGCAATACGATACGTATAATGGCGATTGTACGAGACCGGCTTTTATGGCAGTTATGTGACTAGAAGGTGTATACGATACCTTTACCGGATCTCAAACGCTGTTGCTGCGTAAATTGAGCTGCTTCTGCTCATCTGCTGCCAGGCGGTGTTATAACGACTATTAGATACCATTGTAATGTAACGTCTATCTGCGATATTGTTTTATCGTACCTATATACATTATTTTGAGCACAGATAGGGGGTCGGATGGAATATCGTGCAGTGCAGACTTCTTCCGAAGGATTGTTTTGTACTCAAGTCAACGTAGGTATATAAAAAAATAAGTTATGTAAGTGTATTCAAGTATTTATATCAATCTATAGGTAGTCCCTTAGCACAGACACTCCTTAGTTGAGTTGAGACTACAAACATCTATGTAATGTGACTAAAACCATTCAATAGACGGGCGTTTTCACTAAAACGTGTACCCCAATTAAGGACTAAAATTAAGGAACTTTAACTTTGTTAGTTTTGTGACAAAATTAGCTATACATTGACGGCCGCCATGTATAGCTAATTTTCGTCACAAAACTGACAAAGTTAAAGTTCGTTAATTTCAGTCCTTAATTGGGGTACACGTTTCAGAGAAAACACCCAGACACGCGTTACCATTGGTTTCTTTCATAGTCTTGTGATATTGTCACTACATAGAATAAAACAAAGTCGCTCTGCGTGTCTGTCACGCAACAGATTTTGATGCGATTTTCACCATCAGTTAGATGCTATTTCAAGTTTTTGTTTGTAAACATTCTGGTTTATGTACAGATGTTACAGAAAACTCACATAAACAGAAGCGAAGCGAGGGTCGGTCACTGATACTGTCATAAAACATTTTACTATCCAATCAAAATAAATAAATATCAGTAGAGCTAGTCCTAAACTTATCTCTAAGCATATTATATAAGTTAGTACAGTAGCTAGAAAGAAGCACTTTATGCTCATTACATAAATATTTGCTCTTGCCAGGGATCAAACTCGCTTAATCGAGCGCATCTCTACCGAAACCTTGCCCTCCTAAGCCAATATTTAAGCAGTATCTTAAACTCAATCACTAAAGCAGATTCAATTCTATTCATTAGTAATAAGGTTGATTACTACAGGAAGTTTATCTTAGTTACTGCGTATTGGCACCTGCGTTGTCCTTACGCAGTGAGAGCGCAGACGTCGTAGTGCGTCGCATTCCCAAATTCCCATATCAATTTAATTTAATGCTTGATTAAAGTTGCTGCCGTCACTTTCTTTGCTATATTAATAGAATAAGACAACGCATCACTAAACAAGCATTAAGCCGCACCCAGAGACGTCAATTAAATTTAATGCTTGATTAAAGTTGCTGCTGTCACTTTCTTTGCTATCTTAATAGAATAAGACAAACGCATCACTAAACAAGCATTAAATTTAATTGACGTCTCTGAGTGCGGCAGAAAAAGTGCATACAACAAAATGTAACGAGTGACGACCGCACAATGGAACGAGCCTGATTATCCAGTAGCAGTGCAAGTGCACTGATGCACTAATAAGCCGCCGGTCGATATCAGCCGGTGCACAATGACGCACTTTCTTTTACTTGTTAAGTGCATAGGTTGAATCTGAAGAATGACCATGTAGTCTTGATGTTATGTGATGCGTTGATCGAAGACTTTTGTGATTTGGCCAAAATGTCTACTAAGTAACAGCCACTACGATACGCGATAAAGTACGTATTTATGGTTGTCACAGTCGGCTTTAGTATCCAATGATAAGCTTCTCGAGAAAGCATTATGAATACAAATTTATCCGATAACATGCTTACTTTATGTTTTATATGCCATTAGCTAATGTTTTCCAAGAATCCGCTAACGTTACGTATGTATGTAAACACTTTATTGTACGAAAAAAAGAAAAACCATACAATGGAGGTAAAAAATATACGGTCGAATTGAGAAACTCCTCCTTTTTTGAAGTCGTTTAAAAAATAAAGTCAATGGCGAACTTATCCCTTTAAGGGAGCTCTACTGGCTAACCCTTGAGGGATTGAGAAAAGTGAATGATTGTTACGGTTGTTTGTGTAGTGGTTATGATGACTATCATACAAAAAAATCTAAATCGCTTCCATCTTCAGTACGTATAAGCACATACAGTCAACGAAATGGATTTATGTACCACCGTAGACCTCTGTCGCAGCAACAGATCATATTATTTTACTCAAACTTGAAGAATATGGCGCTTAATACGAGATCTTTCAAGGACAGGGTTCTAATATGTTTTACAAATACATTTGGTTGACTGTACCAATATCTAGATGTCAATAGCGAAAGCCTATCAATATCAAACCACCACCGTAACGCATGCGGCAGCTGGTATTTTATTGTACTTTGTTTAGCCCATCCTGTTTTTATATCGAAATCATATTGTTGCTCTTACTCACTTGACAATAAAAACTGTCATAATTTTAACAAAAAAAATAAGTAGGCAAAACCAAAGGCCCTATTCTGAATGATGTATGCTTAACCACTAAACATGAAGACCCTCAATTTATTTTACTTACCTTAACGCCACGTTCTAAGACGTTAATGCCTGCCTCTAACATTTCCAATCTACACCTAAACCAATCGAATCAGCGGTAACCAATTGAATCCCAGCCAGTCTGAACCCGGTATAATTTGAATGGCAACAGGTCAGTGGTTGCAACAGCTGACCGTTAATCGGTTTACGGGATGGTTAGGGCCTGTCCGTGACTATTGTCTGTCCATTAAACGGCGAAGCTCAACTAGCTGAAGTAAGAAGCTATATAACACTTGATTTACTGTACATAGTGTACTGGCATTCTTTGACAGAAGTCTACGCACTATCATGCGCACAGAAATCTGATAAGTAGTTTTACAGTTTGTCAACAAATCATCAGTGTTTAAACTATATGATATCAATGACATTCTAATAATTGAAGAAAAATGCGACCGTCTCGATTTATCCCTTTCTTCCTGCGATATTCCCGGTTTTCGGTATGATTCTAGAAATAAGTTACGCTTTAATAAATAAAATAATAAATAACAATAAAATGAAACGTCCAAACAAGCTTCAAGCTTTTGGTGCAGTTACCCCTTCTAACACACTCAGCTGTTAGAATGTGCAGATTTCCTCACGAAGATTTTTCGCCACCGTAAAAGCATAGGATAATCTACTTAACACTGTACTGTACACCGGTTGGGTTCGAACGCGATACCGACGCTCAAACAAGCAACATTCTAGTGATTTATAATTGGTTGGCAAGAGTTTATTTCATAAATGTTTCCTTTTGCATTCGTTACGATTGATAGTACGTAATGGCTAGGCTTTACACCGTGGCAGAGCACGTGGACCTCGAAAGTACATCACTTGATGAATGCAATATTTAAGTGCAGTAGTCAAACCAACACAGATGACTGCGTCTATATCGCGTGTCAAATGTGGATAAAACATCCGTCACTCTCGTACTTATTTACGTGTCAGAAGGTGACAGATGCCTTATCCAAACTTTGTCACGCGATAAACGCAGCCATATTAACGCCCACACGCGGCGGTACTGTGTAGTCGTCAGTTGATAATTCATCTAGTTTGTACACAGTTACACTTGTAGGCAAAAGTAAGGCTTGAGTGACTTAGCTGTACCAAACTTCGCAAAGCACGTGGACCTTACTACCTTACAACCGGCACGTGCCCATTCGCCACGGCGGCCATTTTAATCAGCGCCATTTTGTAAACACGATAACCGCTGTCATGGACGGTCTGCCATATCGTGATAAGGACATATTGCGCGATTAGATTCCGCTGTATCTGAAAGGCTATATCGACCGGAAGTAAATATGGGGTATACAATGAAAGGTTACTGCCCACACGTAAAATTTGTTTTTCGAGTGGAAAATTGCGGAGAATTTTTTAGTCATGGCAACAGTATTACATCGGTGATCTTAGCTGGTTGATCGGATGAATTATTGTTGAACTCGTAAATATAGCAGGACATCGTAAAGAGCAGTGGCACACTAATAGTTCGGCCTCTTTCGGTCTAATTCCTGCATATGTACCTACGCACGGTCGAAGTCATAAACATATCTCATTTTCCCGGCTCCGGGTCATAATTGCGAGATAATAATATAAAGGTTTCCGGTTTTAAGTCTAATCTTATAAGCTTTTGAATATAAATAGTTTCATCAAAATCTATCTCAAGTTTTTACTTGAGAGACGAAAAAAAATGATTCGTGATTTGGAAATAATTACACCTAAACACTAAAGATAAGTACGTATATAAATATATAACGTGTCTACGCCATTATTTAGTCTACGAGGTCTCGTTGCTTTGCTAAAATAAGAAGAAAACGAAGGCAAAATAGATACCGTATGTTTACAATAACGCTTGATAATGTCGAATAAAGGCCTTGGCAGATCCGTAATCAATCCCCAAGGGAGAGCGGGGAAAAGTTCACAAATCAATTACAATCTAAAGGGCCCGTTTTCCTCAACACACCCAGCTGAGAATTCGATTCGGTGTCCATTTTGTACCGAGATTAGAGAACCGGGCATGGAACAGTTTTGATAGAGAATAATTTATCGCTTTAGGTTTATTTCTATGTATGTAGTTTGGTTGTTTTACAAGGGTTCCGTAATGCTCAAAAGTTAAGTTTACTTCCCGTCATTTTGTTAAATAAAAGTTAAGTTGTCAGTCAGATTATTTAAATGTATTTTTTTTAGGTTATTTGTGTTTTTCTTTACCATTGTAATTTTGGAGCCAAAAGACATCAACGGGATCAATGTTGCAAAAAGAATGCATTAGAAAACAAAAGACGAAATTAGTTGCAAATGGTTTGTTGTTAATTAGCCTATCCCGAATGTGTAAAAATCACAACGACGTCATGATACAATATCGACATATTAAAACAAATGTTTAACACTAACGAAATATAGCGTTATTAGTGTTATTATAATTTTTATAACGTTATGAAGGTTTGTCAGTTGTACATTGCTTGTTCACTTCACTTCACTTGATCTCGCATCGTAAATAGTTAGCAGGTTAGTTGCGCTCACTGTACGAACAAAAAGTGTACTTTACGTCCATTTCTATTACTTTTTGCTTTCCTAACAAACGAGGAATTATTAGTGAGTGTAAGCAATGTTACAACACTGCGGTTCATAAGCAAAATAAATCAATCACACCAAAGTAGGTAATGTGTGTGATTAAGCACGGAAATCAGTTCCGCAGTTACGCTTATGTTCTGTTGTACGCTTGGACGACAATTTAGTGTTAAAACAACGCTATGTCAATCATACACACTAAAATGTATTTCAACTTATCACTCTAAATGAAAACGTACAATCAAACGTTATCCACCAGAACGTATACAACGAAATAAAATCATTGTGCAATGATGTTTAAATAAATAACAAGTCGGTATGACCAAAGGAATGACGCGGTTGTAGCGGAAGCGCGACGGCAATGCCCACCATGGTAATGACTACCCATGTCAGCCATTTAGTCGTAAAAATACGAGGTTTAGCTTCACTTCTATTAACGAGTCAGCCAAATGCGAGCTAATGCTGATTCTAGGAAATGTAATGCATTCAGTGTTTAATACGGCACCGAGCGTCCAGTGGCGCCCTCACCAATATTATTATGTTTTCTACTAAACTAAAGTATTGTCTTGAAACCGAAGGATGTTTTTTTGTTGTACAAATGAATACACAATTTAAAGGGTATATGACATAAGTCATGACTTAATAATAATTGAACTATGAGTGAGTAACTTACGGAACAAAGTAGCCGCCTTTTTTTCGTTAAGTTTACTACACGAATTTTGCCATATATGCTATACATATTGTATTCATTTGTGCAACAAAACTCATCCTTCGATTTCAAGACAATACTTAATTTACTTTATGAGAAAAAACAATAATAGTAATGGGGGCGCTACTGGACGCTCGGTGCAGTCTTTAATAGTCTTTTTATTCATGTTATCCTAGTACTTGTAATGTTTAAACGGTTTGTTAATTATTTATTATCATCGAGCACAAACGTTCGAAAAACGTAAAAGTAAAGATTCTGCTGGGTAAAACCATAATTGACTTTCAAATGTTATCGTTTTTTTTTAACTCGGCCGCCATTACTATCAAGTAAATAAGAGCTATCGATAGAAACATTGACAATGTTAAAGGCAACTTGGTTTTACCCAGTAAAATAGAGGCCCTGAACCGGAACCTATCCTTAGCACGATCCCCTAAAATAGACTTAGGTTTTCATACATTACTTATTTTACAAATACTTTACTACTCGATGACGATACAAAAGTCAATGTTAAGATCATCTTGCTACAGAAATGAAACATGTCTCAGTTACTATATCTTAGCAACTTTTTTTTTGTACTATGACGATGATCGCCTTATGTATGGGTTTTTTTCTGAAAAATCTTCATCGTATCGTATGGATTTCTTTAAAAATAAGGCTATGAATGAAACAACGCGTGCATGTCTGCTAAAGCTAAATACTTCTTAAGTTTATTATATTAAACGACCAAACCCTTAAATCTTACACAAACCCTAGCGTTTGTGTCAATTTTGTTTTTAATTATTTTTGTGTTGGTTTTACCACATACTCGAACACCGCGACCCTTAATTGATTTGATTGACTTAAATGTAGTTCTCTCGTTTCTTCTCGTCAAAACCATGTTGCTTATGACATGTTATCATGTTTTAACTCAGCCGTCATTACTGTCCAATAAATAAGAGCTATCATAACGTTGACAATACGCTAACTTGACAAAAGCAATATTGTTTTATCGATCCTCAATAGATTACCTAACTTGTTGAATTAAGCATTATCGAGGTGACCTCCACAATCAACAGCTTGTAATAGCAAGGTACTTAATTAACAATATCCATCAGCGAATTTAATAGGACGGTCAGCAAACCAGAACTCGATCAACATTATTTTGCCGACGCTACCTAAATTAACTTTATCAGAATTCGTTTAAACATTCATAAATTTAATTAAATGTAATCAATCTTTTTCCCTTTACGGTTTAAAATGGCCGCGGCGGACGAAATCGATTTTTACAGCGGAGTAAAATGATCGTAACGTAATTAACTCGTTGAGTGAGAGGCTTCTATTTCTACGTAAAATCGACCCGTATCCGTATTTTTGGCACTTTACATTTCTTTGAAAACGCTTTGTGTAACGTACGTCACAAGAAAAATTCCAGGATTCTGAACTTTTAATGAAATTGTCATCTTTATTATTGAAAATGGTTTCGTCTATGATGAGAAAATACCTCTGGGTACCTAAAGTGTTGCTTAAAATATGATTTGACCCTATCATACATTGAGACATTTGAATTTGTCAGAAAGTACGAAGCATACTGTGAATTCAATCTATGAATAGTTTTTAGCTATCTATCTATTGCAAATTCCAACGATTAATAGCTCATACGTGCTGTAAAACCGGCCAAGTGCGAGTCGGACTCGCTCACAAAGGGTTCCGCGCCATTCGGTCTCCCTTTTAATTTTTAATTAAATTAAATTTTTGTTATAGCGGCAATAGAAATAAACACACCGAAAATTTTTACCGTCTAATTAAGTTCGTGAGATACAGCCCGCTGGCTGACAGACAGACAAACAGACGGACTGATGGACGGAAAGTGGAGGCTTAGTAATTGGCAGCTTTTGGGTCCGGGACTCTTTTTTTTAATTTTCGCTCGTGATGTACGGTGAACGGGGGGTTGTTTTAAATCGGGCCATAACCAAATTAATCATGTTTATGTCTGCTTTAGAGCAGCACTTTCCGCTGCGAGATGGGAACGATAACATTCTCGTAGTTTGTAAACGATCAGCAAATGAGCTGGGTATTGATTCTCTCAAAAGCGAAGGTGAGCGAACGCAGGAGTGATGTGCAAGCGGCGAGTTTAAGTTGTCCCGTCAAAGCGAACAAAACACAATTCATCACGTGTATTCAATTTGGCAGCATGGCTTCTCGAACGTATAAGGCTGCCTAATTGAGAATGCACGCGCTAATATGTGTTTTGCTCGCTCTGACGGGACTACTTAAACTCGCCGCTTGGACTTCACTCCTGCATTCGCTCACCGTTGCTGATGAGAGAATCATTACCCTGGTTGTTTACAAACTACGTAGTTGGTAGATAGGTTCTCTTGAACGAACAATTTGAACGAGCACGAGATGAATGAGAAAGCAGATGTTACTGTGTAGTGAACGGTTAGTGGTTCATTCTATTTTTGTGAGGGATTGAACATTGTTATTAAGTAATCACTTGTTAGAAAACAAGAAAAATTAAGAGTATGTTACGTGTAATGTATACATTTACTTTGTCAATTAAACTATTATATTAGTAATCATTTACTCAGGTAACCATTTTCTTACTCCTTCCTAACATCTCAAGCAATTAAAAGGTTTAAGATGATATATAAAAAACACAAATCATAATTTAAAGAAACACGTAAAGCAAGGTTCCACGAAGATCGGGGTGCAAAACTGAACTAAGCCCAAAGATACCTACTTGAAATCTAATGTTAAGTGGCCGGCACACGTACAAAGAAACGGACTGCAGATAATTTTTCACTGTGGATGCAATTAGCACAGGACCGAGGAATGGCGTGATAAGAAACAGGCCTTATAACCAATAGGTGAATATAGCCTGAATATTATGAATGGATTGCTAGTATCATACAATAAGTACAGTCCTCCCAGCTTTCTTAACAGCTCTCGGCCGGTTATCGCTATCACACTTGCACTCGCATCTGACAGTATTTGTCACTTGTGTTTCATAAAAAAACGGAGATTGCCAAGCGCTATTAAGAAACTGGTCGTACTGTATTTACTATACCTATTGTAATATTTGTATTATAACTTAGCTCCATGTATAATTTTGCCTTTCATCAAAACACTAAAAGTTTGCCCGAAACCGTAGAACAAACCCAGGATAGCTGCCTGACGCTATAAGGTAAGTCGGGGCAAGTGCGTCTAGGGGTAAGTGCGACAAACCATATTTGTTTTAGGAAATATTGTTGGTTGACACACTTGCCCTATAGATGGACTTACCCCAAGGTGGGGCAAGAGCGTCCACGGGGTAAGTGCGACAAACCATATCTTTTTTAGGAGATATTGTTGGTTGACGAACTTGCCCTACAGATGCAGTTACCCCAAGGTGGGGCAAGAGCGTCCACGGGGTAAGTGCGAAAAACCATATATTTTTTAGGAGACATTGTTGGTTCAAACCCCGCACTAGCCCCGTAGACGCACTTACCCCACCTTACCTTATGTATCCTACTTCCTATCGTTCTAAGTTCTAACAATTTAATCATAAACCATTTTTATCCTTAAAAATATGATAACTTCTGAGGAAAAAACGATAATTGCGTTGTAGGGCAAAGTCGCGAGCAAAGGCTATGTTTAATATCTTGGTAGGTAGGTGTAGTCAACTCGCTAAGCGTGAATAGGTTCAAACATAAAAGTCACTCAGTCAGGGTCGCGCCGGCGCGTCAAATGGCAAGTACTCATGCCCTCGCAGATTGATCGAGAAAACCGTGGATTTTGCTCAACCCTTCGCTATTTTTACCCGACTGCCGAAGGAGGAGCGTAATGTGATTATCAGCCTACATATGTATGTGACAGCCTAGAAACTAAACGCCTGGGCCGATTATGATGATTTTTATGTCAATCGATTTGTCTTAACCTTGTGAGTGTCACTAAAGATATGACAGTAATTAAAATTCAATATGGCGGCAACCAGACGCCGCCATATTGTAAAAAAAAAAGTCGGCGAACTATAACAAATGGGGTATCATTGAATAGGTATTTAAAATTCATCATTTGGTTTCTTTCATATTTTTTCATTATGAATGATCATTTAGGATTTATAACGATTAAAAGCTGGTTTAACAACAGTCGGGTTTTTTAAAGCTTGCTTTTTGTTTAATTATTAGTACCTCGATGACCCCGACCAAATCTCTAAAAGTGAAACGTAGCTAGATCGATTAATCGGCCCCGAAACCCTGCATACTAAATTTCATGAAAATTGTTGGAGCCGTTTCCGAGATTCAAATTATATACTATAAGCCCAATGGAACCTTGACCCACAATAGAACTGCGTCACAGTGACGTTATGATTCAAGTCGTAAGAAGTGTCAAACAAATTGTTTTATAATGTCACTGTGACATCGTTCTATGGTGGGTCAGGGTTCCATTGGGCTGATAGTACCTTTATACGGTAATGGCCACATAATTAGGAACGCTTTCGTTATAAAATGTAATGTTCGTTTTTAACAGCAACAGCAATAAATTGTACAAGTTTAACTAAAAGTAAAATAGGTTAAGAACTTTTTGATTGGTCGTCAAAATTTAAAAGACATATTTGTAGGCAATTGTATGGGAAAAATGCAAGCGTTCCTAATTATGTGGTCACCACTGTATATATATACAAGAATTGCTCGTTTAAAGGTATTAGATAATCTTATAACTGAGTGAAAGCCATGCGGACAGCATCCTAACGTGCTTAGCCCAGCCCAGTCAAAGCTACAAGTACATCGGCTTGTATCACTGGCAGCCTAGTCATAACGTAGCTATAGCTAAGTTAGCAATTTTCGAAAGTCGAAACAATATGTAAACTGATGAGAGATCGCGTAGACAGCTACCGCTTATGTCATCTCCATACATTACGAGCCGACAGAAATCAGAATTAGCACCGTGTTTTCATCTTGGCCAGGCCTGGGGCCCTAGCATGGATGCGTTTATCGCGTGACAAAGTTTAGATAAGGCATCCGTCACCTTTTGACACGTAAATTATAACAACAGTGACGGATGCTTTATCCACATTTGACACGCTATATAGACGTAATCATACTAGGCCCACTGGGGTGACTTTAATATGGGATTTATCGTAAATAAATAGAAGGGGATAAACAAATCAGGAACAATTGACCTACCTTAACACTGTTTTATAAGAAAGAGCACCATCTGTATTTTTGTATTCTATACTCTGTGCTAAGACAACAAAATAGAAATTAAAGTTTTAGTGTAATGGACTGATCTTAAGACAAATGTAGCTGTTGCTTGTTGTCAAATAAATCGTACTATAGAAATAAGTAAATTTTAAAACAAGCGTATTAATCTAAATATGTTAGGATCCCGTTGTTCTGAATACACTTCACAAGGACAAAGAGTAACATAATGGCAAAGAACCCAATAATCAAAAACCGGCCAAGTGCGAGTTGAACTCGTGTGAAGAGGGTTCCGTAGGTACATACATTTTTTTTAGATAGAATTCTTATAGGTTTTCTACTACTTATATTTTGTATTTTTTTTCAAAATTTTAGTCCCAGTAATTTCGGAGATCGGGTGGGGGAATGGTCAATTTTTATGTTATTTCATAAATAGGTAAAATCAAAACTATTTATTTTACAATAATAACAAAAAAAATAATTGAGATCCTCATAACGAGCGCTTACATTTGATATATGACAAAGTTAGGTTTGCAAATCTTTTTTTTAATTTTCTAATTAGTCCCGCGAAAATGACCATTATTTAAAAAATAAAATTTACTTTGCATATCTGTATATGGGTCATAGGATTACACCATCCTACCAAATTTCACCTGATTTGATCCAGTAGATTCGGAGCAAATTGGCTGTGACAGACGGACGGACAGATATACAGACGCACTGAGTGACGTTTTTTTTCATTTGTTGTACGGATCCCTAAAAATGAAACGGAGTCGCTACAATGACTACAATTTAATGTTCTGCACCAGAGTCTTTGATTTTCGAATAAAATAGACCAAATATCGACCCATTTGGCACCCAATGATTGTGACTAAACAATGCTACCAATAAATCAGCATAAAACCGAATCAATTTATAGATAAATGAATTGAAGATTGCGTTATTTGCGTATAGTACTCAGCCAACACAGCAAAGATATAGAACAAAATTTACGCACACAAGTCACAGTGCTTGTGTAAGAATAGATCTTAGTACCGATCGTTATCTATTTGTACCGCCTTACGCACACATATGCAAACGCAAGGCTGAAACAATTTAGACATTAAACTGCCAACGCTTTAAAACAGCGCACTATAAATCAAACGCAGGCAAACTTAGACAAGGAAAGCTACTCCTATAAAAGGCAGCAAAGTGTCGAGCAGAACAAAATGTCACAATTAAAAATAAAACCTTAAGTCATATTTCATAAAGTGTACTTCAGATTGACACGTTAAATTCGAGCATACGATAGCAACGTGAACACCGGTCAGCCTTGGGACACTCACTTTTGTATATAACCATTTATTTATTGTGAATGCCGATTTGTAGAACAAAATCATAGCTGCATTTCTAACAGGTCTTATCGTAACGCCACAGAGTCCGTATTACACCAAATTCATTGCACAGCGACGTAGCTATACTGATTGACATTTTAAATTCCAGTTAATTAACACGCTGTATTCTTTTGTTTTGTGATATTAGGTTTTTAATCTGTACGAATGTAAATGGCCAGTGTAAAATCTGGACCACTGGTGATTTAAATAAAGAACTTGATTGAAATAGTTCGGCTATCATTAAGTTTTTTAACGTTTATATTAGTCTGTGGTAAAATGAGTCCTTGAATTTTTTAACAGACGAGTTGTGTTAGGCTAGAGAATCGTTAACCATGAATTCTGATTTATATTTATTTAATAATTTGGACGCAATTGAAAACTCGTCAAACGCTAAAGTTTTCGAAGTCTCAAACGCAGGAATAACGGCAATGCAAAAACTTTGAGAGTTTTTTCTAATGCCAACCTGCCCTCGGGGAAAATTGCTTTTCTTCTCAGAAACTTCTACAATATTTCCAAACAACTAAAAACTCTACCTTACTGTCACGTGTTTTTAAATACAGTATGTAAACTAACTAAAACCATCTCTTTAAACCAGTTGATAGCCAAGTCGAGTTAAGTGTTTTAACACATGTTTTGCTAGTACGGGTCGAATATTTTTAATTTTATCATTGTTTAAAAATTATAAACACTTACCTTTTTCAAAGTCGGTTAACCCTAAAAGTATCACCCTATGTGTAATGTTTACGTCGTGACAGATTTATGTCATTCAAATTTCACTGGTGTCACTTTATTGTCAATTATAAGGGCGATTACCAGACTGCGTGACAATGAAAGAGCGGTTCCGCTCAGTACCGGATAGTAGTAGTAGTAGTGGTGGGCCTCGTCCTCGTATTGACGTCAGAACGGAAAAAAGGATCTACAACCATTTTACAGGAAATCTTGGCTTCAGCACTAGAAAAGCGGGGAGTTGTATGATATGGTACGTTTGCTGAACCCCACACCTCTAGACTATTTCTTCTGGGGCTGGGTGAAACAGTTAGTATTTAAAAAAAGTGTCGAGAACGGAGGAAGAAATGAGGCTGCGGATTGTACAAGCTTCGAACATAATCAAGCGACGTGCCCGGCAAAATCCAGCTTTGATGCGTAGCGTTCACTTGAAACAACCATCGTCGCTTATTTCAAATAACGGCCACATTTGGTCTAATCTACGTCGTATTTAATCGGAAGCGTGCACATAGCCTTACTTTAACTGACATTGAAAATGTTGAACTTGTCCTTGACCTGACAACCAGATGACAAATGTTACAATTGTAAACAAATAATACAGGATGTTATTGAATCATGAATAACTAAAATGATATTTTTTGTATTACAATTATAAATTCTAAAAAAACGTTAGAATTTCAATAATTTATATACGAAGACCTTATTTATCGCCTATACATGCCCGGATTCAAACAAATGGTTTTAGTAAGTTTACATACTGTATACTTTCAATTAATATTTTTTGCTTAATTAAATGTTGGTGTACCTAGTATTTAGTACTAAAAGCAGAAAGTTTATACCACACGTTAAGCAGTTTTAACGTAATTCTGTCTTCAAAATTGATCGCCGCCTAATTTGAAAAGCCGAAGCATAGTACTTTGATGATAGAGTTATTTCTGTTAAACCAATTTCCGATTTTCAATTAACTATTTTTCCCCTTAACTATCTCTGATACGGGCTGAACTATCTCTGATAGTATTCCTGTACACGTTTTGGTACTTAGAAATAGATTATCAATAACAAGCAACATTTTCCAGAATGTTATTTGTCGTAACATTATTTTTTAGAGCTCAAAAGCCCGCTTCACAATACATCTTACTGTCTTTTATGCTTTATATTTGACAATACGATGTCAAAGTGAAAAAACATCGACCACAACAAAATTTCCCTTTTAACCAAAAAGCTAATACGAAGTTAGCCGAACGTTCCCGAGGTTGACCGAACGTTGCATCAGCAGTGAAAGTGTTGGTCTAGCGGACCTGTCGTGGCCCTTTGTGCTACTTGCACGCTCCGATACACGCAACGTGGAAAAAGTTCGTTTAAAAGAGACCAGTGGCGTCACTTAGGCCTTTTTGTAAAATGAACCGGAGTAAATCGTAAACAAACTTCATCCATCAAACAAAACGAACAAGAGTTGCAAACGAAAACTAATGACGCGAATCATAGTTGTGGATTTTGATCTCAACTCTCCAATGTATTATCTCTTTTTTCGACCTAGGCTATCCCAAGATAAAGAAATGTTTTGTGGACTAGGCATGGATAAAACTAAATTACTACGTATAAGGATAAGGATTATTCACACCACAAAATTATAAGCTTATGCGAGAAGAAAACATAATCATTACATTGGTTTACATTGGTCAAGTATTTAGTAAAACGAGTAAGACGACCAGTTAGTACTAACAAATCAAGTACGCAGTGGCAAGTGACTAGCGCGTGAACAGTGAATGTTTACACCACAGCCAGTCAAGTGGCTTTTTCCGACGAGATGGAAAAGCATAGCCAGTAATTTAGTAATGTTCCGCACAGAATACCGCCAATTACTCCGTAATTCCTAGTTTGAAGCAAGAAATGTAATACTTAAACAACAAAAAAACTTCATAGGTAAGCAGTTTTATAGATATTCGTGGAAAATCATTCGAAACTTTAAACTTCAAGGGCTATGTTCTCCTGGTACGACCGAATCAAAAACAACAAACGCACATATGGATGTTTCTTTGGTTCAGTAGCTTATCTACTGCATTAATTTTGACTGTTTACACACCTACGTAGAGGTGAGTCACGGTGCTGCTAGATCTAAAAGACCCGTTCTCGAAATTACTATAAAATTCTCGAGAGCACAGTGTCTTTGGTGGTAAATCTCAAAACGTGACTTAACTTAAAAATGGGAAGCGATTCTATTTGAATCTAGTGGTTAGCTAAGACGATAGCCTTACGCTTGTTTACCCCACTTGCCCAATGTAAAGCAAGCTAATACGTAATTACAATCTATTCTACGGCACCAAACAAACATAGATACGAGTAAGTGGTGACATTTCAAAAGGCTTTGGCCACCTGCTTTCCTATCAGTATGCGGAACGGAACGCATGCGCTATGAGACAATACCGTGGGAGCAGTGTAGGTACTGCCGCAAGTTTGCATATGTCTAAAAAATGCTTTCACAAATCAATTTAGGTATCAGGCATGTGAGGTATTGTTTAACCCAATATAAGCCAAATTAATCTAGTCTGTATTTGGAATTTCTGCCTTAAGTGGTGACATGTAGGCTAGGTTACGGTCATATCGTTTCCTACCGCAAGCCGCATATTGCTAAATTCCGAAATGGCCACGTTATTCGCTAACGCTACATAGACGTCGAACTCAACGACATTGTTTTACCAAGTAAGAAAAAATGCTCGTCTAGCGGTAAGGACTTGCTTTGTTTGCAACATCAAAAGCCTCACAGAACGAGACCCTGTCGACTTCCTCTTTGAATAGACATTTCCTTTAGCTCATAGAAAAACTGAATCGGGTCACAAATTTAAAGAATTCCTGGAAGAAAGAGCAACCAATGTTACCACACACACCAATGTTGGATACGTAAAAGCAATGTTGAAAAGTAGGTCTCCGATTTTCAACAGCTCTAAGATTTAACCGGTTGACATTGTAATGTTTCAAACTTTCGATCTTCCTCAACGTTAGAGAATACCTCCCCAGGTATTCGGTGTCACTCCCACGCTGAACTCACTTCCACATTTACTTTACAACTAAAGTTCGAGTTCGCGTTTAATTTCGCGAAAACACAACTTGAGACGCACAAAGTTCAATACGAGTATTACAAGTGTTATAGGTCTTCTTTGAGTTGAGAGTGCGTATTGAATAGGTCGACAGTGTCGACACAATAGGTTGGCTAAATGTGGTGCTAAATCTAGATAAATAAAGGTAGACTTTGTATTTTTAATTTAACGTGATGTATTCGTGTTTTTCTGCGTTTGAAACATGTACAAAAAGTATCAACTGGTGAATATAAAGGCGTTGGTGTGTCACACGGCACTTTGAAGTAAGTAACTGTTCGTGCAGTCAAAGATGTCCGTACGCGGATTCATCCTGTGCCTTCTTCTGACGTCGTAATAATATTGTCACTAAACTTTATTTCACCTCTGAAATATAGTTAAAAAAGTAATGCAACGACTTAATTAAAACCGAATTCTAGAGCAGTAATAAGATGATTAGGACCATTAAATAAAAACTTTTGACAAAAATCTAAATGGAAAGAAATATTTCATGCAAAATCCATCCTATTTCAAAGATATTTTGTATATTTCACTCGCCTTATTTTCTGTTATTTACTTAACCACAGAGTTAATTGATCAAATCGTGCCTCTAAAAGACCGTTTTATTTATTTCATACTCACGCGTGAGTCGTGTTAAGAAATCGAATTGTCAAAAAGTTACAAAATGGTGGAAAGCGAGGGTTTAATTAATTTCTTAATTGCACAACAATTAGGAGTCGATTAAGATCCCTCTCTCTTCATTTGGAGCGTACTTAAATATTTTGCAAATACTTCGCAATATTAAGAGACCGAACCATTAAGTGCCGAGTTGAACGATACGAGATGCTCTTAAATTTGGTGTTACGCCATTTTGCAGGCGTGAGTTGTATCAACGAGTGTAACAGTAATAAACTGGCGAGTTTAAGACGGTCTTTTGGTGTTACGCATGACATGAAGGTAGAAATCCCAAAGGTTAAACTAGTAATGGGAATTGTCTATTTTATTTTGCTGTACATGTGCTATTAGTTGACCTGATATACCATTAACTATATATCTAAGTAGGCCGCATGTGCACTTACAGAAAAACCGTACTTATTTCTAAACTGTTCTGTTTACCATATTTGAGGTTATAACTAAAATCGAACCATTTCGCGGCTTAAAGTCAAAAAATAATATCTATATTACGCAATTGAGATTATCCTTACAGGTCATAATTATACTATAATATCTTGAAACAACAAGAGCTCCCATCCGCAGAATAATTATTTTTCGCTCGATTACCATCCCGGAAACGGCAGAAATACTTAATTATTTTTAAGGAAGCTGGGGAAAAAAGAAGCATACCACCAAATGTCATTAAAGAGAAGGAATTAAAAGCTGTCCCAGACGACGGATAAGTGAAAAGAGGAAGGAAGAACTAGAAACCTCTAGATAGGAGCAACAAGCAAAGGAAAAGCCCTGGTTGGTAAAGATTGCCGTATTTCTTAATCAAGACCTAATCGTTGTTTTTACGAAAAAGGTAAGGCAAAAAAAAACACTTCTGCCGCAAGACAACTAGTGATTATAAAAAAAAACGCGCAACAAAGTTTAAAAACTTCGCTGATTCGTAATGATTCTAATAATGTAAGATACGACTGAAAAACTTCTGTAATAAAACATGAAATTAAGCATTTTTCGTGACAGGAACATAAGGGAAAATTACAAAAATTCAGATTATAATGCTCAGTATCTCCGAAACTAGTAAAAATCGCTAAACATACTTAGGGGTTAAATCGATAGCTTTTTAGCTGCTCTATCAGCCCTAAGCGGATTGACGTCCATTTATGGGACACCCTGTATAAATTAAACAAAAAGTTATGTTTACCCTACAAAGTTGCCAGGGTTTAAATGTACACGCAGACTAAGGAAAAGAGCTAGTTTATGTAAGTAAAACGTTATTTTAGTTTGGAGTGAATAGTGAAGCCAGTAGAGAAGCCTTGCAGGCGCGTCCTTAAAAGCGAGGAAGCCCGTTATGTTGTAGTTTTAATACCGACGGACTGATAGTAATTACAATTACAATCGTGCCTATAGACCTAGATACTGTTTTTGTTGGAATCGAGTGTTTTATTAACTTCAATTGTAACTTGTATGTCGAAAGATGAAATGGAAATCAAACTTTATTTCGTTCACTTTAAGCATTTTCATATGTGCAGAAGGCTCTGTAAGAAGAGTTTTTTTTAAGGTGTTTACGATATGAAATCAAGGTTTAAATGCTCACCCACTCCAAATAAGGACTGCAACTCCTTCGGCAAAGTTTAAAATTCTGAATTCTATCCAATAATGCGTGAATATAATCATGATTATCATTACCATCTCAGGCGTAGACGTTTTTTTCTGAACATAATATGCCTATCATGAATTCCGTACTTTTTCCTTTTTTCTATCTTGTAAATGTATTAAATACTATTTAGGTAAATTTACAACGATAACACACCTAAACTGTTCAGCTACAGGTATAGAACTACACAATAGATAAGGTACAACATAAATAACAAGCAACAAAATAATCAAACACCAAGTCGAGTACTGGTCAGTATTAATTTGTTAATTAGAAGTTCGCATGGAGTAATCGAGTAACCAGCCAGTATGGAAGCAAACTCTGAACCATCGATAATGCGCGTTGCCAATCGATTACCACAGAGCATCACTCGCGCGCGCTGATTGGTCGTCCAGCTAAAACAATTCAAGTTCGACGCATATGCTAATTGATTCCAAATTTAAAATGAAACAAAGATACGCGTGTTGGCAACACTGCCGTCAGAGTTCAAATAACTGGCTCAAATGTTGGTGGCATTCCAAACGAAAATTTTGAACCAGTTTGCAAACATTAACTCAAATCAAAGCGCGATATACGTTAGGATAAATGATAAAAAACTATTTGATTAGGTATGCCTTGTAATTACTTTAAATATATTTAATAGCTAGTTCACCTATTAACATGCTTTGTAGGTTGTTTAAAAAAGGTGTCCAATTTGACATTATCAGACACGCTTTTATAAAAGCAGGAAAGCAATAAAAACAGATCGTAAATTTTGAACGTTAACAACATTGTAGCACTAGAATATGGTATACCTACCTATATAGGTAATGTGATATAATGTTAACGGCATTATTTGAAACATGTTTTTTTTTCTTACAAAATATGTAAAAAATATTCAACAGACTTAAAATCAACTTAATTATTTATACGAGTACGCTGCACTATCAAAGATATTTAATCGGCAAAAAACAAAACATTTAGATGCACGATAAAAACTGCGCGCATATCAAAAATTCAATTCATTATGTTGCCTAATCCGTTATTAAAAATGCACGGAAGGTGTTTGTTACAGTAATCTGCAAAGAGAACGGCGAGTTTTAAATATGACATCATAATACGTTGTATCTGTGGTACCTTGACGTCTTTTATGTCGCTGGCAGGTGTGAATCGGTTTAAAACAAACCGACAAATGCAAGTTGAACTCGCGTGGAGATAATAAGTAATTTACTATTTTCTGTATTTTTTTTAAATTTTACGCTCTGTAGTTTTGGAGACACGGAGGGGGCATTGGTCAACTTTCATTTAGTACTTTTAATTCCTCCAGTAGAGCAATTTGGCTGTCACAGATGGACAGACATACCGTTGAAGTACCGTTTTTGGCCACTGTACCGTTTTTGGCTATTTAAGGTTGAAATGAGAATCAAAAATACTGTAAAATAAAAAAAAACCTAAGTAGTTAGGACTGAAGATACTTAAAGATTAAGTATAAAAATATGTTTGTAATTTCATAATGCTTTACAAATCGGTTAAAATGTTGAGTGGCCAAAAACGGTGTTAAGATGGCCAAAACCGGTACTTCTACCCTAATCCTATAAGACTTCCGCTTTTTCATTCCGACAAACGGATCACTATTAGACATGGCTGAAGTTTTCACTCTTGATTACGTTTGTTCAAGTTTGGAACGTGTTAAATTAAAAAAAATGATATTTTTAATTATTCTTTCGGTTAGTAAAGTCACAAGATAAAAATTAAACGTAATTAAAACACATAAAAGAGAATTCACCAAACAAAATGTGTATGTACACTATTTAATGTAATTTCAGTTTTAGTACTATCTAAACTAGTTTTCGATACGGAATTATGACAGCGATTTCGTCGCCATGCCAGTAATAACCGCGCAAGTAGTGCGTGAACGTATTGATTAACAATGATTATCTTACTAATTAAACATTCCATTTGAGGTTATCTAAAGGGACAGAGTCTATAATTTAAAAAAAAACCTAAGACAAGGGTTACACGATCAGTTTGGCGTCAGTTCAGTCCGTGCTCGAAAGGGACGCAGCTATATTAACATAATAGCTGCGTCCCCCTCGATCATGATTGAACTGACGCCAGACTGATGAAATACTGAGCGTGTAACCGATGTCTAAGTGTTGCTAGCCCTGACTTAAACGGCCAGTTCACACTTTTAAAATAAGCCGTTGCAACGTTATGCATTAATAAGAATCCAGATTAAAAAAACAACCTTGGCATTTCTGATTGGTTGTGGCCGTTTTTATCGCTGTTCAATTGCACTATTAGAACACAATGCACGCATTTATAATTCAATCGTCGATTATAATACAAGTCATAAAAAATAAAACAGTGTTTTCTGAATGCATCCTGACAATAATAACAATTGGTCAGGTTTTTCCTTTCAGTGAAATGTGCTTACGGAATGAGCCTAGTTACATCTGCCAAAAGCCAATAGGCAGTAGGTATCTCAGATAAAATTCCTGTAGCAATATCAACCTTATTACTAACAGAAGAGAATTAAAACTGCTTTGGATATGAATTTGAGATACTGCTTTTTGGCTTAGGAGGGCAGAGTCATATCGTTTGATTGAACCTTTCGATAAAATAATCAATATTTTGAACATACGTTGTACAAATTGAGGTATTGGTATACAGTATTATGTAGTATAAGTCAGCAGTAGCATTAGGTAGAAATAAAATTAAAAAATTAATCGCTGAGCTCTACTTTACATTTCTATCATACGCTGCAGAAGTTATATCATAGTCATAATAAAAAGGTTGCTTTAGAGTAAAATAAATTTAGGTTGGACCAACAAACTGGGTCTTTTGATTTTAATTAGCCAATAGCCATAGTTTAAAATCCTATTCTTCCTAACAGTTTTCGCCGAACTTGAAAACCCCCTATGAAATAAAATAACT
The DNA here is from genome assembly GCA_948252455.1 of Acleris cristana. NCBI lineage: Eukaryota > Metazoa > Arthropoda > Insecta > Lepidoptera > Tortricidae > Acleris > Acleris cristana. Next base: position 12,671,981 of record OX411780.1, read on the forward strand.
TAAATAACTTAAAAAAAAAAACATGAGAACAGTTAAATGAGCCCAAACTCGACTTTCCTATGAGCCATTAACGGCCTGCACACGTAAAGTTCGGACCGCCGGAAACGCCACGCGCCGTTCCAATCTTCGTTCGGAACGGTAAGTGTAAATGCAACTGTAATAGTAAAATAGTAAAAAATATACGGTTCGGAACGAAGATTGGAACGGCGTTTGGCGTTCCCGCGGTCCGAACTTTACGTGTAAAGGCCGCTATTGAGGAGTTGCAATGGCCTCCTAACGTCTCCATCATCATAGTAATACCAGTATTAGGTAACATATCGTTTTAGTATTGTCCTTGGAATAGAATAATTTCAAGTTAAAAGCAGGTTAAAATCGGTTTTTATTAGATTGTTAGTCACAAGAGAAGCTAAATAAGTGTGTTAAAAAAAACTTCCTTATAGCGATCCTCGGCATATTTCCACTACTATCATTCATAAGCTATCAACTATATCAGAGTGGGGTTCATTATCTCATTCAGCTTTGAATGAACTACATCATTGACTTGCTGTGACAGGATCTTACAGCGACCCATGAATCACACAGCTGTCGCCTAGATCATCCGCGCCTAGATTGACGACGCGCTGGCCTAGTTGGTAGTGACCCTGCCTACGAAGCTAGCGGTCCTGGGTTCAAATCCCGGTAAGGGCAGATATTTGTGTGATGAGCGCGAATATTTGTTTCTGAGTCATGGATGTTTTCTATGTATTTAAGTATATATTTATCTATATAAGTATGTTTATCGTTGTCTAGTACTCATAGTACAAGCCTAGAGCTTAGTTTGGCACTAGGTCAATTGATGTGACATTGTCCCCTGATATTTATTTATTTTATTTATTTATTTATTTATCCTATTCCTAACAAGGCAAGTATTCTTTAAAAAAAACACGGACTTAAAAAGAGTAGTTCTGTGTACGATCCGTATGTAAGTATGTATGCTTGTAACATCGGCCATTGCTATTGCCTTTAAAACGTTTGCACTGATTTGCATATTTTTTTCGTGTATAATATAATCCTCATTCTTCTGAGATTGTTTTAATAGGTATATTTTACCTACATTTCATTATGACTTGTCATTCGAAGCTTGCAGTAAGCTTGGAATATCCTACAGTTGCCCGTTCATTTTGTCACATTGCCTGGCAGCGGCAGCATAAAAATCCCAGAAAATGTTTTATAATCCTATAATAAACGTGAAATAGCCCTACGGTTTAACTTTAAAGTATTTTAAATGGACTGCTTTTGTTTGACTGACCTAGGCTGATTTAAAAAGGTAAAATTTACTGTTGTAAGGTCCCTGTTTTTTCGAGTCTATAGTAGTGTTTTAATCTATCACGGCGAGGCCCGCTACTAATTCTTTTGATCGCAACCATGCAACGTTAATTTAAGAGGCGGGGCGCGCCTTCGGGGATCGAAAACACTATAATTGCCTTTTGTTTTAATGTTGTCAAGTAAGCCTTAGATAACGCAAGCGATGTTATCCCGAGATGCACCGTAAGTGTAGCGTAACCAGACCGGTTTGACGTCCTCCGGCTACTGCCTGCTGCCGAGGACCTGTCGGTTCACTCCGCTACTCATTTACGTTCTATTTTTGAAACGTATGTTGAACCTTGTTTCCGTTAAAAAAGGTTCGAGTAATTTGGAATGACAGCTGTCAAATTGTGTCGTGAATGCAAATTCGTCTTAAACAAACTCTTTGCAAGAGTGTTTTGTTTTTTGTGTTTGTTTGTAATTGTTAAATTTCAAATTTTTTGTACAGAGTTCAGGCTGAAGAGTTGCAATAAATGTAGGTAAGAAATTAGTTTATGGCGTATGGAAAAATAAATTATATGGCGATGAAGATGATCAATTTGTAATAGAAAAATAACCATGGAAGGTAAGATTAATTGTTCCAGTTACCGTTTCATAAGAAACCAAATTGTGTTTATTTCTCTCTTTGAAATCCTTTTACGTGATTACAAAAGTAACTATATACAATAATTCCATCCTGCGGAACAGAACGCTTCAATGACAATACAAAGTTACTTATTCCGGTGGCGAAAAATGGCACTAACCTCTTTAAGTACTGAATTTGCGACGACAGCACTTTTGGAACCACAACTAAGTTGGTAGCACAGATAAAGAATTTTGTGGCATTTCGAAATAACCTTTGACATTACGAGTACTAACTTCACGGACTAAAAGAACGATTGTTCAAATAATAGGTAATCCGTGGATCGTAGTGATTGGAATGGAATAGGCAATGCTATTGATAGTTATGTATAGATAAGACTTTATTAGCTTTTTGTTTAAATGGACCTTTGACAACAATGTTCAAAGCGATAAAACTATTTATACTTTACCGTCTCTCAATGCTATTCGTTTGGTACAGTCGGCCTTATAAGAAGCTGGACACTTTTGTACCTTGTCGCCTTTGACAGATTAGTGCAGCAGTTCAAACAAGACGTTAAAGTGACAAAACACTAAAGTGTGCAGCTTCTTATAAGGCTGACCGTACCTAGGTACCTATTTCAAGGGCCCTAAAATGGCTGCGTTTATCGCACGACAAACTTTAGATAAGGCATCCGTCACCTTTTGACACGTAAATAAGTACGAGAGGGACGGATTCTTTATCCACATTTGACACGCGATATAGACGCAACCATACTATGCCCACAGAAGTATATATATAGCTCTTATATCTCTTACTTATGACATAGCGAGTGAAAAAGATGCAACGATAATGGTTGATATATAACAGCCGAGTGTGGTGTCGTCGTCATCGTCACCACTATCATAGCTAAAGAAGAAGGAAAGAACTAGATATAGTTTAAATATTTGACTTGACATTCATTTGGCCACATTAAAAAATAAACAACAGAAAAACATTTGAATATCTAGCCCAGCGATCGCTGGCAGAAGTAAAATTATTTTAATTTTATAATAACTCAATAAAAGAAAAAGAAAACAAAAACAACCATATGACATCACTTTTACTGGGCAAGTCAACCGATTTCCAAATGATTAGCATCAGGTCAGAGTCAAAGACATAATACATTTTTTAATATTGTTAGCCGAAAAACAGGTTCTTGTTAGTGTTGATTTCAGGCATCAAATATTTAAACCGAGATAATTTATGTTTTTTTATAACATATTAGATGAAACATAAATATCCCTTTAGGCGTTTAGAAGTTTTATGATAATTTTTCAGAAGGATGATTAAAAAAAAAAACATATATTTTCAGTCAAAAGTAAAATAAAAATAAATATAAGCTGTGAATGTATTCTTGACTACATTATGTACACATTAAAAAAAAACTAATTCATCCATTTAATTCATCCAAGTTTTTATCAGTTTGAGGTAACTAAACACTTAATTTCTTATTAATAATTAAAATGCCCCAAGTGTTAAGGTGAGGTAATATTAAGTAATCGCTCTGCGAACAAACCACTTACATTCTAAAGTCCCTCAATAGACACTATAGATGTACCTATTATTATATCACTGGTTATATATCCTGGTTTTATGGTTTTATGTGTCCATGTGTACTTGTGAGTGCTCTGCTGAAAGTACTTAGGTATTTAGGTATGGTCGGCCATATAAGTAGCTGCACACTTTATTAATACCTATGTCACTTTAACGTCATGTATGAACTGCTACGCTAATCTTTCAAAGGCGTTGAAGATTTCTCTGCCATCAAGTCATCCTCGCCAGTTTAGGCTGCATTTCCACCAGAGCGAGGCAGCTAAGCGGTACTGCGAGGAAAAATCTTCTAGTAGGATTATTTTGTTATACTAGCCTCACTATCTTACTATTGGTAGTTTTTCAATCGCACCGATTAACTGCCTGGCATAGCTCTGGTGGAAACACAGCCTTATGAAAGGAAACACATTGTGACATCTTGCCCCGCATGCCCCGATACCTGCATTCGGCAGGACCTATATGACACCACTGACAAAGCCATTCAGCTCATATTCAACACGCCGTCGACACGCTAAGGCCGCTTCCTGACTTGGCGGTATGCTTACAGTAAAATGTACTGTCGGCATAAACGCTGCGCGTTGATTGGCAGATGCCACTAGTTGCCTAGCAACCCTTACCGATTCCGTGTTTTACTGCAAGCATACCGACAAGTCAGGAAGCGGCCTAAAGACCGTCCGGCGGCGCCTAACCCTTACCGATTATGATTACAAAATATAACGGTCCTTTATCAGGTATCACGTAAATGAGACCATTCACTATTTCATTCATAGGGTAAGACTAATGGAGGACGATTTTTTTTATTTAACACGCTTTTTTCTCAACCGTAATTTTAACACTGATAACAAATTGCTTTTAAAAGACAAGTGAATCGAGCCCAAATACAGCGGATCTACTAAAGCCATTGAGTTCTACCTATGGTCCCTTTCGTTTCAAGCTCGATGGTAGGTACTATCATTTTATAATTATCATTAAAACTGCTTAGATATTTCAAATTTCAAGTCAATCCGTTGACTGTTTAAAGTCGACTTCCTAGATTTATTTACGTAGGTAGGTAGTAAAGTGAATGTAAAAAATGAAAATAAATGTAACAAGTCCCTGTCTCTGGTTAGATATCATAGAGTAACCTACTACCAGATTAGGTACGTTCCGGGAAACGTTCGAACTTGCTTAAACAAGGCTAGAACGAGCAGAGGTTTGTTTTAATTCAGCCCGTACTCTAAACTTTAAAGAATAAAGATATGGACCAGAAGAAATACTCGTACATTTGAAAAACAATTGAAGCAAGATTCGATTTACTATTTTGTTCCAGTGAGAAACAAAGTAATTCAGTTGCATAGATGTGCCCGGAAAACATCAAACTTCCTAAGCTATGTCCATTGCAGTTGAATTCAACAAATGTTTCTCCAAAACTAGATTCCTCCAACAAAGTTAACTTGAAATGAACCAGACGAAATTGTATATTCTAGAAGTTAGAACTACGTCTGCACTAACCGAGTTAACGCCGAAGTAATTCGATAACGTTTTAACTGTCCAAGTTCCATCTAATGGAGTCAGATCCTCAACTAGCTTGATAATTGGACTCAACTTGAAATAGATAAGGGACATATAATTGCCGAATTGGATTGCCTCGAGACCGATGTAACGATTAGGGCATCTCAATAACAATTATTGAGGTAATCTAGTCTATTCTTGTTATTAACCGAGTGATTATTATTGGAGATTAATGATGTTAGAGGTATCCCTGTTACAGTTATAATTGCTTGGAATATAGATATTGATAATTCACTAGAGGGTTGCGGTCTTTCTGTGAAGTGAGAAAACAGAATAATGATCCCATTATGTTATAAATGCGAAAGTTTGTGACTGAAATAATTGAATTTAAATTTGTGTGTGTGTATTAGTTAGTTACTTCTTCACACTGCAACTACTCCAAGTATTTGGATGGAATTTAAAATGGAGATAGGGTAGCTTATACCCTGGAACACATAGGCTTTTATTCATGCTGGAAAATTATTCCCGCAACAGGGGATGGCCGAATAGCTAATAAATCCGGACGAAGTCGCGGACAGAAGCTAGTTAAGAATAGAATAGACGGACACACGCCACGGTAATTGTGCTGAATTGAAAGTTATTTGCGATACTTGCGAATTTGCGATGGCTATTGACTTGTTTATTCGACTACTAAGAAATGTATCCAGTTTTTCACCTTCTTGCATTGTAATGAGGTTCAAAAGTAGAGTAAGTAGGTACATCTCTTTGTAGTAAACTAATTTAGTTAACATGTAAGAAATTATTTGTAGCTGTAGTACAGCTGAGTTCATAAATATGTATACACTTTAGTACCTTGTCTATTTAATGCTATGTTTAAACTGCCATATATGAATTGTCACAACAATTAAAGTGACAAGGTAGTAAAGTGTATACATATATTTATGAACTCGACTGCACCATTTAAGTTCAAACGTGTTCAATTTCATCAGCTTCAAAAGTATCAGCGCCAAAAATATACTTATTGAAAAAAAATGCGTAAATTCGCAACGATGGCTGTTCAGACACGGGTGAATTCGACTGTACGATATTGACAGCCGCCCACTCGTTTGTTATTTTTCCCTGCCCATATCAATGCCAGGGTACCTGACGAGTGTTCGACAAAAGTTTCTAAAATAACAGCAGAATATAGCGTACAAGCTACTTCGTTTTTGTAAAGTGAGCATCTTGCGTTGCTGACGTCCTGGTACCTAGGCTGTAACGACGCTGTTGACCTAGTATCTACGTGGTGTCTCCGACGCTAGCGGTTCCAGATTCAATTCCGGGTATGGGTAAGTATTTATAAGCGCTAGTATTTGTACCTGAATCTTGGATGTTTTCTCTATGTAGGTAGGTAACTATGTTTATCGATGTCTAGTACCCACAGTACAAGCCTAGAGTTTAGTTTAGAACTAGGTCTATCTGTGGGAGTTGGTCCTCTGGCATTTAAACAAGTAAAGGTTTGAGGTGTAACAAGGTTAATTATCAAGGCGATGTTTATACAGCAGCTATTAGGTATATTAATTCCGAAGTTAAGTTTACAAAATACCATTTCCCGTCGGGGTAGATCCCCGACCAGCCTAGTCTTATAGCTTGCTAAAAATCACTAAAGGATGATGCTAGAAGTAGCGCGTTAGTGATTGGAATTTGAAATTCAAAATGTTAATCTATTTTAACAGAAATTACCAAAAAGACTTACCTTTTTCCAGCAGTGAGCGAAGGCGAAGATTAATATATAACTAACACCTTCCAATAAAAACAAATCGAACACTTAAAACGCTAAAAGGAAACAGCGACTGATTTAAGACTCACACAAACATGAAAAGCATTTTCGTTCACGTGAATTCACGATGATTGCAGGAAAATTACGAATGTTGGACGAGAGGGATGTCATTACCGACGTAATGGAAACAGCGGAAAAGAATAACAAAGTAAAGGATCCGAGTACAAAGCTAAGACAAAAGATCCGACGGTTTTTGTCTATAAATCAATTAGACGACTAAGTTTGGAGATCACGTTTTTGCGTATTTAATCTAAAACGAAAATGACAGGTAAAGGTCAATCCGGCGTGAAGGTTAGCGATTAACCGGCGATTCGGTGTGTTTTCCTCAATGTGGAGAGGATGTTCGTGGAAAACTAGCATACGTTAAGTAAACTTAATTAGCTAGGTAATAGGTTGTATGCTTCGTAATGATCCACCGTGTTTCTCTTTTAAAATCCTTACATTTCTCTTTAGGTTTTCCAGAAATAACTAAGACTGTTTTAGAACAGTTAGGTAGACTAGGTAGTAAAATGTATCTCAGAGCCGGCGGCGATCGAATGAAAACACTTCGGATCCCGAGCTCTATGATAATGAACTCACAAGAGCGTACCATTTGAAAGCCTACGCTTCCATTCCAAAGCGAAACAGTTTACTTACTTTAATTTATTTTGTAATGTAATTTCAAACTTGTGTTTTTGGAACGCGGGTAGTTGCACGGTTGCGGCGTGGGGTCGGTTAGTATCCAATGGGTCTTGTCTTGTTAAATGACTCGGTTTTGCGCGACGCAACAAGTGCGCCGGCCGGTAAACAAAGCCAAGTGGAATTCTCGTAAGACGGGGGCAGCGATCGTGAAAACTAGGCCGGACATATGTGCCGCGGCCGTGACCGCTTTGCAATCACTTTTCAATTAATAAACAAGTAAGCACCTGGAGTGGCCCGGTAGCCGGTGAACGCAAGGGTCGAGTACCGAGACTGTCGAAACACTGGTGTTTGTTTTTGGTGTAACGCAGCGCACGGGCGGAGCACGCGGGACTCGGCGCGAGACTGCGGCTGCGGCCGCGCGGCTCGCCAGTCGACACGGCGAACGGCGAATTCGCAACACAGGCACGTAACGTAACTTAACTCCATATTTTATAGTTTCGTAACCGTGTTACTCGATTACTGAGCCCGTTCGCGTCTAATCGATGTCGGTGTCACGATTTAGGGATACAGAAAAGCTTCTAAAACCGCAATATGAATATTCAATTTGAATCAAAAGCCGACATGGTGGGTCGCCTGTTCGGCCCTTGCTTTTGAAATTCTTTATCGCACCTACTCTGCTTGAGTGGTTAAGTGAGGTGATAAAGTGGGTTGGTTGACGGCTGCGCTTGTCGTAATGTTGGAAATGTATTGGAATTAAGTAGCTAAGTCACTTCGGATCGTATAAGGTCGGTTGTAATTACGTTTCTAGCAGGCAACTTTAACTTAAACAGTCAACATTCTTTTAACACAAATTTACGCGCTAGAATACGGCACAGTTAGCCTACTTTACTTGATAGTGACCCTGCCTAGTGGCCCCAAGTTCTATACCTCAAAAAAAATATATAGTGCTCAACTCTTCATGTATTTTAAGTGTACAGTTTTACAGTACTGATTTTCAGATTTTTCAGATTAATGAATGGTATGAAAATAAAATAAAAATAAATGGTATGAAAAAATGTACCTAGTAGGTACCTATTTCTGCGTTTGACATTTTATTTAACCTTTACTTTTTTCTAACTTAGAAAAGACATTAAGCCCTACTTAAGTATATATTTCCAACAGAAAAACAGTGTTGAATGGTTCAAATATATTTCAATCAAACCTAGGTTTGGTTTTCATACTTTTTTTTCTACTTAACTGTGTTTTAAAAATCTCATTGCAAACAAATTACCTACCCACGTACTTCTTATTTTTTTCCATTTTTCGAATGGAAATGTTTAGGTATTTTGTAAAGTTCGAATGCGTTGATGTCTTATAGTCGAAAAACATAAAGGTCAAGTAAATGTCAAAAGTTGAACAGCTTCCCAGTGCTTAATGAACATATATGTATAATATAATAAGAGGTGCTCAAAATTGAACACAACTCTTGTCTTAAAAGCGTTAGAGCGTCTTTAGACATTTTTGGCTCGTTTTGTATGCTCCAATATATTTAACTAACTTATATTAAGTATAATTACTTAACAAAACATAGAAATATCCATTTCTATGTTATGTTGTAGGCCCCATATTTGTACTAATTAATTTAATTTATTTTCTAGTAAATTAAATAAGTAAATTCGCCAAAGATAACGTTTATTGGCTTTTACCACAGAATACCTACGTAATAGTACAAGTACCTAGAAGAAGAAGAAGAAATACATTTTTCACCAACCATAAGACACACATTATCATTACAAAATGAAAGAAAACAGTGAAGGTAACAGAGAAGGCACGCAATGTGTGTCCTCGCGGCGGTGAAACGGACACTGGCTCAGCAAAATGCTGAGGTGTCAGACACCTGCAGCGCTGATTTTCACCCAGTACCGGCACACCTCTATTACTTATTCTGTGGCTCCGGTATCATCATAAAGATGCGCGAGCGCCACTTTAAAAGATCAAGAATATTTAGATAATAGCTTCATAATATTAAAATAGAGTGAGCATTTAAATTTTGAAAATTTACTTAAGTACATGACCCTTCAAGAACAGATTATTTTATTTTTAAAGCAACGTAACGCAAGAGTCGGTTATAAATTTTATAATACCATAATATTATCAGATTATCACTTTAAGGTGCTTTTCCATGAGCGAGGCGAGGCGAGATAAGGCGGCACGAGAATTTTAATTCATATTAAAAACTAGCTTCTGCCCGCGAATTCGTCCGCGTAGATTTCAATTACTGTTATTCCCTCGGGAACGTTTAAATTTTCCGTGATGAAAAGTAGCCTATGTGTTAATCCAAGGAACATATGTATCTCCACTCCAAACGAATGTATGCGGCCGGCCTAAAAACTAACATTATTATTTATTTAAATTTTTTATAAGTGGCCATGTGTTTATCATGAACATGCACGTTTCTCTAAAGAGTTTTTAATCTATTTTTTTTAACGAAAATGTATAGTGATGTATTAAATTTAAAAAACACATTGTTCTACCACAGATAAAATTAAGTAAATACATTTATTTTGTAGCTTATTAAAGAGGCTAGCTTTGCTGAAAAAGTTGGAGGTGTCGTTTACTTGAAAATACTTTTAAAAAAAAAGAATATTGTATTGTTTTGTATGGCAATATATCCTGTAATTGATGACATATAATTGTCTTTACTATATGCACAATATACGTGACGCACATCAAAATCGGCTGGCTAGAAAAAAAAATTGAAGAAAGATTATAATTCGGTTTTTTTAATTCAAAAACTATAAAGTTCGGGGTGCTGAAATTTTGCATACTTGTTACTAATAGTGTCAGAAAGCCACATCGTCAAAAAAAAAAATACTAGCCAAAACTCGCTGGGAGCAGATTCACTTAGCTTATCCTGGCATGGCCTTTAAATTTTCGTCTCGCTCCGCCTCGCCTCATATCACTACGCCGCCGGTGGAAAAGCTCCTATCTCGATTTCAATACAATATGGTTTGACAAAACTATGCTCAGGCTGATTTTATTTAGGAACTCCACTAAAAATCCTTCGCAACTCCAACACGTGTAATTTGACGTGGGTCTGAGGGAGACAGGTGCCTCCACAAGGGATACTCTCACCTTCACACTAATAGTTACGAAAGAACCTTTTACTTTCACACTAATAGAAAAAATCAAGCCAAATGCGTGACAAGCACAAGTAATTTAGGGTTCCTTGTTTATTTATAAATGCTACCACCATTTTCCTATAACCTACCGCTAAGCAGGAGTGTTCGCGTTATTGTGTTCCGGTGTGAGGATAAGACAACCGGTGAAGTTACTCGTAAGTATAGAGGCATTCCATCTTTGTCCTCAGAGTTGGCAACGCATTTGCGGTCTTAAGCTTGCGGTCTTAAGATTGTAGTCTTGAGAATGCAAAATGTGTATGGGTCACAATCCCAATTACCATATTATGCTACAAGTAACAATTTTACAGGTCTAAACTGGCAACACTGCTCAAATGGCTGGTCGTCATTGGTCGAGGTTGTGTTAAATGGAAACTTGTAACCTGTAAATTGTAATTTGTAGCTTTATAAAACAGGCCCCAGGAGCCCTGTATGCTCGTTCACCTTCTACAGGTCATAAAAAAAAGAACTACGACACTTAGTGTCCCTTGACACTTGACACTCAGTGTCGACACTGTCTGTCAAGGTTTTTCCGATGGCAAGAGACGGCAAATGAGTATACTAGCCGCCTCATGGCAACCGGGCTCTCAGGCCTAATAGACATTTCTAACCTCAAGACGTCCGCTATCTTAAAACTGCATGCGTACCCGACTCTAACTAAGGAGAATACAATTCCTCTTTCTCATATATGACTTGCCTCTAGTCATAAACCACCCGATGGTTTTATTTGCGGATGACAGTACAGCAATTTTTACTGGAGAAAATCTAGATACATACCAGGCAGACATAAACAAATCACTTGAGGTAATAATTTCATGGCTTAACTCTAATAACTTAAATATAAACTTAGAAAAAACCAACTTAATGAAATTTAAACAAATAGCTAATAGAGCCCCTAATTTTACAGTAGAATACCACGAACAAATAATTCATGACTCGGATACAACCAAATTCTTAGGACTTATTGTAGATAGTAGGCTGACATGGAAAAATCAAATTAAATGTATATGTACAAAACTAAATAAATTTTCATATGCTTTATACAAGCTAAATAAAGTAGTCAATCAACCGGCAGTGCTCACCGCATACCATGCTTACGTTACATCTACTCTCAGGTTCGGTATTATATTCTGGGGAAATTCTACAGATAGAGAAAGTGTATTTAGGGCTCAGAAAAAATGCATAAGATCTGTATGCAATATTAGACCAACTGATTCATGTAGACCACATTTCATCAAATTAAAAATTCTTACCCTCCCTTGTTTATATATTTTTGAGTGTATATTATTTGTGAAGTATAACATTAGTCGATTCCCTACTTTTAATAGTCTACGCCAGCAAGGGAAAATAAATACGAAATATTTTAAGACCGCCTTACTGTCAAAAAGCATATTTGGGATGGCACCAAAGCTTTTTAATAAACTACCAAAATCAATCCTAGAAATAGACGACAAAAGAGAATTTAAAAAAAAATTGTTTGACATCTTAGTAAATAAGGCTTATTATTCTTTAAGTGATTATATTAATGATATGTTTTGAAATTTAATCAGTAAGTCTTTATTTTCTCATTTCTTTAGATATTTATTTCATTTTCTGTAAATTGTTTTATGTTTTATTTTTATTTTTATTTCAATATTACTGTTAATTATGAGTTTAATGACCAAATACCATGTCGCTAGCTGCATGCCAATATGCTAGCTATTTGTATGCCTTATGGTGAAACATAGTGCACAAATCTTATTATCTATAACACCTTAATTATAACCTATGTTTATGCAAATAAATTATTTTGATTTTGATTTTTGATTTTGATCAAATATCGAAACAAAGGGCCTGTCCACATCACCGCGTCGTACGACGGCACGGTGCCGCGCCGGATGAAGTGGAGGACCCAAAAAAGGTGCTCAAACACGACTTCATAAATTTTTAAGCACCTTGTACTAATGCTCTGACTTATTTTAATGGCGAATATATAGTCAGCAGCAAAGGTAGATGGACAGTCGAAGATCTCAAAATTATATAAACACGATTATTTTAAGAGAATAAGAGCGTGTGTAGATAATTCTGAGCTCTTCGACTAGCCACCTACTTCTGCTGCTGACAGTACATTGCAACTTTTGTCAGCATCAAAATTCTCCGTATCTAATTAACCCAACCCTCCGAAAATAACCATTTCAAAGGAATCCCACGCACTTGACCTTTTTCATGTTTTTACGCGCCATTTTGTTTATCACACGTCTATAGGCATTACTATTACTCGTAAAGGCAACGATTCGTTTTAGGGAAGCTATAAGCTATTAACCTTGCGTGAACGCGCGCGTAAGCGTTTCCGTTAAGTGAATGAAACACATAATCTTGAGTGCTTAAGGACGGTTGCTACTGGCAACACTGCTATGGTATTCTCTTAAGGAACCCACTTATTAACTCGACAGACGAATTAATAACCTGCGAGTTTAAGGAGTTCCGTGAGAGCGAACAAAAATCATTTTCGGGTGTGCATTTTCAATTGAGTAGCTTAAACGTCGAGTGAGCGAGCTCAATCGATTAACGGCCAAACCCTATATTCAATCCGCGGATAGATAAGGCTTACCTCGGGTTAAAATTTGACATTTGCCCATACAAAATGTGTCAAATTTTAACCAGAAGTAAGCCTAACTATCCGCGGTTTGAATATAGGGTTCGGCCATAACCGATTGACAAGAAACCGTCATGAGAATAACACTTCATCTGCTTTTAGGATTAGTTTTTAAAGCTGGCAATATAATGCGACGGAAACGTTTCGTTACACTGATGCACGATCAAGGCGATGCATCTTAAGCAACGATATTAAAGCTTCATTGTACTTCAATGATAACCGTATTCAATCTGCATTGTAGGTACTACAATGATGAGTTTCAACGGCTTGTTCTTTGCAAGCCTATCAAGAACTATGGAGCTGAACTATTTAACATTACCAAAATGATACTGGTTTACAATATTTTCCTACATCGCAATATTTTATTTCTTTTTGCGTTTTCCTTTCTTGGAAAGGTAAGAGTCAAATAAAGACCGGAAATAATAATATTTACTCAATGTCGAATATATAATGGTCAATTTTCTGTTTGTCGTCCGATCGTCGATATAAGACACTAGACTATGGATGAACGGCATCCGGAAAACTCCACCCAACCGTGGGACTGGAAGTAGAGGGATAAATACAAGCTAACTGGCTGAAGGGTGGATGAATACGTAGACATACCATTTACCTTATTTTAATATTATTTTAAATCGTTGCCTAAGGCGCACTCGTCCCACTGCCGGCGAGAAAATCGACTATTTTCTCGCTCAAGTAACGAACAAAATATGTAGATCCCGTGTCAATAAAAGAGACACATTATATTATTAGTTGATCGCTGGCTAGGCTAACCGCTTTTAGAGGTATTTTATCATTTACCTATACATATTATTTTATCAGTAGCTAACATATGCAGTCCGGAACTGAGTGAACCGAATCGCACCGTCTTTCATTTAAAATGGCTGTTCATACGCGCTTACTCGTCTTAATTTATTAAAATTTATGAACTTACATCTTTATTTTAGTTGACTTGTGACACGACATAGATGTAGCGTTGCGTGTTGTCTTGTCAGTGCTTGTCGACATGATGTAATGTTTTTGTTAATTTGACCTTTGGACGCGTGGAGACGCAAAACTCAGCAGTTTTTGAAGAGCTTGCACTTTTGGTAAAAAATAACGTTATTTGCATGATATTCTTCTTCTGCTTCTTTCACTTGAATTTTTGCCCATGACGCTAACCTCGTTGAATTTAGGTATTTGCTATCTTCTCTGGATTTTCTGTGTTCCATAATAAAAACTACATAAAAACGGGAAACGGGAACATCCATAAGTATACATCTTCTAATATATAAAATTCTCGTGTCACAGTATTTGTAACCAAACTCCTCCGAAACGGCTCGACCGATTCTTATGAAAATTTGTGTGTAGGTATATTCAGTAGGTGTCTGAGAATAGGTCGTAAACTATTTTTCATAAGGTTTGTATGAAAAAAAAAATTACACCCGGGCGACGCCGGGCGCGGACAGCTAGTAAGTATATGAAAATAACTCTTTCTGTCTATCTGTTCGTTACGCTTTGACTGATAAACCGCTGAATGGATTTCGATGAAATTTAAGTACTTAGCTCCTGAGGGAATAACGATAACCGACTACGGTTAGTTAATATTAAAAACCAAGGAAATGTGTCAGTCCGTCTAAATAAAAAGCCTTCACGCCTAGTGGCCTGCGCAAACCGGCGGACGGGACGGCAGAGGATATTAAATTTATCAATGTATATTTAATGCTATTTCAATTGAAATAAGGTACCTATAAATTTCAATGCTTTGAGATCGACCTCGGAGCATCGCAGCGGATTGCGGCGGATGAAATCTAAAGGGAAAACTCCCTTGCCGTCCGCCGGTTTGCGCTGGCCCTTAATCACCGATTTTAAAGTAACTTTGGTATGGAGACAGATCAAAACTTGGACCATGACATAGGCTACATTTTCATCCCAGAAATTTGGCTTTGGAGTTTGGACCTAAGATGGGTCCCACATTTAAGATCTTGACTGTACAGGAAACAAAATTGAATGATTCTGCTTTATTACTTCTATATAAAGCCTAACAGATCAAACCAAGGAGCCTCTGTTTCTTATCTTAATTCGCCAATAGATAGTATAGAATATAGACGTGTAATAAATTACTACTTACCTAATTTATTCATTTATGTTACACTTACAAATCTGTGCACCTAAATCATTTAAACATAAATATGTTTAACGAATAACGATCTAAGACTGGAAAGCGTCTTGAAAATAAAACGACAAAATTAAGATTGTGAGTTGTCTCAATATTTTATTCGACTAGATTGACTGAACTATAAAAGCCGGATTTTATTTTTCCGACAAATAAAGGCATTAGCAGTTTAATGTTCTGTATTTGTGTATTTTTGTGTCCGTCTGTTTCATAGTAATGTTTTTAGGGTTCCGTACCCAAAGGGTAACAACGGGACCCTATTACTTTACTGTCCGTCTGTCCGTCTGTCACCAGGCTGTATCTCATGAACCGTGATAGCTAGACAGTTGAAATTTTCACAGATGATGTATTTCTTTTGCCGCTATAACAACAAATACTAAATACATAATAAAATAAATATTTAAGGGGGGCATTCCATACAACAGACGTGTTTTTTTTGCCGTTTTTTGCTCTATATTAATAACGGCAACAGGTAGACGCTTGAAATATTCACAGAATGTTTAGTTGTATATTCACAAACGTGATTTTTTATAGATAATGGTACGGAACCCTTAGTGCGCGAGTCCCACTCGCACTAGGCCGGTTTTTTTTTAAATCTGGATGTTTCTTCGCTAGGTTTTATTAAAATCGGTTGGGCCATTTAACAGATATCATACGCAGCTCCGAAGAATGGGTTGCCATCATATCAAGGGTGTGGTTATCAATGTTATACTCGTAGTTATAACCAAAAGCAAACAAGAGCGCTTTGACACTTTGTAATGCTAAAGTGCAGATTGAGAAACCGTGTCATGTGGAGCTACATGCTTCGGCCATATGCAAAGCAGTTACCCGTTGCGACGAAATATATTTATATTATTATCACAGCAGTAAAATGGGGTACCTCCCATTTGTTCTATGGAACTGTGACGTCATAGAACTGTTAACATTTTTCTTTCCCAGCAGTTCCATGGTAGAACTAATGAAACAAAAAATGTGCTATTTGTTCTATAGAACTAGAAGCACTTCAAGTTTCCCATCAGTCCTATGGAACTGTGACGTCATAGAACTGTTAAAATAATTTTTTTCCCAGCAGTTCCATGGTAGAACTAATGAAACAAAAAATGTGCTATTTGTTCTATAGAACTAGAAGCACTTCAAGTTACTCATCAGTCCTATGGAACTGTGACGTCATAGAACTGTTAAAATATATTTTTTCCCTACAATTCCATAGTAGAACTGTTGAAACAAAAAATATTTTTTTAGTTCCATAGAATAGTTGCTCTTGACCAAAATTTGATAGATTCATATTCGTAATCATTAATCGTGTTTCGCGAAATTAAATCTTTTTTTTTTAATTTTGCACAGTTGTCATTGAGAGGTTATTTCCACGCTGTAAAAATTGTCTATAGGTACACAATCACTGAAAATGGCAAAATTCACAAACACCGTGATTGGTTGTTTAGGGGTTTCCAAAGTAAATTAAAAAAATACTTTAATCCCGAGAGCTATAAGGAGCTTTAGTCCCGATGTGCAGAGACTAAAGTAACATTTTAAGAGCATGAGAAGTGAAAACAATCTAAACACCCAAGTTAAGGTGGAGTCTTGTAATTACAACTATCAGGTTATTATTGCAACTAACTTAAATAACTCCCTCTTGAGTTATAGTCAGTTGCAATAACCAGATACTTAGTTGCAATAACAAGACTCCACCTTACCTTATCTTACAGATGGGTACATTGGGTACATTCGACCCTTTAGGATCTTTTGAACAATTACCCTCTTTTACACACTAACTGCCGCACTCAGAGACGTCAATTAAATTTAACGCATTCACTGCCAGGGGGCGTGGCCTAGGAACAAACTTGTACGACAGTGAACGCTTATATGCGTCAGTGGCAGTGAATGCGTTAAAGTAGTTGCTGTCACTTTCTTTGCTATAGCAATAGAATAAGACAACACGTCACTAAACAAGCGTTAAATTTAACTGACGTCTCTGAGTGCGGCAGTCAGATGTGACTCTTTTCTGAAATCAAATTAAGACGTATTATCACCGACAGCTCTTATTCACTTGCCAGTAATGGCGGCTGAGTTTAAAATGAGATAGGTACTTAATAACATGTCAAGAGCAATATGGTTTTACCGAGTTGAATAAAGCCCCTGTTCCAATGTGCAGGTTTTCTCACGATGATTTATCATTAATCGAAAGAGCATCGGGTAATTTACTTAAGTTAGAAAAACTCATTGGTACTTGGTGACCGCGGGGTTCGAACTCGGTACCTTACAATTACCAGACCCTCTATAGTCACTAGGCCATCGACGCTCTCAATACCCTTACCATGAGTTACAATTGACAATAATTCATATGTGCTAAGGTGGTAAAATAAAATACCGTTTACTTGTAGATTTTACACTGCTGATTTCAGTAAAAATATTTTTGTATTTTTTTATGCAGTAGTTTATTTTTTATATTCAGGAAAAACATTAAAAAAGTTGGATTGTGAATGTTAGGAATACACTTATAGTGCCCTTAGTCCATTTGTTACCATAGGAATTGAAAAAAATATACTACTGTCATGTCCATTTTTTATCTGTCTGACGGATTACTTGATTCCAACGACACGCTTTCGATTCTCGTAATACTATTGTTTTGATATACGCTATTTAAAATGAAAGTGACTAACGGATTTGTAAAAGCGGATAGCTGCAATCTGCCCAAAGTCGACGAATTTATGTTGTTACAGTTCATGCGGGAAAATGACAGTTTCTAATGACATGACTTAACTGTCAGTTCTGTATCTGTTTAAAGTTTCTTTTTTTATTTTATATCATGCTAAGATCACGACATCAGTATTCCTAACTTTGTATATACGGTCTTTTTAATGACTATTTCTTTAATAAATTATTAACGACGAATTTAAGTTAAATAAAGAAAAACCGAGAAACACAGGTAGCTTTTTTTTTAAATGTCAATTACCCCAGTTACTCACTAGCGAGTCGAATGCTCTGTCTCTCGCACTCTATAAGAATACTGCGAGATTTGCGAGGGACAGAGCATTCGACTC
Source organism: Acleris cristana (assembly GCA_948252455.1). Taxonomy (NCBI): domain Eukaryota; kingdom Metazoa; phylum Arthropoda; class Insecta; order Lepidoptera; family Tortricidae; genus Acleris; species Acleris cristana. The sequence goes on from OX411780.1 coordinate 12,690,394, forward strand.
GCTAGCGAATACGTTAATTGTAACTCATGGTAAGGGTACCGTTAACTAAGTTACGAACTCATCTTGATTTCATCTGTAAACTTTAGCGAGAGGTCGGGTGCAAACGCAGGTCGCCTCGCCATGTAACGAATTGATTTGTAACGGCGCATACAGGGTGATATGGTAATTAATAATATTATTAATAATATTATGAACATATTTGTTGTTAGAAAGTTTAGAAATGTAGGTTTTTAAATAGTGTTTATATTTAATATCAATTTGGTCAAATTTAGAAACATTTTAATTCAGCTTTAAAAGGATATCAGATTTTCTAAACTGTAACGAAATTATATAGAGGTAAAGTAAAGACTAATTAATTGATTTATTTTAATCCATCACGGTATCCGGTCGTCTTTGGCAGTAAACAATCATTTCGGTGAATATTTTTTTTAATATAAAATTAGGTAAATTAGTCAGAGAATTCACATAAGTAATAATTATGTTATATATATAGTTAATTTTTGTTACCTAAACAAAAGAAAAAATAACAAGTTCTAAGATTTTCGGAGCTTTAGTTCACCGTGTCAGAACTCTCCGTATTATAATCACGTAAAGCAATTAATAAATACGGATGAAATTAGTTCCATAACCGCTATTTTATGAAATATATCTAGGTACATGTATAAAAATCAATTGCCACATATAAGTACAACGGAGCATCACTTGAGAACAGCTCCATCGATTTGGCTTTTTTTTGCTATGTTCGCCATTAGGTACTAGGACAAACTTTGTAAGAAAAAAAAACACCCGGCACTAAAAGCTAGTTTGTAACAAGGAAACTGTTAAGTTTTCAAAATGTATCCCACTTCTGAAACCTATTTTTATTTTTAAGAGTACTTTAAAACTTCACATCACCCTGTCATAATAGACACTGTAAGACACTTATCTAACCGCAAACGTCCTAGCGCTCGTCTCGGCTGGGGTGAAGTCATCGGCCGCTCGAAAGTAAAAGTGCTGACCGCGTACGCTGCGCTCGCGACGGTTTGACATTGAAACGGTGTGTTAAATGTAATATTACATAACCGTGTTCCTTTTGTTGGGCATCTCTGATGATCTATCTTACCTTAAACGAATAGATTTCAGGTACAAAAATCTGTATACACGTATACCCTTATTTCGATATGGTGCAAATATGAATACATATCTTTGTACTTGACTGTACAGTCAAGAACTTTAATTGTTATGCCACTATGGAACCCTGTCATAATTACAGCGTCAAACCACATGAAATAAATTCCGCCAAAATTAATGATTAACGTTATGCGACAGGGTTCCATAGTGGCATAACAATTAAAGTCCTTGACTGTACACCCAGCAACGTGTCTATATCGAATACGGTTTTTTACTAGAGTCATAAAGGTGCTTTTCCACCGGCGAGGCGAGGCGAGACGAGGCGAGAGACGAGGATTTTAATGCAAATACCCTCTGTGGCCCGTTTCACGAACCTACAAATTACAAGCGGAAGTCTCTTTCTAACTCCTTTTGCTAGGAAGAGAGTTCCACTTGTAATTTAATTGTAACTCGTAACTTCGTGAAACGGGCCACGATGGCCGTATGTAATCTAAGAGAGATTCCGAGTTCAAGCCACGTCAAAGATGTCAGTTTTCTATGACATGGCATTTGCTTTGTCATATCTTGAAACGGGCATCATCACAAAAGGATCATCCTACTAATATGTGATTTTTGTGTGTTTTAGTTCAGTTACTTCTTCACTCTGCAACGGCTGGACGGATTTGGATGGAAATGGAGATGCCTTCCCAGGATAAACATAGGCTACCTTTTCATGCAGGAAAATTTAAAAGTTCCCGAAGCGAAATCTACAAGGAAGAAGTCACGTGCAGAAGCTAGTTCTTGGATAAAAAGATTTCTTCGCAATGTTTTTCTTCACTATGTAACAGCATTAGTTGCCACACAAGGTAAGGTACTTAGGTGACAAGTGACAAGCTAGTGTACTCCGTAGTTTAGTCTTGCCTCCACACCTCGTCTTCGTCTCTCATTACAATCCATCAGTGGAAACACTGCTGCAAGTATCGACCACGATGGTCGTAATTAATGACCTGAGGGCTTATTGTCTAACGCACTCGCAATCGGAACTAGCTTCAAAGTGGAGCAATTGTTTTCATTTTGTATGTAGACAAAGCTTCGATTTTCAAAATGAAAACGATCGTGATTGCGAGTGCGTTAGACAATAAGCCCTCTGGACGTACCATGCGATGTGTCGGCTACCACCTGCTTATTATACTTCGTTAGAACAAAAACAGTTTGCAACATTATAGCTAAACAATAAAGTTTTATTGAGACGTTAAAGTGTTAGGTACTTAATGAGGTAGCTTTACCAGCTACTAAGATCCCAACGGCCGTACTCGAGTCAGCTTATGTTATGACAATTAATGGCCAAACCCTATATTCAAACCGCGGATAGATAGGCTTACTACGGATTATAATTTTAAAGATTTTGTACCTATGGGCAAATGTCAAATTTTAACCCGAAGTAAGCCTTATCTGTCCGCGGTTTGAATATAGGGTTCGGCCGTAAGTCGTTCGTTACTGATGATTTTTCTTAAGTACATTTTTTTAAAAGGGAACGCGTTTTCTCTTAAATGTATTTGAGTATAGTTTGCTAGTCTAAAGCTAGCTTATTGCGTCTCTAGCTTGGCCTACAACGTATCCACGTATTTTGTAGGTTATTTACTACGGCGAGTGTAAGCAGAACAATTATAATTGTCACGAGCACACAATCGCGGACCCGCCGCGTGGGACACACGGCGCAAAAAAACGGCCGGTGCTGCAGCGTTTCATGTAGCATGGACTTATTCATCTTTTAAGCTAAGAACTTTTGTTGGTGGAGTATTTGCCACTACTCTCTGTTCTCTACCAACTTTTTCATGGCCTTACTACTGTTCCTAAATAATGTGTTAAAAACCTAACCTCCAATTTTCACCTTGTTGAGATCTACAGCAAAACCAGAATAGTAAGTACTGGGCTGTCGATCGCTGTCACACTCTTTTTGGCATCTGTCAGTACTTATGTAACTATATTTGTTATGCCGGAGAGGTTGAAATATAATGATCTTGGTTTTACTGTCCTTAACCAATACATAGAAAGCAAAGTTAATAATAATTCAGTTGAGGGAAGTTTTTAAATAATAGCGTTATGTTAAAGCCATATCATTAAAGATTCAGAACAAAATTGATACACACAAATCACAAGGTTTTTGTAAGTTGCGTAAGGAATACGTTCGATTGTCGTCAATGTACAAGTTCATGGAAGGTATTAGTTTACATAAACGTTTCGTGAGCATTTAGTGAACTAACAGGCAAAGCCAAACGAGCACATAAGCCTCGTGATGGTACTTAAGTGGCCCCTGAGGCCTAAAAATGCCACTTACCATCTGTGATGGATGACTAAAATTACCTCTATCAGCCGCAATCAGCGTCAGAGGCCCTACTTTGGAAATTGAAGTTCGAAGTTACGTTAGCCCCATCTCTTTCTCTCGATTTAGTCTCGAATGACGAGTGACAAGGATGGAGCTAACGTAACTTCGAACTTCGATTTTCAAAGTGAGGCCGCAGTTAATGACAATTAAGTCGTCGCTAAGTCACTTGTCCCACCGCCGATGAGTAACCGATTAGCTATATTTTCTCGCTCAAGAAAAGAACAAAGATATAGATCCCGTGTCAATAAAATAGACACAAATATTAATAGTTAATCGCTGGGTGTTAACACTGCCGGCGACATCTCTCTCTCCAGCACAATATCTATCCCGTGTCAATAAAAGAGACGCATTTAAGTATTAATGGTTCCCCTATGGAACCCCAAATCGTAATTTGTCCTAATGCATCGTGTGTCCGAATTTCCGCTTAACTTTTAAAACTTTTTAGTGTTGTTATAATACAATTCTAACCTGACCGAACCGCAGATATAATTGGAAAACTTTAAAAGTTGCCTGACTCATCTGAAAACCAGTTTAGAAAGGGCAAGTGAAAATTCGGACAAACGATGTGTTAGGACAAATTTGTTATGGATTCCAAAGGAACACCGGTATTAATAGTTGACGCTGGCTCTACTCGCTTCTCGCTCATTGTCGGCGGTAGGACGACCTAAGTAACCATCTAAATTTGTCTCTGTATAGCAGCGATATGCCAGTCATTTTAGGGCCAGTATCTACAGGCGGACTGCATTTGAACTGCAACTCAGCTGCAAAATGGCAGTTCGAGGGCCGTTCTGATACAGTTGATGTAACTGCATAAACTGCATCAAAACTGCTCTCGAACTGCAATTTTGCAGCTGGGTTGCAGTTCAAATGCAGTCCGTCTGTACCGGCCCTTACAAGGTAGGATGGTGGTAGCAATCCCTAAGTTCTACTACTATTCTAGATGTTAGGTGGGAGAACTATGGTGTGCAAAGTAACAGTTACTTGTTATCGGTAACGGCGACCCTCGAATCGAAGAAGAGTGTACGGCTCCGCTCGCAAATCCTGCCCGTGGATAGGCCGCAAGGCGTGCTGCAGAGACAGACGCCGGCGCTAATTGGCCAGGCCCCACGACGCATTGGCCAACATCGCACGCGTTCGCCCGCCCGCAGCGAATGCAATGCTCTGTAAACCGTGATGTCTGGGTCTTTTAAATGGGTGCAAAAATAAGGTGAATTAGGTGTTTTTAATGTACCTACTTAATAAGTACTACTTATCTACTCCTGTCTGTAATGCAACAGAACAGTTAATGGTTGCTACTTAGGTACCTATTTCTGATTTAAGGTAACAAACTGACTCAGCAAACTACTTCATACAAAACTCCTTACAGCACACGAATAAATATGAATGAATGAATGAATGAATGAATGGATGATTTATTTATTTGAAACCACAAACAACAGAATAGAATATCCTAGAGGAATTTGAAGCTAAAACCTATTCATACAAGATGCGATAACGTGTCTCTCCACTTAAATTTAGTCCGAATTTTACGACTATGAATATGTATGTTGTAGATATTGTGGAAAAACTGGGTAGAATATGTACGCTTTCCTTGTCCAGAAATATTTTCTTCATAACAACTAGGTACAACATAGATATTCAAAAATCGTGGGAATCGGACATGACGGGGTTGAGAAACTTTATCGATCGCAGCGAAATATGAATGAAAATGAAGGTTAACATGAAATCAAAGCATTTCTTCTTAAAAAAAGTTACCAGAAATTAAACAGCCTAGTAATTATCAGATCCTGTTTTATTGCTTATTCCCGGATCAATTCACTCAGTGCCAAATTAAATCAATCAATCAATACTCCTTAATATCAGGTAGGTACGTGTGTTTCAACCACAGAACAGAAAAAACAGTAGAAGTGTCAAGTGGGCGTGTAACTTATGGCATAAGTAGTTATGCGGAGTTCCGCGCAACCTACCATACTTTTGGCGCGATCGCTTATGTCGATATTTCTAAAATAGGAAATATGTCCAAAAGCATGCCTTATTGTGCTATTTTGGAATGTAAAAACGATATCCGCACCAACATTATTTTCCATGGTGGCGTGTTGTTTTTATGTTAGTTTGAGTATTGGCGACAACAGAGGCTCTACTTTGAAATCCGTAATTCGAACTTCGTCTATTGCTATCTCTTTTGCTCTCGACGCGTCACTAATTCGCAAGAAAGTGACGGGGCGATCCGAAGTTCGAATTACTGCTTTCAAAGTAGAGCCCCAGGGCCCTGAGGCACTACTTTGAAATTCGAAGTTCGAAGTTACGTTAGCTCCATCCCTGTCACTCGTAATTCGACCCTAAATCGAGAGAAAGAGATGGAGCTAGAGTAACTTCGAACTTCGAATTTCAAAGTAGTGCCTCTGACAAGATGCATTAGGTCAGAGGCACTACTTTGAAATCCGTAATTCGAACTTCGTTTATTGCTATCCCTTTTGCTCTCGACGCGTCACTAATTTGCAAGAAAGTAACAGGGCGATCCGAAGTTCGAATTACTGATTTCAAAGTAGTGCCTCAGGTCTGATACTAAGCGAAGCTCATGCCACTTCCACTGTTTTTTCTATTCCGTGGTTTCAACCGTGCCCGGCCCCCCTCAGACGTCAAAGAAAATTCATAGTGGTGAGACAAAAAACGCAACCCAAAAAGTAATCATTGTGATTTTATCATAAACATTAGACAAATGACCAGAAAAATACTCAATATTCAATCGATTTAATTAAAAAAGTTATTTGACAAAGATATCAACTGCAAATAATACTAACTTTTGAATACTAAAATACAACAGAGCCCCATGCAAGAAACTACAACGCGCGATGGTTGATGCTGTGGAACATGTTCGCACTAACATGCCACGCATTTCTGCCCATACCTACACCTCTCACCCCACAGCTGATAGTTTCCCGGATATTCGCTTTGTTTCAACCATACCTCGTTTCAACCGTCTCTCATAAGGAAATATTTACATTATCAAAAAACTAGATTAATCTACTTAAGTCGGTAAACACTTTTAAAACTACCTAAATTCTTAAAAACATAAAAAACTTGAACCTACGAGCTTCTCAAAATAAAATACAAAGAATAAATAAAACATCATGACAGGCGTGGCTGCGTCTGACAAATGACAAAATGCCACGGTTGTAAAGGAAATTCGTTCCATTCAACCACCGCATATTTCATTCACTCGCTATAGTATTTTCAATACACGATGTCGCGCCCCGCCACTCAAATTTAATTGACGTCGGTTGGTTGCGTCAATACGTGAAATGAAGTAGGTAGGTAGTGGGGCCCGACGAAAACACCATATTGGAAAACTACAAGTCGTTTTTCTTTATACACAGGCACAGAAGTCAAAGGCCTTTATTCCAATTTGGTTTAGCCCCTCTCGCTGCGATGTAATCACACTGTTGACGATATGACACACAGATTATAAGGGTATGTCTAAAGATATGACAGTTCAAACTGTCAAGTGAATAAGTCAATAAAAGGTGTCATAACGTGAACAATATGAATAATAAATGATTACGAAATTAAATCAAGATGCGATGAGAAGTGGGGGGTTTTTCGACTGTATGTATGTATGTAACAATATGTCTAACATAAATACGTAACAATGTATCTATTTCTTTGGCAGCTCTTTGATGGATTTTAACATACAGAGGGAGGTGTCATTAGATTCGTCTTGGCTGTGGGAGTGACATAGTCTGTAATATTTTACAGTAGGTAGGTAAGTACCTAATGATAGGGAAGGTTAATTTTTCAACGTATATAGACGATACGGTATATTTACTTATGCCGCGTAGTATAATAATATTAATAATATAAAAAAGCAGTCTGATTTCTAAGTACCCACAATAATTGAAAGTTTATTTGCACACGTTTTCGCCTTTAACGGAGTCAAATTAGAATTACAAAAAACCCTTCTATAAGTAATTGTCAAAAAGAATTAGAATATTTTGCACAAATAACTTTCAGTATTATCTACGTTACGCTATTAAAGGAAACGTGTGCTAATTTGACCGTTAAAATTCTAATGTTAAAAAACGAAGTACCTAGGTAGGTATCCCTGTGAGCTGTCAGTCTACACCCCTATGACAAGGGTTACACGATCAGTTTGGCGTCAGTTCAGTCCGTGCTCGAAAGGGACGCAGCTATATTAACATAATAGCTGCGTCCCCCTCGATCATGATTGAACTGACGCCAGACTGATGAAATACTGAGCGTGTAACCGATGTCTATTATACTAACATAGTTAAGGTACTTGTGCGTTGAGAAGTTTAACTACCAATAAACCACATCATGGAAAAAACGTTTGTAGTAAAGGGGCTATAAACTTTAACGACGTCCCACTTATATAGTTTATCGTTCGAACTTCACCGTCCGGGTAACACAGGTTATCCACCACTCGTTTGGTGTTCGATATTCCCCCACTCTGTTTGTACCTATAGAGACCGAAAGAGATGCACTGAGCGACAAGGCCGACAAGGGACTATGCTAGCCATTCTTCGTAAAACTTTTATCTAAATCGTCCAGCCCTTGCATTTACATACCTACGTGTGCGGAAGCGTGTTCTAATAGATGACAATCGCAATCTCACACGAGCAGCGCGTGGTGTGTGCACACTCGCCAATTTAGTTCTTATTCGTATCGTGGTGGGTCTTTTCTACATACCCAAATACCACAAGCCTCAAGTGAGTACCCACCTACTACGCCACACAGTCGACATATTTTTACCCAACATCTCGTGGCACCACAGACCAATAAGGGTAGATAGTAGTTTTTTTTAATGTACTTATTTTCGTGCATGTTTTAAGGCTGTAGGTAGAGGTAGGTGCTCACCTGAGGCCCTACTTTGAAAATCGAAGTTCGAAGTTACGTTAGCTCCATCCTTTTCTATCAATTTAGTATCGAATAACGAGTGACAGGGATGGAGCCAACGTAACTTCGAACTTCGATTTTCAAAGTAGGGACTCTGGGGCTCTACTTTGAAATCAGTAATTCGAACTTCGGATCGCCCCGTCACTTTCTTGCGAATTAGTGACGCGTCAAGAGTAAATGGGATAGCAATAGACGAAGTTCGAATTACGGATTTCAAAGTAGAGCCTCTGGTGCTTACTAAACCACAGAGTTGAAGACCTATGGAGCTTGAGCATAAATTTCAAGAGCCAACTCCTCGCCAAGATGTCACGAATAACAAGTGAAAAGAAATAGTTATTGACATTTCTAATTACAATCTTTGTACATAGTAAGTACTTGGTAAAACCATGACGCATTGACATGACTGTTATCGTATTGTTTTTAACTCGGCCCCCGCCATTACAATCAAGTAAATACAACCTATCATAACGTTGACAATACGATAACATGTCAAAAGCAATATGGTTTGCGAATTGGTCATAATGGGAGGTAATTTTTACAGATGTTCATTTTGTTTTCGATGCAATGCAAGCGCCATCTACATTCCTGTGATAAAACTAGATTCATATTCATAATCATAAACAACATGCAACAGATGAACAGATTGTTTTGTTTTGAATAAATACATTGTTAGCGAAAATGAATGCTGCTCTGTATTTTTTACATCATAAAATAATTTAAATATTGGAAAGTTTTATTTTAAAAAGAAGATTTATTTTTCTAGGGCATTATATTTAAATTTTTAGGAAAATCGCAACTGACATATTTGCCGGCTTAAACCGCTTAAAAAACACCATTGCAATGTTTATTTTGTTATTTGTTGGCTTATTTTTACGTCACGTCACTTCACTTGTTTTTCTTTTATAAATTAATTAACTTAAGATCGGTCTCACCGCATTATTGGTTATCTGCTCGGAAATATAATTCTATGTGATCAATAAAAATCACGGTAAAAGTAGTAAATATTGCATAATTTTGGCTTTTAAAGATAAGATTGCCACAGCGCGCTATGATAAAAAGAAATAAACATATTGTTCAGCAAGTCGTGTGATGTTATCAGTGACGTTTAACAATCAAAGACTAATTAGAATTGCTGATAAGATGAGTTACTTGATGTATTCAGAATCATTAACAGTTGAAACTCTGCCTTGTTATAGATATGACGAGCTTAGCGACAAAAAACTTCGTTTTACTAGCGAGGTTCGTGAAAAATGCTACCAATGGATCAAAGAGGTTATCCTCTCATTTCATATACTATCCTGACAATGAGAAACCAGTGGAAGGTGAGCCAATTTGTAGTTAATATGTAGTTTTTGGAGGTTATGGCTTGTTTACCTCACTCAATGAGTTACTTATTTGTTAGTTAATTTAATTCAAGTGTCCCATATGTTGAAACTACTTCATACCATTTTGGCTCTAGGTTTGAACTCTGAAGAACTACTTTCTATTGCAGCAGTAAGAACAACAAATAAAATAAATATGAACATCAAAATGTATAATGAGTCTGTAAGAATGCAACCTGTCTATAGACACAAAGTAAGAAATTAACCTCTGTAGTGTGTTTAAAAATTACTAATTGAAAGTTTCGGCTCCCCAATGATCAGTTGTTCATATAATTAACTTCTCGGACCTCGGTGGCAACGGCAAAATTGCCGCACATTCCATACTAGATGTATGCTAGTCTAAAAAAGTGTAAGGGTGAATACTGAGATGACAAGTAATTAGGATTTTGGTACCCGAAATGATTGGGATAGTGATGATGAGTTCAGGCTACATTCACCTATTCAAACCATAAATCATCTTATTCCAGGAGAAACCGCCAAGATGAACATGATGCAGGCTATCAACAATGCCATGGACATCACTCTGAAGAACGACCCAACAGCTGTGCTGTTCGGGGAAGATGTTGGCTTCGGAGGAGTGTTTAGATGTGCTCTAGGCTTACAGGTATAATTTTATTTAAAAGTCTTTAGCTAGATTATAGTCAATATTTACAACCATAAATACATACTATGGTAAAACAGCTAAATCAGCTGAGACCTGGTTTAGTTTGTTTTCTATAGTAGGTGTTGGTCTCTTTATTTTCATAATATTTAGAAATTTGTTTTGTTTCCCGTAAATTAGGTTTTAACAATAAATATAAGCTATAAGAGCAAAATCACAATACTCATACATAAGGTTAGAGCTGCAGAGAGAGGAACCTCCTCAAAATATCTACCATGTCAACAAGTACTGCTTTCTGTATCTGGCCCTTGATGAAAATCCGTACACTGGACAATTTTGTACATTTAAAAAGTAAGAAGATTTAACTTGGACCTAAAATATTTTTTTGTAAACTTGTTTTGGTTGCAGGAGAAATACGGCAAGGACCGAGTGTTCAATACTCCTCTGTGTGAGCAAGGCATTGCAGGGTTTGGCATTGGGCTGGCTACCGCCGGGGCTACCGCCATTGCTGAGATACAGTTCGCTGATTATATCTTTCCAGCTTTTGATCAGGTGAGGATGGGTTATTTCTTAATAAAATGGTTTGTGCTTGTTAAAACATCGTCATCAATGGCTTGGCTTATAATAATATTTGGTGGATATACAAACCAAGCTTAATAGAATGAACAAAGTGAAATGTTGGTACCTCAGTGGATTTTTTTTCATGATTGTACACAAACTGCCAGGTTCCACCTGGTCAGATAAAAAAAATTAAAGTCACTTTTTGCACATTTTCCTTTTTTAATAGTAACTGTGATTTGGTACTTGATTGGCTAGGATCACCAACAGTCCTTTCTGGGTCTAAAACCCTAAGCATTAGTCCCTTTTCCTCTTAAATAATTGTGTTAAATAATTTTAGAGATTTTGGTAATTCTGTGACTCTACCTACCCCACTCTGGGTATGAGCTATTTATACTATGGTATGAGGGCGTGAGTTTATGTAGGTACTCGTATGTACAGTGGTGGTCACATAATTAGAGACACTTGTTTTTCTCCTATACAACTGCCTACAAATATGACTTTTCAATTTTATTATTATTATTATAATTTTTTGACCACCAATCAAAAAATTCTCGGCTAAATACTATTTACTTTAGATAATTAACTAAGGTTTAAACTGATGTACAGTGAACTGATGTTAAAAATGGACCTTACATTTTATAAGGATTTAAAAACTTAGTGCTGACGCGTTCATACAAAGTTTTACAACTTTGTATGAACGCCAAATATTTATTTTTTCAAATCCTTATAAAATGAAAGATTCGTTTCCAACAGAAATAAATTGTACATACATTTAAACTTTAGTTTATTAAACAATAAGTGTAAATAAAGATAAAATTTATTAAGAACTTTTTGGCTGGTTGTCAAAATTTAAAAGTAATATTTGTAGGCAATTGTATGGGAAAAAAACAAGTGTCTCTAATTATGTGACCACCACTGTATGTACTATCAGCTTAATGGATCTCTGACAAAAACAATTCGTTTGACACTTCTTACGACTTGAATCATAACGTCACTGTGACACAGTTCTATGGTGGGTCAGGGTTCCATTGGGCTGATATAATTTATATTTGTCAGAAGGTGAATCACAAGAAGACCCGTTGAGATTTATATCTGCCCTTATTCCAGGTTGACACGTCTTATATTATAACCGAATAAATGTTGTTATTCTTAGCTAGTGAACGAGGCGGCGAAGGCGCGCTACCGGTCGGGCGGGCAGTGGGCCGCGGGCGCGCTGACGGTGCGCGCGCCGTGCGCCGCCGTGGGCCACGGCGGGCTCTACCACTCGCAGAGCCCGGAGGCCTTCTTCGCGCACGCCGCCGGGCTCAAGGTGGGCATTGAGACCACGGATAGACAACAACCATACTCAATAACAGTAAATCCACCGTTGAATATGTGAGGTGATGTTAAACCATCAGCCATATCCATCATGTACATTTCATAAAAAAAATCCACTGCCACTGTCTGTATGTAGGTTCGCGATGATCTCAAAAATTGAACGGATTTTCATGCGGTTTTCACCATCAGTTAGAATATTTTTTCATGGAAGGTTTCTATTATTATGTAGTGTAAAACAAAATCGCTTCCCGTTGCCTGTCCCTCTGTATGTATGCTTAGATCGTTCAAACTACGCAACGGATTTTAAGACGCTTTTCATTAATAGATATTGATTCAAGAAGAACGTTTTTATCTATACTTAAATCTAGTTTATGTATGGGTGTTACAAAAATTCATATAAACCAAAGCGAAGCGAGGGTGAGTCGTTAGTATATTATAAAAGAAAGTCCCCCGTCGGGTCTATCTGTATGTATGTTCACAATGATCTCAAAAACTACGCATTTTCATACTGTTTTCACCATCATCGGTTAGATAAATTTTCACGGAAGTTTTTTATGTAAGTATAATCAATTCTGGTATATAATATGTTATGAATATAAAACTATAGCATAGTTAAGACTGGCGAGGTGTACTGTGTAAATGCTGTAATGTACAATACTTAATGCATTTACATTACAAAAGCATTACAAATAACTGTCATTCTGCTGGAAAGCATGAACTCATATATTTTGTATTTCACAGTGCCTTAGTACCTGTTACTGTTATACTGTGTAATTTTTTTGAAATACATAAATAGATAATTATTAATGTTTTGTGCATATAAAATAATATCATATGAGCCTAGATTACTTAAAAAAGTAAAATGAATTTGAGAAAAATATACAGGGTGTCCCAGAAACTGATGTCAACCCGCCTAGGGCTGATACAGCAGCTAAAAAGCTATCGATTTAACCCCTATGTATGTTAAGCGATTGTTGCTAGTTTCGGAGATGTTGATCATTTTAATCTGATTTTTTGTAATTTTCCCTTATGTCCATGTTTCGAAAAATCATTAATTTCATGTTTTATTTTAAAAGTTTTTCAGCGGTATTTTACATAATTAGAATCATTTTGAATCAGAGAAATTTTTAAAACTATTTGCCCGTTTTTTTTCAGTATTTATTTTGAGTTATCACGTAAAGTTGTTTTTTCCATACAAAGTGAAAAGCAAACACTGGGATACCTAGTATGGAGAAACAAACTTTAAGAAGTAATTACTTTAAAAAAATACTGAAAATAAACGGGCAAATAAGTTTAAAAATTTCGCTGATTCATAATTATTCTAATTATGTAAGATGCTGCTTAAAAACTTATGAAATAAAACATGAAATTAATGATTTTTCGAAACATGTAAATAAGGGAAAATTACAAAAATTTAGATTAAAATGATCAATATCTCCGAAACTAGCAACAATCGCTTAACATACATAGGGATTAAATCGACAGTTTTTAGCTGCTCTATCAGCCCTAGGCGGGTTGACGTCGGTTTCTGGGACACCCTGTATAACCACAAAACATTGTCGTCCAGGTGGTGGTCCCCCGCGGCCCCATCGCGGCCAAGGGCCTGCTGCTGGCCTGCATCCGCGAGCGCGACCCCTGCATCTTCCTGGAGCCCAAGGTGCTGTACCGCGCCGCCGCCGAGGACGTGCCCGTCGACGACTACACCTTACCGCTTGGCAAGGCGCAACTCCTGAGAGAAGGTATACAATGCAATACAATACAAATTGAATACCACATACGATAACAGCATGGAAAGTAAACACAAAAAAAGTTACAAAGTGAGTCAACAGGCGGTCTTATCGCTATATAGCGATCTCTTCCAGACAAACTTACCAAAAGAGAAGTTAAAGAAAACAAAAATAAATTGGCAGGCGATGAAAAACAAAAAAATGAAATAAAAAACACACTTGTGGGGTAATCAAAGTTTCGCGCCTAAAGTGCAAAGTGAAATGTATAATTCATAATTTTATGTAATGCTATTTGTTAAAAGGTTTAGTACCAATTTCATCAAACGATGTGTGAAAAAACAACTGTATGTTATTACACTGATTACTTTTTTTTTAAATAACGGGCTAGTAGGTTTAAAAACTTTGCTGATTCGTAATGATTCTAATTATGTAAGATACCACTGAAAAACTTATGAAATAAAACATGAAATTAATGATTACAAAAATTTTTTTAGGACATAAGGGAAAATTACAAAAATTCCAAATAAAATGATCAATATCTCAGATACTAGTAAAAATCGCTAAACATACATGGGGGTTAAATCGATAGCTATTTAGCGGCTCTATCAGCCCTAGGCGGGTTGACGTCGGTTTCTGGGACACCCTGTATAGTTATCTCAATATTTAATTGAACCACTGTATTCCAGGCGACGCGGCCACTCTGATCGGCTGGGGCACGCAGGTACACGTGTTGCTAGAAGTAGCGCAGATGGCCGAGGAGCAGCTCGGCATGCGCTGTGACGTCATCGACCTGCAGTCCATCTTGCCCTGGGACCAGGACACCGTCTGCAACGTAAGCAAACTATTATAATTAACTAGAGGACGCCCGCGACTTCGTTCGCGTAGAATTAGTTTCCCGCTTCTCCCCCCATTTCTTTCTGTTTGGGGTCTATTGTAGGAAAATCGTTTCTTAGTGCTCACTTACATCATGAAAGGAATCCCTGTACCAAATTTCAAGTTTCTAGGTACAGTAGTTTCGGCTGTGCGTTGATACATCAGTCAGTCAGTTTAGCCTTTTATACATATAGATGATCCTTTTTTTCCATGACTTTAATGACACATGTCATATAGGCCTCCTACAACCGTTTCCATTAGATTAGATGGTATTCACGTATTTTTGGTGATAACTCACGTTTCGCTACCATACATAAGAAGTGGACCACCGAGACCCCACCACCCACAGTACCACCGCACAGTAGGTATTATTATATTTCGATTTGGAGTCAAATCGAATCAGCGCGAGCCCAACTCACACTTGACCGTTTTTTAGTTTTTTTTTTTTGTTTTTCTTCAGGGTTTGTACTATGATGATACGCTTCCATGTTTTACCGCTTTTACGATACAACAAAAATGAAAATACCTTGAGAAATAAGGTTTTTTGTATGGGGACCACTATTTTCAAAAAAAATGTTAGCAAATCCGTCGTAATAACACATATTCTGCAAAAAAAAGACCCGTTATCTATTACAATTCAAAAGATACAGCTCTACAGTTGTGACGGACGGACGGACGGCGGCGGCGTAAGCATGGGCTCCCTTCGGGGACGCTAAAAATGAGACAATGAAAAGTAATACATTGTTGTAGAGGCCCGGGAAATAGGGTATTGACTGACGGGGTGTTTAATATACACGTTTAGATTTAACATGTACATTTGTGTTGGCAGTCTGTGAAGAAGACCGGGCGTTGCCTGGTCGCGCACGAGGCGCCGCTGACTTCAGGGTTCGGAGCCGAGCTAGCTGCCACCATTCAGGTACAGTCGCTTCGCTTATACAGCTCGAGTTTTTCAGTATTCTTTCTGAACTGTACATTTTGCCGGGATAAAAAGTTATGCGCCTGGGCAATGAATGGTTTCTCTACCAAGTTTTTGGCGTTGAATTGCGAAGTATGCATTTATGTAAAAACACTTTCGCATTTATATTCTTGGAAATAATTTTTGAAGAAAGAGAAATGGAAAAACAATTATTTACAACAATAAACACACTGAGATAAAAATTATAATTATCCAAAAATATTAATAAAGAGACGACAGACACAGTTGTAATTTTTACGAAATGGTCCCAACTCAGCATGAGCTGGCCGCGAAACCAAGGCTGGTCTTTTGATAGGACCACTCGGTAAAAACACAGAAGGTGATACAGACATTAGGTATGCTACATTTAAGTTTAAGCGCAATTGACACAACCTCGACCAATGACGACCAGCCATTTGAGCAGTGTTGCCAGTTTAGACCTGTAAAATTGTAACTTGTAGCTTTATTAAACGTGCCCCTGCTCGGCTGCCTCCCACTATAAAAAAAACCACCACTTTGACCTTCTTCCGTCCGTGTTCCAGAGCACGTGTTTCCTGCACCTGGAGGCGCCGGTGTGGCGCGTGGCGGGCTGGGACGCGCCCTTCCCGCACGTGTTCGAGCCCTTCTACCTGCCCGACAAGTGGCGCTGCCTCGGCGCCCTCAAGCAGCTCCGGGACTACTAGACCCCGCCCATCACAATAACCCACTAACCCTACAGTAAAACACAACTGATATGGCTTAAGGTGGTATTCCACCTATCCAATTCTTTGTCCAATGTGCTTTGATCAATGAAATTAGATGACTTCATCAAATTTTCTAGAAACGCCTACATTTGATCAAATGTTACGAATGACATTTAATTCAAAATGGCTACGCAAATAGTATAAAAACTTGGACCAAGATATTGGATAAGTGAAATGGGCCTCCATATATCAAATATTGGATATAGAAATTGGACAAAGAATTGGATAGGTGGAATACCACCCTTACCGATGTACCTGCGCAGATGACGAATTTTCGAAGCGCGGGAACCAATCAGCACGATCCACGCATTGCGCGTCTGTATTCTGTGCTATTATTGGTTACTAGTGACGCCATGTTGACGCGCGCCCGCTTGTCATTCAGTCTTCACCACGGAATAGAAAAAACAGTGGAAGTGGCATGAGCTTCGCTTAGTATCAGACCTGTTGTCGCCAATACTCAAACTATCATAAAACCAACACGCCACCATGGAAAATGTTTTTGGTGCGGCTATCGTTTTTACATTCCAAAATAACACAATAAGGCATGCTTTAGGATTTATTTCCTATTTCAGAAATATCAAAATATTGAATTATCGAAATAAGCGATCGCGGCAAAAAGTATGGTAGGTTATGCGGAACTCCGCATAACTATGCCACACGTTACACGCCCTCTTGACACTTCTACTGTTTTTTCTGTTCAGTGGTCTTCACCTTTTAACTATTATGTACAAATCTGATCGTTTATTTAATCGTGCTTTCGGAAATCATCGGAATCGTTGTTCGTGTCTGCGCGAACGAAGATTCACGACACGTCATATAAATTGTGTTCTACTGTACATGAGCGAACTGCCCGCGGAGAAGCGATGCAATTTTGTACAGTTCGTCGTTGGTCGCTGGAAGCTTCGCATTCGCTCCAAGTTCGCTTACGTAGGACACACAAGTTAAAGGAAGACAGCAGTCAACTTCTGCAATTGCTAGTCTAAACCTCGCTTTAGGAAGAGTACAAATCAAACTGCCTCAAGAGTGGCTTGAATGCTCGCGTCGACTCACGCTCCAGTACAAACGTAGTACAAATGAAAAATAAAAAATCCCTTTCAGCTCCATAAATTGTAATTTGTTAAGACTTAGGTGCCATGCAGAATTAAAAGGACCTTGATGCCAAGCCAAGCGACGACGAGCTGATATAATTATTTGTAAAAACTTTAACTTAAGAACATCAAATTGTGGCTTGCTCCAAACTCTGCAAAAAGAGTTACATTCCATTTTGTTGTGTTTTGAATCTTATTTTATTAATAATGGATTTTTATTTTTGTAATATTTATATCGTTAATTGTTGTGGTTTATAAATGTTTCTCTATAAAAGATGTTTAATTTTTTAACGCCTGTTCACCTTTGATTCGAAAATAGTCAGAGTTAACCCAGCTAAATAACACTATATAAAAACATGAAGATGGAGTTGGATGGAGTATATTGTACATTAAGTAGATACAGTACATGTAAACCTTCGAGCAACACGGCCTTCCTAGCGGAAGGGAGCAATTTTTGTGTACGAACTAGGGCTTTCATCTCTTTCATCGGCTAGATAGAAGTCGGATTTGATGCTCAACAGATCCGAAAACAGAGCAATTCGACATTTTAAGTGTAGGTAGCTAGACTGTCTAGTTGGCATTCCGAGTGACAATTAGTTTTATTAGATGCGCATGCCCGCTTGGGCTTGTACTTTGGCAGAGGGGAAATGGTGCGAATGCCTACTCCCTTCCGTGTTGGTCGAAGATGTAAACCCTTTTCAACGTCGTAGACGGACATATGAACGCTAAGGTCTGATTAAACGGTAGCGATTCTCGAAAACTGTAAAATGTACAGGATTGACGTAAGCAGACGACCTATCGCGTTATGACCACTCCATACTTTTTGTCAGTTGCATCACTTGCATGTCTAGGCCTCGAGCCGTAAAAACAGTTATACTTAAGCACGAATTTATCTTCCCCACAAAAGTAAAAAAACCGGCAAAAAAAGTTCGAATTGGACAATATATCTATATATATAAAAGGCTAAACTGACTGACTGACATATCAACGCACAGCCGAAACTACTGTACCTAGAAACTTGAAATTTGGTACAGGGGTTCCTTTCATGATGTAAGTGAGCACTAAGAAAGGATTTTCCGAAAATCGACCCCCAACGGGTAGAAATGGGGGGAGTAGCGGGAAACTAATTCTACGCGTACGAAGTCGCGGGCGTCCTCTAGTCTGATATAAAAAAAAACACGTTTGTTGTATGGCCCCGCTTAAATGTTAATTTTATTTGAAAAAAAATGTTTTTTTAATTCAATTTTTATTTAATATAAGTACATAGATTCATACAAAACACTTAATTTAAAGTGAATATACTATACTATAACTAAATATTCTGTGAATATTTCAAGCGTCTACCTGTTGCCGTTATTAATATCGAGCACAAAACGGCAAAAAAAACACGTTTGTTGTATGGGAGCCCCACTGAAATATTTATTTTATTCTTTTTTTAGTATTTGTTGTTATAGCAGCAACAGAACTACATTATCTGTGAAAATTTCAGCTGTCTAGCTATCACGGTTCATGAGATACAGCCTGGTGACAGACAGACAGACAGATGGACAGTGGAGTCTTAATAATAGGGTCCCGTTTTTACCCTTTGGGTACGGTACCCTAAAAAGTAAAACACCCGGTTATTGGCACCCAAAATGCTTTCTTATTTACTTGGTAGTAATGGATGGTAATGGTATGAATAATTATGTTAGCTCAAATTCAAAAACAATATTTACAGTACATGAAAGGCGAACTCATCCTTTAATTTAAAGGAATCTTTTCCAGCTAACCTTTGGGTGATAGAGGAAAATAAGAAAAGCGAAAAGTGGCAATGAGTAGACTTAAGTACAAAAACAAGGTGTAATGATGTCAGTGTTAAAAAACAACACGATAAATAGGCGAAGACAAAGTGGAATAAGACCCCAGTTGTATCGACACCTAGTGATAGTAGAACCAATCTAAACTGATTGTAGTCCACGAATCGAACAAATTCGTTAACTATGGATCAGATCAATTTGTAGTAATTTGGGGACCAAATTTTGGACTAACCTGGTATGAGGAGCTCAATACTGTTAAGCCCACCATTTTTGGGGCTTATTCACAGTTGTCCGCACCATAGAGCCGCTTATTCGGAATTTTTATTCCCAAGTGTGAACAAAGGGGTGGACAACTGGGAATAAGCCATTTTTGGGGCATTTGTTAGAAAAAAAGAATAATTATTAAAACAACAATCTTACTTAAATTATTTATTAAAAAATAAAAATCAATCCATAAAGTAACGCTAGAAATTAAAACAGCAGTTAGTGTACTAAAAATAAACATGTCAAACCTTCGAATTAATGAAACACGCATAAAATTAAGTTGTGCTGATGCATGAAAAATAAAATGTCTCAAAGTCTGATATTCTATCGAACTTATTTTCTACTTACAACTATTTTTTATAACAATTTGTTCCAAAACAGTAAATACAGTAACAAAACACAAGCCTCCACTTGCGCTACCTAGATCAATACATATCGAAATTGTGATGTAGAATATTTACAACGATAGTCTGAGCGGCAATCTTACGTTCTCTATTATAAAAACTAAAATAAGCTATAAGAAAGCTTTCAGCCCGGTCCACAGCGAGTAATCGTTATAGAGGTTGCACCGAAAACCAAACATTTTGTTCATTAAACAAGTGGATATCAGTAACGTCAGTCAGCGGACGGATTGCATCATCCCCGTTGCCAGCGGACGGCAGTGCCAACACTGTTGGATTAAGGGTGCATTTCTACCTTAGCTACAAATATCCACCAATAACCGGATTTTGAATCCCACACCGCTAAGGTGCCTCTCACAGCTCTGGTGGAAACGCAGCCTAAACGTAGAACTTAAAAGCAAAGCAATGCACGTTAAATGAAAAAACACGTGAATAACATTTTAAGAAAAATAAATGCTGCAGACCAGGCTTTTTAAGTGTCGGTATTTCGCCCAATATAAATCAGATCAATGACCAATATTTGCCAAATTGGCTTCTACTAACATCACAAACATAAATGCCCAATTGACTGATATGTCATCCATTTTAATTGACGAATACCTCCCAAATATATTCGTTATTTAATTTTATAAAATATATATTAAGAGAATGAATTATCAAAATTAAAACTTACTAAATATCAATTTGATTCGTTTATCGACTCAATGTCATTATTAAAACTCTTAGAAGGCGTAACTTCAATTTTTAACATCGATATAAGAACCAAAATTCAAAATTAATAGTTAAATGAAACGGTCACAATGTCCAGCAAACTACAGAACGCGTATATTATGCGATTCCTTATAAATAAAATCAAAGAGAAAGAATTGAGTCTCCAATACAAATCTACTTCATTAAGAGAATAAATTACTATGGGCAGTGAAACAGTTTGACAAAGGAGAGTCAATCCTTGCAACAACAAATAGCTTAAAATACAATTTGTAAGTCCACATTTTCTAAACATGAGTATGACTAACAACACAAATTTTATATTAAGATTAGTTACTAAACTTAGGCCTGATTCGTCCAAACCGGTATAAGCATTTGTTTCGAAATTACATACCAATCTGATGGCAATCATTTCCTGGAATAAACATTGCTCCTGTTTAGTCGAATCAATCTTGACTTGCAAAAGGTTTGAGCATACAGCAATCAGCTCGCAACATGACAACTGCAAATTAACCCTATGACTTGTGACTTGGCGCTATTTCAAACCTAGTGTCAATGTTTTGCTTCAACTTCACTCTAGTCAACAAGCAGTTGGCTATATGCTATACCTTTGATCACATTAAGTAAGTCTGCAAACACATCAAAATCAAATCCTTACAAGTTGCTACCGACAATTCCACCCTGTAACTCGAGTGGAATTATTATACAAGTGGAAATACATTCTTGTTACACTTTAGTACACTGATATTCTAGATTGGATTGCCAGTTAAGCTGGCGTGAACTGGCTCAAAAATCGCATTGCTTTGCGAGCAAGCACCCTACCTCCTGGGGTGTGATCAAGAACTTAGGTTGTACAGCCATGCTTTAAAGTATAATTTAGAAAAGGATGTACGTTTCATTTGTGAACATGCATTTTTAGGAAAGTTTAACTGTATCTATATTGTCAAGCTTGGCTATACAGTACCCAGTGACTTCAGTTAAATGCATAAAAGCATTGCTCGTACATGTGGCATTGTTACTCATCCCAGGTGCGTCGTGGACGAGACATTTTAAGGAAAGGCCCCACGGCTGGAGAGTTTGGGAACCTCTGCATGTAGCGCTCCAGACGGAGATATTTGACGGTTATGAGTCGGCCTTCATACCACCACCCGTGTAGAGAACGATACACCACCCCAGCATCGTTGGCGCTTGCACACTTCACATAAACGCAGCAAGAAGCGCGGTCCACATCAACATGCAATACGTTGCAACGCTCGCCGCATTTTTCCAAAATCGCATCCTGCACCACTATTCTCAAGTTCTGGTTGGTGTCATTTTTATCGAACATGTGACGGATTTTTAGGCATGGAGTTGGAGATACAGTGAGATTATTGACAGAGCCCTCCTGTGTTTCAAAAGCCTGCCCTTGCCAGGCGGCGCTGCGTTTTGGGCTGCTGTGGGCGGAGCACCAACGCCATACTCGGCAGTCCTCTCCATCCACCAATTGAACCTCCATGCGAACTCTACTCTCATTCCTTTGTATAAACTTCACGGCCGCATCCCAAACTGAAGCCATTTTTTCCCGATTTTGAGGTGAAATCAGTGTATCCCTCACATGGTCGACAGATATATAAGGTTCACCACTATCTTCAGTTTCTTGGGAAATAATGTCAATTATTTGTTCTACCATGGAGTAAATTTCTTCACTCTGCCTCTTGCGGTAAGCTATGTAGTATTTGTAAGCCCTCTGGGAACCAAGGGCAACTAAGGTGAGGAGTCCAATAACTATAAGAGATGATCCAGTGGAGTATAAAGTGTTGATAACAAGACAGGAGATGGGAGTTGATGGGTCAGTAATAGTGAGGGCCACACTACCCTTGCTGCGCTGTTGAACAACAGCATCAGCAGATTGAATGGGAGTGAACTCTGCATCTTTTGAATACAGGTTTGTAAGTTGCACTACACTGAGTCCCCAGCGAGGATTGTTAACAAGTAGGACTTCCAGGTTATTCAGGTCAGTCCGGCACTGACTGACATCTGAGCTATCAGCCCTAGCACTGGCTATATCTAGAATTTCACGCTCTGTTAAGTATGGAAGTGCACCAGGCTTACCACACTGGTATGCAGCTGCCCTTTTAGCTAGTTCAGGATGTATAACTTTCATCAAGTCTTTAGCGTAACTGACTTGTTCCCTAGGTACACAGTTGATTCCTGGCCTGTTGCCAGGTATATTTAATTGACAAATTGGCAGGACACTGTTCTGATCATCAACCACGGACGTAATATCATTTTTTTTCACTATATACATGAAAAATAAACAAAAAAAAAAAAGTGCTACTAAAGCTACCAGAGCAAGAGATACTAAATTGTTTCTTAAGAATTTTTTGTCATTGGCTGACTTGTAGTCCACATCAGGTCTAGTGACACCCGAGATGTAAGTACGGCGCGGAAGGAGTGGGTTGCTGCCATTGTTAATGTCTCTGTCCACATATGACGGTTTAGCAGGGTCTGCTTTCAGTGCAGACAGGCGTTTAGTAAAATTACTCAAATAGGGAGATTCAACCTCATCTATTGTAGAAGTTGAGGGCTGATAAGTACTTGTACTGTAACTAGAGGCATAGTTGCTGGCTGAAGGTCGGTCCCCTAGAGGAGTGGACAAGCCCAAGCGAGACCGGATGGAGTTTAAATGGTCTGAGGAGATGGACGACGTGTAGCCAGTGGGAGATATAGAAGGGCGGGAGAATAGAGACGTTTTAGGAGGACTGGTCGCCGCGTCGTGAGTGGGCAGGGTGCTAGATATGTAGTCACTAGAACGGGAGTTGCTGCGAAAAGGCGTCGCAGTTTTTCTGTCCGCGTCAACGTCACTGTCAGATCCAGTCTCGTAGTCGTCGGCGTCCTTAGCGTAGGTGCGCGTCACGCGACGGGTCGTCACTGTTTCCACTTCCTCGTGAGTACGAACTGGCGATTTGTTGCTTTCTTCGTCCGACTCTGACCCTTTATCGTTGTTTTGTTTGGCCGGCGAGTCCTTTTTAGGTGTTGTGCGCCGCGCTTTGCTGCTAACCGGTGGCAGCATGGCGCCTCCGGTGGTAGCGCGGCGGCCGCGCTTTTCGCGAGCATTGTTTGTATCCAAGTCGGACTCTTCCCCGCTAGAGTAACGCGCGAGAGACCGTCTGCTCTCGGCCTTGTTGTCTCCGCCCCCGCGATGTTTAGTCTTGGTGTCGAGCACAAGCTTTAACTTCTTTACCAACAACTTTCTCGTCGAAGCAGTAATCGGCATCACAGGGAACCCATGCTCCGCTAGCTTCGTCCGGAGCTCCGCGTCTGACATTGAATCCACTTGATCGGCCATTGTGAAATCTGCAAGCACAATGCAGGTTATGAACACATTCACTGAAGAAAACACTGATTATTAACAAAAAACAAATGTTTTTCACCTTATTTGCAATATATTTATAGGAAATTACGTCAATTTATGTAAAAATTTCACCGGCGCGTCATGTCGCATGCACTCGAAAGAACGTCGTTAAATTCAGTGTTGCCAATCGTGACGCGCGATATTTTTGTTTTTAAAACTTACAACAGAGTAATCCAAGTTAAGCGGGCTTTACAAAATACAATTTATCGCATGACACGTTAAAGTGCTCCACATCATAGATACATAGCCAATTTGTATTTTTTACGTAGGCAGTGCTCTAAGTTACCTCTGACATGATCCCTTACAATCTGTAGTGGCCTAAAAACCGGATAACATTTTTCTTGAAAATAGGCACTCCCTTTTAGGCCGGCCGCATACATTCGTTTTCCGTATACGTTTTTCGAATGCGGAAACCATATTCGAAAAACGTATGTATGCGGCCGGCCGCGGATGTCCGAATGCGGAAAACGAATTCGGAAACCGTATACGGAAAACGAATGTATGCGGCTGGCCTTAGAGCGTTGGTTGCCTAGTGTCAATGTACTTAACTGCCGCACTCAGAGACGTCAATTTAATTTAATGCTTGATTAAAGTTACTGCTGTCACTTTATTTACTACAGCAATAGAATAAGAGAACACGTCACTAAACAAGCATTAAATTTAATTGACGTCTCTGAGTGCGGCAGTTAAGACGTCAATTAAAGTTAATTATTTTTTAGTCACGTGTTGTCTTATTCTATTGCTGTAGCAAAGAAAGTGACAGCAGCAACTTTAATCAAACAAAACACCAATATGTGGTACGCCTTAAGATAGTGCGTCGCTGTTTACGTAAAAGTGCCATTATTTACCCGACTGCGTAAGGGGGGTGATGTTTTTCGAGTGTATGTATGTATTTATTTGCCATGCTCTGCAGCCTGAACGGCTTAATGGATTTTAACATTATGAGATTACATTATGAATAGATTCGTCGTGGTTTTGGGAGTGACACTGGTAGAGATCCTGCTGCCACCTTCTTCTTCACACTCCACCATTAAATCAGCTCTAAGATACCACATTTCATATATTAGCCCATTAAAATATTGGTAACTGGTTAAAAGTTAACTTGCGAGATGTGACCCAAACATGCATAAAAATGAAGTAAAATTTAACTTGTAAAAATACGCATGTAAACATAACATCGCAGCACAAAATTCATGATGCTACCTACACTGTTTTCTTTCTTCGATGCGAAAATGAGGAAGGAGATGGGAAGGAGTTTGTAATTTCTTCCGCCACTCTTAACTTGTTATCGAGAAGACATACAAAAAACATCAATGCATAAACTGCACAATTTTGTCCAGTTGGAGCCTGTCAAATAGCCTATTCGCGGCTCACGCCACCGCAGTTCAAATACTGGGATTTTTGTTAGAAACCCTTACTTAACAATATCTATAGATAAAAAAAATACTGGATAGTGTCTCACCGCCGCACTCAGACGTCAATTTAATTTAATGCTTTATTAAAGTTGCTGTTGTCACTTACTTTGCTACAGCAATAGAATAAGACAACACGACACTATACAACACCCTTCATTGACGTCTCTGAGTACGGCAGTCAAATATAAATTGAGCTACAGCATTGACCCTTTTTATATTGCTTTCATGTTCATCGTAACATTGTTTTAAGTATTGATTAAACTAGAAATAATTTCATGTTATTAAATAAATAAAACATTTGATTTAAATATATTTATTCAGTATTGCAAAATTACATTTTAAAGAGATTGTAAGTATACAAAAAATAAAGTCTACAAGAGGTCATCCTGAAGATGAAATATTTTCCAAAACCTTTATAATTAGTATATTTTCGTCACAGCACGTATAAAGTAGAAAATAATAACATAAAAATAAGTTTATAAAATAGCATGGTACCGTTAAGAATATTAGGATTTATTTTTATTTAATAGTTCTATTTAACAGAAATTGTTAATGCATATAAAATTTCATAAATTAAAATCGTATAATATAGTCTTATATTAAGATTTGATATAATAAAAATGGTATGAAAAGGATACCATGATAGCGAGAATCACAGAAAATGATACATATTCAAAACCTTTTTGCTCGGGTGATTTTAAAACACAAAATTGGAACACTTGTGAACACAAGTGATTTGGGGCTACAACGCTAATGAAATTTACATCATTAGATTCATATAAAAAACAACGTTTAACTGCCGTACCTGAGAAGCATAACACCGCAGGTCCAGTTTTTAAGATTTTTCGATTTTTAATGTATCATACATAACTTTTTTAGCTCTATCGAACCATAACACTGTATTTGCAGAAGTCGTTACAGTTTCGGAGTTTCTTAAATGTATTTTGATGTAAGAACATTAGTCACTTCGAAGCATTTCAATCTAAGTGAAGTGTAATAATACTAATAATGTATGTATAAACTGCATTTTATCGTATGTCCGGAGTTACAGTGTTATGAATGATCAAAGTGGTGTCACTGTATCATGTTATCAGGCATTTCAATTTAAGATCGGACTTACAGTATTGTGCTCCATATATTAGCTAGGCGGCGGGAGGGGTTGTGAATCACGTACTTGAGAAGAATAACACTGCAAGTGCCATTTCCGTAACTTTACAGGAGAATCGATTTTGTGTAAAAAATTCAGCGACAATGAGGAAGGATTAAAATAAAACGGTCAGGTTTAAATTACAAAGACTAATTAATCAAAAGTGTGGTTATTTGAGATTAAGATTTGTTACATTCGGAAATAAAAATTGATCTTATATATACATTTAAAAAAAAAACTGTGGGCACATACAAAGTTCTGCTTTTTAAAAGAAAAAATAAAATTTCAGAGTTACTTACTTCGATAATTATACCTTTAGTAAATCGAAAAGAACATTTAAAATTGTATTATTTGTATTTAACTACAATGTACAGCAAAATTTATGTTCCCGTTTACAATTATTATATTAATTGTAACCGGGAACATAAATTTTGCTGCAATACATACAAGAGACTTATTTATTATTATATAAAAACAACATTTAGTAATATAATACCGCTTCGAATATTGTTTTAGAGTTACTAAGGGTATAATTATTGTGGTACTTAACTCTAAAGTTTAAATTTTTTGTTAAGAAGCAGAACACTGTATGTGCGCTAGTTTATTTTATTTTATTATAATAAGTATATCTTACATTAAGAAATTGATCTCAGAATATAACAAATATTGATCTCAAATAGCCATCCTTTTGATTGATAAAAGTTTGTTATTTAAATCTGACCAGTTTTAGTACAAACCTTACTAAATGTCGTGTATGCTGCATTTTGACACAAAATCGCTTCTCCTGTAAAATTACGAAAATGGCACTTGCAGTGTTATGCTTCTCAGGTACGGAACTAAAAATGGACCCCCTCCCTCAATTTTTAGTTTAGGCTGGTAACAATCTTACACGAAACCGAAACCGTAACGCAATAAGGTTTTAAAAATTCGTGATAAACATACGCGGTTTAGCGCCGGAGATGTGCCAAGGGGTTAAGAGGTGTAAAAAGTTACAAAATTATTTATAAAAGCGTCTCATTTTGTCAATTTGAGTTACAGGTTTATAAATGTTATTATTGATATAACACTATTCTTCGACTAATTACTGGCTGGATGACTTTTAATGGCGTTTAGATATTTTTGGCGTGTAGGAAACGTATTTTATGATTTCGACTAGGTCAATCAAGAGCTGACAGCTGCTGTCACAAATGGAAATGCGCAAAAACACGTGTAAAAAAAATACATCCGCGAATTGAGGATTTCAGATTTTATGTCGACCAGAGCATGTTTTGGCGCATATCCGGCCGATAAAGCATTTCTTCTGAAATATCCGTCATCGAAATAATGGTCAGATTACATTTTTAACTTCTAATTCCTGCTATCATATTCGTTTAATAGTAGCAAATAACACCCTACTATACAAAATACGCGCATTCTTAAAAAAGAAAAGAATCGTAAATAATAACGTTATTTCCTGTGAAAAATCTACACCAAAAGTCTTTATATTGATTATTCATTTATCTACACGAAACAATACATATCTATAATTATTTATGTACGACAAAATATTCAGTTTTTTTCATTAATGTTTTTTGATTTCGTAGTGTGATATGTGGCAATGTATTAAAATTTGTTTCAACACCCACTGACATATTAAATTTCCATTTTTTTTATATATCTCATTAAAATTTCTTTATTAAGGATTTGCTTGGCATTCTCTGAGTTACTAAGTTTTTTCCATGACATGGAGAAGGCAAAAGTGCACAAACGACTTCACGTTTGCTATTTGTTTTTTTTTTCATTTTTATTTAAACACTATCACAAAAATATTACCACCTAACACTTATCTTTAAATTTTAACAAATTTCTTTCTAGATGCTATTCATGGTTATCATTTACATAGTAAATTAACATTTTGTGACTTTGAGTCAGTCCCGTAACATTGTATGAATGCGTCAAACTTTAATAAATACCTATGTAATTTCGTCTTTGCCACAGTTTGAACTGAAGAAACGAATGGATTTTAACGTTTTTTTGGTTCGGTTTCCACAATGCCATTCCATACACTTTTTAAAATCCGGTAAATACAGGATGTATTTACCGGATAAAGATCCATCCTAAGTTGACGGTATTTGAACAGTGTTTTCAATCCACTACGGCGCTCCCTGCGACTCAAACAAACATTGCATTGCGTTGCGTCAGTGCACGTCAAATTAAGAAGTTGGGCGGGATTTCGTGGATTGAAACCTCTACAATCGTTTAACTGAATTGTGTGCGTGTTACTGATGTGTGCGAGGCTCGTTTTGTTCCAGCTCTGATTGTCTATGTCTGTACAGTCGAGTATAAGGCATGTATACACTTTCCTCAATTTAATAAGGCGCAACATTGTGTATATTCTTGTTCTTGGGTGTGACTGACCTCCTTATCATAAACCAAAAGAAACCTACTTTAGTCAAAGTATGCTTTGTCACTGTCTGTAGAACTGAAATATATCTATGACAGATAAAATCATTGAATATTTGAAGGTTTATCTTAATTCCGAAAAACTTTTACCCGCTGTTTCTTTTCTCCGAATTTTCATGAGTTAGAAAATCACTATTTTCTAAAACTGTTTTACTTTCTTGTATTGTTATAAACCCAACCTAACCTAACCTACAGGTTCTCCAGGTATATCTCTTTAAACATTTTGATAAGGTAATGGGTTTATGGATACCATATTTCAAGCTTACTACAGATATTGTGCGTTTATTAATAAGAATAATAAATTAACGCAAACATGTCAATGCACTTGGAATAAGTCTAAATATCAACCGGTAATCGATTTATATTTCGCGTTTAATCATTCATGTTTATTTTAAAATCGACTTTTTTTATCAAAATTGTCCTAGTTCTACACTTTAGTCGCTAGCTTAACATAATTGTTATTTATAATATTTTCATCTGTACAAGATTAATAATTCTGTACAAGTTTAATCGTCCTGTACAGTCGAGTTCATAAATATCTAACCTACACTTTAGTACCTTGTCTATTTAATGTCATGTTTAAACTGCTATTATGTAATGAAGGTACTAAAGTGTGTACATATTTATGAACTCGACTGTACCAACCAATGTTATAGAAAAGTTATTAACAAATAAAAATAACTCTAATAATACTTAACATAATTCTTCATAGACGTTATTTTTAAACCGGTATTAATAGCTTTCTCAAAAAGGTAACACAATAACAATATTAGAATTTTGCTTAAATTCTACTAACCTTTCGAGCAACGAAAGTTGCATGGCAATAAGAAACAATGTGTCAATTTTTCATTTATAAATTAGGGACCTTGTACATAAGGACAGTCCATTAATGTCATAATAAACAGGGAATAAAACGGAGTCATACTAGACATAAACCCCCTTATTCATAATCCCACAATAAACCAATTTTAGTTAAGTATTCTTTGTCAGTTTTGTCAATTTCTGTCAAATTTAAATATCATAATCCATAATGACAGATAAGGACTAACTGCCGCACTCAGAGACGTCAATTAAATTTAATGCTTGTTTGGTGACGTGTTGTCTTATTCTATTGATATAGCAAAGAAAGTGACAGCAGCTACTTTAATCAAGCATTTAATTTAATTGACATCTCTGAGTACGGTAGTAAGCGTACTTTATACTTTAGCTATTGCGCGTTTATGACTAATAGGGTGTAGAGGCCGCCCCTTTTTTACTAGAATTCCAGTTAATGTACTTTGTATGTCTGTAAGTAAACCTTTATAACAAAAAAGAATGTATATATCTTATGCAAATCTATGAGGAACATTATAAATATCGCAATATAACAAATTTTCCTCATCCCTTTAGTTGGGTGCTAAATAAAAGTGGGTAAAACGACTAATCATATACTACAAGCAAAATGATTGGTCAAAATCAGGGTCGGTTTAAGGGGGGAGATACGTTATCGCATTTTGTATGGACATTTTTAGCTTTACAATCTTCTTAAGACTGCGCCGAGCAAACGTCGACCGTCCAGTGGCGCCCTCATCACTATTATTGTGTTTTCTAATTAACTAAAGAATTTCCTTGCAATCGGACGATGCTTTTTTGTAGCGCAAGTAAAAACACAATTTATGGGATACGTAACAAACTTTGATAACAATTACCCTATGAGTAGTCAGCTTAACGGGAAAAGGTGGCCACTTTTTTCCGTTAAGTTGATAACTCAAAGGCCAATTGTTATTAAACTAGGTGATATGTCCTATAAGTATACATCGGTATCAACGTTCAAATTTCATGGCACCCGGTAAGGATAGCAAAAAAATAAATACATTCGAATATTTCATGAATAATAACGTTTATATTCTGTGTCATTTTTAAATTTATTATGCTGCAGTTAACTGTACCTATATAAATACTGTACTTAATAATGTCATATAACTTTAATACTCATTTTGCATTCGAAAAGTAATATATGCCAAATAGGAAACAAATGTCAATTTAATTGTCAAACCAAATAAATATTAGTAAGTGTGAAAAGTTCATTTGGTCATTAAAAAAAGGATATATTATAACAGACGTCAAATGTTGACAGAAAAATCCATGGAACAAATTTTATTAATTTATTCAAACCTTTAATACATATTTAGCGTCTTTCTTTTTATTTATAAAAAATAAAGGTTCTAAATACTAGATGTATTTGTTTGTATTTGTTTTTCTGCAAACCGTACTTTGCCATGAAAGTTGAACGTTGATACCGATGTTTACCTATAAGTTGTGTTTTCATTTGTAGGTAGTACAAAAATGCACCGTCCAATTTCAAGAAAATACTTGATTTTATTAGAAAACACAATAATAGTGATGAGGGCGCCACTGTACATCCGGCGTAGTCTTAACAGTACTCCCAGCTTCTTAATGGCATTCAGCCGCTATTGCTATCACACTTGTACTCGCAAATGACAATACGAGTATATTTGTTTCATAGAAAAACGAGGAGTACCGATTACTATTAAAGAACTGGTAGTACTGTACTTTTAAGGTCAGAGGCCGTATTATGAACAAAACTTGCCAAGACAGTGAAAAGGACAGAGTTATAGCAGCCGTATAGTTGCATCCCCCTCCCTGGAACATTATTTTACTCCTCAGTTAATATAAGTCCGTCTTACGTCAACATCTTATGAACGCTCATTCCCAAAACACCTGAATTTCAAAATACCAGATTACTCTCTATACCAGATTTTAAATATTGGATCAAAAATATAATCGGTGCCTGTATGTTTCGTTTTTTATTTTTTATTTGTTATTTCGGGAATAAGAGCTTATGAACTAATTTCAGTATTTGATAAATACTTACTTTCGCTCTTAAATAAACAGCTTCAGATATTTATCTTGTACTATATAACGTTACGAGATATTGATCGTAGGCGCCTCAACTGACCTTAATTCGAAGGTTTCACATTCCCAACTTAATCTTTACTTTAGGGACTAGTTCATAGCCACATCATGCGTGGTAGCGTGTCTCACTTTCGCTGGTGAAAAGTGAGAGAGGACGTGTCTATTCCGGGGGTTGCCAGCCACCGAAGCCCTCTTCTAGCTGCTTAGCGACGGCTAAACACAGGCGGTCCTGGTTGGGGCCCGCTATTACCTGCAACACCAAAGTTTTAGTATCAGTACCTTCTTCAGTGTCACTTCATTTTAAACCACAGAATTCAGGATCTCAGAATTCAGTATAATTAAACTTTTAACTTGTCCTTTGACATATACCTTGGTAAAAGAGATTGACGTAAATATTATCACTAAGCAGTGAAATCAGTAGGAAGGTAGATCGTTTCGATCAACAATACAAACTAGATAACGGGTCAGCGCAAAAAATACTTCTTGGTTACGAACGACTCACTTGCGGCGTGAGGTCTTAATTTTGATTAGTTCTGTTGTCAATACGCATCAAAATGCCACAATGCGCAATAAGAAGTCGCAAAAATTATTATAGAAAAAGAAATGTATCGGTCGGAGCGTCTTACTTTCGGTAAGTACATGTAGAATATATTATTTTCGAACTTTACACTAACAATTAATGTCATATTTCCAACAAAATAACAATATTGAAACCACAAATATATATTTTTTAATGTACCTATTTCTAACATTCACAGAAAAAAAAGTATTCAAGATAAAATATTAAAGTGGTTTTTGTTGTGACAACCCTGACCATTGACTGAGTTTCTGTGCGTAGGGCGGCATGCATTCAACAACAAAGGAGTCGAACTACTGGTAGGTTTTCTTAATACTGTGGTATTAGTGACCTGTAGCGCGAGCGGCAGGCCGGCGGCGCGACCGACAGGCACGGCCGTGGCGGGCAGGCCGAGCACGTTGAACACCATGGAGTACGCCACGCCCGACGCGCGCGTGAACACCTGCCGGTGCGTGTGCGCCGCGTCCGTGAACACCGGGTACAGGAACACGCCGTCCGACCCTAACGTGCTCTGCAAATTATAGGCTTTTTATGGAAGGGTTAACCCCCGGACCCCTATGACCCTTACGGTTGGAACCAGTGCCGGATTAAGCAAGCGCGGGGCTCGTAGCAAATTGTATAAAGAGGCTCTCGGTTTGTTTTAGGTTATTCCCAAGTTTAGGGTGCTAAATAAAATAAAACCAGGGAGACGAAGGTGCGCGGGGTCCGTAGCATTTGCTACTCTTGCTACGTGGCTAATCCGCCACTGGTCGGAATACTTGCTGTCACTCACGTGTCCGTCGTTTGTCACACAGGTTTTACAGCCAAACGGTTGAAGCTACAGCCTTAAAATTAACACAGTATAAGCATCTTGTTGACCCGACGCTATAAAAATGATAAAAAATATTTTAAATGTTAGATGGGGGCGTGAAATATAAATTATGACCGAGCGAGCGGGGTATCGTTGTTTAGAGTTCGATCAGAACAAAGGAATGAGAAGCCACTAAAGCTTCTTGTTACAAAAAATTTCAAGAATTTTTCAAGTTCTCCTTGATCTATAAACTTGAAATTTGGTTTTGTGACCTTACGGTATTACGATAGAAATTATAAAGATACATACCGCGATAGCTTCCCTAAGCCGGCGCGCCATGTTGCAGTAGTGCGCGCGGCGCACGTGCGGCACGAACAGTTCCGTGCGCGCTATGAGCGCGAAACCGAGGCCTTGGAGCGAGCGCGCGCCGCGCCCGGCTGCGTACTTTATTAACTCTGCTACCAGACTTCGCGAACGCTACCGATGACGATAAACGCTCTTTAACATCATAACTATTGTTTGATGGGTCATCAATGATGCTACTATTGGCTTAAGGGTGCCTTTCCACCAGAGATGTGCTACGCTACGTTGCTATAGATATGTTTGATATCCACCAAGCTTATTAGCTTGGAGCTTAGTCTTGGTGTCAGTTGAGATTTATTGCACTGGACCTATTTAAAAAATAGATCGCAAACAATATGGTGCAACTTAACAGAAGAAGTATCATGCATGTGCATTAAGAAGTATCATCAGGTGTGCCACAAGGATCCAACGTTGGACATATGTCTTTTATTTTGTACAATATAAAGTACTCTTTGCCCTGATAAATTCTTTGCCTATGAAAAATAAAAATTCTGCCAAAAAATACCTACCGTTGAATTTTTGGGATCCTGGAGCAAGTTGGGTATATCCTTCATCGCGAAGAATACTGATATTGATAATTCCACCGAGTCTTCTAATTCTTTAAACTTTTCCTACAACAGAGAAAATACTTAAAATGATCAATGAATCAATCAATCATCAGTCAATCCCGTGATTAAAGCACCAGTTTATACACAGATCTTCAAAGATGAAAACGTCTAAATTTAAACTTAAATGTTAATTTTAAGCAGGGAATCTTATTATGAAAGCTTATGAAGGTTGTACCAATAGCAATAAACTTACTTCACTAATAGTACATCCACATTCTGTGCTTAGATATCTGGCTGCGTTTCTGATCACGTCCTGGATGTCTTTATTTACACCCATCAGTGCTATTGATTTTGTGGCTTCCGTCATATATAATACCTGAAACAAGTCAATCAAAAGGCAAGCTTTAAAACAAAACGCCTCTGTAGAAGTATGGATGTTGCCTCCTGCAGCGTCATGACATGACTGAGGACCTGGATCCGACATGGCTTGATATCTTTATAAAAAAAACAAAATGAACAAACTCTAAACCCCGCGGTTTAGCGTAAGGTAGGCAAAAACTCTTCAGCATTCAAATTTGAGGGTTTCTTTGGCATTCTGTACAATATTCTATGCAATTACCCGTCATACACACTCAGTTGTTCGAAGGTTTAAATTCCCTAACGATATTTTCCCTTCACTTTACAGTTGAACTTAGAAGTAGCTGTACATTTTACTTTCTTGTCGCAGTAAGGCATTGAAGTGAGATTGGTTTAAATTAGTACATCAATAGCTGCGACAACGTACTAAAACGTACAACTACTTCAGAGCTCGACCATAAGAAAATCGGGTAATTTACCCTCATCATAAGAGCTAAGCTCTAGTCGGTGGAGTACTTGCCACTTTTCTCTATTCTCTGCCAGCTTTTACTCCTAAAAGTTGAGGGAAAAAGAGGAAAAGGAAGACTTAGGCTTACTTACTTCAGCCAAATGTACCTTACGATCACAAAATAGACACCCTAGGCCACTAGGCTTTGGCGCTATCGCCGTCCATGAACACTGGGAACTCAAAAAGTATTGTCGGTCCGTTGACATGTTGATTTTGGTAAACGAGCCCATAGGCTACCTGAAGTGAGGCCTGAGACCTACAGACATTTTCATTCTCAAGATTAAAATGTTAAGACGCAATCCTAAGACTGCTAACCAGTTGCTCACTCTGAGGACTAAGATGGAATACCTCTATTCCCGCTATGGAACTTTCCCCGGTTGTCTTAACATGATGATAGCGATCCGGACGACACCCTGCGCAAAGTCCCACCACCGTTATCCACTAGTACCTTTAGTTTGGTCAGGTCCACAGGCTCGTCAAGCCTGAGCTTGTGAGCGTTGTCTCCTGCCATGACAGTGAGGAGTAGAGGCAAGTCTTCGGCGTGGCGCGTCATGGGGCCCACCGCCAGGAACTTGGGG
This sequence comes from Acleris cristana, assembly GCA_948252455.1. Lineage (NCBI taxonomy): Eukaryota > Metazoa > Arthropoda > Insecta > Lepidoptera > Tortricidae > Acleris > Acleris cristana. The sequence goes on from OX411780.1 coordinate 12,726,234, forward strand.
TAGTTCTCGTCGTTCAACGTTGGGATGTGGCCTTCTATGGGGATGATGCCTGTAGAATTGAACGAAAAATGTGGGATCACCAATGGAGTCTTTACCAACTTGTTTATGGTGTGTTTTCATACATTTGACAATCGCATCGAGGTGTCGCGAGGTGTCAAATGTATGAAAACACATTAATGCGCATCTCTGGTGTAAACGCACCATAAACAAGTCACTTTAAGGGCTATTTTGATAAAACTTTATGTCAGTACTGTTGGTAGCGATTAGCGACCTACAAAAGCCATTGTTAAACAAGTTCTAAGGGGAAGAAACCTGGATGATTACCTGGAGTGGGCTTGTGTCCAAATACACCACAAAATGCGGCGGGGATTCGGATAGAGCCCGCGATGTCCGACGCCACTCCGAACACGGAAGCGCCAGACGCCAGCAGAGCACCCTGTGAACATGACAAACATTTTCATTGCGATATTACAAATTCGAAATCGTGTTTGTTTGGACTAAGTCATAGTCAAGACATTTAGAGCTGATCTTTCAATATTCATACAGTAATATGACAAAAAAAGGAAAGTACCTAATAACTTTAACCGCCCGATAATTTTATTAGAGGATTGGAAAAATCGCCCTTTAACCACATACTAACAGCAACTTTAGGTTAGACGAGAAATAAAAGCGTTTGAGAGCAAGTAAAAGAGAAATACACACACAATGGTCGTCTAAGGATAACCCCTTAGGCGACCTTTTGCAGGTAGGTAAAAATTAGGTACATTTTTAATTTCCGCGTCTAATTTATTATTTCACCTGTACGTACAACTTTCTTTAACTTTCGACAAATGAAGTACTTTTTGCATATTTGAGTCCTGGAGAGACAGGCTATTCATCATATCATAACCGTTCTCGAGTGGTTTAAAAGCCAACTTTTTCGCTTTCACTCGTTTAAGAAATTTACGATGGCGGTAAAAAAAATCCCTTATAAGGTACAAAAGTGATCACTAGGGCCGGTATTCTAGGCGCTAAAAACCATATCGTCTTTGATCTGTTATCGTATTGTCAATGTTTTGATAGCTCTTATTACCTTGACAGTTATGGCGGCATTTTATTGAAATTATGCAAATGAAACAAAATGGCAACATGAATGAAGGTTTTAAAAAGGATTTTTAAAATCTTCACTCATCATCATCATTTTTTTTTCTTATTGTCGATTTCAGAATTACTATTAATTATTTTTCTTATTATTTACTATAATTCTTCGTTAAATTTCTTCGTCTCGACTGATGAATCTATTTCAGGTGGCTAAAAGACTTCTCTTCTTCCTGTGGAAGATGTAGGGGCAAAACGAAATAAAAAAAATACACACTAACAAACAATGCTGGGGCAATGACTAGTATATGGTAAAAGCATCGATAATTGAGTTTATCGATAAAGGCGATCCCTAGCTGTCATTTAATTTTGCCCCGTATAGTCCGGGGTCTGCTGATGACATTAAGCGCCGCATTCAAAGTCAGTTAATGACGATTTTGTCGTATTTTTAGTGAAGATTTTTCATACCTACGCAACTTTGAAGAATTTATTATCTCTAAAATGTCTCTGAGTACGGCGGTATCAGGGCCTCTTTTCTACTGGGTAAAACCATATTGCCTTCGGCATGTTATCGTAGGTACTGTCAACGTAACGATATTTTTTATTTATTTCACAGTAATGGCGGCCAATTTAAATACAATATGATAACATGTCAAAGGGAATATAGTTTTACCCAGTAATAGAGGCCTTATACCACAATAAATATAACAAGGTAGACAATTTTTTTAATAGCGATCGGGAATCTTCGTTTTTCTATGACACACGAGTGACAAATATACTGTCAGTAGCGGGTGCAAGCGTGATAGTGATAGCCAGCTGAAAGCTATTAAGTAAGAAGCTGGATTTACTGTATAATCTCATAAAACTTTTCTGTGAACTAACCTCTGCTGTTTATTGAGTCGCTATTTAGTCATTCGTGCTAATTTTGAAGCTGTTATTTGCTGTGTTCACGTGTCGCACACTAAGAGTACCTACACAATGTGTACACTGTACATTGACACTCACTGATGTAACCTTACCTTACGCTTACGCCGTATTGTGGTGATTGCGAGTAAACTTATTTTTGTGGCATGAAGATAGGGGACGAGCATAGTAAGAGGGATCTGTGACCCATAGATATTTACATTCTCAAGGCTACCATCTTCAGACTGCAATCTTAAGACCGAAAATGAGTTGGCAATCCTGAGGAAGTTTTTAAAAAAACACGCATTGAAATGGTAACTTTCGTTACATTATCGTGGAATTACCCAGACGGACTTTAAAAGCTCGACATGTGGTTGTCATCTTCTATACGGCAAAACTAACTAACTGACATATCAACGCACAGCCGAAACTACTGTACCTAGAAACTTGAAATTTGGTACAGGGGTTCCTTTTATGATGTAAGTGAGCACTAAGAAAGGATTTTCCGAAAATCGACCCCCAACGGGCAGAAATGGGGGGGAGTAGCAGGAAACTAATTCTACGCGTACGAAGTCGCGGGCGTCCTCTAGTGTCGGATAAACGGTATATAGAATCAGACAGAAAGTTGGTTGCGTTTTTTTTTCGATAGAAATAGCAAGACCTTCTCTCCTGACTACCTGTTTAAGGTGTGTAACGACTCAAGCGGGTCTAAGCTAAAAGGAGTGGAGAGGAATGAACAACCAATCAGATTTTTTGAATGGCAATACTAAAAAAATATCTTAAATCGAATTTAGAATTTAAGTTTTAAAGTTGTGCCTCAGTATTAACTAACATTAGATAAGTAAGAAAATAGTGTATACTAACCAATATGGGTCAGGTTACCCGAAATAAATGTTTTGAATTTGAATTTGAATTTGAATTTAATTTAATTGGTCGCGTTCTAACTCGTCTTCACTCAGCTTTGCTTATGTGGACCGCACCATTAAAAGCCGGTAACGCATTTGAGATTTATCTGGTATAACGCAGTTAATAGCTACAGTGCCCGGCCGATAACAAGTCAATCTTGATACATGGCACAAACATGAGTTTCTGAATATTGATAGTGTTGACAGCAGAAAAACAATGCTAAACTTATTTGTTGCGCGTGAAGGAATAGTAGTTTAGCCAACTGATGCAGTGTCACGAATATGAACGTTTTTTTTTTAAATCTTAGACATACGAGTGAAGGCCCTATTCTCATGTCATTCGAGAGCAAATGTCGTGCGGTTTATATTAAAAAAAAACACATACTAAAGTGACGTTTCGATAATTCGTATCGATAACTGTTTTAATATCTATGGATACTAGAATAGAGACCCTCTTGAGTTTTGACAGCTGTTTCAAATTTGAACTTATAACCTTACAAAAATTGATACTGTAATAACATTACAGTACAGATTTTACCTACTACCACAGACAAGAAAGTTCTCATAGTAAATTTGGTTGTAATAATGCTGGTCATTTCCTACGGTTTCTGAACGCATTTTAGAACACTAATGATATGTGCGTAGATATTAACAGCCTTGTTTTACTACTTTCAACATTGTCAATGTTCAGAAAATAACAGGTCAGAATGTTCAGGTACAGTCAACCAATTTGATTCCTAGGCCACTATGGACTTTGTCAATGTGACGTTGTAAACCAAATCATAAGAAGTCTGTAACGTTTTGGTTGTCAACGTCACTTTAAGCAACATAGTCCAAAGTGGCCTAGAAATCAAATTGGTTGCCTGTACGTATAGTGTTTGTTAGAATCAGCTTGCTTAATTTGTCCGATCGTCTTTCAATCGCAAAAAGTTCTAAATGTCAATAACTAAATCCACTTACTTCACCACCCGACGAGCCACCGGGTGTTTTGCTCAAGCAATACGGGTTGTTGGTGGTCCCACTCAGCAGGTTGGTCGTCTCCCACCCCAAGCATAGCTCGGGAGTGTTCGAGACCAGGAGAGGAATGGCTCCGGCATCCTTGACCAGTTTGACTGCCGCTCCGTCTGTCGTGGCGCGGCGACCGGCGTATTCGAGGCAACCCACAGCGTTTGACATGCCTGAAAGAATAGATTTATTTATCTTTTGAAGTAGGCATTGTTCGTCGATACAGAAAATTGTTGAATATGGTATGACAATAGTAGTTTCTCCGTTGTATTGATTTCCCGATTCTATTCTATGATAAATGGCATAGGGTTAAAAAAATACCCAGTCAAGTGCGAGTCGTACTCGCGCACCGAGGGTTCTGTACCGTCGCTCAGTAGGTATTATTATATTCCGATTTGAATTAAATTTCGAATCGAATCAGCACGAGCCCAACTCGTTGTTTTTCTTCAGTTTGTACTATAATCATACCGAATTTGACGCTTGTATGTTTAACCGTTTTCACGATACATCAAGAATAAAATAATGTTAAATAAAAACGTTTTTTGTAAGTGGAACCCTTTATTTATTCACATTCTAATATTTGTTAGTAATCTGCCGTAATAACACAAAATTTGAAGAAAAAAAAGACGTACGTTCCGACAGCATATACCTATTAATGGTCCCTAGGGTGGGCTCTCTTCGGGCACGGAACCCTAAAAAACGAAATAGAACGCTAAAAGGATATTTTTATCCTGATTGGGAATTGGAAATTAATGTCACTCAGCTAGCCTTCTTCTTTGTATGTAAGTCTTTCTGTGAGTCGATATTCAGAGTGCAATCAGTGTTAAACATTAACCCCCTTACTAATAAACGTTGAGTAACGGTGGTATAGCTATAAAATGTTTTGCCCTTATCTGTCATTGTGATATTTGGTTTCGACAGATAAGGACAAATCATTGTATAGCTATACCACCGTTACTCAACGTTTATTAGTAAGGGGGTTAATCTGTATAGAAACCTAAAAAAAAGTTTGAAAATGTCTACGAAACTTACTTACCAGCCAACGAACAGCTTTCTTTAACTGTAAAAGGAACACCGAGTAAAGGTTTCTTTGCAACCAATTCCTCGAATGTGCCAGTTCTTTTGGCTTCTTCAATCAGCCGGTCCACCTGTTTCGCCTCTTCGAGGGCTGCCGTGAACCTCTCCTCTACTACGGCATTGAGAAGTGGATTCACTTCTTTCACTCGCTCTATGAATGCTGATACTAGCTTTTCACTTGTCATCTATAAAATAAAATGACGCATTTTGTAACAATTATTTTGGACCATTAACAGCTGCCACGACACAAGTGCATCGTGATATCCTCGTAACCATTATTAACCCACAATGAAAGAGACACATTAAACAACAGGTAGGTACATGTTACCCTATCCGTACATCAATGGTTAAAGCGTCCTACACACGGCCCAACAAACAAACTAATATTAATCAATAAACGTTCTGTACGTAGGCCGCATAACATGACACGAGTCTCATCATCATATTCAGCCGAACGACGTCCACTGCTGGACATAAGTAGGCCTCCCCCAAGGTTTACCACAAGGACTGGTCTTGCATCGCTTGCATCCATCGATTTCCTGCAAACCTTAGCCACGTCTTCAGTCCACCTTGTTGGAGGCCTACCAGGACATAATAAGTTACCTCTCCATCTCTAAGCGCCCGGGCCAGATCTTTAGCGCTCCTGAGATGGATAGCCTTCAGCGGAGGCAGGCGAGGTTCCGCTCCTCTGGTATACAGCCAGAAAAGGGGAGTCAGCAACGCGTGGAGAATCCGCAGGAGTATGCCCAGTATTCGGACGCCCACCTCCATCCTGAGGAAAATTAAATGTCTAGTAGTAATCTTTTATTGCCCACTTCAGTCAGGGAATGGGGGATAAATTATTTTTTTATTTTCCGATTTATTTGTTTTCTCTTTATTTATCTGTTGGTCCTTCTTTCACGTTAAAAAAGTGAACCAGATTCACAAGTTCTTGGGCGCAAAGAGTCTTGCATTTTTTTTAATAATAGTTACATCAAACTTAACAAACAGACACAGTTAACTAACAATGATTACTCTAGAGAGTTCCTATTTCGACGTCGTGAATTAAAGTTTGCTCTAAGTAGATTTTCGAATAAATTTTAACGTAATCATATCAAATTCTCCGGGAAATATTCCAGTTTAATCTGGTTATACGGCAGCACTGCAGTGAAAAGCTAATTATTTTGCTCTCAAGCAAATTTGAATGCGGTGTATTAAAAAATCAGACTGAAAAAGTCTGGGTTTATATTCGTAGTAGACAGTTAATTGAATAATGCTATACTTCGTTTTCTTTTTTCCGATCAGAATAACATGACCGGTATTTTGCACTGCACACGCGTTATAATTATAATGTGAAAAGTATAAACATTCCACCGTCATTGAACGATTAGCCTAACTAAACAGTAGTGACTATGACCTCACCTATGAAGCTAGCGGTCCCGGGTTCGATTTCCGGTAATAATACAGTCAGGCTATGTTTTTTGACAAACCAATTAATAATTGAGTAGTGAACTTTAAAGACCACGTATCAAGTCACACAAGTTTTAAAACTTTATTAATTTGTTTGATTTTCCCATACATTGAATACATAGAACTACTGAGCTATAAGAGCAAATATTTGTGTGATGTGCTAATGGTTTTGTCTATTTATAGGTAAGCTTTATTATACGCTCAGTTCATTTCGCCGACCGACGTGCTATAATTATGAGTGTAGAAATTTTCTAACAAAATACTTCTTTCCTATAGGCAGGATTTAACCAAAATGTGTCCATCTGTCCTCCGAGTTACATCACCATTACCTACACACGAAATGTAAACACCATAAATACAGGTTGACAAAGTACACGCAAAGGTTCTTACACTATAAGTACTCGTACATTGCGCATTCTGTTTGTTGAACACAAATATGGCATCGATTTTAAGTACGCCTTGTATTCATTTGCCAAGTTGCAAAGCAATACTCGAAGGGATTGCGATGGAATTATCATTCAAAAGATGTGCAGTATCGCAAGTGGTGTAAGTTTACAATGCAAGTGACTTTGGTGTTAGAGATGGGTGAATTAACATATATTTTAGTCATTGTTCTATTGAGCAAGCGTTTTTAGAAAGAACAGGATTGTATACGAGAAAGTTTTTCTAACAACATCATAAGCGTCTTAAGAGTTAGGTTTTAGATTAATCATTTCAATGGTGATTAAGGGGAGGCCGTTGTTTTCCTTTGTTTTTGGTCATAATGTCTTGTTTACATAATCATAGTCATAATTTTTGTATTGTTTGAACAGCAAACTGTTTAGAATTTCTTAAATATGTGTGGCTATGGTTAGGTGTGGTTTAATTAAAAAAAAAAACTAAAATGATCATTTTAAATACGTTATGTTATGAAGCGATAAATATGACCAAAATTAAATACTATGAGCGATAATAATTAAGTATGGCAGACAATATAGACCCATGAGTCAGACTGCGTTAAATGTCAACTGGTAGAGAATACCAGCATTCAGTTCACCTTTGGTACTGAAATTTTTTGGTCTTGTGCAAAAAATTAATTAAGCAAATGTCAATGTTTTAAGAGGATTGAACCGACGCTTAATCGCGTAGCTGTCAAAAAAATGCCATACAAATTTAGCTCCGGGCGATAACGTTTGTCACCCCCTAAATCAAGTCCGATTTCTACGATTTTTAAATATGTCGTAGTGGTTATGTAGAAGTACCTAGGTCCGTATGTTTCAAATTTTTTTTTTTGTTTTCAAGAAATACTTTATTATATATTTTATTAATAAAACGTACAGACCTAGTTTTTCACTATATCTACAACATATTCAAAAATCGTGAAAATCGGACTAGGTTTACGGGGAGAGAAACGTTACCGCATTTTGTATGGAAATGCATTTAACACATAAAATTTCATTTGTATAACTTGGCATTATTACGCTACACTAGACAAGCACCTGAACTTTTAAACAGAAATGTTATTTTAAAAGGTACTCCCCCAGCGATCTCCCATTTCCATCTAGTGCTAATAGCATCCGAGCCTCGGCGCGCGTCGGCATCCCCTCGCCATTAATAATTAGATAACTCGGCATTATTTTAGGGTTCCCCGTACCAAAATAGTAAAAATCTGGCAGGAGCTAGTCGGAACATGCTCAGTGTAGGGTTCCGTTGCCCTTGCTACAAACACAAACCATCCCCAAACCCCACAAGTACAAAAGCTTGTTTTCTATCCAAAGTTATTACCTACTAGATTCAGCCCGCGACTTCGTCCGCGTAGATTTCGATTATCGTTATTCCCTCGGGAACTTTACAATTTTCCGGGATAAAACGTAGACTATGAGTTAGTCCGGGGTATAAGCAATCTTCATTTGAAATTTCATCCAAATCGGTGGAGCCGTTACAGCGTGAAGAAGTAACAAACTAACACACACACACACAAACTTTCGCATTTATAATACCTACTACTATTAGTCGGATAGATGATACAATTCAATTTCGCGGTTTGAATATTGGAAATGAGGATTAGGTTATTTTGTATTCGACTGTGAAGCCAATAGTCCTTAAAACGTGTCGAAGTGTTTAGACGTTAATTACTTAGCAAACAACGTAGTTGACCACGTTTGACGATGACGCGGTCAGCGAAGTTGGTAGAGAGGTGGTAGTGAGTCTGCCTTCGATCGAATTAGTTCGAAGCTAGCGGTCCTCCCCGGTCGATTCCTGGTAAGGGCAAATATTTTTGAGATGAGCACGAGTATTTGTTTCAGCTCCAAGAAAATCCCATCTGGTCTTCGTAAAGTTCTGCCTACATCACTTCACGGAGGCTAGAGGATCACCGTACAACGTTGCCTTATGGTTTTTTTCTTGATATGTACCTAAATGTAAAATACCAACTTGACATTGGCAGAAATGGTTGCTGGATATTGCGACCGGTTGCCATTAAGTAAATAAATAAATAATAATATTTGTTTCGGAGTCTAATATGTTTTCTATGTATTTATCTATACCTACGTGCCAAATTTGGAATCTCTAGACCCAGCGTTTTTGGCTGTGCACTGTGATATATCAGTTACTCAGTCAGTTTCTTCTTTTAAAGAGGTATGTTTAGATTTATCAACCAAGTAAGTTTGCGGTAATAGTTAGGTGTCTATACTCCTCAGAACCAAAGTAATTTAAGTATGTATGTTTTGGATTTCAGGTCTTTTTGGATATAAAATACAGCTATAGATATACCTACTTATGTAGTACTTAGGTGTGGCCGTAAAAGAAAAGCTTTATCGACTTTCGCATAAAAATAATAGCAAGTTAATAAACTGAGCTTAATGAGCTTAATAAAGTTCGCAGTAACCGAAAGATTAAGTTTAGTGCCCGTATAATATAAGTAAGTAGGTAGGGTAACAATACGAATTTACTGTAATCCATAAAGATTAATATATTTTCTTGTAATAACATATTAAAATATTCTTTTTTGTTAAATAGAAATATATTTTTTACTGTAGCTTAGGTTGCATTCGACCAAACTGAAATAAGGTCTTATACCTAGAATAAACGACGAATTTTTATAGTCTAATCTTGGAGTATGTTTGGTGAAAAGCGGCCTTAGTGAGGTATTTCCAACGTGAAATGTAAAATATTGCCTACTTTTTGACCGCCCACAGTTAAACAGTTATTAGTTTAACGTGTGTATTCTGTGTGTCAGTCTGTGGCATTCGACCGATTAGGACACAGATACCTATAGTCCGTCCGCGTTAAGAATGCAGTAAATCAGTGTTGTCCGGCCTAACCACGCCCCCTAACCAATCAGGTCGCTCAAAATTAGGTTTATTTTTATCCATTAAACTTAATCTTTTTAAATATAATTTGTTTGAATTTTTACTCCGCTGCGAATACACATTTACCCTTCAGTTGCACTGATGATGCACTGCATTCTTAACGCGAACGGACTATAGTATAATTAGGGTGGTTCTCAGCTAAATTTGATGAAAATCGGTGGGCTGTTTAAAGCTGGGCATTCACGGACGCGCCGTTTGTCTCGGCGACAGATGGAGGGTACCTATACAACTGGATGGGCGTAATATTTTGATCTCATTCACGGGCGCGCCACGCCATTTAGTTTCCGCTTCTTAACGTTCTCAACGGTGCGACATCACGGAGCAGACTGATTAGAAAATGGCAGCCAGAGAACGCATTCACGACGATGCCTTTGGCTTGGCGAATTCCAACGTTGACATTCACGATAGTTCCATCCGGATTGCGCGTTGGCGCGTCGCGCTGGCTTTCCGTCCATTTGGAAATCCAACGGATCGCGCCAAGTACTTTTAATCGCTTCAATTTTGACATTCACGGATCGATTTTGGCGCGGTGCTGCTCTATTCGGCTTGCTGGGTCGTGAATCTTAAGAGTTATAAGCGCTGAAAGTTGGGGGTGAACGGGAACGGCAAGGCGGCGCTACGCGCACCTCCTTACCCCGCCGTAATATTATGTTAATGTTAATATTGTATTTAACACTGCAATCAATCGCCACATAACGCCGTTGGCTCCCAATGTCATGCGACTAATATCCACATGCACCGCCCACTCCAACATTGCCGATTTTTCAACACAAATGCAGCGCAAAGCTCAATTGATTAAATGGCCGACCGTATGATTTTTCTGCAGACCAATTTGATTTTACTGCTTACCAGTGTAGATAATAGTTATAGTTTATCATATATACATAGTTCCACTGCAAGTAAATTGATGTCCTTGTGGTTATTTCTCATTCACTCGGCAGTAGTACCGTACGATTATTCCGTGTATGCGACGTAGGTAGCTAAGAAACGGTACAGAGAAAAGTAATTAAATTTTCTATCAACACAGAACATTGGATGCTGAATTGTAATTATCGACAGTGTTCATGTTCGGTTGAAATAAAACTCATTTTGTAATGCTCGGTTTCTTTTGATCAATAATCTTTTTTTAAGAACAACCACAGATAATTGTGTAGTTATACAAGTTACGTGAAAAATATAATTTCTGACAAATCTATGACATCCTTTTGACTTCTGTAAACAGTGAGAAACATGCCTGAGACCAAAATAAGCAGCTTTACAATTTCCTAACCTATTCGTCTGGTCCATGCCCAAGTCAAATAAATGTGAATCTTCGGTTGTCCCTATCGTTTTAACTCGGCAACTTGTACGCGATCGCATTTATGAGGCTTATAAGCCGCAGGTAACAGATATGTCACGAGCCGCCGCGTACCGTTATAATTACCTACCGTCCGGTGTATCCCTGGGGACACAAATATAAGTTGAGTGGCATAATTTTGCACTTAGCGTACGTAAGTCTTAATACCTGTAATGTCAAATTGTCTTCCTAATCAATGTATTGCCAACCCTCGCTTAGGAATGAAGTTAATAACGTCATGCGGCGGATAAACAAATAATTACTTTACGCGAGCTTGAATAGGTACATTTTGGCGCGTAGCATGTGGAGGACTTAAGTAACAAAATCAGCCGAGAAGTTCTCTGTTAGAGTCCGACCAGATCGTTTTAAATTATAAACATGTTATTATTAATACACAAAAGTTTCAAGCACTATTGTGCTCACCCCATTAATAGCACATCATCATCATCATCATCATCATCATCATCAGCCTATAATTAGTCAACTGCTGGACATAGCCATAGCTTGCAGCATCCAGCATCTGCCTGCAGTCTTTCGCAGAAACTCATCCCGCCCTGGCCTTAATAGCACACTGCTTTTAAAATCTCCATTTACTGAAACTCTTAGTATTTGAGTATATTTGTTTGGACCCTGCCACGGACCACCAGTCGGGAAGCACTGCCCTAAATCATTGATTATTGATGGTAGGTATCCTGAACTCTTGTTATATACGCTCAAAAACTTAAATTGTAATGGGTACGGTTGTATACTGAGCCCGATTTGTAACTTACTGGACCTGAGAGCCATAGACTTGGATCCTTGTGTGGCTAGCAATTCATGAGATTTCCATTTATTAAGTAGGTAACTATTGGGTTTTGTAACACGGTTTGCTATCTTTTTAATTTAAATACTTTGCCAAAATAATATAGAGTAGGTACTTTGAACATTTCCATTTTACGTTATTATTATAATTATTTATTTATTTAATGGCGTCTCCATAATAACGTAATTTACGTTAGTTGACAAGGTTATTTGACATGTTGGAGTGTATACCATTTTTTTTACTATGACAGATGTTTTGTTAAGTTGGGGTTCCTATTAAAGAGATTTAATTTGAATCATATTCGTTAAACATTGGTCGTGGAACTGGGTCATCACATCATTATTTGGGCGTTTGTTCCGAATCACTATTTCTTTACCAATATTTCTTAGAATGAAACAAATTAAAAAAAACACTAGTTCTTTAAAATAAGTGCAATATATTCTAAAATCGTGGAAATCGGACTTGATTTAGGGGGTGAGAAACGTTATCGCCGGGAGCTTTTGTATAGATTACTAGAGCACGCCCGCGACTTCGTACGCGTATAGAATTAGTTTCCCGCTATTCCCCCCATTTCTTCCCGTTGGGGGTCGATTTCCGGAAAATCCCTTCTTAGTGCTCACTTACATCATGAAAGGAACCCCTGTACCAAATTTCAAGTTTCTAGGTACAGTTGTTTCGGCTGTGCGTTGATATATAAATATGTCAGTCAGGTTTGCCTTTTATATTATATAGGTTATTGACGGCTATGCGATTTTAGCGGCGCTTCACAATCCTCTCAAATGAAAAACAATCGCCGCGGCTATGCGCGATTGCGCATTGTCATGTTTGTAGACTCTGGCTCTGGTAACAATGTGATGAATAACATTCATCATCCATCTTGAAGTGCACGTGCGGCCTATTTACTGAATATGTTTATTCTTTTACCTTTTTTTTATCCGTGTAAAGTTCCTCATTCCTCCCTTAAAAACTCACCCACCTTCCAGGTCAAAAATGTGTTATATTAAGTCTGGGCATAAAGTTCATAAGTACCTAGTAGTATGCTACGAGTTCCTCCTACATGGGTCCATATTGACTCTGATAATAGTTTTTACTCATAAAGAGTTATTTCAGTAGGTAACTGTGACTTTTTCAGGATTTTTATAAGTAAATCAAACCTAACCTTAGCCTTATCTACACGTTGAATATTTAACAACATCTGAAAGTTTACGGTTCCAGTGATAATAAAAAGTATGAATAACAATTTTATGAAAACAAAATGATTAGGTATGAACAAAAAAGAAGTGAAAAAATGCGCTCCCATGCTACATATACCTATAACCCAAATCCGCTTAGCCATTGACAACCTCATAAACATTTTCATATCAATATCGTGTTGAGTTACTTATTACCCGACTGCGGAAAAGCCCAAAAGGAGGGTTATGTGTTTGACTTGTATATATGTCCGACTCAATGTCCGCTCGTAACTACTAAACGGCTCAACCGATATTAATAAATTATACGTGGTTAGATTCGTCTTAACTACTAGAGTGTCATAGGCTATATTAAAATTATTCAAATGTGGAATTGGCGAATTAAAAAAATTATACATGATAACGTTACTTTGACGACATTATCCAAACCGCAGTTAGGTTTTTTAAGCTTGGTTTTCGTTAGACTTCTTTATTGTCATATAGTTATTCTGAGGCACCATATTTTGGCTGTTCACAGCACTGAAGTACCAGGAGATAAGGCGCCAGTGGTGATATACAGCAGACAGGTAAAAGCCCTTAGCAGACGCTATCGATCGAAGGTTCGGAGGTCGTCATCCTTCAGACGCAGTCTACCCTTTACAACTTTGCCTTTAGCACGTACAATTCATTTGAAACCTTGAGCCTCCTAACTTGGAGGTTATTTTGCGGAAAGGGCACCTGTCCTAATATAAAGTTTATTGGAAGCTGTACAAAAAGCTTCTTTTCATGGCTTTCGCTTGCGCGAAAAGTTCCTCCGTGATTTGAAATAACATGCGTTATTTTGTCTACATCGATGGATGTAACAGACTATATGAATACCTACTGAATTTTAAGCTGCCCCGGTTCACTTAATAAACTGGAAAGGTTAAAAAAAAATAGAGGTAATCTCGGATTTACTCGTCCTTCAGTTCAATTCGCTTGGCTTATGGAGGCTGGTCGGTTGTCCGTACCTATTTGTATTTGGTGTAACAGTTTTTGTGTAGCTAGCTAAAACAGTGGTTCCCAACCTTTTTTAGACCAAGGACTATACTCGAAACTCGAATTCAAGACCAAAATCTGACAGTTCCCATCTTGATTATTTAGTTATTTTAACATTATTTCATAAAAACATGAATGAGAACTCGTGTAACCAGTAATATTAGGGTAAGTTTTATTGATAAAAATACCTACACTTAAACCAAAATGCAGTAATCACAGCGAATGTGCGCCCGTTGAGGTTAGGATTTTGGTCTTTAATTCGAGTTTCGAGTATACTTAGATTATTAAGTTTTTAGCAGGGACCATAAGGTTTATTATTTCCATTTATTGACAACTCTTTTAATAAGTTGCATGAGGCTTTCGCGGACCACTGCCCAGGCTCTCGCAGATCACAAGGGCGTGTTTGCATAGCGCAAAAGGGGGACAAGGTTGCAGCCCATTTATATATACCAATATTTATTACTTACTAGCTTGTGCCCGTAGCGCGCAGAATTCGAATTTGGTTAAAATATTGTAGGACGCCGACTTCAGTTGAACTGCGCCTCTATTCAACACGGTAAAAACAATATCGTGTTGGTCCTGTTATCGTATTGTCAAAGTTTTGATAGCTCTTATTTTCTTGACAGTAATGACGGCTGAAGTCATAACAATACCTTAACAGGTAAACTACAATATCGTTTATACCGTCTAGAATAGAGGCGCTGACCTATTACCTACCATTTTAAATGAAGTTATTTTTTGCTTTTTGAAGGCGGTTTTTTTGTTTTTTTTTTTAACTTTTATTTTATTTTATACTTTTTAGTGATCATAATTACGCTGCTATGTAGTCCCACTTTAATTAATAAGAATTAATAAGAAACTATAGAACATTGAAATTCAATCTCGCCGTAAGCAACGCCGTGGGAAAGTCATAGTCATATATTTAATCGTACATATGCTTCGTCATTGTCGCTCAACTATCTTAATCGAAATATCTTGTCGCCACCCTTGAAATTATACCGTTTAGGAGTTCCAGTGGCTATCTGTGGTTTTCATAAACAGTTCCGCTTTACCAAATAGTGCTTTCCAAGAGCAAATACACGAGTTACAATGAAAAATTACAAAATCGCTATGGGTGTGCCTATAAATTTTGAAGAGTTCCGTCGATTCCTCATGGACTCCATCATCAAATTTTCATTTAGATAAAAATGTGACCAAACGGGAAGCACCAGCTTTCAAATAAAAAAAGAATCATCAAAATCGGTTCACCCAGTCGAAAGTTCTGAGGTAACAAACAATAAAAAAAAAACAGTTAAATTGAGAACCTCCTCCTTTTTTTGAAGTCGGTTAAAAAAGAAGGAATCGGAAGGATTTATCCGTCGTTAACTACGGATAGGTACATCCCCGTTAATGTCATGTCATGGAAAACAAAATATACGAGTTAAATTCAAAAATGATTTCTGCAATGTTTGTTGTGTTTTCTCTACATCAAGATTATTATCGTAATCAAGTACTTATCTATGTGAAACTGATTTTTTTTCCATCTTATTTTTCACACTATGCATCACAAACATGTTAAATAAAACTAACACAACTCCAATAATGTTAGCTAATTGAACAAATTCGTTTCTTCTACTTAGGTCTTAGGTACTTTACATGACTTAGAGCCTGTTTCACAATCGACAAGTAAATTTATGTGCCAGTTAAAGTTAGCTCTCTCCTTGTCTATGTTCAAATATAAGAAAAGGAAAGGGCTAAATTTATGTGTCAGATATGCTTTACCTGACGATTGTGAAACAGGCCCTTATACGTACGTTATCAACAACGCAATCATTTCTCTCATACGTTCAGAACTATTAACCATTTACGACAAAAAATCCATTAAAGAAGTGATGTTATCAACAGCAACAAGAAAGATTTAGATTTGTAATTATTAGAAGCTGAAGCGGCTCTATAGGACATCTTCCATAATATATTGTCATGTTATTTGCGACAACAAATACTGCGTTCATAATAGTGTGTACACATCTACAAATATTAAAGTCCCACGCCTCCTCTACCTGAAGTGTATGTTTGTTACCGCTAATATCAGAATAATTCTGATTATTTTCACGAAGATTAAGACTGTTTCATAAGGAAACTTTAAAATTAATACGCACGCACTAAACAAACAGAAGAGTTTACTTACGTGTCTCAAAGATCTTTGTTTGAACAGAGATCAGATCAATGATGGATTAAAAACAAATACTGGCCACAGAGCAAATAGAGTAAGCCGAAGCGCGCGAAATAGAAAAGGCGGGAATCGCGGAACGATGGCAGGCGCGTTCTCTTTGTAACGGCGCGGCAAAGACTAAACTTTATTCAGCCATTAAGTGAATAATGGTGGTCGCACACTGGTGTGAAAGAAATAGTTATTACCAGCCTGCCATAGCAGGAGGGTAATATTTTTCGGGTATATTTTCATATCCGTTTCTTTGTGATTTTCGCATTCTATACGAGTTTTGGAGTGGGTCGTGTCGTTGCATTGGTTGGTGTTTACCTAAAAGAAGAAGGTATCATAGGCTATGTTTGGAGCCTCAAAGTCGATGCTGCAGAGGCACGGCTTCTCTTAAACTGCAAAAGGAATAAAAAGAGTATGCTGATTTGGAAAACTAGTGAGGTTGATAACAATCGCAGAGCTATTTACCGGAAATAATGGGGGCGTTAAAATGCGCCCAACTTACAGCGATAGTCTATGATTATCATATTTCCTTAATTTATTTATGAATATTTAGGCGAGTCGCCGGTTTTATTCAAATCAAAACATTTATTCCACTGGGACTGGCGGCGGCGGTTTATATAAACGATCGGGAATGGTTTTTGTAGAGAACCTGGCATTTGCTTCGAGTCTGCATACAAAATGAACTCATTAAGATTGTCAAATGTTCAGGATTGTTATATTTTTTTTTTTTATTCCCAGGCGGAGGTAACAGTATACAGGCGGCTCAGAAATCCATAGGATAAAAATGCAACATCAAGATTAGGCAAGAATCCGAGGATAAAGATCCATTGCAACCACGGGCTAGCTAACAGCTGAAATAATTCGAGGCATCTGTGAGTGCCAGAGAGAGTGGTAAAGCCACAGCCGAGTGCTAATAACTCTTGTTAAACTCCGACGCAAAAAGAAGGGTGTTATAGGTTTGACCGCTATTTCTATGTGTCTATCTGTATGACTGTCTGTGGTACTTTAGCTCTTAAACGGATGGACCATTTTTTTATTTGAAAGCAGGTTTTCTAGCTATGGTTCTTAGCTAGTTTTCATGAAATCTGTTGGGCCGTTTCAGAGCTCTGGGCTCAACGGGCACCAATTCACCATTAAATCGGGGATTTTTATCTATCTAATTGTTATTTTACTCTACGTATATTATTAAAAACAAATGACATTCAAATTAATTGACAAAAAGCGCCAATTCAGTCTACAGGCCCTCTTCAGGCCATATACAGGTAATCGTGTTGTTTTTAACTCGGCCGCCTTTACTATCAATCAAATAAGAGCTATCAAAACGTTCACAATACGATAACAGGTCAAAAGCAATATTGTTTTACGTCGTAGAATATAGGCCCTGTTCTATTCGTACTAATAAAACAAGGTCATTTTGAGTGACTTTCAAGTGACTGACCTGCCTGTTTGTCATCTAACTTATGAGCAAAATGGAGTCAACGATCTTTAAAGTAAAGTACAGAGGTTAGCAGGTAAGGTAACATTGTTAAGAAGTATTCAATTCAATCAATACCTACCAGACTGCATAATTAATGATAAAAGATATACCTTGACGCTAAGCGCAATGTCAAACAGACGCTACAACTCCTTACCATTCGTTACATAACATGTGCTAATAAGCCCGGCCAAATTTAGCGCACTGTACGTACGAGAATCGAAAGTCTGAAAAACGTTTGCCCGCTGTGTCCGAATTTTCATAAGTTAGAAAAAAAATAGCAATACATTAAACAGCTCTACCTAGTCCTTCTACTCTACCTAGAACGTACTACGTCGTCTCCCAGCTTACACTTCTAACTAGCAACCCTCACAGGTCAACATAGGTCATAGTAAAAAATCTTCTAACAATTTACCGTCGTGTGGCTTGTATGTGTGCGCGCTTCATACGTAAATGACGGGGTTTGGCCGGGCACTGATAGATCTGAGCCAGTCGGGGCTGCGCTTTTGCCTGGCATACATATACATACAAGTACAAAATCACCATCCTACTTTTAGGAAAGAGGTGGGTAAAAACGCACAGACGCGTCCGAGAAACTTTGTGTACAGGAAAAACCTATATGCGATTGATGCGGCAAATATGTTAACAGACGATAATACGGCCATTTGATGTCATGGCAAATAGCCCATCTAATCTAGCTATTTGTATTTTAAGGCGCTAATAGCTCATGACGACCCAGAGGAGTAGGTACCTACTATAGTTTGTAGATATATCGTAACTAGAACCCAATATCATGAAAAGGCCGAGATATAATAGGCATGACTTGTCAGTACTTAGATATAAACAATCACAATTCAGATAAATGGCTTTGATTTGCAACCAGACTAATATAAAACAAAATGAACCCACGATTCAGTCCCTATAGCCCAAAGCACGAATCAAATTCGAGGAAAAACAGTAAGGTTTAATAGGCACGACTCGTCAGTACCTACAAATAATCACAATTCAGATAAATGGCTTTGGTTTGCAACCTGACTGATATAAAACCAAATAACCCACAATCAGTCCCTATAGCCCAAAGCACGAATCAAATTCGAGGAAAAACAGTAAGGTTTCTATGTTTAGTACATGTTTATGGGCCGTCGTCAGTACTAACCAACGTTATTACGTTTTCCAATAATAGTAATAGCAAACATATTGTAGACCGTTTTATTTGTTCCATTGTATTGCTCGCTAACCTGTGTGAATAAGTAACGAGTTGATTCGCTGTTGCGTATCTAAGGGTGCGAACAGTATTATGAAAATACACAGCGTTAAACGTTATAAACGTTTTCTTAGCATCCGTAGTTCAAATTATGCTAACAAAAATAGTCACGATTTTTTTGTCACGGAGAAGGCCAGACCAGTGAGTAGGTATGGCTCATAATTTCCGAAAATCCAATTCTATTCGTTGCAGAATTTATATTCCCATTTTTTCCCGACCTTAATTTTTCACTGTCGTGTTTTTTCACTGGCTGGTTTTTCCCTGATGCATTTTTTCCATTCCAGGAATTAATTTAATAGTGTCGACGGAGCTCCGCGACTTTCTGTGCGGTTTGGCCCTTCGGGCCTGCTGCGAAACTAACATAACCTAAACCTACCTTCCTTTTTCGACCTAATTATAAGTGGAAAAAATTGCAATTGGGAGAAATTCGGATAGGAAAATATGCGATTGGGAAAAAATAAGATCGGGAAAAAATGGGAATGGAAATTCTACAACCAATAAAATTTGATCTTCGGTAATTATGGGCAACACTCCCACCAGTTGATAAGTGAACAATAAGCCTCATGTAATCAAGACGGAATGTCTCTATGACACTCCTAGTCTCCAGTGCTATCCACACCAAAACAACTATGTGAATAGGTACTGATGAATGGTAGTGTAAGCTGGTAATAATTGTGGTAGCAACCCAGACGGACCTTACACAAGGCCCACGACCACTAAATTGCACCCCTGAAACATTTTTAGGGTGTAAGTACAATTATACCACTCGTTTTGTTTTAAACAATCACATTTTACTAAGCCTAAAAGCAATATTGGATATGTTAAAAATACTCAAGTTACAGCACCGCGAAAAATTCGACGTAAGCCGAAAGCACACTCTATTACCTTCACTTAAATATGCTTAAATAAATCATTTACGTAGTGTGGCGGAGTAAAAGTTTCATGCAGGTGTGCATTCTAATAATTCACGAGTCCGGCGCCTGGTTAGGCGATTATATTTAACGACTTACTTGTCGATTCGTCGATAAATTATTAACCAAAGAATCTAAGTTGTCCCGTCAGAGCATTCTGAAGAGGATTGTGAAGCTAAAAATATATAGCGATAGTATTTTTTTTGATAGCTTTGCGATTTCAGCGTCGGTTCACAACACAACCCTCTTAGCATTTTTAATTTGGTCTCAGGTCGCAGGCCAACCCGGTAGACGCTGTGCAATGGCTTATGGATAGAGAGATCAAGTTACAACTGTGCCCCCGAACTGAGCATCGTCAGATATACTTAACCACCCGTGGGTAGATCAGTTGCGTACTGTGAACACGCAACTGTAGACATCTGTCAAATCTGTATAGGTCGATATAGGTGAAAAACTTAAGTAAATGACCTCTCATGTAGTTGTGTACAAAACTAATATGGAATTTACGTCAAATTTCAAATATAGAATGTCGAACGGTCTATACAGATGTGTCACAACTACATGCATGAGACCGTTTACTAGAGTTTTTTCACCTATTTATGGCCGAACCCTATATTCAAACCGCGGATAGATAGGCTTACTTCGGATTAAAATTTGACACATTTTGTATGGGCAAGTGTCAAATTTTAACCCGAAGTAAGCCTTATCTGTCCGCGGATTGAATATAGGGTTTGGCCGTTAAACGGATCAAACGAAACGTATGTCATGTCACCCTTGAATAATGGCCATGATTGTGTGGGTGCCGTCCATGGAAACTTAATTAGAATTACAAACCCACTGTATAAATTTTACACACATGTAAAATTTTATTCAGCCATTGGATCCAATCGTGGCGTGGGAGCTTAACGTATACACGTAAACCGTAAACATTTTGTTTGTTTTCGGCGGTCGTTATCGTTCACAAAATGCAACTTGTTAGGGTCACTGGAGTGTGTACAGAACGCTGCGCCAGTCTCAGCTATAACAAATGGGCTTAGTCGGTCTCAGAGTGCAAGTCTACTTGTACTCAGCATATTGCTATTTCTACTGTTACGCGCAGGGTTGCCAACTGGGATTTTTTATTTGAGTAAAGGTGCGACCTCACCGCTGCTTAAAACACGGAGACGGTACGGAATCGCAGTGACGCATCGTATCGGTACCGCTATTTACGCATGCCCTCCACACCGCTGCTCAAAATAAGCTGACGGTACGGAATCGCAGTGACATACAAATACGATTACGATTTAGTGCCGTAAATGTATTGTCGTGATGTATACGGCACGTCACTGCAATTTCGTACCGTCTCCGTATTTTAAGCAGCGGTGTGGACGGCATGCGGTAAAAACGGTACGGATACGTTGCGTCACTGCGATTCCGTACCGTCTCCGTATTTTAAGCAGCGGTGGGGTCGGACGCACCTTAAATCGGTACGCGACTGCAATAGGACCTATTTAGAAACTTATTTTTTTTTGGAATTAAAACTTCTATCCTATACTATGTATTAAACGAGCAATATTTGTTTGTAAAAATATATATTTGTTTGTTCGATGGCCTATGTCTTGCAAGTCAGTCTCCTTCAATGCACCCTAATCTTGACTATCTCCACTATATGTGATTCCCAGCCGAATCTTTTATCATCTTTTCGGATCTATCCGTCGTTTTCATGAACCGGTTGTGCGGATACATCCGTTCAGTGCCAGAAGGATTAAATTAGTCATTAAACTCCCCCCTGATCCGCATCCTGGCGCTTCTGAATGCGCTCCTGGCTTCCGTGCCTGAGTGTGGTTTGTTTGCTTGACGATGGCCACATTATCTGCTGTGAATGTCTAATGCCCGATCCAGACTCCCACGCGAGTCGACGCGAGGCCGAGATACATTGATGTTATTATAAAAGTTTTACAGTCCGTCTCGTATTTAAAGACGGCAGTGTATCTCGGCCTCGCGTCAACTCGCGTGAGTCTGGATCGGGCATAAGACTGCGAGATGATGGATGACAGGCCTTTCAGTATTACCTAATGTCATTTTTTTAATGGATTTGATCGATTTGTTTTCTTTTTTGATTTTTGTGTTTTTATAATATGTTTAAGTTTCTCGGTGTATTGGTTTCAACTGTAAAGCCGTGTAAAATACATTTGTTAATAAATAAATAATAAAAAAACAAGCTTAGCCGAAGAGATCCCTTAAAGGGATAAGTTTGCCTTTGTAGATAATTTATATTCATATTATTATAAGTGATTTTTGTGAAACGGTTTCTTTTTGTGCACTGAAGAGTTTACTTACTTAGGTACCTACTACTATAAATTAAATTAGGATGAGCATCAACTGATGCTCTCGCACGATATTAAACAAAAATATTGATTTGCAGATGTCTTTAAGGGTTTCCTCACGATGATTATTTTACCTAAAAAGCATGTGGTCCAATTTAATAATTCAACTACGCGAGTTTAAATAAAACTTGTTATGTATTGGTTTCTCGTTAGTATGTATGTATAATGCACATACATACTAACGTACATAAGACGGTCTTAATTTATTTCATTAATGGACCTTATAACTATGTATTGAAGTTCAATGATCAAACAGTGTCAACCATCCCCGACAGTATAGGGCAAAAGTTAAAAACACGCCTAAAAATTAAAAGTTATTCGGTACGACATGGAACGAATAAAAAATTGCGAAACGAAACGAGATACCTACGTGCTCGTTGTTTAAAAAAAAAAACAATTTATCCGCAACATGAAACCAGGTTACGTAGAGGCTTCACCTAGGTAAAATGTTTTAAAAAATGCGCAACAAACCCCACGAGATTTCCACACGAACTAGTTTCAGAGCTGTAATGATACCATTTAATTGGCAACACACAACTGTAGCTAACCATTTTTTTTTATATATTTTTTTACCGAAAATACAGATGTATCTTCACTAAGTAGGCTGCACGGGCAATTTTACACGTCTAAAATCTACCAGCGCTTCCACATCACACAGTAGTCACATTTATCGCGGTGGATAAGACATCCATCACTCTCGCACTCACGTACATACCTGCTGGTCAGACAGTGGCAGATGCTTTATCCTCGTTCATCCACAATATCCACATCGATAAACACGACCATAAAAGGCCCCTCAGTCTGCTGAGAAGAATCGCCGCAAGAAACTGTCTCACTTTGGCTCTAAGCGATGAAAGAGGCGAACACAGACTCACACACTCATAGACCAAGGTTTTGTTAGAGTGGCGGCTAAAGATTAATAGGGTAAACCATAGTATTGTTGGCACCCCTCCAGTGATTGGCACTCTGATATAAAAATCCAGATAATAAGAAACAATTTCTGTTTATTTACGGTAGCAATACCTTATTGGGTAGAATATCTAATCTTCTATAGTGGCAACACTGTTGTCAGCCATTTTTCTTTCACATCTGTTGGTGAGTTATAACGGAAAGCACAATGTCGTGATCGTGTCGATTTTATAGCAAAAAGTGTAGTACTGGAGGATAGAAGTGCACGTGAAAAAGTGATTTTTATGTAGGTTTCTACGCCAATTTATATTTGATGTTGTTAAATTAAGGTATTTCTTGTTATTTTTATTGTTTTCAATGTTGAAAAATAAGCGTACCGGTCATTTCATTGGTGCCAATCATTGTATTTTCTTTTGTACAGTGGTGCAGTGATTGGCTCGGTTGCCAATGATTGTACTTTTTTCTTTGGTGTCATGTGTTATATTTCTTAGTTAAATTACATTTTCATCACAAAATGGATTATATTGGGTTGCTAAATAAGGTTGATTTCGCTTCTATTCCAATTCTTGGCACTGCCAATCATTATATATTTTGATGCCAATCATTATAATTCTTGGCACTGCCAATGATTATACCCACCTAAAGTTTCCTCTTCATTTCATCACTTTCAGGTACGTAGACGGCCTTAAGATGCCGAAGGTTATAAATGGAAAAAGATATTCGAAATCATATACAGAAGAAGATGTAGAAAAAGCATTGCAAGCCATAAAAAATGGAATGGGCAAGAAAACTGCTGCAAATAAATTTAATATCCCACGGGCAACTTTGCAGTTTCGCCTATCCAACTTATTTGTTAAAAGTCGGCCTGGTCCAGATACAGTTCTGAATGATGCAGAAGAAAAAGAGATTGTTAAATGGATAATTTCAGCTTGTAGAAAAGGATTTCCACGGCGAAAAGAAGATATCATAAAGAGTGTCAAAATGTATTTGGACGAACATCCCAGATCAAACAGTTTTATTAACAATACACCTGGCGATGGATGGTATAAATTATTTTTGAAGAGACATCCTGAGCTTTCCATACGAACATCAGAGGCTGTAACTTCAGCAAGCTCAAAGTTGTCAGAGAATCAAATAAGAAATTGGTTTAAACAAGTAGAAGAATATCTGAAAGAAAATGATCTCTTTAATATTTTGAGTGATCCATCTAGAGTTTATAATGGGGATGAAACTAATTTTATTTTATGCCCAAAGAATACTAAAGTTATCGCTTTAAGGGGAACCAAAAATGTGTATGAGGTAGATCACGCTCAGTCTAAATCATGTGTTACCGTCATGTTTACATTTTCGGCGGATGGTGTTACAACACCTCCTATGATTATTTACCCCTTGAAGAGAATGCGACCTGAGATTCAAAAGTCTGTGCCTAGCGAGTGGGGCATTGGCTTGTCAGATAATGGATGGATGAAGGCTGAGCTTTTCATTCAGTACATACAGAATGTTCTGCATCCAGCGTTGATGAAGAGGAATATCACTTTTCCAATAATTCTTTTTTTGGATGGGCATAAAAGCCACACAACACTTCAGCTTACTCAACTTTGTCAAAATCTTGGTATAATACTTATAGCTTTATACCCTAACGCGACACGGATTTTGCAACCAGCAGACGTAGCGGCGTTTCGCCCAATAAAAGTAATGTGGCGTAAAGCAGTCCTAGAATGGCGTACAGATAACTTAACGAAGTCCTTACTAAAAACAGATGTTGCTCATATATTGGAGAAGCTTTTACCCAAATTAAACAGGACGACGTTAAAGAACGGCTTTGAAGCTTGTGGTTTATGCCCATTTAATCCAGATCAAGTGGACTATACAAAATGTTTAATGAATTCTAAACCAGTACAAGATATTTTGGATGACAACTGTTCTACAAGTCTTAACTATCAGACATTTGAAGAAATTGTTGGACCACAACTAGTCCGAAAGATGAAGAATCAGATGGTAGGTAAATCAATAGAAGCTAAAAAGCTGTATGACTTGTATAAATATCTCGTACCAAAAATTTCAACACAAGGGCCATTGTCGGGGTCGCAAATAACAGAAACACCTTCTATGGAACTAATACAACACAAGGATAGGAGCAATTTAAATGAACAAAACAACGATGGTTCAGATGATTTAAACACAAAAGCAGCCTTTAATGAATTAACGATAATGCCAATAGAAGTAGAACCTTTGCTAAATGAACCACAACTGTCCCATGAACCTCAATCTGAAGACACTGGTATATCTAAAGCAAACACGATGGTTGGCGATTATTCAGAAACCTCAGGACACGAAATAGGCGGAGAGCATGTTGAGCTTCAGCATCAGGTGGATGAAGAATTATCTTTAGACTCCTGTATAAGCTATTCATCAACAAACGATTCAGTACTAGAAGCTGCACAAACGGTTGAGGTTATTTCCGAGTGTCAAAGAGAAAATCAGTCAACAACGCCAATAAATTTAATACCTATTCCATCTACAAGTCGCCAAAGTGTAGAGCTGATTGGTGGGAAATGGGTACTAGTGGATGATATGCCAATCCAAGTCCCTACAACGGCACAAAATATAAAAGATTTTTTGAAGTTACCCATGACTCCAATTAAAACACAAAGAGCTGGTACAAAACATAGCTCTTTTGTTTTGACTAGTAAAGAATGGGAAGCTGTAGAATTAGAAAAACAACAAAAAAAGATGAAAGAGATACAAGATAAGGAAAAGAAACGAATAGAAAGACTAGAGAAAGCCAAAGAGAAACAATTACTTAAGGAAAAAAAACAAGCTGAAACTATAAATAAAAAGAACAAAGCCAAAAATTTAAAGTTAATTAAGAAAAGTAAACCAAACCCCGATAGTATCAAACCAAAAATTGTAATCCAGTCAAACGTCTTGATTAAACCTGCAAATAGAATCTCAAGTGATATTGATGAAGAAGGAATTTCAAGGGAATTAAAAATAGAACCTATGATTGAAGTAAAACCTGAAATTACTATCCTAAAGGAAATAAAAAACAAACCAATTTTAAAAGCTGAAAATGAAAGAAGTTTAAATAAATCGAAACAATTAATGGTCAAAAAAGAATTAAAGAAAGGACCTATTTTAGATGAACATGGAAATTTCAGAAATTTAAGGGCAGTTAGAAAAGATAAGATAAAAGTTAAAGAAAATAAATTGAGACCAATGACAGATGAGGAACTATTAAAAGTATTAGAAGATGATTAGGTTGGCGAGTTTATTAATGGACCAAGGAGATATATTTATTTATGTACATACCTACACCTACCTACCTAGGTTCGCCTCTTTTCACGATAGCAAGGTGTGCCTATATTAGTAGATATGTGCCAATCTTTATACCAAATTCGCTGTGCCAATAATTATACTTCAGTGCCAATGATTGTGCAATAACATAGAATTAAGTTTAATGTTACTTTTTAAGCAATAAAGTTATTTTTTTTAATACCAGTGTGTTTCATTATAATTTACGTTTATATACCTTATAATATGGTAAACATTAGGTTCATAAAATAAAAAAAATCATAGAAGTCACTAACATATATATTGAATATCATCTTAGAATGCCAATCATTATACCGTTTACCCTAACAGATTCTATTAAATATGCCATTTGATCAGAAACTTTGCCAACCCTACGGCTTGATGCTAGGTGGCCTACATAGAAAACTCACTTCCAAGGTATAATTTAATAGGGTGTGCCGGAGCAGCGTTGAACAGGAAAATGATTTATTTTTGCCTATAGGGTACAGTACAGCGCTATCAGCATTAAAATAAGTTTATTTAGGGGCTTTAATGTAGTATATTTACGCGACAATATAGTATATTTAGAACTAGAGGACGCCCGCGACTTCGTACGCGTAGAATTAGTTGATATATACCTAAGTCAGTCAGTTTTGCCTTTTATATATAGATAAATGATGGTTCATTGTACGGGTGTTCCAGAAAACTCAAATAAACCGAAGCGAAGCGAGGGCGGGTCGCTAGTATAATATTAGGGTAGTGTTAGGCAGAAGGTTGGACAAACTTCAGAGACTAACTCTGTAGGTCATACTCATCAACTTTTATTATGGGACCAACATCCAAATCGCGAAAATAAACAGCTGTTTCATACATTTCGGCTGTTTAGCTCTTAAAGTTTGTATGGAACAGCTGGATTTTTTTTTCGCGATTTTGATGTTGGTCCCATAATAAAAGTTGATGAGTATGACTACAGAGTTAGTCCCTGAAGTTTGTCCAACGTTCTGCCTAACATCCTGTATATAAAAATGAACCCCTATTTCTCCTGGTCACGCTATAACTTGAGAACGGCTTTACCAATTTCATTCATTTTTTCAATTGTTTTCTAATTCTTCTTAGAAGGTTCTTACATTAAAAAGGAAGAAAATTTAAAAAAAATCCACTGGCAAAGTCGGATATTTGCAGAGGGGCGAAGCCGCTGGCGGGCCGCTAGTAGGTAGGTATAATATACATAATCATGAGTGTCTTGTTTTTATTTTACGCGCAGAGTAATCAAACATAATAACGATGAATTAACGGTCCGGTAACATTTCTTGCCTCAAGTCTTTTTTGCATCATGTAAGTTTCAAATTGGATAGGTATATGTGTTGCTTGCTATTTCTAGCGTCGCGTCGTCATTGTGTTTGAGTTAGCATTGCAGGATGTTAATTAACTGAATGCGAATTGACAAGGCTCTTCCTTTTTATTACTTTAGTTAGTCGAGTCGTTGAGTCTTGAATGTTCAAACTTTTACGTATAGAAAGTATACAGTACAGGATGTCCCAGAACTGGACCTAAATTAAGGCATACCATACGACAGCACCTTTTTTCCCGATCCAAATTAGTTTCAATTTTTTGTTATTTTTGAAAGAAATTGTGAGAAGGACACAAATAGTAAAATTTGCAATGAGCAAGATGATTGCATTGATGCATTAGAAGTCTCTAATGTCACCTCGGTCTTCTCGATTTTTCTTTGTTTCAGATGCATTTTTTGTGTACCGTGGTACCGCAAAGAGGACGAATAAATCTATCTTGGAACAGCTAAGTGTGAAAAACAAGACTTTCAACGATCTGCTAGCAAAATATCATTTGTTATTTCGATCATGTGGCCCACCAAAAACCATACGACCTTGATTGTAATGACTTTGGTTGTAATGGAAAAGGTCGGCAGATAAAGACCACGCGGATGATCACCTAACCGGTGGTGTGACCAAGTCATCACTGGGCTCAATATATCAACCGCCCATAAAGAAGCCGAAAACCGGACTAAATGGAGGCAGCTTATACATAAAGCCATGAAGAACTTTCATGGACCTTCCCTTCAGAACCTTCAGAAATGAAGGTTGCGGCTACGAAGAGAGTACGTGTATGAATTGAGACATCTGTTTCGGTACTAAATGTATGTACAAAGTTGTAGTTAACTCAGAAGTAGCTGTACATTGTGGTACTTTGCCGTAGTAACTTATTAACGTGACAGTGGTTTGAATTTAGTAAGTAGTGGAGCGCTACAAAATGGAAAAAAGACCGAAGACACTATTTGGGATGTCCACAGAGGAAACATCAGACGTATAATTTTAAAATAAAAGTTCCGGAAACACATTAAAAAATATATTAAACAAAACTTAATTCTGTTTACAATCACGGATTTTATGCAATATTAAAAATCACACACGCGGTACCATATAAAAAAGCAGTTTTTATAACTTATAGAAAATTCTCAATAAATAATCGTACGTAGGACACGGTTTGAAAGAATTACATATGTTTACTTCAATTTTAAATAGTGTCCAAATAAAATCAGAGGGATTAACACATAAAAATTTATAGATCAAAAGGTTAGGAAAATTTGGATATATTAAAAATCCTGGTGCCTGCCTATCAAGGTCGACCTTATTTTGTAGCATATACTAATACTATCTCTAATTCTCATAACCATAGTCTATATGAAATGTTGTAAAAAAGGAAGGACAATGTACCGAAATGAGTTATCAAAAGTGAACCTTGATGGCCCAAGAAAGGCTCGCGGGCCTAGATTAGAATTTTGAAAATTGTTTTTAAAAATAAGTACCAAAAAGGTAACATAATTCTACAATTAATTATAAGGTAAATTATCTGGAAAGCGTCGCGGTGATTCCCGGTGTTGGAGCTGTTATGCCGAAACTTCCATCAGTAACACACGTAGTTTAATAATAATTCGTCGACATTAATTTCCTGATCCGTTCATTGCCGGATTTCGCTCGGTGTCTTAGTTAAAAAGAATTCATATATTGGGTCAACCTCTTAGGGGGTAGGGTGGACTAGAACAAAAAAATACAATTTATGAGAAAAATCGGAAAAACTCGAGATACGGGGACCAAAAATAAGGGAGACCAAACAAGTGAGACGATCGTTAAAAACTTACCCGGAGAAAACCGGTGTAGCTAATACATCGCAATGCGATCTGCGTACGATAACGCTCCTTTGTTCAACAAGAACATTAAAATTCCAATAGCACTTTCCTCAAACTGTGAATTAACATGCAGTATAAGTAGTATTTCAATACTACATCATGAAAAAATCAAAAACAGAGACCATTAAGATAAACGGAAAATCTTTGTTCCTACTTCCAAGGCAATTCTCGAAATAATGGCGAATTTTCTTCAGAAACAAATATTCTGACAACCACAAGATCAAAATTTAAAAATGATAGACAGTTCGCTTCACCGTTACTAACCAGCCAAAGAGCAAAAAGGTCAACAACCAAAAAGAGGCCGAATAAAGAGGCGATAAATATCGCGAAACGATGCGATTTTGTAGCGATAACGCTACAGTAGGTACAAAATCAGCTGCGACAAGGAATATACAGCTTCTTCCGAGTTTGACATCGACCGTACCAATAAACAAAAGACCAAAGTCAGTGCTTAGTTAAAGAACTTTGTCAATTTATGTATGATTCTCCACATATAATTAATTATTATTGTGTCTAGGGGAGGCCTTTGTTATTAAAAAGTAAGTCGGAATAGGTAGTGCCTATTTACATTAACTTGATACATGTTAATTCAATAACGTATTCCCATCTCGCTCACTCATGAATGACCATGCGTCAAGTTTAGTTAAATAATGTGGGTGCGTCTCATAACATAACATACAGGGTTACAGGTAACTCGACCTATTCCTTGAAAGGGGTTATACTAAAGCTAATTTGCAATAATTTGGCCTCAGTTAACAGTGTCTAACTAGTGAGTCTGCGAGCTATTTAACTTTTTAGATAGGTATTGTTAAAATTGTAATTGCAACAGATATAGCCAGAAAATTTCGAACAGGAAATGAAATGTAAAGTTAAAATATGTGAAGATTATTTTTTACACACTGCCGTGTGAGATCTGTATTTGCATCGAACATTTAAACTGAGTGGCGCAAAGTTGTCACGCTCTGTTGTGATGCTCTATGGCTGCCAAGCATTGGGTTACAACTTTTTCATGTAACAAGAAAAAAAATATAGAAAATTACCATAGTATCGCTGTGAAATCCATCGTCACGCGTCACGAAACTAAAAGAAAAAACAAAATTAAAAAATCAAAACAAAAGAAAATAAAAAATAAAGTAGGTACACATTTATTGCAAGCGTAATAAGTAAGGTCAACCGGTGTAAAAGCCACTATGGGGTTATTGCATTCATTTGATATATTTTTTAAACAACGTGTCTTACAACAGCTCCCGTCATCTAGCTAGTGATAGACACCTGCGGGCCTAGTATGGTTGCGTTTATCGTGTGATAAAATGTGGATAAAGCATCCGTTACTCTCGTACCTTACGTGTCAAAGAGTGACGGATGTTTTATCCACATTTTGAGACGCTATAAACGCAGCCATAATAGACTCCCTGCTACTTGGAGGACAACGCGTAACATAGAGAGCGTTTAGGCAAATCGTTATGTCATTATCGTCATCGGTTATTTTGAAATTTAGTATGTCACACCAGACCAACGCAGAGCGTGAGAGAAGTGCACAAAATACGTATACATCCTTGTTTTTTTTTAGGTTTAGATATTACATTGTATGAAAACATGAGCAATATTAGTTGGTTCATACGTACCTACAAACTATGATTTGTATTAAGAATGATTTATTTTTAGAATTACTTCCAAGTAAAATGTTTGGAGATTATTTTTCAAATTTGGCTAAGTGCGCCAGCGTCAGCACCTTTGAGGCAATTGCGTCTGTCAAAACCTACATATTCCTTGATTTAAGATTCTTCACTAACATTTAAAATTCAGATAAAGTAAGTATACACTCAAGTACTTACTTATTTGAATAATTCATTAGATTTTATTATTGTTTTATTTTAGACAGGCAGTTGAAACTGATTATAGTGATTATGTCTAAATCTTTGTTCACTAAAACGGAATGTCACACTAATTTAGAATGTTTGTCAATAATAGAAAATAATAAATATATTATTTGATTTTGGTGTTTTATTTGTACCTACAATCGATTTTTTTCTTGTCAGGATAAGTACTTACTTACATACAAATTACTCTAAGCTCACTGTTTGTATCATATAGATAGGTAAACATGGTCACAAGCAGGTTCACTAATAGATTGTATGTGAATGTGGTACCTACCTAGTAGTTTTCAAGAAAATCTGTCAGGGTTGATCAAAACCGTTTACGACGGCATCGTTTAGAACAACATACCGGTTATATTGACCAAAATCACTGCGTTTTACGACATTGCTTATTTTACGACATATCTCTTTAAGCGACTACATTTAACTGATATTTTTGGAGAATTATATCTGTTAGAACGACCAGTGCCTCTATTCAACAAGGTAGAAAAACATATCGTTTTTAACCTGTTATCATATTATCAATGGACTTGTGTTGTTGGTGTTTGGCACCGTCACAACTTCATAGAGGACTGTACCATAACAGATTTTACCGCCTATAATAGAGGCCCAGCTTTAGCAGGCATTGTAAACATTTGAATAGGTAACAGTATCCACATCTGGCACGGTAAATGGCCATTAAGATCGCAAAAGTAAACAAAAACGTGTCGAGTTTAGGGTCTATTGTTATTCTCCGAAACTAAAAACACGTGTATGCAGTAGGTATAACGGAAGCCCAAAGCCGGCTTTCTCATTTCTCTTCAATCAGTTTGTTAGTTATCTGTACACAAGACGCACCAAAACATATTGTTGAGTTATTCGTGAAAGTTTTAACATGTCGCATAGAAAAAGAAAACAAATTAATATAGAAGAAAAATCACGTATTATATCAAAGCTTGAGAGTGGAATTCCAAACAAAGACTTGGCAGAGGAATACGGTTTATCACACTCGACAATTTCAACTATTTGGAAAGAGAGAGAAAAAATTCAAATACTTTTTGAGAACAATTTTTTGAAAATGAAACGAGCAAGAACAACGAAGCATACGAATATTGAGGAAGCTTTGTTAAAGTGGTTTAAATATCAAAGGACAAACAATGTGCCAATAAATGGACCAATTCTTCAACAAAAAGCAAACGATTTTGCTCTGCGTTTTGGTGAAGATTTCGTTTGCTCGTCCAGTTGGATTCAACGTTTCCGGGCTCGGCACGGTATTGTCGGCGGGAATATGAGTGGTGAAGCTGCCAGTGTTGATAGTGATGTAGTAGAAGAATGGATGTCGCAAAAGTGGCCTACGTTATACAAAGACTACGGACTCAATGCTATTTTTAACGCAGACGAAACGGAACTTTTTTTTAATATGGCACCAGACAAAGGAGAGAATTGTTCTGGTGGAAAATTGTCTAAGACGAGACTGACGATCATGGTTGCAGCAAATATGACAGGATCCTGTAAAAGGAAGCTTTTAGTTATTGGCAAATCTAAGAAACCAAGATGGTTTAAAAACATACACTCACTGCCAGTAACGTATGAAAACAATGTGAACTTAGGGATGACATCAGAAATTTTTGAAAGATGGTTACTAAACTGGGACGCTGAATTAAAAACACACAGTAAGAAAATTGTACTTTTGATTGATAACTGTCCTGCTCATCGGGCTGATACTAATCTGAAGTGCATTAAACTTGTTTATTTACCACCAAATGTTACATCTGTACTGCAATCAATGGACCAAGGTTTAATAAGATGTTTAAAATCTCATTATAGAACAGTGTTAAAGTTAATTCAAAACCTTGACAGTAATGACCAGAAAAGCTTTACGGTTCTTGATGCCATCTTGATGATATCAGAAGCATGGGAAAAAGTTTCACAAAAAACTATTGCGAACTACTTTAGACATGCGGGTTTCAAACACCTCTTGCCAATAACCTCAGATGATGTGACTGATGATGATGAAGAGGAAAATATTTCTTTGGCTCAATTAGCCCAAAATTTACGACCTGCTTTATCTGCTACTGAAGCAGAGGAGTTTATTGATGAAGATGACTGTATTGCAATTTGTGCTAAGGAAGATGATATTGTACAAGAAGATCAAGAGGAACATGATGAGCAGGAAGAGACTGAAGAACAATTTACAGTGCCTACTTTGAATGATGGTCTCAATGCTGTCAGTGTATTACGAAAAATTGTTCTTTTCAATGAACAGTTTCACATGCAGGAAAATTATGACGATACATTAATTAAAATACAACGTAAACTACAAAGTGCATATGCACAACAGAAGTGTTCCAAACAGACTAAAATTACAGATTTTATTCATATAGAAAAAATATAATTATAATTATGTACATAATGTTTTTTATTATATGTTTTATGTGAAATAAACAAAATGTAGGTTTATTTTATACATGAATATATTAATCACACATTCAATAATAGGTATTAGGTACTTGACAACAACATCACTAGCTATTAAGACTATGAGTTTTTAAGACCAAATGTGAGTGGTCCCTTAAATGTTATAACAGATTTTGACTGTAATATTATAAATGTTGTTTGCCAGTATGTTGGATGTTTATTCTTCAATCATGAACCCCTGTTCCTCAGTGGACTTCTGATAGCAGAAATTGAAATACCGCAGGGATAGAACATTTTGTTTTATTGACTTTTCCAGTTATCAAGATTGTGTATCATTAACAGAGGTCGGAATAGGTATTGCTTATTAACCTAAACTTGATGCATCTTCATTCAATAACATATTCCCATCTCACTCATGCATGAACGAAGATGCGTCAAGTTTAGGTTAATAAGCACTACCTGTTCCGACCTCTGATCATTAATCTCTTTGATATTTTAGTTTTTGATTTTACATTTAAAATCTAAATGGCATTCTTTATTATTAATTGCTTTTAAGAAAAAGGAAAGGAATAGTATTTATGCGCCTTGATATATAAAATTATATACCTAATACACACAAAGAGGTTATATACCTGACCTGGGCACATACGGTGTGGCAGTCTATGCTACTAGGTACCTACATGTTCAATGAGCAAAAGCTAATAACATAAGACAACAACATAGCACAGCATAAGATTTATTTGCTGTAATTTTAAGTATTGTTTAAGAGTTCTTGTATTACATTGTACATTAACATCATCACCATCAATTCCTTTTATCCCGTTTTATGTAGGGCTCGTAAATAACTCTCTATCTAAAAGAAAACTTAAAAGACGACGATGAATTACCATAGTATCGCAGTGTAATCCATTGTCACGAGTCACGAAACAAAAATTCTCACTGCCAACAAGAAAAAAAACAAAATTAACAAAATAAACAAATAAAAACAAAGTATTTTAAAAATGGAAGCGGTAGCAATATTGTGTGGATTACTTTGTCGTTGTTGCGCTAAAGTGTTGTTCAAAACCATAAAGTTTTTCTAAGTGGTGATAAAAATTTATAGTCCTTTTTATTATTAAAATGTACTCACGTAAGTATCGCCCCGGCAAGATGTTGTTTGCTTCAAATTGCGCTTCAACAAACCTTAGTACCTTGGCGCTAAGAACCGCTAACAAATATCATACTTCCACTTCATATCACTAGCATCTAGTTCGAAAAAGAGTCTCATTCTATCATTCTAACTCATAATGTTTTTGTACATTCTTCATTCACAAAACGGCTAAAACGAATCAATCAGAGGATACGCACGTTCCATTAAACGCACGCGTTTGACAGTCACAGTTTGTAAGGTATATCTAAAGTTGACAGGTTTTGTTAAAGATTATGTAGGCATTTATAAGTTAAGCTTTAATAAATATGTGTTTTAATAAAACTGTAAAATAAACTTCATACCACTTACACATATTTTTCGAAATAAAAGGGGAAATAAAGTACACTAATTTGTGCGTGCCAAAAGAAGTACACTTTATTTTTATGATATTGTCTCTCCGTATGACGGAACATGTTTGACGTTTCCATTGCGTTTAGAAACTAAGTCAAATAACACGGAAGTGATAGATAAGGTTATATTCATGTTTTATTGAAAAATTTGAATTCCTAATCCATTTTATCTCCCAAACGAGTTTCGTTAATTTTAAATCTTAACGTTTTTCATTTATGGTATTTTTTCGTAGACTGCAGATGCATTGATTGTCTGTTTATAAATAATACGAATAACTTAGTGAAAAATATTTTTTTTAAGATTTATTACTTACTGACAACAGAATTTAAAACGTGTCCTGAAAAAAAACCTTGCTTAGCATAGAGGTTTGTCACTAAAGTATATTTTTTCATATTTTTTTTATCGTTATTTGCTGAGAAAATACATGCTTAAACCGATTTCTGCTAATCGCTAAAGAGCTTAAACGCTACATGGTATTTTCTACGTCAAAGCTAGAGGTAGGCTAAAAAAACGAAACGAAGTTTGTAACCGACAAACATAAAACGACGTCATTCCGACCACTGAGTCTAGTCCAAAGCGGGCGTAGCAAACACTGATAATATTCAAAATGTCTTTTCTCAGTAAAATAATAATAAAAAACTAAGTACCATGCTTTTGAGACAAACCTCTTAAGGCATCTTTTTTGCCCGTGGGCCTACTGACCAATGATTTCTATTTGAATACATATCAAATTAACAGGGTCGACGGAGTTCCGCTAGCGACAAAATACGATAAAGGCGACCCTTGAGATTTTTCAACTTGTGAATTACTTAAATAATTTAATATCTCGAAAATTAGGTTTTACCGAGCCATATTTGTATTACTTTTTTTGTCCAAATAGGCACTAGAATTAAACTAAATTAACGCGAAAAAAATTCGTCGGTCTTAGGCAGGATTGATGGACTAGAATTGTTGGTTTACTTGTTTGTCGGTATACTCCTTCCCACTCTATTTTATAAAGTGACATCTACTAAACAAAATGGCAGGTTTTGGGTAAAGTCGGGTAAAAATTTCACTCGAAACAGACATCTACTTTTTTCCTAACTCTTTTTTGCCAAGCTGTAAGTAAAATATGTTCAAGTGGTTACCACAACATTATCCTGTAGCTAGCTCGAGTTGATCGTAAATTGGCCACTATAGGTTAGGGTTGATTGTATCACGGCCACTTATGAAATTGCCATTTAGTTATAGTATCCCCAGCGCTCTAAGGACAAGTCGTAGTGTAAAAATTCACTACGGCTTGTCCTTAGCGCGCTGCGGATACTATAGGTACCTATACTAGCCACCAAATGTATATGTATACTGAAGCCATTAGTAAATATGCTTAACAATACCCCGAATATTTCTGGATCTAGTAATGGCATTTTGCCGGGAGGTGGCAATATATTGATGATTCACTTGGGTATTGGGTGATGCTTGGGAAATATACACTAAATTAGCCTGGGAGTACAAATAAAAATAGTAAATGTGAGAAACATTTTATTTGCAGTTGTAAAAACTGTACAAGTCCTAACAAACTTATATTAACACCTATATGGACCTTTCGCATGGCACTTCTGACGACATAGTCACAACTCGATAATTCTGTAAAACTCTGTTACAACGGCTTGTACTATATCTATGCCGTTCACCCTGACAGAATGGTGACATTCGGATTGATTAAAAAGTTACCATATGGAAAAATTGAATTTGTTTATTTTTTTTAAATCCGTCCTTGCACACAGACTATTATTTTACAAGCATTCATCCGATAATATTAAAATTTGTATAAGAAACATTGATATTATTAAAGTTACACACAGTAAAATCGCCGGTTGTATAAAATGGTTACTATAAATAATTATTTGCTTTAATTCCACTTGAGTTCAGTTCGGTTCTTTGCGGCAAAACCATGAGCAACGGAATTGCAGA
Source organism: Acleris cristana (assembly GCA_948252455.1). NCBI lineage: Eukaryota > Metazoa > Arthropoda > Insecta > Lepidoptera > Tortricidae > Acleris > Acleris cristana. The sequence continues at coordinate 12,763,732 of OX411780.1, forward strand.
ATATCTGTGTATTTTTCCATACAGCGAACGCAATATTTATCAAGCGACGGTATTGACGCTTCAATGTAATACAAAATCTAGAAAAAATCGGAAGACCGGATGCTCCCTCCAAACCTGGCCTTGGGGCAAACCTGGACATTTGCCTTATCAAACCATTACTTTGTTTATTTACTTCGGCTACACCGATTTGTAAACTATGTACAATATAGTCAATAAAGCACCCTTTTTTTGACACATGCATTTTGTAATATCAATATTTTTCTGGGATATACATCTAGAACACATTGGCTTAATAATTTTCCAATTTAAAGACTACTTTTATGATTGCAATGCCACCATTAACCTAAAAGTAAAGTATAGAGTTGACGATTGAATTTCTTTTATATTAACATTCATGTATGAATGAGGAAGACAACATAGTCTTTTGATCGGAAAATGTTAAGCGCTGTTAATGAAAAGCATCCTTAACATAACATAGTTAGTATTCAGTTCACTAATAATGTTAAATTTAACAAAAAGTAAAATCTAATTAAAAATCTTTACGGAGTTGATGTCTATATATTAAATGATATAATATATTCGAAATAAATTACTTCCTATGTTATAATTATTAACAATAAGATAAAAGGGTCAACAAAAATCTAAATTAAGTTTATATACATTAACACTTATACAGAATTTAAATGATTATGAAAAGAACATACACTCGGGACTCAGTTTAGTGCGACCACTAAAACTATAGATTTTCGCAGCGGACATATTTAAAATGCAACCCAGCCATTTCAGACCATAAACCATGAAATGCAATATGTAGATGGAAATGTACATTCGTAAATATAATAAAAAAAAAGCGCACACGGCTCATTTTGTGGTGGTTTTATTTTGTACCGCTTTTTCGGTACCTACTTGAAAAGATTTGAGGCATTCTTGGAAATCTAGGAGACTTCTTAATTAGATATTTGTTCGTCTAATTGTCAAAATATTTTATTTTATCAATTATCATACAATAAGGTCACTTTTATTTGGATCAGTTACTTTTAATAATGAGCAATTATCTAAAAAACTCCAAGTTTCTATTATTGTCAGTAAGAGTTTATAAAATAAATTAATAATTTTCATAATAATACAGATTAAACTGATTTAACCCTACACCATACTGATAGTGACTAAAAATCGTGATCTACATACAATTGTATATACAAAAATGGTACATAAAATAGAAGGATAATAAAACCGAAATTATTCGTTGTAACAATAAATAATAGTTATCTATGAACATTTAACAACTTTAAATGTATAAAGTAAAAACTTATTCGAAGTGTTAAGGGCATTCGTGAATGATTTTTAACGTCAGAACGAGACTTATCTCTCAAATACAATTAGATAGGGCTACTAAAATATTAAACAGCAGCTGCGTGCTCTGCCGACACTTTCAAATCAATAAATACTAAGCGTATAAAACATTAATGTAAACAGCAAAAAACTGTAACACGAATGTCTATCTACCTTCAAACGAATGCACGAAACACTTCGCCCGTTTGACCCTTATGCGGTTAAACGCATCTTTACGCAAAGGTACTTACAGGTTTTGGCAAACCATATTGACTGGTGTGAAGTTGGCTGAAAGCTTAATTTTCAATAAGTAAAGGGGCTTCTAAACGGGCCATATTTTCACTTCAATATGTGGCCGGCAACTATTGGTGTCTTTATCTAAGATAAGAGTAAGAGAGGGACACCAATTGTTGCCGGTCACATATTGCAGTGAAAATACGGCCCGTTTAGAAGCCCCTTACCTACCATCCTCTAACTTAAAACTTAAGTCCACGAGGCAACATTACACTTTTGATCAATAATAAGCATGCAAAGAAAAGAATAGCAATTGTTTCCTCTTCGATATTTCCGTATTTTAACCTAAGGACGGCAGGCTGAGTGAATGCCAAATGACGAAATAAAGCGGTCGGTTATTCATCCATATGTGTTGCTTATTTCACCACAGTCATATAGTTGGTACACTAAAGGTGAATTTTATTGCAGAAAGATGGTCAAAAGGATCAAAATACTTGAGTTTCGTCTAAACTCGGTAGTGCGATGATGTACCCACAGCGAGCTATATCGCGGGGTATAGCGCACGAGGCGAGCGATGCTCATATCGGCCGCGTAAAGTTGGCAGGAAACATGCCTTTCTCGTTCGTTCCCTCCTTGATCCCCATTAGCCAGCCCTCCTCCTAGTAATATAAAACATGGCATTAAGAAAATTTTGAAAAAATATAATGCCGACGTTTGGATATTACCTTGAAAATAAAGATACATTACACGCCTAAAGACAAGAGTACCTGTGATTCATCACATCATTGTCATCAAGTCAATTCAAAGAAATGAAGTTGGCTCGGTTTTTCGGCTCTTTGGTTGGTGTTCTGCGCGACACGAGAGGGGAATACGCTTAACCATTCAGTCAGTGCTACCTCAGTGTGCTATAGTTTGCCGACAGACCATAAAAAGACCTGCCCCGTATTTCATCCTCCCGAAAATGACATTGACAGATGACCTTTAAGTGTACATGGCACAGCCTATATGAAACCTAGTGATGTATCAGCGTGTTTACTTTGCAATGTATACCGAATTGCCACCTGTCATATGTCATTGTCAAGATAGTGAAATAGAAGGCAGATGGCAGTAGAGCTAGAAATAACTACTTGACAATTCAGTTCGCAAAGGACTGCAGAAATCTTGTTCGTGTTAGAAACGTTCGTCTTTTAACCTAATGGATTCTGTACTACCAATAGAACACTGGTTTTATTTTACCAACCAAATTACTTTGGATACTGGGGTATCCAAGGACTGTCAAGTTGATCAATAAAGTAGTTGATATCAAGTATTACCTGTTCTTCAGGATCGTCGTACTCAACGACGCGTATAGTATCGCCGACGTCGAAGCTCAGCTCGTCGCTGTCCTCGCGCGCGTAGCGGTACGTAGCTCGCACGCGGTACAGCACGCCGGCCGGCAGCCCCGCCAGCGTTGCCCCTGCACAGTCACTTGTTACACCTGGCTTGCTATGACACGTCCTATCGAGTTATACTACCCTGGTACCCTGGTAAGTCCGGTCATTATACTTATAAGGCTACAGATTCAACTCATTATTTCTTGCACGACTCGCTATGTGTGCAAAATGCACATCGCCGGAATGACACACTAAAAAAAAACATATTGTACACATAGCGAGGCGTGAAGAATTAATTTAGAACTTTTAAAACCTGCTGTTTCAGGTAGGGATGGAGTTATGTTATTAGAGATGCCATAGTAAAGCTCTCTCCCATTTACTAAATTATCTGATGTTCTATTGGGTTATGCGCCCCTGGTAGATAGGAAACAGAGCCACGATTATCAGGGAATACATATTTAGTTTTTCTACTCGCGTACTACACTTGGGAGCAAAGAAATCGAGCCACCCTCGCAATTTTTACCTCGATGCTAATTGTATAAAGATCGTAAGTGTTATCATGAAAATTCGAATGCTATATGATAGGTAATTTAGTCTTCTATCGAATGACACAATTTTTAGTGGTGGGGATGGGTATTTCCCGTCATTGTGGGCAATAACAATATCCCCCCTCTAATTAGCTCGTTAGTGCATATACTGATTGTGCCACGTCATTAGGTATAAAACCATTTTGTTTAATTGTTTTTACATCATTTGTTTATGATACGCCATCCTGAACACATCTCTGCTCGATTCTACTGGAAAACCTTGAAAAAACATGGATACTACCCCGTCTGAAGCCGCCCAAGCAGTTGCTCTGTTGCAAGCAGGGTTGGGTCAACGTGAAGTGGCCCGACAACTGAACCTGACGCGATCATGAGTCCAACGAGTGTTCCAGAGGTTCCAAGCGACTGGTGCTTTCTCCAGAAGACCTGGCACTGGCCGGGTACGCTCTACCTCGGAACAAGATGACCGCTTCATTGTTGTCAACTCGCTACGGAATCGACGACTCAATGCTGTTCACCTTCAGCAGAAGCTACGAGAGACCCGGAATGTGTCCATCGGCCGATGGACTGTTAGAAGGAGACTTGCAGAGAAGAATTTAACTTCACACAAGGCTGCAATTGGCCCTAAACTCACCCCGAGTCACCGTCAAGCACGTCTTCGCTTTGCTCAGGAACATGAAAACTGGACCCTTGAGCAATGGAGAACAGTACTCTTCTCTGACGAGTGCAGGATTTGTCTTTTTGGCAATGACGGCAGGGAGAGGGTCTCCCGAAGGCCTGGAGAGCGATTTTCGCAATGCTGCATCGAAGAACGAGTCGCATATGGAGGCGGTTCATGCATGGTCTGGGCCGGCATTTCTTCGGAAGCGAAGACGGACATTGTGTTCGTCACTGGGCCTGGTGTCGGGCCAAATTCAAGAGGTTTGACTGCTCATCGGTACATTGAAGAGGTCCTCGCTGAACATGTGGTCCCATTTGCTGGTTACGTCGGTGACAACTTCATGCTAATGCAAGATAACGCCAGACCACATACAGCTCGGATCACTCAGGAGTACCTAAGAGAGGTCAATATCCCTGTCATGGATTGGCCAGCACGGAGCCCGGACTTGAACCCAATAGAGCACGTCTGGGACGAGCTCAAGAGGCGAATCCGGGCCAGGGATCCCGCTCCTGAGACCCTGCACCAGCTCAAGACAGCGATCGAGGAAGAATGGGCGGGCATACCTCAAGACTTTCATCAGAAACTCGTCCGTTCAATGAAAAATCGCATGCCGATTGGCTAGAGGAGGCAATACACATTATTAAATACCGATAATTTGTTTTAATTTTCATAAAATTCTTTAATTATTCCCTTGTGTTCTTCGGTTCTACAGTACGCATTTTGAGGGTCTTGCGGTTTTCGGCCCTGAAATGAACTGAAAATATCCATCCCCACCACAAAAAATTATGCCATTCGATAGAAGACAAAATTGCCTATCATATGGCATTCGAATTTTTATGATAACACTTACGACCTTTGTACAATTAGCATCGACGTAAAAATTGCGAGGGTGGCTCGATTTCTTTGCTCCCAAGTGTATAAACCAATATATCGTTAACAGTATCTCAACACCACCTATGGCGTATCCAAAGCTCGAGAAGAATTCTATAATGAGCGATGCCATGTTAATAACAGTTCTATAATCATTATTATAGCATTGTTATTACCATGGTTACGCGCATGAACAATGTCAGTCACGGTGTTTGGTGATCAACTGACATATCAATTCTTTTGCCAACCAGGGGAGTTCGGCTATGAATGGCTATGATACAAAATATTGCGATTGAAACATATTGGATAAATTTTAAAATGACTCTAATTTTACCTTTTTATTGTTAAACTAAGATATCACATATACACAACTAAAAGCAAAACAAACCAAGGTTAAATAGTGCCAAAAGATAAATATAAAACACCAGTACTTGCCTGCCCTGAAGAAAATAATACGTAAATACATATAATAAAGACATACACGTACATAAAAATATACATGAACTTAAATAAATGTCTAACAAAAAATGTAGAGTGATATATTTACAATTATTTACAATGCCTATTGTAAGTACATAAAAAATAAGCTCTTTTCATGTTTTTCAGTTTTGAACACTTACCTATTGTCAAACAGTATAGGTGTTATATTTTTATAGTTTCCACCACCTGCCTTATTACTTATTACTAAGTACGGATGATCATAATATTTCGGCGATAAAATGGATACATTTTTGACATATAAATTATGATGCCGACAACGTTGTTTAGAGAAAAAAATCTTTATTCATCGCTGAAATATGATGATACGTTCTAAACATCTACACTTACCAACAGGTATGTCGTAAACATCGTCCGTCTTCGGACTCTCACTCTCTTTGTCCTTTTCTTTCACACTCTGTTCTACGTCTACTTGTTTCTTTTCTTCGACGTTATTATTCAACTTCTCGGGCGGTACCGGGGACCCTGAGAATTGTGGGTTGATCGATACTATGTCTACTGAACTAGCCTAGGTATGGGATATTTTACAGGAAAAAAAAAGAAAATATGAGAAAATTAACTTTTTATAAGAAAAGTATTATAATGAAAATTTGCCAGCGAGCATGCTTCTAACTACTGTAAAGTACTGTAGACGGTAAAAACCTTAAACCAACCTTAGTTTCGTGAAATCCGAGATGATGCAATTGGTGTCAATAAAAAATAAACAATTCGAGCGCGACTAAAAAATACCATGAACTTACAAATTTCCAAATAAATAGTGCTATGCTACTGTTTATTCTTTGCAATACAATGAATGTAGTCATACAACGAGTACATATACCACGTCGCTCGTTCTACAAAGCACTCTAAAGATCAAAAAATACTTAGCTGATTCTGCATGTCTATGACCCTACTCAAAAACTACAAGAATTAACAAAGATAAGCATGGAATTCATTTTAACTAGACAAACGAAACAACACTTTTACAATTGCAGATCAAGTCTCTATCTAGAAGACATTTTCAGATATAAAAATAAAGTATCAATAACTAACCTAACCTAACCTAACCTAACCGACACCTAGTTTCTCGAACCGGGCGTACTTACCGACTGGTATATCGTAAAGGTCTTCCAGCTTTTTGTCTTCGTTGTTATTGGTGAGCGATTTCGTTTCTTCTTCAGGCGTGGTCGCGGCGGGCGTGCCGGGCGTGGGCGGGGGCGTGCGGGGCGCGGCGGGCGCGGCGGGCGCGGCGGGCTGGTCGCGCTCGGCCGCGTGCCGCGCGGGCGGCGGCGGCGGGGACGAGCCGTTCAGCGCGGGGGAGGGGGGCGCTACACGGGGGACACGGAACATGCAGCACACGGACTAAACAAGGCTTTCCTTCGATTCTGATGTCCTGGTACTCCAACACCAGCCTATTTCACCATACCGACAATGATAGGTGACAGGTGACATTTCAATGTACATTGCGCACACTTATATGAAACCCAGTGATAACTTTGCAATGTATACCGAATTGTCACCTGTCACGTGTCATTGTCAAGATGGTGAAATAGGGGGCAGATAGATAGCGAACGTTTCCTTTTTAAAACCTTGAATATTCCATCATGCATTTTAGGTTTTAAAAGCGTATGCGAGAACGATTTTATCTCAACAGAAGATTGATTTTCTAATAGAAAACACACACACACACACACGACACACGTTACCAAACAATTCGTTATTAAATCTCAGGCAGCACATAAGCAATTCATGGTTTAGTATCGCCATCATAAACGACACACACATACTTCTAATTCGCAGGTCTGTAATACAATATTTTCTTTGTGTACCTTATTTGTATCCTACTATACATATATCCCTAATTCGTTGCAACTGATGTTCTTTATTGCACAACATTTAAAATTTAAACAGTCCGGTAAGAATTCTACGAATTTGTAGCATTCCATTGATGATCACCAAATTGATACCGAACTTTCAAATTAAGATAACCTTGGTACAACGGTTTAAATATAACTGTCATGTTTAATATAAATTAAGACCAAATTATCATTCATACAAACATATCGTTAAAAATAAACAGAATGTTTATACTAAATTTCTACCCCTCATAAGCATTTTGATTAGCTAACACTTTTACTATAAGAAGTTTCGCGAATACGAAGCAAGGTCTGTGGAGTATGACATGAAAACTCACTTTGCACGGTATCAGTGGGCGAAGCAGCGTTGCCGTTGTGCGAGCTGTTGGTCAGCGTGTTGGTTTTCGGCGACGAGATTGGTGTTACGTTATTGGCTATCGCCAATGGCTTCTTGGTGTAAGAGCCGCGCTGGCAGTCGTTCGCCAGCTTGTCTGTTATCGCCTCTAGCTCTGCGAACACCTGTAATAGTAATACAAACGTCTCAATCATCCATCCGTACATGCCAAAACCCAGAATAATCGGCAACTAAGGGAGCCAGTGTAACTACTTTGATTTTTCCGCTATATGTATCGGAGCTGCTATATCTTCGTTCCTAGATGTCATGGAAAAAATATCGCTTTGCTTGCCAGTTTACTTTTCACCGATAGTATTCGAGTTTTTCCGCCGTACTCAAAGAGATTTTGGAAACCATTAACTCGTTCCTGACTGCGGCAAAACCCAAAAGGAGGGTTATGTGTTTGACCTGTATGTATGTCCGTCTCTATGTTCCCGTGTAAAGGCTGAACAGATGGCCAGATTTCGAAAAGCGAGGTGACGTCGTTAGATTTGTCTCAGGGCGCAAGTGTCACTGGGAACTTTATTTTTCAAAATGTGAAATTGGCGAAACAAAATAATGCATATTATAATACATATAACTAAGATTATATTGACGATATTATATAATCAGCAGTTGAGTTTTTTCAAAGCTTGCCTTCTGTTAGACTTGTTAAACTTGAGTAGGATGTCGGTCTCTTGCCGGCCTATTCTCTAATAGAAAATGTAAACTCTTTTGCGTGCAAATCTTTCACGAGGCAAAAAGTGCCAAGTTAAACACACGAAAAAAGAACGCCATCCATTGTTGACCAGTTAAGTTGGACATATCACGTTACCTTAGAGCTCTCGGAGTGGAACAACTGCTCGGCACTGAATAACGTCTGCAGGTTGTTCACGTAGAAGAGAACTCTGGAGTCAAAGAGTGCTGGAAGCTCGTCGTGCAGCTCCGAGTTGAGGACTTCGTACGTGCGCTTAGCTTCTTCCAGCTGTTCGCGGCCTTTTGTGATCTGTAAGTAAAATGGGATACACATTAATAAGTCAGTCGAAACGCCCGCATTAAGATCATTTCATTCCAGCCCATTTTTTATAGTAGCTTCTACTGTCAAGCGAATAAGAGTTACATAATCAAGCAAGATGCGTTTAAAAAAGTGGAATAGAGGCCCAGGTGCCGAAATAGTTATCTTTTCTGTTGTGCTGCTAAAGGGATAAACAATCGGAAACATTATTCGATATCAAATAACTGTACTTGCATTCTTTCGCCGTAGGGTTCATATTTCGTTACGAACGACCTTTATTATTGTATCAGCTCAGATTTAAAAGTGTCAGTAACTATCGTCTTTCGACAGATATGATGATTCATTATATTGTTGATCGTAACTGACTACGTAGTCTTTGACCCTTTATTATTTTTTGGCCAATGACGCTGAAGAGATACAGTGGTTTGAATTTAGTGCTTTGTTGTAACTTATCTGGAGGGCTAGCACAAGTGGTCCGCGACTTATTTGTCGCTAGGTTCTCCCTTTCTATCTAGTCTGTAGCGACAAGTGAGAAAATACAACTTGAGCTACTCGTACAGAGCATAGACTTCTGAAGATGCGTGAAATTCGCTACATCCACGAATATCACCTGGCAGAATCTCTCAAGTATTAATTGAATTATTAGTTTTACCTGGGAGACCCTACCAGGTGATCTCGGTTGTTGTACCCACACTTGCCTTGACGTCATCGCGGCGCTTGGCCGCATTGGCCTGCAGGTTTTGGAAGCTGTGCCGCTGGCTGTCATAGTCTACCAGCTTGCGCCCACGCTTCTCCACTTTTTTCTGGAAATAAAAAGATCACTGTTCAGGAAAAGTCTTATGCCAATTACGTCAACTCTTATTAAAGTAGTGAATTTTAATTTCATTAACGGAGTCGCAGATAGTTATTTCATGCGCAAAATTTTCATATTCAGGCACAATGCGCACTACAAATTGTTACGTCATTATTCTGGAGACGACATAAAAATTGTAGTTGCAATGGACATGTAATTTTTATTTTAAGATTGTACGGTCGGTCGACGTCAAAAAATATTTTAATTTTTTTACCTTATTCCATTAAAATAAGGTGCAAAAAATGTAAACATAATCTTTGACGTCGATTGTACATTGTAATACCGAGAAATACGCTTCAATCATTTAACATGTACTGTAGAATATCTTTAGCCTCGTAAAGCTGAACGTGTCACTGAATGTTCGTTTTAAAAGGTAAATATGAAGGATTTGCTTTGTGATTCACAATGGCACGGCATTTTAAGTGCAAGTATAATATAGTGTTTGCTACACTGATAAATCTGATAATATTCAATAAAAAATAGTAGGTATCCTTTTGAGACAAACTACTATCAACACTATTTTTTCTGAACACCTTTTCAAAAAATCCCTGTTGTCAATTATTTGGATTTTAAGCTAACAGATAAACTTGTCATACTCACCCTGAACTCTGGGAACTGGTTGGTGTAAGTGTTGAGCGGGATAAGCACTTGGTCACCAAGCTTGTGCGAGAAGTCCTGCCAGAGCATCTCCATGTTTTGCGCCTGCACATAGAGCAGGTCGTGCCCTGACCAGCCGCTCTCGTACACCTCTGTGATCGCCTCCATTAGTGACTTTGAGGCGGTTTGGACAGCTGAAAACAAAACATTGGGGTAAAGGGTTACTCCGGAGCATAACATTTGTAATGTCTTCATTTGAGAATCTAGAGTAAAGGTAACATAAGTTGGCACTTTGACCTTTGGAGTTGTGCCCTTGGCACTTGTACTGGCTATGCATATAAAGTACGGTGCACTGGCGCAAATGAAATACAAACCGTATAGTTAGTTAAATAAAATTAATTGAGTAAAGAAACTAAAATGCCCTTTATACTCGTGCATGCATTGCCCTGTATACCAATAAATTGAGTCAATCCATAAAGTTTCCTATTAACACACATCACACTTGCGCCATGAGCATTGCTAAGGAACGGATCTTTTTTCCTTTAGACTCTTTACTCAAGTCATAATAACTCAGCATTTTCAACTGGAGAGTGAACAGGTTATATACACGCAATATATTATTGTCTTTGACATCATAGTAACTTCCCACAAGAGTGTCATTTCGCTAGGTAACCATTTGTTTACCTATATTAGAATGTAAAATTAAGAAAGCTTACCTCTTATACATCTTATGTAGTTGTTGAACTCCTTCTGCAGCCGCGTCGCCTGCTGGTGCTGCTGATTGAAGTTCTGGAGATGCTCCTCGAAGATGTCGTCGAGGGTGCGGTCCACCTTTCCGAGGTTTTGGAGAAGCTGTGGACAAACGCTAACGTTAGTGGATTCACTTCATACTACAGAGGTACAAAAGCGCCCTGAAGAAAACATTTGCTAAAGCATTATGATAGGAAGTTCTGTGAACAATTTAGGAAGGAATGCATGCAAAGAATTGTAGAATTAATCATCTCTTGTACAACGAACAAATTCAGATTAGACTTAAGAATTACGATAAGTTCAGATATTTGCAAACACAAGTTATTTGCTCTGAAATTGGAACCTTTTATTAGTCTGTCTTAAAAAGGCCTACAGTAAGTATAGTCTGCTCTGTCTGTTTATTGCATGATAAAGTATCGAAGGCACATTTCTGCAATTACTTAAGATGTTTCTGTTGACAATAAATCATTACACTTAGTTTGTAATTCAATCACGCTAACTTGAATATCATAATTGATAATTGGCTGTACCCGATGATCTGAATGCTACGCTAATGGATAATTAACAGTCTGAAACATGCTAATGAACTAACTAATTAATTACCACCTACTCCTAAAACGAAATAGAACTCAGACATAACATTATGCGAATATTCCTTATAGAGAAACCATTGCGAAAACTAGAAAACAAAATGACAAGTATCACGCCCACGAAACATTTCGTATTAAGTGGTTAACTCATTGGAATAGATAGTTTAAATACATATACTAATAGTAGGGGAGCCCAAGAGGGGATTTCGGGATTTACTCGAGCGCGGCAGATTAACATAGGGGGGCATCCTTGTACCCTGTTGAGTACCTCCAGCAAATATGAGCACTTTATCCTGGAACGTGCGTCCAGGATAACCGATCAGCGTAGATAGTAAAAAAAAATCAATAGCTTGAAATACTCCAGCGCGTCAGATTAAGGTAAGGTAGGTTAATTACATGCCAAAAAGTCTATATTTCAATAATCTGACGATTTAAGCGTAACGCAAGGGGGTGGGAGGGTCACGAATTTCCCACCCCTCCCACCCCCTTGCGTTACGCTTAAATCGTCAGATTATTGAAATATAGACTTATAGGCATGTAATTAACCTACCTTACCTTAATCTGACGCGCTGGAGTATTTCAAGCTATTGATTTTTTTTTACTATCTACGCTGATCGGTTATCCTGGACGCACGTTCCAGGATAAAGTGCTCATATTTGCTGGAGGTACTCAACAGGGTACAAGGATGCCCCCCTATGTTAATCTGCCGCGCTCGAGTAAATCCCGAAATCCCCTCTTGGGCTCCCCTACTATAACGAGTGTTATCTACGAGTAAAAACTATGCTAGATAAAACTATTTGAAGGTGATTGTGGATACTGCTGGGCTAGGCCTTTGAATGTCTGAAATAGATGAATAAAACAGAGCTGCGGAGCCTGCGGAAGAATCTATTTTAGTGGCTGTGAGATGAAATGCAAGATCTTAATTCGTTGTAACTCCGAAGCAGGTAGCTATATTTCCTAATGTCGCAAAAAACCCTTTACTTACTTACTAAATCTATAATTAAAATAACCGACAGTCTTACCGACAACGCATATTTGAAATGTATACTTCTGTCGTAATAGTAAGAAATATTTCATGAAACATTAAACAGTTCTACGTATTCATTTATGATGAACATACTAGGATTATTAAAGTTAACAACAGACATCTATTTGAAGATTTATTGGTGTTTTAATTACAACATCATCAAATAACGAACAAACGATACATATTTCATATACTCCTACTATGTTGTATAATTGGATGAGCTAATTATTATGTTATCTTAATGGTAATAGGTCAATGCAGTAAAATGAATGCTGTTATAATTTTGAATGAAAAATATTTTTAATTTGTACCATATTATCATAAGAAGATAAATTAAATCACATGCTATATTCCCATGATTGGCGTAAAAAGTACCTCATTAAGTACCTATCGGTGAAAGATACGATGAGTACGCGCACCAAAGTCGCTTCGAACTGGTCGCAATGATCGATTGTACGTTTAGCTATAGACCTCTAGACAAGAGAAATCAAGGAAATTTATTAAAACGCCATCGAGTATTCTATATGTGGCACATTTATTTCTAAGCCTTTAGGATCATAACATAACATGCATTCACTGGATGAACGGACTGCAAATAAATCCCAGTTTAACTACTGTTTTACAGTATATTTTACATTTGGTCCCATTACACAACAATAATGCAGTGTGGCATAGAAATTGATTTTGGTATAGAAATAGTGGAATTGACATTAGGTGAAACATTCATAATAATAGATATTTATAATCTAATTAATAATGTGTAAGTGTTTTGGTTGCGAACTGTAAACTTGCATGTGTTTGACAATAAATCAATAAATCCAATATTATATTATAAATAAAATATTTGGGACAGCAGTGAAACGTAATAAGTATAGGTTCATAATGATGTTTGTCATATTTGGGCACAATGACTGACGTCTGACTATCAAGAATGCTGCTCGTGTGCTCTCAGGTGACGACGTCTCGGATTATGCATGCATTGTCATGTCCACATAATTATTACTAGCCAACTGGCCACGGATGGACGTTCTAATACCAAATTGCATATTTCATATCCTTTGTACTTTCCACTTGAAAGAGTCCAAGGCTAGGCCAAACGTAGACGACCTCACAGATGAGATCGCTAGCAAATTCATCGACAACTTAACATTTATTAGAATAACACATTTGGTATCGCATTCGTATGCCTTGAAGCTCTAATAACCGATTCGACTCAAAATCAGACACCTTGGTTTAAGGCCCTGATCTTAGGATTGGAAGGAGGGCCGGAATAGCAATTTAGTTTTTAGAAAAAAATTGCGCGTAACCATGCAATTTAACATTATTTTATTTTAGACCTTGAATAGTTGCGAATTCACATCCCTCTACAGTTTATCCCTCCTGTGATTGGTTACTAGAAAAAATTGTGATTGTGACAAATTGTGACGTTTGGTTGCTAAACTTCTCCATCGAAAATAACTAGTCAAAATTTAATTCAACATGATATTTTTTATTCAATTTCGAAAGATCATAGGTGGGTTTAATACATTCAGAAACTCTCACATTTCAGTGGGCGGATTGTGAAAGATTTTGCCATATACAAGATAAACCCATTGCCTCACGTGAAGTGTAGCAAAATTAAATGCGCAGTTTTGAAATACATACGTATTTTAAGTAAGGCAAGCGAAATGAACAAAGAAATGATAAGTAACCATTGCAATTTAGCCAAATGAATCATAGCTAAAACCGCAAATGTTGGCTATAAAAAATAAGCCTAATTTGATCGATAATTTCAATTGAGTCAATACTTTGAGGAAAAATTTAAGGAAAGAGGAAAATAGGGCAGCCTAGGGAATCATATATACGATCAAGTGTAGGACAAAACAGACAACACGCAGTATCATCAGGGTATTCGTGGTGTAAAAAATGGGGCAGTAAGAATATAATGTAAATTTCACAACCACAAACGTAGTTTATTGACAATGATCATGTCATCCATATAACTAGAGAAATACAGCTATTTTTTAATACATGATAAATTTTAACAAATATTAGTTTTGGCCTCACCCGCTAAAATAAGTAGGCTATTTTCTTTCACTCGGGACTGGCCACACCTAAAATTTGGATTCAACTATTCCAAATAAATGAATAATACTACAGATTCAATTCTCGTGAAAGTCAATAAATCGATCGCGATCGTTGAATACGGGAATAAAGCACGTTTCTCGAAGAGAACGCGTGTATAAAACGGCAATTTACATCTAATTAGATACCCGATGGCCAATGTCAAGGCGCGGTGAGAATCTCATCTTGAGATTACTGGTGGATAAACATAATGCATAGCTAATGAATGAATTAAAATTATAGTTGACCATATATGGAGATCAATAATATTATATTGTATGTAGCTTTAATAATTATTAATTCAAGAATCCGTTTCTTTAAAATACTTTGTATAAGCAATGGTGCCAGACTTGCAAACGTGGATGGATGCTCATACCTTAAATATTAGTTTTTTATGGCCAAAATCATCTTTGTTTACCTTAAGCATTAGAGTAATAAGTGGATTAAACTTCACAAAAATAACCATGAAAGTAAATAATCACATACAGAAAACAAAACCTGTTATGAGTTAACTACTATAATTAGCAACGGATGCTAATGAGTACCATTTATATCTTAATTTATTAATAGTGTGGAAGGAAGTCTGAGTCATGGTTATGAAGTTGCGAGCAAAAGAAAATGTACATTTTTTATTTATTGCAATCGATTTTTATTTTTCAGTATCGAAATTGATATGATTTTGGTAACGAAATAGGAAGTTTTCATTCGAATAATTTGGGACACATTAAGATATTTATTAATTATTGGGCAGTTGTCATTTTTTTTGGAAATCTGGAGATGTCACCCGCAGTGGCCTACATTTTGAGAAATGCTCATCTACCTCTCCACAGAGAATTCCATCAGCTTGTAAGTTTTAAGGTAGGTTTTTTTTAAATCCCCTGTGACGTAAATATAGTCTTCAGAAGCCACAACACGTACCGTGACGTCACATCCGCCGGCGCTTCCTTTCGTTTTCAATTGTCTTTGACCGCGGCCTCTGGTTACATCCATTGTTTCTGCTCAAGCCTCAGTTAACACTACATTAGTGATAAATTCAATCTTATCCATAAACAACAAAGTCCGGTTTACTCTATCAAAGATGATAAAGATCTAGCATTTGAATTTTATAGGATGTGCAGGTGGATATGCTTTATATGAGGAAGTGGGATTATGGGCATTGAAATTATACACTTAGGTACGCTTACAAATCTTACGATATTGCACAATGCCAGAAAACTTGCTAATCAAGGCAATTTCACGGCTATTGACCTATCAAAGCAAATTTACGTCATCCTTTAACACTTATTTGTAACACAACAAAAAACGAAGAACAATATGATGTTATAGCAATATTTATGTTTATACGAAATGCTAAAAAGAGCTTAATCAAACCGGGAAAGAAAGTTGCTAAAGAAATAATCTGACGAAACTATTGACAACGCTGTGGAAAGGATACAATCGGTCAGAGTAGGGTATTGCTATTGCTATTACCTCCGTGCGGAACGAAGTAAATAAAAATACTATGATTCTAGGAAATAAACGGTCAACCGGGTTTCTCGGTCATATTATTGATTGCGTATGTAATATAAACGCTATGTTACGAGCGGTCACACGCGACGTAACGGTTAAAATGAACCTCAAGAGGTTATGGTTATGCGTAGTGGACATGCAAGGCTGAACGTGGCAAGACAAAATCTGCGAAAGAAAGAGGTTGACTCGTACACAACCTATTAATATATACAACTTTATTGATCTGATCACATAATTACAGAGGTACATTTACTTCAGCTATTTATGCCCGTTCCCAATATTCAATATAATTGTCTCGTTATATTTTCCTGATGATAGAAAAGGCTATGTCTCATTAATTATGCGGTCTCAATCAATTTGTCGTCAGAATGTATTGCGAAGATAGATAGCTTGAATATTACCTACTGCAATCAAATATAGCTAGATCTTTAACTGTTAATTTTAATTTTGGAAAAGGCCGTTAATTACGATCATGCTAACCTTAATTAAAGTATGTAAGACCTATCAAATAAAAAGCCTCACTCGCTCCATCCAAGGTTTGAGAATTTGGGTTTAGCTTATTATTATTTTTTATTAAATAAACTACAAAATAAACCTGGCATACAGATAGAAAAGTAGAATAGAAAATAAGACAGGCATACTATATTTAAAAGGGGTATCTGGTAAAACAAAACACAACTAAGCCACCGTAGTCGTGACAAATTCAGTATCTCGTCTCTGGAGTTGAAACTTGAAATTAAATGGAAAAGGCTTTGTTATGAGTAAATAATTGCCATTTATCTCTGCCAGCTTACACCTCCAGATACGAACCATGCACGTAAAATTCCAGTTATCCGCTTAGCCTACAGGAAGTCACACAGCAACTGACATGGATGCATACCAGCATTATTACAAACATGCTCCCGATAAATATTACCCCCTTTCTTTGCCAGGGTACGAACTCTAATGACACCAGTCATAACAAATCATTAATCTAATTTAGGAATCGAGTTCAAGATTGAACAGTCCACTTAACAGCTAATTATGGTGTGTACACAGCTAATTGTCGAGGAATCAAATTATAAATAAACTCATAATCGTTGCCAAGAGTTCCTTTGAGCCGAAAACCATGTGGCGGCTATTAGGTGTTCTAAATCTGTAATGCCTTAATGAATTTTGTATACCCTGCCGTAATTGTTTTATTTAGATCTTTTTTTTAACTTTTGTTATAATTCAGGAAAAATACCGTTTTCGTTACTTTTGCATTCATTAATTGTATAAGTGTTTCAAAATGTTTCAAAAGAAGGTACTTTTTTATTTAGTTTGTAGTATTCTTGATTTTACTAAGAAAACAAGTAAGTAACATTTTTTTCTGACAACAATTCCTAGACAGAAGAAAAACACTCTTCTTCTTCTTCACTCTTCGAATAATAAATGTGTCAAAAATAATGCAATAACATTTGTAACCTGATACGAAGAAAAAAAAACATTCGTAGGTACTGATCCTAGCATAACAGTTAAAGCGGAAAAAATAAAAAGCTTTTAATAACAAACAGGTAGAGGAAACACATTAATTTGGCGTTACTTAGGAGTTAATTGAAAAAGTAATTGATTGGCGAAGGGCGGAATAATTTGCCGACGTCTCTATACGAGCGTGAAATCCGTTGTTTCATAACCTCTAACACAGACAGACCCACCGATTTTTAGAATGAGAATCAATTCAACTATCTACTTGATAATTGAAAATCATATCTTTTTGCTTTAGGGTGGCGGCACCACTGCTATGTACTAAAATCTACGTGTTAAGTGCTTGCATGTTTTTTTGTTATCCTATTTAAAATAAGTACATAATTTTTGTCTTGTACTTAATACAATTTTTTTTTTGTCTTTTATACCTGTAGTAAAAAAGGTGAAGAAAAGAGTAAAGAAATAATGATATGATAACCCACAAAATCTCAGTATATTTGTAAAGTAAGCTTGAATAAGAGGAAGTACATGAGTAGAAACATCATAGTGACAAGGCTGCAAGGTAACCAGTAACTACATGCTCGAAGTAACGACGTAATTGACGTTTTCAAGACGAATGACAATCATACAATCAAAACTATGCAGAACAGGTCGACTAGGATGCTTATTGACGAATGGAAACTTAACATACATTAACCTAATACTTATAACATTTTCGAAGATTAAAACACTACCTCAACTACAAAACTGTCCGATACTGGTAATTAACTATTAAACGATTTTCATGAAACCTAGCTAAGAATCATTCTAATTAAAGTAAATGAAACAAGCTTTCTTAAAAAAAAAAACATCGTTAAAAAAAGGTCCATCCGTTTGGGAGCCACGTTGCAACAGAAAGACACGTTAAACTTATAGCGCCCCAAAAATATCTTGTCACCTTCTGTTTTGAAGAGGTTTTTACACCACAGTTTTAAATTGTAAACCAAAAATTACAGCCGCGGCACTGTCGCCCTAATGTTACCCAAACCAATAATGGCTACGCAAAAACTTGTCATGTAGATGAAGAAGTTATATTTTTGGCAATAATTTCCACAGAACTAATAAAAAAAAGTTATACACACTTCCTGGACGTCATTATTATAATAACACTAACTACGCAATAGTTTGCGTAAACAATAACCGATCTTAACTAAATAGGAAACTAATCGTGACCGACGGTCGGTTAGATTTCAAAACGTATATTTCTAGATTCAGGATACTATAGTACCAAGAGGTAACCGCAGGAGATTGCAACATAGTTTTGAAATGTATAATAATTGCGGTTAAAAATCAATGGAATGGGTGCTGAAGCTGAGGAAGATTATAATAATACATATTTTGATCAACTCTTCTTCAAAAGACGTTGGCTCTAGTTTGCGGTGACGTGATCATCGAGAAAAGAACCATAACAAATTAGTAACATCCACTGAAATCAACCTTTAGGATCACTCAGGTTCAATAAATAGGTAATGAAATGAATACTTTAGGAATCCTTTCAGCTTCTAAACGGCAAAATTTGAATCAATATACAAATTGCAATTTTATGAAATTTACGAATTGGAAGATTTTGGCTTCAACTAAAGCCTGGGATACTTTATTTATCCTGTGATAAATTTGAATCAAGGAAAGTTTTGACGTTAACACAGAAGTGTAAGCGGTTACTAGTTTCAAATGACGCGAAGAGAATGACGTTGTCAATGTGAGCGTGCATTGTTAACTGACAATACACACATCAATCTTCGTGAAGGTCTTCAAAGTGTTTGCATGTCGAATGATGTGTTTAGAAGAGCGTTTGATACAAACTACAGCGATGTCTATGATATTTTTTTTATTAAAAAGGTTACATTTCTTGTAAACAATTACCGCATACTGCTGCATTGACATTGATATCCTATATACCTTGGTAAATTGGTCTATATACTGCAACCAGAAAGAGCTAAGCTTAATAGCTTATATAGCGCATAAAAGAAAGGTATTTAAGGTATCCTAAAAAATGCAAAGCAATAAAATAACGTTCCCAAATTACACGCACTAATGAAAAGTCTGAATTGGCAGCGTTCCGAGTTTAACGTCGAAGCCGAATTAGCTCGAGAACTTCACGACCAACTGGATAACGTTGATACAGCTAACAAACATGCCATTGTCATAGGAGATCTTTGTCTAAAGAAAGTAGAAATAGAAGAATAGTGTAGTTAGAATATGCCCTTCACGGAATTTATGCAAGAATCCTTAGGTAATATCCAACGCTTGAAATTCACATCTAAATTATGTCAAACACTACCCGTATTCATCTAGGCTAGGTACGCTAACGAAAACATTATGCAGAACTTTTAAGACTACTTGTTCTTGTTGATTGGTCACACCGTGAAAGAAAACGATATTTAAAACGAGCTTTAAATTGGAGTGGCGTGGATTACTCTGCTAGAGCCAATTTTATCTTACCCCAAGATATAGTTCGACCATTCTAAGAATGGCAACACTGTGAGACTGTGACCCTAGACCTAGACACATGCATTCCGCAAACGTTATCGTTATCAAAAATGTATAGACGTTAACTGCCGGATGACAGTCGCGTCGAGCGCTTATGTCAATTCCATATAATATGTTAGTTTTCGAGAATCGTTTACGTTAGCATTAAGCATCTTGTCATCAGGGACCCCCGATCAAATGTTTTATTAAAAAGTTTTGCTACTCTCCGCCTGAAACGTATACTTCTATAAAATTGGCCCTTACCAGGTCGCGCGATCATGCTTCCGACGCGGCTAACCTTGGAGCGCTATGGAGGCACTAATTACGTAGTGTTTACCTTAAACACGTGTATCATCTGTGCGATCTACACAGTTGTTACAACTCATATATATAGGTTTACAAGAATGAGTGATCATAGAGTTGTCATGTTTTGAAAAATAACTCCAGATTAAAGGTGAACTGTTTTGTTCTGTAATCTTAAAGCCATGATATTGAGACTAAGATTTAGGGTTTACCTCGAGCAGGTGCTTGATATCTATAGAATTAAAGATTATAGACAACTACATCTAGGTGACTACACACTAATATTAAAAAGAGAAAAGATTTGTAGTTTTGTTTGTAATGATTAAACTCAAAAAGTACTGCACCGATTCTAAAAATGATTTTCCCAGTAGAATGCTACATTATTTGTTACTGAGTAGCACAGGCTATAATTTATTTTTCTACACGGACGGAGTCGCGTGGGTAATAGCTAGTTCTTTACAAATATGTTGGCAGTGGGTTCCCTTTATCTTGCATAATATCGATTGTCCGAAATGTACTTCGCAGAAATATTTTTAGCGGAATGATACTTTAGCATAATAGTATACTTAGCATTACTGTCATAACGCATAACATTCATTAGGCAGAATTTTGAATAGCAGTATACTAATATCGAAATTATGACAATCAATTTTAATGCAACATCTTAGTGAACCGCCAGTATGACATCGGTTCTGTAATGATTTGGATATTAAGTTGGTTAGACTGATGATGTTGTTGACTGCTGATGAGTGAAGTTAACATTTTACAAAGTTTCCACGAATACGATATTAAGGCAAGAAGTAGTTTCAAGACGAAACGGTATCAAGATCTACTTTACATAGTGAGAGAGAACAAAGAATATTAGAATAGATATACAGACAGAGTACACGTTATACGTTATAGATAATGATTCATATGCATTGTCAAGCTACGAGCAAACAAGAGGTAATTTACCCTTGCTGCGGGCATCCATACGACTGCCGTGCACTATGTCGCGTAAAACGATTACGATCGTTTTGCGAATACATTGAGAGTACCTTAACAACAAAACTCACTTATACACATTTTTTGCCAAGGTCTCTGAGCAAAAGGACAAAATTTATCTGCTAAATGAAAAGCTTGTCTTAGTCAAAGGAGTCGATATTTTCACCAAGAATAATATCTGAATATATCTGAGCTTCTATGGAGCGGACAAAGTTAGAAACGCTGAAATTCGTGCATCTATCTATATATATAAAAGGCAAACCTGACTGACTTATATATCAACGCACGGCCGAAACTACTGTACCTAGAAACTTGAAATTTGGTACAGGCGTTCCTTTCATGATGTAAGTGAGCACTAAGAAAGGATTTTCCGCAAATCGACCCCCAAGGGGAAGAAATGGGGGGAGTAGCGGGAAACTAATTCTACGCGTTCGAAGTCGAGGGCGTCCTCTAGTCTTATATAAAATATACAGCTGCTATAGATTCAGAAGCAATAAGAGAAACTTTTAGCTTCTAAGAAGGTCAAAATAATGAACTTGATACAGATAAAGCAGCAAAAGCAGCACATATCAATATATTATTATAACGATTTCATTTAAACGTATTGGCCCTTGTTTTGTATCACACATGATAAAGTCAACATCTTATCGGTAAAGTAGCTTTAACTCACGTTAATACATTGCACTTCTAATTGGATCCATTATCCACGTTTCATTGCACAAAAAACTAGCTTTTGGTTGATGTAATCAATCAATACCCTAAAGTGGCGTGCAAGATGATATAACACGAACATAACAAATTTTATCACTTGCATAAAGATCAAAGCAGACCAGACAAGAGTCTGCAGACTATTTTGAGAGCATTGTTGTATTGAATAGTGTCCATTGAAGAGTAATGGGGCAATTGTAAATAATGCGGCGCAGCCAGATTTTATCATTTGAGAATAAAAGTTTCAGTTCGAGATGACGGGATGTTGAATGAAAGAATTGTGTGGCTTTCTTGAATGGGACAAACACTTCCGCACATGGCCTTCAACGCGTTGGTATAATAGATTAAAGGTGTTACATGAAGTGGCGCAACTAAATATAATTGATTGTTAACAGTTACCTACATTATCGTGTTCTTTGGCCACTATATCTCTTCAAGTGACCTGAATAAATTTTGGTGATCCTGTTGAAAATGTATAATGCTATTGAGTATTATTTCTTGTACCTCTACAATCTACATTTCGTATTTATATGCCATATCATCGCTGATTTTTTTTGTCGTCGTCTATGTCGATTTATCATCATCCTATCAGCCGAAGGACGTCAATTGCTGGATAACGGCCTTCTCGAAGGTTCTATGTGCTACTCGCTGACATTGGCTTCTCGCGGTCTTCACCAAATCGATCTATGTCGAAAAGATGTCGAATAAAATGATAAAAATATGTACAGTCAAACTCATAAATACCACGTTCGAAAGACGCCAAAAATATCTGCACGCCCTTATACTACTAACAATATGGTCTAAGTTTTGTATATTTGACGCAATGGCTGTGCAGATAGATATTAATTCTTTCGACTGTATAACATGTACATAATAGTTTTATTTACTAATACTATCTATACTCAGAAATAATCGGTTGTGATTTGCGAATAGAAGTGGTCAAATACCACGCGATATTTCATAATAGTAAAGTAGTGGTGTTATACAATTTCCGACAACACTAAACTTGTATCCAGTAATAAGAGAATAAGTAATTAACTAAGTAATCACACCGTTACGATTAAAAGGCCTTCAGATTTACTGTTCCGTGGAAATAATTTATTGAAATGTTTGGTCTAGGTTTCACAATTACTTTTGCCATCTTGTTTCATGAGATTTTTTTATTTATTTAAGAAATTAGCCAGTAAATTTTAGGTAAAGTTATTTAGTCCTTATTTCTTCTGTCATTGAGTAAAAGGTCAAACGGTTTGGTTAAAAATATAATGTTTCGACTCCTGAAAAAGAATCACTTAGGTAGGTACTTGGTTTACGAAAGGATTTATAACATTATTTTACAATTTTAAAACTAGTTCAAAGCATTTAATACAACCGGAACCATTAAGTAGCAGCGAACGTGTAAAACGCTTGATTGGGCCCTAATTAGCATTAATAACACTTTCGATTTCAAATAGACGCCGTTCACCCACATGTTTATAATAAAAAGCTTCAAAAAAATGTCTGCTCATTACGTGATTAATACCCACAAATTTTATGGCAGGCGATTAAGCGCTCCATATAATTTTAAAAGTCTGCGAAGAAATTATTAATTTTCGCACGAGTCTATTACAATAGAGTGAAAACAGCTTAAACAACAATAGCTAGGACATCATAAACTTCATTTAACAAATACGAAGAGTACAGTTGAAGAAATTAGCGTATATTTGTGTAAGAATACGCACGGAGATAAAATCAAGTGCGACGGGCAAAAATAGAAAGCAATGGACGGAGAAATGTGTGTCGGTGGCGATGGCGACGCGCGCGCAGGTGGACGGGGAGAGAGCCAGATACACGTACACCATGGGCCAGAAGGGAACGATCTAAAGCCCAATAAATTCAAAACCGACAGAATATCTTTCGAAGAAAATAGAGAAATGTGGCCGTGATTATGAACTGGACGGGCTCGTAGTTAAATGCTAATATGATAAATTAGGGTCTATATCGAATGGCATACAATTATTAGTCCTATCGTTGTGTCGCATAACGTCTTTTGTCCTAATAACGTGTGGCATACACTTTGTTCCGCATATTTTTGATTGTCCGAAATTGTTGCTCCTATAATCGTTTGTCCTAAATATTATTTGTCCTATCGTTTGATGTGGCTAAGATTCAACTGTCGAATGATTGATGTGCATAATTGTAATATTCCTAATATTTAATGTGCTACAATTGTTTTGACTACATGTCATGTCATATTGTCAAACTTGTTGGTTCTGGCGTTTCGCTCGCTCGTTAGGGTCACAGTTCTACCTAACACTCCTCCTCGCTTCGCTCGTCGTCGTACCTAACCTAACCGAAATCTGACCTGCCTGAAGGTAGAATACGTAACGATTCTGACTTCACGCCTACCATAGTTTAGTTTAGGTGCTGTAATTGTAGCCAGTTTAATAATAGGCAAAATAATTATTAGGACAATTCATGTTAGGAATATTATGCTTTAGGTAGTTAGACTTTAGAGTTATCAATATTAGGACAAACTTGCTTTAGGACGTTAAATGAGTATGCGCAAAAATTATTAGGACAAACGAGTAGTATGCCATTCAACAGTATGCCAAACATTCTCGGCCAAACATTTTTAGGACAAAAAACGTTATGCGATACGACAGGTGCCCGATAAATTAATGTTTATGTCCAGTATAGTTGAAATTATAATCCGATTTCAAAAAGCGTTACCGTAGGTACTGAACGAAAGGCAAAGTAAGAAAGTTTAAATTATAATTTAATTTAAATTTTCAAGTCTATTTTGGTAAAGTTATAAAAGTACTTCTTGTAAAAAAAAACTTTTTATTCTTGAATCACGTGGTGCAATTAATATGCATAGGTAAAAACTGCTTATAGCTTTGAATAATGACGTGTTCACTTCATGACTACTTATAACGGGTTTCTTATCACTTATCACAAATCATTGAAAAATTAAAGATTTCAAATACTCAATAGGTACTAAATTAGCAGGCATTACAAAACATTCTCGTAGTATAAACTACGACAAATATTACCACAGCTGCGAACTCGACAATGACTACAATCCGAATTACCTGGCAGACGCCGTGAAGACGGCATTTGGATTGCAACATTTACATTGAATTGTTCTCCTAGGCCTAGTGGAAGAGATTGTTTAAAATGTTGCGTAGCACATATTCAGGATTTAAAAAAAAACCAAGAAATCAGACATCGATTTCTTCGCTCAGTAACCTGTTGACCCTTTTCATCTTAACGAAGCTTTATTTGGAATGTATTGAGAACCAAACTAAACAGTATTCGGTACTTATGATGCCCTGAAGCTTTAATTGCCCAACCCTTTATCAATTACTTTAAAAAAATATATAACATGAACCTAAAACGTTATAGTTATGCGTTAAGTTTTTGCAAGAGGTCGGAATGCGGTGAACGTACAAAGCCGGGCCGAGAATCCCAGTTGCCTGGTTCAGCTATGCTCCTAAATGTCATGGATGCAGTGCGCTGTGACGAAACTTGCGACTCACAATTCTGTGGAAGGGATAACTACGTTAGAAGCTACATTGAAGATGTTGATCCAAGCTTGAAGATGAAACTAAAATTAATAAAAATGAAGTAGGAAATGAAAGTGTCACAACCAATAACACGTACAGATAATGTGGAACATGATGTTGAAAATGATAAGGAATCATTTACAAACGCGAACAGGTCGATAGCAGATTGCGTTGATAACCCGTAATGTCAATGACTCGTCCGATAAAATTGCGATTAGGGAATTATTTAGATAATCTGCGGATTTACATACATTGGATAGACTTTAAAATTCAAATAATTTGAATTTTAAAATCTGGAACTAGTCCAGGGAAGCAAAATATGCAAATGATGTGAGATTTTGGAAAGTGGAGCTAGGAATAAGTTAAAACGATTTGGTTGAAATGATCTTCAGAGATCATATCTTATTAAAGGGTAGATTATAAAAGTTGTTTGTAAATATATTACATCAAACTTGTATCTAGGTATCCAACTGTTCTTTTTTGTAGAACCAAAGAATTAATATACAAATATCAAGGTCAAGTTTCTACTCTTTAGTTAGGCTACGCATGTATTAATAACGATGAGCTTCTGCTCGAAATAAATTCACAATCGGATACTTTACAAGATTTGACCTCATTTCTTTTTTGAAACATGAGTAATCAACGCATCACATATCATCACATCACTTAATTATAACAAATGCTATGCGATATTTTAGCGTTAAAATATAGGAATTGCAATTTGTATCGCAAATGGAAATTTAATATAATTAGACTAGAAAACAAACAAAAGTATAATGGTAGTGACAATGTTTGTTGCAAGCACCATTAATAGGTAGCCTTGGTAAATAAAACATCCATCCACTGCATCTATTACTTTACGTTACACTAGTTCACAAAGCTTATAAGTAAAAAAAAACTCTTTAGAAATATTATTCTCAGAAATAATTGCTCTACCTAATTAAGAAGTTATAACTTATAAGACATTTTATCTACAAAATTTTCATTATCATTAACCTTCCTACCCTATCAATTTTCTCCCCCAAGCTTTAACTACTGATGCTCACAACGAAGTCGTTCACATAGCATTTCAAGTAACGTGTACTACTGAAACCTATAATTTAATAAATGGTGTACCGACTTAACTGTTGCTTCAACCGTAGCTCATAAATAACAGAATATGACCGATGGTAGAGTAAAAGATAATGGTTACAATGGCCCAAATGTCTGCGCGCCGTGGCGACCTTGTTTTCGATTTCGTTCAACCATCAAATCGTTCATCCAAGTGACATAATAAGCTTTTAAAATAATTATAATAGTATCACGGATAAGTTTACGGTTGATAGTATTTTAAATGGTTTTTTTATAAATTACGGCATTGATCTAGCATTGATAAGACGCTGCTAGGTTTTTATTTTAGAACGAGACTGTTAAAAGACATCTAAATTGAACTTACAGGGTTTTGAATGAAACTTTCTGTATCCTCAAGTTCTAAAGTAATCAAAAAATCAAAATGTTTTCACGGATAACTTACCGGATAAGGTACTATAGTTTTATCTTATTCAAAATCAGTGCACGATTCGTTTCGTATAAGTATCTCTATTTTCTACGTTTCCGATTATCATTCATACTCACACACGCAAACAAAGTTAACTCATTCAATAGCGTACAATCGATTACGGGCATCAGTCTCGGTTTTTGTCCGTCATTGTCCAACCCCATTCATGTTTTAATATAAGTTTGAGTGTTTTTTGTGATAGGTTGCCGTAAACGTGCAATAACGTTACGAAAGTAGCACAGTGTGAATAAAAATGTTATCTTGTTTTAAAGCAAAGTAGGCGTAAGCCATCGTAAAGCTTTTGCAACAGGCCAACAGAGCATTTAAGAGGCTAGAAACTTAATAAAACTCCTTGTGTTCTAAATTATAAATTAAATTATTAAGGTTGTTAAAATGTACTACCTAGGTATAATCTCGAATGTGAATTACGAATAAAAACGAAATTAACGTACCTATGCCTTAAGAAATCTACAAAATTGGTGATCAAGGGATAAAGTTAAACGAGAAAGATATTAGCCAAGTGGCAATATAATAAGAACAAGTTTTAACCATATCAGATACAGGTTGAATTCCTCGAAAGCAATCGAGAAGAATATTCAAGAGCCAGAAGACATGAAGCATGAATGTCGGAGAAATTAAAAACATGTAGTTTCAGTTTAGTTAGAGTGTGGAAACAATTACGTATAGCGAACAATTACTGATTTGGGATAAAACTAATTGGAATCGTACTGTGACTGATTGATTATTAATTAACTTGCAGTAAATTTAGAATTAAAAATCGCACACGAGTTTTATTTTACGAAAACGACAAAAACAAATATAACCGTTGATTTTCTTGCGTATACAACACGTACAGACATAAAAACCCGTGTTTTCTCCGTATGGAGATAGAAATACTGCATAGAAGGTATGTCCGAAACCCGTTTGGAGGCCTCGGACTTCGGTTATGGGCAGTGGGGACGCGGACAGGTTCTTGTACAGTGCGGAGGTAGTATGAGAGCAAAAAAACAAAATCAATAAGAAATGTTACCCGCAGATTACGATGAAATTTTAATTGTACTGGATAATCCTAATCAACTTCGGGGTCAAGTTTAGTGTAGCTTAAATTTGTAGTGTGAAAATAAATTATTAAGTTTTTAAGGTCACGTTACTTTCAATTTTTTGTGTCTCAACTGCCTAAATCTCTGCCTAATATAAGATTTCCTGGTAACATCGTCGATTCAAAAACGTTTATCATTTAAGGAATGCAACGGTTGACGTCAACCAACTGCATCGTGGAATGTCGTCGACTGTACCCGATAGAAATATCAATAAACTTGTTTATCTTTAGAGAGAGCGCCCTTAAATGGGCTTTCAAGGCCATTAATAGGAATCTAGTTAGCAGGTACACGTTTGTCTGGAGTGGAAATCTTAACTTTTAAGTATAAACTTTTATTGGTGCCGCATTTAATTGTAAATTTACAAGCCTTAGGGTTTCAGAGTAAAATGACTTTTGAGCCAATTTGACCGTAAAAGGATACTGGTAAGGTAATGTAGAATTTATTAAAGTTACAAATGTACAAGATACAGCTATTAGAATTGAATTGGACATTATTAACCAAGTTAAACGGGGCAAGACCATAAGCTATAAGAATAATCAATAGGAGGATATTATAGGTATGTACATACATATAACCCCAGTCACGTTAACGCAGATTGTATAGAAAATGTTAACAATTCTAATTATCACGACAAAATTAACGTTGATTTATTACGGCGACCAACTTAGAACACAATATCCATGCCAAATCTAAACGCAAACAACACCCAATAAATCTGCATCGAATATTAATCAGAACCAAAATAGTCCTCGATAATAATGGTAACATGACGCTTCGGCCAGTCGACGATGATAATATGAATGTTAAACTAAACGTTTTATTATAAACTTCGAATGAAATCATGTTGTGCTTTGCCATAAGAAGTATCTAGTGAAGAGATTCTTCGAGGCTTCGAGGAGAATTTGTCAAAAAATGTATGCTGACGGAAGACAATGAAGGGGCGCCAATATTGAATGACACATGCCAGAGAGCATCGCGGGCCATCGGAACGAGCGACCAGACGGGAATAGTCGCACAGCCTGGCCTGGCGCGCGTCCATATCCGACACCAATCCCAAAAGCCCTAACTCAACGCTAACCCAAACGATTCCCAATCTTACTCGTACATATTTAAGCCAGTTTCGCCTCACCGCCGACGCTGCAGATAGGTCAATAGGCAGATCGCGAGACGAATATAAGTCGCGTTGCGTCTACGCCGGTCCTTACGTAATTTTTAGACGAACTAGATACGTCACTTACATGCTTCCGGATGACAGATGAATCCTGCTTGACCCTATTAAACGAATCAAAGGATAACGTTACAAGGTTAAAACGATTTGTGATTATTCATGAATGTCTAGACTTTCAGCACTGTAAAACAAACCAGTGATATTTCAGCACAACGGCATATTTCATGAAAATAATTATTTTTCCAAATAAAATTGTTATAGGATACGGAAATGTGCGATAAACATCAACAGTCTGGCATTCTGGTTTTATTTTCGCAGACCAGAGTTTTCGTAAGGCCGGTCCAGTGACACATTTCTTCGGTACATTTTCCGGTGTACGACGAAAATAATAATAGACGAGAGCCGTAATTCTTTCTGTTCCTGCGACCTTGCTGTTGTTGAATCATTTTAACACCCACATCTAGCTGTACATGTTCTACTCAATAGGCGAAACTTTTTGCTTCATATCTTGGTCAAATACATTTTCAGGTCAAACATGATAAGCTGTTTAGAGGCGTCGCGTCGAGAAATTTCGCCATCAGGACTGGCCCCTTCATAACGAGATATTTGAAATTTTCGTAACATCTACTTAGCACGGGTTGGCTAAATGATGGAGGATATGTCCTTTTACGCAGACTCTATCGTCGTGATCGCTATATTAGGAAGTCACATGCGTACCGACGCTATTTTGTAATATTCTGAGACTTTTGGCACGAATATGATCATTTAAATCAAAGGTTAATCTTACTTTAATGAAAGCACTGGGTTCATCTGTAGTTATGTCAAATATAAATACTAAGTTTATTTATTTATATACATGACTTAATGAAATATAAGTAAGTCATAAGTAACGAAGCGTGCAGAAGCTATAAAACCATTAACATCCCTAATTTACAAGAAAAACGTTTGAGACCAACTAACTTCCTAGTCGCGTAGCCACAATAATACTTACAATAGAAAAGGTAGATCCTGAGCAAGTATGAGCAATAATGACCATAATAGAAACGGCAGGAGAACCATTTTTAGTATCAGGACGAGGGATTTTAGCGCGTGGGTTAGGCCGTTCACCTACGTTGACTAATATGCGCTTGGACCCTTTCCAAAAACAGTAACCTGTTGCTGTTGGCTTTGCGGTCGGCGGAATCCAGTTAATATAAAAATCAATACGGGTGACGTGTTCTCAAAAATATTTTCGCGATGTTTGTTGCCAATAGATAAAGTTCCTGAGGCACGCTTTATATTATAGAAATTGAACTATCGACAATAGAGAATGTCAACTAGTTTAGATTTTTGGCTTATCGTATTCTTCATTAAAAACAAAAAAATGCTGTAAAAAAATCATTTCGATACGTCTAATAGTTTCCGAGATATTGAATTTTAAACTTCGTATGCGGCGCTCGAAACCCGGCGGCTAGCGCTCACGGATGATGACGTCATCGTTTGGCTGCGGTACGCGCCCTTATATGAATGAGTGAGTTTACAGGGCTTCTATCTTTTTAACCGTAATAAATAGACAGTTGAAATTTTCACAGAATACGTGTTATTATAGATTCTATCGATTAAATTTTTAAAATGAACAATAAATCAAATCCCAAGAGGGGTCCCCGTACAAAAACCATGAAAAAAACCATTTTTTTTTGCTTTTTTATATGGATTGTATTTCAATAATGGCTTCTTATTTTGATGCGATTTTAAGCTTAAGTTCTAGTCTAATTTTCATACTTTACGACTAAATAGAAATCTCAAGTAAAACTGCTACAAATAGGTGACAAAGCTGATTTTATCAACACGATGTTTTAAGCGGTCACCCATCCTGTTTTAGACTACGCTCGTAGTTGCTTAACTTTGGAAGTAGTAATTTTTTACGAATTCGTTTTGATGTGACTATGATAGTTATGGTTATCCATTGTTTTGTTTTACATACAGTTTAACCTGTTTAACTAAACTAACTGTCCGTTGCTGACCGGCTTTTCTGTTTGTAATGTTTGTCGAATAAGTTGGTTAAATAAAAATAGAATAATAATCAAGCACTTTTAATTTAGGGTTCACCGTATTCTACATAAAAATACCAAAACATTAATGCAAAAAACCGGGCAACAGCCTGTCGAACCATGCTCAGTGTAGGGTTCCGAAGCCGTTACTACAAACAAATTAGACCTCGCGACAAACTTAACTTTGCCGTTGGAAAACTGTTATCCCCATACATCGATATAGGTCGCGGTCAGTTTACCAACACCGCAAATAAGTTTTCGGCAGGTATAAACATTTAAACCGTTTAACTCAAGAGCCAATGAAGTCTACTTAGTCGTGATAGTTTTCCTTTGAAGATATTTTTCATATTTTTTATTTGTAGTTTTGGCTGTAGTGGGGAGGGGACGACGACACTTGACTCTAACAAAAATTTGCGCTTTAAAGCTTTTCATAAACGGATACCTTTATTGAAATATTGTTTTCACAAATCCGCAATATTTTGGAAAGACCTATACAACGACACCCCACACTATGGGGTAGACAAGAAAAAAAAACTTCCCCACGTTACGTAAAAAAAAAAAATTTCATGATTTTACTTTTATTTAACTATGTTGGCGTGACTAATATGTATATTCATGCCAAATTACACGTTTCTAGTACTAAGAGTCTCTGAGCTAGACTGCGGATAGACGGACACACGTCACACACACACACACACGCACGCACACACACACACACACACACACACACACACACACGCACGCTATCTAAGCTATCTTGCATACACGAAATAACAGTAATAATGCTCAAAAACAGTTCAAAAACTACCTACTTGCTACAGCGGCCGCTAATACCAACAACTAGCGAGAGAGAGAGAGAGGCGGTCTAGGTACCTAACTTATGGCGAGTGAGCCACTTGGCAGCGCCCGCCCGCAAAATTTGAAATCGATGAAATGAATAAGTACACAAAATATCAGAACTACTACCTAGGTCAATCAAAAACTCATGTTTTATAGTTCATTATTTTATACGGTACCTAGCGATATGAATTCTACATTAGATACGACATTTGTAAAGAAAGGGCTATCACCAAAGTTAAGTAAACACCGCTTAAACATCGTGTAAGATTTTGTTGTTTGTTGTTTTACTACAGATTACTGTTTGGTCGTAAGTATGGAGTTTAGATTATTGTGTGACACCGAAATAAAAAGCTAATACAAATACAACCCGTACTTCGGCTTCCAAAGTTAAGCAACTACCTACTTACAAGCGTATTCTAAAACAGGATGAGTGACCGCTTAAAACATAGTGTTGATAAAATCAGTTTGGTCAAATATTTTTAGCAGTTTTACTTGAGATTGTAATTTAGTCGTGAACTATGAAAGTTCGGCTGCAATTTAAGCTTAAAATAGCATCAAAATAATAAGCCATTATAAAAATATAATCCGTATAAAAATGCTAAAAAAACTGGTTATTTGTCATGTTTCTTGTATGGGGACCCCTCTTGGGATTTGATTTATTGTTCATTTTGTAATTTTGAACAATAGAGTTTATAATAACACGTAATCTGTGAAAATTTCAACTGGTTACTTATAACGGTTAAAAAAATATAGCCCTGTAAACTTACTCAATCATATAAGGGGCCGTACCGCAACGAAACCATGACGTCACTCCAGTAAGATGGCGCCCGCACCCTTTATATATTTTTGACCGTAATTTCATACGTTCGTAGAATCAAAACTACTGGGTCTATTTGAATGAAACAAAAAGTAGTATGTTTGTTTATTTATAAGCTTTACTCTTACAAAGTTTCAAGCGATTTGGCGTACCTACTGACATTCTTCATTAATTAAGTAGGTTTTATTGAACACAAAATGCAAATCTTTCGATTATACCATAAAAGGAATGTTCAACAAGCACTAAACTGTCGCAATTGCCATTACCGATACGGTAATAAAAAGAGAAACAATGCAGAACATTATCGGGCGATAGTAGAAAACAATGAAAACACTGGACCAGAACAGACACACGATATGCTGGGTCTAGATACGTTATCGGAACCAAATACAGACCGTGTTGTTGGCAGGTAGAGAATTTTGAATTTACTAACTAACGTTGTTGATAGAAGGATTAATCATTGTGTTCGTACAGTTTTTGCATTTGAACAAGGGGAAGATGTTGCGGTTGACTTCATTTTAATGATGCCAGGTTGCCGCCTTAATTAACTATACATGCAACATTCACTCTCTAATCAATAATAATTGAACTGGGCCTCTATTCTACTGTGGTAAAACCATATTGCCTTTGACGTGTTATCGTACTGTCAACGTTATAATAGCTCGTATTTACTTGACAGTAATGGCGGCCGAGGTAAAAACAATACCAAAACACTTCAAAGTCGATATTGATTTACCGTGTTGACTAGACCCCCTGTACAGTGCAACGAAAGCAAGAAATTTGGTAACATCACCGGTCCGGTAGGGGACTTTGGTAGGTGTAAGGTTACTGACTTGGACGCTCTGTATAGTATTAAAAACGTCTAGGTACACGTTATATAAAAATGTACTTTTTACTTTACTTACTTCTACCGCTATCAATAAAAACAACCTTGTAAAATCTCCCTACGCCATTGAAGTGTCATTTAAACCTTATCTATCAGATAAGGTACAAAAAAAGGTGGTCTTGATGCGAAAGACTACGATACTTATATTATAAATTTTGCACACTTTTAGACATTACCAGTAAAAACATTTGAGAGGGACTGGTGAACATACCTGCAAATAATAAATATTGATTAATTAACAAAAGGTGAAGGATTTTCTAAATTAAACGAAATGTTTACGATAACGTACGATTACAATAAATATATTTTTGGGCTTCAAAACGAACGTGTTGGAACTAAAATGTTTACTAAGTTAGGAGTAAATGTTTATTTATATAACGAACTTATCATTATGAAGAACATTCATTTCATCAAAAGGCAGTTCCGTCAGTATCCTGAAAACATCATGGTTTCTGCAGAAAACAGCGTGCGATGCGATGAAATGATGGGTTACCAATACGCATACATTTAAGGAGTGCTTCTTGCATGTGTTTATATTTTACGGCTGATAAAATATTTGGCACACTTTAACCCTTTGAACGCCTTTGACTTGATACAAACGTCGTCCTCACACGCCAATGACAGCTGAAAACCACATCTAATGTCAACCTTACGTTACAAATACTCGGGTCTATTTTGCACTTTATCTGTGACCACTATAGGTATATGGGTCGATGGCGTGGTAGGCACGACAGTACAGGACCAATTTAGTGGTTCTTGGCGTACAATGGGTTAAAATACCTTGACTACTTATTGGCGATGATTAGTCTTAGGTTTATCAAATCCTTACGTGTGTAGTTGTGTACAAATGAATAACTTTATAATCTACGGGAAGCGTTTGATCATAACTGAGTGCTCTGAATACTTCTGAACGGCGGAACAGATTTGTGTTTTGCAGGAAATCCTTACTTTACATACAAAGGCAGGTAAACAGGTTCTTTACAGTCTGAGACTGAATTTCGCACGTTGATGACACCACACCATAAGTATAGCTCTAAGAATGGCACACAAATCGTACAATTTACTGGTGGAAGCAGGTTAAATCACGTGGTGCCAAGGAGAAAGTACAAGTAAGAAGAAAGTGCGTGGACGCGAACGTTCGGCGGAATTCAACTCGTGCTTGGCGAAATGTGGGCGCGCTGTGAGAGATAGCCTAAAAACCCATCGGATGGGTAAGGTGCAACTTTACATGCATAATTTTGAATACATTGGTTACTTCGATGAAATAAAATACGAGTTTACATGTTAAACTTGCATGTCCAAGGCTTTGTCCGCTAAGATTAATGAAATTACCTTGAAGTTGGTTGGTTAATCACGTAAAATTCTATTCAGTTGATATCAAAGATATAGTAGGTAGTGTAGTTGATAAAATACAGACAAAACACACCTATAAATAATAAACTGACTCAAGTGAAAACAAAACACACTTTTATTTTCTTAAGCATTTCTAATCACATGTGAATATGGGATACGTTTATTTTTGACTTGAGCCGGTTTGATTACCTACTAAGCGTGCGAAAAATATCAATTATCTAAAGAGGCTTGGTGAAAACCGGATTGCTTGTGAACCCAACAAAAATAAGTGTTTTCCAAATTGAAGACTTAAATTTTGCCTTGACTCCGGCTTGGTACAAGATAATCAAAACAAGTAAAAAGATATTTTTTTGAACACCTATCTGGCCAAACTTTTTTATTATAATCATATTTTAGGCACAACCAAAACTAAATGTTTCTAAAAGATCTCCAAGCGGTCTATCAATCAGAGCTATTGGGTTTATTGGACCGCGAAAATTAGTTTTTGCGGCTATATGTAATTGATTGTAAACATTTCGTTCTTGATCCAGATCGATGGCTTCCTTGTTGGTGTTTCATTCGGTTACATGACGAAGCTTGTTAGTAATCCAATTTGCAGTTTCTCAAAATGTCTAAATGACACCCAAATTGCGTCTACAGTATGATCGTGCGTGTTAAATTAACCGGTTACAGAATCAAAAAGCGTGATCGAAAAGTTTTAAATGAAACCTGTAATAGAAAGGTACGCGATATTTTATCCCTTTGCAATGTAAAGTTGTCTTTTGATATCACACATTTTATAAGACGAAATACTTCAAGGATATTGGCAGTTTGCTACTGCTTCTAAAATTATCAAGTACAAAACTATGATAACCATAACCTTGCCGATTTTGTTAGATAAGATAAGTCGAGATGAAGAGACTAGAGTTCGGAAAATATCGTTGATGTATTTTAAGCAAGCAAGACACTCCGCTTTCCATAGTAAATCATGAAAAGCCATAAACGTAACACCCATCTTATTTTATAGCCACACAACCATGATTATGCCAATCGTTTTACCTTACAAATAAATCAGTGTATAAAGTTAAGGTAAATCACTTCAGGCTTGCGGTCTGTCGGTATAGTGGTGAAACCAACACAACGAAGATTCAAAATGAAATTGACACACGCATGACAAGGCGTCTGTGTTAGTCTGAATGCCAGAGTTGCGATTGTCATATATACAGAAACGAATGCAAACGCAAGGTTAAAGTGATTTATCTATAGATAATCTGATGGAACGAAAGTGGTCGGTGGGCGATGCGTGGGACATTCGGGCATTAAGCAGCCAGCAGCCACAATGTGGGTGCATTAGGCAAGGACGACACCCACCAAAAGGTATGCGTCGATATATCGGCAACTGGTGATGGTGACGTCACCGGTCGAAGACCTTTGGAATGCTGCTTTCCTAGTACTTGCCAGTGTACGCGAATGTTACGTACGACCTCATAAGTTCCTAGCTGGTTCATTGCACTCAAATAGGATGAAGATACTTATTGTGGAAACTGTAAACGAGGCTAAATAAGCTAATTATAGTTTGGTAACCAGCTGCTAACGTCTGAACATGACGCGTAAGATTTTGTAACAGAGAATTATCGTCTGTCGTCCGACCTTGATAGGCATACTGAAGGCAATTAGTCGTGAACACCTAGAAGAATATGCAGTTTTTGTTCAAAATAGATATTTATAAATTGTCCCTTTCATTAAAGTATCAATTATTTTGCAATTTTTTCTTAAAATATTTTGAAAAGTTTGGATGCGTTAAAAAACTTAAGGACAATAAATGCCAAAGACGAAAAAAAGAAAACTTGTCGAAAAATCATGTATAAATCTGGCAGTTGAATATAAGTGAGTACATTGCTTGAATGGTTTTTAAATAAACCAAATTGTAAAATTATGGTCGTGAAAATGCATATTCCGTGGTTTACCGGAGAGAGGACCAAAAGACTAGACCAGACAAAGGATGGAGACAAATTAGAAATTACAAATACAAACTAAACAGTGGCGAAATTTACATATGTGAAGTATTTGTTTAGACCATTGGCAGTCTCGTCCCGTCCATCGGGGACGTAGAAAGTTCACTGACAATACGAGAAATGACCATGAGTGTGGCGGACGTGAATTTGCTTCTACAAAACAATGTAGGATTGTAAGAAGATACGTTTGGAAATGCCACTTTCGAGACTGTCAAACATGTGAATGCTTTTGTGGTTACTAAAGAAAGTGCAACTGAATCTCGTGCGAAAGAACTTTGCGTAGCTCAACTAAGATTGATTACTGTAGACGAAATATGTCGCCCAAGTCATGTGACGCAATCACAAACAGAGGTTGATAAGTTAGCTGGAATACTAAAAAGACTGGGTGTAGCCTATTCATAATCGTTCCCATGACGAGCACAGTTGTGTTAACTGTTGGTTCTTATTGTAGTATCGACCTTTCGTGCCTTTGAACTCTGGCATTGTCGTTATAAGGGTAATGTTTGTTCATTTGTCTAGTTTGTGAATGGTTGTTGTTACCAAAGTTTGATTGGGTGCGTAATGGAAATAGGGTGGATTGTGTGAGTGACTTAACCACACTTAACTAAGAATTATGTAAACAACATTCTTTGGATAAAAATAGACATTACACAGTGAGTAATTTGCATCCTATATGGTACAGAACTTTATATGGTACTACAACTCAGTGATTACTATCTAAATTTTTCAATACGGAAATTTATTGTTAACTTTATTTACGACAAGAGAACTTTGTGCTACTTTACTTCTGGAACAGCCCCATAATTATTTATAATAATCACAAATGCCACTGCCTGTTCGGCCAAGGGACTAGGCAAGTTCTATTTCAGTGGAATGGCGGCCAGACCCATGTTATGATGTAAAGTAAACAACCGGTCGGCATGGGAAATCATTTTATGTAAACTTCCAATATTAATATTAGAGAAGTTTACTTTTATGAATTATTTTACACCTAAAATAAAATAACAGACGCATCTCAAACGTATGATGCGTCTAAAGTCACACTACAGGATTACAGTTTGGGAAAAATCTCTTTTCTTTGTTTATTTTACTCGACAAATTTGCAAGTAGTAAGAAGTTTCGAATTAGTAAGTTTGTTACACGCACAAAGAATAGATCCCTTGCATGTAATATTTTTTCTCCCTTCCTGTTGGGTATCTTTGGATTCCGTTTACATAAACAAAGGCGTCGTTTCTGTAGATGTTCCTTTCTCAAAGGGTTTTGGACATCAGCTACTTCCAAAACCCTATATCTAAAAAGAGAAATCATCTCAATAGATTGCAAATAAAACAAGTTTTCAATAATGGCTACACGTAACAGCTTCTCAGCTTCTCACTGAGTTTTTCTTTGGATATTTGACCGTCAACTCACTCGGCTGCAGATATTTTTTGCGCCTGATACAGAGGTATAACGGAAGGAATACCGTACAAGATGCGATTGCCAATTGCCCACCCATTGTGATGGAGTGACGAGCTGACAGCATAATATATTCTACGTGCTACACGGCTTCCAGTTTCTTTCGAAAATCATCCCAAAATACGCTTGTGAGATTTTTTTAAGTTATCTGGTAGACTAGTACATATTACTTCTTCGATGACTGAGATAGATAACACAAAATGACAAACACGGGAAGTAATTTTGATGACGATAACATAGGAAGCAATGAAGAGAAAAGTAACAATGTAAATCATCTAATTGTTTCAGGTAAAGTACTTGAGGTTTGCAATATTTTGGATCAGTGGTAAGGAGAATACAGTAAAGAATCCGTACATAATTGAGACACTTATCACAATGTTAATTACAATTCTTATCTATTTGAGTCCAAACACATGTATAGATATAGTGCATCAACATATTACATCGCGTTTAATTGGATGAGTTGGTATTCATCTTGATTTCTCTATAAGCTTATCGATGGGTACTGCAGCTGACTGAGAAAGCAAGATAAACACGATATTTTCGACTAAATATGATGTCGTACGATTATTTAATAAATTTGTAGGCAAAGCTAAAGCGATTTACCTATGAAAACTAGACCCAATATCACGTTTTTGGCACCGAATGTGTTGTAAATAGTCTACGCGTCGTCAAACTTGGCTGACACACTTCATAACATGTTCAAGCAATTTAAAAGTTTCATTACTTAACCGTGTTTGAGAATGCAGTAAACGACTGAATGAATTAGTAAAAAACGTAGGTACATTCTATTGATTGGGTAAACATTTAGCAACACGTTGTATACAGTCGGCGCGTTATCAGAATTGGGTCAGAACAACATGTAAGCAGATTAACCTTATGTAACAAATAAACAAGATGAGGTATGTTTGTTTATGCGTGAATCGAATGAAAGACGAGGAAAATGTTAGTCATATATTATCTTTTTCTCTTTTCCTAAAAAGTAACCGGTTCTTAGCTCGCTTACAAAGTGTCAAAACCCCAAAAGCCGAAATTCCAATAGAATTTAAATCGAAGAGTAAAAGGAATATCTTAGTTTATAGCCCGATACTGATTTAAAAATTGTGTTTCGAGTCTATCAAAGCTTTCAAATAAAATTATAGGCTCATTGACAGTGATTCTCAGAGTAAAACTACCGGCTTAGAGAAATTTTCTACGGAGAAGAGCCGGAAAGAAACTTAGTGGTTTCTTTTTAATGAAACTGTAGGTTTAGCAGAAACTACATTCAATGTGGGACTGGCGGCCTTATAATATTAACTTATAGGTACTTAATATGCAAACTAAAAGTAGAATTTATTGATTTTTAAATAAAAAAAAGAAATCACGATTAA
This sequence comes from Acleris cristana, assembly GCA_948252455.1. Taxonomy (NCBI): domain Eukaryota; kingdom Metazoa; phylum Arthropoda; class Insecta; order Lepidoptera; family Tortricidae; genus Acleris; species Acleris cristana. Next base: position 12,803,941 of record OX411780.1, read on the forward strand.
TCGATCATGGTCTCCTCATAGAACATCTGTTTCCTCTCGCAGTAAACGGAAAAGGGGAAGTTAGTTGACCTTTAGAACTAATGAGACACAAAGATTATCTCCACCAAAACGATCAGACTAGTATCCATAATGGACGATTGATTAGACCAGGGTCTCACAAGGCAGTGATTAGGTTTAGAAGTAGATTTATTGCTCCTATTACGGTTATGCCATTTTTTGAATGCTTTTATCATAAAGATTTATAATAATAATAATAATAATAATACTTTATTTGCAGAAACAAACAAACTTACGACTATTTACACTTTTTGACACCTCTTATCAGGTATTAACAAGTATAATGATTTAAATGCTTCAAATAAATGCATCTTCATCTTCAAGTTTAAATGCCTTTTTTGAAGCCAGGTGTTAAGTATAGGTGTTACGATACGTGTGTACGTTCAATTTATTATTATCTTTCACTTTTCAGAAGTTTCAAGAACTTTAATAATGTGTGACTGTTTAAAAGCTATGTTGTGATATTTCTTATCTTTTTTTTTCCCAATTATGATACGAATATATTTAGAATGAGAAGTTTCACATTTTGGAGAATCAAACAAGCATTGCAAATTTTGTATCGACTGTCGAGTCGACCCTTGCAATATAATATGTCATACTTACATTTGCATAGTTTGCATAACAGTTTAGAATATAATACTTGTCGTTGCGCATTGTCATTGTACTGTGACAGCCATTAGGCCAAGGTGGTTGGGATGCCGGCATATGAAACCTTATGGAGGCCGATTGAATTAGGTCTGAACGGTTTTTGCTTGTTTTGAAGTTTTTACTGTAATGTTGGTGTCAATGTAATGGTTTTTTAATCCACTAAGACGTACTTCACTACTTTATTTTACGTAGATACATTTCCGCAATCGTGAATCGACTATATGAATTTGATTTAAAATCATTTAAATCCTAAAGTAAACCTTAAAATAAAGTACTAAAATATCGCATCTGAATCTACCTAGCTATAGAAGAGATATTTCGCCTCTAACGGGTCGTTAATTAACCACTAAACGTTTTAATTTAGACATAAATCACAGATTCTTACTCATGGGTATTTTTGTGAGTTTCCTTGGTATAATTTAGAAATGCACCTTTCATCTCGATATAAAGTGCTTGACACCATGCTAGGCCAAATTTGTCATCCATTGGTTTATATTTGTGACGTTTCATCTCAATCTTCCTTCGCTAAGAAAAGGAAGGAAAGAAAAAAAAACTGTTTAGGAACTGGCCGGTTATTAAAACGTTTATATAACGAAAAAAATAAACAATGTTTTCGCAGAGCGGTTCACCTTACCGGTCCTTCAGGACTACATGCGTCGAAACCTGTGTATAATTTACTTCAAATTGTATCCTACCTACACTGTGCCCGGTAACAACATTTTTTCTGGAATTTTGCGAATCTTCCAGAATATAACTATCACGGATACAAGAAAAAACATACTTATAAGTAACGCCACTTTGTAATAGAGCCTTTTTCTAAAGACTCTTTCTATTTTTTATTCCGGCGGTCACCGTAGGGTCAACGCACTACGGGCCCTGTTGACCAGATGTTCGCCTCGTCACTTATGCAAGCCTGGTCTGCGGTGAATGGATCGCGTTGCATGGTTAACGTACAGGTTTTGATATCGCTATTGTGTTTCTGTTACGCCTAAAATACCTAGATATAAGAAAATGAAAATATTGGAGGGCTTTCGGAGGTGGTTCGGCGAAAAACTAGTGGAGAAATGGAGAATGACTTCGACACAAGTGGTGATGTCGACTAAAGTCATATTGTTATTTATGATTTATTTCAATAATAGCCGTCTTAATTGTAAAAACGAATATTTTACCAGGTGTAACAAATGTATTGAAACAGGGTTATTTAAACAAATCATGTTTACTTTTTCTCTTAACTTTCACTAAAAGCACGACTCGTTAACTGTCAGTCAGTGACCACAGAAACTGCGGTTTTTAGGGGAATTAGTTTCGGGTTGATAAGGTAAAAATTGCACGCATTCATTTGTTGAAGGTAAAACAACTATCAATATTCCGCATGTTACCTACTGTATAAGAGGAAACGTTAGGTTAGTTTCCTACAGAGTTTTGAGATTGGTCTAAACTATAAACTGTCTGTATTTTACGTAGTACAGATGCGGCAGATGCCCTAGCTAGAGTACCGCCGCTCTTGTCTGTAAGTCGTAGATTATGAAAGTAATTAAGTTTTTTTTTCCTACTATGGAAAAGACAATTTTAAGTACGTCCGCGTGTCGTGGTAAATTAATTAAGGGCCTCGGCGATTTTCGGTTGACTTCGGGATGCAATGCAACTCAATTCCTGAGCTGGATTGAAAGGAAAGGACGTGAGTCTAGGTCTAGAGCTCCATATCTAAATTTAAAGCGTGATATTTTTGATATTGGATTGGAACTTTTTCTTACCGTGGTTACTTTTCCGCCACAACTCGCATTTGCATTGAAATATTAAATTTCATTCACCAGCTGCAGACAATTTATATACGTTGACGACATCTATCTCGTGACCCGGAACAAGGTCTTCACTAACTTAGATTTGCACTCCTCAGCTGGACAAATCCTAGACAAATAGGTACCTATTTTACTGCACAATTAACTTGCCTGGTGTGAGCTCAGTGATGTTTAAATTATCTATAACACTTCGGTGTAACTTTTGCCGTTCTCTTACCTACAAAGAGCAACTGGAAAAGCATGAAAACTTCACTTAGGTATCAACATATCTAATTCATAAACTAACTGGTACCGCCTCTCTAGATTTGTAGCAGCACAGTTAACTACCTACTTCAGAAACTTACTGAAACCTCCTGGGGAGCTAGTGCCGATTAGCTTACTTCCGTTTTGTCACTGGTGTACTCTACTGCGGAATATTCGTACTCTGGCCTGGCTAAGTAGCACCCCCATTAGATGCAAGCTAAACAAGTCCATACAATGCTATTCCGGAAGACCCTCTACTCTGTTGGATTGTTCTCATCTAACTTATGAAGAAAGACCGCGCTGCTACGGGAGGTTCGTAAGATCATAAAGAACCCTAACGACCTATTCTATACAGAGTTCCATAACACAGTTTGATATCCAGGAATGCAACATCGCAAGCACACAGCATTTAAACCTGAGTTCTTCTACGATGGGAAAGTTTGGCTGGGTTTGTTAATGCAATCAAAATGAATGGATTCAAATAGATGAGCAGGTTAAGGTTGCTTAAAGGACTATGCGCTGGCCATGGTTGCTCCCAACCCAATTCAAACATTGTTGCGGCTGGATTGACTACCCCGCCTGTAAGTGCGGTTCCTCGAGGTGCTCTCTCTTCTTTTAATCTGATAGTCACCAGGTGGTTTACTGACTTAGATTCCAAATTAGCTGCCTGGTACTTTGTCATACAAATAAATAATAAAATGAGTTTTGTTTGATAAGTATCAAAAATGTGAAATAATGTGTTTCTGATCCTAATAATATCGTTTATGTGGACATTTGTAGTATGTATTGTTAAGGAATGTTAATACCTAGGATCGACGCGGGCTGGTTGCCAAAGTAGGTCATTAGCCCTGAGACATTCATTTTCATTTCAGCTTGGTCAAAGGAAGCTTACATGGATTTAAAGTTTAGTCCACAACTTTGTCTGTGGCATAGAACTCGATTATCGCTATGAACTCAAGAATTATAAAATTAAAATGGATCAGCCATAAATGAGTAACCAACAAACAGACCGAGTTTCTTTCAAATTTATAATATTACTTTGGGTGGATAAGTATTATATCATTGGGACTACATCAATAGGCTTTGATTACACATAATAGGTACAGATTTTGATTTGAATTTGGCATATTATTTTAAAAATCAATTATTCAGTGTTTTTAGCCAATTTAATATATCTTCTATTTCATCTCTTTTTCTTATTATGTTTAAAAAGTTAGTCTTAAAATGTAATTATTGCTTTTATAAAAAAAAACCTATAATTATAACCTGGTTTAAGTGATGATAAAAAACTCCAATTCACATAATGTACAAGTACAAACTGAATATGTTTAAGTTAAAACAACTGTAATATGGATCATAAATCTAACTGACTCACTTTCTGAAGCTTAAATAACTAATCATTCATAACACATAACATACAAGCACATTATAATTGGAAGCTCATAAAACATGTACAAATTATAAACCATAAAAATATGCTCGAACTGGTGAACTAAACAAAAATAGAGGAGTCGAAATAACTATGATATTTCTAAGAAACTAGCACACAGTCTCCGCTCACTGTTGCTGTGTTATTTTTAAATTGAGAACACTTTCCTAGACCAGTCTCCTGTGCCCAGCAATAACCAGGTTAATTTCTTAAATAGCTTATCGGACCAAGGCTTCAGCCTCACTGCATTTAAATGCAATCTTTGCAACTAAAGCAGAATCTGCCATTTGCAATCCAAAATTATCTCAACTGGTGCGCCTAAAAATAGGAATCAGTGTACCCTGGAAATGATAACGCGACGCGTGTCATAATCAATTAAGTGCGTACTTTAACTCATCACGAGCAGCTGACGACGACAATGTAAACAATATTACGGAATCTCAGGTCGGCTGCACCTGTACGCGAGCAACAGGTGAAAATAATTTCACACAAACACCGGCTAGAGATCTCGTCGAGACACGAGAAACCTGACCGGCTCACAGATCCCGTCAAAAGCCCACTTTCACGGCACTGCGCTGTCTAAAATCTTGAAAACACCGTCACATTCCGAACAACACTTACACGGTAAGGTAACATAAAACAATAAATACCTTTTCCTTCGCCCGTCCGGCATGTTTTTGCACTGATTTCGCGATTAACGCACCTTTACTTTCAGCCATTTCAATCACTGTTTCATTACCGACCGTCTTTATTTCGATTCACCATCAATCTGCATCCAGATTTGGTTGCAGCTCTGTACTGTCACACGTCAAAATCCAAATGCGTGTTGCTCAGAGAATGGCACTCTGGCGGACTGAGCCGGCTGAGCCCAATTCTAATTTATGGTTTGTTTGTTACTTCGATAGATGGCTCTCATAACGTTAAACGGAAAGGAAAATTGTTAAAGTTCTCATAATGCGTTATAGAGGGCGATGTTATCAACAAAACCGCTGTACTGTATATGGCCCACAGAATAAGAACTATTTAATTTAATACGATACGATTTAATATGACCATAAAACGGGGCAGAGGCTCTACTTTGAAATCCGTAATTCGAACTTCGTCTATTGCTATCCCTTTTGCTCTCGACGCGTCACTAATTAGCAAGAAAGTGACGGGGCGATACGAAGTTCGAATTACGGATTTCAAAGTAGAGCCTCAGGTTCTACGTCATTTAATAAAAGTAAAAATTAGAGTAAAATGAAATGGCACCCTCGAAATAAGTAGCCAGTAGGCAGTAGCTAATAATATGCTGCAAACCTAGAAGGAGAATCTGTTTACGGCTGCAAATATTTTTTTCTTGTAGTGTTGGAGTCCGACATAATAGAACGAAACGAAAACGATTATTATGATCATTATTATGGCAACTCTTGTGTTTACAAACAGACTTTAGACATATCCTATAATCTGTGCTTGACAGTTAATTTTACGTCTTTACCCTTTCTTTACCATGTCTTTACTCTTTACTTTTACTTTTGTAAATGGTAGATAACCTTTGGTTGGGCGTGGGTTGGACATAACATTTTAACCTCATTTAACATACCTTTACAATCCACATATCCTATAATCTGTGTTACAATCTGCTTTACGTTTGACGTGCATGTCATGTCAAATGTCAATTTGAATACGCGAAGTGAAAAACATAAAATCCATTCGCCATAATACAAAGATTACAAAGAAAGAAAAGAGATACAGACAGCGAATTTCAATATCAGTTTTCATCGGAAGTTATTTATTTTACAAAATGGTATGCATTATTAGAAGCGATGGTGTATCAGTACCCATTTCTCTAATAAATTTGACTCTATTTAGTCTTTACGTCTTCAGGCGACCGAGCTTATACGCAATGCCATCAGTAGGGCTCGGAATTCCGAGCTGGCTAATTGGCAGCGCGCCAAAGACCTCGAATGGCTGAACAGTCGCATGGACGACGGGCGGATGAACCGCTCTCTAGCGCTCATTAAACGGGAAGCTGAAATGGAGAAGGATTTCCAAGAGGTAAGATTGAACGTCGCGGTGTAAGTGGATACAAACAGAAAATTGAGATGGTAAATTTGTATGGAGCTGGGAAAATTTCGACCAACCCACCAACACGACCCGACATCAAGTAGCATAGCAAAAGGGGTAGGTACCTACAAAATACAGGAATTTTCTATGGAACTTATACCTATTGTTATATTAAATTGGGGTCCATCGATGTTTTCACAGGGCCAATTTTAAGTTGTGCCTAGGCTTGTTTTTGTGCTTGATCAAAGAATCAACACAAAGTTGGTTGGTTATGGTTTGTTAGTCTTAGGTCCAACAGAGTTAGGTTTGTATATGTTAGGTTAGACTGTCAATCTGTGTGCAGCAGGTCAACTAGCAAGAGTTCTAACGAGAGCTTAAATAAAAACCATTCTGCTGTAGAGCCCCATTACCCATTAAGTGTATTTCTTCCTTTGTCCTTATTATCTTGTCCCTGCAATAGAAAACTTTTTTTGATATCGACGCTTGAAAGGCGAAATGGGATAAGCGAATTTTTTTGAGATATTCAATTATATTATACCGTTCAAATGGGCAGATTTTTCTGAGACGCATGAGCTTGGTCTCGCCTATGTCGACTTTTGTGTCGCTTATCCCATTTCACCTTTCAAGCGTTGATATGTTGCTTAAAAAAAACATACTGTTGTGAATATGCTAGCACAATGCATAAAAGTAAAAACCTCTCGCTCATTTGCTGAGCACTTTACCACAATGATTTTGCTGAAATCAAACATGGAGATATCTTACAGAAGCCTTACATAAAAAAATCATATTTGAAAATAAAAACTATTAATAAAAGTTATATGGGTGTGTAATGTTTTTAATAACAACTATTTTCGAATTTTCATTTTGCGTAATACTAATTGCATAATTTTAATCTGCAGAAATGATTAAATAGTTTAAAAACAAAATGGATATAAACAAATTGCAAAATTTCAAAAGCAATAACAATTTAGTAGCATAGTAATGAATCTACATAACAGACAATCAGTATAATGTTCGCTTTGTTTTGTATTTATTGCTTATTACCTTCTTTTTTAATAAAAATCAAGCTCATAATGCTAATGGCATTTACACAACATTGAATAAATATCTGAATAGTAATATCACGGGAAAATCTTACAATTGACCTAGGTAGTCCCAAACTAGGTTCTAGGCTTGTACGTGGTGTAACCTACAGTTTCTATTTAGTCCGGTAAGTTATCTGGAAATGTTGTGTATACTTGTAATGGGCTTATACACTAGACATAATACCCTAACCTGTTACAATGATATAAACGCTTTCTGTAGGTATTTGCTGTAAGTGTACCTTTCAATAAATAAAAAAACCGGTCAAGTGCGAGTAGGACTCGCGCACCGAGAGTTCCGTATTTAAGATATTTTTCTTAGTAAATTGCAAAAGAAAATAGTCATTTTGTTATGAAATTTATTTTCTATGCAATAAGGTCCATTATGAATAGCCTAAATTTTAATACACATTTTCTACGTTTTTTTTTTATTTCTCAAGAACTGTAAATAATGAACACTTCATTTTATTTTTCCCATAAAAGAAAAGTAATTATCTATATGTCAGGATTTTTTCAGATTTTTGGATTCATAAACTTCGGAGATAAGGGGGACAGTCATTTTTGGTAAATTTTTGGCTATAAATCAAAAAAAGTATAACCCAAATAAAATAAAAAAGTTTTGAAATGTGCAGATTAAGTTAAGACCTTTCATATGACACCCCATTTGCTATAAATGCTATAATCAAACCACTTTCATTTTTCAACCCCCCACTCTAGACCCCTTTTCATATTTTTTTTACTAAAAACAGGTGCGGGCAACCAAGTTATACAACTATGCCAAAGGACATGGCTAAACTGAAGTATGGGCGACTGCCCTAGCAATGTATAAACATTGTAACTAGTAAAATGTTATGCTAATGAGCTGAATATTAGTATTCTGCATGAGAAAAGTTTCAGGAACTTTTCATATCGTTACAATCCTGAAAATAAATCGTAGAAACTCCTTCGAATACAAACTGCAACAAGGTAACAGAAAAAGATTTTGCTATGAACTTTTGGCTTGGCGCTTCTATTAACATTATATTATATTATGTACATTATACTAGCGACTGTCGGAACTTGGTGGAACACCCAACAGCATCTTGAGTAAAACTCACTTGTACTGGTTCCACAATAATAATTTTATTTTATGTTTAATTATATACAAGTGTGTTTTTCTCAAGTAGGCTCTGCTAGGCTTTTGTATGCAGACTTCAACAAATAGGTTAAAAAAAAGATTTCACTATAACTTTTAGCACGACTTTTTATTTTTAAAGACAGGCCTGCGATTGTCCTCTATTTCACCTGGTGTGAATCGATGAGGAGACCGAGGATTATGCTCCCTGGATCAGTAATAACTTATTTACTCTTGCCTTAAAAGCATATAAGTTATATATTCGGAAACACAGACGGAGGCAGTTCCATTTCTTAGCAGTGCATATCATAAAGTAATCAGTTCGTATCATAAAATATTGAAATAAAACAACAACAATAGGATTAAGGATAAAATCACAAACTCAGCAGTCTGGCAAGGGCGCACCATCGTCGAAGCCAAATAATCTGGCTAGTAGTCTGAATGGAGAATGCCAGATTCTGTCCCACTTTGTATACCCAAATAAACGAATTTCACCAGCTATTTCCGAATTCAGAAGTTCAAAACATGGATGGCTGTTGGTGAGTGGTGATACCACGGACCTGAGTGCTCCCAAGGGTAGCTTCTGTTCCTCACCTCACGCTTGCCTTCACCGGCCGGCTGCGGTGTGCAAAGACCAGGAACATACCCTCACTTCTGGCTTGCCTTTATTGGCCCGTCAGAGTGGAGTTGAAAGAGCTATATGCTCGAAGGGCGGATTTGTTGCATAAGTGGCAAGTGGCCACCTTATGGTCGTTTAAAGTCCAGAAGCACCTCTCGACCCTTAGCCCCTCTGGAACTGTTGCATTACTGTTGCTATGTATATGCGGCTATTTTGGGAGGTTCATTCCATTGAATTGGCGAGTCACCGCCTGCCATTTCAACCAATGTAATTAGGATTGGCCAGGCAGGTGCCGTTGTTTCATCAATAGTCTTGTTCACCAATCCATATCCTTGTCATTCACAGCGCCTATTTTTAATGTTCCCGTCCTTCTTAAATAGTGTTACACTAACGGATGGTCGTCAATGGAAGCATACTTATATAGTTTGAACTCTGGGACCATCGCCGGATGGTGTCCCATCACTTTACTAAATTCAACTTGTCTAAAGGGCCTCCGCGTGTTGGCTTCGGCTCCATGTACGCCTTCCAAAGGTCCGGGACTCCCATAGTACCGTGATTGGTAAGACATACCTACAAATGATAATAAAAAAGAAAAAAAAGAAACGAAAGACTGTCACTAATATACACTGGTAAACATCGTAGCATGATTGTGCAAAATATGAGTTTTTGATAATTCAGTAGCTCTGCCTATCCCACTCTGGGAACAAAGGCGTGAGTTTATGCATGCATGCATGTAATGTAACAAATAATTTCACAATTTAAAAATGTACGACATCTAAGGCAACAATTCTGCTGTCGTGATTTTCAAGATTAGTATTTCTGATCCATTGTCATTGAGCTCTAAATATATTCTGAGAACCGCGGTAAACAACCTACAAACCGCATTAACTCTTCGTTGCTTCTCATATTTATTGGTTGTAGAATGATTTTAGCTAACTGTAGATTGTACCTCTATTGTTAACCACCGTGCTAGGATGGTGAGTAAAAGGCCAGGCAATGAAGGCATGATATGTCTCCGCAGTCTTTGCGTGGCTACAAGTGCTACAACACAGTTTATACATCTCATGATGAATCGATAGGTAGGCTAAGTCCGTATAGAGTAGGTAGCGAGAGGTTAGTAAGTAGGCGAGCACACACAATAAGTCCGATAAACAAGCGAGGGTCAAAAGTAAGAATCAGAATATTTTCGATTAATATACGGAAACAGTGTTGTTTTGAGACTTAAAAAACCAGAAATATATCTGTAAGTGTTGCTTAGGTACTTACTAACAAATCTCATACTGAGGTTTTATCATAAAGCTCGCAAACTTATTTTTGAAAAGGAAAAAATGTAACTATGATTTGCTTATAGGTACCTACATAAAAATAAAGATTTAAAGATGTATGATCTGTAATTATGTAGGCCCCCCGGGCACTTTTACAGATCCATTTCTACCAGCATTTAAGAGAAGACCACAGCAAAGAATATAATCATCAACTTCGTAATAAAATCATTGAAGTAACTGAGCTAACCATAGTAATATTAATGTGAAGATGTTTAACATATTTTGGTACTTTTGTATTGTTAGCTCGAAACGTATTAAAATTCGTTTTAGTGATATATACTTTATTGCTTAATATCAGCTAGTAGATAGTTCTAAAGCTTGATTGTTACCAACGGCCGTTTATCATTCGGTTTTAGAGGCATTCATTGCAATCTGAAAGAACCGGTATATTTATACAGAACATACTTACCTCCCAGAAGTAAGATTTAAATTATTTAATTCAGTAAAAATTGGATCATGCTGCCAATTACACTTCAAACTGCGATTTATTATTTTGTAAAACGGTTTTAATGAACCTTTTTCGAACGATGGCCACCGTAGTGCTATAAAGTCATTGTCAAGTAAGTATCAAACTCGTCAAACTCATATCAAACTGTCAAAAATGCCAGAACAATTGATTTTGAAAAAATCTGTTCATGGTTTAAATAACTATAAAAATAGATGGCGAAATTAACGTAAAAGTTTTTCATGAGTTTAAGTTGTTTAAAAAGTGGCCTATATACAATTCAATTTCGGCTTCTGTCCATATGGACAACTTAAAGTGGACTAAATATTTTGGTCGTGCAAGCTTCATACAAGATAGATTATCCGGGATCTTAAAACTAGTAAGTATTTCTCCCTAGTTGTATGATAAAAAGGAGCTTTACTCTTATGCGGACTAAGTTGTGGGCAAAAGGAAGCTTCCGTGTTTGACCCATATCTATAAATGTATGTTTTTATAGAATATAAGGATTTTGATGTACAATTTACAATGAGTTTAATGCAGTTCTGCTTGAGTGCAAGCTAGAAATATCCTACAGTCTGCTGAATAACATTTATACGGTGTTGGGTATCTTTTTAAATAAGTTTGCACCCACATAATAATTATTATAACCGCAAAATGTAAAAAAATTCAATGTTTTGTAACAAAAACAAATTAACCTTACCTATGTACCTATATACGTAAGTATATATTATGTATGTGTATGCTGAATGCGAGTAGCACAGAACGGGTCACGGTGGAGATCTTGGGAAAAGAATGTCCAACTGTGGACGTGTTACGGCGGCTGACACTATGATGATGATGATGATGATGATGATGATGACGATGATGATGATGATGATTATGACGATGATGATGATGATTATGATGATGATGATGACGATGATGATGATGATGATGATGATGATGATGATGATGATGATGATGATGATGATGATGATGATGATGATGATGATGATGATGATGAAAATGTATATATGTTTATAAATTCGCGATTGTTTCAAAAACGACTTTACTGATTTGGTTAAGTCATTTGGGAATATTATTCTCGAATTTTTCAAATGGTATTTATATTTAATATACTGTGACATTCACACGGTGTTTCTCGGGGCAAGCTATAAACATCCTACTGTCGCGTAAATTCATTAACCGACTTCAAAAAAAGGAGAAGGTTCTCAATTCGTCGGGATATTTTTTTAAATGTTTGTGTCCCGATATCTCAAAGACCAATGGACAGATTAGAATTTTTTTTCTTTGTTTAAATGAGTATACTTTTTAGTTCGTTCCATTGTCAACACGGTCAGGAGCTGATGATGGGATCTTGGAGAAATCAAAGGAACTCCTCAAGTCAAATATTATAGGCACATCTATAGCGATTTCGGTATTTTTCACTGTAACTCGTGCATTTGCTTTTGGAAAGCATTATATGGTGAAGTAGAACTGATGATGAAGACCACAGATGGCCACCGGAACTCCTTATCGGTTCCTTTTTATTTTTTTACTTTTCGATTATCTCAGTTAGTACCTACATCAACTCTGATTGCGAGGAGCAGGAGCACGGGGTAAATCACGCTGGAGATTTTTACCTTAGATAAGGCAAACAAGCACTCAGGCCAACTCATGGTAAGTCACTGTGACTTGTGACCCACATTCATTTTATATTCTCAAGACTATAATCTGAAGAATGCAATCCTAAGTCCGCAAATGCATTGCAAACCCTATGGTCTAACAATAAATGCTTCTGTGCTAGTAATAATATTTCAACGGTTGTCTTATCCCCAAGCAAGAACACAACAATGCAAACACTATAGCTTGTAGGTAGGTGAAAAAATAAGATGGTCATAGCGATCCGGACGGACCTTGTACAAGGTCCCGCCATCACTAAATAAAGATTTATATATTTGGGAAAGGACTATGTCCAGCTGTCGACGTGTTTTTAACCGACTTCAAAAAGGGAGAAAGTTCTACGTTTCACTGCATGTATTTTTTTATGTATGTTCACCGATTTCTCCGTTAATTGTGGACCGATTTCAATTTTTTTATTTTTATTTGTTAGAGTATACTTCCGAGGTGGTCCCATGGTCACAAAATCTGAATCTGATGAGAGGATCAATGAGGAATTGAGGGAACTCCTCAAACATTGTAGACAAACATTAACGATTTTAGTATTTTTAGTAACGAGTCTAGCAATGGCATTCAGAAAGTATCACTTTGTGAAGTGGAACTGATGATGAAGACCACAGATGGCCACCGGTACTCCTCAACGGTACCTATTTTTGAGCGACTACAACGGAGAATATTTATTACTTGTTGAAATATGACTATGATTTTCCCGTGGCGTTACTTGCAGCGCGATTGATATATCTTAAAGTTTCATATCAACTAAGAAGTGGGACTACGTAACAGCGTATTATGATCACTAAAAAGTATAAAATAAAATAAATGTTTAAAAAAACAAAACCCCGCCTCCAAAAACGCAAAAATAACTGTCAAAAAAGGCATTATATTTAAAGCAAGCCGGTGGGTTTTTCAAAGTTGCTTTGTGATTAGGTACCTACTATTTCTGTTTCAGCCTACTACGTCTACTTTTTTCATCTCATTATATTAGAAGAAATGCTGAAGTGACACAAATCGGTTCACCCTGTTGCGGCATATATAACTTTGTAAGTAATAATTCTTTGAGGCATACTCTATCGCCATATTAGACTTTGCGCATAAACTGTTATCGCAGAATCTACATTTGCATAGTTTGATTAGGTACGCAGAATTACGTTAGACCTTTCGGTCATATTTTTCATGCTCCGAATCATGTCTTCGCATAAATTAAATGAGCATAAAATTATTTTGCCGAAAACTATCATTGCAGACATATGTTTTGTCATAACATTATTTGACTGAATTATCGACGAACGTCAAAAACTAACGTAGCACCTAGTTTTTGATAAGGTCACAATTCTCCTAACCTAACCTACTTTTCTGGTAGCAGTTCCATGCCGTCCATTCGCGTATCCGTTTATCCACAAGTATGTCCTCCTATCTATTCATCTATCTGTCCGCATGTCCATCGGTCCATCAGTCCGTCCGTCCATGGATGTATGTATGTCACACATGAAAATATTTAAACCACGCGCTAAACTAGTAAAAGTCTGACCTTAACCGGAGGTTTTAACCACCTTCAAAAGAAGGGGATGTTCTCAATTCGTCGGTATTTTTTATGTATGATTTGCTACCGATTATAATGATTCATTTTGAAAAAAAACTTAATTTTTGGTCCTATAGGATTGGCGTGATCTGCCGACGTCGGATGGAACTCATCAAAATTATAGAGTCACATACAGCGTTTTGCGGAGTCGCGCTCTCCACTCAAGAACACTTCTACCCCAGCGGTTATCGGTTCTTCTACAGATATGGCCAGCCCACTGCCACTTCAGCTTGCTAATTCTCTGTGCTATGTCGATTACTTCGGTGGTGGCTGACTCGGCAAACGTACATAGTGTAGGACGCCCTCCGGCAAGATGGAGCGATAATTTGCGGAACGCTGCTGGCAGATGTTGGATGCGACAGGCCGAGGACAGGGTAAAATGGCGCACATTAGGGGAGACCTACGTCCAGCAGTGGACTGATATAGGCCGATGATGATGATGATACAGCGTTTGTGGTATTTTTAGTACGCATTTACATTCCAAAATCACCATTTGGTAAAGGACAATTGCTGATTAATCTACTTTTACACTTCTAAAATCTATGAGCGCTTTCCAAGACACCACTCCTGAGAAGAAGCATCGCAAGAAACTCAACGGTCATTTATTTAATGAATTTAATAGTGCCACCTATGTATGTAAGTGTATAGATACCAAAGTATGTATGTAGGTATGTTTACCTATAATACGGAATAAAAAATCAGATCTTTTTCTGTACCTCCTTAAACATTCCACCGAGTATGGAGTAAGGTGGAATCTTGTGGTTGCTACTGTCTCGTTATTGCAATTGACTTAAATAACTCTCTCTAGGACTACTGTTTTGAACAACGACGCCTCATTAGGTATTAGTCGCCAGTCTGGTTTGATTGTAGTTTTAAAAGTCTGCGTACAGTTTATTTTTTATTGGGTACCTACATCTTTTTATGTATGAATTTACGCCTATTAAGCGTCGTGCTCGCGCGACGGAGCACCACAGAGTTAACTCCTTTGCCAAGTTCATAACGAAAAGATGCACTAAGCGACTCTAGAGTAAATACTACTTCTGCTTAACGTAAATTGTATTTTTACGGAATTCGTACGCTTCAGGGTCTAACGGTTTCGTCAATTAATGGTCACTTACCAAAGTGGCCATACGTCTGAAAGACCGCTTCCCATAATTACCATTCCTATAAAGGCTGGTTTTTAGGTAAACCACTTCCCAGAAGGGCCCTTGCCCAAAACAACTAATCCTCAAGTCACCCACTTCCCAAATTGACCATTTTCCTATAATGGCCTTTTCCCAAAATGGCTACTTCTTAAAAACGAGAACATCTCTGAAACACCTCTTCCCATAATGACCATTGCTATATAGATTGGTTCCCAGATTGACCACTTCCCAGAAGAGCCATTTCCTAAAACGACTACTTCCATATTCGCCGAGGCCGCACTGGTCAGGCGATGGCGACGCGACAGCGACGTTAGTAAAACAAATACCTTTCAAGCTAAGTTTCATTGACTAAGCGACATGCGACAAGATTTTGATTATGTCTCTCATAGTATTCAAATGTTTAGTAATGCAGTAACGTGTCCGTATTGCATATTTAACAACAACGATAAGCGGCGATATTTTGATTTTCGTTAAAGTGACGACGATTCGCGGCGATTTAACGGCGACCAGCAAACAAATGTAAAACACCACGTAAAAGCGGCCACACTGCAATGTCGCTTGAGCGACAGAGCAAGAGGTATTCCGCGCGACTAGAGGCGGAAAGAGACGCTTCGCGACAAAATCAAATTAGTCAATATGGAAGTAGTCGTTTCAGGAAATGGCCCTTCTGGGAAGTGGTCAATCTGGGAACCAGTTTTTTTTAAGAATCATGGAAAGTAGTCTTCCAGACATATATGGTCGCTTTGGGAAGTGGTCAATCTGGGAACCGGTCTTTATAGGAATGGTCATTATGGGAAGTAGTCTTCCAGACATGGTCATTTTGGGAAGTGGCCATTACGTGACGAAACGGGTCTAACCTCTAAGCTAGTAAGCTAGAAAGTCCTGTATTTCAGAGGTCAGCGTCCTTTCCCACTTTAACTCTAATTATAATTGCATGATGTGTTATCAATAAAAAAGTTAAATGTAGATCGGCAAGGCCAGTCGTCTCTTTTCTTTTTTCAGACAAAGTGAAGGCATATGAATCCCATTGATATGAAAACTTCATAATTCACTTTATTCCCGTTCTATATTTTGAGACCAGCTCTAGGTTTCCGGGGGGCGTCGTCGACAAGGGTCCCAGAACTCACCAATTAGAAAAAAGAATAAATTGTATTAGTTTTAATTAAAATACTGTTGTTATGTTAATAAAACAATTTTAATTTTCTGTTAGGTGAAAGAAAATGTTATTTTATTGCTACAGGTTTATAAATATACATATATCGAACGGGATATGATAATGGCGCTCAGATGATGATCAGATCGAACATGATAAACATGCTTTAGTGTACTTCAGTGTACATCGCTTTATACCTGCAGCTCAAAGGCTAACTACACGCAAAGGTCTATCAGCGCCCTTAGAGTCCAGCAAACAATGCGTTTAGGGTTAGAGCATGCAACGCGTCGGGCTTGAAGGCAAACACGCGCGTCTACGGCTTTCCGGCCCAGGTTGCGAGACGCAACAACAGCATCCTGCGCATCATACTCGTAGCGGACATATTTCGGTATCTACAGCATTAAGTAGGCCTGCACCGCACCCGTTGGACCACCCCATTAGGCAGTACCATTGATGGTACAAATGACATTGATCCCACTAGGATCATGAAAAAACATACAAGTGTAACATTCGGCGTTACTTGCATAATATGATGAACATTCGTACATTGTGAATATTTATTTTATGTATGTTCACCGATTACTCCGTCAGTTGTGGACCGATATTAAAAATTATTTTTTGGTTTGATAAAGTATACTTCCGAGGTGGTCCCATTGTCACCAAATCTGAATTTGATGACGAGATCAGTGAGGAATTGAGGAAACTCCTCAAATATTGTCGGCATACATATAGCGATTTTAGTATTTTTAGTAACAAATCTAGCATTTGCATTCAGAAAGTATCACTTGATAAAGTAGAACTGATAATGAAGACAACAGATGGCCGCGGGAACTTCTTAACGGTACCTATTGCAAGGGTGGCGATAAGATATCTCGATTAAGATAGTGAGAGACTACAATGAAGAATATTTATTTGTTGAAATATGACTATGACTTCCCCGCGGCGTTGCGTGCGCTGCGCTTGAAATAACTTAGTTTCATATCAACTAAGAAGTGGGACTACGTAATAGGTACCATTAAATACGTCTTGCATTGTGCCTTCGGTAGTAAAAACGAGTTTTGACAAAGTATTCGGAACGGACTCATGGACACACTGCTTGTTGTCCCATTGCTATTCGAGGGAGCCCTGCCTCCCGGCCTTTTTCAAGGCAGTTTGCCCTTCGAGCATCTAAAGATTTCCAGCGAACCTAAGCTACCTACTCTTGCGGGGTTTTGGACTCGTGGTGAATGATTTCTGACGAAAGCAAATAGCAGTGGAACAAAAAGTAAAGGGACCACTAAGCCTAACATCAATTTTGTAGTGGTGTGGTCTCTTAACAACATTGTACTTCCACCTATCACCAAGTAAAACTGCTTGTTGCCGAGCTAACTATTAAACTTTTTATGTGGCCATGACACTGCAGCGCGCCACTGCGGTGGACCTTATTGGAGCTGAAAGACTTTAGCACATTCGCTAGTATGCTCGAGTAAATACTCAAGTCTATCAGCACCTCTAGGTATGATTCCGATGTTGGCGACTGCAACATAGGTAAATGAATTTTGACCAAGGTGAGCGACCTGGGCCTCCATTCTACTCGGTAAAACAATATTGCTTTTGATATGTTATCCTGTCATCAACGTTATGAACTCTCATTTAGGTACCTACTTGACATTAAAGGCGGCCGAGTTAAAAACCATGATAACACTTCAAAAGCAATATTGTTTTACGGCATAGATGAGTTCCCGGTCGAGCGAGACGTCGCGATCGCATGGGTTGGTTAGCGTTTCATATAAATTCAAACTAATCTCGAGCGACCGGAATGATAGTGGCGCCCTCATAACACAATTGATAGGATAAATAGCTTATTATTGCTGTCCCCGCCTATGCCTTGCCGCACCCATGGTGCAGAGGGCCTCAGGCGATGACAAGCTCACTCTCGACAGAGCGGCACCACTGTGATCGGCTCTACCGGCTCTCCGTCGACCTCCAGACTTCCAGACCTCCAGCTGCTACTCGTAAGCAATATTCGCGACCCTGGTTTTCCCTCTTCGAATGGTTTGGTCAATCCATCACCGCGCTATTTCCGCTGTAATAGGTGATTGTCAGCACAGTACAGTAGATCTTTGTTACGCATTGTTATCGGCCAGAAAACCCGAAGGATCCACCTCAGAGGCTTATTAACTATAACTTGGAGTTTAATTGTTAAGCCCCTAGTCACTCTCCATCTCTTGCGGCCAAATTGAAGCAGGGACTTCACAGTGGATTCAAAGAGAGAGATTTTTATTTGGCGTGTTAACCCATTGGACTCCCAAACGGGTCTAGTTGGACAAAATTAACCTTCGAGTAAGCAACTTAAAGGAGCGTCCTCACTGAATGCTCTCAGCGAGGACGCGCTCCTTACGTAAGCTAAGCTAGTCAGCTATATTTAGGAGACAATGATTTTAATGTACCTACGGCATTAATAGTTTACGGCACATTTCAGCCTAATATGCGTGAGGCAAGAGTGCATGGCATTCGCCAGTAGTTATCCTTCAAGTTATTCCTCAACAGTAGTTTAACAATGAGTGGATTTTTATATGTTTTAGTAAATGGAAAACCTCTTCGTGGCGTTACGGATTCAAAGTAACTGGTTTATCCAGCGATGATATAATCTCTTATTGTAAATAATTCTGACAGAGCCATCTATTGAGACACTTTGTAAATAAGAGATCTTGCGAGTAACGTGTCCTTACTATTATTTCTAAATATCTTTTTGTAGTTCTTCAGAAAAACGAATACCACCGCATTGTTTTAAATATTTGTCTACACTACATCACATAAAACCCAATATTATAACTATATTTTCTTAGCCAAAGCTTCTATGGACACATGGCATTGTTCATCCGATGAACGCAACCAAAAAAATTCACGTTTTGGGACGTACAGTGATAAAAAAAAAAATTAATACTGTTTATTTCATTTTTAAATGCACGTTCACTGTCCACATTTCACGTAAAACGGATCGTCATACTTGATCATATTGTTATCTGTTATCTGTCAGGTCTCGATGGCAAACAAAAAACATGAAAAAGCCAAGTAACCAACTTTTAATTACTTTATTATTATTCGAAAGTTCTAAGAGAATTCTAAACATGTAATAATTAATTAAAGAATTTTCGAATGTTACAAGCTAGTAAGAAATTTCTATACATGCTTAGGGCAGTTGTTTAGCCATGTCCTTTCAAGTTGATAGCATTTGTAGTTGCTGAGAAAACCTGCTGTGACATACAGACAAACAGACAGACAACGAAGTTTCACCATAAGGGTTCCTTTTTTACCATTTTGGTACGGAACCCTAATAAATAGTGATGCTATTCAATGAAACACAACCTATAAATAAATCTAACCAATCATCTGACTGATTACGGCTAGAAAAGCTGATTGCAGATAAAATTAAGGAAACAATAAAAGAAATGCGTTTCAGTGATTGTAATATTATTCTTTGATTCACTACATTAAATAAAAATAGTTTTATGTTAACCTCCAATTCTTTATTACTTATCTATCGCCCTTTGCAAAATAGCTCTTCAAGATTCTCTAGAGCAGCGCTGACTTTAATGCCAGATTACGCTGAGTTTTTATCTGTTCTTGGTTATGTTGGTAAATTATTTTCTTTCTTTCTTTTTCTTTCTAAAATTTCCCGAATACAATGAAAGTAGTTTTTTTTTTACAAAGCTAACTTGTTTTCAACACTACGCTTTAAGCCTCCTAGAACCGAAGTTCATTATGCTTAAACATTATTCTTGCCTAATAAGGCCCACATAAATTTGTCAATGGAATATGAATCTATTGTGGACGAAATAAAGTCAATTTTCTAATTTGATCATGAGTCATAAAAAACGATTTTACGTAACACCTGGCCATAATGTGAGTTTTATCGCACGCTGCGCGCACGGTAAAACTCGCATTGTGGCCAGGTGAAGACGTAAAATTGTGTACTCATCACGGGCAGTAAAAAAGAAAGCCCTTTATCGCATATTTACAACCCTCGCCTACGGCTCGGGTCTCAAATACCTGCGATTTCGGGCTTTCTTTCTTTTACAGCCCTTGTTAAGTAATGTACTATTACTTCCTTTGCACTAGATCTTTATTTCAATGGCAGTATTATTTACTATTTTTAGTACAAGGAGCCTCAGGAGGTTAAAATTATTATTCCAGCGAACCGATCATGCAGCCATTGTGAACGCCAGAGCCCAAAAAGAGACATCCCTAGGCATCGAAGTGGCGAAGGTCCGACGCGATGAGGTTAACCGTCTGCAGCGGAGACACTTTCTTCGTGAGCGGGATGCTGGTCTGGTGGAACTGCAGAGGAAGCTGCAAGCTGGTTACAACTGTAGGGACTTACAGCAGCAGATTTTGCATAATCAGTATAAGAGGCTGGAAGATAAGGTTAGCACTCAATTATAAAGGACTTTCAAATCATCATCAGAAATATTTTTTTTACACGATCTCCCAAAAAAAGGAGTGTAATGTTTTCAGGCCTTCTCAGAACTTCTTAGGGCCTGAGCCGATTTAGATGTGTGTGGTATCGTTAGAATCCTTTTACCATCCCGGATGACATTAGAAAACATAGACTGTTAAAATTAAAACAACAATGGCAAATAATGCTGTCGGGTTTTTAAAGTTTGTTTTTCATATATTTATCGTATGGATAAAAAAAAAACCAATAATAAGTACCAACTAGATAACTAGTCCCATACAAAATCAAAGCTAAATTTCTGTCCGCGTGCGGAATATTTACTTTAGTTGCATTTGTTTACTAACGAACCGAGACTAAAGTTTTAAAACAGTTTTAAGTTTAACCTAATAACAACCATGGTAGGTAGGTACTTAGTAATAAAGTTACAAATCTTCAAAATTTGATCTCATTCCTACAACCATTCGTCTCATAACATGAACACGTCCATAAATGACATTTGTTACTTACAAACGAAAAAACATGTTGAATAAATTTTATTGTAAAATCTACGTAAAAATATACGCAATACTTATATTATAAAAACTGATTTTGATGAAAGTTTTGTTTTGTAAACTTATAACTACCCAAAAGCTGGAGATATAAGGGCTCATTAAAGAAAACGTGGCGAGTTGGGCGGTACGACCTGCGATAAAATTAAACATAGCGATGATGTATTGAGCATATTAAAAAGAGTAAGGCCAGAGTTCCACTGCGAGTGGATCGGGCCCGGTTCGGATTCCGTTTGGCTTACAACGGCATCTCCTCAAGAGGTTTCGTGGTGGAAATACTCGAAGTCACCGTTGTAAGCTAAAGCGAATCCATACCGGGCTCGCTCTGCTCTCAATGTAAGGCGGGCATAAGCGTTTATATAGACGCAACACGTGTTCGGAATTATCTGCGGAGACGCACATTAACGAAGTAACTCGTACACTCAGAGTCGAGACGACGCATCTAGGTTTTACCAGAAAGTACATGGCAGTGCGCTCACAGTCGAGCAGGTTGAGGTCAAACCGCGGCGGAAGCGAGGTTGAGGCTTGGGGCGCGTAAATGTTCGTCTTCAGTGTTATTTCGTCTCTTTCGTTTTCGTTTAATCAACTGGAATGAAGCATAGCCGCCTGCGCCTCGACTCTTTACTACGCCTCGACCGTGCCGCGACGACGCTGCCTTGGCGCGTTCCTATACAAAAAACGCTTCCGCCATGCTTTTAGAATGCTTTTTAGTATGCAAACGAGCCGCCGTTTCTCCTCTCAGTGCATTTGTGGCTTAAAAGAGCTATCACCTTCGTTTTTGCTTTTTCTGTGAATTGTTACTTTCAATCATTCCTTTTCTACACTTCTAGGCTGTAGAAGAGAAGGCCTACAAAACCCTTAAGTCAGCTCTGTTCGACGACAATGAGATGAGAGAGCGAGAGTGTAAAGAGAAGATGGAGCGGAACTCCTTGTATTGCAAGGAGCTGCAACAGCAGCTAGTGATGCGACACAGGCAGCGCCAGTGCCAGTACGAGGATACGCTGATTGAGAAAAAGATGCTGGAGGACGTGATGAGGACCCTAGCCGATGAGGACAAGAGGTATCTATAATAATCCCAGGAACAATCAAATTTCTCAGGGTAATATATAATTATCATATATGTACAGTCAGGACTTTAATTTTTATGCCACTATGGAACCCTGTCATAATGACAGCGTCAAACCACATGAAATAAATTACGTCAAAATTAATGATAACGTTATGCGACAGGGTTCCATAGTGGCATAACAATTTAAGTCCTTGACTGTACAGTTCACACACAAAAAAAAAACGTCATCCGGGATGGTAAAAGGATTCTAACGATACCACACACATCTAAAAATATGTACACATAGACCTTATTGCCATAGTAATAACGTCTGTGTACATATTTTTGAGACTTTGTTGTGTTACATATCGGTGACCTTGACTGTACAAGTCGACACACGTAAAAAGAGGCCAGGTAGGTCGCTCACCTCAATTACGGACCAAATTGGTGGGGCGACGGGGGGAGCGTGAACCTGCTCTGCTTTGCTGCCTCGCTATTGGTTTGTCAGTAGACAACCTGCGCATACATAATATATCCCCTCCACTAGCCGCTCGGAGCTCTTTTTACGTGTGTCGACCTGTACCTCGTATTCCGAGGTACCTTTACATTATTGTAGCATTTATATCTTAAATTCACGCGTTTGATAAATTTTTGATGTTCTAAGGTTATTTTATTAATATAATTGTTGAACCTTTGTTGTCGACTGTACTTCTAAAAACCTCACTATAAAAAGACGAGTTAAATTAATTCAAACTTGACAGATAGCCATTTATTAATTTTATTGTAAGTTTACAATGAACATTAACAGTACTCACTTAAATCGAACATGCTGGGGAGTTACTATGGCCACCTGTAGCCTGTTTTATAAAGTTACAAATTACAATTTACACGTTACAAGTTTCCATTTGACCCAACCTCGACCAATGACTACCAGCCATTTGAGCATTGTTGCCAGTGTAGACCTGTAAAATTGTTACATGTAGCTTTATAAAACGTGCCCCTGGCGTCTCCATCATCATACCAGCATCATACCATAATTTATTATTCTATGGACATCGAAATCTCTAAAGCGTGCGAAATTTCAATTCAATCTGACATTTAGAAGTAGGTTAGAATCGACTTCCTAGATTTGTTTTTAGTACTAGTTAGTTATAAGTGAAGCCAATATAAATATGTTAGTAAAATAACCAGAATAACGAAAGTTTTACATAACGTGAATGGTTTACCCTTGAAATATTGAAACTCATTTCATAGATAGAACGTTTCACTTCGCCCAGTTTTCATTTTCATTTTCACCGACAGGCACGTGCAGAATGCACGAATGCTTAAGACAACCTGAAACTATAAGGTTTCAGTTGAAATTAGCTTTCGATGAAATGAAATTCGGTGAAATGACACATTCGATGAAATGTTTGTCGATGTTTCAAGGGGATACCAACATGAATACATGTTTTGGTCCCCAGGGAAATGGAGGCGAAACGCGTGCTAACCGAGAAGACTCAGCGCGAGCTGGAAATGTTCGCGCAGGCGCGCAAGGCCTGGCAGCTCAAGCAGCGCGCCGTATGCATCCAGGAGGAGATCGAGCTGCTGAAGCAGCGCCAGGCCGTCTCGGACCGCACCGCCGCCATGTCAGTTATGAGCGCCTAGTACAATGAGTTTGAGCTACTAGGAACCTTATTTACGACATAATAGAATGTAAATGCGAAAGATTGTGTGTGTATGTGTGTGTGTGTGTGTGTGTGTGTGTGTGTGTGTGTGTGTGTGTGTGTGTGTGTGTGTGTGTGTGTGTGTGTGTGTGTGTGTGTGTGTGTGTGTGTGTGTGTGTGTGGTGTGTGTGTGTGTGTGTGTGTGTGTGTGCGCGTGTGCGTGTGCGTGTGCGTGTGCGTGTGTGTGTGTGTTTGTGCGTGTGCGTGTGCGTGTGTGTGTGTGTGTATGTGTGTGTATCGTTGTGTATGGGTACTAGAAAACGATATAAATACTTATTGTATATAGAATTTATTATTTATTTTTCGAATCAAATCGGAGAAATACTGGAAAAGGGCCGAATTTTAAGTACCCGAAACCGACGTGCGTGCATGACTCGATGTATGAATGTGGAAGAAGCGAAAGATTTGTCAAGATCGTAGCAGGTGGAAAGAAGTGGTCTCTGCCTACCCCTCTGGGAAACAGGCGTGATTTAATGTATGTATGTATGTATATAGAAATTAGAAATACAAACTTAAATACTTACATAGGAAACATCTATGAATCAGAAACAAATGTCCGCCCTCGTCACACAAATATCTGCCATTACAGGGATTTGTACCCAGGACCGCTAGCTCCGTAGGCAGGGTCACTACCAACTAGGATAACGCGTCGTCCATCCATATTTATTACTACTTTAATTTGTACATTATTTTTGACGTATATTCGATAATCATTCCTGACGTGTTCGGAACCACATTAGGTTTAGTTAATTCATCATTTTTATTATTCACAGTAAGGCTGAGACAGCACGCAGAATGAGAGAGAAGGAAGAACTCTGCGAAAGGATCACTGCCAAAATAATGGCTGATGAGGTAAACTAATTTGATACCGTCGGTATTATCAGGATGTATCAGTATAATAGAGAATAAGTTTTATTCGCCCCGGATATCGTGTTATATTTTGCTTGAATCTTTTCTTTAGCTATCAAAATATATAACCAAGGATCGTCTACACGTTTTTGTAGAAATTTGCCTTTTTACTAAGCCCAAGGGTAATGTTTTTTGCGTGTGCGTATGTATTTTTGTACTATGACCTAATATAGGCTAAACGGCTTGTCGGATTTTGAAGTGCGAGACACTGCAATCTCGCCTTACTACGAAAACAAATAAAGTGCAACGAGGGCTTTTTTTACGCGTAATTAGATTACCTAGTTACCTACGCGGTTACATTTATAAAATCAAATCAAATCAAAATATATTTATTTGCTACAATACGGTTAAGTACAAAGTTTTAGAACAGTTAGTGCGTATTCAACCCGCAAGCGAGTGTGCAAATTATGAAGTACTAGAGGACGCCCGCGACTTCGTACGCGTGGAATTAGTTTCCCGCTACTCCCCCCATTTCTTCCCGTTGGGAGTCGACTTTCGGAAAATCCTTTCTTAGTGCTCACTTACATCATGAAAGGAACCCATGTACCAAATTTCAAGTTTCTAGGTACAGTAGTTTCGGCTGTGCGTTGATATGTCAGTCAGTCAGTTTAGCCTTTTATATATATAGATATATATATTTTTTGGGTTGTCGCCTTAAGGGCCAAAGACTTAAGTCCTTGCTTTTGTTAGCAGGATACTGAAAATTACATTTAAAAGGGGCAGAGATGAAAATCCCTTCCGGAGACCTGGGAATGGAGGGCCCAGGTACTGCCGGGCTCGCACCGGCTAAAAACACCAATGCCCCTTGTTATTATACTATTGTATTACAATTATTATATTACACAATAGAAACATACACTCGTGAAACATATCCCTCGTGCATCTTGGGCACTCGGCAGTTAGTGGACCGATGGTTGGCGAGGCCTACTAGTTACGAGTCAGGCAATCCCGTTTCCGCCGAGGCATATGCTATGCTCTTCTCGAACAATGTGAGGAAATAATAGAAATAATAATACAATTAATTTGAAACATGATTTCGACGAATTGAGACAGAATCTCGTCTTTTTTTTTAAAACTACGAGTATTAACAGAATCCGCTTTGTAACGGTAACTGCCTACGAACAGAGAACCCGAGTAGCGGGTTGCGGGTGCTGAATGTGTTAAGGTAATTTGACGCACAATGAATTGCCGCCAGTGTGTAGGCGTTCCTTGGCTTAATTTGATTACTGGAAATGTCATTCAACATTGAACAGCACTGTTAGCACAAGTTGCACGCGACTTGATTGTCGCTTGGATCTCCCTTTCTATCTAGTCAGTAACAATAGAGAGACACACTGAGAGACAAGCGACAAAATACAACTTGTGCTACCCGTGCAGTTGACACTATAATATTCTGTGCTAAACTTATAAGGCGGAGCGTGTAGAACGGAGCGACATCATCAGAATGCTGCAAGAGCAGGAGTACCTTGAGAAGAACGTGAACGACGAGCTGGCCGAGAAGCGCAAGGTGGTAATGACGCGCGAGGACACCAAGCAGGCGCTGACCCAGCAGATGAACCTCCGCATCCAGCAGGAGAAGGAGCTGAAGGCCCGGAGCCTTAAATTCCGGTTGGAGGTTTGTTCGTCAAAAATTTTGGTCGAATCTCACATAATCTGTGAAATTTGAGCTTAGGTACGACGACGAGCGTAGCGGGAGGAAGGTTAGGTTGAATTGTGTTTGAAACAGCACGCGAAGCCCCTGCAGCGGCCAGCGAGAGCCAGAACAGTTGTTTACGGAAATTTGCTGCAATATGGAAGTCGTAAGAGGCGACTAAGGGAATAAAGGCTTGTATAGCTCATGCAATTTATGATGGCGAGTGGGCTTTACTTGTGGTAAACACATATCTGTATACGTGTCAAAGTGTGCGTGACAGCGAGAGCGGGTATGGTAAGCATAAAAAATAAAGAGAAGTATAATATTGGACACTACACTTATTATACTGTCGCAAACCCTCTAGCAAATAATGATAAGAAATAATGCAATTAAGTATTTTAAACCGACTTCAAAAAAGGAGGTTCTCAGTTTGACCGATTTGATTTCTCCATCAATTATGGTCCGATTTCAAAAATTCTTTTTTTGTTTTGTTTGACTGAGTTTACTTTATAAAGTTGAATTGAATTCCCTTAACAAAATTAAGTGACGGGTCTACCCCTTTGTCGGAATAGCCCCGCTTGACCTTAAATATTATAAAACAACAAACTACTTATTTATGTTCTTGATGTGATATGCGAACTACTTAGTCATACTACATGTAGTAGCGACACTAGCGACCTTCTTGGTTGCATCTTCTACGAAATTGATGTACCTACCTAACTCTATCTTGTCGCGAAGATGACATTTCAAATGTCTCCGTATTTTCTGTCTTAAAATTACGTACAATTTTATGTTACTTAAAATTAAAACATATCTGTAGGTTTGTCTTTATTTTAGAGGGCTTATTATTGCCGTGTTTCTTGGGTGACTAAACGTGGATCAAACATCTGTCACTCTCATACTTATATGTATGTACTTGTCAGAAAGTGTCGAATGTTTTATTACCGTTTTGTCAAGCGATAAACACGGATAGGCCCACAGTTCTAAATAAATTTACTATTTTTATTTTAGGATACTTCAAAATAAAAATCCGTTATACCTCGCTATGAATAACTTTGCGTTTTTTCCGGATATTGGACATGCTGACGGTAGTTCGTGGCAGTAAGCGTCGTGGAAACAATATGCACAAGTAACTCGCGACGGCGCGCTCGCGACTGATCGCTCCGTCAGACACGCACACTACCACAATGTGCATGTACACGTTCAACCACTAATAAAGCCCACTCACCATCGTGAATTGCATGAGCTATAGTATTGTTAGGCGATGGGATTGCAACTTGTCACTAATATACACTGGTAAACATGAGATGTTCGTAAGTTAACAAGGAAACACACGTATCGATGCACAGCTGATTTAATACTGACGTTTAACAGAGTGCCCAGCGCCGCGTGACGTCACATATCAAAACATCATATCATAACCTGTTTGTGCAAAATGTGGTTACAGAATGAACGACAAGTTTTTAAAGTTTTTGGTAATTGGCTCTGCCTACCCCACTCTGGGAATGAAGGCGTGAAGGTATGTATGCATGTATGTATGCCGCAATATACTTGCATAAGCCAATAAAAAAAAGAGTACGTTTTTGAGCGAAGTCTTTAACAGGTTACTTACAACTGTTAAAGAAATGACTCAATTTAATAAAATAGGTACCCTTGATGTAAAACCTCTTCGGCAGAGATCCGATGCGAGTTATTTGACATACCTTTTTTGTTTTGGATTTAGTACATTTCCTAACCGTATAAATTGACTACATAAAAATTGGTGATTTGATAAATGACCATATACTTTAATGACAATACATACGTTTTTCCTAACATTTGGTATGGGACGAAAAATTGAGAATGTTTGCCTAAATGATTTTTTGCGTTAAAATGTTTGGGAAGTGATAAAATTGGTGAACAATTTTCCCCCGTTTTTCGAGACGTACCTACATGTAGATAAAAATTTGTTATTAATGTTGCATTGCATTCCGTCGATTGAGGTATTGATAAAAAACTGAATTAAGATTAGTTTATATCGATCAATTTTACAAGTATACACAATGTTATACGTCAAATCAGTTGTGTTATTTTTTCTGCCAATTAGTAGTATTAGCTTCTATATCCCGCGCCCTTGTCCGCGTGGAATTAGTTTTCATACATCCCACGGGAGCAACCTTTTTTTTAAATAAATGTTAGGTAGCCAACCGTTTCAGCCTAAACGTGTAACAAACATGTTAACTCATCATCAAACCCCGGATTGACGAAAGCAAAAATGTACCAGTGCTTTCATTATTAAATATCTATTCATTAAATATCGACTAAGTTTATCGACATCGATAAAAAGCAATTTTTATACTCGGCCCGGGGAACCTTGATCCCTATGACAGTTCATGTTAGTGATGGGTCGTGTCGATGTAACTTAACTTTTTTATAGGCAAAGGCGTGACTCGCATTCAGCCACGTTGGTAAACATCTTTTTTAAAATATAATCTGCATTTCTAATGTTTGTTATGTTGTTGTTGTAATGTCACACATGAAAACTGATACTAATAAAACCTAATCTTAAATAAAACAAAAACTGGTGTCCCCAGAAATATCCATAGATTGAGTGAAATAAAAACAATTTCATGTAAGTTTTTTAACATTCAGCACCTATAACTTAAATGATTATAAATCGGACAGTGAAAACGTACTATGTTAATGTATATTGTACACTAGTTTGCATTATCGACAGTTGTTTATCGATACTTTTCGCACTAGTCGATATCTTCCAAACGAAGTAAGTTTTGCAGGACGTAAACGTAAAGTCCGCTTGAGATAATTTCTTGTAAATGTTAAGAATTGTTATAATTCCAACGGAATATCATTGTAATGGCATATATCTACCTGAAATTAATAAATGTAACTTTTAGACGCCTCCAATTCGATTGTAATGTAACGGTGACGCCTCTACAAGGTTGTGTCGTGGGAATAACTGTCAGTGTCATAGGGATCAAGGTTCTCCGGGCCGACTATAATCATCATTATTATAAGTAATGGCCAAGTTTGAATACCTTTTAATTATGTGCAAACCTCTTTTATTTATACTTATCGCAACTATAAACAACCGGTATCTGACATGACTCTGAACTTGAGTCACTTTTGACAACCATTGAAATTACATTGAATAACAATTCATTCAGTACAACAATATTCTTTAGCATTCCGACGCATTGAGAACCTTTTTGTTTTTTAAGTCGGTTAAAAACGCCTCGAAAGAAAAAATATCGTTTATCTTCATGGAAAACTGATCATTAGGATATAGAAGATAAAGGTACGACTTATTTTTACAACAAACGTAAAATCCATATGGCACGAAAAAAGTTGACAATAAACTTAGTGGATATTTAATGAATCACTAGCACTGCTACATTTTAGCCTCCGTCAATCCGGGGTTTGCTCATCATGCACTCACTTTTGCTATTTATGCAATTTCGATTCCAGACTGAAGCTAAAGCAGCCGCGGGCGATGATGTAGAAGTTCAGAAGGAACGCAAGAAGAAAGAGATGAAGAAGAAGTACTCGGTAGAGCTGAGACGGCAGATAGAGGATAACGCGCGCAGGAGAGAGAAGACCCGGATCGAAGAAAGGGCGCGCGTGCAAGCTGTTTGGGACTACCAAAAGGCCTGGTCAGTTGTTATCAATGACGGCTCTAGAAATTCCATTTTGTGGGGGCATATTTTCTCTGCATTGCACAATCATCAGTTGTATTTATATCGGAGCATCGTTAATAATGGCGGATGCGCCATCGACAATAAGGTCCCTTTTCATAGATAACGCCATATATTATTGGAATTCCTAACAGTCCGGCAGCTTTGAGTTTTGAGGTTCCAAAAATATTGAAGTTGATTGTTTTTGGCATATAGTTTCCGGACCGTTTTCCGAATCTAATGCATAAGTTGGTGCCATATTAGGTGTTTGCTAAGGTAGAAACTTAGATATTTGTCTTTTTTTTTAACAGTATCGGACGAAAATAGAATTCGAGATGAAAATGTATCTTTCACGGTAATAATAAAGTAGTAACCAGTATATACGCACTGGCATATTGATGGCTCAGGCCTGAAATATGCGTTTTCCTAAAATGTATTTTTATCAAAATGTCTGCATTTTCACAATGTTGGCACGTCTTTTGCATAATGTCAGCTTCCCAAAATGTCAGCTTCTTATAATGTCTGTCTCCAAGAATGTCAGTTTTCATATAATGTTCGCTTTTCAGGAAGAGCTTATTCTCAAAATGTCTTCAACCTCAAAATATCTGCCTTCTTACAATTTTTGCATTCCAGAAATGTCTTATTCCCAAAATGTCTGCAATCATGAACGCCATATTTACACCTATAGGTATCTTTATTATTTTAAAGCGAAATTTTTATAATTTGCGTCGTTGGCGGGTAAAGGGTTAGGTACAGTCAGCGTCAAAAGTAACTGATCACTTCAAGCTACTTTTGTACTTTATCGCATTAACAATCTTGTTTGACATTGCTTATGTGACAGTAAAGCGACAAGGTAATTAAGTGATCAGTTTCTTTTGACGCTGATTGTACGAAATAACTACGAATATAAAACGATATAATTATAATTGAGTCCTAAGTAGAACAGAATTTTTCAAACATTATATTTTTCGATTGCATTTACCATCTCAACCCAAAATTGACCAAAACTTTGTATAACTAATTTTCCTGTCAACATTTTACGTAATGCTGATGGTTGCTGCCTTGGAAAATTTAGAACTTTGATTTGAAATAAAGCAGACATTATAGGAAAACAAACATAACAAGACGAAAGCCTATATAAAGAAGTGAACATAACGGAAAAGCAAAACTTATGGTAATGCTAATATTATAGGAATGTAAACATTGTGAATAGACGACTTTCTGAGACTGTACACATTTTAAATAGCAGTCATTTTAAGAAAAATGACAAAAAAGAAATGCTAACATTGTGAGAACGCAGACGTTTTGAGAATTGTACATTTTAGGAAAACGCATATTTCAGGCCTGAGCCATATTGATATTTAATCTATATCTAACCACGTCGCCTTAATAGCTCTGAAAGAGTATTACAATCGGTTAAGGTAAGGTTAGGTGTTACGCGTTTCAGATCACTAGTATCAGTTAATGAAACCGATTTGTGTCAAATTCATCCATGGCATTTGAAGCTTTGTTTTTTTTCTTTCAACTCCCTGTAAATGACACATAAGAAAAATTCAAGTTATTATAGTTTTTGTCTACATTAGGTATTACTATGGTGTAACATACACTATTCATAATTTTTGTCGTTTTTATCCATGATATCCTCGTGTTTACATACTGGGGCTATGTCAGTTTGCACTGGACGAAGATGACACAAAATCGGTTTGCACGGTAGAAGTACCGGTTTTGGCTATCTTTACACCGTTTTTGGCCACTCTAAATTTTAACTAATGTCTAATCTAAAGCATTATGAAATTACAAACAAATTTTTATATTTTATCTTAAAATTGATCTTCAGTCTTAACTATTTATGAATATTATTTTTAATTTTACAGTATTTTTGATGCTCATTTTAACCTCAAATGGACAAAAAGGGTACAGTCGCCATAAGGGGTACTTCTAAATACCCTACGCAAGTTATCCTAGATAGGACCCTGATTTTTTTTTTTACTTTTATTTTATTTTGAATTTCGTAATTTGAAATGAAACAAAAAAATGCCACAAGACATCGAATTTTTGAAAGTGCAATGGCAAGATGTGACACACATGCAAAAAATAAGCGACTAGAGTTTTTGTAATTTATGTTATGACTCCAAAAAATGCCAGCGCCGCCGGACCATAATCTTCATTTGTCCTAATGCATCGTGTGTCCAAATTTTCGATTACTCATCCTAAATCCATTTCCGCGTGTTTTTTTAGTGTTATTATACTTATTATAATACAGCCCTAACCTAACCGCAGGTGTTATTGGAAAACCTAAAAAGTTATCTGACTCAGCTGAAAACCGGCTTAGAACAAACAATAATTCAAACAAACGATGCGTTTGGACAAACGTTATTAGGGATTTCGATTGCCACCCTCCCAAAATATGACAATCGCTTGACACTCAATCTCTCAAACAACAATCTTTCTGTTTCCACCTACCAGGGACAAAGAAGTGGCGCAGGAGCGTGAGAAAATAATCGAAGAGCACGTGCCCCAACTGATTGGTTTCTTGCAAGCTGCCGTCATCACTAAAGAGGACCTCCCAACGGTCCGCGCCGGCGCCAATAAGCGCGAGGACCTCGCCAAGCTGGACATCGAGTCCATGGCTATTTCCAACAGGCCCAAGAGGTTTGCTAAGTGCAACGCTCAGTGTAAAATTTTGAGGGACTATTAGTATAATAGTGTTAACGGCACGGTTAGCTTAACATTATTTCTCAAGTCTCATTTTAGTTTTATAGAGAAATTGTATTTTCGGAAATAAAATTTTGGGGATATAAACTTGCACGTGACTTGTTTGTAGGTCGGTTAACCTTTTCAAAGTGGTCTTATACGTTAGATATGCAGCGAAGCTCAGCGAATGCTGAGCGAAAGAGAGATAGTACACAATTTGCAAGCCGCTTCTGATACAGCAAACAAAGAAAATGTAACATTTATGTTTAATTATATTTTGTACCGATTAAGTTAACCGTGCAGTTCCACATTAAAATAGATCGCCACCGCTGTTGGATAGGTCTAATTATACTGTGGTGTCTGTCTTAAACATGCAGAGGATTGTGATGTCAAAAGGTTTAAGAATTCACAATATTACTATCATAGACGCTCACTCACAAGCGACCTGGATAGTAAAGGCCATTTTTTTGATTTCTTTGTTGTAAAATAATGTTTTGTCATGAGCTGCTAGTGCAGTGGTGGCGCCCTCTTACGGGTTCGTTAGTATAGATAGTCTATCATTGATCGTCTTTATCCGAGTCCTTGAAGAGGTAGGTGTTTGTATCTTTCATTTTATGCTACATTTACACGCTTGGCAAGTCTCGACAAGCTTCCACAAACACAAGCGTGTGAACGGGGTTTTTTGGCTTGGCTTGCGTGAGCTTGCAAGAGCTTGTCGCGATCCGGGTTAATGTCTGTTTTTGAAGACAGATCAAAGGAAGCTTGCGGCAACATGCGGAACACAGTAACGCACTCTCAAGCGTCTAAATGGCATCCAAGCGTTTGTAAAGGCTTGGAGCTTGAAGACGCTTGCCTAGCCTCGGCAAGCGTGTAAATGTAGCATTACATAATCATTGTTGTAGAAAAATACAAAAAAAGACAAGCACGTCTACTCCCTTTTGATTTAGACGACCACATCATCTGTTATACTGTTAAATTTACAAGAGAAAAATACAAAGATTAAACTCTCCTGTCAATTTGGCAATTAAAGTTGGAATAAATGCTGCAAATCCAATTTGATTGTCTATTTAATAGTATTTAAAGGTATTGCTAAAGATATTTTAGAATATATTCGTCCTTTTTTTTTGTCGATGTAATTTCTAGTGTTGATTAGGCTTTTAGCCCTTCTACGTATCTACGTGATATCAGTTTTTGTGAAAGAGAAGTAGACAATATTATTTTAACAAATGTACGGATGTGATAATGTAAATGTACGGATATAAACATCTACGACGGATGAGTCGGCACTTCAGGGTCACCGCACACAGCGTATCTTTCTGTTACGGCTGAAACCGTAAAAGAGACTTAAAAAACTTTATCACATCAGTCTCACGTTTTGAAATATGAGTACCTTAACGGGATAAGATGCTATGATGAAAGATGATTTAAGTCTGATGAATAAGACTGTTTTAAACTAAGCACTGAACAATGTAAATTTGTTGTATGTATTTTTACACAACAGCGTATTTATTTATTGTATGTCTTAGTACCAATTTCACCAAACGATGTTAACCACCTAACAGACGATTAGAGCGTTAACAGCTGTCAAAATGTATGAACTAACAGTCGATTAAAATTGATTAAATTTGACATCGTATGGTGAAATCGGTACTTAATCTGACTGATCTGACTGACCGTATTTTAATGTGATTACTTATTAGACTGATTATGTGTGGAAACTTGGAAGGAAAATAACCAAAATTAAATAATAATTATGCACATTGATATAAAATGTCATTATGATCAGAGAATGTTCATTAAATTATTTAAATATGCGTAATTATTTTCCTTCCTTGTATAATTTTTCAACTATTTATAGGATATACAAACCATTTCTTATTTGTGTACCTGTTTAATGTAATTTGATGTGATGAAATGTGAAATTCACAGTAAATATTTTTCCAATACTTGTGTTATTTTTATTTGTACTTCGTTGACACTAAACTTTCAAAACGTGCTACTCACGCCACGCCTCTATTCCAAAGATCAACAGGAAGTTCTATCAGTTGAACTAAGGGGACAAAAATATTCCAATTATTTCAACTTTGTTATTTTATTTTAAAAGTTGAACTAACTGGACAGAATTGATCCTATTAAGTAGTTCAAGTTTCTAATATTTTAATCACATGTAAGCATTCAAAAGGTAGATAGGGTAAACAATGAAATCCCGGTTTAGTACGAGGATTTTTTTTTCTTTGTACGTCGCTAGTAATGTAAATCGGAAATGTACGAGCAGAGATGGGCATTATTCGAATAATCATTCGTTATAAAATTATTCGCGGATAATTCATTCGTGCAGATTTTCGAATAACGAATTTCGGTTGTTATTTTATTCGAATAAATAACACAAATAATAATTTTCGCCATTGAACGATAAGTCCAGTTAGTTTTATGATTCAGAGATTATATCGCAAGTAGTCAATTAGAAAAAGACAGATAAGTAGGTACATGAAAGTGCTACCTACTTAACTTTATTATTAAAAAGTTCTATTTTGGATTGCATGGCTTTGGTTTATGTCATAAGTTCACAAGGGTATCTTGATTTCGAGATTGATATCAATCTTGAAAATCAAGTTCGAGGACATATTTTTACAAAAAGTCGTCAGGGGTAAGTAACTATCATTTTCTTAATTTTTGGGGGCGGAGATTTCGAAAATGACATGAAATTTGGAATTCAAGATATACCTAGGCCATGGTGTTTTTAGAAAAACTAACCATAAGTATCATTTTCTTAGTTTTTGGCGACGATCTCAAATAAGTATGATTACAAATTTGTTAAATCAGAGGGCTTATTGTCTAACGCACTCGCAATCGCACCGGCTTCAAAGTGGAGCAATTGTTTTCATTTTGTATGCAGGCAGACAAGCCTTCGATTTTCAAAATGAAAACGATCGTGATTGCGAGTGCGTTAGACAATAAGCCCTCCGACCGCAGCAGTAATGAGCAGGACGACTTTTTCAAACTTCCAGTTGCACTAGTGGAATAGATTCTACTCACGCATGCTCAATAATAATTAATAACGTACTTACTGGAAAAAAAACGGCCAAGTGAGAGATAGACTCGCACATCGAGGGTTCCGTGCCATTCTTAAAAGGAACTCCTTTTAATTTTTAATTAGTTTAATATTTATTATCTTGGCAGCCCTAGGCGTACTTTTTCAAATCAAATCGGAGAAATACTGGAAAAGGGCCGAATCTTAAGTACCCGAAACCGACCAGCAGAGTGCCCTGCCGAGATGCACTACGCTAACTAGCGTTTCTATTCGTTTCGTTTT
Organism: Acleris cristana; assembly: GCA_948252455.1. Classification (NCBI taxonomy): domain Eukaryota; kingdom Metazoa; phylum Arthropoda; class Insecta; order Lepidoptera; family Tortricidae; genus Acleris; species Acleris cristana. Next base: position 12,840,244 of record OX411780.1, read on the forward strand.
TAAACCAATCGCATCCCTGGTAGATCACGTGACTTTTCGTATCACTTCATCTACTAGTGACGCGATTGGTTTAAAAACGAAACGAATAGAAACGTTAGTTAGCATAGTGCATCTTGGCAGGGCCCTCAGGCATGACTCGACGTATGAATGTGGAAGAAGCGAAAAAGATTTATCAAGATCGTAGGTAGCAGGTGGAAAGAAGAGGTATCTGCCTACCCCTCTGGGAAAGTGGCGTGTTTAATGTATATATGTATGTGTATCTTTATTTAATTTTAGTCAAAAAATAAACGTATTTATTAGCTCGATTGCCAAAATAGTACCTACTTAAGTAGTTAAGTACTTTCTTGTTTAAATTTAAACCTTCGTTGATTGTTATTTAAGCGTTAAATAAGAGAAAAGCGAATGTAAACTCCGTTAACAAGCCGGCCGGCCGATTACTACGCGCAATATTTAAACGGACCAAATTAATTTGGACCGGGGCCGAATATTAAAAGGGTGCGATAGGGTGGCCATGATAGCGGCGGATTATAATAAAAGATTCACTGCCGCACTGAGAGACGTCAATAAATTTAATGCTTGCTTAGTGACGTCTTGTCTTATTATATTGCTTTAGCAAAGACAGTGACAGCAGCAAATTTAATCAAGTATTAAATTAAATTGACGTCTCTAATTGCGGCAGTTAGTCGTAGATATGAAAATGATTTTATTGGTTATCACGGTTTACCGACAATATGTTTCACCGACACTTCTTTCATAGAACGTATCACTTCGTAAATTTTTAGTTTTTATAGAAAACTACCTATTTTCTGCTGAACCCGTGTTGATTTTAGGTTATCTTGTGATGGTTCCAAGTCTAATCTAACCTAAGTAATAATACGGAGTTCGTTGAAAGGTGTTTCGATAAAAAAAATGGTAAGTAGGTACCCTTTTCTATGGCTTGACGTTTATTTTGACGGCATCTTTCTCAAGATTAGTTAATCAGTAGGGTCCGGACTAAGAGCCGTATTGATACACGAATATTTAAAAGTGTAGAGCTTCTCAACAAAGCTTTTAACAGCAACTTTTGTCAAATTTTAATAATCAACTTGTGTAACACGTAGCTACATACCTACTGAATTTTAATAAAAGACGTTTCAACTTGAACTTGGCCACCCTACACCGACCCAACCAACTGAAAGTTAGCATTTTTCCGCAATAAAGAAATAAAATCGCCGAGTCAGTGGATCCCGCGTTTGGACGCTGATAAAAATCGCTAATATCAGCCCCCTGCCCTCCCCCCTCTGGGGTGGTCACTGGTGATAATTTCCACGGACTTTGTGATCATTTTACTAGATTATCTAACTGAGAGGTCGTAAAAAGTTGTTTATTTTTATACTAGACTATAAATTACCAGTTTTAGTTAAGCTAAAGCCAAGGGTGAAAGATGTGATATCGGGCGGACAAGTTTTTAAAACAAGTGCTAACTAGGTTGATCCATACGTTGACTATCGTTATGAAGCTGACAATTTTAAATCCCAGTTTGTCATCTATGACAAGGGTGGTACCTACTAACGGCCAGAACCTATATTCAAACCGCGGATAGATAAGGCTTACTTCGGGTTCAAATTTGACATTTGCCCATGCAAAATGTGTCAAATTTTAATCCGAAGTAAGACTATGGTGTCCGCGCTTTGAATATAGGGTTCGGCCATAACAGATAAAATGGGTAATCTATCTATCTGACGAGCGGACAGGCGAGGATCAACGCCCACAAATCCTTTTAACATCAGAATTATACATTTCTGGTATTTGTTTCTATGTACCTATTTAAGCCTTTTGTGTAATTTCATTATTAAAAAAAATGCACAGATGCGAGTCGGATTCGTCCACCGAGGGTTCCGCATGTGACACGGTTAACTCAATTCAAAATTTGTACCGCCGTTCCTTGCATAAAGACCCTGTTTTTTTGGTGATTTAATTTCAAATGTACAGGTTTCAGATTTTTTCCTATACTTGTAGTAAAAGACGGTGTTACTTGCCAAATTTCATAGTTTTAGGTCAGTGGGAAATACCCTATACATTTTGATTCCCTCGAGAGTGTCGAAATACACGTTTTTTGCGACATAAACGGCCGTATCTTTTTTTCACGTACATGTAGAAGTGATTTTTTCACAGCGTCAAGGGACTGTAGACCGGAGTATATGGTTTTAATTTCAACTCGATACCTTCACGCGTTCCCGAGATAAAGGGTCTTGACAGACGGACAACAAAGTGATCCTACAAAGGTTCCGTTTTTTTCCTTTTGAGGTACGGAACCCTAAAAACACCATAATCCATCAATCTGTCATCTACTAGGAACCAAATACTTAATTGAAGTGTTTTATTTTGGAGGTGGTTCTTAAACAAGTTTATTTACTTCTACTCGACTAAAGCCGCATTACACCAAACTGGAATAAGACTTACTCCGAGATTAGTCGGTACAAATTCGGTGTTTAATCTAGGTATAAGGGTTCTCTATTGTATCGCCGACAATTTTATTGCCGAATTTCACTTCCCAACCAACATTTGGCCGAATTTCATTTTGCCGAATCATCATATGGCAACTTGTTAAAATGATTAGTTTGATTACCCAACCTCACGATTGCCAACTCAACGTTTGTTTTTTTTTTTATATGGACATTTATTAAAATGTCATTTTTCATATAGCCAAATGGTTCACTTAGAATAATATACATTTCGCGGTGTATCGTTCGTCGTTGGCAAATTATATACAGGTATGTTTTTATTATATTATATTATATTAAGTATATAATGTATAGTATTATAAAAAAGTCGGTGCTGTAGGGTCACAGTTCTACCTAACACTCCTCCTCGCTACGCTCGTCGTCGTACCTAACTGGTCTCTGTGGATATGTGACGCCTTCTAAACTCATTTCTTCTTTGTTTTAGGCAAATTCAGGCAATGGGTTTCGCTAAAAAGTACGCAAGTGACTTAATGCCTAATGTAAGAAAAGGAAAGTGATAAACTGACGAAACGTTACTCGTCTAAGAGTTTTTCGGCCTAGTGTAACATTTGCCATGTGAAAAATATTTCAAAAGTTTAAAGTCAAAATGATATTCGTCTTCATAATAATTCGGCCAAATGAGAGGTTGGCATACAATAATTTGCCAATAAGTAGTTGTCAAAGTGAACATTCGGCGAAATGTTAGTTGGCAAATGAAATTCGACCAAAAAAAATTCGGCGAAAAGGCAGAACACCAGGTATAAGACCTTATTCTCGCTTGGTGAAATCCGTACCATAAGTGACCGTTGTAGGCAAGCGTAACGATTTTTCATGTCACAAGTTTGAAAAAGGAACGAGTTAATTGTCTCTAAAATGTATCTGAGTACAGCGGTAAGAGAGTTCGTGGCGAGCTAGTTATTTCTTCTTGTTTGCGTATTTCAGCAACGTCGCTGCAAACTGCCGCGCTTCTTCCAGTTGCTTCTTCTCCTTCTTGCCCCAGACCGTATTGTCTGAATACCATTTAAGGTATTTCGCATAATCCTGTTGATTAAAGTTAGTTGGTAAAAAATATTTCCAAGAGATTTCTAATTCAGAAAAACCAGCAAATGTTTGGTGGATAGAAGATTGGCTTGAAGCTTGGAAGTGCGATGAATTGATTTGTTATTTTTTTACAGGTATAGTTTCAGCAAGCACGATAATAAACGAAGCCGTGCCGTATAAATTCGTGAAGCGTAACTTTATGGGTTTCATCACAAAGGCGTTCCCTAACTGGGGTGGTACCAGCGGTGTCCAGTCCAGACACAGGGCGCAGACACTGGAAGGGGTGCACCTACCTTGGAAGAGCGCAGAAATGAATAACCGGGACTAAGTATTTGAACAAGAGCGCATTATTAGAAGCTCGCACTGGGTCCATAAAGGGCAAGTATTATGGCTCTGCACATGTGAAACTCGCGATCAAACAATGAGTAGATACCTAGGGATACTACTAAGTCTACAAATATGCTGGAAATTCCTCAATGTCATCTGTGTACCTACGCCAAAGCAGTCATAAGAAAGAATAAAGAAATAAGAAGACGCGCTACGCGAATTTTCGCTTTTTATGACATGGGTCTTACAATTTTTTCTACACCGGTGCTCAGCACGAATTCCAAGATGTCCGTAGCAAACAGGCCTTGAGCTGCCGTCCTGCAATTACAAACAAATAAATTGTACGTCTGAAACGCTTTGTCCTTTTCGATCGATACTAGGTAGTTCAAGCATGACGAAATGAAAATATAGCCATCGTTATAACATAAATGCTGCTTTTGAAACTTGTTGCTTTTACTCGTTTGACAATATCGTATAACAGTTCCGACCCACATACAGCTCAAGCACGAACATTTCAATCATACGTTACGTTTCGAATCGCATAAACTATTCGAAAACGAGTTCTAAACCTATCATCATTATTTTACGTATATTTCAGCTTTACTACTAGATGACGATACGAAAGTCAATGTAAACTTGCTATTAACTTTTAATATAAAGCTAAGGCTCGCAAGTTGCAATTTTACTACCAAAGCATTTTCAACACTAATAAAATACACAAACTCACACATAATCACATGACGGCAAATGTCAGCCAAAGCCTCTTTTTCACATGGTCTTAAACCATATCGTTATTTATCTGATTCTCTATTGTTCGTTTTTTTTTGATTTTACCTCACAACTTGTGTCGGCTCCAAAAAGTGCTTCAGGATATCCTCAATGAAGCGGAAGGAGTACCCTCGAAGCATGTGGGCCAGGCTGTGGACGTCCAGTTCATTGGGGATGGAGTGGTTGCTAAAACATAATCAACATTATTACATCAGGAAAAATACGTCCATAGCTGGATATAGGCATCTTGCCTTCGTACCTTGCCACCCAGGCGGTGAGTAGTTGCAAAACAACTGAGTATGACGTGTCCGGCATTAGTATGATCTCTGGAAACTGCTTTAGCAATTTTGCGGTTTTTGCCGTCCAAGGGTCTGAACAGGTTCCTTAAAAAAAATGTTTCTAAAGTTGTTATTATTTATTTATTTTATTTAAATACTTTATTGCACAAAATTAAAGTACCTAGTGCAAAAAAGGCAAACATAATGCTACGAGCATTCTCTAACAGTCAAAGTAGCAGTTATTAAAGTACGCTGTAGAGCTTTATTTAATTTCTATGATATTTTCAATCATTGATGTTGTCAATTCTTGATAAAATAAATATACTCACTAGAAAATAAGTAGAATCGCACCTTTTCTACAATGATACCAATTCTGCGTTGGTAAAAATTACCAATTGACGAGGAATGGTTCGTATAAAACGTACCTATAGAAACGAAATATGGTAGCCCAAGAGTCCCAAGATTCATCAATACTCACCGATGACTGTTATTTTATCAGTTTTATTTATGGCCTTAAACAGTTTTGTGATAAGGTATTGTCGAATCAATTCCGGCTCTGATAGAAAGGACTCGGCGACCTGTGATAAAAAAACATATTTGACTTTTTTTCGTTTGTAGCTGCAATGAATGGAGTAGAAGAGTTAAAAGAAGTTGGTAATAGAAATATTAGTAGTAGTAGTTACTAGAGTCGGCCAAGCCTATACAAATCCTAAGAAGCCAAAGAAAAACAAATATTTTGGAAGTAAAACTGGTTCTCGAACCTTCCTGCAGAATAGCTGATTCACCAGACGGAGGTGGATGACGGCAGGCTGTGAGGCGCGTGCGCATGCTACTACAGCGCTGACTATCTGCTGCAGGCGTGCGGCGGACAGCAGGTTGTCGTCGAGTTGCGCTGGATCCAGCTCGAACAGAACTGCGTCTACGCAGGAGTTAGGAACTGCATGTTCAAGGTCAATGAATACCGAACCAGTCAGTGTAGCTGTTCGTACATATTTGTAGTTAGTGATTGGTTTTCATTGCTCTTAAGTGTATATGTGTAATGAATGAGAAAAATTATATACCTACCTGCACCACAGTCTTAAAAACGTGTATACAGTTCTTATTTCTACGGCAGTAATATGTTATGACAGCGGTAGTGTGCAGTGCAGTTATTAATTTTACGGTAAAGTTCTCAAACCTACACAGTGCTGGTGAATCCGTCGCTGATTTACCATTGACCTCAAAAGCGTCATAATAAGATCATGATCCGAAAGAAATAAGTGTTTACATACGTGCACGTAACACGACCAAATCTAGACCCAAAATTAAATTAAAAATGATAATATCATGCAATTTTCATAAGAAAGGCTCAAATAGAAGAAGAATAAAGAAAGAAAAAGAAAAATGCATCTATTCACTACACACATAAGACACACAGAAAATAAAGATAAACCAAACAAAACGGACCAAAAGTAACACACACACATATAGTGCTTTTATGGTGATGGGTAATCCTCACGGGACCCTCCCTTCTTGCAAAGATTTCCCCCTCAAAAAAGAAATGTTTATTTATTCTACTCAACCCTTATAATACGGGAAAGGAGATGCGCACTTGCATTTAACAAACGAACCATTAAGCGTAGCCATTGCGCGAACTAAATTAGTTCTTCCACTGCCATTGGGTCCCACCAAAAGAACCTTGTGAAAACCTAGCGCCAGTTCACGACACCGCTCCCACCAGATGTCCCTTACTTCCCCAGCATATGGTAAAGCCGAGCTGCAAAGAAAATACCCTGTAAAAACTAAAATAATTATCGTTCAATAAAAAAATGGGCATTTACAATGAAACCACTTGTACCTGAAAGGAAAATGCTGATTGATGTAAAAATCTATCGTGACATTTCTGAGCTCGTAGTGTGATTGAAGCATTGCAACATTCGCGACCCAAAAGTGTTAATCATAGACTTTAAATCACAGATTTCCTATCATCATCATCATCACCTTGTGCTCAACACGTGATATTTAGTTATAAGGTATATGCATGGATTTTTAAAATAGCATTTCTCAACAAAATATTAAAAAAAAAGTACCTAGGTAAATAATCTGTAAAAGAGATCCAGAAGTGAAATTAATACAAGCATTATGAATAGCTAATTTGACAGAGAGATCCGATATGCACTGCGACGTTATCTAACAGGTCGGCCATATAAACTCCATGTTAATTTCGGTTGCTAGAAAGAGATAGGAACAAATCTTTGTTGGCTTATATCTTGGTTATTAAAATAGCCATTCAAAAAAATATTTTTCTCAACTGATTACCTACATGAATTACTTTTATTGAAGCTGTGAAAAAAGTCATGAATAATCCGTATTGGTACAGTCAACAGCATAAATAAGTGATCATTTATGTACCTTGTCACTTTAACGTCATGTTTGAAATGTTATACAAAATTGTGAAACCATTGAAAGCGACAAGGTACAGAAATGATCACTTATTTATGCTGTTGACTGTACAGGTTTTTATAGGCCCCATAGGTTCAATGCATGACAGACGTTAAGTTAACCAGTCTAAGTAAAGTCAAGTATATAAGGAACTCACGTATTTGAGCATCGGAATCTGTCTCCTGCTAAATTAGGATCTCCAAGAAAATCTTCAAGTTTAGTTGGAGGGTATTCTTTAAGAATGTTCTCTTCTGCCACATACTAAAGAAAAGTAAAACACTGCAGTTACACACAGTACTTAGTACACTTGTGAACGGTGGTATAAAATAGCTTTTGATGATAAAGAAACGCATTAACAGTTACTTGTTCACATTATACATGTATAACAAAGCAATCTAACAGATGAGGTACAGAATTCCTGTCTAATGTCAGTTTTGAGATTTAAACCTGTATAACAAACTGATCTATTTTTCCCATTTTTTTTATTTTCTTACCACCATTTTTTCCGCAATGACCTCGTCAGCAGGAAGTTTTAGAAGCTTTTTCTTTTTTTGTTTACGCTTTTTTTTCTCTTTCATTCCTTCAGGCATTGTTTCGCCGTCGTTCTCGTAATCGTTCTTCAAAGCCACCTTAAGTTTTTTTAGTTCAATCCTGCAAATAAGATTATTAAGATGTCTATTAAATTTTATGCAAAATCACCATATTTTTTACATTTTGTGTCATCAGTTTTTATTTAATATTTTGTCTTTTCAATTCGCTCATTGAATACAAAACGGACACATTCCAAAATATTTTGCTCTTGCATTGAAAATCTTATACCAACAGCTTCTAAATTTAAAATGCAACACTGACTGATTTTGGAATGTGTCCATTTTGTATTCAATGTACGAATTATGCACCTCATATTTTCATCAACTTCAGGTATAACTTCTTCTTTGACTTCTTGGTACATATTTTCTACATCTAGATCTCTTAGATTTTTTTCTTTAACTTCGACGATTTCTCTAGCATCTAGGTCGTCCCACGCTTTGTGATAGTCATGTAAAGCCTGACAAACAGATTTTACGATTGAAAATTCTATACAAATTCATTTTATCTTAATATTAGATCCTTTAAAAAAGATAATCAGAGTATCGTGTAATTGAAAAAAATGCTTCATAATAGCTCACGTCTGTTATCAATCCTAGTATTTTAATTGTAACGAGACAAACAGATTTATAATTATAATTATACAAAATAATTTGAAATAACCTGGGTAATAATTGTGGTCTTTTTAGATTCAGGATAACAATATCCTGGGTGCATATTTGGATTTTTCATAAGTTTCTTTTTAAGTAATTCTTCTCTTTTCTTCTTCATTAGTATTTCCTTCTTTGCGTTCATTTGCTCCATTTTAGCTGCCATTTTTTCGAATTTACGCTGAAAATCATTTTATTGTATAGCTACAGTAAAACTAAAGGAACCTTAACGCTTCATGTATCTAAGTATATTGTCTTTTTGTGATGGTTTTGTACTGTTTATTTATATTGGCTTTTTTACAAGATCCCTACTCTTAAGGTTGCCAGAAAGAGATCAGTGTGTTTTTTATGTTATCGATGCAACTGAATAAAATAATGCTAAGTATTATTTAATGTAAGCACATTGAAAACCTACCTCTTGTGGTGATTTGCCTGCATTCTTTTTCTTAGCATCCAAATAAGCTTTGTACATCTCAAGCCACTCTGCGGGTGGTGGTATATCTCCCCGCAAAATTACAGCCGAACCGCCCTCGTTGTCGTTGGGTATTTCATGGAAGAACTTGATTGTGTTATACCTTGGGTAGTAAATAAAGTGTCTTTTCACTGGTAATGGTGTATGATATTAAGCTTGCTTTCCACTAGAGTTTAGCAAGAGCTACTTCTTAATCATCATCATCAGAAAATAATATAGATAATGAAATATTTTTGGTCAAAGGTATCATGTCCCAAATTTTCATTTCAACCGCTAGCCACGTCTATTAGGTTAGGTTACACTGGTGACTACAACGTAAACCTGCCACGGGAACCAACTTTTTGACAAATGTTAATTTGGGAAATGATACATTTGACCATTTTTTTTGGCCTAACGGAATAGACCTTCAGAAAATACTAGTCTTCTGTTAGCTATAGGGTTCTCCCATGTTGTTATAGTTATGGTGTGATTGAGTAAAGACCGCTGATCGGTAAACGCAGTGTAGAACGCCTTCTGACTAGGTAATTGTAAGTGACGATCTTCGTAAGGTGGTTGGCAAGAGCTGGATGAAACTGATCATACTCGTTGGCATCTTTCTTAGTAGCTTTAATTTTCAATCCTTGTCTAAATTAAGTTATGTTGAGCCACTAGCATTAGCAGATATAATATTGGACTAAGGACAATTTTTATTGAGTTAATTGGCCTGATCAGTTGGTCGTGTTTATCGATGTCGATAAACGTGGATAAAGCGTCTGCCACTTTCTGGCACTTAGAGTGTAGAATACTTTAACCACGTTTGTCCACCGCGATAAAGGTGGCCATATTACGGGCCCTGCTGGGCTCTTTCATGTGTCGATATATTGAGAGACAGATGTAGTTGTGAATACAAACCATTCGAGGAACCAATCTCTGATGTTGTCCCTGTAATCTTCACACAGCTCGTCATGTTTACGTGCTAAGAAATCTTTTTTTATTTTCGCACATTGAGTTTTCCATTCACTATTGAAACTTTTGAACTGCGCTATACGCTGTTCTTTAATCTAAAAACATCACAATCAAAGTCATGTGTTATTTCCCATTCTTGTTACTATTTAATTTGCCACTTGCACTTAAAAGACAAATCATATTTTAGTCTTAATACGATTTCAGACTGCAAGTTCCATACATTTGGCATAACTAAGTATGTCTAAACTGAGCTTAAGATTTGTCGAGGTATATTAATGTTTACCTTATCAGCTTTAATTCGTTCTTCATGACTTGTTTCTTTGCACATCCTTATTCCTAGGATCATGTCTCTTTTACAATCTTCTGTCCTCCTCCGTTTCCATTGCATGTATTTCCTGAAATTAGTTTTAGTATAATATTTACTAATAATAGTTTTCATTTTTTTTCCTAAATTCTTTACACTTTTAGCATTTTAGGGTAGGTACTGATTTAATTATTTTATGGTCGAAGATTATAATATACTATAACTTTATATAAAAAGGAAAAGTTAGCTACCTGCATACGCATTGTATGAAATTGGCTGCCCGCTCCTTTAATTCATGCCTCGGTTGTGGCGCTAAGGTTTCCTCCAATTCCTTTACCCAACGCTCTCTCTTTTGTTTTTTTGTTATTGCTTCTCGTATATATTGTCTAAATAAACAGAAACATTATAAACAAAAATCAAACACCATTTGTTTGGTCTTTTATTTCAGGTTTGAACTTTCACTAACCGACATTTTTCATGAGCCTGTATTAAAGACACCATTCTTTTTATTTCCAAATGTTCTTCTGAAATAACTTCGATGACCTCATATGTATCTTTGGTGTACGCTTCAATCAGTATAAAAACATTTTATATAATTTTATTTAACTAACCACGTAAAGCATAATGGACCTTAGCATAAAACCAATTGTATAATTTTATCTGGCATACGATCAAATAACATAACACTCATTTAGTATAACTATAATTTTCTTGTTATTATGCATTTTAAATCAATTTCTTCTAACTAGGTTAGGTTAGGTTAGGTTAGAACTGTGACCACGTTAATAGTAATAAAAGCAGTTAGAAATATTTATTTTTTAATTTGTAAACATTATACTTTTTGAAATTATGCATTTCGTTTTATGCATCATGACTAATTATATCGATGGTTTATTTATTATACAGATTGAAATTATGCAATTCGTGTTATGTAAAATGATCATTAGACCATTTGTTTTTATGCTAAACATTACACACCCGTATCTTTGGTATCTTCTTCCACTTCCTCATCCCACCATATTTCAGCATGTTGTGATTCTTCTGGTTCTGCATGCATTAGGTTTTTAAATATTCTGAAGCCAGTGGTGTAAAATATATCATGGCATAAGCGTTACAATGCAATTGATAAGACGGGTGATTTTCCTAAACAACTCAGTTTTCAATACGTACATACTCTTACAAATTATTTACCAGCGAGCCTAACTTGTCTTGTCAAAACATTACAAAAAATTTCGTGCGTGAATTTTGAAAAGTCCGTTTTAATGTATTGCGGTTATTGAAGCAGGAAATATTCAGTAGACAATGCTCTGGGGCCCGTTCCACGAAGCTACAAGTTACAAATTACAAGCGGAAGTCTCTTTCTAACTCCTTTTGCTATAAAGAGAGTTCCGCTTGTAATTTGTAACTTGTAGCTTCGTGAAACGGGCCACTGTAGTCAATAATAATTTGGTTTAACTGGAACTATTTTCAATGAAAAAACCTATTACACTAGTCGTTGACAAAATACGGGCGGGCGTCACCACAGAAAAAAAGTTAAGTATCACAAAACCTTACGCGATTCGAATTCCTTTTGCTTTCTTTTTTCTTCGGCTTTAATGAACGATTGCTCTATAATGAGTTTGAATTTATCGTCTCTTTCTACTTTGAACGGTATATCTTCAAACGCTGCATCATCTGTCGTCAGCTTGTATTGGACGAGGCCTTCGCTTAAGAAATGCGGCTGGTAACCCTCTAAATGTCTTAGTTGGTGCTTCAGCTCGAGAATTCTGTAAAAATATTATAGTTTCAGCCTGTATCAGTGGTTAGTGAATACTCATTCAACGATAAACATTTCGTTCATTCTAGTTTGACATACGGCATAATGCTGGGGCACGTAAAATTGTAGTCGCTCATAGCGTTCAAAATAGATTGTGCAATACCGAGACCCAATATATTTTGGGTGTAACGGGTGATCAAATGAAGCAGGTGTATAGTAGACGTCAAGACCTATCGAGTTCACCATTGGAACATACATGGGGGTGAAATGAATAGATCTTGACGTCCTCTATCGACCTGCTTTGTTTGATCTACTTCTCCTGTTACCCTTATATAGGCCAGAACCATTATTTTGAGATTTTCAGGACTAGCACATATAAAATCAGCACCGAAAATGCCGGGACTGCAAGCCCTAGTTAAAAAGGTTCTGAAACTACATTGTAGCTCACCTGTTCACCACAGCATTCACGACAGCTACCACACCCTCAGCCTTCTGCACCTGCAGGTTCTGCTGGGAGCACTCCAGCACATCCTTGTAGAGGCAGATGTAGGCGCCCAGGATCCCACTCAGGCGCACCACGGCTTCGCAGAGCTTCTTGTCATTAATCTTTGTATCCTGAAAGAAAGAAAGAAAGAAAAATATTTAATCACAACAATAACACACTAAAATATGACATAAAAATAAGGAAAGGAAACGACAGATAGTGATAATTAAAAGTGAAATGGTCCCAACTCAGCATGTTCTGACTGTGAGTGAAGCCAACGCTTTCCCTGCAGGTAGTAATGTCAGAGAATGTCCCCCTTAACCCTCTCTTGGGCGGACTTGTTCTAGAGTTTATGACTTTTGAACCTTGTGACTTTGACACGTTCTACGTATAACTTCGCATGATAATTCAATAGTAAATACGTAAGAAATGTCTGAACATTGTTCCGTTATCTACTAATGACAATCAAGTGTCAGAGTCTTCTCACAGAGCAATAGATCATGCTGGATGATAATTTAAAATGGACCTATTACGTGACTAAAAACGTCAGCAAAAAAATATTTTTACAAACATTTACTTGATCAAATTTTATTTCATTATGTGGAAAAGTTATGCTTCAGTTACTTTTGTTTAATTTTCAATTAAATTGCCATTTATCGATTATGTTAGTTTACAAATAGAGCAATATCAGAAGTCTCTACCCGGAAAATATACCTATTATTGCGTAGAAACTGTCGCAAGGACCGGCCTTATCACGTATTTTAAAATATTTTATCATACAAATATTATGTTAATTGCCGAGCTGTTTCAATAAAAAAGTTTAACATCATTCGGTAGGTTTACTTGTAATAAAATGGCGATCCGGGGAGCTTCAAATGTCTATGCTCAATTTTGAATAATATCTACAAATTTCATCTAGATAGAAATTTTTGATTAGTTGGTTTCTACATTATAGCCATACTCCAGTAGAAATCTACAACTAAATTTATAAATAACATAGTTGTTTCACATGCAAAGCAATCAAATGTGGCGATTTTCACCCACTCAACAACACAAGCAGTCCCAAAACCTCAATGGTAAAGTCACCAGTGGTCAGCCAGAGACATGTACTCGTAGTTGGCCTCTGCGTATACTTCGTATGAGTGGGAAGAGTACAAAATATATATTTCCCACTCTTCGTACTCATATAAGGTCGACTACAGAGGGCTTATTGTCTAACGCACTTGCAATCGCAACCGGCTTCAAAGTGAAGCAGTTGTTTTCATTTTGTATGCAGACAAGCCTTCGATTTTCAAAATGAAAACGATCGCGATTGCGAGTGCATTAAGACAATAAGCCCTCTGGTCTCTGACTGACCACCTGGTGACTTTAGCCTAAATAGAGCCACTAAAAGTAAAACTTGTTAAGTACCTGGTATTCCTGGTCTAACTGCACCAATGTTTGTAATTTACCCAGTACTGTTTGCCATTTGTGGAAATAGTAATTACTGGACATGGTTAATTTAGCAAATAATAAAACATAATTTCGCCTAAAATTTATATGAAGCGAGTACTTCAAAAACAAATCTAGAGGGTTGCGACTTGGCTTGTAAATAGTTTGTACAAGAATTGACTAAAAATATAATTATTATGTTTAAGTAATTAATCGCCCTGCGCCTCTATTCTAGGCGGTAATTTCCAAATCGTATTTGACCTGCGCCTCTATTCTAGACGGTATAAACGATATCGTAGTTTACCCGTTAAGGTATTGTTATGACTTCAGCCGTTTTTACTGTCAAGAAAATAAGAGCTATCAAAACGTTGACAATACGATAACAGGTCAAAGAAGATATTGTTTTTGCTGTTATGGTATTGTTTTTGACTCGGCCCCCAAATGTCAAGTTAATAAGAGCTATCAAAACGTTGATAATACGATAACAGGTCCAAAACGATATGGTGTTGACCGTGTTGAATAGAGGCCCTGTAGAGTTCCATAAAAGAAATGTAGACAAACGACTGCATGTCAAAACCACATAGTAAGTACAAAGGAGATCCTGTTGCCACAAGAACACGATCCGAATTGGTCCTATTACAAACATCAAACTTAACACACCAACCCGCCATATCATAAAGATAACAACAATTTAAAAGCTCAATAATCAGATATGTTTAACGAACTCGGAAAGTCCCGTTACCGCCCCAATGAAAGGGCAAATGGCGGCCATTACACCTTATCATCGGCGGCGGAAAACTTTACATCATGCACGACGAGCGAAATAACCGATCTCAGTTGACAGGAATAGAGGTCTCGCATTGCTTCTCTACGCTGTGAACCTTCGTGCGGTTAAAAACCAAGAGAAAATGGAGCTATGTTTCCCCGTTTTTAAAGCTCACGGTTCTCTGTGGGAGGGTTTCGGGCGAGTGCAATTTGGATAGGTGTTTTATCGAGCTGGGGCGCTCGCCGCAGTTTCCGCCGGGGCTGAATGCCCGTCTTGTCAGCGGAAGTAGTAAAGCCTTCCGCAGGCTGTCGCGCGAAATGTGTCGTCGCCTTTTTATTTTCGCTGTTCGCTGTTTGTGTTTTGAGAGCGCCATTTGGGTTTCGTATCTTAAGTATTTTGTTGAATTCTGGCGGAGTTTTTATCAGTAGTGGTAACAGTTTTTCGTGTTATTTTTTGTTTTGTGATTGACTGTTTTTGGTTTGGACCTACAATGTGCTGGTAATTGTCACATCAGAATACAATGAAAATAGCTAGAGAATTCAACAGTGGAAAGAGCGTCATAGCGTGAACATCAGAGGGGCTAGACAAGATGCATTACGCTAACCAGCGTTTCTATTCGTTACGTTTTTAAACCAATCGCATCACTTGTAGATGACGTGATACGAAAAGTCACGTGATCTACCAGTGACGTGATTGGTTTAAAAACGAAGCGATTAGAAACGATAGTTAGCGTAGTGCATCTTGTCTAGCCCCTCAGTATAACATATAAGGAAAACGTTACATTGACGATAATATTACTTGTTATCGGTGTAGTGTCGCATCTTACTTATCATTTTTTTATATTTAGCGTACAATATCTTCAATGGATGATCAATAGATCTGTAAATAAATACTAAAAAGAAGATCAAATAACAAAATTAAAAAAAATGTTTTTTGTGCGTGTTTTGAGTCAAATGGATTGAAATAAGTTGGTTCACTCAGCCTCTAGCGTCATTAAGACTTGTTCACTTTAAACATTTAGAAAGAGTAGGTATGTGATTTACATACTTATTAACTTTTAAGAGTGTGTTAGCTAAACTAAGCAAGTCATATTCAATTGCCTTCACCGCCAAAGCTCATGAGTCTTGACGCGTGTTCTCTTCATACTATTTATTCGACTTGGGCACTTTTCATTACGCTCGGGTTACCCGTCACAACGGTGCTCTCAAAATTTTTAAATTCATCCCAATCCCAGATGGATACCGTAACTGACACTCTAATGGAAACTGTCGAATGTTCCCTCATAAGACGTCTTATAAAAATTCGATATATCTCGAAGGGGAGACAAAAAATAAGTAAAAAAATACTGTTTTACATCAAACGCGGGAATAAAGGACTTGATACGTGACAGGTAATGTTAGGGTACATCAGACAACATTAACATAACTCTCGTTCAACAGCACTCACTTCAATTTACAACTCTATTTTGTTAGTTTTAGAGCTCAGATGGGAGTTTATTTAGTGAACATCTACATTTGTGGGTTTAGTATTTGAATATTTCGTCGGCGATACATGAGTGATGAGATCAATGTGATTTTGATTCCAAATTATCTGGGTTCATCTCGGATAAAGGGGTTAGGCGAAATTGATTATTCAAATGTCACTCGTGTGTTGATGTAGCTTTTGTAAATGGTATTAAACAAACTTGTTATTTAGCTGCAAACGCGAGCGGAGGCGGAGCGTTGCGGTGCGTTCCCTTACTAAAAATCGTTTCCAATATGCGTGGCGGAGGCGTTTTTAGTTAGGTACTTAATACAAATACTCGCTTTAACGCGCCTCTCCGCTTTAAGTGTGTATGCGGCTTTTTTGACTGTCTATTTGTGCGCCTAGTTCTTCTTATATAGTCAATATAATTGTGATGATCTTTAGACAAAAGTGGACAAGCGCTAGCTAGCTTAAACCATTTTATTTTTAGCAAATGAATACTGGTATGTAGTGGTATTTAATTTCAGGTTAAAGAATTTATTTGTATCTCAAAAGAAATTACATTTCACTTAATGAGATTTATCGGCATGCCTTAAGATTACGTTGCACCCGTGAGCGTCGTCGGCGCTTAATACACTACGTACTTACAAATCTAATAAAAGTATAATTTATTCGATTTTTGTAAGTACGTATAATTTATTATTAGAATCAGAAGAACTACTGCCTGATTATCAAGCACTAACGCCGCGCTGGCTTAGCTCCAGATAAAAAAAAACTTATTCATATTCATCAGGGATAACGTGTATTCTTATATCAGTGATAAAAATAAATTGAATCGGTTCAGTAGTTTCATACATTATTCTCAACATACGGACAAACAACAAACAATTTACTTATGTAAAGTATACACATATATAGATTATACGTTTACATACTTACGTGTTTTAAAATTTACAAGAAACTTACTTTAATATTTATATTTTCTTTAGAGATAACAAAATACGAAAGCGATCATCCACTTATATGACGTTGTCTAAAGTAATTCACGTAGTCGCTTATTGAGAGCTGTATCGAGTTGCCAATAGATGTCTCTGGAGGGCTCGTAATGCGATGTCGCCGAATACGCCTCGCGTGCCACACTTAATGGCCGTGATGAGAATACGCTTGCTGCTTCGAGGTTAATTATAAACTGTATTCATTTAGAACTGTTAAAATAATAAATATACCTATTACGTTTTTTCATCCTCATCATGTATGAACTAAAAACTTCCACTCTTAGCCATTAATCCCCTAGGATACCCGCTATCCCCGATCACTGCCTAGGGAGCAAAGGTCATATTATGATGTATATTGGACGCCCGCGACTTCGTACGCGTAGAATTAGTTCCCCGCTACTCCCCCCATTTCTTCCCGTTGGGGGTTGATTTTCGGAATATCCTTTCTTAGTGCTCACTTACATCATGAAAGGAACCCCTGTACCAAATTTCAAGTTTCTAGGTACAGTAGTTTCGGCTGTGCGTTGATATATAAGTCAGTCAGGTTTGCCTTTTATATATACAGATTTACGGGCAGGTTTTATTACTAACTACCATGCCGTGTATGTCTGTACAGTCCCTACATAAAAATGTTGAGCATACTTAGAACCTTGTCATTGTGACTGCCATTGTTATTGTAATATTTGTCATTTGATGTTCAGTTTAAAGTTTATCATGAGACTGCATTAAAGTGCTTAACATTTCCGTTGGGGTACCTGTACCTATGTAAACACTTGATTGTACAAAAGAAAAACCAAAACAATACAAAGAAGATTAAAAAAAAACGTACAAAGGCGTACTAGTAGGCATATAGCCGCTATAGTGTTTTTAATCCACAAAGAACCACACGTGCCTTCCCGCGAGACGGCCACATTCTAACTTGTTCGACTACACCATGACGATATTAGTCAGTATCATGTTTTCACTACGTGCTATGCAATAAACAAGCATATTATAATTATGCCACACATTGTATGATAGGTAGTCTTTACAGAAAATAACCTATAATTTGCAAATATAATTCACACACATATGAGTAGTTCCTCCCATATGATGATTAAAAGTTACACAACAACATAAAAAATTGCATTTTTTACGATCTACGGTAACAAAGTAAGCGCAGTTCTCCTGCGCACAATTTATAGCGCAAACAACTTGCAAATTGGCCTGTAGGAGCGACGTTTTCGCTAAATACCTATAAAAATGTCCGCTGCCGTGAAATATTGTTGTTGCCTGCGTGCCGCAAGGCACAGGGCGCAGCGAGTTTTATGGTCAAGGTGTTATTGATTACCTACCTTCTACTGATTCTGCACGGTAAATAGTGTTAAACAGGGGAGGAAAGTGTGTCGAACAGTCGGGAGATTCTTCGCTTTAACAGCTTAAGAGGATTATGAGGCGACGCTTAATTTGTTTTTTCCACGAAATATTTTCTTGGATAGGAAAACGTACAGACCTGGTTTTTCATAACATCTACAGTCTGTGAGCATTTACAAAGTGCTTCGAGTTTGTACTTGTCTCTCACTCGCTCTTAATAAGAGCGTATGAGAGCGATAAGACACAAGTACAAACCCGAAGCAGCTTCTAAGAGCTATCGCACTGTACAACATATTTAAAATTGGATAATTATATTTAACTAGCTGGTAACACGAAAGGCACAGCGACTGGATAGGCACTCATAATGTGACAGCTTGTTTCTTATGTAAAATTGTTGCCATATCAAAAATTTGAGCAAAATTCTTGAGTCACCACTCGCTGGTCGGACTCTAGTCTTCCATCCCTGGTGCCGCGGGTCATAAGTGCGCGCTCTTTATAAATGGCCGCACTTTCCAGTTTCGAATGGCTCATTTCGGCCGATTTGTCGCCCGCGATACTTTACGCTAAAATGTGATAAAGCGCTGTTATCTCTTTTATTAGCTGCCGCAGCAACTTCTACCTAATGTGAATGAGAAAATATGGCCTTTAGAACTAGATTTTCCTTGGTATTTTTCCAGCCAAATGGGGATTGGAACTTACGACCGGCTGAATCCTAAGAGTGATCATTAATGTTGATGTTACTGCTTTATTTAGGGGTTATTTACTACGCTACAGTTTTAAACCCCGAGCTCACTGCAGCTGTTGCATGCTAAATCAAAATTTGTCATAAATCGTAGCTTTAGTCCGGAACGTGTGATTTACATCTATTTAAAAGGAGGGAGTGTTAATACGTTTGACCTCTGTGTCCGTTTGTGTGTCTGCCTATCTGTGACATTGCAGCACTCACGTGAAGGGGTGATTTTGAATTTAGTTTTCTGGTTTAAGTTTTATAGGATCGATTAGACCATTAAAGTTCCGAAAGGTGTTACCAGTGTTGTCAGTCATGTTGCACCATTGCCCGTTGCCATAGCTATATCCATGTCGTCTACATAAAATTGGAGCTCTGCAGACCTCAGCGCGAACACCACAACGTATTAACGCCTCGCTCTGGCAATAATTCACCCACAAAGATGGCAGAACTTGAGAACGCGACGATAAAGTTTTGAGACAATGAGATGACTTTTTGCAAGATTATTTAATGTTATCCGTTTGGTGTCACGGCGGAAGTTAAACCAAAATGTGAAGGTTTTATGGTCATTTTATACTCAAATATATCACAGCATGACTTTAGGGGTTACCTAAAGAGTGAAGGAACCAATTTAGCTGATACCAATTAATTTTTGGTGGGGAAAATTTATACCCATCCACTTGCACCGTCGTCATCCTGATGCAAACCAATATGGACTATGTAAATGTGATCATAATGTGTTTGTAAAGTGAAATATTGTGAAATTTCAAAAACCTACCTACTTACTTAGCCTATTTATTACCTAACATAAATAAAGCTATTAAATTCATAATCTTTTTAAAATTGTAGCCAACTGAAAGCTTGGCTTTTTCTTTTCAATCTTTTAGTTAACATCCCGAGCTGCCAAGCCAACTACTCCGGTATTGAAACACGGTCAACGTAAACCGTACGAACATCCTTAATCAACGAAAGATATTCCTCATCTACTAAAGTCTAATTCCATTACTGCAACAGTGGGCACAGCGGCGATATATCAGCGTAACAACTGCATTAGCGCCAAATCGGGCTTAATCGCGGGTGCAATCGTATATTTCTTGATTAAGAGCTCGTAAAAACGTCGTCTCGCTCTGATTTACGCGAGCGAGCGGGAGAGATTACCCGGCTTGCGGTGATGTATGGTGATGGATTTGGTATGATGCTGGATGGTTAGACAACGTACTGAGGCTGTCAGCTCAATGTGGTAATATTTATCAGAAGTCGTACAAGAAAGTAGGATGTCACGAGTAGTGAGTTGATAGCGTGTCTGCATGGTAAGGGATGAAGAAGAGGTGATTTTTTATCAGGGTTAGCTATAGAACTCTAATTTTAAGTAAGATATCCCGATAAAGAAACATTAGAGAATGGATTGGTATCAAAACCGTGAAACTAATTTAACCATGACCATGGACAATGAATTGAGTGAGGTTCAAGAGTCTGACTCAATCTAAGTAAGTTACCTACACAATGTTCTTAATCTAGCAACTGATACAGCTCCTGCAAAATTCATGTCAATTGGGAATTCTTCCTTCGTCCGAGAGATGATATATTATTTGAAGATTGTAGCTTTCGTTGCTTTTGATCTATCACTTCTAATATCCTTTATCTTATATCTAAAGCATTCCATATAATTGCTGTCCATAATTCCTCTTTCCCGTCGCCCATTCGATCTTAAACTGTCTCCTTAAGAGCATGTGCGTCTGCTTTCGTAAAATATATAGATTCAACAATTTCTAGAGCGATGAGATTCCTAAATATATACTCTTTGATAGGTTAAATATATTTTTATTATTAACATTTAAAGTTCATTACAGCAGGCCTATTATGGTCGTGTTTATCGTGTGGATAAAACATCTGTCACTTTCTGACCAGTATGTAAGTGCGAGAGCGACGGATGCTTTATCGATCGCGATAACGGCGATCATAATACGGGCCCAGGTCAATAAGATGCTGTAGATGTCTATTTTTAAAATACCGTCTACCAACGAGCACATCAAAAACTCGAAGAAATAAAAATTGCCAGTCGCCAGAGGATTGCAACTGACAACCTGACAATCCAAAGAGCTTACGGGTGCAGACTAGCGGAGTAATGAACGATGTACACCGTTGGCTAGGCGCAGTGTTTTTACACGACTGCCTAAGGGTAGCTAATATTTGGGTGTAGTTATGCATAGGTACTATTATGACTAGTTCATATTTTATTATTTTGTTCATAATGTAATGACGCCTAAATCCTACGGTTATTTGAATGGTTTTTCGGGTTATTATTAAATGGAAAACTAAGAATTTTTAGCTAATGGTCAGGTTTTGGTGGTTTCAGCGATGAGGTCCTATGTAATTTTTACCCGACTGACCCAGAAGGGGGGTAATGTTTTTCGCGCATATGTATGTTTGTGGGTATGTTCGTTCCATTGTGACCTCCTGTAGCCTACATGGCATGAAAGATTTTAAAGAGAGAGGTGTCGGTCGTTAGATTCGTCTTTGTAGGAGTGACATAATATTTTAATCAAAATAATGAGTATAGAAAGAATAATGACATTAAAAAAACCGGACAAGTGCGAGTCCGACTCGCCCACCGAGGGTTCTGTCCAAATTTGTAGGTACATATTTTAGTTAAGAAATCGAGTCTCGCAGTTTTTTCCGAGTTTTTCCCGAAATTCACAACTCATTTCAAAATTTGGATAAAGATCCTATTTTTTTGTGATATAATCAAAAATATATAGTTTTTAGATTTTTCCCTATACTTGTAGAATAAAACGGTATTACTTGCCAAATTCCATAGTTCTAGGTCAACGGAAAATACCCTACAAATTTTGATTCCCTTGAGAGTGTCGAAATATACCTGTAGTCCTGAGTATATAGTTTTAATTTCAACTCGATTAATTCTTAAATTATCCGCATGACGACGTTGATCCAAATCGTCTGATTCCCAAAATGCCTTAAAAAGAATGAAAGGTAAAAATGGAAAAATAAATAGATACTTAATGGCAGGATAGTAAAGCAGTCGTGAAAGAAGGAAATAACTCTGTTCAAATTTCAAGCATTTTGGTAATACGTCATTTTGTATTTAAGACGTTTCGGAATGAAAGTTAGTAAGCTTAGTATTTTTTTTAAAATATCTAGTATTTCGGTATTTAGTAATTATGATACAAAGTCCAAACGAGCCAGCCTAACGGCAGTAAAAACTGCGTTTGTCATATACCAACCATTGCAAACGAAATGTGAAGCAACGTTGTCTCTTTTACTCCTTAGTGGTGTTACACTCGAGTGAGAGGGAGGGCTTAATTGAGGTGCGTCGGACGAACCGGCTGGAATGAATTTGTCAGCGTGGTGACAGGCCCCGGGACTCGCGTATTTTACCCGCGATTTATAGCTTTCTCACCTACATCAAAAAGGAATAACGGCTTTTTAAAGGTTGAAAAAGATTAAACTTTCTGCTGGTATAAATAAGGTCGCAAATGTATACAGATATCTGGAAAAGATACGTCTTTTATTCGTATGCAACACAACTTGCCGAGGAAAAATGTGAGTTCTAAGGCTGCTAAAAGGAAAAGGCATTATGACTGTATGAGGTCCATACGCAAATACTGCTTTTTATTTTGGAATGATGAAGGGAATACTGTTTTTATTCGGACGATATGTGTTATTTAGAGAGATTGACGACGTAAAGGCGTTGAGTCAAGTTCAAGTTTGCGCGTTTTTTTATTTGTGTGTGGGTAAGTATTCCTTTACTAAGCGGTAGTCACAAAAATAAAAGAGCAAAGACAGGTCTCATAGAATAAGGACCATCAGAGCTTCTATTTTTACTTTATCTTTCCACTAACTTTAATGTATTGTTATCTTTTATTAATTCGATAGTAAATTCAGCCGAGTCATAAATAATACGATTGCAATATCGGTTAATGTGTTAGAATAGAGTCCCTGCAATTTATCAGAATTGAATAGACCTCTAACGTGTAGTTGAATTCAATGAACTGACGGTGAGGATCAGATGGTAAAAGCTACATCATAGCATTATTAAAAGTCCAAACTATCCTGACCCCTGTATACCGAGCGACTGTTCAAAATCGAATCATGTTTCATCGTTTAAATCGATGTCGAGTTCAAACTGTGCTACAGCTACAATATTTTCTAACCCGACCTTTGCTCTTACGTATTATGTAACGCGGCAGCTAATAGTTACTAGGTTAACATCTACCTTTAAGAAGATAGGTGTTATAGGTATTATAAAACTTACAAGGTTACTTGTCAAGATCGTAACAGGTGGAAAGAAGTGGTCTCTGCCTACCCCTCTGGGAAACAGGCGTGATTTAATGTATGTATGTATGTAGAAGGTTACTTTGAAGCTTCTTCTCAGTAAAGATGTTGTTGTTCAACCCGCTAGTAAATTCATTCCATATTTTATCTATATAGTCAAATGAGCCGAGAAATGGCCATCACTTGACTTGATGATTGCCGTCGTTCTGGGCATAAAACTAGAGTACCTACCCTAAATATTAATAGTAATAATATAGATTACTATTTTAAAAAACGTCGTCTTAATCGGTCTATTCGTTTGGGAGCTTCAATTCCACAGACAGACAAACAGTTACGCAAACACGTACGTTAAATTTATAACACGCCTCGGTTTGCGATGAAGGTTAAATTAACGATTCGACGTCGAATTCAACTGCGAAAGAGAATACTACCGCAGTGTCAGCAGTGTTTTATGAAGGAAGCCGTTGATCGCCGTAAATCTGCCGCTCGTCGGCTTCTGGACGGCAGACAAAGAACATGTTGCGAACGAGGAGGTTAAATAAAAGTGTTGTGTTGGCAATAGTGATACTAACAAGGGTGTCCTAAATGCTCTCTGTATCTATAAATATTGTTGTAAAGCATAGGGTGACGGCACCAATGATGGACACTTTTAGCTGACAGGCACCAGTAACAGACACTTCACTCTTAATTCAAATTTCATACGGTCCTAAATTGATTGTTGCAAAACAAATGAATAACCCTTAGCTACTGTAAAATAAGAATCAATTGTCCATCATTGTTCTTGATCCATTACTGGTTCCATCACCCTAGTGGTCCATTGTTTGCAGCGTTTAGCTTACGACGGTTTTGCAACCAGCAGCAACCACGACGAAGCCTTGGCAAATCAGGACTAGAAAATAATTTAGCGCAAAGCCTGGTGCTCTTTTCTACTCGGGCTAAACCTAATTGGGATAGACCAAAAAAAATAACTGACGGTTTTTACATTACAATTCGTAAGAATGGGTAATTTTAAGAGACCAATTTCATTCATTCTGTATTTGGCCCAATAGTTTTGTTTTAATTTCTTTATTTATTTAGCAAACATTTTATGGATGACATGATTATTTCAAATTTAAGTTGGCATTTTCTAATAAATTACAACAATTAAATGATATCTAATGATAAAAAGTGATTCTAATAGTCTATTAAAACATACTATTTCAAGCGGTTTCCGCCTAACCCGTAAGATACACCTAGGACGGCTTCCAGCCGAAAACGAAAGTCAAACAAAGGTTAAATATACTTTTGTCGAAATATCCGAAATAGATAAATATTACAAAAACTTAATCATGCAGAACGGCTTTAAAACCCTATTCCTCGAAATGGTTTTCGAATTAGAGTAATTGTAAAAATATGAACAATGCCAATTGCTTTTGACATGCTATCGTAATGTCGTCAACGTAATGATATCTCTTGTTTACTTGACAATAATGACGGCCGAGTTAAATATATTGCAATAAGAATACGTCTAGAAGTAGAATAAGGCCTGGTGTATGTGGTTACTGGAGTATTAAGTATGTTTTGACCTACGTCAAGTGCCTGTAGTATTAGTAACAACGATATCGCTTACATGCTTAGGTTTGTAGGTATCTGTAAAAGATTCTTACAGCCAATTCACAGCCTATAACCTAAAGGTATAAACGTAAGCTTTAAAATATAATGGTCCTGTAGTCATGAAGAGTTGAACTATGGAAGGATTTTCGTTAGTAAAGTCCAGACCTGACGAAATATAGGGAGCAGCGGAAAATACACGTATGAATATAGCGCACCATTCTAGCCAATCATTGCCATGGTCTTTGTTGACATAGATACTAACACACAGGAAGACAGCAATGAGTTACTCTCTTGTTGTTGTTTTTCAGCGAAAGAATTTATGTGAGCACTAAAAATCCCTTCAGTGTTCCGGTTTGTTGTTGTCTTTTAAGAGTTGTTGTTCATAGTCGATTTGGCTCTTTTTGTGCAATGAAATTAATGTTCTGCAAATAATCATGAATGATTAAAGAGGTCCGAGTTTGATTTGGTTCCGCAATCATTTGGCAGTCCGGATAAAGATTCTCTAATAGATTTAACCCTTACTAATAAACCTTGAGTAACGGTGGTATATAGCTATAAAATGTTTTGACCTTATAGATTGCTATTGAAATCAATTTTTATTAAAAAAATAAAAATGAAAATGAAAAATAATTTAACCTAAGTATATATTTTTTTATTACGGCCAAAATGGTCTCCGCTCAGCTTTATGCCTTTGAATGTCATTGATACATTCACAGACGCTGGTTTTCAGTGGGACCAGGGAGAGCATGGCCATAGTATAAATAGACACTATGGTATGGCGATCGATGGCGTTAAAAATAAAATAAAACAAAATATTAAATAGGTACCTAGAATGAAATTGCTACGATTTTGAGATCATTTTAAAAAGATCAATTATACATAATAAAAAATTAAATAAATTGAATTATTTAAAAAACAAAAAACCCGACTGCAATAAAAAAAACTGAAAAGCGAAAAACAAGCTCTATAATTTGTAGAAAATGGTAAGAGCAATGTACTTATTGATATTTATAACAATTTTATTTTAACTTGAATATTGGAAAAGGCATTGCTGGCGACAAGCAATGAATTACAAATCCTATTTCTTGACATAATTTAACATTTGGACTGGCTGGAAAAAATGTAGCCTATGACACTCTCGCTGCGAAGACGAATCCAATGATACCTCATTTGTCAAAATCGTCCAAGCCGTTTTTGCTGTAGCGGGGAACATAGAACTGGACATACATACATACATACATGGCGGTGAAAAACATAACCCTCCTTTTGGGCTCCGCCGCAGTCGGGTAAAAACCTCGTATTCTACCTCGAGTTCACTTTACCACCAAAAAGACCTAACTAACTAAACCAAATCCTTTTCATTTTAAGTCTTGACAGGTGTCTACAAAGTGCTAATTACCTTTTTTTTTATTATTTTATGTCAAATGTGCAAATTTCAGGTTGGTACAGGGTACCCTAAAACACCAAGAAAACATTTCCTCGGGCAAGTTTCTTTATTAAGCGCAGTCGGTGTTTATGGGCACATAAATTCGCTTTATCTTTATGAATATTCAAGATGGCGCCGTTAATACAGTCCGTCGACTGTTTTTTTGTTCCGCTGAATAATGAGTTTGATGCGGTTGTTAAGATAGACCGCGAGTTATCTTGGGGCTAAGTTATGTTTTGACATGATGATCTCAACAAAAAGTTTTATTTCACGGGGAACTCGGGGTACTCTATCCTATTAAGGTACCTAATCACTAGCCTAACTTCACTGTGTCCTGAGCTACTCGCAACAGCTTCCCTCGCTGTGTTTCCCATAACTCTCTGTTCCTCGCAACTGTTACCGATCTTCGACCGTCGGTCCACTTTATGTGGTCTAAACCAAAGACAGAAATGATCTCATAATGCTGGCCGCTTTTATTGATCTAACAGCGATGCCGATTATTATGGCTAAGAAACGCACCAGTATGGATGCCATATGAAAACTCTACGGACTAAACGCAGTGCAACTAAAAACGCCACAAATAAGTGGTTATAAGGCCCAAAGTAGTTGCAGCGTTTGTTACTTGAAGACGTTTGCGGCCTCACCAGCTCTTAAGGACAATTTTGACAAACACGAAGGGGCGCCAGGATATCGTCATACATATGTCATTCGACACGGAACATGATTGATACAATAAGTTAACTTGCAATAAAAAACACTTACACCCGTATTCACAAACCATACTTAAGGGATCCTTTACTGAGTAAATGCACTGCGTTCAATACAGCTTTGTGATTGGTCCTTTTTGACTGACCGTTTGGTTATGAGACGATTTGAATTGAACCACCCTGTGCGTTCGTGAGCACTGTGAGACCTCATAGTGACGTTTGTGAATACGGGTGTTACTCCGTTACCTTTTTAAATGGTCCGTAATAAACAAAAATCAGGATTTCAAGCATATTTTTTCCTAAAATCACAGTAAAAATAATGTCGTCTGGTGTTAACACGCGAAGTCGATGTAAGAGTAACCCGGAGTGACTTACGGCCCCTGCCCTCCGCGACGCGACCTCCGTTACTCACTCGGGATGCTTTATTACGCCATTGGCCAAACCTTTTTATTTCACTCTACTTTTTTATTAGAGTCCCGTAGTCAAACTAGGAACAGGAACCCTTATAGTTTAATTATGTTCGTCTGTATTTATGCCTGTCTGGTTGTATGTTACAGTAGCCTTTTTTTACATAGTTATCAAAGACACAAACATTTTTTATAATAGATATTACCTACGGCTAACAAGGAGCAGTAATAAGATTAGTTAAAAAAAATGGTTTATCGCTGGCCGAAAACCTAGTTGATGTTGAAATAGTCATCTAGTTAATCTGAGAAATTAAAAACATATTTAAACAAAAACAAAACGCCTTAAATAAAAGTATACGCAAAATGTCTTCGCTCGCAAACTTATTGGGTACTGTAACGTAGGCGTTGTTGTAGGCAGCTTCATTATAAATTACAAGTGATGGGTAGTATCGGCACTCGGCACGCAGGGGTTCAACTAGTTCAATGTCATATCGATTCATTAATTGTCTTTAACTTTCACACAAGAGGATATTTCACAGGATTTACAGTCACTAAATAATATATTATCCAACATCTCTTGCTCCTTGCATCATTTCCCTTTCTTGGCAAAGCATATATATATCATAAATAGGATCGATAATATGGTTTACAATTTAGTAAGGTTTCATCTGTTACTCTTTGCCTAGGAGAGAAAACGAAACAAGAGATAAAACCAAGCAATACGAGTATAAAAATGATCAGGAGGTATTGTTTTTAACCCGGCCGCCCTTACTGTGAAGTAAATAAGAGCCATCAAAACGTTGACATTACGATAACAGTTCAAAGACTTTATGGTTTTTACCGCCAAAAATACCGGCCCGGTGAAATACGATTTGGATTTTACGGCCTAAATTAGAGGAGCAGGGGACTACAAAATCAAATTTTCAAATTCAAATATCGAACAGGGGGTGAAATAAGCCAGCTCCAAGCTGCCAGCTACTTGTAAAGGTAACACGAGACGCCGCAAAAAATCAATTTCACGCCGCCGGTTAATCCCTTATACTCTGAAATGAGACTGATCCCATCTTATTAAATCAGCTAAGCTAACAAATCTCAACTGTATGCCATTGTAAGAAGGATGTTAGTAAGTGTAAATGTATGTTGGTTATAATTATAATCCAACTATTGTCCGGTGTTTGCGCGTAAAGTGAAACCTTGTTATTCTATTGTCATAGACGATAACATCTCGTGTGAAAAGGCAGGAAATATAAAATGTCTCGTTGAATTGAGGTTTCCGATTATGATGCATGTATTAAGCTCTGATGACAGCTGTCAATGTTTCATAATAAATTAGAAAAGAACCGTATAAAATCGAATACGTTGTTATAGGACCTCAACAAGTAATAAACTACCTAGGCAATTCGATGATTAAAATGTATGATCATTCTCTCCATTAATCTCATTTAAGTTTCACTCTTAACTAAATTCATATAAAAAACACTCAAAATAGCTATAGATGTGTCCAAATCTCTTAGTTATTATCTACATTTGAAGATCGAGCATAGTGAAAGATTTGTACCCCTAATCATTACTTTTAAATGTATTTCAAGTTTAAATAACTGTGAAAATTGGGTTATGGGTAAAATTTATAATAGTAGGTACCTAGTTTTTTATATTGTGGCCCTTTTACATTTATTATAAAAAATTAGGCTTAAAATATCCAACGTGTTTAACAAACAAACATAATCAACTGTCAAACTTTTATTTTATTCATAACCTTTTGAGACCTTAAATGTTAGAAAAACACCGCTTAAATAACAAACAGTTACAAACAAACAGATGTACGCAACCCACAAACAAACCCTACAACTAGCAACATTCAAAAAGCGGATTAAGGGCTCCCATCCGTTGTAAAAAATCTCATTGTCGAGTACTAATTACGCGCATGAATGCCACCTTTTGACAGCCCTGTGACGCGCCCTAACGGATTTGTTATTGCGTGTACAACCCTAAAAATAGCAGCGGTGTAAGCTAACTTGAGCTCTACATGCATTTAATATAGGCTGATTTTGGATTGACACAATTTTTCATGTTAGTATAGGTACAGGTTGATCCAATTTCTATGCGTCTAATAAAAAATGTGTCATAGATAATGGTGACAAGGTTGATTTAAAAAAAAATAGGGATTTTCTATTGGTTGAGTAACTTAATAGGCTTGTTTCGCTATCGGTACGATCTCAAATTTGATTCTACTTCATAACAACTGTGGTTTATTTTTCCATTGTGACGTGATTAGGGGGTTTGTGATTGGTTCGCTTGTGACATGTTCGTCGGTCTTTGAGGTAAAATTGTTGGTAATTACAGAAATTCGGTAAAAGGAATGAGGGGTTTAATTGACAAAATAATGATGACGTTTTGTTACATGACTCCGAAGAAGATGGTTTATGATCTGCATGTATTTATGTAGTTTACCCTTGCTTTGTTGACATTTATTTCATAGAACCTATTTACCTACTTCGTAGAATTTTCTATTCATCAACATGCTTTTCTAGGCGCAGGAGTTTATATGTTGTTAGTAAGTCTATTCCAACCTAACCTTCGTAAATAATATCAACGATAACCTGAAAATAACAGGGCTTCAGCCTAAAATAGCTTTCGGTGAAGTGTAATTCAGTGAAATGAATATACGTTCTATGAAATTAGTGTCGGTAAAAGAGGGGGATAGCATGTTTAATTATGTTTTCACCTCAGCAGCTCAAACAAGCAGGTTTTGCTGCTTAAAAACAGTGAGCAAAATTCAATTTTGCTGCGAGCGTGAGGCAAAGTAGCTTTTTAATTATTTTTTTTAAATGCCGTGATCAGTGCTGGGTCTACTTACAACATTCGATAGAATTGAACTTCACTTTGTTCTGTCACTTTCACTTTGATACGAAAAAAGCGAGAGATAGAAACAAGTTGATTATAAGTTCGATTTTCAAATTCCATACCTAGTAGGCCCTAAAAGAAACAAACAATAAAACGTTCGGATACACTTATAACCGTAAAATTGTAAAAATCTGTTGAAAACTTATAAGTTTTAAATGTGATTATTATATTTTTATAATCGAATTATATTTTTTATAATGAAATAAACAGAATATTTCATAAAAAAATACGCAGTTAATCATGTACCCATCTACATGATTTATCGTTTTAACAATCTTTAATTTTGTTACATAAACCGCGGGCGCAGTATCAGAACGCATCTTTAAAAAATAGCGGGATTATTTTTATTGCTTTTGTTTATAGTTCTGTTACGCTATCTACTTTCGATACCTACACGTTGAATATTATAAAAGTACTTAATAATAAATAAATATGAGTGAGTCCAGTGACGAAGTCTGCTATTTCACACCGGAAGCATTAAAGCAGAGCGTGTAAAAAATGCAGAATTAAGTTTCCTGCCTGAAAAGTCTCGCGAAAAATATCTAAAAGCGTAAGTATGATATTTTTAAGCAATGGGGACTTGCAAAGGGTGCGAACACTGTACTGTTAGTGTACTTACTCCATTAAATTATCACAATCACAAACGGAACAACCGTCTACAATGTGGAGCATTTACGCAATGTTGAAAACCACAATAAAGACAAAAGTTGACGTGCACATTGAAACCTATCCCAAACTTATTGCATTTTTGGAGAGAATGTGTCGGTAGGGCACGAATTGCCATCTAAGGTTAAAAAGTTTTTTTATGAAGCTCCGGACTACAATTTTCTCGCTACAAACGTGTATTTATCCGTCATAAGTATAAAAATATATGTCTGTGCACACTAACCATTTGATTATGTTCTCGCTGCTGAGGTGAAAAGTTGTATGTGTCACACGAGACCAAAGTTATTTACATCTCGTGTCTTTGAATCCCTCGCTACGCTCTGGATTCTAACCTAGAATCACACGCTACGCTCGTGATTCTATTTATAGAATCCTTCGCTTACTCGGGATTCAAAAACAACACTCGCAGCAAAAACCAACTTTGCTCTCTTGTTGCACAAATAACTATTGTCGAACTGTGAGGGCGGCACCAGTCGGCAATGTCAATGTCTCTCGCTGGTAAGACATCGCTGTGTCTTATAATCGAGATAATGCCCAGTTGCCCATTCCGGCCACCCTATATACGTCATAACTATATATGCATGGCTCTTTGTTACTCGTAGAGGTTGAACGGATGGCTCAATTTCGACCAACAAAATGTCATGAGATTTGTCTTACTATTAATTAACAAATAGTTTTAAAATTGCATGTATTGACGACAGTATCGAAACGTGCAGTCGGGTTTAACCTTGTTTTTTGTCACTCGTTGAAGACTGATTTCGTCCTAAGATCTTCTCCTTAAATTTCCTTGTTTTTTTTGCATGTTTTTCCTTTCTTCTTTCTATATTATACTTATAAAATCTTCGAAAATAAGTATTAAATATATTAAAGAAAAATAATATACATCTGTCATTCGATATTTGGAATGTGTCATAAAGTCCACACAATTTCAGTAAACTACATTGAATTTCTTTGTCAAGTTTTTTTAGTCGGTCGACCATTGTTCGCAGTACATCGTGTAATTCCATACACTCGCCATTTACATTCATACATTGAGCCCCTAAACCGAATCGAATTAATGTCATCGGATACTATTGTCGAGTGACACACTAAATTAAACACGCATTTTTAAAAAAATACTTCAATAACAACCCTATTCGTTTGAATTAAAGTAGTATAGTTGTAACTGGACGGCAAAGTTAAGTTGGTACTCTTGTAAAGCTGGGCACAGACGGGCGGCCATTTGACACATCTCGATTGAAAAATGAAATAGAGTATAATAAAAATGAGATACTTTTATTTTAGATTTTACTAGTTTACGTTTAGGTGGATATTTAAATAGAAGAATTTAAGGACTTAGTGTAATTTATGTTTTGTGGTTGCTTTGTATTGTTGTCAGATTAGGTGTTTACAAATAGCTTTGGATGCTTCTGTTTGTAGTTGTGCAAATAAAATATTTCTATTAGCTCCGGTTCCTTCCTTTGAACGTCCATTCTTTTGCTGATTTTTTATAGGCTTCGATGGACTATTTGACCACACTGGGATAAGGATTCCTAAGGATATTTGGTTAAAAAAATGCATATTAATCTTATGTATTTATCTGCGAGTATCTATTAAGAGAAAAATCCAGGATGAATACTTTTTCCGTAGACTTGGATATTTTATTTTCACCTCAGCAGCTCAAACAAGCAGGTTTTGCTGCTTAAAAACAGTGAGCAAAATTCAATTTTGCTGCGAGCGTGAGGCAAAGTAGCTTTTTAATGTTTTTTTTTAAATGTCGTGAGCAGTGCTGGGTCTACTCACAACATTCGATAGAATTGAACTTCACTTTGTTCTGTCACTTTCACTTCGATACGAAAAAAGTGAGAGATAGAAACAAGTTGATTATAAGTTCGATTTTCAAATTCCATACCTAGTAGGCCCTAAAAGAAAACAAACAATAAAACGTTCGGATACACTTATAACCGTAAAATTGTAAAAATCTGTTAAAAACTTGAAAGTTTTAAATGTGATTATTATATTTTTATAATCGAATTATGTTTTTTATAATGAAATAAACAGAATATTTCTTAAAAAAATACGCAGTTAATCATGTACCCATCTACATGATTTATCGTTTTAACAATCTTTAATTTTGTTAGATAAACCGCGGGTGCAGTATCAGAACGCATCTTTAAAAATAAAAGGGATTATTTTTATTGCTTTTGTTTATAGTTCTGTTACGCTATCTACTTTCGATACACGTTGAATATTATAAAAGCACTTAATAATAAATAAATATGAGTGAGTCCAGTGACGAAGTCTGCTATTTAATACCGGAAGCATTAAAGCAGAGCGTGTGAAAAATGCAGAATTAAGTTTCCTGCCTGAAAAGTTTCGCGAAAAATATCTAAAAGCGTAAGTAGGTACGATATTTTTAAACAATGGAGACTTGCAAAGGGTGCAAACATTGTACTGTTAGCGTACTTACTTCATTAAATTATCTCAATCACAAACGGAACAACCGTCTACAAT
The DNA here is from genome assembly GCA_948252455.1 of Acleris cristana. Taxonomy (NCBI): domain Eukaryota; kingdom Metazoa; phylum Arthropoda; class Insecta; order Lepidoptera; family Tortricidae; genus Acleris; species Acleris cristana. Next base: position 12,873,986 of record OX411780.1, read on the forward strand.
GTGGAGTATTTACGCAATGTTGAAAACCACAATAAAGACAAAAGTTGACGTGCACATTGAAACCTATCCCAAACTTATTGCATTTTTGGAGAGAATGTGTCGGTAGGGCACGAATTGCCATCTAAGGTTAAAAAGTTTTTTTATGAAGCTCCGGACTACAATTTTCTCGCTACAAACGTGTATTTATCCGTCATAAGTATAAAAATATATGTCTGTGCACACTAACCATTTGATTATGTTCTCGCTGCTGAGGTGAAAAGTTGTATGTGTCACACGAGACCAAAGTTAGTTACATCTCGTGTCTTTGAATCCCTCGCTACGCTCAGGATTCTAACCTAGAATCACACGCTACGCTCGTGATTCTATTTATAGAATCCTTCGCTTACTCGGGATTCAAAAACAACACTCGCAGCAAAAACCAACTTTGCTCTCTTGTTGCACAAATAACTATTGTAATTTTAAGTATTTTTTCATTTTTATTTATTTAAATATATCGGCACTTAGTGCCCGTGGTGTAAGCCTTGAGCTTAGTTTAAGACTTGCGTGTAAAACATCATTATTTCTATAAAATATGAAAGAAACGGGCAAACAGAAGGATAGTGATTCTCTAAAAAGCAAAGGTGAGCGAATGCAGGAGTGAATGTCCAAGCGGCGAGTTTAAGTAGTCCCGTCAGAGCGAGTAAAACACATTTTAGCGCGTGCATTCTCAATTAGGCAGCCTTATACGTTCGAGAAAACATGCTGCCAAATTGAATACACGCGCTGAAACGTGTTTTGTTCGCTTTGACGGAACTACTTAAACTCGCCGCTTGGACATCACTCCTGCGTTCGCTCACCTTTGCTTTTGAAAGAATCACTACCCAGAAGAATTGTGCGCGTACAAACTCGCGTATACTTATTGCTATTGTTTTATTGATAAAACAAGTACTTAGCTTTTGCCCGCGATTCTGTCCGCGTAACTCGTTCGCTATTTCCTCGGAATTTGTCAGATATTCTTCAATACAAATTACCCAGTTTCCATTTCCGGGCTAAAAACTATTTCTGGACCAAATTTCAGGTCGATTGGTTGAGCGTTAAACCACAAAGACGAAATAATCGAGAAAGCGCACTTTTTGCCAGTAAATTAGTAAAAATAAGGATAATTTGACATTATTGCTTAATAATTTGACGGGAAAACCCACAGCATTTGAGTTATATATAGTTTCTTTTGTTATTCAACCCCGTAGCCAATTATTTCCTAACAAGCCACTAGTTATAGTGATTCAGGTACAGCTACAAATTAGGGCCCTTGACTATTAAATGCTTACGATATGTTATTTGAACCAATTGTCCCACCCTAATTGACGCTCCTTCAATAAAAAAACGAAAATATTTAAAGTACAAATTCACATCACTGCATTGATGTTTAGGTTAAAAATTGCAGGGTGTTTTTAAATTACTTACGGCATATTAATTTTAAGGAGATATGTGTTTAATGTAAATTTACCATTAACAAGCGACGATGAGAAACTTGGAGTATGGAATTATAGGGTTAGGTAATAACCATTTATTTTCAAGAATTTTCGGAACGAAATCGCACTTTGGCTTTTATAAAACTTAATGTCAAAATAATTCATCATTGTAAGATATTTTAGGGCATATTTTATTTTACGTTGACGACGCGATTAGCCTAGTTGATTGTGACCCTGCCTACGAAGCTAGCGGTCTCGGGTTCGATTCCCGGTAAAGGCAAATATTTGTGTATTTTCTGAGTCTTGGATGTTTTTTATATATCGAAAACAATATTGTTTAGATAGTATCGTATTAGGCCCTGAAAGTAGTAACAATATAAGGGCACGGCAGTGGTTCAGCCAAGATCGGCCCGCGATTGCTTTTTACGAAAGTATAATAGCACTAGAGGACGCCCGCGACTTCGTACGAGTGGAATTAGTCCCCCGCTACTCATCCCGTTGGGGGTCGATTTTCGGAAAATCCTTTCTTAGTGCACCCCTAGACCTCACAAGGAACCTACGTGCCAAATTTGGAATCTCTAGACCCATCGGTTTGGGCTGTGCGTTGATATTTCAGTCAGTTTCTTCTTTTATAAGATTATACACCTTTATAAAAAAATATGAATCTATCATATTATTACTTATTCGGCGTCTGCCGTTATATTTTCGAAACTTTCGTCGGTTTACTAAAGATCAAACGAGCACATTGTTACAGTCTTTTTTTTAAGAAGATACAGGAATCACTTAGTATTTTAGAAAAAAAACATTCAAATAGTTATTAATATCGGCTCTCCTGTGAGGTAAATTAGAACTATTATTACGTTGACAATACGATAAAGCAATTACGTCGTCCAGGGGACCTTATATGGCTGCGTTTATCGCGTGACAAAATATGGATAAAACATCCGTCACGTTTTGACACGTATATCAGTACGAGAGTGACGGATGCTTTATCCACATTTTGTCACGCAATAAACGCAACCATGCTAGACCCGAGGAGCTATTGTCTAACGTACTCGCAATCGCAACCGGCTTCAAAGTGGAGCAATTGTTTTCATTTTGTATGCAGACAAGCCTTCGATTTTCAAAATGATAACGATCGTGATTGCGAGTGCGTTAGACAATAAGCCCTCCGCTGAGAAGAATGGGGCTTCATTACATCTAAAGCACAACCCTTCTCCGTTTGCTGTAGTCGGTAAAACTGGAAGCAATTATTCCCACCGACCCTCGTTTCTTAATTTATGCGCGGAGAACAAAAGAATGATCGTGTTGTTAGGTAATTGATATGCCGCACAATCTCCATAGCACAACAGCACTTATTCATATGAGAGGACAATTATGCTAAAACATGGCTCGAGGATCGCCAATCAGAGGTCGGGGTGACGAGAGGAGCAAGGGTTCCGTACGTTATTTTTTGTTGCTTTTTTATGTTAACTTTTTTACAGTCTTATACTTGTAGTCTTCTAGTCTTATAAGCCGCTGAACCTAGAGACTTGAAATTTCGACGGAATATTTCTTTAGAACCTTAGGGGTGCGCTAGGAAAGGTTTTTTGAAAATCGATTCCCAACGGGAAGAAAAAGGGAAGTAACGTCATCTATCTATATATATGAAAGGCAAACCTGACTGACTTATATATCAACGCACAGCCGAAACTACTGTATCTAGAAACTTGAAATTTAGTACAGGGGTTTCTTTCATGATGTAAGTGAGCACTAAGAAAGGATTTTACGAAAATCGACTCCCAACGGGAAGAAAAGGGGGGAGTAGCGGGAAACTAATTCTACGCGTACGAAGTCACGGGCGTCTTCTAGTATCTCATAAAAGTTGAAATGTTACTTGGTTTTACTTTGTAGATTGAAAAAGAAATAATTAAATAAGAAAGAGTAGTAGAATAAATTCCAAGATTGGATAGGATTTACTCTTCATTGGTCGAACTGGACCTTAGTCACTCAAAGTAAGTAATTCTCGTTACCTTAAAATGCTCCACGTTAACGATCTTTAACAAAAGGCTTCAAAATAGTTACAATTTATGCACGCAGTTGCACTTCCACTTTAATTAAGCCACGGAACCGAGCTACCATCGCCTTTCCGCACTTGGCTGTATTTTTGCAAGTCAAATAGCAGGCTATTAGCTGAACCCTGCCCGGGAGTGATTTCATGCTAATTCGCCGATTATCATGCTAAGCCCGCTCGGGACGCTGCCAGTCTATGTAATATCGACATAATATATTAGGATATTTATGAAGTGTTCGTCAAGATGACTGTACATGTTGGCAGGCGTGAAACTACATCTTGCATCTTTAGGGGTGACTTTTGAATAGGCTGGGTTACGTGTCACTGAATACATACATGAAAAAATTCAAAAGTCAAACTCAAATTCAAAATTTAAAAAATATTTATTCAGTAAATTGGCCACATGAGGGCTCTTTTACACGTCGGTAATATGGAGTGAATCTACTAGCGCTCCGGACAAGACCATCATTGCGGAGAAGAAGCGCCGTAAGAAACTCCAGCAGAAGGAAGGGAATTTTTTCCTACTTGAAAAACCGGTCAAGTGCAGTTGCACTCGCGTACCGAGGGTTCCGTACCGCTACAAAGTAGGTATTATTAATATAATTATATTCCGATTTGTCTTCAATTGTGAATCAAATCAGTGCGAGCCCAACTCCAAATTGGCCATTTTTAAAATTTGTTGTTTTTTTTCAGGGTTTGTAAACCCAAAAAATATTATTTAAAAAATCAACCCGCTATCGATTACGGTTCAAAAGATACAGCTCTTTAAAGTTAGGACGGATGGACGGAAGTACAGACGGACGGACGGACAGCGTAGGCATATTAATAGGATCCCTTCAGGTTCGGAACCCTAAAAAAAGGCCAGGGATAAAATGATCCTTACATCAGTTACGATAAATTTTATCCTTGGACATTTTTGATCTGTGTATATCGTAGACAGTACAAAAAAAAGCTCAGTTTCAAAGCTTGCTTTTCATTTAGTTATTATTGCCTAGAATAGAGGCCCAGCTGACCTAATCTTTCGTCTTTATCGTGTCGTTATTGTATAAATGCATAAATGCTGTTTCATACATTTTCATCACTACTTTCATGCCTTAGGAAGCTTAGAGTGCCGTAAACAAAATGATCCCTTATATACACGCCTTTAAAGTATACCTACGGTAATAACGAAAAATCTTTCTACGCTCCATCCAGCCTATAAGACATGTCTGAAACACAACCTTAAATTTCAATAAAAAACCTCTACTTCCTAGCAAAGTACCGAACCCTATGAATACCAAATAAACACGACAGCCCTTTCGTAAGGAGATTTTATAAAAGAGCGTTTTTTAAAATGCTCGAGGGCGTCCATTTTGTGTGAATGGCGTCGGGTGGCCATTTTGTGTCTGTAAAAATTGTAAGTTATGGCGCGCGGTGGAGTGGTGAAAATACGACGCTCTCTAGCCGAGTTTTTCACTCGGCTACGAGTGGAAAGCCAGTATTCAGTGAAAATGTGGCGAATTTGGTTTAAGTTTTTTTTTCCAGGGCTCCTATATTTTAAGAAAATATAACAGCAACAAAAGGGACACCAACAATTCGGATCAGTGTTCTTTAATTTTGAATATTTTTAAACCCAAATTTACATATGTCAAACTCGATTCAAATTGACGAATTGAGAACCTCCTTGTTTTGAAGTCCGTTAGAATAGAGCTTGGCGTTAAATTTAGGTTAACAGATGCAACCGTGCAATGTCAATTTAAGTGGCGGGGCGTGCCTTCGTCATTTCAAAACACTGCTACTAGATACAAACAAACTAGCGGCACTTTTACATGCTGCTACATATTACAGTATTAATGTTTCGAAATACATAGTCGAGAGAGCATTCTCGACCTTTTATCGGTTGTATTCGCGGGCCATAATTTAGGAATATCGCGCGCCGCCCCATTACACATGAGAAACGGCCACGACAGATTTTATAAAAGTAAGAAGGCTAACTACCTTGGGATAAATGGGTCGTAAGAGTTTCCAAAGTTAATGTTACCTGAGTTTTACTAGTATTTAGTGGCTTGTAAGTTTAACCAAGGTATTAAAAGTAATGTAACGACACGAAAGTTCGACCGCTAAATGCAAATAGTCTGAAGTTAGGAGAGGAATTTATTAATTCCAGAAATCAGTGATGTTATGTGTTTGATGCCTTTCTCTCTTTCTGTGTCTTTTTGTATGTCATTGTCTAGGGCTGGAACGATTAGGATTTACTATTGCATTTTAAACTACCGGTGGTGGTGTTAGCTAAGTTTCATGACAATCCTTTGAAAGAGGTCGAGTGGAGGCCTCGTCGCTTATAAATGTTTATAATTTATGCAATTTCATAAAGTGCAGACTTGTTGTTAACCCTTGTTTTAATTGATGCAAAGAGTACATACACATGATATCACATGATAAACGACACTCACATGACGCCGAGAAAAAATTTTGCTGGTTAAGCAAAAGTTTGTGTCAATCTTGCCAGCAAGAAATATTATTATAACGTTTTTGAGCCTAATAGCCGTATTAATACAATGATTTTAGGTGAGTAAATATCAGGTTACAGAAAAGTGTCATATAGCGTCTTGAGTCGGGCATCTCACTGACTTTCTCTTAGCGTTAGTACAGTTGTTTTATCTCACGAAAGCGGGTTTGTCATACTTGTGTGTGTAGACGCACGTGCACGTTGTCTCTAACCCCCTTACTAATAAACGTTGGGTAACGGTGGTATAGCTATACAATGTTTGTCCTTATCTGTCAAATTCAAATGTCACAATGTCAGATAAGAACAAAACATTGTATAGCTATACCACCGTTACTCAACGTTTATTAGTAAGGGGGTAAGTGCGTATATAGCTGTCGTCGCCAAGCGACACAGTAGTGTGAGTGTCGATACGTGTTACAATTAAAAGTATAGCAAACCCGCTTTCGTGAGGTAAAAAAACTGCTGCTGCTTTAACACTAGCAACTTGGTGAATAATAGCTACTACATCGTTCACACACAGCTCAACTCAAACTGGCCTTACTCCTTGTTGTTCGCACGCCTTCCTTGTTAATTCGCCAGCCAGATGAAAAGTTAAGCTATTAGGACTCCCTTTTTCGAGCACTCTTAATCTTGAAAGACAAATTGTTACCTCTTAGGAATTAATTTGCAACGCCCCTCGTCTCTCATCGTTACTTTGGCGCTTTAAAAACAACATTTTTACTTTTTAATTAGCCTTTGATGTTGGCCAACTGTTGTTTTATTAAATTGTTTGATTTATTTTGGCTTTGAATGTTTTGAAGGTAACGAAGAAAGGACCGATTAGGATGATTGCTGCATCTTTGATATTTTCTTTATGAAGAAAATTAAAAATAAATAAAAATTGGCATACAAAATAACACCGCTTACGGTTTGTGTACGTAAGGTGTAATTACTTCTAATAAAAACTCAGCTAGGGATAATTAATGTACCTACTTTAATTATAATGACTTTTAGAGGGAATACAAAATTAGTATGACAAGATCGTAGGTATATAATCTAAAGCCCGATTTACATTGGTGAAGGACAGTGGCAAGTACAGCGCCAAGGAAGGTGGAGAGGAAAAATAGAAAGCGATTATATTTGGATCCACTGGCAAATCAACTTGACTCGGTAATGTCCGATCGATTTACACAAGTGTCCTGTCCACTGTCACTGTTCACTGTCCACCGTCCTTGACCATTGTAAATCGGGCTCAAGTGAACACGTTAAGGAAATTTGAAAAACTGTGAACTGTGAGACTGGTCTCTCATCGTGCACATACCGAAGTTTCAAGATAGGTTTTATACCATTTTTGTACCGAACGCTTAAAACCGAATACAAGGTTGAAGAACGGTAAATAAATGCGTTGAACTTTTTTATTTTAGACTAGATTTTTCACTACTTATTAGGTACGTAAGCACGCACTAAGTACTTACGTTAATTTATCAGCAGCTATGATTTTACACAAAAAATATTATTAATTAGTAATTTTTATTAGGTAGTTGTCTGATTGTTCAGTTTCTTGCAGCGCTTCTTTTGAACTGTTTCCCCTTGGGACGCGCTGTTATACTCAAACATGTAAAAATGCCTGTAAAACTTTTTTAATTCATGGTTTGAGATCGGATTTTCAAAAACGAGATGAAAACAGAATTTCTCTGGTCTCATTTTCGGGAAATATTTTGAACCTTGCCGACGCTCGGTCTACAAGATCAGTCATAAGATAAGTAAGAACAATGTTCCTTAGAACAATTAAGATAATTTGTAAGAGAATCGGACGTGTTTCAGAACTGCTCATTAAGTTGTTACAAGTAACATTAATAACAACAATCTGTCACAATTACAAATGACGTTATCTGCTGCGTAATTAACGAGACAGACACCTCGCGTGCAGTTATAGCGTTATAGTTGTTAGTTTAATGGTTATTGCTTCTGTTCATTTTAACTGTTATTTGTTACCATAAGGTGCTGATAGTGGCCATAATGGGGAACGCTGCCAATTTTAACAATGCGGTCTAAGGCATAACTTTGTTATCTGGATCTCTTAGTAAGAGGGTCATAATAAGGTCCCACTTTTATGTAATGAAAAAAAAAACTAAGTACATAACAAACAGCATTATTAAATGACGTGTCATGTTAAAGAGGATTGTGAAACGACGCTTAAATCGCGTAGCTGTCGAATTTTTTTCACACAAATTTAGCCCCGGGCGAACGTTTCTCAACTTGTACGTTTTCATGATAATATTTGTGAATACCTCAGTACATTGTTATGAAAAAGTAGGTTCATACGTTTCCTTTTTTAATTTGTTTTATTTCTTTCGTCCCAAGAAATGTTTTCTGACCTAAAAGTACCTACAGACCTAGTTTTTCGTAATATTTAAGATATAAAAAATCGTAAAATCGGACTAGGTTTAAGGAAGGGACACTTTTTTAGCTTCACAAGGCTCTTAATTTGAACCACTACTGTTCATGACATAGATTTAGGAGGTAGATCATTAATATGTTTTTAAACCTTGGCACCTACTTGTCAAACACTGGAAAAATATCGATGGAAAAACGCTGCAAAAACATCAAAATCCCGGTACAGTACCATTAATTGGACTTTGACACTCGGCAATTCTCGACATTCATCGGGAGAGATCGGAAGAGAAAATGACACGAAACACATTGCTGCATATTCATAATATCATATAATAGTGTGCGAACTGACCTAAAAAAAGACGGACGTAACGTTGCACTAAAAAGGTGTGAAGCATGCAAGGTCGGCACTTTCGTTCGTTATACACGACTTACCGCACGCACGCACACAGATACACTAGGTAAGAAAACGCACCGAGCCACACCACGAGTGACAGTTTACATGTGTGTGTGCATGCATGCTTCACTCATGATTAGCCATTTTTTTTAGGTACGTGAGTGAGCACTTAATAGTCTTAACAGTACCTAATGTAAATCACCTGCCAGTGTAATTTTTTTACAGTAGACCTATGAATAACACAGATGTGGCTTGATTTAATTATTACATCACATTACTAAAAACACAAATATTTAAATATTACAAGGGAATTTACTTCTTTAAAAGCGTTATTTAAAATAAGTACTAAATGTATGATCAATAATGAAACCATAGGTACACGCTCAATCACTTTCACTGTCTAAATAGACTTGATTATTAAACTGTTACATTCCTTTGATTGCCTTTGACACTTGGCCGTTTTTTTTCTGTTTAGGGGAAAAAAATCTGTCTTTAAATTGTGAGTCGCTGTTCGAGAACTCTTCGAACCCGTCAGCGATCGGTAGTAAATTTACTACCTATACTTATTAAGTAAGGTTGCTGTCAATAGAACTTGCGAACTATGTAAACAAAACCAAAGGAACCAATTCACCATGATTACTCGATAATCACGTACTTTTAAGGATCAAGTGAGGTCTTTGCAACGATTTATACACTAAATTATTATATTCATATTAAGTTTAAGATGAAATAACTATTCCTTATACGTTATTTTGAATAAAAACACGCTTGGTGAATATTTGAGGTTATGTGTCAAACAGTACTAATTTGTTTACATAGTTCGCAAGTTCTATTGACGGCGACCTTATTCTTGGTAAGTGCAAAATAAATAATGATTTCGATTTACAAATTAAATGATGAGCCCGGCCCCGAAAGTGCAAATGAAATAAAAAAAGAAAACCGTCAAAGACACTCAATTCCGGTAGCCACACAAATAAAATCAATTCCCGTATTGAGCCGCAGCGTCTCATCTCGCGTTGATGACGTCACCGCCGCCATTTGTAAAACTCAATTACGCCCCGTCACAGCCACCGTCTCTAATAATGATAATTGATGACGAAATTTGCGAGCTTTTTGTGAGACCGGCTGTATTTCACTGGGTTACGTCTCCGTTGTGTTACGTCACGTCACGTCATGTTGGTAATCTCTCCACGTCGGTAATCCTTTCATCCCTGTTATTCATGATGATGACCGATATCTGTTTTGCGTTCGCACTAACATCGGGAAAAATAATAATAAAAGTGTTATTGTGGTAAATGATTGGTTTTACCTGGGATAACCTATCATTGTTAAAGAAGTGTAAATGAATATGATAGTAATTTCTTGCAACGATTGTAAATTTTAATGTACTACTCTTATAAATGTTTATATAGTATAAAACAAAGTCGCTTCCCGCCGTGTGTCCCTCTGTACCTATATGTTTGGTTAGATCTTTTAAACTACGCATTAGATTTTAATACGGTTTTCATCAATATTATAAAGGTTTTTATGTACAATAAATGCTGGTTTATGTACAGTGTTGCAAAAAACTCACACAAACCCAAGTGAAGCGAGGGCGGGTTGCTAGTTATACATATAGGTATACCATTGTGAGAAGTTACTTTCAAACGTTGACATTATTTCAATTAAGATGCAATTGGTTTTAAAAACACATTTAGGAAATAATTATGAACGAAAAATAGTTAGATATTTCTTTAGACCTAATCTAATTTTAAATCGTCCGTCAACCACCCGTAATTTTACGTGACAATGGACACCCGCGCGCCCAAGCCGCCATATTTCTTCATAACACGGCCCTGTTTAATTTGTAAATCGCCTGACAACTGATTAAAACTCTTTTGAAAAATTCACGACGGGGAGGGTTCGCCTACCTACATTTTTCTTTATCGGGGTATTAAATAATATTAGCTGTGAGATTAATTTAAGATAGGGTTCTGTAGCATATAAGAAGTGATAAAAAAGGTAAAATAGTCAAGTGATAATGTTGCCATCCTCTATTCAGTAGAGTCTACTGTGTCTAAGGCCCGTATTAATAAAATGATCTTGTCAAATGAAACATCAAATCCTAGAAAGTTGTTATTTTTGACGCGTCTTGACACTAGCATTTTAGGGCACACACACATCGAAGCAGAGCGCAGATACATTTTCAGTGCCAAAGCATTATCGTCTTTGAATGTGTTGAAATAAGATAAAGATAAAGAACGAAATTAATTAACACAAGTAATCTCCGCAAGCGTCTCCTGGGGGCCTAATATGGCTGCGTTTATCGCGTGACAAAGAGTGGATAAGGCATCCGTCACCTTCTGACAAGTAAATAAGTACGAGAGTGACGGATGCTTTATCTACATTTGACACGCGATATAGACGCAGCCATGAGCCCAGATGGCCCTTAGATTTGGATGCTTAAAGGTGCATACTTGGGTCAATGTGGCCAATGTGTGACAAATGTTTGTATAATAAATGTCTACTAACGGCTTTTTGCTGGACAGTAAATATTTTAGATGGATCTCTTCCATTTGGTATGTAAAGTGATTGGTAAATACTACCAAGGGAGATGCCACCATTACGTAGATGATCACGTTTGTTGTTTAACAATTTCGTATCATAAATAGATTTATTCTTAAGTATCTATATATACGTATTTTTAACAATTAGGCAACTCACTTAATCTAAGACAATAAAGTTTTACAATAAAATTAACATAAGGAGAACATATTTCGTAAAACAAAAAAATAATAATCGAAGGCCGAGTAGCAGATACTGTAAAATGGTCCTCTACAGGGTGTTTGGTAGTTGCGTGCCAGGATTATCAGGGATTGCAGTCATTTGTTTTTTTTTTACCATATTTATTATTATGCAAATCCTTATAAGTATTACCTAGTTTCGAGATATTGCCCGTTTTATTTTAATTATTCGTTCTTTTTCCTTGTAAACATACCTTTTCCCATAAAACATAAATGGTTAAAACTATAAAAATACTGCGTGCCTTAATTTTTTTTTTGACAACGGATCTCCGAAATGAAAAGCAAAGAAAAATAAATACGTGCCTTCCTCGTTCGATGAAGCAGGGTGAAGCTTCGTTGTCTGAGCCGGAACAAATTAAAACTCCTTCAAATAATAAATCGCACCGAAATACCATTGACATCATATTGCCATGAAAGTATTAACTTTAGACGGCCGAAATCAAAATCCGTTTGGGCTTATTGCAAGTTGTCAAGTTGTAAAAACCGTCACATGTTTGGACAACATCTTTACTGTAAAATGCTAGCTGCAGCGTGGTGTCAATGAGGTATTCTTCTTCTTGTCTTAAAATATTAGTGGGACTAAAATTGTAGGGTTTGTTTTTCTTCGAGTCTAGTTTTCCTTCTTGGTATTTATTGTGTTTGGGACTGGTCGTGGCGAGAAATATTTCTTGATAAAGAAATAAAACGACATGATGTTTTCATTTTTTTTTCTCTTGTATTTTAGGGACACCTCGTACCTATACAATTATTGAGTAATTAAATGTTTTGACACAATTCGATATAACTTTGGCCGTATGACAGATACATAAAAATATTTAACTTATAATGTTTTCGGACAGACGCCCTGATAACGCAGTAATGTTGTTTTTATGATACAGTGGACACAATTAATATTCATAACTCGTCTTCAAACATTTTAAACGACGTGCGTAAATATTCAATAAAAGATCTCAATTATTTCGGTAATAACTAATGAGTTTCAAGACAAAGATAAATATTCCACTAAATATGAAATAAGTGAAGTAGATTTACTAGTCAGTGTTTCCGTTTCACTGTAATTGGTAAGTCATATTGCTGCTCGGGTAGTTTGCGGTGCGGTACAATGCAAGGTGAAGTTAGTGGTCGTAACACAAAAAACACAGTTGAAGCATGTTGCAGAGATGAAGACAGTAAAGAAAATGAAGATTATATAGTGAAATGTATCGGTGCATTCGGATTATGGCAAGCGAAGGTCTGTTTCCTTGCAAGTTTGGCTAGATTCATTGCAATGTGGAACATGGTAGCTTTCATCTTCTTAACGTATAACACTGAATTTGTTTGCGTTTCTTTCAACGGATCATTGCCAATCCATGTGGACACATCGACTTGTTATGAGAGTTGTTTGAAGTACGAGTTCGCTGAGGACCTGTTTGTGAAAAGTTTTGTGGCTGAGTTTGAGCTAATATGCGGAAGAAGTTGGATGGCCAGCTTTGGCCAGACGATGCTGATGTTTGGTTTGATGTTTGGAGTATCTTTATTTGGATGGATTTCAGATAGGTAAAATAAATAACCTGTTTATGTTAAACTTAAGAACGACGACAGACAGTCCATATTTTTATATTTTAGGAATGACCTATTTTTAGGTTTAGCTTCTTTATTTTCAATACCTTAAATTTCAATTTGTGTACAGCACAGGATACTTGACGCGAAATAAAATTTATAGTATGGACCCAAATTGTTAATTGATTGAAGAATCATTTGTGTTTTACGCGTATTGAAATTTAAGGTATCGTTTTATTTTAGTTTAAATATCTGTCTGTTAACTAACTTTAATTTCGCAAAACTGTATTTGTGCTTAAACCATTACACTGATTACAAGGGTTTTAGTGAATAAGTTAGGTAAGGTTAGACTTTTGACCACAAAAAATATAAAACAATGCTGCGGGAAGTACCTATTTGCGAAATGAATAATGATATAAGTAGTTTTCCAAATTATGATTTGGTAAAACATTAGTGAACCACATCTGTTTATCATCACTAGAAGTTTTACCTATATCACTTGCCGCCGTACTCAGCACGGCTAGCACAAGTTGCCCGCGACTTGATTGTCTCTTTTGTCTACATTTTTTTCATAACCTTGTTTTTCGTTTTGACAGATTTGGTAGACGCAACTCACTTCTGCTGTCAGCGGTCCTGAACGCCATACTGATGGTGGCGGCGCCTTTCTCGCCTAACTATTGGGTGTTTTTGTGCCTCCGGTTCTTCATAGGAGTGACGACGGGAGGAGTTCTTATTGTTGGTATAGTCGTTGTTTTGGAAGTGGTCGGGCCCGAGCATCGAGATACGGCAGGTCAGTTCACGAATCACACTCTTATCGTGTATAATTTTAAAATTAATTAAATTAAGGTGGTTATAGAACATCCAAATACAAAGCCAAAGCATGACATGTTCTGTTTAATTTTATGCAAAAACTCGAACCAGACGTACGTTGTTATTTTAGCCACTCACGTGCTTTGTGCAACCAGAGTTACCAGTGATATAGCCCTAATATGCTTAGAAATAAGGTCGATCAAATTAGCACGAGCACTCTAGTAATTTTTTTTATGGCAAAGATAAGGCAAACAAGCACAGAGGCTATACAATGGTAAGTGGAATCTCCAAGCGGGACTACAGAGTTAAGACTGCAATCCCCATACCGATGATTCGAAAGTATGTTACCACTTGATTCAACCGCCGCACGGGCTTAGTAATACAATGATTAATGTTCTTAATTAGTACCTAATAAGAATGAACAATTAAGGTGAACAATTTACTTTGAAGCTAAGTATTCCATTCATTAGTGCCTCCGCGTACTACACACCTTACTATTTGCGTATAATAGAATGTGTAAAATTTGGTGTGGTCTCGAGAAACACACTATAGCATCAAAATAATAATAAACTATATTGTATATTTCAAGGTTGCCTCGCCACCTTGCCCGATGGCCTAGCACAAGGGTCTCTGGTACTATTCGCGTACCTCTCGCCGACATGGAGGTCGTATCTCTTGGCGCTGAGTGTCGCTTGCATTTTCGTGCTGGTATTCCTGCCGATGATATCGGAAACGCCTAGATGGCTTGTTTCCAAAGGACGGATGGATGAGGCAAGGAAGTTGTTGGCTGGAGCTGCTAAATGGTAATAAATTTTTAATACTTATTCTGCTTCTGTAAATGTCCTCATTGCCAAATTTATGCAATATGATCATTTGCTGTTCATACATTTGCTTTAAGGAGAATAATGTAGTAATACATATATTGCCTACTACGTCAGTATGCAGAATGGTTTAAACATCCCAAAAAAGCTTTTATCAATTTCAGGAATGTATCCTATTTCCAGTTACAAAAAATACTTATAAGTTTATTTATTTCCAGTAACAATCTGGATGTTGTTGCTGTGGAAGAGAATATAAACAGAATCCTGGCAGATATATCTACAAATGACAATAAGCCGCCCACGTCGTACACGTATTGTAGTTTATTCAAGTCAAAAAAGTTGACCGTCCGGACATTATGCTCGTGCTTCATTTGGGCTGTGAGCGGAATGGGTTTCTTTGGTATTAGCCAGTATACCACTTTCTTGGGTTCAAATGTGTATATCTCTATCGCGATTCTAGGGTTGATGCAGGTCAGTGCTTTTGAGATAACCATTAAAATTGTTTCTTATCTTTCAAAAGTCAGTGGCGGTTCCTTAATATGCTGGTTTCTATACAAATATCATTTTTTTTTACTGTAACTAGCCGTGCTTGAGGTTTCATGTCTGCGTAATCTTACTAATATTGTAAATGCTAAAGTTTGGATGTTTATTACTCATTTACGGCCGAACGGCTGAACGTATTTGGATGAAATTTGGCATAGAGAATAGCACATAGGCTTTTTCAGACTATAATTCTTTGGACTGTTCCTAAGAGAATACCGATGAACGACTTCTACGTAGACGGATTCTCGGGCAAAAGCATGTATTATAAATGCCAAAGTTTGTGTGTTAGTTTGTTACTCCTTCACGCTACAACGGCTGGAGGGATTTGGATGAAAGGTCATGGCCCACCATAGTATGAAAACCATACCCAGGGAGTACAGAAATGCAATAGGGCGGGAATTAAAGATAAATATGTATACTTTACAATGGTATATGTCGCATTAATGATAATAGTGGACGGCGATGTCACGCAGTCAGTGAAGGAGTGCTTCTTCTGCTGCTGCTTGACAAAAGTTCTAGTCTTTGGTGCAATGGGTTGGCTTCAATGGTTGGGTGATGCCACTACTCACATATTCCTGTGGCATACTAACGTGGACTCAGACTGAGCTGGACGCCCTGGATAAGTGGGTCTACTGCTTAAATCACTTGCATGTTGAACCCACGCTCATCTGTTATAAGATTGTAACATATTAATAGCCAATCTTCTTAGCACTGTCCCATATTACCTCCATGGCTTTATTAAAACTATTTACTTAAAATAAAATGTGGGTTATAACTGCATAATTTACCACCAATTTGGTTCATGTACCTACGCAAACATTTTTTGACCGGGTAGGATTATGGGCCCTAATCTTTGAAGCTAGCTTATACCCTGGATTAACACATAGGCACATATTCTCGTTTCCAAGGGAATAGCGATAATCGGAATTTACGCGGACGAAGTTGCGGGCAGAAGCTAGTCATTTATAAAGCTAAATAAGACTTATAAAAGGCCCTAAGAGAGGTATTTCTATGAACAATGTTTTTGTTTTATTTCAGGTGCCAACTAGTTTCATCGCAATGTGGCTTAACAAAGTATTCGGAAGAAAATCCATTACAATAGGCACTTTGGTATTAACTGGAGTCACCATGGTTATTCTTATATTTGTGCCTCCAGATCACTGGTCAGCTGTATTCCTCGCCATCACTGGGTCCAGTTCTATTTGCGTAACTTTCTGTATTGTATATATTTACACTTCGGAGTTATTCCCTACTCCATTAAGGAATATGGCTTTCGGTCTCAGCGCAGCAGGGGCAAAGATAGGAGCCATGATAGCCCCGTTTGTGGCTACTTTAAGTCCCTTTTGGGTCCCGTCTTTGATTTTTGCTGTGTTACCCCTGATGGCTGCAGGGATATGTTTAATACTGCCGGAGACAAAAGGAAAGAAGTTGGAAGATCATATCGACTAAAGAAAGTAAAATGATTAGAGATTTCCATAGCATTTGAAAGCACCTAAAAATATTTGCAGTGTTTGCCTTTGTTTTGCACAGTCAATAACTTTGGCGTTTTACGCTGTTACCTCTTTTCTCACGTGCAATGTCCTATTTAAATTGGCTAAATAAAAAAGATCTGCCACCTTACTCAGTACTTATTCCATCAAAGCTGACTTTTGAGCGTGGGAAAATCCACTAATAAGATAGCTACGCTGTGCGAGAGGCTAGGAAGATTATTATCCTATTGGGAGATTTTTTACCTCGCGCTCTACTCTTGTAAGTCTTTATTAACCTAAGTAAGGAAGTTTTGTTTTTAGTATGGTTTACTTGAGTGGGAGCCATAATATGACCTATGTGAGAAATGGCTTTTCCCTGTTTCATTTTTTTTCTCCTGTAGCATTTTATTTGAATACCTACTGTTAGCCGTATGCCTCTCCAAGCTTCATCCCATTTGCCCTATTTACCCTGTTTCATAAAAAAATAATTAAGTCAGAGTATAGGTAAACTTATAATACTGTATACACGGTGGGGCCTGTAACTAAAGCAAAAAATTAAAACGTAGATTGTACTCCTCAAACTACACAACGTTTGTTTGACGACTTTGAAAAAAAACTTGCGGTTTGAATTTTATTACATTATAAAGTTAATTCGAACACGCAATGTACTATGAAATTGGTTATGTCTGTAGAGTGGCTAGACTGACAGGCGATGTCAATTAGACGGAGTTTTAAGTACATTGAAAATACTATTTACTTTGTTTGAAAAATGAACAATCTAAAAACTTTATGATTTTAAAAAGTTGCTAAACGAAAGTTGTCTAGTTTGAGGAGTACAATCTACGTTTTAATTTTTTGCTTTAGTTACAGGCCCCACCCTGTATTTTACAATAGTATTAAAGATGTCATTTTATATAGATTTCTACTGTACCGCGTACGGTAAAAAGCATTAATACTTGTAACTATACTATTATTTACAACACCAAGGGCACTATGTTATTGATTAGAACTGTTTACCTAGTGTGACCTAGTGATTGATAATGTCTTGCGCTTAAACGCCGTATTTAAATGATTTATTACTTTACACTGTTATTTCTATTTAAATGTAACCTTCTAAAAGATTCTTATACTACCTGGTAGTATAGAGTTATATTAAGACGTTTTATTATAAAGAAGAACCCAGTTTAGTGAATTGTCACGTCAAACTCACACACCTATTTACTAACTCCAGCAGCTTAAAGGCCCGAAGAAGATGTTGGTCGCTGATACGAAGCTTAAAGCGCCTGCAAGACGGTCACCAACAAGCCCTTCCGACAGCGCGACCTTGGTCGGGACCGACCATGTAGACAGTTTGTTGGCGACCATCTAGCAGGCGCTTTAAGCTTCGTATCAGCGACCAACATCTACTTCGGGCGTTTAAGCTCTGCTGCTGGAGTTAGTCAATAGGTGTGAGTGAGTTTGACGTCTCAATTCACTAAATGCTTAATTAGCTTATGTTTGACCTTTTGTATCGCATACCTACACTAATTAATTAAGATTAATATTAAATACAGATACCATTAATCATCATCATCATCATATCAACCAGAAGAATACGATTAGGAAGAATTAGAAATGCTCAATTATCCAAAGAATTGCTGAAATTAAATGTCGAACTTTAAAAGAAAATTAAAAGCATGAACTTAACAGACACAGTTGTCAAAACGTATCGACTAACAGCTGATTAGAAATTAACAGTAGGTGAGTTAACCTTTTTGGTGAAATCTGACATTTGAGGGCGACACGGGTAAATTTAATAATGTAGTAACGCCTATATTATTGGTATCATAAATGGCTGATAGGTTAAAGAATTTTCAAATGGCAATCGTATTTTATGCAGTGGATAGACAATATAGACCAATCATTTAGGTAAGTGCAAACTGTTTTCAATCCACGGCAGTGCACCTCGCCACTCAAGTTGTCGTTGCAGAATGATGCGTCAATGTACTAAATAATTATGTACATAAAATGACTCTCCTTGTAACGCAGGTAATTACATAGTGGACGGGACTTCATGGATTGAAAATAGTATTATACTGTAATTTTCTTCTTCAGTGTTCTGTCACTTTTGAACATGATATTAAAAAAGTGACCAGCAAGTAGTATTTTTTGAGACGAATCGGATGCAGAAAACAAAAACAAATTGAAATTGGTAGGCATCTCCTTTTTTTTACCTAAGTTTTGATGTAATGCGCCTTGTCGAGGCCTACTGGACATCTATTAATGCATGAATTTATTTATACGCATTGCTTGTTAAGATAAATGATAATATATTAAGCTGTTGAGTGTACTGTCAATAATTATTGATGTATTCGAACGCCCGAACCGCTGAGATAATATCTGTGCTGTCTGCGCCCTTATCTTGAATTATGAGTAAGCCATTATCAAGCTATTAAGATACACGCCTTCGGGTCAAAGGGTAGAAGGATTTATTACGAATATAATATCTCTTCTTTAGATAAAACACGTCGTAAACCAGCGAGTGTGGCGATAAGTAGTCAATGAATTTCGATGAGCTGTTATTAATATATCCAAACGGTATTTTTTTAGTAATTACTTTGCGTCGAAGATAGATTTTGATGATTTTTTATACATTATTGCAAGATTCAATGATAATATAAATGAATTATTTTCAGTCAGTATCACCGTGAGTCGAGTTTTTTGTTCTCATAAAGGCCCCATGAAATTAAATTTAATAATCTATTACTTACTGCATTTAAAATTAATGTCGAATTTTTAACTAATGACAAAACCAAATGAAAGGGGCATTATTATAGATCCATCTCGAATCCGCATCGATAAAGTGGATCTGGATCAATTTGCGTCATCACCATCCTGATTGGGCTGAATGGGACATCCTCTGCATCAAAAAGGCCGCCCCCCACGCCGGTCATTGGTGATGATGCCAATCAAAGGCCGCCGCCTTGGTTTAAGTATCCTTGTTGCATCAGTTATGATTTTCATCCGTCAATCGTAAAAATAACCGAAATAAAATGACGTTAAAAATACACATTCAATCACGTTACGTTTCAATATTATTGTTTTCTTATATTTTCAAACTTTTTAACTATGGATATAATTAGGTTACTCCTGAGGGCTTATTGTCTAACGCACTCGCAATCACGATCGTTTTCATATTGAAAATCGAAGGCTTGTCTGCATACAAAATGAAAAGCTCCACTTTGAAGCCGGTTGCGATGGCGAGTGCGTTAGACAATAAGCCCTCGGGTATAAAGGAGGGTGGCCAATTGGCCTATAATTATGACCAATAAGGACAAGCGATATGTCACCGGATTGGTAATTCTAAGTTGTAAAACTATTACTATGGCAGGTAGTTCGAAATCTTTGTGTGAAAAAAGTTATCGCTATGCAAAAACAGCGGTGTTTCAAAGTAATTATGCTAACGTCGTCTATGTATTCGTCCCGATGTTGCAGATTTTTTTTAATATTTCTCACAGTTATTTGAGGTTTACCGCTGCACAAAATCGTTGTAGAAATAAAAAAGATACCCGATGATATAGTGCTTATTTTTATTGGTTTCTAGGCCAGTGGTCATACATTTCTGCCCATTCTCCTATGTTATGATTACCCAGACAAAATGTGTAATTTTTTTACCTGAGGGAATCCAATCTATACGCCGTTTGAATATTGGGAACAGACATTATATAGGCCTTAGAGACTCAGACGTGTAAAAGTACCCCTACAATATCCTTATAATCTTTGTCTTCTCTATCTTCATCTTTTTTCTTTACATTGTATAAAACATGTTTTCCGATCTCTCAGTCTTTCTGTATTTCTGTCTGGTTATCTCCTAAACCACGCAACGGATTTTGATGCAGTTTTCACCATCAGTTAGATATTTTTCACGGAAGGGTTTCACAGAAAACTTTGAGAAACCGAAGCGAAGCGTGGGTGGGTCGCTAGTAAATAATAATTCATTATTCGTCCCTTGTCTTCAATTCTATTTGCAGGTTGGCTAACTGTATGAATAAAGCAACAAATTGCGTCGTTGACCAATCGCAACCCGCACGTGCTTCGCGCTCATATCGCTTATTTAACTAACTAAACGAATCAACCACAAAATTAGCAATAAATGTCTAGAAACCTTTCCTAGCCTGTTATTTATGGGCATAAGGTCTAATTTAATTCTATTGAGGGCCGTAAACAATTGTGCTTAGCATACATAGTGATTATTATACATCGTTTTGTACAGAATGTGGTATCTATTTTTAACCGGCCAGGAAAATGCGGCAAATACCTTGGTTGCCAACATTAGCGGCCTTTACACGTTAAGTTCGGACCGCGGGAAACGCCACGCGCCTAACCAATCTTCGTTCCGAACCGTACATTTTTTACTATTTTACTATTACAGTTGCATTTACACGTACGGTTCGGAACGAAGATTGAAACGGCGCGTGGCGTTTTCCGCGGTCCGAAATTTACGTGTGCAGGCCGCTATTGTAAGGTTACGCTATAATATTGTTGTCAATATAAAATAATGTTAATAAGCGCAAATATACATTACCAAAAACTAAAATTGACTCTCAATACATTCAAATACTGTAAACCAAGAATTTAGGAAAAACGTCCTATAATTTCTGGAACCCTTGTTTCTGCGGCTGTCTTTGACATGTAGGTACGAGTGTATAAAGCCAAATCCAGCCTCGAGTTCCCTATTAAGTCCGTCCAGCGTTTATCTAGTTTGTCTGGGGCTGATGGTCGCGTAAATGGCGGCTGGATGGCGATGAAGCCACAAATCCGGGACGTGGTCGGCGAGATCGGACCGATATGGACCAGGCTAGCATGGACCAACTGTGTTAATCAAATACCGCAAATGTTGGCATATATTTTTTAAAGTTAAAGTGAAAACAGTCGTAGTACCGGGCGCGGGTTCACTGAAAAATGTATTGTACCTACTAACACAAATCAAAGCTCACTTTTTAATTTTCCGCTTTGAGCTGATCTAGTGCCAAGAGGTTCTGTCTGAGCCAACCTTAAAACGGATAAGAGCCGGTGCACGAGCTCAATTTCTGGCACTTCTTCTTTGGCTGGCACTCTTGAGAATAGCTTAGAATTTTAAATTAATCTAGCCAATTTGTTGTAAACCGTATATTCGTTTTACAAGCTTATTATTCACATTAAAGTCACAAAAAAAGTGCGATGCTGATGAAGTCAGCAACACACCTCAGTTTCAAACGCAAGTTTGAAAAACGCGCCCGAATAGCTCAAGCTGGTAGTAATTTTCTTAACTCAACGGACAAATTATTAACCGCTGGGTTTAAGTTGTTCCAACACAGCCTACTAACAACATATTGGGACGTGCAATCTCAATTAGGTAGTTTTAAACTAAATTGTATGATTTCAATCGTTCAATTGATCATTCAGACGTGTCCCCCTTGAAACATTTACGTCAAATTATTTTCATAGCAAAGAAGGTCAACTGAAATAAAATGTATGGATGTACGTTTGTATCTATAACTATACTTATGTTTGTATGTATGTATACTCTTTATTGTACAAAATTTAAAAAAAGCCGCTCAAGTGCGAGTCGGACTCGAACACGGAGGGTTCCGTACCATTACCTATACAACATTAGCAAAAAACGGCAAAAAAATCACGTTTGTTATATGGGGCCTCCCTTAAATATTAACTTTATTCTGTTTTTAGTATTTGTCGTTATAGCGGCAACAGAAATACATCTTCTGTGAAAATTTCAACTGTCTAGCTACCACGGTTCATGAGATACAGCCTGGTGACAGACAGACAGACAGACGGACAGCGGAGTCTTAGTAATAGGGTCCCTTTGGGTACGGAACCCTAAAAAGAAATACAAAACACAGGCAATATAACAAAAAAAACAAATACAGAGAAGTTCAACTGAAATAATCCTCCGCAAGCATGCTAGGAGGCTAAAGGATCGGCTCCGGGGAGAAATGACGGGGATTACCGCGTGTGATCACGCCGGGGGCACACTCGGCGATCGCTCAAAGAGTACCTACCAACACGGGATTACAGATTAGATACCTACGTGAAACTTGACCTATGTGTGAAGGCGTGAAGTGATGATCGGATAAATTATTGTTTTTTTCCTTGGTAAACTTAACAAATTTTTGCTCATTCCCAAAATGGGTACCAGACTTTTTTCTTTACCTTCAAGGTCCTCTAAACACAAAATTCGAAATAGGGCACTTAGGGCACTATTAATAAACTCATCTTGACTTTAATGCCCGTCTCAAGATACGTCAAAAATGACAGTTTTCTATGGCTTGACGTTTACTTTGACGTATCTTGTATCAGGCATCTTGGTCAAGATAAGTTTATTAATACGGCCCTAAAAGATAGTCAACAAGTTCAACAACACCTTTGTTTCTTTTTGGATCCCAATATATTAAGAATCTGGTATTTTAAAACTCTGGTATGTCTTTAACTAACATGTCATTTGGATTGTATCGCATAAAATTACAATCTCCACGTTTTTAACCCTTTTTAATACAACGGTTAGGGCGGATGTTATTTATCATTTTATTTAATAACGAGAACGTCAATAAACATTTTGTAAATAATCAATTTAACAATGTAAAAATAATACCAAATGCGTTAGAAGCTTGTTAAATGGTAACTATCAAAATATTTCGAACACTTCCTTACTTTTCCAAAAAAAACCATTTTATTTCCGATCTGTGTGTCTTCAATCAAATAAACAGCGACTTGGTTTCATAGTGTTTATTGTTATCAAGCTGTATTCTTTCTTTAGCAGTCTCTATTATTGTCTAAATAGTGACAAGAATCAACACACGTCTGTTCAATAAATTACACTTCTGCACTAAAAATAGTATTCTTTGCTCTTCGGATCCCAACATGGCAGAACGATGATTGATGCCAAACAACCTGTGGGCGGCCATCACTTACCCGGTATCTTTTATGGTATCGGCACCGATGAAATTGGTATCTGGTTCCTGTAGCACCCATTGTTTTGGTCTCTCGTGATTTATAACAGGTGATTACGATGTACCAAGATAAGTGAAGATTATACCTACTTGAGCCAAATTACATGGATGGATGAGAGCGTCCAGTCAGGGAGGATAGAGGTGAAATAAAAAGGTAAAAATAACTTGGTAAGAAAATACAAAACAGACGCGCAATATTCATTAAATTTATATACAAGGAACATAAAAAGGGAGTATTTTTCGCCAAGATAGGTACTTAAAAATGGAGAAAAAGAAGTAGGTACTCGAGGAAATACTGTTTACTAACGCAACGATTACGATGCGCAATAAAAATAAAAGAGAACGAACAAACAAATGAAATCACGGTATCACGTTTAATAACTCTAATATATTTCGAGATTAATGTCAATAGTTAAATCGAAATAGACATATTTTTTTAAGTTTACACGTTTACACACACATGTGCAAATCAACATCTGAAGTCGATTGCCTAACAGGTAAGTATTTAGTGTGCACAGCACATGCACGTCCTGTGCTATAACTCGTTGGTGGTGGTCCGTTGGTAAGTAGTATAGCTATTCAAGAATTATAATACTACACTGAAGCTGCTACTAACAGTAAGCCTATGATATATATTTTTAGCTTTTGAAAAGGTAGGTATTTAAGTCAGCAAATGTAGACATTTTTTAGTCTCTTCTGGCATAAACCAGAACTGCACCAGAATATCTCAACTGGGGATTGTTTCTGGTTCACTGAAAATAACGTAAATCATGCCAAGACCACAATGGAATGGTCTTGGCGGTTAAATTGTCCAAAAGTATTACTAATCTAGTGTTATAACTGCAAGAAATGAAAGTAAGTACCTACGATATTTGTGCTTCACGCATACCGACCGGACTAAACACACCAGAACCCGTATTATTCGTTATATCGCCTTTATCGCGGTGGATAAAGCATCCGTCGCTCTCGCACATACATACTGATCAGGAAGTGACAGATGTTTTATCCACGTTTATCCACATCGATAAAGACGACCATAATAGGTCTGCAGGAGTACAACTGAATTGATGACGTTCTCTGAGGGAGATCCTACCCTTAGCGAAGAAACGCGTAGTAAATAACATGGTATTCAAGCAATTGTAAGCAATTTCCAATGACCCTCTTAGTATGCACTGCGGCGTTGACCGCCGGTGGTCTGCGATTAGTATGCGAGGGCGAGACGGACGCGGGACGGCATCGTATGCCTCCTTAATGTGTGCTTGTTCTACTGATTTATTGATGATTTTTACTTGGCACTGGTCTAGTGTTTTCGTAACTACTTGTGACAAGACTGCCCTGTTGTCGATAAACCTTGAGTTTCTGAAAAGTCTACGATAATTTAAAGCTATTGGATTTTTTGAAGAGGTAGTTCTAAGAATGTATGCGTGCTGAATCAGTTTCTTGTTTAATTTTATTTTTTCAATAAAATAGCCTTAATTTCTCATTTTGTAGCAAATGCGTTGAGATCATCGTGAAACTAGCCGAAGTAAGGCAAGTTACTTAAAAATGGGTAAATACCAAATGGAAGTATCTCTCTGGCAGTAAGTAACTCAGCGCCTCTATTTTAGGCGGTAAAATTCAAATTGTATGTGACCTATATGGTATTGTTTTTAACTCGGCCGCCATTACCATCAAGTAAATAAGAGTTATCAAAACGTTGACAGTACGATAGTAGATCAAAAACGACATGGTTTTTACCGTGTTGAATGGAGGTCCTGGTTGTGTGAGTTATATCTCCAGGCCAGGGCATTGTGTAAAGACGTTATTTGTTGTGACCGTTCTTCATAAATGCGCCTAACGTTTGTTTCTGAAGAGCAACAGTGGACTTTGTAGTGGCTTTGTGCTTAAAAATGTACTGTAGCTGTTTGGTCGACCGTAGCAACTTTACTTTAAAGGCTCCCCGTTATAATAACTTGTACATACTAATAACTTGAAACTAATAGTGTAGTCTGGATACATAACGAGGGTGCTACCATGTAGGAAAAGTTGTCACAGATGTCAATGTTTCGGTCTGAAATGTGAACTTTATGAATAAATGAGTGCCTCATTACCTATTTATTATTCTGACAAGGGATTGAGGAATAATGATTCCATCTAAACGGCGTTTATACTCATTGTGAAGACATATTGATAATATTTATTTTATTTGCTGTCTGAAATCGACAAGAATCGATATTTACGTTTAAGAGATGAGGAAAAATTGTGAAGCTAACAATTTTCGTACAAAATACGATGACGTTTCTCTTCACTTAAACCTTGTCCTATTTTTAAGATTTATGAATCTGTTGTAAATATAATAAAAAACGAACTTTGTACGTTTTCAAAATAAAAAACGAAAACATACAAACCTACTTTTTTATAGCAACTGCAGCACTTCGAAAAATCGTGGAAATCGGACTTGATTTAGGGGGTGAGAGACGTTATCGGCCAGAACTAAAGTAGGTTTGGATATTTTTGACAGCAACACTGTTTAAGCGTCGCTTTTACATAAAACAGCATCAATCTACGCAAATGTCACCACAAATCTGCTATAGATAACACATTCGCGCGTCAACCTAATACGGAAATAGTTATCAGCGTATCAGCCATTAGCTCTAACAGTTTATGTGTTGAAAGCCGATCGGTTTTACGAGCTAGCGTATTAATGTGATAATTTATGGCGAACGACTGTCCTAATGGAGAGCGGTTTATACAGGCCGCGGTGCCGTGTATTGGATAATTTACATACTAAATTAGAGTTAGAGTTATAAACAGACGGTTATACGGCGGGGAATAAGGTGTTATAGATGAATTAATAAATGATGATGTATTGACATATATCGCAAGTAGGAACAACAGCAGCAGAGGCGTGAATTGACGTAACTAAATGATACCCCTGACAAAGGATATTACTATGGTAAGGGTGTCGATGACGTTGAATTGAAATGTTTTGTGTTCAGTTGTACAACTATAAAATAATAAATAATAATAAATAAATAATATTAAGGGACGATCTCACACAAATTGACCTAGTCCCATACTAAGCACTAGGCTTGAACTATGGGTACTAGACAACGATATAAATACTTATACAGAGAAATAAATACTTAAATACATAGAAAACATCCAAGACTCAGAAACAAATACTCGTGCTCATCACACAAATATTTGCCCATACCGGGAATCGAACCCGGGACCGCTAACTTCGTAGGCAGGGTCACACCAACTAGGCTACCGCGCCGTCGAACTATGAACTTAAAGTAGATAGGTAGGTTTTTATTCTTCATAAAACATGTTTAAGTAGTAGTATATAAGTTGATGTCAACTCTAAAACTCCAGAATCAACCATTTGGAAGTAGTTTTTGTAATTACAGTTCAAAACGTTCAGTTTTGTAAACGCCTCTTTCCCACGTTTTCCGCCCCTCAATTAAAACAAAGTCAAACTATTATGAAATTCTAAGTATACGGCATCGGTTTCTAATTGTTGAACTACCGCAGTGCCCTGTCGCAGAAAGGCAATGAATAATTTTGACGGCACAAACATTAAACTTTGTGGTGGTACGGGTAGTTTTCAACCTCATTCCTTTAGGCCAGCCGCATATATTTCTTTTTCCCTATACGGTTTCCGAATACGTTTTCCGAATGCGGAAACCGTATTCGGAAAACGTATGTATGCGGCCGGCCGCGGATGTCCGATTGCGGAAAACGTATTCGGAAACCGTATACGGAAAACGAATGTATGCGGCCGGCTTTATACTGGGGGTCGGATTGTAAAGGGAACCACAGATAAACAGATTACCTGCAGTCCCAAATCTATCAGTAGGTACCTACGTCTGACAATCAAAATCAAAGAAGCGCACACATTTCAAAAAAAATCTTATAAAAGCTTGTCTGCTGAGAATATTCGTATGGCCGGAGTTAACAGTCGCTCACCACACATTTTCAGTTATCAATGGACAATTCAACATCGGCCGACCGCCAAGTGACGATGATGGTTTGAGATCGGATTCGGCCGTGAGGTGTGTCAGATCAGACGCATAGACGGTCAGGTTGAGATCGCCGCGCGCCCTAAACTTATAGTTCAAAAAAATCGTCAGTTCTAAATCGTTACACGCTCAGTAGTATTTCATCAGTCAGAAACTTATACCTAATCTGTGTTCTTTCTAATACGTTGAACTTACTGTTAGTCTAACCTACCTTTTAAGGTAGCTTCACACGACGGTTGACTAAACTGCGGCGCGACGCACCGTATAATTTCCACATCGAAACGTGGTATCCTTGCCACTCGATACTTTATGCATAGTGTCAAGTCAGTCTTGCTTACTTGGAAATCCTTGAAGCTTGAAGGCAAAGACTGTCTGGTGTAAAGATAAAGACCAAATATATAACTAAATTGAGGTCTTAAGTCTTGTAAACACGGTAACTAAACAAAAAAATTACATACTTTATACGTGCCTCAGTAAATCAATGGATGACTAAGCTAAAAACAGAATGACAAAATCTTGCCTGCTTGCTTCGGTAAGACTATAATTATGATTACGAAAAATATCGATATCAAAAAACACACACACTAATCCAGTTACAATGTGCATAACATCATTAAAAATTCAACTACCTATTAGTGTTAGTTGACAGAAATCTTGGCTAAGAAATATCATAAAGCGGTCTATTATAACAAGCACGAAAAAACCTCACAAAAAAACTGTAAAGACTGATATTCCTTAGCCAAGATTTCTATCAACCTAGGTACCAAGAAAACGTTAGGTAATCGCGTCGCATTTACAAATGACATACAATTCTAGCTTAAATTATGGTCCTTTGAATGCAAGTCGGCAGCATTGTGAAATATAACGGAAAACAGTCAAACAATCGCACGGCCCACAAATCCATCACGGCGGCGAGGCAACTATAAATGCGGCTCTAAGTAGCACTTTACTTGCGCAGGCGCTCGTCAAGGCAATCGCATTTATTTCTTTATTTATCCAGCCAATAAGGCCTCCATTTAAATAGTTCATTAGAGAAGAGACATATCCAGCCCTTTGTATGCGAGGTCTGTCTTTATATTTGACTGCTTGATTAAGCCTCGGACACATAGTTCTGAAGAATGGTCAACTGTAATCGAATCAAGGTGAAGCGAAAGGACAATGTGAAGATATGTTGGTAAACCTTCCAAAACCTTTGAAATTACACGTACGCCGGCTCATGTCGACTCTAATTAATGAATTCAGCAGATGATTGGCTAAAAATATCTTCTGCAGTTAAAGAATAGGGTTGCAAGTAGTTGAAAACAACTAAATAAAATCACAAAAAATACTCCCCAAAATAGCGCAGCAGAGCCCCACATCCCTTCCCTTCTCACATTATTTTTCCCTGTCGTATTTTGTACACTTGTATCAGAATAACCATCAGGGGCTGCAGAATCAGAGTTGTCCTTGAAAACACCACCAAGTGGTAAGACTAAGAATACAGGTAACTTATTTTTATTATTTAAAAATATATATTTGACGTCCCGATGATGAGTAGGTCTCGAAAAATGCTGACGTGATGAAGTTATGTATGCACACACTGCACTGGGAATGGGAAATGTGCTACATTCTCTTTACTGATGCTAGCGCTGAGGGGTTGGGAGCGGGGCTGATTCAATGTGCTGGACGACGCAGAATGCTCTAAGAACCGTGGGAATTATTCAATTGTATAATATATAAACAAATGCAAACTAAATACATAACGTATGCCAAAGGATAGTTGACGCGCTCCGATTTTATTAATTCGGGAAATCAGTAAGTAGACCATGATATTGATATTATAACAATAAACACAAGACATGTTTGTGTGTCCTAGGCTAGGGCTTGACTTTACTTTACTTGACTTACTGTCATAAATTCTAAAGTCAAATATAAATGCAAACGAAATACACAACGTATGCCAAAGGATAGTTGACGCGCTCCTATTTTATTAATTCGGGAAATCAGTAAGTAAACCATGATATTGATAACAATAAACACAAGACATGTTTGTGTGTCCTAGGCTAGGGCTTGACTTTAGAATTTATGACAGTAATAAGGCTAGGCTAGCCTTATTACTGTCATAAATTCTAAAGTGAGTGTTGTTTGTTTCTGTTTCTTTTACGTCATGGCAGGGCATGTGCCTTTTGAACAAAGATGAGTCGTTTTCAAAAATATTGTACATAATTAAAGGCTTAATGAAAACAAAATCACGATCGCATCCTTTGTGTAACGAAAGTTAGTCATACAAACTATATGGGTAACTTTCGTTACACAAAGGAATTAATTAAGTTTTGTTTTAATTAAAGCCCTTAACTATGTACTTTTTTTTTGAAAACGACTCAGATGTCGTTGTGTGTAGTGGTAGACGCTGAATTTTATATCAAAAAATTATACCATTCCCAGAAAATACCAATAAATATATTCTATGAAAACAAAAACGCTGGTAATCGCTAGAAAATATGATACATTTGAGATTAACACACTCACGATAAGAAAATTGATATGAACGAGCATACGATTTCATTCATACGCGTGTCATTCATTAAAATCCTCTTTCGTATTTTATCTATGTGTGCAGGTTTACATAATACAAACACGCCGCGCGTGTGTGCGTGTCTGCGCATGCGACTCTAAATAAATGCGCCATACAACTGCAGGGAAGGATCGCTAGTACGAAAGTAAATAGCGTTCATTTGTGGAAAGAGCGACAAAACTGCTTTGAATTTTTTGGAATTGTATTTTGAATTGTGTAACATTTATCAATGACGAACTTTTGCGCGCAAACCCGTCCGCGTGGAAGTCGTTTATTGCTATTCCCTTAGGAATTGTCCAATTTTCCAAAAAAAAGTAGCCTATGTGCTATTCCAGACTATCTATCTCTGTGCCAAACTTTCACTTGTTCAGCTATTATCAGATCAGGTAGCGGAAATTATTATAGGTAAATACGGAGATGAAGATCAAATGTGTCCGTAAGGTCAATTCAATAATAGTTACTTTGTAGGGACCTTTGTAGGGACACATTATGCCGCGTCAATTCATAATTATCAGAGTGTACTGGAATAATGATCATTGATCCTACGCCATGGTAAGGCTCGAGTACTGGACGCGTCGTTTCGCCAGTCGTTCCTGGGGATTAGGTACTATAAATAGGTCAGTTCAGTAATAAGTGTGATAAACATTTCATTTCATTCAGGAAACGGCTCACCAAGTAGAGAACCCCAAACATTTTATTGCTGCAGCCATATTTTTATAAATAAAAAAGTTCATTAATATCAATTTCGTATTCATACGTAATACATGCGACTGCGGATGCAAATTCAAATAAGTATAAAAAAACATTCAGCAATCCAATCGCACATATCCGTGTAACGGGTCGGATGTAGTACGTCACTCAGTTTGACTAGTGACGGGCATCGGCGTTAAAAATAATGTCGATAAATTGCAAGATCAAAGCGCGAACAAACCGCGAGCGCCGACTCCATGGAGGCGGCAAAAAAAGTAAACAGGGATATGGTAAGTTTCTAAAAAGGTCAGAAGAACGAATATGGCAAAATGCTATGTACATGACCGGATACTGGGTCTAATTTAGAACTATTTTAACTAGAGGTTTGTACGAGATACCTACACACATATCTCTTAAGTTTTTTGTTTCAACTAAATTAACAAACTACTGAAAATAACCTTTTATTATTTATAGAGGACGCCCGCGACTTCGTACGCGTAGAATTAGTTTCCCGCTACTCCCCCCATTTCTTCCCGTTGGGGGTCGATTTTCGGAAAATCCTTTCTTAGTGCTCACTTACATCATCAAAGGAACCCCTGTACCAAATTTCAAGTTTCTAGGTACAATATTTTCGGCTGTGCGTTGATATATAAGTCAGTCAGGTTTGCCTTTTATATAAATAAGATTTATTTATTAGAAAAACCAAAAATACAAATTACATCCACAACACAACACCACACCTTTTATTTACTACACACGAATCCAGGTTTTTTTATCAAAATGATTAAATCCTCTTGAAATCGAAACGCATTGTTTTGTTTATGGCAAAAATAAGGTAAAAGTGCACACAGGCCACCTGAAATCAAGTGGGATCCAAAACCCATTGACGTTTGCATCCTTAATACTACAATCACAAGACCGCGATCCTAAGACTGCAAATGCGTTGCCAACCCTGAGGACTATGCCTCTAAATTAGTTACCTACATACATATATACATACATAAACTCACGCCTTCATTCCCAGAGTGGGGTAGGCAGAGCCACAAACTCACCAACAACTCCAAAAACTTGTTGATAATTCTGTGACCACATTTTGCACAAACCAGGCTAAGATGTTATCCAGTGACAGGTTGCAAACCCATCGCCTAACAGCACTACACAGAATTAAGTCCCTTAGTCGTCTCTAAAACTATTAAACTTACTTCAAAGTTCATACTGCAAAACTTCAGCACAAAAAACAAACGACCTCGCCAACTATAAACCTAACCTCAATACATGTCACTTCCAAACCTCTTCGCACGTCTCGAGCGTGATTTACTCGCAGCGCGGGCGCAGGGGGGATACTCGACTAATAAAAAACACCCCGACGCCCTGACTGATGCGACAATTAATTTAATCCCATTTCTCTGCGTCTTCCGAGCCAGGGTTGTCGATTGGCTGTCCTGAAAAATAAATACGCGAACCCGAGCAGGAAGATTTTAAGATTTCCAGAGGGAAAAAAATACGATTAATTGACTGTAGTGTTTCTTTTTTTAGTTAATAGGATAGGATTACTAGCAGTTCAGCAATTTCACTACTTGCACAATGAAATTACTTCATTTAACACTAAACAAATACCAATCAATCCTAAAACTAACGAACAATTAGGTGGCTTCATAACTGGGTTGTACGTAAAAGTACAAAGTTTATTTTTGGTGTTACAGAGCCGATGTGGTGCGTCAAAAATCATAAGCAATGTGGCGTTTCAAAGGTTACATTATAGCTGAACGGGTGTACTAGTACTTTCACATAGCATCTACGTAAACTATTAGTTTTAATACGGCGTTTCCTCTAATTAAAGAGCTCCGTAGAAGAATTATCTTTGAACTCTCGTTCAAATAAACATATTAAAATATATGGAATATCAGTTGAATCTTGTACGTACACACATAAAAATGCATCCCCAAAGTCATTCCTAATTTACCGCTCTCCAAAAAAAAAAAACTCCGTGGCAGCCCTGCGACGCGAGAAGCAGACATCAGCGCAGGCGGCTATTAAACAAGACTAATTGGGCGATAAATTCCCGCGCGTACAAAAACGAGAAAAATCCTAGATGAAGGAATATTGAAAGCGGACGCTGGAACTGATCGGTGTCAATTAGGGCTGTCACCCCGCCAGATGGTGATGCTTGTTGTGCAAATGGGGGGTTGATCATTCACGTTCAATACTAGGAGTCTATAACCCGTAGAAAATAGACGCTTTATCGTGTTATTGGTATTGAAAGGAAAACTAGAACATGTCATAGGTTGACGGATACGGTCTTTGGTATTCGGTTAATATAGGATGATCCCTCTGAAAGCCGCCTTTCGTAATTTCAAACTTCTATACTTGCAAGCAAGGCGTATTAGAAGGGTTAATCAATTTGTATCAATATAGTTTTATGAAAAGACTAAACACTTTAAAATGTATATTATATATTAATAAATATGAACAATAATACAATACAAATTAAAAATTACGAATTAAAACTAAAACTATAGCAAATTAAAAAATTAATCAAAGCAAAAATTAACCTAATTATAACGAACTGCCGCACTCAGAGACGTCAATTAAATTTAATGCTTGTTTAGTGACGTGTTGTCTTATTCTATTGCTGTAGCAAAGAAAGTGACAGCAGCAACTTTAATCAAGCATTAAATTAAATTGACGTCTCTGAGTGCAGTAGTAAGCTACATAAATACGATTAAGTTAAAACTAAATATAAACTAAACAAGAGAAAGCAACCGACTTATTAAATACTAAACTGTAATTCATGTTTAGATATAAGTGCTGTCCCAGGAACTATTCTAGTTTAACCCAATTATAGTGATGAAGGTAAAGCAAGGTCATGCCCACGTCCCGATATGCCTGTCTGCCTTCTCTTTTTACCACTTGCTTGGACACGGTTTATGCAAACGTAACACCGTTATTCAGCTAAGCAACCTAAAAGTTATTGAGAAAGAAAAGATTTACCGCCTGTTTCACGATCGACAAGTAAAGCATATTTATTTGGCAGATAAATTTAGCCCTTTTTCTGCCTTACACTTGAAATTGGACAAGGAGAAAGCCAACATTAAATGACAGATAAATTTACTTGACGATTGTGAAACAGGCCCTTAATATTGTTAAGATGTAGGTAATAGTTTGTAGACCAAAGGTTTTTGTTAATATTATATAGGACAAATGAATTCTTATCAGGCGCTCTATTCTACTCGGTAAAACCATATAGCTTTTGACACGTTATCGTATTGTCGTTGTTGTATTGTCTTAGCCACCATTACTGTCGAGGAAATAAGAGCAATCATAACGTTGAAAATACGATAACATGTCAAAATCAACATGGTTTTACCGAGTAGAATAGAGCCCATAATCTTATTAAAAACTATAAATGTTAATTTTTTATGTAAGAGGACAACACAACACGACAGTCTATTTTAACAAGCCCATCGCCCTATTTTGAATAAGATACTATTGCTGGTGACTGTTACCTCTTAGGTATAAACACAGTCATGGATGACTCATAATTATTATAGATGCTGTGTGCAAGATCACAACATCGTATAAGTTCATTATCATCTTTCACATCGCATTAGAACCTTATTTAGAATCCCTTCGCCTCTAATCACCTCTCACACCGAATCTTATTACACACGACACTGACTTATACCCCGTATAACTCACATTCATCCCGTCACACCGTAAAGAACATTCGGCTCATTATTACACTGAATTGCTGTGACACCTCAACAATGCCTTTTCAACCTGATTTTGTATGAACATGACTGATTGCTCTTAGCTACGAACAAAGCTCGTGAACGTAAACATTTTGCACAATAGAATTACCAGACACGTAATCAAGAGCGACACGTTGTATCAATCCACATCCATTACCGCCTCAGTGACTAACGTGCTCTTTCAAGTCAATTCATAAGCGTCAATGGTTTTGAAAGGCAGCGATGTAAATGTTCTACTTTTTTCGTGGTGTGGTGTCATGGTGGAGTGCCCAGGAGCTGTTCAGATTAATAACGTTTACAAGATGAAAGCCGTTGAGCTGTTAGTCGCGATGCGTTCCAGAAATAAAAAGGCAGCTTCAACCGATAACTCAGGCGGGGTTACTTACAGACGGCTCTGGGACCATGCTTTAGTTTGTTTTTTGGATAAGTTGAGATTTTATAAATTGTTTCAGGTGTGTTACATTAACTATAGCTTTTCATACTTATTAAAAGATTTTATGACATGACTTTTTATTATGACTATTATGAGCCTTTTTCACCCACGGTACTTTTTTTTAACTGTCATCAGCTTATTTATAGTGAGAAGTCAATCAGACACTAGATTTTGGATATCATTACATTTTACTGTCATCAAGATTACATAATGTATGCCAATTTCAGGTCATTTTAACAACAGAAACTGCTAAATAATTGACTTACAAGGTTTAAACTAATTTTACAAAAAAGAAAACGAGAAGTTACTATTACTAATAACAGCTTGTTATTAGGGAAGTAGTGAAGTTAAAAAATAAAACACTCATTGAATCAGCTTTTTTGTGAAATCTTATAGTTATAGACCACGTATCAGTTAACCGAATGTAGACGTTAGTGTTATTTGGTTCCATAATTTGCACATTATTTAAAGAAGCGAGAGCAGGCTTTGTTCAGATTTTACCCTAAACCAAATTAAAATTAAAATCAATCAACTTACAAAAAACATCCCAAACATACGAACACACAATCACTGTCTAATTAAAGTCACTCTTTTTTTCAGGACTGTCCTGACCTCTACATAAAGTTTATCCCCCCCAATGAAATATACTGCGTGCAACTAATAGGTGGGACGCGTTAAGGAGGGCATAAATTAGACGCGGCGTCGACCATCTGTTTGTCGATATGTCACCCCGGGACTTATGGGCGTTAGTCTTCGGTGGTCCGCGGCTTTTGATCCCGGAAAAAAATGGAATTGATATTGCTTTATTTGGGTTAGAAATGAAAAATGAGTCTTGATTAGGTCATTAATATAATTAGCAGCTGGAAAAAGTGAGATGGTATCTCGAATACATTGGTTAACCTGTAAAGACAATTATGTTCGCTTATTTCAGCCCTTTAAAAATGATTCGTAATAAACAAGTACCATGCCTTTTATTCATAAATTACCCACGGTTATAAATAATTACAGTTGAAGATTCAGTAACGAAATTGCATAGACTTTTTAAAGCATCGAACAAAACAACAAATAAATAAGCTTACGTAGCAACAGGCTATAAATTAATAAATCTGGTTGTAAATAAAGCATCTTTTAACTAGCTCGTAAAAACGCCGCACTATTCGAGTCCGTGTTAAAACCGTTTTAGCCCGAAGCCCCCGCGGAGACGGCCGATCACGCCCGAGCGACGTTTCAGTTTTTTCTGGTTAATTGCGACACATTTATCTCAGTGTCAGTAGCCAAACTATTTGAGACAAGGGTGTGAGGGCAGTGTGCCACACAATGTTTATTAAAAATAAAAAAAATACCTATGATAATTTCGAAGCGAAGTCAGAACAAAATAAGACGTTACGGGTACTGTTTTTGTGCTGTATTTTGTTTCGGATTGGATTTCGTAATAATGTGAAGAGCTAAAATTTCCAATATTACGTATGTGTGCCAAAGGAAAGTTCATCTTGAGAATCAGTATTGTTATGACTCCGGTTATATGAAACCTTGCAATACATACGGTTAAAACATGAGAATATAGTTAAAAATTATACTTGACCAAGTATGAGAAATTATGAATACTAAACCACTTGAAAAAAAAGTTAATTTTTAGTAAAAATAAACATCAAAACGAAACAAATGCGTGGTCAATTTGTACGGCAGCCGGAAGTCTCAAGAGCGACGCGATTAAAATAATAGTCTCAAAGCTTGAAAAATTGTCGTATGGTGGCGATAAAGCGGGTAGTTTATGTCGCGCGCGATAAATAAAGATAAATAAAGACCGCGCTAAGCCCGCGGCGACATGTGTTGTTGTCACATATTTCAACTAACGACTCATTTAATTCAACCGATTTGTTTGTGTCTCAATCGAGCGTCGTTTGTCCGGGGTTTTTAATACTGCGTCTTTTAAATATTTTGTAACAGTTGATCTGTTGTTTGTCATAGCTTGCGTTTTAATTTTACTTATTTCCGGGAATTTAGGATAAAAAGTATTATGAAATGCCGAGTTTTCTGAGAATTTGATAAAGCAATAAAAAGCTGATTATTTGTTTCTCTTGTAGTTTACTTACGATTCTAGATTGTTTTTACAACAAGCATAATTATGATGTTGAAGCTATGTTCTTCTCTATCTGACACAATAGTCGAGAGTGCTAAATTAACGCCACTAGCACAACTTGTATTCGGTGCATCTCTTTCGGTAGTACCACACAATAAACAAGTCGCGGGGAAGTTATGCTAGTCTCCCAACTTTTGCGTTTAGACTAATCAGAGTACCTATAATGTAGACTCTACATTATACTCTTATTAGTTCAATCTCTACATGGTATAGAGTTCGGGGTTTAAATTAAGGTAACAAATACTTTGAAGAGCACGTCGACTCACTTATATCATTTTTATGTCAGACACAAACAATAGTTTTTGAATTTTGAAAAGTGTTTTTTTTGAAGTCGAAACACCCTCGATACTCACTTTACAAATTAGTTCTTTACAAAAACCAATTCTCTAACCAAATATCTCCACACCATACTTTTACAATTAGTAACCATAAATAACCATGCCATTAGCCATAAGTTACAATAAAGTGACAATTATCCCGCATTCCCGGGAGACTGTCCCGAATTCCGGGGCGCGACTTGGTCGCCCTACGATTGACGATGCTCTTCTGCTGAAAAATGTATGCATTTAACTTGTAAAGTGCTGTTGAGGTCATAACGATGAATTTATGTATACACTGTTAATGTTCTGAACAGCTCAAACGAACGGTTTACACTGTACAATAGAGGTCCAGAAATGAACACAGTTGGTGCACAGAGAATGAAGACTGAAAACAAAAAAGAAACCTACTTATTTCCAGCATAAAAATAATTTTGAAAGTTAAATCCATATTGCTTCAGACCTGAGGACTTATTGCCCAACGGACTCCCAATCGCAACCGGCTTCAAAGTGAAGCAATTGTTTTCATTTTGTATGCACAAGCCTTCGATTTTCAAAATGAAAACGATCGTGATTGCGAGTGCTTTAGACAATAAGCCCTCTGTATGGCATTTATTTTGGTTTTTAATCTTTATTGCACTGAAATAGGTACAAATGGCAAATGGTATCGTTTTTAACTCAGCTGCCATTGCTGCTACTTACACAGAAACAACATCATACCTCAACAATTCTCTGTTTGGCCTAGTGGTTAACTGTTAGAGAAGGAATGCATTAAGGCATTAAGTCCACCATTTGTACCTACTTACTTTTTGTATAAGCAATAAAATTTAAATAAATAAATAAACATCAGAGACTAAACGTATCAATAAATAAATACAATTATGGGTCTGAGTGGGTTTTACGCCACGCCTGGTCCCTGAAAATGCCTGCGCATTGCATTTCCAGGGGCCCTAATATGGCTGCGTGTATCACGTGACAAAATTTAGAGGCATCCGTCACCTTCTGACACGTAGTATAAGTACGAGGGTGACGCATGCTTTATCCACATTTGACACGCGATATAGACGCAACTAGGCCCGCAGTTGCGATATAAATTTAAACCGACGTCTTCTCCAAACCTTGAAACGATAAAATGCGTAACCTTCCAGACCGCTGTCAACGACTATTACGATTCTTTTTCCATCAAACACTTGAGATGACCTTTCAATGGGAGCCAAAAACAGCTGTCAACAGACGATCATAACAAAAAACCTGAAGCACTTACCAAACTCGACTACACGCGATTTTCAACCTTTTAATGAAGTTGTTAAGTAATGAGTGGAGTTGCGGAGCAGCAAGTTTAATGTGGTGTTTGGCCTCATATGTCAGACGTGTGTGACAGCGTGCAATTTGGATGAAACTGTAAAACGTACAGTCGGCAGGATCAACAAAAAATAATTAATGGCTCGGCTAATGAATACGCCCCTGTTTAGCGGTACGGTCTGTAAAAAAAGCTACAGATAACAAACGGAACTTACATTTTTTGTTGCTGGTATTACTATCGTATAATAAGGAATATTTGACGGTTGTCAATTAAAAACGAGAAATGTAGTACATGTTGCATTAAAAGGTGTGGTGTTTTTAATGTTCAGTGTTTTTTTGAGCTCTGTCAGTATTTCATATAATACTTACCTAGTAAAAAGTAGTCCTTGAGAGAATAAATGATGCAACGATACGAAGTGTGTTCTTTAGCTGTATAAAGACCTGAAAAAAGGTGACAAGTTGCAAGCAGTGAAAGAATATGAGTTCTATAATACTGCCCTCCTTAGAAAAAAGGGCGCATGTCTCATAGAACCGGAATCTGTCTTAAGATAACAAATATGGTCACTTATACATAAATTTGCTTTGATTATCAAATTGCGCATGCGTCCTTTTTACTCAGAGGGGCAGAATAGCTCTTTCCAGTTTACTGAGTGGAACTTAGCAGGTCTCCGCTATGACTTCACAGCACTACTGGGCCTCTATTCCAGGCGGTAAAAAACATATCGTCTTTGATTTGTTATGGTATTGTTTTTAAATTGGCCGCCATTACTGTCATAATAAGAGCTGTCAAAATGTTGGCAATACGATAACAGATCATAAAATTAATTAATTATTATAATTTTTACCGCCTAGAACCTCGGTAGGTATTATGTTAAGCTGTGCAGTTTTTCGCTAGTTTATACTTGATTTCATTTACTCAAGGCCACAAAAATAAAACACATACTTAAGATTTCTTGCTTCTGCTATCGCTCCTCCCTCGGGTAGAGTTAGCTCTGATTTATTCGGCTCATTTCCGGCGCTCGTCGGCGTCGTTGGTCGTCGGTCGTCGGTAATTCACCGACTATTCACACCATGCGCGACGTGCGACGTCTGTCGCGCGACAAATTATCGAGTACACATAGGGCGGGGAAAAGGTCTTTTACCAACGCTTTGTGTCTTGTTTAAAACTCTATTGGTTGGTTTTTATACTGTTTGCGTTATGTTAAGTAACCGTTGCCGTTTTGCGAGGATGTTAAGATGTTTAAGTGTGTCTCAATCATGTATAAACGGTTA
This sequence comes from Acleris cristana, assembly GCA_948252455.1. Taxonomy (NCBI): domain Eukaryota; kingdom Metazoa; phylum Arthropoda; class Insecta; order Lepidoptera; family Tortricidae; genus Acleris; species Acleris cristana. The sequence goes on from OX411780.1 coordinate 12,914,163, forward strand.
AACGGACTTTAGTAAAATTAGGCACACTGATACTTCACTTCTTGCAATAAATCGCACTGCTAGATCAAAACAGTAGTAACTCAAAATACAACTGTATTTAAAAATCAACTTTAATACAACTTCTATGAACTTCAAACAAAACTACCAAGGATTTTGAGTTGATACTGTTTTGCTCTAGCAGAGCGAAATATCTACGCAGATGAGGTTAAAAGCTAGTAAGTATAAAGTTAGGCACTTGTCTTGTAACAATTTAGCTTTATTGATAAAAAAAGATCCAAACCTACGCTAGCCTTCTTAATCTGTAAAACGACAACCCGAAATCAATAAGATCAATATAGATCCCGAGTCAGCCGATACACAAACAATGTAAGCCGATCCCGCTAACAAGCGCGCAAACAGCCTGAACCAACAGCTCCGTTAGACCGCACAAATTAGGGCTTTACACGCAAAACTAATACTACCCTCGTCACAAAAAAACGACAAATCTACAACACTATCGCCACCGAACAGGGAACCTTTTATAACTATAAACAAGGTCACATATCCAATAGGGATCCATTGACACTTATGCCCTTATTTCTAACAATAGTAAAAACATATCATACCAAAACAGCGCCATCTATCGACCACTTTGACTATTACCAACCCTATTTGTAAGTTATTATGGACTAGGTGTAGTGTATCGTGGTTATGGCTAGGATTTCCGCTTAAGTTTATTATTGTAAGCGTAATCTAAAGGGAAGTGTAGATCATCGGGAACCGGAGCCAAGGCGGCTTAGGAGAGTTATTACAGTGTTTAAGTATCATTTGCCGTTAATGGGGCGGTTTTGTTTTGTTAGTTGGCTAACACGTTTGGTGCCGAGGACTTAGTAAGTAGTCCGTTTTGTACCGACATTAGGGAGCATGGCATTTAAACTGATAAATGAGTATTACTACAGTTTTTTTTGGTGAAAATTAACTGCATTACTACTACTGCTTTATTAGTTTACTAGAGGAATAATGGGTTTCATTCGGGCTGTGTTATCTATAAATCATTGGAAACATACACATTTATAAACGTCAAACTCGATTCTAGAAATAGGTATAGGTACATTTAAATATCTGGAAACATCCATATCCATACTATAATATTATAAATGTGAAAGTGTGTCTGTTTGTCCGTCTTTCACGCTTTTGCCACTGAACGGATCGAGATGAACCTTGGCACACATATTGGTTAGGTCCTGGAATAGGACATAGGATAGTTTTTATCCCGGAAAATTGGACAAATGGACAGTTCCCGAGTGAGCAGTGATAAACGACTTTTACGCGAACGGAGTCGCGGGCGAAAGCTAGTACATTTATAAACGTCAAACTCGATTCTAGTTCGAATCTTCCCCAATTTTAGAGTAGCTGAGCTGTAACTACACTAGCATAACTACCCTTAAAAAACCCTTACATTACAAACAAAATAAATAATTTTAAACACACGAATAAAATGAAAAAAATTGTTCAGGTTACTTACTTACATAGCGTCTATTAAAACCATGAAGAATAAAAAGAAAGAAAAAGAAAGAAAAAAGAAAAATACATTTATTCACTACACACACAAGACACACAGAAAAATAGTGAAAACAGAAAACAGCAATAAACAAGTAGCGGGTGTGTCTTCGCGGCAGTGAATCGGACACTGGCTCAGCATAATGCTGAGGTGTCAAACACCTGCAGCGCTGATTTTCAGCCAGCTCCGAGTGTGACAGACGGACGGTACGCTAAACGAATAAAGCGTAATTTATAAATAAATAATTATATAGGTACTATTTAACAAATACTTATAGTTAGTGGCGAAATAAATACAAAAACTACATGCCAAACCTTACATAAACGTATTTAAAGTAGAAATACGAGTACGTACTTAGCCAGTATACAGCATCGACAATTTAGCACAATTAACTAAAACAAAAGAAAACTAAACTCTAATTTACAAAGTGCTGGTTGGGAAATTAGGATTTTTGGAGCGTCAACAAATAACCATTAAGCTTACGCTTAAAGGTGTACTTGCTAGGCGCTCCTTGGATGGGAGGGGGGAGATCATTCCAGCACTTGGACGCCGCGAACTTAAAACTACCCCGAAACGCCGCGGTTCGGTGCAGCGGCACAATCGCCCTTGCTTTAAATCTGCGTACATTACTGGACCACTGGATCTTTTGAAAGAGGTACGATGGGGTCATGTGTTGCACCACACCGAACATAAGGGTCGCCAGGTGCATGCGCCTCCGCGCAGCCATGTTTAGCAAGTTAGCGGCGTTCAAATACGGAGTGATGTGGGAGCGGGGAGGGACTCTAAAACAAAAACGAGCACACGCGTTCTGTACTCGTTGTATTAGCCTCTTAGACCGACCAAGTATACGACCATCATAAACGACATCGCAATAGTTTAATCTAGATAATACAGGGTGTCCCAAAAGTACCACGCCACAGTGACACCGGAGGTAGGTCAGCTCAAGAGGAACCTAACCAGCCTAACATGACCTCAGTAAAATATGACTTTATTTTTTTCAAATTGCTAGACCAATTGCAAATTAAAATTAAATTGGTCTAGCAATTTGAAAAAAATAAAGTCATATTTTACTGAGGTCATGTTAGGCTGGTTAGGTTCCTCTTGAGCTGACCTACCTCCGGTGTCACTGTGGCGTGGTACTTTTGGGACACCCTGTATAAGTGATTCACACAGGTGGACACGCATATCAACACTGAGGTAATCACGAATATTATAAAGAACCTTAAGGCGGTAAAAGCAATTACTCACGACTTTAGCTACGTGGCTCTCAAAGCGCAGCTCGCTGTCCATGAGCAGGCCAAGGTTACTTGCTTCCACCACCCTTTCTAATAAGAGAATTTCTGAGACCAGCTTTCTTTTGCCAACTGTACTCCTTTTGCACAGTCATCAACTTCAAAGAAGACCAATTTAACTAACTAGTCCAAACAGGGTGGACCTACGTTAAGGAGCTTAGCGGACATTCTGTGACTGTGACTAGTGTGACCAGACATTGACTCCATCATATCAGCTATAGTCCATAGACATAGGTAATTTATATTGCAATATCGTCGAGATTACAATATATGTAAACAAGACGACAATGCAATGTACTGAAATGTAATAAAATTTGGAATGAATTATCACATAATTCCAAAGTTTAGTCAATTGCAGGAAACGGGCCTGCATGCAAAATTGAATTAAAGTTTGAAAAATTACATGTCTTAAGTTGAAGCAAAGTACCCAAAATAAAAAAACATACAAATAATGTCAACCCTAGTAAGCTGTCATGTCTCTCATAGAAGTTGTATGAATGAGATAACAGTCGTGTAACCAAATTTAAGACGTCTTTAACCTACATTAGGTAAAATTGCCTAATCCTTCTTTCAGAATCATATCGGGAGTTTTTTATTTTTTTACAGTTTTTTGTTCAAAAACATGGCCTACTATAATCAACCTCAATAAATAACTCTATGCAACGACGTTTATGTTGAAATGACAGTTGCCAATTGTCCGTCCGCAGACAGCGGGCCCAAACCCGCGCCTATTGACATTTCCCGGCCGTCACGCGTCACTCCGTCAGCCCTGTCAATTAGCCCTCTGGATTACTCGGTGACTTTGCGACCGTAATGACCGCTTGTTTCGCTCGTAAATAAAACAGGTTGATAGTGATCGTTAAGGTCGCGGGTTTGAAAAATCATTCGCTGCCGGTGATAAGGAATTGTATGTTATTTGAATTCGAGATGTGAGTCGCTGGCAGTGAATGCCGCAAGAATGATCAGCTGGTCTTGGCCACCTGTCTGTCACTTTCTGTTACGCAGACTAACTGTTGGTAGAGGAAGTAAGAAGTTAAAGTCATGTCCAAATCCTGTGTCACAAGGCTTTCGAAAATGTGAATTTGGAGCGAGGACGGTGCTTTTGATTTATGTTGCCGTGAGTATGTGCATGTAAAAATAAATACTTTATCATGTCACTTTCGGAAAATGAAGATTCCCATATTATCTCAATAGCAGGATGTAAATGTCATTTTGGGCCCTAAAGCGGAAAGTATGAATATTATAGGAACAACCATAGCAAAACTTGGTTGACCTATCAATTGCACCTTCGAACTACATACCTGCCGAAATATCTCGGGATGCAATAGATAACTTTCACGGTTTTATACGGTTCCGGATTTATACTCTTGTATTAATTTACGTTACTTTTGAAACTAATGAAGTATATTATATTGTATCAAAGATGAGTTTAAAGATGACGACTGGCGTCATCGCATCCTCTAACACTTAAATTTATGGCGTTTTAACGACCCATGTCAAAGTGCACACAAAAACTAGAGCAAACAGACGTATTAACAAATAAGCCACATGCATCAGCCCAATAAAAGTGCATTTAAATGCGTCGTAAAATAAACACGTTCCCAGAAGTGTTCGACAGTGGCGCCGTGGTAAGTGGGGGCTTCCTGCCGCAGTGGTGCGGACAGTAAGACAAGCTTGATAGGACTTTGAGGTGTGTAAATTGTGTAATTAACATAGGGAGTACTTTTATGTTACATGTCAAAAACTATTTACAAGTGTAAATCCTTAGATTTATTTATAGGTACACTCTCTCTCTCTATTTCTCCCTCTTTCCTACTCCATTTCTCCTCTCTAGAGTTCGAAGGCAGGAATAAATATCTCCAGGCTTGTCTATTCTAGGCCTCCAGCTAGCTGTTAGACACTTTTTTTCTATGTCTTGACTACGGGGGTACTGGGAGTTAGTCAAAAACCACTCCAAACGCTCGCGTAAGTCACTCAAGAAGTTAAAAGGAAAACTTGATAATCAATTTTATCATGTAATTTATATTCTTCCTACTTACCGACGTAGTCAGAGACATTTAAGAGACAGTTAACTCGTTCCTTTTTTAAATATTGTATGAAAAATCGACAGAAAAGAACGACTTCACCGTCAGGAACTGACTCTGAGTGTGGCCGTTAGACACCTAAGAAGGTGTGTGCGAACCGAGCTTTGAAAACATAGTGTATCTAATTTTGAATTTCGCTTATGAATACTACATACCTGTGCATAAACTTTTCCTAATTCTTATATACTTTGACAAAATAGGCATTTTTGTTCATTGTCTATGTTGTCTCGATAGTCACCGTACTGTTTTAACATTTACTATGAAATTATATCAAGTGTAAGGAAATAATAAATAACAGCCTATCGCAGTTCAAGTTCGCGCAGCGGATATGCGTAAGTGAAAAAAATCATCGTAAAGCGCAGGATTAACACTTAAGTGCCAAGAATTAATTATTGAAGCCACTTTGTATTGACATCGCGGCATTTGGCGCTGAATGTTAAAATGTAACTGCAAGGATACTTTAAAGTTACCACTTTATTTCAAGGAATTTATAGTTACGGGTTTGTTACATCCTGTATTGTTCAGATAACGATTAAGTGTTTACAGTGAAATAAGGCATGTTTTAAAGATAAACCGAAAAATACAGTTTAAAAAATGACTTGACTTAATAAAAAGCGGGTAAATTTTACAACATGCATAATTCAACATTAGAGTGTACATGTACAGTAAAGAATACTTAAATAAATTGACCATATTTGGGTGAGTGTAGTAGGATTATTGGTACATACTAGGTATTTTTTCTCTAGACTGAATACATACTTCTCTTATTCAGATTTTATACAAAAATACAAGTGTAGTCCCAAACGTGGTAATGCCAGTATATGATTTTATTCACATCGTTTAATTCAGTAACAACTGACCAAAATTATGATCAGCATCTGCCCAGTGAGTCAATTTCAAGTAATCAATTTATAATGTCACATTAAACGTTCATGTACTCATCAACTAACCAAATAAAACATTTACTAACCACTGTCCGCACAGTGGTCACTCGCCGCACAGTGGTCAATTCATGCAGCTGGTCAAAAACGCGATGATTTATTAAACCGTATTAATAACTATGGCGACTGTCCGCGACGGCGGCATAATAAATAATTTATGATGCGAAGGGCGTGACAGCGCACACAAAGCGTGAAAAACGACACGTCGCTCAGAACTTCTATGAATAATATTGTGTCACTTGACACGTTTTGTCGTCTTGTCGTGTTTTGCTGAAGTAATGTTGAAGTAATAACTAAACGTTGAACTGTATAAAGTAGTCTTCGTGAGTGTTTTTACATAATGAAAGCGGGTAGTTATAGTCGAAGAATTAACTGTAGGTATTAACAAATAATATATCAGTCAAAGATTGACGAAAGAGATATACAGAGCGAAAGTGAGTGGAAGGGTCGGAAGGGGCCGCCCTAGGCGTACTTTTTCGAATCAAATCGGAGAAATACTGGAAAACGGCCTGAATTTTAAGTACCCGAAACGGACGTGCGTGCATGACTTTATGTATGAATGTGGAAGAAGCGAAAGAGATTTGTCAAGATCGTAGCAGGTGGAAAGAAGTGGTCTCTGCCTACCCCTATGGGAAACAGGCGTGATTTAATGTTTTTATGTATGTAAGATATTAGTCACAAGACCAAAACCACAGAACTATTAAATTTAATCCACAAAATAACTTAGGAAAGAAAGAAATACTTTTATTTATCACACAGAAGACCCACGCATATATTAAAAGGTTGCAATATAACAACAAACAATATTTTACTAGGTATCATCTCCTTCTTTACATAGTATAAAACAAAGTCGCTTTCCGCGTCCGTCTGTCTGTATATCCGCTAACTCCTCCTAAACCACGCAACGGATTTTGATGCGGCTTTCACCGTCAGATAAATTGTATTAAATGGAAGGTAAAAATTCTCGAATGTTACAGAAATCTCATATAAACCGAAACGAAGCGCGGGCGGGTCGATAGTTTACTACGATAACATCAAACGTAACGCTTATTAACATTTTTATTGCAGAAATCAAATAATTTGTACCTATAGGATTGACGAAATTGGTCGTGCGTTTGCCTGTGTCATTACATTTTTTTTACAGATATTTATTTTCGCTAGTTTTTGTACAATGCATAATTAGCTAGACCCGCTGGGCAGTAATAGGTTCGACTTATTTGCACTAAAACTTTTACAAACCATCACCCTGTAAATCTTTTACTTTGAAGTAACGGAAAATAAATCAAACGAGGAGTTATATATACGGTGGGCCAGAAATATTTTAATTTTTACAAGCTTCTACTCTTGCTAATTTTCAATATATATAAGCGAATAACAAATAGTTTTGTCGCAAGTATCTGATACTGGTCCACCCACTTAACCAATCAGTAAACCCACTGTGTCTAGTGTATAGTTAAACATAGTTACTGAAAGCGAACCATATTTAGCGGGTCTAGATTTAAATCGACACTATCTCGATAGTATTTGTAGACCATACTGTTATAAAACTAAAACGGGACTTCGCGTAGAAATATTATTACAGTCTGTGAGCACTTAGAAGATGCTTCGGGTTTGTACTTCTCTCGCACTCGCTCTTAATAAGAGCGTATGAGAGCGAGTGAGAGACAAGTACAAACCCGAAGCATCTTCTAAGCGCTTTTGCACTGTATGTGTATACGCCGACGTTTCGATCGTATTGCAACGGTTGTGGTCACGAGCAGACTTATCAAACCATAACCAAAAAAACATAAAACCATACTTCCTTTGACATTGTTATCGTGTAGTTGTTAACTCAGTCGCCATTACTGTCAAGTAAATAAGAGCCGTTAGCATTGCCAATAGGGTAACATGTTAAAGGAAAATGCTTTTACCGAGTAGAATAGAGGCCGAGTGGTAATAAGTCTTTATCGTTATTTTATTAACAAAATTATATAATAATAACGACGTTCTTTTTGACTACTCGAAAATAATAACATTTATTTTTCTATTGGGACGTCCATTATGCGAAATAAAGGTAATAATCTCGAGGTTTGAGGCTATTATAGATGTCCATTCACAGTAAGTGCGCGTGTCAAAAAACTTTCATAATAACAAAAACTCCCGACGTATTCAGAACGGAAGCTTTCGATTGTAATTTTTTGCACAGTGGTTCGAATTACGTCACCGCCCGGGAAAAAGAAATGACAGGTCGCAGCGGGCCGTGAGTTGTCGACGCACCGGCCGTCACTCTACGTGACAGCTGGCGGACCACTGTGCTGATTAATGCACAGTGCGGTTGCGGACAAAATGGACTTGCTTTTTATATGTGAGAATAACATGAAACCGAGTTTATTTACGATATAATGGAGTAGGGCAATATATTTTTTACCTTTGACCATTTCAGGTAAAATTAAATGGAATTTGGTTCTTGACAACCGCATTTACACGGTAAATTCCCTATCAAAATAGGCACAGATGTATGATGATGTATATGAAGCTTGTAAAAGGGCTGGCTTAAAGAATTACTAGAGTTAAAATAAACTTGAATACACTGTTACTTAGTACTTTATGTTAGAAATTGAAAAACATTCCACTCAATTTAGTTTAATACACTGGAAATCAACAAAATAAATGAAGAAAGCGACTTAAATTATTAGGACAACACCGTCCTCTTTCACGTTAAGTATCGACCATCCAACATTACCATCATTTCAGTAAACAACCGTGCATCACCAACCATTCCCACTCATGCAAATGAAAAGCGCCCATTCCCTGCGTCATAAAACGAGAAAAAAACATGAATTTTACGATAAATTTACGATAGCGACTCTTGGGCACTTGTCTGTCCCCGGGCGTCGCGTTTCCGCCAAATTCACTCTGGACATAACCGTTTCCTCGAAAATAAAAATTTAGCACCGCACAGTGGGCCGTGCCGCTGAATTATTGGGTTACGCTCTTTCGGGGAAGCGCTTTGCACGTTTTATTTTGTCCGCTGTAATGAGGATTTATCGAATGGAAGCGCGTGATGGATAGAAATTGGCGGCTTTGTTTACTTCATCGGGGTTAAGCAGAATTAGATTTATCTGTCTGGGTTTAAACTAGGTGTCTCAAAATATATAGATAAATATATATATATTTAGCCTTAAGCATAAATTCCTGTTAGCACTTCATCATCACGGCGCTCAGGAGCATAATCTATCCCTTGTAAATAATGCATGCGGCACTAGGTCGGCGGCTGCAGGGAAGTACGCTGTGCCGAGGGTCAGCAACTACTACGGTGACAGATGCCTGCAGAAACGTCTACCCTACATTCTCAATAGCTTGCCCACAGATATTAGGTTAGAAGCCAATAAGGCAAAGTTTAAAAGAAGAATGTTAAATTATTTAGTTAGTATTATATAAATTTTAAAAATAATTTTAAGTAAAGTTATATCCTAGTTAAGAGACTCATAGATCCCGCAGTCAAACTGTGTAAACAGTTTTGTGGGACAATGCTGTATTGATATGCTTTAATTGTTTTCATTAATAAATTTTAATAAATAATAATAATAATATGTCGATGTTAAGAGTATTTGACGTGTTGAAGTATGTCGATCGATATATAAAGAAAGTTTAATAATATTTAAAAATCCAAAATAAAATACGGCAGCTAAATAAACATATCCATCCAATGTTTTCACTGTAGCTACCGTTTTTTAAAACCGTTTCACATTCAAAAATAACTCCCAAGAAAAATTACCGGCTTTAAAAACTTAAAAGTCAGCAATCAACATCAAAACCCGCATACATCATTGAGGCGTTATTAAATCGAGCCGAGTTATGGCGGCCATAACGTAAAACAGCCCTAAACAATTACGGCGAGTCGGGTTGTAACATAAAGCGGTAAGTGGCGTATTAATACGACGCAAGGGTCGGTAGCATTAGCACATAACGGGGTATCTGCTGTATTAATAGCGCATCATCGAGATAGCGCGACGTGACTGCCGAGAGTTTCGCTTTGGCCGAATGCTGGGATTAATCTAAGGCCGAATGCTGAGTTAAAGACGAGATTAGAAAATAATAGAACACATAACGGGGTATCTGCTGTATTATTAGCGCATCATCGAGATAGCGCGACGTGACTGCCGAGAGTTTCGCTTTGGCCGAATGCTGGGATTAATCTAAGGCCGAATGCTGAGTTAAAGACGAGATTAGAAAATAATAGAACACATAACGGGGTATCTGCTGTATTAATAGCGCATCATCGAGATAGCGCGACGTGACTGCCGAGAGTTTCGCTTTGGCCGAATGCTGGGATTAATCTAAGGCCGAATGTTGAGTTAAAGACGAGGTTAGAAAATAATAGAACACTGCAGAGATTTATTACTCAACCCGAACAGGGTTGATTGCCGTTGATTGAGTCTTAACCCTTAAATGCATAGTGATGTATATATGCATCGTATATTTTAAGTTCAATTTCAAACATAAATTTTAAGCAAATTTCAAACTTAGAATTTATGCAGAAAGATTTGAAGCTTTGTCAAAATTTAAATTTGGAAATGAACTTTAAAGACGCGTTCACTTTCGACATGCTATGCATTTAAGGGTTAATTCGTTAAAATATAGATGTCATTACATTTCTCATATATCTCTCTTTTTGTTTTGTTCATGCTCGTACTTACAATTTTTTTTGTTATGTTGTCTTAATGCTAAGACTGGTGAGGTAATTAATGTTTTTTTATTTATCTCATCTTAAGTGTTTTACAGTATTTAGTTTTGTTGCAACATTACCAATAAGATATCCTAGTTAACTGCGATCAAACGTTGATGACCATATTGTGCAAATTGTTATACATGCATTTTATATTTTATTTTGGTTATGCCGAAATTTTAGCCGAAAGCCTATTATCACATCACATCACAACCTCTAAGCCTTTACGGGCCGTCGTCTAACTGGTTATATTTAACGTTATTTAACTCGTTAACGGGTTTTAATGCTTAGCGTTCAGTTTAAAACGCTCGCATGCATATTGACAATAACATTATGTAAGTATTTTTATTACCTTTTAATTCTACTTTTAACGATGCCCGTCAATATAACGACCGAAGAAAATTTGTGCTCTTGTTTTAAAAGTGTAAGTGCCATTCTTATTTAACGGCGCATACTTCTTTTTCAACCGGTTGAATCCAAAATTAAATTGAAACGGGGATAAGATTCAATAATCGTTTTTGAATTATCGCTGGTAAGAATTTATTACAATATTTTATGCATAGCAAATTGCTTTAGCTTTTATGTAATGGCATGAAGACATGCAAACGGCTCGACGGTAAGTGGTGAGGCGGCCGTAAACATTGATTATACCACCGCGAGTGTCTCTCCAGTTTATCTCACTTATGTAGGCAGATAAGCTCCGAGTAATAAACAACTAGGATGTATAGTATCGTTTAATGGTCGCTCGTTGAACACATGCTTGTGTTTATGTAATAACATTTAAATAACACAACTCAAGAGTACATGGAATATAAAGAAGCGTTATCAACAGATACTGGTAGCAAACTTGATACTGTGGTAGGTACTGTACAATAATTATCAAAATGTGATCACTATAAAATCACCAAAACGATTGTTTAATTATGTCTCAAGTTTATTTTCAGCAGATGATTATAGTAGATATTCTACGCTCATTTTAAATACCGTTAAACCACACAGCTAAACAGTATGCAAATAAACCCTAACTAGCTCCCCAAACTCGCACATCCCAATCACGTATTCAACTCACGTATTTTCGTCCGCAAACCAGAGGTTGCACAACATGCACTTTTAATTGTCACTTACCACTTTTATGTAAATCGGCGTCGACAGGCCTCGGCGGGTGTCAACTGTCGCCTGTCAGCTGCCCGACAGCTTGACAGCTCTGACACTGTGACAAGTGATAGCCGCCGTACGCCCGCCGGGCAATTTGCGACCGCCGCAATGAGAAATCATTTTGCGTTTTTTGTCCACGCGCTGGTACAGTGTGCATGAAATTAAACAAACGACAATAAAATTAAGTGAAGAGTTGTTTTTATTTTAAGAGTCTCTAGCATCATAGATTTCAAGACATGCATTGGAGTCGTTTTGTTTGTATTTTAGTAGTTAGGTATCTACTTTTAACTGGGCTTCTAATATGAAATTGTCCTTATATTAGGTATGGAAAGCAAACCGACGTCTAATATCTAGACATGGCGATGTCAACATCTTCTTTAGTCCCTAATATTCAAGTTAACTCTTTAAACAAAACTATTAACGAACTCAACTCCTTAAACCACGCTAAAAAAACGTCACCTGCTAGATTTTACGACAAAACCCTATTAAAATACATGTCACGAAGGGTTGGAATAATAAATAGGGCAGCGTATCGCTAGTTCCCTTTCATATTTTGAATGGCCCCGAGTTATAAGAATTTACGCCTCACTTAGCATCGGGTAATGTCGCGCATAAAATCTTATGGCCACTCCGCTCTTATGTATTGACTTTTAGAGCCTTCGCGATGTATTTTAAAAGGGCGCTTCCAATTCTGTGATAACGTTTGAATAGGGCCGTGTTGGAGTGATTTTGGAAGTGCACTATGGATGTGAGTATAGTCAAGAACAAATCAAAATGTTTTATTCAGTAAATTGACCGCACTAGGGCTCTTATACTGAATGAATGAATGAATCTAGTAGCAGAGTACAGTTAAGTACATACGGAAGCGGGCCGTTTTTTTATGGAATGTGAAAGGCCAACAAAAACAAGGATCACCTGGGGCACGTTTGATAAAACTACAAGTTACAATTTTACAGGTGTGTGTAACCTGGCAACACTGCTCAAATGGCTGGTCGTCATTGGTAGAGGTTGTGTCAAATGGAAAATTGTAACCTGTAAATTGTAATTTGTAGCTTTATAAAACAGGCCACTGATGGTAAGTAGGACTCATAGAGATTTACTATCTCAAGACGGCAGTCCTATGTCTGCAAATCAGGACGTAGAATGGCTCTATAGTTAAACGATAAGATTGTAGTAGCGATCGAGCTGGACTCTGCCCAACCACTTCCAAAAACTATTTTTTTCTAATTTTGAAGTACCTACGATCTATTAAAATTAAAACCCGTCTATGTGAAATCTAGTTATTGTTAATTTATATGTTTAAGCAACTTTTTAGAACATTGTCAGCTAGGTACCATTTTTTTGTTCTTGATTGTATGGCTCAGGAAAGTCTTCGTCTTTCGAGGTTTAAATTCGTCGGTGCGTGAAGTGATATAGTTAACACAACGAAGGGTAAATAAGTATTAAGATAAGTAATTACTTAGGCTCATAATTAAAAACCGTGATGGTACTTGATGGTACTGGGTGGAGCCACTATAGAACCCTGTGATAATGCTAGCGTCAAGTCATGAATAACAAATAAATTTAAAAAAAACAAAATGTCTTTCTGCCAGAAGGTTCTTGAGTGGCTCAATTGCTGATGAAATAAACAGGGGTGGCATGATTCGGCTCGTTTTCTGTGTTTTTTTACATAGTATAAAACAAAGTCGCTTCCCGCCGTCTGTCCCTCTGTACTTATATACGCTTAGATCAATGAAACTACGAAACAGATTTTAATGCGTCTTTTTGAATAGATAGAGTAATTCAAAAGAAAGGTTTTTTGTATAATAATTTCTGGATTATGTAAGAGTTTTACAGAAAATTTACATAAACCGAAGACGAGGGTGGGTAGCTAATAAATTAAATAAAAACAAACTGTAAGAGTTTAATAATCCACGCCTAAACAATTAATATCTTTCAAGCATGTTTTAAACGATGTAATGAAATGATGAAAAATGATAACATTTAGATAGATATCTAAAACAGACGACGTGGTAGAAAATCCCTAATTAGATTCAACGAGAATTGACGTCTCACTGCATAATATCGTGAAGTCGAGAACGGAGCGTCATAAGTTAGTTACGACAATCTTCATTTATCTCTGTCATATTTCCATTTTAATTATCTTTTTCTATTTCAACCCCTTAGTTGTTTTTTCTGAAAATATGGCCTTTTTCGTTTTTGTGCGATACTTCAATTTATTCTTAGGTTTAGGTAGGTGAGAGTAACTACCGGTACTTTAGAAATGCCGCTTTTAAGAGTTTGTCCTTCTTGGAGTACGCAGTTTTTTTAACGTCCTAAACTAAGCTCTAGGCTTGTACTATGATAACGATATAAATACTAATACAGAAATAAATACTTAAATACGAGTACATAGAAAAAATCCAAGACTGAGAAGCAAATATTTGTGTGATCAGCTCATGCTTATCTATTTGCATATCCTGGGAATCGAACCCGCGATCGCTAGCTTCGAAGGCAGGGTCACTACCAACTAGGTTACCGCATTGTCTTTTATTCTCGTCATCTCTGCTTACTCGTTGTCTTAATTAAACTAATGTACTTACCCCCTTACTAATAAACGTTGAGTAACGGTGGTATAGCTATACAATGTTTTGTCCTTATCTGTCAAATCCAAATGTCACAATGACAGATAAGGACAAAACATTTTATAGCTATACCACCGTTACTCAACGTTTATTAGTAAGGAGGTTAATGTATAACATGAGAAGTCTAAACTTTACTTCAAATTACTTGAAATATGTAGTATACCCTAAACACATGTGATTTTTTTATTTCGAACCATTTAACAGTCCCTGATGGAATACCGCTTAAAGCATTCTATGTGCACGAATTGACAAGTAAAAGATACTTATTATGTGGTCATATGGCCTTTCGTGACCTGTCGGCACTTTATTCTATTAGTTCTTCACCGAAGTACGAGCCACTTCGCCGCCGATCTGTTATGGTTGGCTGACACGGCATGAGTTCACGTAACGGTGCTGATCTTGAGGACACTAGCCTTTATGAACTTAAAGTATCCTCTTCGCACTCGTTGAAAAGTTAAGTAACAGATACTTTTTTGTTCTTGATAATAATTAGGGTTTGTACAAGGTGGAAAAAAATGAGCCCTGGAGGGGAACTACCTGAAATCCTTAAATTAGATCATTTTAATTAAAGGAAACATTCTTTTATTTCTTAAAAGAAATAAAACTGCATTCAAAGTTTTACTAAAATTCGCTTGTCTCACCCGGGAATCGAACCAGCTAAAAATTTAAAAAATAAACACTCGCTATTTTATTCTACTAATCGATAGCATTATTGTTCAGGATAAAATATCTTTAATAAACATTAGGTCTTAGAAATAAAAAAGATCGTGAAATCTAACATTAATTAAAGCAAGTGTTTATTTCTTGAATTCTTAACTGGTTCGATTCCCGGGTGCGAAGCGAATTTAAGAAAATGTTTGAAGGTAGTTTTGTTTCTTTTTAAAAATATAAGAATGTTTCCTTTAAGTAAAATGATCTAATTTAAGGATTTTAGGCAGTTCCCCTCCAGGGACCATAATTTTTTTCCACCTTGTATAGGTTTTGGTAAAGCTATTACGATTGTTTTATTCTCCCTAGATTTTAACACTTGGGTAAAATTACGGATAGATGGACTGTAAGCAAGTAAACTCTTTATTGCACATTCATAGGTAAATGAAAATAAATTATGTACAAAGGTGAACTACGGATTGTGTGGTCAATAGATAGCATGCCCGATAAGTAGGTCCTGGTCCTAAAAAAAAAACGTAAATCCTTTATAATGACGTAACACCGAGCGGTGTAAAATTTCCTATCACGCAAGTGGAAAACTTGCTCTCTTTTTTTGTTGTATAAGAAGCAACTAACGACATTAAACGCCGATTTTAATGTACAATTCTTCCGGTAATTATTTACGAAAGTAAAAAAATACCATATAGCCACCCTATCTGTAACAACATCCGCAATCATATGTCATTCCAACGAGTAAACCACGAAGTCACAAATCATGGAGTCACATTAAACCCACGCTGTATGTAACCTACATAAAATAGATAAAAAAACAAAACGTCCGTAGACAAGGAATCTATTGACAATAAATCACGTTGAATGCAGCGATTGAGTAATAAATATCAATGAGTTTAATGTGTGCGCACACGCTATAACTGTCGGCCGCCATGTTGGATCCAGCATGATTTACGACGTTTTACTGTGAACTTGTCAATAGATCGGGGGAAGTGAAAACGATGGAGGAGGCAAATGTGTTTTTTATTAACTGGTTTTTTTGGTCTCACTGTTTCGTTTCGATCAAGAAGATTCCGAAATCAAAAGTAACGTGATCAAATTGGACAGAGGAGCCTAATAACAATCTTCATTGTACTATAGATTTTTCCAGCACGTTCCGCGGGAAATTATAATTGCAGGTCGATCGCAAGAGTTTGGCAAATCTGATATGCATCGCCAAAATTGTGCTAATCAGAAACGAAATCGTAATAAAATAACGACGATATTTTCTGTATAGCGTTTCAGAAAGCGAAAGGGCCTCTTTAAAGCAAAAGTTGTTAGTATTGTTACACCAGTTTTATTTAAACGATTTATGGTTTTTTTATCTCTCCTAAAATATTATAGTAGGTATGCCCTCTCCAAAATGAAATAGCTTCTAGTAAATAGGATGTCGTATCACTGCCGGTCAACTAGGTGGTAATAGGGCTGGTCGTTATTCCCAATTGATTCTATAGCTTTTCTATGAGCTATACGTAGACACAACCAACCAGATTCAAAGAACCCCCGCTCTTCCTAGCTGCTTAGTAGCCAGGGTGCATCGCATACTGGTAGTTTTGTAGCTTCAATTGATGTCGTAACAAGTTATTTTATGACTGGAATTGTGTGCCATTGGGTCAGCGGTCAGGGCAGATGGTGAATCGATTTTAATTTCGCAGAAGGCTTTATTAGCTGTTATATTTCCATTCATTTAAAATGTCACGATTATTGTGGCTCTAGTTTTAGTGTAAATGGAAACTATGGTTCAAATCACTGTCAGTTTGGCGAGGTAGTAGTTTAATTATAAATGTTAAGTACATTATTTGAAAAAAAAAGTTAAGTTACTTATTTGATGACAAGATTTTGTGGTGTTATTTTGTTATGTGTTTCACTATTAAACTGCACGGAGAAAATTGGTTACTCCGGGTTAGAATTTAAGCAAATCAGTAAATAAAAATATGTGTCAAATTGTAACCTATAGTAACTAAATCCATCTTCGGTTTGAATGGTGGGAACAGGGATAAGTATGCATGTTAGGTACTTGTTTGTCGTATCAACAACAATTTATAACAGATAATGGTCTAAGATCCGAATAGGAGACTGAGTATGAAGCCTATAGAATATACAAACGTTAGGTTTAGTGCAAATTATTAGTACCGACTTACCTACCTACCCAATGGTTATGATGGGAAAAAATTGTCAACCTAACGTTTGCATATTCTATTGGCTTCATTCTTTCGATTAGTATGTAATTTGTCTATTAAACAAACAATAGCAATTTAAAAAAAAAAGTTTTTTTATTTTTTATATAATGGACTGTATTGGACTGAAATTTTTTAGTCAACCTATTCGCCATATTAAACCATTACCTTACCATATATTAAATTTGAGATAAAATACTTTTTATCGAATAAACAGCTGGGTGAAGGTTGTCTTCTATTCGGATCCCCTACTATTTTGTTTCATTTTGTAAGGTAACTGAAACACTGTTTGGCGAACGAAATTAATAAAATTAATAAAAATAAACAGGCAGCTATCCCACCACAATTGCTGTTATCAGCCGAACTCAAGGATTCGGCAAAAACCTTGTGATTATAAACGACATTAAGTGCGAAGCAATTACTTATGGTAATTATTCCTTTTGAAGACAGGCCCGTATCGTTAATAACGCATAATTATACCTCACTCATTCGCGTTATAACACTTATAATTCACGTTGTGATTGCATTTATTTATGAACCGCATAAATCGAGCGCTTTGTTTAATTCACTTAATTATTGTGTTGTTTGCGTTTGCAATAATTATTTGTTGAGGTAAAATTAATACATAGTTGTGTGAATTTTAAATATCGATGATGTTAGTACGAGAATCAAATGTATGTGTCTATACTGACAGCGTTGCCACGTACACGAACAAAATTTAAGTAAAACAAGTAAAAAAAAAGCATTCTTTGAAAACAGGTTTTGAATAATGTCGTCAACATAATGTTAGTTTTCATGCCGCGCAATTTGGCGCCAAATATCCGCCATTTTGATTTACAATAACTTTAATATAGCCTATGACACTCTAGTGGTTAAGACGAATCTAACCACTATAATTTATTAAAATCCGTTTAGCCGTTTAGTACTGACGAGGGAACATAGAGTCGGACATACATACAGGTCAAACACATAACCCTCCTTTTGGGCTTTGCCGCAGTCGGGTAAAAAGTATCAATCACTCTTTTCAGGGTTGTCTTAAAAACAGGCAAACACATTTTTGATATTTTTTTAAATCGTCGCAAATAGTAGTTATTATATATTTAACGTGTAGTATATATAACGGCTTTATAATAAATGGCTTTATTATTATTATTATTATTACATATAGCGTGTCTGTTAGTCTGGCTATGGCACTGTAGTTCTCAAGCGGATGGACACATTAGTTTTAAAAGAAAGCTAGTTTATTTAGGATGGATTTTAGCTAGGTTTGTAGAAAATTAATTGGTTAAATCTGAAAGAAGGGGTCGTCATTATATTGGGGGCTATTATATTTTTAATAGTTATTTATTAGCGAAAAAAACAATGTTTATTCAAGAAAATTAAATTAAGTAAATTGAATTGCACAGTTGACGTGTTTCCTCGCCTTTCTACCAGCGTCTTAAACTGTTAAATCGACAGGCTACTCCGAAGGTTTTAAATTCTTAGAAATTTCTATCCGTAATCTCTATCACTTCTCGGTCGTGAAAAGTTTGAGCGGAAAAGACGGCTGACGAAAGTTTAGATTCCGATTTTGTATTTCTACACCCCTTGATTTTTTGCTGAGTCTGAAATATTTTTGGTCAAATCTGTTTTTTTTTAAATAAGAAAAAAAACACAATTTTCCTTACCTACTATTTCCAGAACTGGTACTACTTGGCCTACCTCCCGGCACCAGGCAATCGTTGAGTTTTGCGACAACCTGTAGATATTTTTTCTTATTTTTTCCAGAACTGGTATAATTTGGCTTCTCACCCGGTAGGTACCAGGTTATCGTTGAATTTTGGGACAGTATGTATACCTAAAGTCATACAGGAAAACCACACGGACCACACGGCGGAAAGCGGTCACCGTCGCCAACAGCTATCAGCAATGCCAGGGGCACAGCCAAGTCGCTGCCTTCTGTGCTGTAAATGGTGATTTTTCCAAGTTGGATTGCAATATGGTCCGATTATTCGTAAGATTACCTTAAAAAAGCTTTCGTGTCGACTGCCGAATGCGTGTCGAATACCGAAAGTTGTATATTTACAGTTTGACGATGTGATGGAAACCTGATTTTCATTTGTTCTAATGCTTTGTTAGTCCGAATAGGCTAGTTGCCTCTGTTTTAAAGTAGGTCTCAAGTTATTAATTATTGTCCGATTAGATGAAAAAAAAAAACCCACATTTTTTTAGGACCTACAAAACCGCAAAACTTTATTTTAAAAGTTTAGTTTTCGTTAACGGGCGAAAACGCTTACAGCCATATTAGTCTATAGATTATCTGTGCTGTGACGTCATACGGGCCGAAAACAAACATTTGTTTGACAGTTGACGAGAGCATTTGACATATAGATAAACGATCATAACACAACCTCAAAAGTCCATGAGTCATATAAATGACAATGTCATGTCACAGCACAGGGGCTCTACTTTGAAACCAGTAATTCGAACTTCGGATCGCCCCGTCACTTTCTCGGGAATTCGTAACGCGTCGAGAGCAAAAGGGATAGCAATAGACGAAGTTCGAATTATGGATTTCAAAGTAGAGCCTCAGAATACTTGCAGAATATACCATTGCGAATTTCACTCGTATAAGAACCGACATGAAGTTTGCTTAAGGTCCTATGACGTCACAACATGCCCGACAGCGTTTTCAGAGTTCAAAATAAAAAATAAAAATGAACAATTTTAAATAAAAAATATGTAGCCATCTTACACTTTTAATATCTGAAATCGATAAATATTGGTTTCTTAAGTCTAATACTAAAGAAAATATTAATTTATTAAGCCAAATTTAATATGAGGCAAGTAGCCTATTATCGTTTATCGTTTATCCGATAAGGATAAACTTTATCATAAAGCCATTCCCACCTGAATAAAAAACCTTTTTAGTGTTGTTAGAACTCAACCCTAACCTAATCTAGCCGCAGCTTTTGAAAATCTAAAGTAGTTATCTGACTCAGCTGAAAACCAGATTAAGACAAATTATAGTATGTATTCATAAGGTGTTATGACAAAGAATTTTAGGACCGAAGATGGTCTTCCAACGATGCAACTTATGGATTTGTGTACAGAAATTTGACACATTGCAATTAAAAAGTTTCTCAGTGAATCCTTTAATGGGATAAAAATGGCAGCATCTATTCTTTACAAAAATATCAATAAACCGATCGTTCTGCGCGTCGCTCGTTAGTCTGACAGGCGTCGGGAAATTAAATTTTAAACTGTCATCGGGCCCTGGCACTGTCAAACTTTTTCTATTAACTTTTTCATTATGATTTGACAGGACATTCATAAAGTTGCGACGTTGATGAATGGAGTTCGGTCCGTCACTAAGCTAAAAAGATGGTAGCTCATTAACGTCGTATAGTCTTTTAAGATCTTTTTGAACTGCAGTGTGGCAGTTATCTTCCTAATGGTGTTGTAGTTTCGGTATTGTGAAAAAAAAGTGTTTGCGAAAGGTTTTAAAATTTCGTATTATTAGTTTATATTTTTAGGTTTTGAAGTCATGCGAAACCGACGTACGTGCATGAAGAGATAGATGAATGTAGAGGAAGCGAAAGTTGTATGTTTGGACCGGTGCACCTGGCGTTCCATAGTCTCTGCCTACCTTATTGGGAGACAGGCGTGAAGGTATGAATGTATGTGTGTTTGTATGTTTTGAAGTGACTGCTTTTAGTCGAACTTATGTATAGTTTGTTTGAAAAAATAGTGAAGTAAACACGAACACACCACACACTTGAACGTATCATTACGAAGAATTTTCATTTCATCGAAAAACATTTGTCGCCGCATGAGTTTTTTTTTTTAGGAGTCACAAGTTTACCTTATCGTAACCTACAAAATTAATGTTTAAAATATCCTGAAATTCTCATGGTTTCAGCAGAAAATAGCGTTCGATGAAATGGCACAATCAATGATGTGAAAATCAATAAAATGATACCTATCAACCTTTGAGTTTTAAGAACGTAACTTGATGGCGGTATTTTTGCCTAAACATAAAAACATAATAATAAGGTTGTACTCGCTTCTCTGTTTTAAATATGTACCAGCTTCTCTGTGTTCCTTGACTGCCATTTGTAAAGGTAAATTTGTCCAAACAACACATTCCCCCTACTTTTTGAAGTCAAAAATTTAATTTCCATAGTTCTTTCATCTCGACACTCTGACGCAAGCCTTTGAATTGTTAACGCAGGGGTGTCACCTCGGCGGAGAAATAAAGCGGCAATAACAATCCGTCAGCCGCAGGCGTGGCGGAGTTAAGGATGCCAATGGAGATTAAAATATTTCTATTTGAATTGAGATGTTTTTGAAGCAACAATTGTGAAGTTTTTAAAGTTACGTAGCTTATTAGTTACTGCCTAGCAAAAAAGCCGTCGCTTGACATTGGAGTAATTGAGGATTAAGTCGAAATGTGAGATTGATCTGGAAACAGTTGCAAATGATTCAAAAGTTGTATTGAGTTAATTGAATCTCTAAGTTTATGTTTTTGAAGTTCCTATTAAGTTTTGTTTGGCGATAGAAAATAATAACATTAAATTCTAGCCTTGGGCGTTTTCCATGAGTCGTTTTCAATTCGAAACTTAATCTCTTTACTCGTGTTTTGCGATTAAATTGTGAGTAACCGATCAAGATAACGTAACTTCGCTTTTCAAAGTACAGCCCTAACGGGAACTAAAATAAAACCAATGAAGTCCCTACCATCAAAAAAATATAATTATAGGCAGGCTAAAAGTATGAAAATAAATTGACTGACTAATTGATTGATCAATTTCAATACCAGAAGCAACGCATCGTTGAAGCCCATCGTTCAATAAAAGTTATTCAGATCAAAAATATGTTCAAAAAAATATGTTAAAAAACGTGGCAGCCCTGACATCCGTCGCACCGGCTCGTAGCGTGCGGTTGAAGGTGGCAAATCTATTTCGAATTTATCGAAAAATAGGAGTCAATTTGCATCGTCACCAACTTTAAAAATATTTATAGTTACTAGCTCTCACTCGCGACAGTTTGCGCAAAATTTGTTTATAGACTCCATCGACAGCTGTCAATTTTACAGGGATAAAAGTGGCTTAAGCCCTGTTTACACGAAGCCAGTGCGCTGACACCAGTCCTACTGGCTTCACAAATGGACTGGCGCTCTATTCACGCCAGAGCTGACAGCCAGCGCTGGCTTGGCCTGAAAAACTGTTTATACAAGGCCAATACTAAGATACCGCTGTTGGCTTCAGACGTTCCAAGTACCTGCTGTCTATGAGCACTTAGGGTGTCTGTGATCTTCTGTAACAAGAAGAATTTTTAGGTTTAAATCTCACAAACTAAAATAGACACTCAATCCGAATTCCAAAACCTTTCTTCAAAGGCAATCAGTTCAACATGCTTTAATAATTTGCTAAAAAACTGCCACAATGCGGTTCAAAATAACTTAATATGTCAATAATACGTTTTGAGGCAACAAATTCAATTCTCGACAAACAAGAACGAGGAACTCGAAGAAGACTTTTCTTACTCTAGAGACACGTATTAATAATAAAGAATATAGTTTTGAATGTGTCCATCATTGTGGGTCAGAATGCTCAACAAGGTCTCCATTCCACTCGGTAAAACCTTATTGCTTTTGACGTGTATGGTAATGATCGATTTAACTCGGCAGCCATTAGTGCCAAGTAAATAATAGCTCTTATTTACTTGGTAGTAATGGCTGCCGAGTTAAATCATTACCATACACGTCAAAAGCAATAAGGTTTTACCTAGTGGAATAGAGCCCTAGGACCAATATTGGTACTGAATACTACGGAGTCAAGCTAATGCGGTGGCGGCGGCTGGTTTAGGCTATTATGACACGGCGAGACATAAAACAGAGATTCATAAAATGTTAACTACCCCCATCGTGTCTTATGGGCAATTAAAGCTTCCAGGGCTCCTTAGGCAGTTGAGTGAACCTTACGTTATCTTGAGTAAATTGCTGTTTGCTGATCAAATAATGTTTTTCAGTTAAACCAGAGTATTAAAAGTACTCGGCTGTATATTGCTGTCACGCTCTCTCTGACATCTTTCAGTGTATTTATTACGCTATAGAGTTTTAAAGTGAGAGACAGTCTAGTACTTTTAATACTCAGGTTTTACTTAATAGTACTCGGCTGGCTATCGTTGTCACGCTCTCTCTGACATCTTTCAGTGTATTTATTACGCTATAGAGTGTTAAAGTGAGAGACAGTCTAGTACTATTAATACTCAGGTTTTACTTCATAGTACTCGGCTGGCTATCGTTGTCACGCTCTCTCTGACATCTTTCAGTGTATTTGTTACGCTATAGAGTGTTAAAGTGAGAGACAGTTTAGTACTATTAATACTCAGGTATTACTTCATAGTACTCGGCTGGCTATCGTTGTCACGCTCTCTCTGACATCTGTCAGTGTATTTGTTACGCTATAGAGTATTAAAGTGAGAGACAGTCTAGTACTATTAATACTCAGGTTTTACTTAATAGTACTCGGCTGTCTATAGCTGAAACACTCTCTGAAATCTGTCAGTGTATTTGTTACGCTATAGAGTGTTAAAGTGAGAGACAGTCTAGTACTATTAAAACTCAGGTTTTACTTAATAGTACTCGGCTGTCTATCTCTAAAACATTATCTTAAATCTGTCAGTATATTTGTTATACCAGAGAGTGTGAAAGCCATAGACAGCCGGGTACTATCAATATCTATCTACTCTAGTTTTACTGTGCCGGTACGTATAGGTATTTACGAATTATGAAAACAATGAGAATATAGCAGATACTGACTGGTCGTGTCGATTCGCACTTGGCAGTTTTTTTATGGCTTAAACAGTCCAAACATTGGCTCCCCGTGATATACCGCGCGAGTAACACCTACGGACTAATAAACTAACAGATAAATCGATAATCAACGCCGGCGTTAAACTGCTCATTGCCAGGTTTTATGGGTGTTGTGCGATCATTCAGGTAGTTTTTAACTGGAGCATAGAGAGTGGGCATCGCCTTCAAACTGAAGCGAAGATCTGGGGGGTTACCATGACATACTAAAGCAGTTCAGTTCAGGTTGACAGTAAGGGACAGAGCTGTGTGACTGCTATAGCTCCGTCCCTTACCTTCAGCCTAAACTTAACTGGGTTAGTATGTCATGGTAACCCCCATGGTGAAATTTGTAGATGGCTCGGTGAGGCAACGCAGGAGGAGCTGCTTTTTCCTTGGGGGAGGTCTATAATACGGGTTTAATATAGTTTGGCGACGCATTAGCCTAGTTGGTAGTGACTCTGCTTACGAAGTTAGTGGTTCCGGGTTTGAATCCCGGAATGGCAAATATTTATGTGATTAGCGCGAGTATTTGTTTCTGAGTCTTGGATGTTTTCTATGTATTTAAGTATTTATTTCTCGATTTGAGCATGTTTATCCCTGTCTAGTACCCTAATATTACAAGCCAAGAGCTTAGATCGGTCACCTTGTGTGACATTGTCTCCTGGTATTTATTTATCTATTTATATCCAGCAGTTTTCGTCCCTCGGCTGCGTATAATTGTTGAATCATGTCTATGCACTTCACTGGCTCTGCATTTCCCACGTATTGCTTACTAAACAGTTGTTTGTCTTAGTAATCCCGCCGTTATAACAAATATTCTGAAAAAAAAACTTTACGCTGTCTATTACGGGTCAAAAGATAGCTCTTTAAAATTAGGACAGAAAGACGGACGGACAGACGGCGTAGGCTTAGTAATAGGGTGCCGTTACTGAAGCCTTAAAAGAGAGTTGTATTAGAGAATCACCTAACAGAATTAGATCGGTCAGGGGGGGGGGGGGTAACGGTCATTTTTTGTACATTTTTGGCTATAAATCAAAAAGTGCATCACAGAAAATTAAAAAAAAAATAGTTTTGAAATGTGCAGATTAAGACCTTTCATATGACATCCCATTTGCCATAATCGAACCACGTTCAATTTTCAACCCCCCATTCTAGACCCCTTTTAAATTATTTATGAAATTAATTTCTTTTTTTTTTTACTAACAACAGTTGCGGGCAAGCAAGTTCTACAACTACGCCAAATTTCAAGTTGATAGCAAGTTGCTGAGAAAACCTGCTGTGACATACAGACAGACAGACAGACAACGAAGTCTCACCATAAGGGTTCCTTTTTACCATTTTGGTACGGAACCCTAACAATACCATAATACTTTTGTCAGGTTGCTTTGATAAGAAAGGGGGAGAGAAACGACGATTTCAATCTCTCTAAAATTAAAAATCTGTGTCTATTAAGAACATTGTTGTAATAGAAAAGAGGATAGGCTCCAAATAAAAACATGTACTTTTCATTAATCATTTATTTCTGTCCCATCACTAGGCGCAGTTCCTTTTGCCATCTTCTTCTTGGTTTGCCTCTTGTTCTGTTTTGGTTTGGTTTTCACTTACACATTCTTACCTTACCAATTAAATAAAACCTTCTAAATATATCCCCTTATACACATTTCTAATTAAAAAAATACTGCAACGATAGCAAAAAGAGTCCCCCGGTTATTTTCGCGCAATAATTCCGCTGAAAGTAAACAAAATAAACGTGTAAATTTACGAGTGCATTGTGGAAAAAATACAGCCAAGTAAATACATCGCGGTGAACAATAAAGTCGCATTTAATACAATTACTCGGGGATGTATAGTGTTTGTTTTGTAGCGAGTGTTTGCTGCGTTTGGGGCGCGGGGCATGTGCGGCGGCGGAGTGGAATGACAATGTGCATTACGTATTTACTTTACATATTACGAGTAGCACAGGACGAATCGTGGTGGAGATCTTTGTTGTAGGCCATGTTCTATCTAGAGACCTTACTTTGAAAATCGAAGTTTGAAGCTCCATCCCTTTCTCTCGATTTAGTCTTGAATAACGGATGGGAGGGATGGAGCTAACGTAACTTCGAACTTCGATTTTCAAAGTAGGGCCTCAGTAGTGAAAGTGGTTTGATTGAAATGATGATGGTGTAACTCACGAAATTAAACTTTATGATTCGGTGCATGTGAATACCATGTATTATTCATATTCCCTGTGGGACCCTGAAACTGACCAGTTTTAGTAGGCCTCTATAATCGAATGCGACGAAATAAAACCGTTTTCAAGTAGTAATTGCTCGTTTAAATCCAGTACTTAAAATGATATAGGATTTAATTTGTAATTAGAGGATAAACAAAGCGCCATGACAAAACCTTACATTTATATCAAATCGCTATCTCTCGTCATTCCCTTCCCTTGCCCCAAAACGTGGCACATAATCGTACATCAGCGTTATTTGTGGCGTCATTCCGCGCGATTACGAACTAAGTAAATGAAACATCAGTCCCCTACCGAATCTATGCGACACTTGTCTTTCGCTAATTGTTATGGTCCCTGCTTAATTATGAGGATTGTAAAGGGCGACAGTGAGTAGTTTAAGGAGTTTAACTGTGTTTAAAATCAATTCTTCAAGATATTGACACGTCTATTCAAACCTCAAGTGAAAATTAATGAAAAGTAATATTTTTAGTGCAGCATCATCAAATTCTACTTTCAGCAAATGAATGAAGATTTATTTTGTTCTACTTTATTTTTGGGTTCAGAATAGGTACGTCATCGTTTTTTTTGGCTAATAAACCTGAATCTATATAACCACAATGATAAAATAATGCAGTCAACGATTACTTCTAGTATAAGGTGAATAAAATAAATATACAAAATCTTTCGTAACAAAGTTTGTATTTCTATGCGTGTTCTTTCCTTATTCGTGTTTCTGTAAGCAAAACCCAAAATAAATCCTTAAGCTTTTCGATACGTGATCTCATGTGATTTAGACAAATTCACACCATTATTTTGGATTGAACGGTGGGCAGAGTCAACGCCAATCCCCACGTGTGAAGCGTCAACATTGTTATTTGACGTTAGTTTGAGATCCCGCTGTTAGTTTTGGGATCTTCGTGTTAGCTGGAGAGGCGACAATTTGGGAATTCAGAGGATTTGCCATATTGTTTGAGCGGATAATAACAGAATTTAGAATGGTAAATGTGGAAGTTTACCGATAGGTAGGTAATTCAGAAAGCAATTTAGGTTAATGTTTAAATTAAGGATTATGTTAAAATGGGTAGATTTTATAGCTCCTACGATGGCTCCTTTCCTTTACGTGTTGTAAGAGTGCTACTATTATAGTAGTTTACGTGATGGTTGCGTTTCAGAAGCCGAAAGGCAAATGACTAGCAGTACCCGTGGTAGTAGGTGACAGCGATGACAGCTGTAACGTAAATTCATTACGAATATTGTATGGTAATGAGATCCAAATTTGGAACATCTCCCAAAATTAACAGCTGTAATCGCTGTCGCCTACTACCACAGGTAATGCTGGTCGTTGCCTACGGGTTTTGAACGCATAATAGAGGACTTATGATATGTGTGTAGATAAAATAAATCATATGCTTTCAGGCGACTTTACGGTATGAAGACAACTAAGACTTAAGTAAAAGGTCTTATTACTTTGACGTTTTTAACTTATAAAAATTCCTAAAAGAGAAAGCTATTATAAAGCAAAACCTCATCGAGAAAACGCTAGTTAGAGCTAAGATTCCTAAATTATTTCTGTTACCATAAATGCTTCCCTACGAGTATATCCCTTAAAAGATGACTATAACATTAAATTCCTTCAGCATTCCAACGTGGCATACATGTAATTTGTCATCCCTCCGGCACATAAATGCGTCGCCGCGAAGGCAGGTGTCACAACAGATCACCCCCATTGTCCGGGGTGGGGGTGGTGACAGCTGAAGTGATCCTGGGTGCAAACCTGGAGTAACAAGCGTCTTAGAGACGCCGCGGGGTGTGGAGATGGCTTACATATATTTTAAAGATCGACGCTTTTTGGTATTGCGACTAGTGCGGTTTTGTGAATTGTTTCTACTGCTATTTTAGATTGATTTAAAGTATGCTGATTCAGTAGAGTATCTATTATTTCTTTAGTATAGTTAGTTGTGGTTTTTGTCTTAATACCTACTATTTGTTAAGACCTTATTTTTACGATTTATGTATGACCATGACATAGGTTTTAAACTGACCGTAGTAATATTTGTATTAAATCTTTATGATTAACTTATTATGTGCTAAAACTAAAAAAAATACAATTATGGCTGCGTATACGTCAGACGATTTTATTGGACTAAAATTGAACGCGCTGCGAAAAGGCTCTAAGACCCTTCTAAAAAACATGATTTATCCAAGGATAATAAAAATCAACGAATTGTTTAATTTGTCAGTAATTACGACTATATCACGGTTGTATCTTGTAAGTACAATCTTTATAAAGCTAGCTATCCTAGCCTAGCTGCCTAGCTATTTTTGTTACTCAGTGATAATACAGATTTCTACTGGTAAAAGAATTTTCATAATCGGCCCAGTTAGTATTTGAATTTATTCATTACAAACAAAAAAAAAATCTCTTGATAATATTAGTGTTGATAATTTGATTGAAACAACGCATCATCGCCAAACTCATCATAAACCTAAAATTTTAAACCATCTCCACACCTTCTAGCCTTCGACACCAGGTCGTTAGAGTCTGTCAGCGGCAGTCTGCATGCCTAGACGGGACACAATTAAAGCGGCTGATTAAACCTAGGTGAGCGGAGAATACAATCCAGTAGATTGGTAACCACTGGACACTGATGATGGATTAGTGGGTTATTTTACGACGCAGTCACTCAAAATCTGTTCAATAAAAGGCTATCTTGATATTACCCACTATTAAACCGTAATAACAAACTTAAACTGACTTTCAATAAGGACCAGTCAACTCCTTTAATAGGTATTTTCTTTGTGCAAAATTCAAATCGAATCTTGTTAGCGGATATTTTACAAACTGCAGCGTTTTCTTCTGTATAAACCTAGATTAAGACTTTGCTTGGTGTTATCCCAATTTCTTTGTGAGTAAGCCAAAACAGCTATAAATACATACAATGTTTTTTTAAACGATTGACGTCAAATTGTATTAACAAGACATACGACAGGTTGATATCTTTCATCACCTTTGCTGCTGCCAATTTATCATCTAGAGCATACAAAATCTAGCATAATTAAATGAGTAACCACAAGCTTGCCAAATTTTAAATGCCTTCCCTAACCTAATTTGTATCGCATTAATTCCAAAGTGACACTCTAGTAACAGCGCTTTGTCGAGCGTTTATCGCAAAAACGCGACGTATTTACGAGCCGGCGACAAACATATCGCGCGATACTGATGAGTGAGTTATCGCGTCATTAATATATCGCCGCGAGAATAGACGCGCGACGACGGTAATGACAGTTTGATGGAACGATTTTTAGTTTAGTTTAATCAGTGATTTACTAGCGAGAAGGTGGAGTTCAAACGTTCGGTTGGTCGATGGTAAAAGTGGTGACGTGATTTAAAAGTCTAAGCCGCGACAATTCAAAAAGCCCCTGTTATTGTTGTTGTTGTTGTTTGAGGGTCTTATTATTTTGTCTTTCTTGAGGCATCTAAGTCAAGATGAGTTCATGCATACGGCCCTTAGTTTTCCAACGCTTCCCAAAAAGAAAACCACTGTTAAGTAAAAGCGCGCCCCAAGAAACTCGGTGTTACTTATCAAGACTTAAAAAAATATATTAAACCAACACATGCTTTGTAGCACGATAGGCTAGCTTTTGGCATAAAACATTTTAACACAACTAAAACGAAAAATAATTAAAATTTAAGTAATCATTATTTAAAGACGTTGCATACATCTCCCTATATCTACTTCATCAGTGGGACGTCAAAAAATATTTTGTTAAATAGATGATTAGTTAAATACAAATATATTATGATAAAATATTAATACTTGCAGCATATTAAAAGTCAAGCAAACAAATTGTATTTAATCGTAATAATTATCTTGGTTACGATGCATATGCTATCGAGCGTAATGCCACGGTCAGGATATTATACCACAGTTTACGGTACACTTTTTACATACAATCGCAACTTTTTACTATCATGTTGTTTTACATTTAAAACAAGACTGCTAAAACAGGACGAAAGGGACATTAAAACGATTAACAACTGAGTTTATACGCTCTTAGTGACTTAACACACTTCTACATTTGCTACAATTCAATTAAAATAACCGGTTCTCAAACTACGGTAATAAATTGAGGTACAATTACAATAAAGTGTCGTACACACTGTCAGCGGCTTCCTGTAATTACGCGGTATCGGTGTAATGTGTGCACGTGTCTTTATAGGCGATTAGAGTTATTGCTTTAACGTTTCTTCAATGTTGATAATTATGCGCATTCTATTTGAGACTGTTTTAGTAAAGAAAAACCGAAGCTGTAGGTAGCTTTAGATACCATTGCACGAAAAATATGAATCTATGTTTAAGTACTGAGTACTACCAATCGCAAGATGTGTCAAAAACAAGTAACATACATTTGGTGAAAAGGGAGATCGCCGTAGCGGGCTTTTGGTAATTTTGTAAACGGAGGCCTATGTCCAACTTTGGACGTCTTTTGGCTGAATTGATGATGAATGATATAAATATGTTATCATTATTTGTTGGGGAATGCAAATAACCAATTATAACCGGTCTTAACCGGTTATTTATCTACAAAAATGGTTAATAACCGGTTAAATTGCATTCCCTATTATTTGTTATTGTAAACCATGTCGTTTTTGTGTCAGTAAAGTTATTTTCATTTTCTTTTTTTTTTCAATTCTGTACCTACTTTAGCTTTAGCGTTCTGCAAGTGATTGCGGGTAGGTTTGACTGCCCAATACTTAAATATTGGGTACGTCAAATAAAAAGCACAGCTCAATTCGCTGTAAAATAATTTAATTTAATTTATTAGTAATTTTAATTTGTAATTTAATTTTTAATTTTAATTTTGTGCACCTTTTAGATATAAGATGTTATATTTTTAAATCTATGGATAATTTGTGGAGATCCGAAATAAAGAGCTTATTATTATTATTATTATTATTTACTTTTGACGGTCTTCACTTAAAAAGACTAAAAAGTAACAAACCATGTCGCTATTTCTATGATTTTGTCTGTTTTTACGCTTATTTATTTTAAACTACGCCGTACGAGTATTCTTTCTGTGCTTACATCCAGGTGCGAGTTACTAAATTTTACCATTTTTTTACATGTTACAATAACAAATCTTTAAAAAAAAACCCGCATAAAAACGATCACAGTAGAAATTGCAGGATACACATTTAATGCCCACAGGAACTTGGGATACACGCAACAAATTACAAATACTCGTAAGTACCTTCTTGACGCGGGATAAATATTGTGGCGTGAGCCTGACGCATCGACGGCTTAAGTGCGATTTATATGGATGCGCGTGCGCCTGGGGCCGCCAGGGCTGCCAAAGTTAAAAAAAAACATATTTTTTTTGTAAAATTAAATCTACTTCGACTTGTTTCTGATTGGCTAGTTGGTACACACTCACTAAAATGTTTTTAATGTCGCCGGTAAGTAAAAGTCTGCGTAAAAAAAATGAGAATCATCTAACCGTCATTGCCGCTGTCAGCATGCCTGTCCAAAAGAATTAAAGTCCATTCACTTCTAGTTGTCTTATTTTGTTAAATCCATTATGACCTTTAAATGCTCCTTTTTTCGTTAAATGTTTCAACTTAAAAATATCTATTTCCTTGAAAAAAAAATCAATCCTTCATGTAAATAAAATAGGAGAAATGTAGTGCATAATAATCTCCAGTTGCTTTATTTACTCTCCAAAAATCAGCTGTTTTCAAACCAAAAAAGATCTATTTTATAAGACTAAGTATTTACTAAAATGAGGTTGATTATAATTAAATTTTAACAATACTAGTCCTAGTAGTAGATAACAATATAGAGGGATGAAGAAAAAAATTTTTTTGTAAATCTAT
Organism: Acleris cristana; assembly: GCA_948252455.1. Lineage (NCBI taxonomy): Eukaryota > Metazoa > Arthropoda > Insecta > Lepidoptera > Tortricidae > Acleris > Acleris cristana. Next base: position 12,946,311 of record OX411780.1, read on the forward strand.
ATTGAAATAGTACCTAATAATTGGTATTAAATGCGTGCTGTTACTCTGTAATGTTTCTGTATGGTTTACAATAAAGTACTGTTGTATTAGGATATCCGGTAAGGGCCAAATATATGTAGATTTAAGAGGCTATTAAATTTTTTTTACTAGGGTCCCTTCCATACTAGACACACTGTAAGACATACTTCAAGATATATATTTAAAAAAAACAGTTTTTTTTCACGGACACATTCCTGCAGTCATACTGTCCTAACAGCTTTGCAGGGCCTTTAATATTATTGGGCCATGTTGTTTGTTTTTAATTAATAAATTAAATTATAATAATAAATATTGTATTGTAATTAATTTGGCGACTGGCAACCCTGGACGCGTGCTGGACCAACGCGGAGGCAGCAATATCTCATTACTCGTGTTTGCATCTCGCGAATTTAAACGTAATACTGAATTTATTGAATAAATATAAAATATGAGCTATTTGAAAACATGCGTGTACTTACAAAGTAAATCACGAGAAGAGTTTGTTTAGAATCATAAACATTCTTCGGAAAGATGAAGAAAACAATGATAATTTACCTAACTGTATTTATTCATGTTGTTCTCGCCTTTTCTAAGCTCATTAGGCAGGTACTCATATTCTTCAAGCTTTTGAAAAACCCGTTTATTTGGCGTCTCCAAATGTATGGAAATGTTAGTCTTAATTCCAGATGACTAAAACTTGATGTAACCTTTTCCTGCAAGTGGCCCTAAGTGTCAAATCTAGATTGACCCAACTAAACTTCACTTTTAAGACTAAAACTAGATTTATCTTTTCGTTGCAAGTAGCAATTAAGAAAAAAATATTAATTTTACTGCAACTCTGAGTCATCCTTCACTCTTTAAATGTCTTAATCATTACCAAGTTGTTTCCCAACACTACATAAATTTTATCGCAACCATGAACAGATAACCGTTTGACATGGTAAACGTCCGTTAAGCACTTGCCCCACCGCCGGTGAGGAAGCGATTAGCTATCGACTATTGTCTCGCTCAAGAAACGTACAAAAGATACAAATCCCGTATCAATAAAAGAGACGCATATATGAATAGTTGATCGCTGGCTATTCAAACTCTCTCTACAACAAAAGATATAAATCCCGTGTAAATAAAAGAGATGCATATCTTAATACTCGCTTCTGGCTCATTGTCGGCGGGCGGTGGTACAAGCGCCTTAGCTTGGTACTTAACTGAATGCAACTGTTGCTAACTAGCACTAACATGCAATTTAACAATACATTGTAGCTATGCAGGTGAAGTAAAAAACTTGCATGTTAGCGTAAAAGGTTCGCTGGTTCATGAAGAAGTACATAATGAAGTTAATGAGCCCATCAGCTTATTATAGCTTAGTGCCTAGAAGACGGAGCATGTTCGGGTAGAAAACGATTTTTCCCGAAGATGAGAACTTGAAAGATCGGTTGTTCATATACATATAAATATTGCTAGTTTAATGATATGTGATAGGATTAACATAATCCCTTGAAAAAAATTTAATAATTTTGTTCTTTCCTGGTGGAAAGTAATAGGGATATAAGTCGATTGAGTTTCTCTTTATCCACACTTTCCTTGGTCCTAAACCGACACACTTTATTAAATTTTTATTTGCATTTATTTCTTGCTTGAAATCGTTAAATTTCTGACCTATCTTAACTTATTCATTTCTGTAGCCAACACCTCATTCAAAAGGAGAATTTTCCGAAAAATCTCTATAACAGCGGTCACTAGTCTGAAAAGGCTTCCTTTTGAATACCTACTTTCCGCACTTGCTTCAAGAGGGCATACATTAGTAATGATTTGCCAATTACGAAGAAAATAGGTGAGCGGTAGCATTACTTCATTAATCAGTAAGTTATATAACTACAGATTCCGCATCCATATAAACCTAAAAAGATTTGGAAACGTCAGAACTTCAATTAAAAAGTTAGCATGTGATGTGGTCCTTAAACGTAGTTCAAACAAGCATCTATTGTACTAATCTAATACCTATAGCCCTAGTGATATATCGACGTGCGATGTCTGGTCTCACGCTGAACTGACGGTTGACAACTAGGGCATAAACTTTTCTTAGCACCATGTGAGAAGACGGTTTCAGCCATTTCATCTTCTAAAATATCAATACAACCGCTTTGTTCCTTCCTCGTCATTGCGAACTCGTTCCACAAAGGCCCATTCTTCCCAATCCCAATAAGTCCAATAAGAACCTTCGCGAAGTCGCTTTGAAACGCAGCGCAGCAATTTAAAAAATCATAAACATTACTCTTTGCGCCAAGACAACCGTGCCGCCGTTTCGTTAGATTTACAACCGCCTGACGTTTTAACTATATATAATACGTATTTATGTGTATTTACGCGTATTTACGGCCGACGAGAATGCCCGTCGGTTTAATTGTCGAATAAAATTGAATTTACAGTTCGTGATTTACAAGCTTCGGTCGGCCGATACGAATGGCGTTTATGGCAATTCTGACCACTCTGACAGAACCCTCGCTCGATAGTACAAGCTAACTAATCGGAGGTTTAAGTAAGTCGGTCGGGTCATATATGAGTTACTGAGCGGAAGAAATAGGACGTGCAGTTTTGAACCGTTTCGTTACGTTCTCGATAAGCCTTTTCGGTTTCGATTTGTGTTTTTCAACGTTTCTTTTCAGAGTTATAAATTAAAAAGAGGATGTCATAGTGTACCGAGTATGTTTGAAGTTCTTATGTTGTGTCTGCCTTTATATTCTTAATTTTGGAACACGCTCATGTAGCGTTATTAAATAAAAACGGTTTCCTGTGAAACATAAATAAGCTACAAGTTTTTTTTAACGTTTCTCCCGGTTCCCCTGTGGAATCTCTAGTCGACATTTGTCCTAATGCATGGTTTGTCCGAATTTTCGTTTATCCTAAAGCAATTTCTGCTTAAATTTAAAAACTTTTTCGTGTTGTTTTAATACAACCCTAACCTAACCAAACCGCAGATATAATTGGAAAACTTGAACAGTTGCCTGACTCAGCTGAAAACCAGTTTAGGGCAGATGAAAATTCGGACAAACGATGTGTTAGGACAAACGTTTTTAGGGATTCTGAGGGACACCCGTTTCTCCCAATCCTTGACTCGTTTCGGGCTACGGTCAAATTACGAGTAATAAGCATTTATTTAACTACAATCTCTCTTGTTGATAAGTACCACAGAACAGAAAAAACAGTAGAAGTGTCAAGTGGGCGTGTAACGTGTGGCATAGTTATGCGGAGTTCCGCATAACCTACCATACTTTTGCCGCGATCGCTTATTTAGATTTTTCGATATTTCGATATTTCTAAAATAGGAAATAAATCCAGAAGCATCCCTTATTGTGTTATTTTGGAGTGTAAAAACGATAGTCGCACCAAAAACATTTTCCATGGTGGCGTGTTGTTTTTATGATAGTTTGAGTATTGGCGACAACAGGTCTGATACTAAGCAAAGCTCATGCCACTTCCACTGTTTTTTCTATTCCGTGATAAGTACGTTTTAACTCCTTCCAATTCGAACAACTGGGTTTAAATGGTTTAAGTAGCGTAGGCTGTGTGAAATGGGTAAGTTGGAGCTCACCATGCTGCAATTAACTTCTTACATTGTCGCTAGTACCGAATGCCTTATTTGACTATTTACGTAGGCCATTTAACCAGCCACGAACCACCGCGCAATTTAAGCGCGTGCAGGGGTCACACTAGGTTACTTCGATCGAGCTGGCCTTTGAAAATAATAACACCCGGCGTAATAAGCCTGTACATAATTCACTCCATTCAAACCGTTTGCAAACCACGTATTCAATCAATCCATGGCCGCCGCCATTGCCTTTAAAACCTAATAACGCATAAATCCAGAGGCACGGTAATCGTTAAAAACCGAATTGTGCAACTTTACGTGTGTTTGATTTATCGCTTGCTAGCTTTTCGTCGCGGCTTTGCGCGTGTAGATTAAAATGTTCCTTATGTTCTGTTCTGTTTTTTTTAAATCCTAGTTGGGGAAAGCGAGCTATCGGGTAACCTGATGTGAAGTGATCACCGCTGCCCATTGGACACCCGCAAGTTCAGCGGGCCTAGTATGGTTGCGTTTATCATGGGACAAAATGTGGATAAAACATCCGTCACTTTCTGACAGGTATATAAGTACGAGAGTGACGGATGATTTATCCGAGCCGTGGTGCCCGCAAGCGAGCGCCCCCTCCAAATCAAGTGCGAAGATGTCGCGGTGTGGAACCACACCAACATCAATTGTCAAACAAAAAAAAAAGATGCTTTATCCACATTTTGTCACACAATAAACACAACCCTACTAGGCTCGCAGGAGAGGTTAGTGAGTGTCGCTGTTATGACCATCGTCGGCAGGCAGTTGAGAAGAAGAAGAAGAAGAAGAACTCCTTCTCTTTTTTACACCCATATGAAGAGTGAGGGTGATGCAAGTTCAAAACCTGCACCATGCAAGATAATGAAGTGTTCAGTGTGAAGTAACTTAAAGGGTACTTATTTACTGTGTTTAAGACAAGGTATAAAGATCAAAGCATTCAGAAAACTTTACAAATTATTACACGAACAAACAAACAAGCGTCTCGTTATATTAGTGCATAAACCAGGCCGTAATCTCGTATTGTTCGGTTGATTCATTGGGCATAAGCTGTATGAATGTTCGTTTGTTCGCGGCAAATGTCACGGAATGTTACGCAACGATATTAAGTATTGAAACGGGTAATTGTGGAAATTGAAGTGTACGCAAACGTTTGATTTGAGAGAAAGCACAGGAAATAAAGTCGTAAGCTAAAGCAGAAACCTTTCTTAAATGGCAACTTGCTTGACATGTATAGATTGTTCTTATAACGAATCAACAAACAAATATTCGATAATATTCAGTTTGTCCGGAATTGCTTTGTGCATTGGACAATAAATTTTAACAGAATAAATAAAGAATGAAAATTGGTAAGTATACAAAAAGGACGAAGAAGATTACATGCAAAACAGAAGATGCATCCAGAAGAGATAATATAATATTCACTACTCCAAAAATCTGAAAATTTCTGGACGCAATTGCCTCAAACGAATAGTAAAGGTCGAGGTAGCATACATATACCTCTACTTAAACTTAACATGAGAAAATAATAATCAAACAAATAGACAGAAAGGTATACTCGTTAAATCTTCTATTGAACAACAGACTTCGATACCGTTAAGCCTTCACAACTCGTCTTTAAACGTATTCAAATGTCCACTAACAATCTCTACAAACGACGACAATTTGCAGACATTAGCTGACAAAAAGCGCCAATAACCATACATTGCGATGAAGGCGTTAAGGAGAATAACACTTAACTCAGGAAGCCATTGGGCCTTAGATTGCTACTGCGTTTCTCTCACCTTTACGTTAACCTGGTAGCACAGTGCAAGCGAGATACCATACTACGGACAACTGATAAGTTTAACCAAACACAGCTTAACACGGCAATTTCCTTCCTCATTTTACTGGAAAACCATAAGCATTGATGTAGAAAACCATTTAATGAGCGAGTTTATGCTCGTACTTTTCATTACGTACTTATTTAGTTTGACATATTTATGTCATGATTGTAACTTTTCTTTTTTAATGGAATTCATCAAATACTTAGTGGAAAGATATTTTACATTGATCACGTAATTTGGTCTCTATATCTTGACGATATGGTTTTTTCTTAATGCTAGAGATGGCAAACGAGGCAGCGGGACACCACGGCCTCTATTTTACAGAGTAAAACCATATTGCCTATGACCTGTATTCGTTTCTCGTCATTCTCGTAACTCAGTCGCCATTACTGTCAAGTAAATAAGATCTATATAAAAACGTTGACAATTCGATAACCGTCCAAAGCAATAAGAATTTAGCCCAGAGGGCTTATTGTCTAACGCACTTGCAATCACGATCGTTTTCATTTTGAAAATCGAAGGCTTGTCTGCATGCAAAATGAAAACAATTGCTCCACTTTGAAACCGGTTGCGATTGCGAGTGCGTTAGACAATAAGCTTTCGGTCACCATATTCATCTTGGACTAATCTGAATTTGCATTTGAAAATGTAAACGCGTTAGTTTATAAGCACACAATTTTTAGCAAGATATATCTTTCGTAAAGCTTAGGCTATAATACAAGCCTTACCATTAAGCATGCAACACACGTCGCCAGCGAGAAATTATCATATAAACAGCACTCAGTACAAGCCATTACGTTTCTTAAGGCTCATAGCGGCATTATGAATGCAAAGCGCGCCTTATGAGGCGAGTGGTCATACGTCGAAAGGTGTGTGAGCTAGGAAGGTTTAGAGGAGGTTTAGCGTAATGTTTAAGGTTATTTTTCATTAAGCGCAATTCACACAGAGGTTGGGTCGGGCGCGGGAGCGGGCCGTTACATTGTGCGCTCTGTAAGAAGGCTTATCGGAGAATACGTGTATTACGAGCAATGTAACGGCAATACGCTCCCGCATACGACGACCCGCCCTCTGTCTGAATTGCACTTTAGGCATTGAGAAGGCAATGAAGCTTCCAATCCACCTGATGGTAAGGGGGTTGAGGACTTCATTTAGTAATGTGGACTTTTCTGGCAAAAATATGTAGACTGGACAAAGAAAACCGAGACGCAAGACCGAAACAGGACAAGTAAGAGAGGAAAACTTGTATCCGCTGTGGTTGTTGAAAGGAACAAGCAGACCAATCATCTGATGCGGGTCACTAGCGAGTCTTAGTTCGAATCGACGAGTTCATTGACGATCTTTTAGCATTTACACGAAATAAGTAATATAGGTTGGCGAAAAAGAGTTTGTGTGATAATGTTAAATAGAATAGAAAATAATAGAATCATTTACTTATTTACAACAAACAAACATACATATGCGAAAAAAAAGTAATCTCTTTATGACTAAATTAAATAAAATTGCCGAATCTGTAATATACCATCGAATGTATCCAATTACCAAATTCAATCCAATTTTTTACATTAAATTTGATGGTTGAAATTGATGTTGCTACCTTGCCACTTGAAAATATAGTCATTCCACGTTATTTTAATTTATAAAACCAAGTAAAGTGGAAAAAACAATAAATAGGTATTATTTTCTTCCTTTAGAACAGGCTTGTCCACTACTTTCTTCCTCTTTGATCACATGCCCAATATAGAAGGTGCGTTCTCTGCTATTTTAATTGATATGTCTCTGTGGCTGCCCATACCAATTGGAGGTAGGACGATATTTCCATCATAGATATTTTAAATATTTAGCTTTTACCCAAGATTCTTAGTGTTAGCAATTTGTTTATAGTTTCCCTGAATATAAATGTCCAAAGATAAAAATTAACCCGTATTTAACTACGCTAGTGGCAAACTATCTCTGTCCGAATTAACAACTCACTCAACTCAAAATATAAAGGAACCTTAAAATAAGTGCGATACCGACTCGTACACGATGGGTTCCGTACTACCCTACAGTATTATTTAAGATCGCGCAAAAATCACATTTTTTGTATGGGGTCCCCGTCTACTTTTAAACTTTATTTTATGTTTATATACTTATACAGCGACAATAGAAATACACATTCTATGAAAATTTCAACTATCCACCTATCACGGTTCATGAAATTCAGCTCACTGACAGACAGACGGTCGGAGGGACAGCGGAAACCCTAAAAAGTAGGACTTGCTGTGTAAGTAATGACTATGATACTTCGGATTGGGATTTAAACCCACTTAAGCCATTTAAAGCTCTAAGTACCTATTATACTAATTTTTTGTTGTCAATAACAAATAAAAACTCGTTGGAATACGATCGAAATGTCGAAGTATAACATGCGATTATAATATTTTTACGCAATTAAGTCCCGTTTTAGATTTATAACAGTAAGTAAAAACTCGTTTGGTGACTAGACTATGTAGTCGTTAATGTTATCGTCTGCTATGTCTCACCCAATCGGCATGTCTGTCATGCTAATTACTCTTCTAAGTAAGATGTCAGTGAGCTACTTTGTGAAGCTATTATAGCTCTAGTCAAGTCAATAAATTAGTGATAGATGGCATGACGGGCAGGTAAATTATGAAAAACTTATTGAAAATATGTAGGTAGTTTTTTGTTTTCCATTACCTCAGAAATAGTCAGCATTTTACAACACGTTAAATAATCCTACTTAACTTAACTTTTTTGTTTGTTCTCTTATTACGGTTCAACGCCTCAACCGATCCAATCAATTTTTCACCCCGGAGACGAGGGTACTGTTTATTCCGAAAAATAGAAAAAATATCGAGGCAATAGCCGCACAAGCTAGTTTTCTACAAAGATAAAGCTGCAAAACTGCAATGGGTAAGAAAAAAGAAATAAGTAACGGAATCCAGTGAACTGAGTATCACAACCTGCCTTTCAAAGCGACAAGTCCAAGATATGCTATAATGTCATTACGCGTGTTTTGCCGCCCGCAATTTGTTCCACGTCGATTTATCGCTTAAAAGGAGAACCATAATCGTTCCGCACCTCAACGAAATCAGAGATAAGTGCCACATCACACGAGAAAAAACCGAAAGAAACAAATGGATCGGTGGAACTTTAAATGATAATAAAATTAATACATAATAATATCTCGGTCTCTGAACACACATTGGTCAAACGAGAAATCCTTTTGCTTAGGGTATTAGAGAATAAAATAGAAAATAAAATATAAATATATTAATTTATTCATCTTCTTGACGGCTTGTTTTGTCGACACTCATTTCATAGAAAGTATCACTTCGCAGAATTTTCATTTTCTTGACAGGCTTTTGTAAGCGCAGGAGTTTCGATTTCGTGATAGTCACAAGTCTAACCCAACCTAACCTACGTAATTAATATTTAAGATAACCTGAAAACAACAGAACTTCAGCAGAAAATACCTTTTGATGATACCGTATCCGGTAAAATAAAAAAATATCGCTAAAACAAGGGGTCACCCACTCATACTTTAATATTTGTCACATAAAGTATTCTATTACTGGGATTCAAACCCTTGAATTTCATGAATGTACAGGCGAACGCTCTTTTAAAACAATTTTCGAGTTTGTATTTCTTGCGTGAGTTTATGTATGTATGTATTTCTCTCCCACTCTCTCTCATACGCAGCACTTATGTGAGTCTAAATGACTTTACCCGAAACCGAAATACTTCTTAAGAGCTTTCGCACTGCACGCTGTGTCCACTACTAGAGGAACATTAATGTTTAATAGCAAGTGCAGTGTAAACTCAAATAAAATAAAATAAACACCACTCTTTAAAGGCATAAGTACTTCTCCTAAAATTTAGTCCAAGAACTTAAAGAAAAATATTTTTATGTGTAGGGTCAGCTATTATAATATAGCTATTAACGCCAATGTGTTTACGTGTTTGATTGGTGGCTACAATGAATTAAAATAAGTGGGAGCAGATGGTGAACGTCGCACGATAGACGCAAATAAAATACGAAATGAATCACGTCCAAGTAAATTGAGAATTTGTGTTCTGGGAAACTAGATGAAAAATTGCGATGCGAAAAGAAATAATGACTGAGAACTGCGCTATTGGATGTCTTGGCAGTGGTCGGGGATTGGATAAAATTCACAGGAACCTGCATTTATTTTAAACAGTTTTAGCTTTAAATACGAGGTAACGAATGTTGCCTTTCCTAAAATCTATTACTTTGTTTACTAAGCCCAACACGATTAATTTAAAACGAAGTAGGAATACTAAACGACGTTCCGGTAGGAATTGGCAAACATGGAGTAGGGCGGGCGCCCTCAGATTAGGTGGAGCGATGATATTCGCAAGAGCTGAAGACCAAGCTCAGTGGTGTGCTATGGAAGATGCCTTTGTCCAGCAGTGGACTGATGTGGGCTGATGATGATGATGATGATGATGATGATGATGATGATGATGATGATGATGATGATGATGATGATGATGATGATGATGATGATGATGATGATGATGATGATGATGATGATGATGATGATGATGATGATGATGATGATGATGATGATGATGATGATGATGATGATGATGATGATGATGATGATGATGATGATGATGATGATGATGATGATGATGATGATGATGATGATGATGATGATGATGATGATGATGATGATGATGATGATGATGATGATGATGATGATGATGATGATGATGATGATGATGATGATGATGATGATGATGATGATGATGATGATGATGATGATGATGATGATGATGATGATGATGATGATGATGATGATGATGATGATGATGATGATGATGATGATGATGATGATGATGATGATGATGAGGTGTACTAACGGTGTGCCATGGACTTGTGCCTAACCATTTTGTATCACGTGACTCTTTTGGTTATATCTTAACATGGGTTACTGTTTTTTATAGCATTCAGAAGGTCAATCAGCACACAGGCTACTTGAGACTGATTTGAATTCTTAATACTATAATCTTAAGACTGCTATACCAAAGGTGCACGGGCCATTTTTGAGCATTGATTGCCCGTTAACAGTACAGACGTTTCATTCTATAACACAAATAATAGGTAATAAATATCAGGGGACAATGTCACACCAATTGACCTAGTCCCAAACTAAGCTCAAGGCTTGTACTATGGGTACTAGACAACGATATAAGGGTCGTTTTCAAAAATATTGTACATAATTAAAGGCTTATTGAAAACAAAATCACGATCTCATCCTTTGTGTAACAACAGTTAGGGTGATGGAACCAGTAATGGACAAGGCACCAAAATGGACACTTGATTCTTATTTTACGGAAGATAAGGGTTATTCATTTGTTTTGCAACAATCAATTTAGGACCGTATGAAATTTGAATTTAGAGTGAAGTGTCCATTACTGGTGCCTGACAGCTAAAAGTGTCCATCATTGGTGCCGTCACCCTAGTCATACAAACTATATTGGTAACTTACGTAACACAAAGGAATCAGTTAAGTTTTGTTTTAATTAAAGCTCTTAACTATGTAATTTTTTTTTGAAAACTACCGGTAAGTAAATACTTATATAGAGAAATATATAGAAAACATATAAATGGCTCCTGGATTTGAACCCAGAACCGCTAGCTTCGTAGGCAGGGTCACTACCAACCAATCAGGCTAGCGCGTCGACGTCAGAATGAGAAAACTAATGTGGCCGGCTAATTATTGCCGTTAAAAGTCGCCATTGTAAGTGCACCTTAAAACTGCAATTGCGTCACCAACCAGGACAAAGATAAAATACCTTTATGCTAGTAATTTTACCAGCTGTTAAAGGATAAGATGGTGGTAGCGATCCGGTGGATCCTGTACAATGTCCTACCATCATAGAACGAACTCCTTCACGCTCACATGCTGGCATGGCATCGCTGGCATGGCATGTTTTGCCCTCAATCTACGCGCATCCTCACTATGTACCACTACATCCGTGTCCCACAAAAATTGCGTTCTTATCCGTCCCTTGACAGAATGCGGCCGGACAGCGCGTTATAATTATCATTTAAATTGTGCCCACCGCGTTACAAGCTGACAGTTGACAAATGTAATGGCGATAGAGGGGCCGGTGACAGCGCTTCAAGAATTTTTATGCGCTCATATCCAGTGTTTTATACGAGCGTGTCAGCTCCCCTTTAGAGCGCATGCAAGAATACCTTTGCGTGCTAGTTCAAAAAACAAACGCTTTAAAACAGTGCCAATAAGAAACAGAATCGGTTGGAGAAGGTTTTCAAATTTGCAAATTTATTTCAGTTTTTTCCACCATGAAACCAAGTAAGACCTAAACGCAGGAAAATGTTGTTTCTTTCTTATGTTGTGGGTTTTAAAGGTTAAATTGAACTGTTTTTTTGTTTCATAACGTCGTTTGTATCTTGGCCGTCGTTCAGATACGAAGTAAATGTTTTACTCGTAAAAACGCAACGATAATTCCTGCTTATAGATGGTGTTCTATTTAATTTCCACTTGATTGCTTTGTAATTTCCACCGGTTTGCTTCGGCGCTGACATTTTTATTGTTATGAATTGTTTGATATCGCAACATGTTTTTATGTGTTCTTGCATGTTTTGTTTTAGCTACCAACTACTTATTTATGGATGGTACAACTCTTGAACTATGGCAACTTCTGAGGCGTGTTTATACGGGAATGTCTTTTTAAGACGGACTTAGCATTCTTTGTATTCTTTCCAAGGGAATGATGTTGGAACATGTCATTAAAATTGCAAAGCTCATTACAGACTTGAGAATGTATTCCACTTATTTCTTAGCAACAATGTGTAAGTAGATTTTACGCGTTTTAATTAACTACTTAATGATGTTTGTTCTGAGCGCTGTTAATTAAAGAGTTAGTTCTTTATACAAAAAAAGAAGATACTTTTTACGACTGTTGACTGTAACGGTTTCACTGGAAATCTATTAAAATGATACGCCTTAGCGTCAGACGTATAAAACACTGTCTTTAAGACACAATGGTAGTAGGTTTAAAACCGGGTAAGAGCATTTAAGTGTGTAGCATTGATCTTTACTGGTACCGAGAATAATAAGGTAGTGGCACCAATGTTCGACACTTTAAGCTGACATGCACCAATGATCGACACTTGACTCTTAATTCAAAGATCATACGGTCATAAATTGAGTGTTACAAAACAAATGAATGAAATGAAAAACTCTTATCTTCTGTAAAATAAGAATCAGTGTCGATCATTGGTCCCTTGTCGGTTATTGGTTCCTTTAACTTAGTAATATAATAGAATTTATAGAAAAAATATTATAGAATACTTCAGCAGTTTTATAATACTCATTCTCATAATCAGAGACTAAATTATTCCTAGTTCCATAAGAATAATTTCCCGTATCTTCATCCAACAAAATCAAAGCACCACAGAGACAGCTGCGGCATCCCATTCACAAATAACATCTCTGTTATCACACATCTAATAACACCTTCTCAACAGTAGAGTATCTAAACACGTCTCTAAATCTCATTTATTAGCTTTAATATATATTTGAACACAATTAACAGCTGCCCACGCTTCTTTATCTGTAAATTATGTGTCGGAGATGTTATCAGTTTTCTTGCGTCGTAAAAGTTTGGGACTAACAGATAGTTCTCGTGTAATCCGACACCTAGGTAAGGCTGTGGGCTCAAGTGCAGTGCTTTTAACTTCATTTTTTTAATAGATTTTTCAGGTTTGCACGATATGCCTGCGACTTCATATTTGTATAGAATTTGATTCACGCTTTTCTCCATTTCATTCCGTAAGTGGTCGATTTTTAAAGATCTTTTTTTAAAGTACCTTTATATACATCACCGAAGACATCACACATCACGAGGGTAATCATTGTATGGTTAATCAATTTAATTTAGGATGAGTGTAAGGGTCATAGCTATAGTAGTTATATGGCTCTGTCTCTTCCGCTCACAGTAAACTGAACTGCATAACGATCTCATGGTAAATCCCCAGCATACTCTTTTCTCCAAGGACGGGTACGCATCTGGGATTCCTCTCCTGTTTAGGTGTCATAACGCCGGTTGTCACTTTCCATCAGATGACCCACTGGCTCGTTTGTCTCCTCAAAGATGATCGACAATATCGCTACAGGAGTAATATTTTTTTAGTTTCTAAGTATACAGTTATATAAAAGTATTTTATCTACACTCGTATCATAAGTCCACTATAATGCGTTCAGAATCCGTAGACAATGACCAGTATTACAAGATACAATTTTACAATGATATTTTTTCTTATCTGTAGCTGTAATCAAATGTTAAAATTACGATACAACTTATGATAAAGTACCTAATGTTGTTCAAATTTGGAACATCTTCCAAAACCAACACAATTCAAACAGGGGGGCAATTCGACTCAGTAGGTATATTTTAAGTAAAGTGTCGTACGCCATTTTGATTTCGAATGACATTAGAATAGGGACTTTGTTAGTTTGTCTATGATTTAAAAAAAAACATATTCGTGACAGAGATTAGCTTTGCCGCCATTTGTTTGTTCTGCCGCCTACTGAACTCATCTTAGAGTACTTATAATATGTGTGTAGATATTTAAAGTAATGTATGCAACTGTACATAATTAGGCCTTAAAACACTCGTGTGATCTTATTATGAAACTCGCCTTCGGCTCGTTTCATAAAACCACACTCTTATTTTAAGGACCCTCTTTATGTATCAGTTACATAAAATACTATTGTATCACCCCTGTAAGAGTCATGAAGTAGGTAAAAAGATATATCTTATTCCCGAATGTTTTATGCAACCACAATAATTCTCTACGTTCCGTCAAGTTTTAGGGTTCGTATACTTTTGAAATTAGCGTGTTTATGTGTGTTGAGGAAATAATGTAAATGTTGTGTAAAGGAAATATCCTAAAATTGGTAACGTTGATTGGTTGGTTGGTTGAGGTTGTCTAGGCTAGTGTTCATACATTTCTGCCCATTCTTCTTTGTGTGTTTTTTTTGTTAGCTACGCGATTTAAGAGTCGCTACGCAACCCTCTTAAGGGTTTATCTCTTTTACTCTATTTGGAAATCACATGTAAATTAAAAAAAACCTTAATATTTCCACTTGTGACCACTTTCTTACAATGTCCCATCACTTCACCAACAAACGACCGCCGATACTGATCGACGGCGTAAATATCACCGGATCGAGATAGCACCCGTTTATATGTGTTTTATGCGCGGGAGTGGATCTGATAGCGAGATTTAGAGGCGCGCTACTAGAGTTGAGGTACCTAATGGGTACGATGAAGGAGGCATATCAATTACACATTCTATGAATGATTCATGTTAAATATTACAAAAATGGTCCCTAGTACCTTTTAGGGTTTTCCTGTTGTTTTAGCTTAGGATGATGTAGAGATTTTTTTACACTACGTTGTTGGCAATCAAGTATGCTGCCTATTCTAAATTGTAATAGCTCGTCTTGCTTTGATATCGTTATGATGTAGTTGACGTTATAGCAACTCTTATTAAGGCCAGTAGACAATAAAAACTGTTATAAAGTTAATAGTGTAATTTTAATGTTTTTTTTTTATGTGGCATACTTGCACGCTCAAAGCTGTTTTAGATTTAAGTAATGGTTTTTTTCTGTTAAGGTGGTTTTATACATGGTACCTATTTTTTGTATCCTTTGTTTGGCACACGTTTTGAATAACTTTATTAATAATATTTTTATTTCCTCTAATAAATCTTAATCCTAATCTCTTTCGGATTTTCAAGATGTCTACTAAACGTCCCAGAATATACCATGACTGTTTATTATCATCTCTTAACTCGTAACCAATTTTACTGCCAAGTTATAAAACAAACATTTAAACGTTTTATTAGTCGTGCCAACTTCATTCGGAAATTTCCGTAAATAAATTTTAATTATGAAACTTGTGCATCCCTTATACTCGTACTTCGTATTTGAAGGCATAAAACCCTTACAAGTGAAGGAAGTTTCTGCCTTTAGAACTTATAAAGCCTTTTAAAAACCAATTGGTCTCCAGTCTCAACTCATATCTGCAATTGGCTTAATAACAGAACCAATAGTTTGCTTAATTATTTGTTTAAGAAATGTCTTACATTTAACCTTACTGTTTATTTAAAAAGTGTTTAAATAGAGTTGAAATAGACTGATATATAGCCAGTAAATGCAGTAACTAGTGATTTATGAACAGCAACAAGATGGTGAATGGTAACATTGTTATAAACCAAAACAAACAGCTAGAAATTACAACTGGCCGTAAAACACCGTTTTTATGGGGTATTTATATTGTAATGAACGGTCGAGGTTCGGATACTGATTCGATAATGCTGGCTGTTTTTATTTCTTTTAGATCAGTTTTATTATGCTGCTGAGCAATCGGCGCGCAGTTTCACCCGCTATTTTCTACTCAAATTCTTTATGAAACGAATATTTTTTCGATTAAGTATGTCTAGTTGTAAAGGAGACTTAATGGCATAAAACAAAAAGGTGAGCATTCACTTGTTATGAGCATTTTAGCGAATTATTCAATACTTAGGGTCGCCACAGACGATCAGTCGAACTGATAGGCCGAGAGGGACGCGGCTATTTGATAGAATGAGAAAGTTATATACGTCTCTCATTCTAATAAATAACTGCGTCCCTCTCGGCCTGTCAGTCCGACTGATCGTCTGTGGCAGCCCTTACAAGTAAATTCGCCTAACCTTCGCCTCGTCTCGACCATAAATAGCGAATGTTCTAGGTTTTGTCATTACAATCTGTCAGATTTATCAGCATCTTTAGTAAAATACTTCGAGCACTAAAAATATATATTAAATAACAAGCTGAACCTCTTTTCTTTTAAAAGTATATTTATGAACTAGAAGGACGCCTTACACTTAGTAGGCGTAGAATTAGTTTCCAGCTACTACCCCTATTTCTTCCTTTTGGGGGTCGATTTGCGAAAATTCCTTCTTAGTGCAACCCTAGGGTACCCAAGGAATACTCCATCCAAATTTCAAGTCAAGTCCAGCAGCAAGTGGTTTCGGCTGTGCGTTGATTGATCAGCAAAGCAGTTTCTCATTTTGTTGGGTAGTTAAAACCGTAATTAACTTAAGGTAACCTAACATTCTGAAACAGTTATTGTGGAATGCAATAAACATGTTGAATATTGAGTAAGTTACGTAGGTAAGTATTAATTTTTTTGAGTCTGTCTTTTTTCTAACTAATTTTTATTATTTTGAGTCTGTCTTTTATCTAACTTATTTTTATTATTTTGAGTCTGTCTTTTATCTAACTTATTTTTTTTATTTTGAATCCGACTTTTATCTAACTTATTTTTTTTATTTTGAATTCGACTTTTGTCTACCCTATTTTTATTCTCTTCTTATACGAATATCCGTGGTACATGAAAAGGCATGATACAAGTGAAATACTAATCAGACTTGTAACGAGAACTGGAACTACTCACGATTCCATTTAACTTTCTGTCCCAAGCAGGAATAGTTTTGGGAAACAAAGACATAATTAAGAAGGGGGTAGGGCATAAAGTACGTGTGTTAAAATAAATCCAGAATAGTTATATTTGTTAAGAATGGGGTAGGTATAATAGTATATTTTATGCTTTTTTCAATGTATGACAATAAAAGTAAGAAGTGTTAAATGAAGTGTGAAGCGTTAAGAGGTGATATAATTTAAAAAATACTACCAATGAATTGAATCGACTATGTAATAAAATAAATAAATAAAGTACCTAAAATTATAATAATAATAAAAACTTATCAGAAACTGATTATATAAAAATTACAAAGCATACATATAAGTATTACTCTCATATAGTTAAAATTAAAAATAAAGTAGGTCACAAAAAACACTTCCTTTTAATCTGCAAACAAACTCTTTCCCAGGGGTTGACGTAACCCTAAAAAAACAAAGTAGCACAAAGCACCCGCCGGAAGTTAGCGGAAGTCGGAAGCGTCATAAACATGGCTGTTCACTGCCACCCCGCTGATAAGCTTTATGCGGTGCATTAGTACTGTATAAACGTAAATATAGCTTGATAGTGAATGGGAGGGTCAGCCGTATCCGGGTCGAAGGACCATGTGAAAATTTCAAGATAAATTCGGGCGAGATTTTTTTAAATGTTGGTTGATAGTGATTTGAATGATGGTTGGTTAAAAAAAAATAGTTTATCATCATTTTTTTAGCCAAAACACGTTCACTGAACGCCTTCCTCAAGAATTCCACGATGGTCGGTTTCATGGTACTAGTATCCATCGGTTAAATATTATACATACATACCTTCAGCCTTCACGCCTGTCTCTTAATGAGGTAGGCAGAGACTATGGATCGCCATGTGCACCGGTCTAAACATACAACTTTCGCTTCCTCTACATTCATCAACCTCTTCATGCACGTACGTAGGTTTCAGCTGCTTTTGATTTGGCCCTTATTCAGTACATCGCGAATCTGATCACTGTGTGTGCATCTAAGGCGTCCTCTACCGACATTATTATAGAATAATAATTACCTGTACTTGTATAAACTGTCATTAACACGGCTTTGGCAAATTTGTTCTTCTAGGTACAGGCAATAAGTTGAAAAGCAACAGGCAACCATCGGGTTTAATAGGAATTATCGATACAATTACTTGAGCTGAAGAACATCCAGTTTGTTCAAAGTTGTCATTGAGAGCCAAATAAAGGCGACGACATGAAATAAAACTAGTATTTTATTTGTAGCTGACTTGGCTCTAAAATCAGCTGCCAAGAAAATGCAATAAATGTCTATATTGTTCTATTTACACACAACTGAAGATTACAACGTTGAACATCTTATTTAAATACCAAAAACCAAATACTCAAATGTATTTTTTATTAATAAACCCTGTCAAATAATAGAAATAAAATTATATATTGAATCACTAGTGGAGCCTAGTGGCTTATGGTGTAGACTGGTGATCGTAAGGTACCGTGTTAAAATCTAGGCGGTTGCCGTATACCAATGAGTTTTTCTTACTTACTTGAGGCATTACCCGATGCTCTTACGTCTAAAGTAAAAACTTTGTGAGGAAACCGAGGGTTAGTCCTATTGGATCGAAGTAAAAGGGCCCATCTGTTTAAAGATAAAATACAGAAATACGCTATGACCATCTACTATTTGTGAAAACAGAGTCAACTCGAACAGAATTTTAGAACTCTTTATAAAACCAACCAACCTTCTTATCTTCTACCTCTGCCCTTTGGCTCTGGCCTTTGCAGGCCTCACCACAAATCCCTCTTTACGAAGTCCAGGGCTCAATCTTTACAGACCTGTTCCAGTCCGTACAGTTATTGGCAAGGTCTTGTTCTTCTTTTTCTACTCTTGTGGATTGTTTTTTCCACTTGACAAGGACAATCATACTTCTTGGTTGCTTTCAGCCTACATCTGCAATTTATTGTACTGGAGCGTATAATCATTTTCCGAACTCTGTCTTTTAATTAAATGCCTATCATCGCATCACGTCCAATAACTATCAGGAACTAAATTTAATGAGAGAAAACATAAACCAGTAAACAACATGAAAAGAACATTAAAGAAAGGAAACACGCTACTTGCCCTCTGCTGTGTCAACATACTTGAAGCACTCAGTATATCAGTTTCCTCAGCTAACCTTTGGTTTAAAAATACCTTGACAGAGGTGTTGTTATGAAAATAAATATGGCGGGTAAGTCCGTTACGCTCGTAAATTCTCCGGGGCTAATAGGCGAAGATCTAATTGGTGCCATAAATACTGTATGTAAAACAAACAGCCTGGGCGCTATGGTTGGCATAGAGAAATTAGATGCAGACACGACATTGTAGGGCGGCTAAGAGATATAATACGATTTAATTTATGAAATGAAGGAATATGGATATTCAATGCAAGAAACAATAACTGTATAATCGCAAGGATTGTTTGCTGAAGGTTAATAAAAGCTGTTTCTGACTTGTAGCATTATGTGGTCGATGGATTTAGAAGTAAGGTTCAATTTAATAAACTCAACCCAGAATGAAGAAACTTATCTACGTGTAAACTTATGTACGTACGTACGTTTATTCTTATTAAATAAAAAACTAGACAAGTACTTACACATTTTATTTTACAAATAGGAATCTCTAATAGACGTGTAAATTGACCGCATGGCCAATAAAAAGTAATTATTTCGTAAAGAATGTCGCTACTCTTGCTATAAATGTTATGGTTATAAGAAGTGGAATCAACTTACATACAAAAAACAGCTAAAGAAAAATGGCCTGCATTATAGATGTGGCCTGAGTGCAAGCAAAATTAAACGAATTCAGTGGATAGACGCCTCTTTAAAACAGCTTTATTTCTGCTCTATGAGGTATGTTGACGAAATAAGCCGTCTTTTAACGATATAATCGTAAACAGACCCGCTGACGGCTATAGGAAATTTATAGTTCGCAGCTTGTCATGCTGCTATATTATAGTTCAAATAATACCGCCAGAGTGTTTACACAAGGTTAGATACATTTTAGTTTACGATAGGTTCAGCATGACTCCGGTTATCTTTATAACCATGTGAGTTGAGCTCTAGTTCAAACTTCAAACGGTACTTTTACATTGTTATTTAATACTTTAAGTGGCTAGAACTCCGTATCGCGGCCATTTTGTTTGGTTATTAGTAGGCTTGGCATTGAGTGTGTAAAATTAACTTGGGTGACAATATTGCCGTGTACAATAAGGTATTATTGTATTGTTTTTTAGCGCTGTCAATGTGTACGTTTTCGCCTTTAACTATTAATGAGGATATAGTAATTTATGCAGGGTAACCAATAAATATAAGGTGGGCCATAAATCTGATAGGAATCGCAAGCAGGTAGTTAGTACCTACAAGACCGATCGTGGAGGAGATCTTTGAAATATAAACTTATAAGAAAAAAAATAGGGGTCAATTTCAGACATATAAAGCTAGTACCAAACTAAACTCAATTCTTGTACTATGGGGTAATAGACATACTTAAATACATAGAAATAGCAGGCTCAGGGACAAATACTTGCAATCATCAGACAAAATTTACCCTTACCGGAAATCAAACCCGGTAATGCTAGATTCATACACAACTACCAAAAAAGCAAATGGTGCCCAAAATAAAGATAAAGATGGTAAAAATATTAACAAAATTAATAAAATTATCTCTTATATACTTAATCCAAGTCCAAATCCAGGATGTCTTGTATAAATGAAATTACTGAATAATTTAGTAACACTGAAAAACGAAATGAAAAAATAATTTAAGTATTTTGATATTTCGGTACATCGTGTAAGTAGGCGTTGGGTTCTCCTATAAGGTATATTAATTACCTGTGTCAGGAGAACCCGTTCCTCCTAGCGCATTTTTTGATAGTAATGTTAGGCTACATTAAAGCTTAATGAAAATAAAAATTAACACAGAAATAAAAATGAATTCTTGCAAAATGAAACAATATTTAACATCAAGGAATACTTAGTAGTACGTATGTGATGGAATAGCATGATTTACTTTTCCTTCTACCTTCTTTTCTTTACTTAATAGTATTTCTCTTGCTCATTTTTATAGTATATATTTCTTTTGATTTAAAACCAATATGACTGATGTCTTCGTTGCCTGTCAAATTGTCTGTCTGTCTGTCCGCTACAAGCCTACGTCCTAATGGATCCATATAAATGTTTACACAATCCCCCCGTGTTATTTTCACCTCGAGACGTGTGTAATAAACTTAGCTGTTTATTGTTTACTGTTTCTTAATTAGTGTTTTTTTAACCGTCTTGTGAAGTAATGGGTCAAACAAGGGAAATGTGTTTTTTTATATTCACATTCACATGTAGGTACATGTCGTATCATGTTGGTACGGTTTTCCTTATAAGTAGCGACACACTTTAGTGCTTTTTTACCAAGGGCATTGCCAGCCGATGATCAGGGGGAGGGGGGGGGGGGGGCTAGTAGAAGTATAAAGGATGGCACTTGAATGTCAACATTGACTAAAAATGAAGGCTACCATTTTTTCGATTCTTTATGGAGGGAGGGGGCTTGGAAATGCCCCCCCCTCTGCCCCCCTTGGCGACACCATAGTATGTCACTTTAACGTCTTGTTTGAATGGGTGTACTAATTTGTCAAAGGCGTTAAAAGCGACAAGGTACAGAAGTGTGCAGCTACTTATTAGGCCGACTGTACCACTTGAAGAATGCAATCCTTGTTTATAGTGGTAAAGTCAACACAACTATATTTCAAAACACATAAAGATGCAGAAACGGTGTAAATATTTTACACGCTCCATTTGTTACCATTACATTTCGCGAAATGGACAGAAGCTTCCTTAAATGTTTGTCTTTGATTACAAGCAAAAAAACCTTTGTCATTTATTCGTGAAAATTTTCTAATGTATATTCTGTCTGCTTCCTTTTATGCAGGCGCAGTGTGCATAAACTGGGGTCCTAGTGAAAAAGGTAACAAGTCGATTTAACTCGTAATAAAAAAGGGTATATACATGAACGGAGTATACTAGACTTAAACCCTTTTTCACTTGATCTTCAGACGACTTATACCCTTTTTCACTAGGACCCCAGCATTGTACTTAACTATCCGCCAAAAAAGGAATCTTGACTTTACTTACAATTAAATTAGCTATAACGGGCGTTGAGTAATTTTTTTTCAACCGTTTTACTTAATAAAGATTAAGGCAACTTTATCATATTGATGACTTTATTCTACAAAAATGTGGCGACTGTATTTTAATAGTTGAATACTTTGAGAGCAAGATATGTAGGGAAGCATGTTCGTCTCATAAAAACTAACAACTATCACCGCGGCAATAATAGTCACCAATAAGTCTCTGACAACCCTATTTAAGATTATGGCCAACAGATTCATAATGTTTTGTCAGATTGTAGCTACTTACCATACCGAATATCCGCTATAAATAACGTTTCAAAACCCAAAAACTCACTATTACCAAAATAAAACGGCAGGTCTAAATTATTGCCCCTCCTTAACAAGACGTAAAGTACCGTCGGCCAAATAAAAAACTAACCGAAGCGGTAGCCGACGTTAATCTGAGCCGACGACGCGCGCCGCCGCAGTAAACTTTGTGGAACAGTAGGCGTGTTATGTTTTTTTTTAATATTTCAAGATTCAGGGGTGCCAAAGTATGTCTATAAAACCCAGTTCTTATACAAATAAGTATAATGATTTAGGATGAGGCACGATACGAGAAAATCAGACTTAATAATGTATCATTTTCGGAATCTGTGTGGTCATTTGTGTTGGGTTGAGGTTGTTTACCGCTTTTCTAAATGATAATTCTCACACATTTTTCATGTCCAGATACTTACTGCTTTAGGTTATTTATATAGTTTGGTAAATGCCATTGATCAGTACACTATTCCACAAAGCAATTATTGAGATTGGCCAGCATTAGGATTCTCCCTTTACTTTCTCTCTTTATGATTGCAGAGACGAAGATGTGACAATAGTTTCTAGAAATAATCTCGTGGCTCTTGCTAGTGCCTTATGTTCCGTTAATAAACCTAGCAATTTTTTTATTGACATTTCCCATTGAGGTAAAAACAGGCAGGTAAAAGACAGCAATTCGAAGACTACAAATGCACTGCCAAGCCTGAGCACTAAGTCTTATCCCCACACCAGAACACAACAATGCGAAACACTGTTGCTGGGCGGTAACAGGTTTAAGTATAAGGTGGTAGCACCACAAGTAGGTATCTATATATATAAAAAGGCAAACCTGACTGACTTATATATCAACGCACAGCCGAAACTACTGTACCTAGAAACTTGAAATTTGGTACAGGGGTTCCTTTCATGATGTAAGTGAGCACTAAGAAAGGATTTTCCGAAAATCGACCCCCAACGGGAAGAAATGGGGGGAGTAGGGGGAAACTAATTCTACGCGTACGAAGTCGCGGGCGTTCTCTAGTATGATATATTTGGTGAGGAATATTCATATGAACTTTAGCGTACTGTCTTTCATACCTGACTGTGCAACCCAAGTCGGCTTCAAAGTGGCGCGAGCAACGTTAATCACTGTTCCACTCGACTGTGCGATGGTTATCTGCTTATTGCCTGTAGTGCTACACTTTAAATTATGTTGACTTTGACTGTACCGAGCGGATCGTGTTTCTTTGTGGGGGCTGAATAGATACGACTTCGTATAATGCGCCTTGTATATGAATAAGCGCTATAGAAGCGTAGATTGAGCTGATTTAGAAAACTGTGGTGTTTTAAAACTGCCCCTCACTGCTTGCTGCGTATTACTGGCATCGATTAGACAACGTTTATAGAGGATGCTCCTTAATTTGGTTCCAATACGAGTTAGTGATAATATAAATGAAAATGCCCCGACTGAAGCTTACTTTCAGGAATAACGTATGTAGACGTATTTTTCAACTCTTTCTATTAAAATTTAGTTAGGGTTTAGATGAAGTCTACATAGCTCACCGTGAACTAAATTAGCAGACATGAATCTCGCATTCGTAGTGAATATTAACTTATATTTATTTTAGAGTTATTAATGTGTTAATCTGATTGGTAACTTTATTGAAACACAAATTATGAAATATCCTATCAAACACAATTTAAAGCTTAAAGACAAAAGTTCAATTCCATTTTTTATCGAACCTTGTAAACTAACGAAAAACGTTATTCCAATGTGAACTGAACACACCGAGTAAACCAGACCTTATTGACCAAGTTGCCCGAGTCAATCAAGTGTCAGCGACAGCGGTAATTGCTAATCAGGATCGGACGATCGCCGATCGCTGAATACCGAACGCCGAAGGCCGAACGCCGACCGCCGACGTCGATCGCCGACCGAGTAATTCACGCAGGCTTGATTTGTTACTCGGCAGGCAGCTACCGTCACGATTTGTATTGGCTTTAAGATTAAATGTGACATCTGGTAATAGGTGCTATCTGCTATGTTGTAGGTATTACACTACATGTACCTATAGGGTGTTTTCGTGATCGTGTAGCAATAAAATAAAATGACTTAAGTTGTAAAACATTGTTAGGAGAGGCGACTACGGGTAAAGATCAATCTTATCGATATTAATGATTATATCTGAATCGTATAAATTTAAGAGAATTGAAAAATAACTCTACATTTCCATTTTTTTTAAAGTGTGTTCTAATAACGATTTCTAATCAACCTGTAATTTGAATCCAGGTTAAAGTAGCCACATTAGAAGCTGATGAGCGATAGTTCCCTCCACTTATTGTTGTGAATTATTGAATTAAATTTTCAGTAGTCAATTACTAAAAGTGAAGTTATACTTTAGTAACTTTTAATGAACGTCAATTACAATTATAAAGGGTATGTACCGGTTTGCGCGTATCCCAAGTTAGAGGAAATTTATCAGGCCCTTTTCTCACTGTATCTGATTTGAACTTGAAAATAGACATTAACTATTCGAAATCTGGAATTTAGTGATGAACCTCATAAAAATAGTACTCACGTTCCTTCAAAAACAAACTTTTATCGGGTCAGAATTTGACGTGTGTTAAAAAAAGGCTCTTATGGCTTATACGATTTCTCCGACTAACATAGAGTGACCCACAAGTTGTCAGCTGTTTACTTAGGTACTTGTAGTTTCCCCACTATCTCCGTAACCCCCTGAGCGATCTTTGGTTGTTAAAACTTAAAAAAAAAATGCCACAACTACTACTGCTCTACCAAGTTTAATTACGATCAAATCAACAAAACTAAAGTTACCATCGAACAAACATAAGAATACCGGTTCAGTTGACTCTAGAGGTACAAGTAAGACTAAATTATTGTAACTTACATATATTTGGCTTTATATAAATAATCTGCTTAATTATAATATCTAGATACTTCAAAAGCAGCTTTTAAAACCTAAAAACTTCACCTCAAAACACGTGCTACTACGCCATCAAAGCTGTCGTGCCACGATAACGCAGACACAGTTGTCACACGACACTTAAACTCAGTCGTTTATTATTAAATCGTGGCGGTAGTAAAAAGCGACACGCTCGGCGACACAAAGGACCCGCGGCTTTGATGTCGCCGCCGTCACGACTACAGGGTTGCCACATGGCTGGTGATGAAAACAATTTGTCTTAGGAAGAAACACAGGGTGTTTTTTGTGTAGTGGCAATATCGTATGGAGATACGGCTGAATGATATTGCCTTCCCTGATCGTGTAAAAATGAATCATACTGTATTATCAATCGACTTTACTTTAGTTCAGTTTTGACTTTTGACCTTTGATTAGATTTAACTACTGCATTTCATGTGGCAAGAAAATTAATTGGGATTGAACATAGTTATTCATGTTACTAATGTTGCTATAGAGGATGTCCAGAAGTAGACTACTACTGGTCGATGATGATAATGATGGCAATGACTCATGCAGAAACCTAATGCGCAGATTAAAAACATTACCATTCTTGGCAGTCGGGTAAAAAGAAATGTAATTCGAGCCGATGTTATTTGAAGCACCTTTTATCTTCTCGTTTAGCGACATAAATCAGCGGACAATACAAAATGTGGCAATAACAGTCGAATCATATAAGAACAAATCGATTGATAAAACACCAAGGTGCCTGAATGGATATCAAGGGAAGGGCCATAAAGTTAGTAGTGTGGACGAGGATAATTGTGAAAAACTGGGTGCAGATAGACTAACCAAAGAAATTGGCAAGCTAATAAGGACCATTATATTCAGCAGTTCAGCTACAGTAGAAGCAATCCAATGAAAACTGTCTGCAGAAAGATTATTAGTAGTAATGAAGAAACATTATCACTCTCTTTGGCTATATTACCAACATACTCTCGTTCATCACACAAATATATGCTTTTATAGGGAATCGAACTCAAGGCCGCTGTCTGCAAGGTCACTACTAACTAGGCCAACCGCGTCGTCAAAATTAAGTATCCTTTTGTATTATATCATCAGGGGCCCGTTTCATAAAAGCTTGTAACTTGTAATACAAGTGGAAGTCTTTTTTTAATACATAGTGTTGGAAAGAGAGTTCCGCTTATAATATAAGTTTTTATTTTATAATGCAATAGGCCCCAGAACCGTTAAAAAAAACAATTGTAACAATATCTTGTTAATATTGAATGTGAAAATAGGATTAAAACACCATGTAGTGTCAACCCTGTGAAAAGTCACCGAGCGATTAGCTCCGCCTCGCCGCTTCAATAATTCAGGAACGACATCGATCGCCGATTGGAAAACTAACGCAAATCAAACGGAGTTAATGGGTCAAATACGGAGTCAGATGTTTCTTTACACCCTTTATAAGATATTAAATATGTATATCTGTATCTATATATATTAAAAAATTAACCCGTATTTCTCCTGCTCACGCTATAACTTGAGAACGGCTCTACCGATTTCATTCATCTTTTTTTGAATGTTTTCTAATTTCGTAGGAGGTTCTTAGATTAAAAATATTAAGAAAATAGCGCAGAAAAAAAATCCACTGGGCAAGTCGGAAATTTGCAGCGGGGCGAAGCCATAGTACTAAATAAATACGTAGAAAATATCCATCACAAAAATATTTGCCCATACCGGGAATCGAACCCGGGGCCACCAGTTTCGTAGGCAGGGACACTATCCACTAGTCCAACGCGTCGTCAAACATTGGTACGATACTTTTGATCTATAGTTGAACTCTAACGGTTGCACTCAGAGATGGTACATAAATGGCGATAAATTCGTTCCTAAGTGACGATTTTTCAAACACAAATTCAAAAATGGAACGAAATAATCGTTTCTAAAATGTCTCAGAGTACGGCGGTTAGACTTTAAAAATACTAAAATTAATATCATACACACAGACACGTATACATGATGTTCTAATACGAATTTAATTTGTTGCGATGCACGACTGTATTTGGGTCACAGAGCACAGGAAATTGTCCTCCTGTTTGAATTGTTCAGTATTCAGTATTCGGTCATTATTTAATTTTGTTTGGAAGATTCCATGCAACAATTTATGAAAACATAAGAAAATAACTTTGATACTAGTTTTTCGAGTTTAAGTGATTTTACCACCCATTAAGAAGATACATTTTATTTATGTGTATCTGTGTACATTACAGTCAACAACTTTAACCGCGGAGCTACTACCTATATAGTTATAAATGTTATAATAGTCGTAGACTAACTGTCTCAGGAAGCCAATGATTAATCTGATGTAATTTCTTTCTCGTGACTTAATGCTGTTTACTATGCTAGCGTTCTACTCGTACTGTAGCTAAATCATTAAAGGAGTTGTACTAACGTAGGATCAATTTAGTTGACTGAGGGTTATCTATTTATATAAAAGGCAAACCTGACTGACTTATATATCAACGCATAGCCGAAACTACTGTACCTAGAAACTTGAAATTTGGTACAGGGGTTCCTTTCATGATGTAAGTGAGCACTAAGAAAGGATTTTTCGAAAATCGACCCCCAACGGGAAGAAATGGGGGGAGTAGCGGGAAACTAATTCTACGCGTACGAAGTCGCGGGCGTCCTCTAGTTGTAAATATTTGAGCTAATTACATAAATATCGGTGAACTCATGGCTCGTAGAACTTATGGCCGTTGGGGCGGAAATGTTCTAGAGTGGCGGCCGCGGACCGGAAAGCGAAGAGTTGGCAGGCCTTCCACATGTGATGGTGGACCGACGATCTGGGTAGTGATTCTCTTATAAGCAAAGGTGAGCGAACGCAGGAGTGATGTGCAAGCGGCGAGTTTAAGTAGTCCCGTCAAAGCGAACAAAACACATTTCAGCGCGTGTATTTAATTTGGCAGCGTGGCTTCTCGAACGTATAACGCTGCCTAATTGAGAATGCACGCGCTAATATGTGTTTTGTTCGCTCTGACGGGACTACTTAAACTCGCCGCTTGGACTTCACTCCTGCATTCGCTCACCTTTGCTTATGATAGAATCACTACCCACGTGAAGATCGCGGGAAGCCGATGGATGCGACTACACAAAACCGTCCTTCGTGGAGATCCTTGGGGAAGGACTATGTCCAGCAGTGGACATCTTCCGGCTGATATTATGATGATGATTACATAAATATCTGCCCTTACCGGGTTTTGAACTGAACCCAGGGGTGTTATTCTCTGAAAAGCAAAGGTGACCGAACGCAGGAGTGAATTCCAAGCGGCGAGTTCAAGAAGTCCCGTCCGAGCGAACAAAACACATATTAGCGAGTGCATTCTCAATTAGGCAGCCTTATACGTTCGAGACGACATGCTGCCAAATTGAAAATGCACGCCCTAAAATGTGTTTTGTTCACTTTGACGGGACTACTTAATCTCGCCGCTTGGACTTCACTCGTTCATTCGCTCACCTTTGCTTCTTGATAGAATCACACCCCAGGAACGCAAGCTTCGTAGGCAGGGTCACCACCAACAAGGCCAACACGTCGTCTTGAATTTAAATATGCTGTTACTCACATATCTTATGACTTCTATCGTTATATAGTGTCTATTAAATACTATGGTCCAAATCGTCAATATATTTGGCGTCAAGAACTAAATAATTTTAAAAGAAAATGTGAATAATCTAAATGTGTACACTAAACTTAATTTCCATATATTACTAGTAGGTAATTACCATTTATCTAATTCTAATGAAATGCATTCAGACTATCAATAGGTATAGATAATTAACAACTGTAACTTAAAACCGCCCACAAAACGATATTATGACTCACAATGAATGGGACTGCCGACAAACATAAATTGCTAACGAATGGCAATCTGTAACAGAAACCAGTAGATACCAACATACCGACGCAAATTTAAACGTTAACCATAGTTAAATAGTCGAATTATGGGTGATAAAGTCTTGCATAATTCATAGGATATTACCGTTGAATGTAAATTATTGTAGCAAATACAGCAAATGTTGAAAGGAATATTTTTATAACTCCAATTAAGGCTTAATACCGTGAATCACAGTAATGGGCCAATTTGGTTGACTTTTCGAAAATTCCTTAATCCAATCATCTTGATAAAATATATCATCCCTGTATTTTTTTGCTACTTCGTTTCCTTCCTTTTCCACTACATATACAAGACATGGCATATTTTAAGTAAGTTTTGACAACCCCGTTTCTTCCTATAATTGTATTAAGGTAAAACTTAATGTCAATCACAAAACACCGACCAATTTATCTTTACCAAATGATGTAAGGCTATTATTGTAAAGTAAATTATTGTGTAACTTTGTTTTATAATTATTCAGCGTTAGTTATCTAGACACACTCAACCCCAAGAACATACTAAATAGAAAAAAAATGCTGTGGAATGTAAAAGTTCGTATTTTCTTATCTTCGTGCCGTGTTTTGCGTCACTTTCAGTAAAGCTGTACTTGGAGCTCCGTTGGACTTTGTAGATTATCTATGAAAGAGCTTCATTACACTCGCTAGTTTATTCTCTTTGCTGCGGAAGAGACTCGAATGTATTAACTATGTCTCTAGATGGGGCATGTTTAGAAAAACACTTTTTACCTTTTCGAACGAAAAAAAAGATAGAGAGAGAGATTAGAGGTTTTTGAAATGTGGTGTTGAAGGAGAATGGAAGGGCTAAGTTGGATGAAAAGAATATCGAATGAACAAGACAAGTGCTGAACCGAATAAAAGGAAAGAGGAATTTACTGGCAACGATTGAAACTAAAAGAGGAATTATGAGCAAACTCTCTAATTTAACACTTGCATGTAACTAGTTGTGCCCAGATCGAATTATTTTAAAACATAATATTCATGATTCAGAATGTTCTTAGAACATAAAATGTGTCCAATCAAAAGGCGTTTTTTTTCAGTGTGGCAAGCAGCACCAGTATAATATTAGAAGGTGTTTTTGTCTGTCGTGTGTTTCCCGATTTATGTTTGTGATGTCAATGACGTTTTTTGTCCTCTTGAAACTTTCACAAGTAAGAATTAAATAGAATTGAGAATTAACTGGTTTTTCTTTTCATCCCGATTAATACGTCAGTATTCTTCCTTTTATTTGAATCGTTCATGTACTTACCTTAAATAAAAAAAAGCTCATAGAATACCTACGCCAAAATAGATCAAGCAAAAATGTAATTATGATCTTAATCCCATTTTGTCCCATTTGTTGAGTGTTAACTTTAACGTGGGTGTTTATCATACGTAATACTATACTAAGAGAGAGCTGGTTTTTAACAAAAAATATGTAAAGCATTTAATGGTTAACCTTCTTTTAATGTAGGTACTCGCAATAGAATATAAGAAGGTACTAAAAACCCTGTTTTGTGACCGACTTGCGTTAAGTGTTACTTAACAGCGCCATCATTATTCTCTGTACAGCTCAAGTAAAATGTTTCATACCATTTTAATATAAAATTAACGTCGCGTGAAGCAAATTAAGGCTTATCAAGTAACTTAATAACTCGTTACTCCGAAAAAGGCTTACGTTAAATCTGATATGAAAAGAAAAAATAACTTAAAATTATAGATTAATTCAATGGGTATTTTATCACTAGTTACGATGAATGCCGTTTTAAATGAACTGGGAACTGGGTTGGAATATTCATATTTTCTCGTATAAATAATGTAAATGTGGATAATAAATCAGAAGGAAGCAATTAACTTTCGCGCGGGAGTCGCGTTTCAACATCTTATTAATTCAATAATCCGCCGTCGTGGATTTATGGTGGTGGGTGTGAGGAGGGAAATATTAGTTTTACAGCTTTCTGAACGTGTTGACATTCCTGACTGTTTTACCCGTTTCCCCAATTAATTTGAAAATAATTGGCAACAACTTTGTTTCAAGGTTTCTTAAATCTTTAAAAGTAAATATAGTAAATATGGCCGATGGGGTCAGAAGGTTCTTGAGTGGCGTCCGCGGATCGGGAGAGGAGCTGTAGGTAGGCCTCCAACAAGATGGAGTGACGACCTTGTAAAAATCGCGGGAACGCGGTGGATGCGAAAAGCACAAGACCGGTCTGCTGAGTAGAGAGCCTTGGGGGAGGCCTATGTCCAGCAGTGGATGTCTTTCGGCTGACATGATGATGATGATGAAATATAGTGTGTGATGTAACTAATGCCTGCTTCAGTCAACACTCCTCTCTGCTTTCCGCAAGTGACTTGTGAAGTTTCTTACAAATAATTTGCTATGGCACATTTTAGTTTTATACAGGCGTCCGTCTATATTTGTGGCTAAAATACCTAGCTAATCACTCTTTTGATATGTGTTAAATTTTATTTCGAAGTGTTTAAGTTTCTTTGACTAGGTACGTAATTAAATGTTCGTTAGCCAATTAACTACCGATGCCAAAGATTTACTGTATCTTTCAAGATATTTTGAAACTGCGGTCTGTCTTGATTATACCTATAGGTAACAAAATGGCGTGATTTTATTTTTTTAACACTATGTCAATTACCTACAGCTCAGATAAATTATACTCTAGCATTCCATAATTAAAACTTATAGGTAGGTAGTAACTTTTATAGTCATTACTAAGTTCATACATTTTAATATTTTTCGTACCTACGTAGTTTTACTCGGATATATTGCGTGCAGTTACTTCAATAATATACTTACTTAACCATTCGCATCGTTGTTTAGTGCGGAGAACAGGCAACGAAGTTCTAACTAAATCAGCGTCCATGACATTGTCGTTTAGTATAATTGCCCGTTAGCAGGAGAAGCATTATGTCCAACAATATGTAGCATGTCCAAGAAATATTCCAATCGAACTTTATTACCAAACACTAATTAACGTCAGTATAAACCAACAATGATAAACTCGAACGCTCATATTTATGAGGAACGTTGTAAAGGCGTCAACAGACGTACGGCGATGTTTCACAGTGATGTATGGCGACAGCCCGACGGATAAATTGCTTATAATTTATTGTAGCCAGCTAATTACGGGCGTAATGATTTGTTGAACTGTTTGATTATGAAGGTTTTTACGACTGTGTTGCAATTTGCAGTTGTAGCTGATTAGTTCCGGCTTGATAATAAGTTTGTAAGAAATTCGTAACTGAATCACTCAAGGAAGCATGTTGGGTGTTAGTGTTCTATTCTAACACAAGACTTATTTAGAGCAAATTTAATGCTCACATGTCTCGGTACTTTGCATACGATGGAATATTTATTGCAATAGTCCCATATTTGCACAAACTTACTCGAACTTAATATGAAATGCATTCCCTGATTCAACTCTTTACTAAGTTGGTTTGTAGATTTGAAATATGAGATGGTTGAAGACTCGCAAAGGAAAAATCAAAGTCATTGTTGAAATTAAATATTTACGTATATTTTCTTCGATTTATGTCCATTAACAACAAATAATGTTTAACTGGTTTGCAATGGTACCAGCTAAAGACTAACTCGATATCTGTGTTACATCACGTAATATAACTACAGAGTTGCTTACTATTTCACAGTGAAGTGGCGATCTCGAAAGCGTTTAACGTTAATGTAAATTTTATGAAGTAACGTGTTGAGATTCTGTTATTAAGATCTTATCAGTTTAACAAGTTGGAAAGTTGCATTAAGTGAAAATGAATACAAAATAAGGTGTTAAGGTAATCTTACCCGCGCTACGGCTATGCGTCGGCGACGCACTACTTACGATACAAGATATGTGCCTCACGTGTCACCAATAATTAAAGAACACCTCAACGCATTAACACAAACACAAATTAACAATCCTAATGATTTGCAACAACTTAATTAAAAAAAAAACTATTTAAATTACATCTATAGATTTGGTACATAAAAATTTTGTTAGTCTAACTAGAAAATAAAAACCGCTGACGCGGCACGAAGCTTACAGATGAGCTCTCACAATAATCAGTGCACTATAACATACGAACATTACGAGTAGAGATCACAGCTGCGCGGCCCTGGCGGGCATCGTCGATGATATGAGCCGACTAGAACCGAGGAGCACTACGATATATGTACACAGTCCTCGGTTGCGAATGTCCTTTTGGCATGGGCGTTAGCGGTCGGCGCCCCCCTTCTTGTGTGCGTGGAGCGCCGCCGGCCCTCACGGGTGCAGCGGCCGCGGCCCAAACAGCGGGTACGACGGGAAGTAGGCGGCCAGCGACGGGTGCGGGGGCAGCGAGAACAGCGGCGGCGACGACACCATGTGCGGGGGCTTGCCGTACGGGTGGAACCGCGGCGTCAGCGGTGACAGTGGCGGCGTGGGGTACGTGCGCTGCAGCAGCGGGTGCGCGGCGCTTAGCATCGACAGGCTGGCGCTGGGTTCGCCACTGGCCGTGTGTGAGCGCAGATGCTGCAGCAACTCCTCCGAGCTCGCAAACCGCTTGCCGCAGTACGCTGAGTCACCCGCCATCCAGCTGCATACGAACGGCAACTGGGATGCAGCCGCTAGCGCCGCAAGCTGTGCATGAGCGTAGGCCGCCGCCGCTGGGTGGCTACTGGCCAGCTGAAATGGCGTCTTAGCGTGATCACACTGTGAGCATCCAGCCGGGCACACTGCCGACTTTAATAAATGCGAACTCAATGAACAGCCTGTGCAATACGGATCTCTGCATACCCCCAAATCATTTCCAGGAGCTTTCATTCTAGCATACGCCAAATAAGGATTCAATCCATTCTTCAGCGCGTGATGTTGTGCGGCCATTAAACTGCTCGTCATCAAATCCATCGGCAGAGGAAAGCCTGATGGTGGAAGACCCAAAAATGCGGACGATGATACAGGTATGCTCGGTTTGAAGCTCGACGGTTCTTTGGTGTCACTGGACGATAAACTGGTCAAGGGTAACTTGGATGTGGACGAATTACTAGCAGAATCAGAATTTGATTTTGTTGGATTTGGTGAGCCATGAAGAGGGCTGGAGCGTTCGTCTGACTTTTCTGAAGGCGTTTTATGGTGAGCGGGAGGCGAATTTCTTTGAGAAGAGGAGCTCTGGTTGCTTCCGCAACGTGCTTGTACTGGGGTGGTAGATGCGCTGCCTTTGGACGAGAGAGGTGTCTTCGAATGAGTATTCACAGACGACGCTCTGTCTTCAGGTGTTCTAGTCTTTTCTCTCGATGTGAGGCACGATTCGTAAGGCTTGAAACTGGGTTTGTTATCCATATGGGTTGGTTTTTCGTCGTATTTCTTGCTGGCTTTCTCCGCAGCCGAGATGAGTTTGGGGTTAGGCGAGTCGGCCCCGATAGCGCTGCAGGTCTGCGCTAGGAGCGCCAGCGGGCTCTTTTTCGCGTCGAGCTGCAACAAAAGAGAAGCCGTCAGTTTATAAAATGAAACGTCCGGGTCGAGGTTGCGAGTGACGGGCGCACAAAGGGACCGCGGGATGCCGGGGGGTGCGGGCGTCCAATCACGCGGCCGACGCGCCATTATCCGCGCGTCTGGCAGCCGTCGGCTCCGCTTGACATTTCACTCGGCTCCCGCATGATGTAATCTCGCTGTGAAAAGGGCAATTTGTGCCGGTGAATTTGCGGCGCGCCTGAACTTGCGCCTTGTCACGTCTATTATCGCGGGACGCACTATTATTTCGACCGAGCATCGGGGCGGTTTCAGCGGTCGTGTTGTGTCAACATTTTGCTTTGATTGCGGGGGTGGCGCGTTGTTTCTGACTAATTGGATTCTTAATAGAATGTCGAAGAATATAAATATTCCTTACAAGATTCATATTGATGTTGACAACTTGTAATTGATTTGCGTTGCCTAACCTTTCAACACTTTTAATGTTCATTTAAAATTAAATTGATCGCTTTTATTCGACCGAAAACAAACTTGTTTCATTTCACTGTCCAAAATAGTGACACAACGGTGTAGTTTATAATTAAAAATCGCAAAAATTTAAAACCACTTCACGCCGATTGTTCACGTACCCAGCGTTACAATTTGTCTAAAAAGCGTGCCAAATTTTTAAATCATACAACCTGAACAAAAACAGTTTATTCTGTTTTGTCGGGAGTTTTTTGTTTAATTTAAAGCTGCCATTCATTTCGCAGCGAAATGCCTATCGTTATTTAATCAAGCGGAGCCTTGGCGAATCGAGATGAAAATGGAACAAATTATTTTTGATTTCTAGTTTACAGGTGAAATAAAAAAGAGAGGCGAATGCAGAGTTATTTTAAAAGTGGACGTTTACGGAAGGTTATTTTAGTGTTTACCGAGTGATTTAGTAGTTACACAGTTGCAACGGATGCAAGTGCCTAATTTGAGATACCTAGCAAGAGTAAAAATAAAGAATTTAATTAAAAACATAACATTGTAGACGGTATAAATTGCATTGAAGATGGAGTTAGAAGAATGCAAAATACTTTAAAATCACGTTCATGGTAATTTATTATATAATATATATTATACAATAATAATAACTTATTAGAATTAATGTTTATGACGATTGTGTTATTTTTCAAGTTATAGCCAAGTTTGCATATGAATTTATTATAAGTTGAAGCAGGAAGTATTTTTTATTTAATTTTAACCTTATATTATGTAAACATTTATCGGTGATCAGTCACAATTTAATGACAATGATTAGGTACGTTTAAAATAAAAACAATAATAAAATGTAAGTCAATGTTTGAAAAACAGAAAAAGAATAAGTAGGTATTTAAAAACTTTTGTATTTCTAAACGAAAACGGAGTACTCTATACCAATAATAAAAGTAGAATTAGGATTTTCTGTTATTTTCACTGATATGTTTTTTTTTAAACGTGTAGTATTATCTACTAGTAGTTAGTGCAGCATCTATGTTCGTAATTCTAGTTAAGAAAGCTGAGTTTGAAAGTAAATTAGGCTAAAGACTAATCAAGAAGATAAAAAGTAATATTCCTGCAACAATCTTATTATAAATGGAGTGGCATCACGAAAAATTAAAATGTTGCAGCTTTTATTGTTGTTTTATAACTTCGCGTGATTTGTAACTTTATTTCTATTAACGTTTAACTAGTGATTGACTTTTCATTATTTATTTAATCGTATGGCGATCTGTGGAATAGGCGAATGCATATCAATAATAATCTATTATAAGACAACATTCAGCTTTTTCAGCCAACTATTTCATTATTAGGTTCTTCATTAAGGTTACCAACAACTGTTGCATTATTGAGATCTATTATTTCGTTCGTTATGTGTGTTTATTTATTACTCTACTTATGTTTACACAGTTTGTAAAAATATATAGTAACTACTTTATAAGTATAAAGTGTTTACATAATGTTATCCAAATAAGTATTTATTGATTTTTTTATTATAAAGTGGATTAGTTTAAAAAAAAAACAAGCTTAGGAAACTTCTTTTGAGCCTTTTATAACTTTAAAATGAATTTATTAAGTTTTATCACAGAGGTATTTGTTACTTTCATAGATACCTGTCAAGTTACTAGTTGATTTATTATTTAGGTCACTTATAAAATAATTCCGATGTTCTGAGTTGATACAGGTACTACATCAGTTCGCCTCAGTCAGCCAGCCAACTTCTAAAGCCAAATAACTAAACTTTTCAAAACACTACAATTTAAAAATCAATCTCCCTGAAACCTCTCTGTAAACTTACCGTAGTTGGCAACGGCGATAAGTAATCCGGGCGCAAGTACTGATTGCTTGAGGTGAGCATGGTGCTCCACAATCCTTTATTATCCAGCTTAGAAGATTATTCACGCACTGTTCACTTCACTTCACTGATCCTTACGACACATCCATGAGAGCGCGGCACGTGTGGCTCGGTCGGCGGACAGCGGAGGACTGAGGCTCCCCCCTCCCTGACACCTTGTCACTCGCCGCCGCGCCATTTTTGCATTCTGTGTACTTTGCGGGAGCTTTGCCGTCTTATCCCCACCGCCGTTTGACACCCCGTTTGTCGGACGCTGTCCCGCTCTAACGCGGGAAAAATTATCACAGCGTTTTCCCTCGTTTTGATGAAAGGATTATATAAAATATGCATCGCAGTCAAAGGCGAGTGACGACAGAGATGCATCGCCGGGAAATTGAATAGCGGCGGATAAACGGCGGCGGTAATAATTTAGTTTTGAGCGGACGTGCGGGTTTGCGTTTGTATTTGCGTTACGGGTTCCTATGTTTAAGCGTAGTTAAGTAGCACTTAACTACGTTTTGTTAATGAGTTTTGACGTGGCGATTTTTATTAACAAGTGGTGTTGTTATTTTTACATACCTAACTAGATGCAATTAATTTATATGAGCACATTTTTTTTGTTTTGTTTTAAGACAAACGTTGCGAGATTATGGACGTTTTGATAACTTTTATGCAGCGTATAGTTTAAAGTAAACTTATTTTTATTACAATCACTATTGAGTACTTTATTTTAAGGACAGATAGACAGCCTAAACGACTAAGTCACAGTTCAAATTGTAATAATCCTGTTTTCTCTTGTGCTATTGATATTTTATAAATACCAATACCTAAATCTACGATAGATTTCATTCATACTAACCATTCTACTCGTAAATTCTAATGAAACGACTTATGGCAAAAATTAAAAAGGTACCTAAATAACTCCTTGCCAAATCTCTTTCAAAAAGTGTACAAGTGTCATAAATACCCATGCCTATACCCTTGCGTAATCCATCAGGTAGGAAGTAAACTTGTCGAACCAAATAAATAAATCGGACCACCCAAAGTCTTTAAAAAACGCACTTTCATTATTGACTTTAGCTAAATGCCTGAGTCATCGCAATTTCGATAATCTGAACAAAAGGGCGGTAAACAGGGATGATTCTTGATTTTTACTGATATTGCTTAAAATTGTTAAAGAGGGTCGGTGCTTAGGGTGGTCTTTGTTGAAGTAGGTTTAATGTCTACTTAGGAGCAAAATAAATATATTAATAAGTATTTATTTTGTGAAAAGCTTTTTTTTCCTTTTTATCCGACTTTGGCTAAGTTAAAAAGAGGGTAATGATACTACTACATACCAGAGATTTCGTATCTACCTAAGCATAGAATTCGTTTCTCGTTATTCCCCCAATTTCTTTCTTTAGTGTTATAAAAAAACTTTTTTACGGACTTATTTAAAGTTGTCAGTGGTAATCGCGTCAAGACCAGAGGGCTTATTGTCTAACGCACTCGCAATCGCAACCGGCTTCAAAGTGGAGCAATTGTTTTCATTTTGTATGCAGAAAAGGCTTCGATTTTCAAAATGAAAACGATCGTGGTTGCGAGTGCGTTAGACAATAAGCCCTCTGATTTTTATGTTAAAATACCTACATTGTGTTAAATACACACATAGGCACAAACCTTCCCGCCTTCATTCCCAGAGTGGGTTAGGCAGAGCAACAGAATAAATGCTTGTAAAATCTCATACCGGTACATCTTGTGGTGGTAGGAACTTGTGCAGGGTTCGTTCGGATCGCTACCACCATCTTATCTTTTAACCTACCACCAGCGGCCCGTTTCCCGAAGCTACAACTGCTACAAGTTACAAATTACAAGCGGAACTCTCATTCTAGCAAAAAAGTTGGAAAGAGACTTCCACTTGTAATTGGGCCATTCCACTTTTCGTTGTACATAAGTTTTAGCCACAGTCTCGCTAAACTTTTTTTTGTTTAATAAAACGGTAAAGTGTTGTTTGTTCTAACTTGAAACTCGAAAAGTGACGTAAATAAGCTAATATTTAAAATTATCCTTAGTCACAAAAAGTTATTTGTACTAACTTTAAAGTGAGTAACGCAGTTGCAGTTGATGTCCCCGCGTTTTCTATGGAAATAGTACAATTTACCAATGAGTTACCAATTTTTTTCAATGATAATTTTGTAATTGAATAGTTTTTTGTTTTGAATCCGTTAAACTGAAACATTCTAGGTTCATGTTATTTATTTATACGCGGGTTCATAATTTGGTACACTTTTTATCGGAGGATAACCAAAGTGTACGTTGAAAAGTAGAATGGCCCAATTTGTAACTTGTAGCTTTGTGAAACGGGCCACAAGCAGCCATATTCGCATTGTTATGTTCCGATATGGGGATAACACAACACAAGGGTGAAATGAATAGCATATAGAGGCATTCCATCTTAGTCCTCAGGGTCAGCAACGCATTTGCAGTAGTAGGGTTGCAGTTTTAAAATCTTGAGAATGCTATTATTGTCTATGCGTTTGAAACCCTACTTACTATTAAGTGGCCTGTGTGATAGTGTCGCTATTCTGCCTTAAAAAATAAAAATAATGACCGCTAGGGTTGAAATTCAAGTAAGTAAGCAATACCTTTCGATTAAAAGTTAAAATGTTAAGTACTAGGTCAGCGACCCGATTACATGTTGGTAGGTAGGTACTGTAAGAGTTAACTTCTGATTAACTCAAGTAGGTAGGTAAATTTATTGGGAGCCCGTTGTTTCCCATTTCTTTTTTGGTCATAATGCAATGCATAATACAATTAGTCAACATTTTTATATCGCTAGCACCGTAAACTTTTTAGAATTCCTTAAACATCTTACATGTAGGCTAGGTTAGATATCGTTTGATTCATAAAAATCCTGAAAAGTAACAATCTTAAAAACATACGTTTTGACTTGCGATAAATATGACCTAAAACACATTATGAATAAAAAGTATTATGGCAAAAATAATATAGAGCAACATTTATTAAGTATTTATAATTCTTTAACCGTTGTAAAAATAATCTCAGCCAATTCAATAAAATATAAACCTAAACCTCATTAAAATGTACAATGTTATCAGAACCTAGTTCGGAGTTTTGAAGTGCACTATGGGTGTAATGGCTGTAATGCAATAACGATACCGATAAAGATTAGGAGTATGGCTTTCGCTATCTTTATGAGGCATGATAACGTTATGTTCGTAGAGTACTGTTACCCTAATTAGGAGTAAAGTTTTCAAGAGAAAGATTGAATGTGTGCAGTATACGTACCTATTTAACTAGAACTTACTTAATACTCAATACTCGATATCTACAAAGGTGGAAATGTATGTATATCAATGTTTCATTATGAACCCTGTTGGGTACAAGAAAATTGTAAAGAGGGATTCATGACTTAAAATTTTAATAATATGAATCGGCTTCAATAATATCTAGTATTTTAAGGTAATACATACATACATACTGTACTGGACCAGAGGGGTAGCCCCTGTCAGAATTATAAAAGTTAAATTTATTTTTAAAATTTAACTGGCCAGTGATGTGTCTAGTTTGTAGGACCCAAGTCAAAATCGTTGTGATATATAGTTAAGCATATTAGTAGTAACGCCAAGATTCCGTAGGCGAGATTGAGAGAAACTAAGTCAATTAGTTTAAAAGATAGGCTCGTGGAAAAGGATTTCAAATAGGATTATTGGTAAATACCGGTTATCGATCATTGGTTAATATTGTTTATCGGATATCGTCTAGAAGTGTTCATTGCCTAAATAAGTTCACATTCAGATAGCTGACTTTTCTGGTAAAGGTAGGGCCCCACCCCGCCCATACCCGTGGGCGCGGCTCCAGACGGGATACCCTCCGCCAGCCTGCCTTCGGTCAGTCTAGGGGATAGCTCATTACGTCCTCTTGTCAGTCCGTCGCAGTGCCGGTGTGCAAAGGGACTAGAGGGCCCGCGCAACTAATGTAGACACTCCTAAGGCAGGATTTCCCCTAACGCCTAATAATTTATACGGAGTGACTACCCTATGTTCCTACCCCATTGTGTCCTCGACCACCTCAAGCCCCGCGAGTGTGTGTGTAGGTTCGTGCCGTGGTGCCTGGAGACGGCGTAGCAAACCAAGAATGGCGAGGGCCTCCCTCCCCTTTCGTGCCCTGCCAGGACACCCGATCCTCACGCGCTCTGCATTACGCATCGCTTAACCGAGTCCCCACGAACCGACATGAGAGCCGGGAGTAGAAGGCAGTTGCCGAGCTAAACTCGCAGGAGTCCTTACCAGACATGGGATCATAAAAACCCAAGCAGCAAGGCACCTCAACTAACCAACGTCTTTCGGTCAGAGGTGATATCGGCCCCTGGCAACCACACTGGCTTGGCCCTCGGGGACCCCAATATACTTTTGAAATCTAAGTGCCTCGACATCTCTACGCACCGACACGACTTGTTCAGTCTGTATCGGTACTTTGTAAAGTGTCACTGCTCGCAATCCGAAGTCCAAGGCACTTATTCCCTGTAAATTGGTAGCCCCGTCTGTGCCCGAGGATAGCAATCTCTCCGAGCATAAACTTCCTCCGACCCGGATAGTTTATGATCGAGGTGGCCGAACTCTACTTTAATATCTTCACAATAACAGGCAATCTAAGCAGACTAGGACACAATAGCATCTTTGAACCGAGCTAAGGGCCGAGAGGAACAAGAACATTACTAGGCCAAAAGGTTTGGGAAACTTTGGAAAAACATCATTAATCTAGTGAACTCAATTTAAACAATGGACTCCCGAAGACTACGCCGCGCGGAGCTACCAAGCGCACAAGTCAGATTCAATCTCGTGGTCCCGGTGAAATCCTCTTCCATTTCGTATTAGTTCGTGGGTCACGTTAATAAAATATGTGAATTTATTACCTTAGTCTCTTTCGTTAAATAGTATTTTAAATCCCGTGAAGAATTATTATTCCGTACGTTGAAATGCTCCTTTTCGGACAAACACGCCTACGCGACTCCACTGCCTAGAGTTCCGTTGTATTTTGTTTGAATTTAAATCCTTTTCTTTTATTTGGTTTTGTTTCGAAAAGCCGTCAAATTTAAAATAAGTCATTTTTTTTAAAAAAGGTAAATCACAATAAAAAAAAAATCAGAGTAAATAATGAACACAATAGGTGTTCCTACAAGAACCGCCTTGTTAAGAGTGAATATATTTTCCACGTCAAAATATGTTCACTCTTCCGACAGGAATTCAATATTTGAATTTGACGTCTGTATGACAGACATTGTCGACTCGCGGCCTTTGTACCTACTACTACGGATCTACAATCAACCAATATGGCCGATGAAAGAGAGGGGGAACTTAGCTCTGGACTTCAGGTCAAGGCCGCGGTGACGTAGGCCCGCCTGCGACACTCCCGTTCCTCCGCAGATCATGGCGTCACGACCAGCAACGCTCTTGCCGGATAAGCTCGTGCGCATGTACATAAAAATAAAAACGCATCAATTCACATTCGATACTGCCCTAGTCTCCCGCCCAATTCCCACACTATTCTAAGTACTACTCTTCGACATCACACAACATTCACTCACCGATTCAACACTCTTCCATTCCCCTTTCTCTCCAACCACACACGTCCGCGCACTCCAAACACCAAAAGCCGGAAGCCGGGACCCGCCGAGACTTCACTCCCGGTCCCTGGAACTTAAGATAGAACGAGCAGAAACAGGCACACTTATGCAACACTATCACCTCTTCAACACTCGCACTCTGTCTCGTAGCTCGCAGGCCAGTCGGCCTGCGGTCAAAACTCACGACTGACGAATCCGCGCTCATCTTGCCTATTTTACTTAGTATTGTCCTAGGGGGGTCCGAATTATCACACGCGGCGCTCTCTAATTTGTTTCACTCGTCTTTAAAGATTTTAATTTTATTTTCTAGGTTTTTGAATTTTAGATCAACCAAATTTCCGACCGTCACTCCCCCACGCTTCCTTGACAACCCCCAAATATCCCCTTCCTAACCGGCCAGTACGCTAAAGCGCCTAAGCCTTATTTTAAGGCTGCTTCACACCGTGGGTCAGCACAATTCCCCCCTTAAATATTGGCGATATTCAACGGAGCCGAGATTTAATTCCTCTACACAATTTCTCACCCACAGTCAGCAGCCTTAAACTAAGGTTGCCTTTCCTGTCTCCAACAACACAACTTTCCTCTCTTCCTCAACCAGACTTAGACGCTTACTACTATTCGCCCTTCCCCCCAAGACTTCATTCCCCCTTTACAGTGCCCCCCCCTGAACTAGACTACCGCTACCACTACGAATTCAAAACCCAACCTTCCCCCCAAGGCTTCATTCCCCTTTTACAGTGTCCCCCCCAAACTAGACTACCGCTACCACTACGAATTCAAAACCATCGGTGGATTAAGACATTTATTCTTTTTATATCCAAAATCAATAACAACACCAAGATAGCCACCAAATACTCAAATGACCTAATGCCAATTCATAATACACAACAAAATACCCCACACTCATCGCATCTGCATGGAAATCCACACCCAATATCATTTCCCTAAGATAACTT
Organism: Acleris cristana; assembly: GCA_948252455.1. Lineage (NCBI taxonomy): Eukaryota > Metazoa > Arthropoda > Insecta > Lepidoptera > Tortricidae > Acleris > Acleris cristana. The sequence continues at coordinate 12,989,943 of OX411780.1, forward strand.
CTAAATTTCCAACTATTTCCCCAACCTCCTCAGTCTAACTATAATATCGCGCCAAATGGACTGCATTAAACACTCCTTTCTCCTGTAGTGTCTCAGGGTACACCAGCAAGTAAACATTGTCATACTGTCTCGCGGCCACCCTATATGGGCCCTCATAGACCAGCTCAAACTTCTTCGTTATTCCCCTCATTGAATCCGACTTATTTAGTCTTCGCAACTTGACCAAATCTCCTATTTGGTACTGAACCAATTTATGAGTCAAGTCAAACCTAGTCTTCCTCTGTTGACTAGCCACATGCAAATTAACCCTAGCTTGCTCCCGAATCTCATCAACACTCCTATCACCCACAAGGTAGGGCAACCGAGTATCAATCGATAACCGGGTCGCTCTACCAAAGAGAACTTCATTCGGTGCAAAACCCGTACTTAAATGAAGTGTGTTGTTATACAACTCCTCAATCTTCCCTAACCATAAACCCCAATTTCTATGTCCCTCTTGACAATATATTCGAAAGAATTTGTCTAATTCTTTGTTGACCCGTTCCGTCGTGTTCGGCCTAGGATTCCTAATAGTTGTATATATAGCCTTAACTCCCATATCCCGCAATCCTAGCTTCCACGTATTCCCTATAAACTGTTTTCCATTATCAGTCATTACAGTCTTCGGCCTTATAGTCGCAGTAAAGTTTCGCATTTTAGCAACCGCTGCCCTAGCCGTGGCCACCCTTAAACCATATAACTCTATATATTTAGTAAAAGAATCCTGTATAACAAATATATACGTGATCCCCCCTCTAGACGCCGGTAAAGGCCCATAAAAATCCGCCATAACCAAATCCCCAGGGTTTCCGGTTACAATTGGATTACACGCCCCGACATATTTAACATTATCCACCTTTGATAGTTGGCAGATGTGACAACACCTAACGAACTTCCCTATCATCTTCTTCATCCCTAACCAATAGATTCTTTCCTTCAAATACTTGGTCATCTTATAAATTCCCAAATGTCCTAGCTCCAAATGAACTTGTCTGCACACCTCAGTCTGCAAAGCTTCTGGCAAATATAATACCCTAACGTCATTGTTATGTCTTTTGACATAAAGGACCCCATCATTAATCGAACAACGGTTTGCTATCCTAGTCAACCTATCATTACTCCCCCTCTCCACTTGCTCTAACACGCGCTCTTTAATGCCCTTAGCTACATTATCCATGTCCTGGAACTGGACCATCTGTTCTAATTTAGCCTCTAGTTCCACATTATTTTGTACCCCCATATACATTATTGCTGGACACCAGATCTTCCCCTCTTGTACCTCACCATCATTTGGAAACCTAGACAAAATGTCTACCCCCTCGTTTTCAATCCCCCTAACATGCTCTATTGTATATCTGAATTGTTCTAGATAGAGTATCCACCTAGTGATTCGACTATTAAATAATCTTATATTCTTCACAAACACTAAGGCTTTATGATCTGTCCTAATAACTAACTCAGCCCCCCTTAAGTACGTCTCGAATTTCCTGACCCCATAAATAATAGCCCAGAGCTCCTGTTCTGTAACAGTCCACCTCAATTCTGCCCCCCTTAGCGACCTACTGCAAAAGCTCAAAATCCGCTTATTACCCTCGTCATCATACTGATATAACTCCCCTGCAATTCCCACTCCCGAGCTATCTGTCTGTAAATAATAAGTCTTACACACATCCGGGTGCGATACTGCGATAGCATTATGGTCGTGGTAAGTTCCTGTTTCAACCCCTTAAACGCCTCCTCTAACTCTACATCCCAACACCAACACTGTCCCTTCTTTAATAATCGTGTCAACGGTATAATCAAGGTACTATAATTCGGGATAAACTTTCGATAGTAGTTACATAATCCTAAAAATGCCCGCACATGCTTCACCCTTTTCGGGGTCGGGAAATCTTGTATCGATTTATCCTTGTTCGGATCGGTCCGAATACCCTCTGTGGAAACTATATGCCCCAACATTTTAACTTCCCGACAGGCAAATTTACATTTTTCCAAATTACACGTTAACCCTGCCCTTTCCAGTCGCTCCAAAACTTTATCTAACTGCTCTAAATGTTCTTCCCAGTCCCCATTCGTTAGTATAGCTAGGTCATCTAAATAGTTTACACAAAAGCCCCTCACCCCTAGTCCCAACACTACATCCATAGCCCGACTAAAGCTCCCTACTGATGTTTTAAACCCTGTGGCAACACGTTATACATATAAGATTTCCCATTAACAGTAAACCCCGTGTACTGTTTACTCTCTTCTGATATCGGAATCTGAAAATATGCATTATTCAAATCTACAATAGTTATGAATTTAACCCCATGGAAGGCATTTAGCACATCTATCTGCAATGGTGGCGCTTCTGACTCTGCCACCATGTACTTATTAATTTCCCTAGCGTCTAACAGGATCCGAATAGAACCATCCGCTTTGTTTGTATACGTCAAGGGGCTACTATAAGGCGTCGCCCCTCTCGAAATAATACCCATGTCCACCATCTCGCCTAATTTCGTATCTATTTTACCTCGATATGCATAAGGAATAGGGTACGACCTATTTATTCGCGGGATGTGTTCATGCATCCTTATATGGTGGACATAACAATTCGCCCTACCAATTTGTCTCGTGAATACTACTCTATGTTTCTCTAAAACTTGCCCTAGCGCCACCCTCATACTATCGGTCAACTTTATCCCAACATTAATTTTATCTAAAAAGGCCTCACTACCTCGGGCGGAGCCTCCTATATCACCCCGACCTGCTCGCAACACACTAACATTAACACTTTCCTGCTTTTCGTTAGTAAACGGCACATTAACCTCCCCCTCATTACCCCTCAAGGTTAAAGACCTAGGACTTTGCAAGCTAATGACTGCATTATGAGAAAGTAACCAGTCGAAACCTAAAATCACGGGCACAACTAACCTAGGGACTACCAACAACCCTGTATCGAAACCTACTCCCTGAATTTTTAGTTCTATAGATGTTAGTTGCTGTATTCGCAAACTCTTCTGTCCTACCGCCCCCCTAATCTGTATAGGCTTCACTGGTAGCGAGGGAAATTTTGTGTCTTTAGTAACTTGCAAGGAGTCAAACAATTCTTCCGAAATACAACTTACCTCGCTCCCAGTATCTACCAGACCACGTACCGTGACCTCTAATATTTCAATGACAATTTCTGCCTTAACCTTATCCCCCAACTCATCAAAAGATACCTCTTCGTCAAACAATGACGCCGTAACAAAGGTTTGTATGTTTTCGGAGACTCGGGGTCGGCCTAATAGATCAGGAGAAAGGTTTGGGAAAGAATCTAAATTTATCATTTCCTGCTTCCCTGAACCCTTGGCCACAAAACCAATTCCACAACGTTCGAAGCCTCTCCTTGTTTTATTTACTGATATGGGGTATCGATTTCCACGTCCACTTCTCCCTAACCCTAGCCCCGGTATCCATAAAATCAATCTTAAAGTCCTCTTCAGTTCTCCAGCGATCCTCGTAAATCCTGGCCCATTCTGGATTTGATCCTGCGGCTCTCTCACTCTTCCTTTATGTAACATTCGTTGTAAAACGTTAGCCCATCTTTTAGGCTCTTCTACCATTCATGGAAACAATTTAGTCCCGTTCTACTTTTGCCATTTCTGTATTGGTTTCTCTCGATTGGAATAGTAAACGCCGTATTTCCTCCTTTTATCATCTTGACGCGTCCCAGTCTTCAAGTATCGCAGTTTATAAAACTATCACGCAACCCTATTCCCTTTCGAAGTAGAGCACAAACAACATTGACCGGGGTAAATAATTCAGATAAACTAAACTAACCTTTACTTGCTCGGAGGGCAATCCGACCAAAAATCGAGGCTCCGCATTGCGGGGCCCTATCGGTTTTAGCGCGAGACCGAGTATGCAAAGCAACGACGAGGTCGTAAAGGCCCTGCCCGGAAGGTAAGGCACCCAAAAATAGGAGCTCCGCATCGCGGGGACCTGCTGGATCTAACGCGAAAACAAGTATGTCAAGGCGACGACAAGGTCGTAGAAGCCTTGCCCGATGGGTAAGTCACCCAAAAATAGGAGCTCCGCATTGCGGGGCTCAACGGTTCCAACGCACGCTATCTTTTCTTTCCCTCAATCTACTTGGCACCTACGTATCCTGGGCACGCGGCATCAATTGTACTGGACCAGAGGGGTAGCCCCTGTCAGAATTATAAAAGTTAAATTTATTTTTAAAATTTAACTGGCCAGTGATGTGTCTAGTTTGTAGGACCCAAGTCAAAATCGTTGTGATATATAGTTAAGCATATTAGTAGTAACGCCAAGATTCCGTAGGCGAGATTGAGAGAAACTAAGTCAATTAGTTTAAAAGATAGGCTCGTGGAAAAGGATTTCAAATAGGATTATTGGTAAATACCGGTTATCGATCATTGGTTAATATTGTTTATCGGATATCGTCTAGAAGTGTTCATTGCCTAAATAAGTTCACATTCAGATAGCTGACTTTTCTGGTAAAGGTAGGGCCCCACCCCGCCCATACCCGTGGGCGCGGCTCCAGACGGGATACCCTCCGCCAGCCTGCCTTCGGTCAGTCTAGGGGATAGCTCATTACGTCCTCTTGTCAGTCCGTCGCAGTACCGGTGTGCAAAGGGACTAGAGGGCCCGCGCAACTAATGTAGACACTCCTAAGGCAGGATTTCCCCTAACGCCTAATAATTTATACGGAGTGACTACCCTATGTTCCTACCCCATTGTGTCCTCGACCACCTCAAGCCCCGCGAGTGTGTGTGTAGGTTCGTGCCGTGGTGCCTGGAGACGGCGTATGTAACCCTCCCTACAATAACTCGTCTTTGCTCTTAGTACCTATGTACCTAAAAAAACTTAAAGCTTATTAAACTCTGAAACTGAAAGCTGTAAAACTATGTAAAGCTACTATTAACTTCCTGCCTTTAAATATAAAGAGTAAGAATGAATAAATAATATTGAATTGGCCATATGATCGTCTAGTGTCTAGGAACCTACATTGTGAACCCGTTATAAATAGTAACCTAAGAACTTTTCGTGCATATAAGATTTGGTACAGTTACATGAATATAGCCTAATCCTTTAGCCTACAAAATTAAGTGAGAAATGAAGTGGAGTAATAAAGTGAATGATAATTAGTCTTATAACAAATAAAGGTCAGTCAAAGTCTTTAGGTCTATTTAGTGATTGTTAGCTAGGAACTGGAAAGTATGCTTAAGGCATTTTATTTTGCGCCTATGGTCAGAGCCCATGACTCCCCGCTCATGACTGTGGGACTCGTCTACCAGACTGGACATCCCTCCAGCGCTACAAATCTTTTCTTTCCAGGAGGGACATTGATTTTACAGTCTTTGTCAGTTGTTAATAATAGTTTAGTCAGTGATAGTCTGTCATCAGTTACCAAAGGACAAGAGGAGATATTCAAAAAGCTCCTTACTCCATTGCAGGAGAGAAATATAAAATAATAGTCATATGGTATTGTATGTAAATCATGTTAAACTTACTAGGAGCTGAATTATTAACATGTCAAAGTTGAACTGTCAGGATGTAGATAGTGATGGTAAGTAGTCATATGAGACCAAGTTTATGAAGCTTGAGTTAATATCAATTCACTGCAATTTCTATGAAGAGTCCAGTTTTAAATATAACAATGGTAATTCCTTAAAATGATTATGAATCTTTCTAGTCATGATGAATGCTGGTTTTAATGATGATTTCAATCATAATTTGTAGATATTTGATGAAGCATGTTCCCGTAGGAATGGGTTTGTGGTTCCAACTGCTCACAGACTATAAGGCCGGTTTACCCTTGAGTAATACCAGGCAGGGTACATAACCCATAGTGTAAACAGAGAAATCACTCGAAGTAAAATATTCAATATAGGTTGAGAGAAATCAGTCAATCTCTTATAGGATCATTCATTGTTGAAGTATAAATGGCTATCTGCCATAGACTAGAAATAATCATGTATCATTAGCTTACTTTGCTCAAGCTTTAGGTATACTGGAACTGTTGTATGTAATGAACAATCTGTTTCATTGATGTTATTTACAAATTGCAGCTTACTTTGCTCAAGCTGTTTTGTTGATATTATAACTTGTCAGAAATTGTATCTGTACTAAATATTCATTTTATTTTTTTGAAGGGGATTCCAGTTCACAAAGTCTCAATTAAACATTTGTAACGTAGATTTGAAGGTATAGTAAAGCTTTCCAGTCTTGATACTATTTTATATTTTTAAGTACATTTACTAGAAGGAGTGACCTCGGTCATTGTAGTGCATGTTCTTATGCATAAATTCCCGTAGGAATGACAAATGAAATTACAATACAGGGACTAGCCGGTGCCCGTAGACAGTGACGGCAGAGTCGTAACTCAGTATGTAAAGTAAATCACTGCCCAGAAGATCAAATGAGGGAAGACAGTCCAACTCATAAATATGACTTTGAAATTTAATATTGAACGCTGATTGTCTGCTAAAGACTAGAAATATTTACTTTCTGATAAGCTTGCTTGATCATTATTGGTTAAGTCAATGTTAAATTGATTTACAATAAACTGAAATCTCCTTAGGGCAAAATAGATAGGTATGGGAATAAATAGTATATTCCCCAGATTCTTTAGTTATAGCGGATAACATATTTAATTTAAACTTCCTACAACTTTCCCTATATAGTAGTGGTATAGGACCAAACACGGATGAGTTTAAAATATTATTTCAATTCCCAAGTACCTACATACCTAGTTGAAATCCTACTGGTTTTAATTCCTAGTTCCTTACTTTCCCTACATTGAAGCTACCCTATCCTACTGATATGGCCTATTCTGCTTGCTATACCTAAGGGCTTACCTCACCCGGTAATTAGCTAGGTCCCTAGGGAATCTGGAAAGTTCAGCTGAGTCGGCTGAGAAGGCAACCTAAACGCTCGTGTTGTGTTTACCTCCCCCCTCACTTTTGTTGAACCGTAGTTCTCAGGGACAGTGAGAGTAAGGCGCCCTATTGTGTGGTTTAGTATATATAAATAATAATATATTTATCGGGACCCAGGCTCAACTCCAATAAAGCTTCCGTGAGTGCGCGCCGGCATGCCATCTATTGTGGACCTCACTTGTTCTTTAAAGGCTGACATTGAGACTAAGTAGGCACTTCTTCGGATGTCTATGTTGGTAAAGAGACATCCGGGCTTGCCCAAGGCTCTTTTAGACTCTAATAGTTCCAAATCGGAGGCTCCGTTAGGCTTCCTCGGACTTGTCAGACATTTACTAGTGGTAGCCTGATCACTGTTCTGGTACAAATGTATGCTAGTCTAGCTTAACACAACAATAAATTCCCCACTATACAAGGAATATTTTTTAAAACAGCTAATTAATATAAAGTACCAGACACAAATGATAACCAACCCAAAACTTCTGAAAAGTACACAGAAAGGATTAAATAACACAAAACAAATAAAATCAATTAAAATTCACGCAGTAAAGTTAATAAAAACAGTTGTCTCACCAAAATACCCAGATTAATAATATTTATCTAAAAACCCGATCCCTGTCGACTGAAGTAGCCCTAGAATACAAAATCTCTATACTAATGTGCTAACCCCAATCGTCCCCTATCATACATAAAAATACGGAGCTTTCACGTTGTATTTCCCTTACATGACAAGAGACAATTCCCCCCCAGAATAAGTATTAGGTACCTATACCCTAAGTAAACTTTTCCCTAAAACCTCGCGAATCGAATTTTAATAAATTGTAACTAAAACCCATTTTATAAAATACCAATATAACTTAACTTCAATAATTAACCTGACTACCTACACCGCAATAACCGTATACTACAGAACCGCAGGTAAATTAACGTGAATCTCACGTGAAACGTTAACTCTACGCTATGTCTCCCGACGCCGACGAATATCTACACGACTCCGCAATATTCCCTACATGAACTGAACTAGAATCACTAATAAATAACACAACGAACGATGGTTGATGTAAGGCTGCTACGCGACGTATTTTAATTTACCTAACACCCTTAACCGGTCCGCAAATACTAAACTGTAACTAGTAAGCTAAATATCACTGCTATAATAATAAAAGAAGTTATATTGTTAACGTAACGCACTTCTCCTATATGTAAAATACCGGGAAATATATAACCGTAATCTACACAGAAGGATGTAACGATCCACAATACACGAACACGATAACACGATATAAAAACCAAAGTAAATTATCACGGATAAACATACCGTAAATATAAATTATACGTAACGAGTATAGCTATGTATCGAGCGAGAGAGACCTAGCCTAACCGCCTAGTTGTTCCTTGTTCGAAGTCCCGCGCTAAGTGTCCGTCCCCCGTCCTTCCAACTTTCCTTTACCCCTCCCTTTTTGGTTGAATTCAATATCCAACGTTTTCCACAGTGTGTTATTTCCTACAATTTCGTCCTCAATCCTGCAATTTTGATCCTTATATACCCCATATAGAGTGCATTTCATAAACTGTTTGTTCTCTTTCTCTTTCTGTTGTATAGCGTCACTCCTCACACGGACATGTCGCCAAGCCATGTTACGTATTTTCGTCTCGCTTAATCTAAAATAAACTCTAATACGCTTCTACATAAGGTTTATTTACCAATTTCCGCACTTAATTATATAAGTAACCAATCCTGACACTTAAGATTGATCCTTACGCTGACAATATAAGATACATTTCTCTTCGCTTTTATTTTTCCATTTTTACGTTAGTTAAGGTAACTGCACGTTTCCCCGAACATCCCTTTGGTGAATTGGACAAGCCAACCGTGTGGATCACATAAAGTGAATAAATTAGGAAAATACTTTTTAGACGTAATAGCTTCTGTATAAATACAAATCTATCATTATTATAGAACCATTGTTTAGTCTTAAATAGATACATCCATCCCTTGCCTGAAGCCCGTATTAATGCCATAAATTCGGTAAATAATTATTATATTTTAAAAGAAGTTTACAAAAGAATTACCTAGTTCATTAATGCTAGGTAATTACTCATAAAATTTAATATAGTTTAAGTTATTGGGAAAGCATAGTACTGAATAAAAATAGTTCATGATCATTCAGTATAAAAATAATTACATAACTTGCACTTTCCCCTGACTCCTAATGCTATTTGTTGAATCGTTCTAGCAAAATAACGTTGATACTTCATCGATTTATCATTGTTGTCAATTCCTATAAACATTACTGCACTAAATCACTTAATTGAGCAGAACACAAAACTTAATTAAATACCGCGTTGTAGAAGGGATAAGTTCCTGTGTAGCAGAAGTAAAATGTCATCTAATATAAACTCTACTAATAGTTTCACAATAGAGGAAGGTCGGCAATATGGTAGGTTCTGTGAATTGTACGTTTACCCCAATCTCGTCGAAACAGCGCCATCTCGTCTCGCCAACTCGATTAATAGCTCTAGAATACAAAGGCAGCGCCGGCGTCAAATCGTCGCGGCGCCTGTGCAGTGAGCGCTCTAGATCAAAATAGTATTAACTCAAAAATTTGCTAGTCTTGTTTCAAGTTTATTGAAGTTGTAATAAGGTTGATTTTAGAATACAGTCGTATTTCGAACTGTCACCGTTCCGATCCAACAGTGCAATATGTAATTCCATCCCGTTTCTATACATCAATAATCTTTGTTTTTAGTTTGATATTTTAAATCTGTTCCGTAATTGTTCATGAGATTCTGTTTAGCTCGCGTTCTTACGTGCAAGATACAAAAACGCCCTTATTATCATAGCAGTAAGGTTGTATTTCGAGATTAAATTTTTTGTCATTACACTTGATTATAAATAGTAATTTGGATATGAAGTTATAATATAACGAATATAATTTTTATACTAAGCTTTAATGTATAATGTTATTTTTTCTCTCGTTAGAGCCTAAATTGAAATGAATTATATAGTTGCGAATTAAACGGGCATATCTGATCCGTTACACGTAGCAAACCAAGAATGGCGAGGGCCTCCCTCCCCTTTCGTGCCCTGCCAGGACACCCGATCCTCACGCGCTCTGCATTACGCATCGCTTAACCGAGTCCCCACGAACCGACATGAGAGCCGGGAGTAGAAGGCAGTTGCCGAGCTAAACTCGCAGGAGTCCTTACCAGACATGGGATCATAAAAACCCAAGCAGCAAGGCACCTCAACTAACCAACGTCTTTCGGTCAGAGGTGATATCGGCCCCTGGCAACCACACTGGCTTGGCCCTCGGGGACCCCAATATACTTTTGAAATCTAAGTGCCTCGACATCTCTACGCACCGACACGACTTGTTCAGTCTGTATCGGTACTTTGTAAAGTGTCACTGCTCGCAATCCGAAGTCCAAGGCACTTATTCCCTGTAAATTGGTAGCCCCGTCTGTGCCCGAGGATAGCAATCTCTCCGAGCATAAACTTCCTCCGACCCGGATAGTTTATGATCGAGGTGGCCGAACTCTACTTTAATATCTTCACAATAACAGGCAATCTAAGCAGACTAGGACACAATAGCATCTTTGAACCGAGCTAAGGGCCGAGAGGAACAAGAACATTACTAGGCCAAAAGGTTTGGGAAACTTTGGAAAAACATCATTAATCTAGTGAACTCAATTTAAACAATGGACTCCCGAAGACTACGCCGCGCGGAGCTACCAAGCGCACAAGTCAGATTCAATCTCGTGGTCCCGGTGAAATCCTCTTCCATTTCGTATTAGTTCGTGGGTCACGTTAATAAAATATGTGAATTTATTACCTTAGTCTCTTTCGTTAAATAGTATTTTAAATCCCGTGAAGAATTATTATTCCGTACGTTGAAATGCTCCTTTTCGGACAAACACGCCTACGCGACTCCACTGCCTAGAGTTCCGTTGTATTTTGTTTGAATTTAAATCCTTTTCTTTTATTTGGTTTTGTTTCGAAAAGCCGTCAAATTTAAAATAAGTCATTTTTTTTAAAAAAGGTAAATCACAATTAAAAAAAAATCAGAGTAAATAATGAACACAATAGGTGTTCCTACAAGAACCGCCTTGTTAAGAGTGAATATATTTTCCACGTCAAAATATGTTCACTCTTCCGACAGGAATTCAATATTTGAATTTGACGTCTGTATGACAGACATTGTCGACTCGCGGCCTTTGTACCTACTACTACGGATCTACAATCAACCAATATGGCCGATGAAAGAGAGGGGGAACTTAGCTCTGGACTTCAGGTCAAGGCCGCGGTGACGTAGGCCCGCCTGCGACACTCCCGTTCCTCCGCAGATCATGGCGTCACGACCAGCAACGCTCTTGCCGGATAAGCTCGTGCGCATGTACATAAAAATAAAAACGCATCAATTCACATTCGATACTGCCCTAGTCTCCCGCCCAATTCCCACACTATTCTAAGTACTACTCTTCGACATCACACAACATTCACTCACCGATTCAACACTCTTCCATTCCCCTTTCTCTCCAACCACACACGTCCGCGCACTCCAAACACCAAAAGCCGGAAGCCGGGACCCGCCGAGACTTCACTCCCGGTCCCTGGAACTTAAGATAGAACGAGCAGAAACAGGCACACTTATGCAACACTATCACCTCTTCAACACTCGCACTCTGTCTCGTAGCTCGCAGGCCAGTCGGCCTGCGGTCAAAACTCACGACTGACGAATCCGCGCTCATCTTGCCTATTTTACTTAGTATTGTCCTAGGGGGGTCCGAATTATCACACGCGGCGCTCTCTAATTTGTTTCACTCGTCTTTAAAGATTTTAATTTTATTTTCTAGGTTTTTGAATTTTAGATCAACCAAATTTCCGACCGTCACTCCCCCACGCTTCCTTGACAACCCCCAAATATCCCCTTCCTAACCGGCCAGTACGCTAAAGCGCCTAAGCCTTATTTTAAGGCTGCTTCACACCGTGGGTCAGCACAATACCTTCACGCCTGTCTCCCAATGGGGTAGGCAGAGACTATGGAACGCCAGGTGCACCGGTCTAAACATACAACTTTCGCTTCTTCTACATTCATCAATCTCTTCATGCACGAACGTCGGTTTCGGGTGCTTTTGATTTGGCCCTTATTCAGTACATCGCGAATCTGATCACCGTACGTCCGTCTAGGACGTCTCCTACCAACATCTCCGCTCACTCCCGCTCGCCATATCTCTTTCGTAACTCCTTTATTTTATTGTATTGTATTTGTTTCTTGTCATACTATCTAAGTTAGATTGGGGTACTTTTTTTGTCATTATGTAAGGTCCGAATGAGATGAGTTTAAATGGGAAGGTAGTAAGATACATTTAAATGTTTATGGTGTACACACGCATCATACGAATCCAACTTAACCTAACACTAATGGTGAGCTAAATCTTAAACCCGAATCTCATTGGTTCTTAGACTTCCTAGATGAGAAAGTTTCCACTCTATACGATGGGTGTCGATGAAAATGTGGTAGTACCTAGTAGATACTTGACGACAGCCAAATTTAAAATGACATGTTTAAAAAATATGTAAATCGACATGTTTTGTTTATAATTGTCTAGAAATTGAAGAGTAGATTCTAAAAACATATAATATTATAGTCTTATTATAAATAGGACGAGAAATAATCATTTAAACTCGGTAACTTATAATAGTTTCCATTCTCAGTTCATAGATGGCGGTAGCTGTCTTATAATGTTACATATTTTGTTATTCATTGTTTGTGAATGATGTATACTATAATAAAACTACCGAATTACTTTGAAGGCTAAGGTATTTAACTGTTAAAATCCATATTCAATTAACCGTACTAACCCTTAAATGTCATAATTTTGACAAAAATCCAAGATGAAGAATGTCTTCTGCATTACGTATTGTTTGCAAGGGATGTTAGTCGTTGGTTTTTAACCGACTTCAAAAAAGGAGGAGGTTATACGTTCCACTGTATGTTTTTTTTTTTTTATGTATGTTCACCGATTACTCCGTCAATTGTGGACCGATTTTAAAAATTCTTTTTTGGTTTGATAGGGTATATTTCCGAGGTGGTCCCATTGTCACCAAATCTGAATCTGATGAGGGGAGCAGTGAGGAATTGAGGGAACTCCTCAAATATTGTATGCAAACATATAGCGATTTTAGTATTTTTAGTAACAAGTGTAGCCTTTGCATTCAGAAAGTGTCACTAGTGGAACTGATTATGAAGACCAGAGATGGCCACCGGAACTCCTCAACGGTACCTATTTTAAGGGTGGCGATAAGATATCTCGATTAAGATAGTTGAGCGACTACAACGAAGAATATTTACTTGTTGAAATATGACTATGACTTTCCCGCGGCGTTGCTTGCGGCGCGCGTGAAATAACTTAAAGTTTAATAATCAACTAAGAAGTGGGACTACGTAACAGCGTATCTACTTATTATGATCACTAAAAAGTATAAAATAAAATAAATGTTTTAAAAAACAAAAAACCGCCTTCAAAATCGCGAAAAATAACTTCTTTAGAATTTTAGATACCTAATAGTTTAGTCCAACTGAAGTCGGTGACCACAATATTTTCAACAAAAAGCCGACATCAGTTGGACTAAACTATTAGGTATCTAAAATTCTAAAGAAGTTATTTTTCGCGATTTTGAAGGCGGTTTTTTTTTTTTAAACATTTATTTTTTAAATAACTTTAATATCACACTAAAAGGCAAGATGATTTTTACATTATGCCATCGTATAAGTTATAAGTTATAGTACCTACCTGAGGAAAGACAAAGAGACCGCAGTAAATGCGTTAAAATAGTCAGTTCTAATTGTATGTTACTAACCATAATGAAGATGTTAAGATCCTAGTTATTGTCTGCAATAACGTTTATTGCTTACGTTAAGACTACTATCAAGGTTAGATTTATCATTGCCTGGTTAGCTGATACAGATATCCAAGCAAAATAGACCCTCATGTCACAATGAAAGTGCTAAGACGCTTGTAAACGCCAGTCAATGTTTAGGCTGTATACCAGCGCGGTATAAACAATGAGTCGACAGTTCGCGGGCAGTATAACCCATTAGGTCCGCGGCGAGGGGGGGGGGTCTGTCGGAGCTCATTTCACGCCGGCAATCACCGACAAACGGCGGCCATGTCCGAGCATAGGGTTGCCACGGTAATTGGGATGCAGTTTTGTAATTAAGTATTTAATACACGAAGACAACGAGTTGATGTAATACGAATTTTATGAAGAGTCCCGATCTAGTACGCGACGTGTTAAGAAGATAGGGCCACCTCAAATAAAAATATACTAGCGTTACCTTCCATATAAAGCTAATGGTTCCGGTAAGTACGGATATTTGTGTGATGGTGAAGTATTCGATGTTTTCTACATATTTGAGTCTTTGTTTCTCTATATTTTTTATTATTCTCTAGTAACTATTACATATGCCTAAAGCTTAGAAATATTTCCAACTAGTAGTAGGAAATATGTTAATTTTGTGAAAATGTGCCTGTCAACATGATTAAAAAAGTTCCACAGGAAGTTTTTGTCGCGAGCGTTTGTAAACGAGCGACGTATGCTCTTGCGAGCGCAAGTAAACTAGGCAGGATTATTCTACTCGTGGAATTCCACCTAGCCTTTACGATGTCTTGATATATACGTAGGCGCAAAATCTGGTCACGTAGCAGCCAGGGCGACAGGCAGACAGGTGAAAAGCAGATACTTATTTCTTGGATTCGTATCAACATACGTTTATTATATTTTGAGTTAAGTTTAAGAATTGATTCGCGAGGATTTGTGGTGAGAAAATTCAAAGGTTTTTTTTTACAAATATGTATAATAAATTAAAATAATAATGAAACGGCTTTAAGAAAGTTAAATAAGTATGAAATATTCCTCAAGTTCAACTCTTTTGAAAAGAAAATGAGATAAAATCGCACAACAATCGGCGAACAAATTCAACATCAAATTGCGAACCAGCTTCTATTATAATTTATAAGATCGGTTAAAAAAGCCAGTGTTTGGTTCAATAATTGTGACAAAGCAAGCAGTCGTGTCGATGTATTTTTTCGAGACATGGGTGTTTTATTATACAACTTGTGTAACGTTATTCCCACGGTATTTTATTCTGGAATAAAACGTTTAATAAAGGTAATAGATTACCTTGATACAGAATCCATTCAGCCGTTTATGAGCAAACCAACAAACATCATCACAAAATTTTACATTTATTATAACAAATAATTTTAAGTTTAAATATATAATTAATAATAATAATTAATTGAATAAGTGGCAGCCCTACGAGGCAAGATCAAAAGCGGCGCCGGCGGCTTTGTCCGCCCGCCACTGGGGCGCGTCAACGCCGCATTAGGAAGCGTCCGCCCGGCTGATTGACCTAGCTCACCGCAATTGTTCTACGGTGGCCAGCCTTGTCAATAGTTTATATTCAAGACGTATACAGCAAGCTTACATGAAGTACAAGGATAGCATGAGTGTGGTTTTATCTAACTAGTGTCGTAAAAAAGGGATGTACTGAGAGTTGAACTTAAAGTTGTCAATGTTACGAAAGTTAAGTATAGAAAAAATATTAAATAAACGGAAAACTCATCTGCCATTGTTGAATTTGGACGTTGACTCTTGCAGTATAAGAACTAAGAAGAACTGAAAGTAATTTTTTTGCATGATAAATATCTCCAACACCGGACCGCATGATTATCTTGAACAAGACGGTTAAAGAAGGCAGTACACCTTACAGCATTAGAACTTTAAAGGCAAAGGTAGGTTACCCCCACGCAAATAACAATACCTCGCGCAAAATTCGTAAATTCGTTAAATCTACAAGAGGTTACGAAGAAACGGACATGAATAAAAAATTCCCAAAAAACATTGACTCTTTTGATAATCAGGTAAAACAGAGGGCTTATTGTCTAATGCACTCGCAATCACTATCGTTTTCATTTTGAAAATCGAAGGCTTGTCTACATACAAAATGAAAACAATTGCTCCACTTTGAAGCCGGTTGCCATTGCGAGTGCGTTAGACAATAGCCCCTCAGGTCTGGAATTGACACATGTATATGCTCGAAAGCTAACGTCAATCGTATACACATTTTTCTATTTCTGTAGTCATCTAAGGACGCAGAATAAAACTTGGCATGCAGATTATGATTTGTCCGTTTCTAATTTATCATGGACAAGAACTATCAACTTTATATTAGTTCCACAAAATAGTACCCACTGCATGCTAAGTTATTTTAAGCACCTATTGTTATTCTCTAATAAGCGAACTCTGTTCTTTTCTGAGGAATAAATATTTCTATAACTTATTTTATCAGACGTTTAACAAAAGAGAGCGATATATACGGAGCGAAAGTGAGTGGAAGGATCGGAAGGGGCCGCTCTAGACGTACTTTTTCGAATCAAATCAGAGAGATACTGGAAAAGGGCCGAATCTTAAGTACCCGAAACCGACGTGCGTGCATGACTCGATGTATGAATGTAGAAGAAGCGAAAGAGATTTGTCAGGATCGTAGTAGGTGGAAAGAAGTGGTCTCTGCCTACCCCACTGGGAAACAGGCGTGATTTAATTTATGTATGTATGCATTTTATCAGAATCCTAAATTTTGGTAACCTTACGTTGAATGAAACTTTCACGTATCTAATCCTGTTACCTTACTCTTGGAATATAATTGTCACCTCAGGAATCCTAGAACCAAGACTATAGATAGTGTAAGCCTTCAAACCGAGCTGCAGCTGCAAGTCGGAAGACCTTAATCTCCTTGCATTGTAGGATTACCCGAGCATCCCGGCAGCTAAACCAATCCTTGGTCTATTCTATTTCTGGACGGATGATTTTGTTAGCCTCTAGTGTAAAAAAAGGGGGTATTTGGGTTATGGTCTGTGTATCTGTGTATGCGTTTTCCCGTCATCGCCTAGGACCTCAGAAATAGGCGGGTCGATTTTTTCATTTAATATATATATAAAGTATTTTGAATTTTAAGATTTCTGAAGTCGGTGGTTCTGATCTAACTTCTATGAGAATTTGTGGGAACACACTAAGAACTATCAACTTATCAGTTCTGAAAGGGGTTTGTGTGCGGTCTTGTGGGAAGTTATTAGAATTACACAGTAGTATTAAAATAAACAATTGTCTAAACATTGAAGACTTATTGAACTTATTGAGATTGTTTTTTTCCATAAAAAGATTTTTGGATACAAGCAATATTTTTTTGTTCTTAAGTAATCATAATTTCATGAAAATCGGTTACGTCAATAACGAGTCATCCAGCTTTGAATTGTGTTTGTTAGTCCATCTTCCGTGTCAAAACAGAGCAACGAATGGACATATTTCTTAAGCAGATTGTAAAGTCAACTAAGTTTTAGTTTTGTGCTTGCTTTGTCATAAGCAACGAAGAGCGAGTCTACTTTTAACCAACTTGAAAATGACTGTGCCATTAAATTCAAGTGTCACTGACATTACAAGGTATTTTTATCACAGTGCACTATAGTTGTTATCCGCGGCTTTCCCCGTCTCCGCTAATCCAGACAAATCCGATAAGAACAAGCATAATGCTGACTCGCTTGCAGACTTAAGTGTGCTGATTGCAATGGCGGAATTCAGGGGTTTCGTTTCATTTTTAGGTCCTTTTTTTAAATTTGTAAAGGTTTGTTACAGCTTAACGTCTGAATTTATGTTTCTGTTTTTGCGGTTGAATGATCGATATGATATTTTCTGTTTTATTTAGCCTTTGATCTTTAATATTGATTGCTATTGTAATTGCTGCGAATATTTATTTTTGATCGAGATTCATGTTTGGTTCATATAACAAAATAACATACCTATATCATTATAATAGAGTAACATGCAGTGCAACTAGCTTGTCATTAAACTTATTGATCAAACAACAGTCCTGAAACCTTGAATAATTTAAAACCTTAAGTAGGTTATTGAACATCACAAAGGAAAATATCAATTGTTGAAGTTCAATTTCATCGTCAAGGTATCATTATACTGCTATTAAGCCATCAATCTATTCTTTAGTCCAGAGCTATCGATTGGCGTGGCGTGTCAGCCAGCGATCGCAATTTTAATGTCTGTCGCTCGATTTGTTCAGTTTAACTTGTATTCATTAACATTCGTTAAGCGTGTCTTTTGTTTCTTTTAAATGGATAATATTTATTGAATTACCCGAGGTTGTGTGATCTACTAGTTTAAGTTCGCTTCTGCACCGCGTTTTTTTGGAGCTTGATCGATTGTTTGGAACTGTATTAATTTATCTTAAGTGATTATGGAACTAGTTTGTGTTCACGCGCACCGTGGAACACTAGATCCTTGAATAGGGAATATTCATTACTTTTTTTCAATAAAAGCTGATTCATGAAACAAACAGTCGAGTTTTTTTTTAAATAGATATAATAATAACCGAGACATAAATTAACATGGAGCTCATATGGCCGCCTGTTACATGACGTCACAGGTCACAGTTCATATCGGATCTCTGTCTAATCGCTGTCTAATTAGCAGTTTAAAATGCATCTGTTTTTCGTATTTCTTGACCGATTTTAATTTTAATTTCACTTTTGTTGATCTCTTTTACAGTATTTTACGGCTATCATTTTTATAATAACAATAAAGAAACCAAATAGTGAAACCCTATTTCCTCGAATTCATATGTCTTGTCAAAAATGTTTCGGTATTGACAGCAACATCTTGTTTGAGCTCGAAGCCTTCTACTTGATATTATTTGAGGAAGAAAGAAGCGGCATTTTCACTTGTTTTACCCATCGGAAGGCTTTTGTTTGAATCTTAAAATAATTACGAAATATCTTATTTTAAAATAGTTTTTGCAAAGTTTTGTTTTAGCTTGGTTTTTATACTATATAAACTAGACAAGTGTTACTTAATGGCTTATAATTTATCATTTTCATACTTTAAACAAAAGTAAATGTAACATAAGCAAAACTAGACAGATAAGACAATCATGATGTTAACAGCAGTAAAAAAATGCAGAAGTTTTTGTGAAGGAATAGTAATAACAGCATTGTTTTACTGCCGTCAACATTCAAAAGCTTCATGATTGTCCAATGTGTGCCGGATTGACTTTTTATCTGCTTAATCAAGCTAGATAAAATAAAATAATCCTTATGTCACACAGAAATGGCACTTCAAACAGTCTTAAAAATTTAGTATTCCAATGCAAAGTCCATTAGACGTTACTGAAACGGACGTCAAATGTCAAAGAGCATCACAGCGGCGGTAAACGGGCAAACATTCAGCGCTCTGTGCGCGTCAACCACTATCTGAGGAAGTAGCACTGGCTGGCTCTCACTACTACGCGGAGGGCTTTAAAAGCTAGTAGAGGGGACGTGAAGTTTAAAACTTGGAGTTATATTTTAGTTTGAACCAGTTTTTTGAAGGTGAGTATAACAACAATTTTAGCTGACTGCCCTAGAAGGAGGGGTATGGTTTTTGCGTGTATGTAACGTGCCGCGTGCGGTGCAATGTGAAATGAAAAAAAAAGCCCAACATATGACAGATGCAAATGCTGGTTCAAATACTTAAGGAATTAGTGAAACTAAACAAGATGGAGTTTTTTTTTTGAAGATTAATTCCTTACAAATTCGCAACTATATTTTGTTGATGTCTAAATATCTGCATCTGAGGATTTATCTTACAAAGATCTTACTTTATCTCAAGTTTTTTTTATTTTATAAACGAAACTAGACGTATAACTTCTTGTCGTCACTATGTCTACGCTGGCGTGTCTTCGGCACAATGCAGCCACTAAGTGGTTGTCGAGCAGATAAGGCTGCAGCCGTCGTCATTACCTACGACAAATGTCGCAGCTTCTTTGAGAAACGATGATAATGATACGTTAGTAATTATTTGTGGGAAATAAACTGAATTAACTCATTTTAAGAACCAAGTTTAGAATACTAAATGAGATACAGCTCACTTATGTTAAGGCGATGAAAATTTTGACACATTTCACATTACATTTAAAATGCCTGCATTTTGCAAATGCCTGATTTATCTTGCAAAGAACTTCACGAAATAAGGCGTTAGAGTTCTTGCCGTCACTGTGTCTACGCTAGCGTGTCTTCAGCACAATGCAGCCACTAAGTGGTTGTCGAGCAGATAGGGCTGCAGCCGTCGTGCCAGCTCGCCGGCGCGCCGTCATTGCGACAAATGTCGCAGCTCTTTTGGAGATCTGCTGCGTTTGAGACACATTTTACTTTAACTTGACCTGATTTAAAGTGTACGTAGGGAGCTCATAGGTCAATTTGTTGAATGTTTGATCTTGTAATGTTGTGGTCGATTTTGTTCCAGTTTTAGTTGTTAACTAGTGGTGAATCAGAGAGATGGTATTTTTCTTTAAAAATGTATAGTGTTTTGTAAAGAAAACCAACGAAGAGGGTTTGAAGATGATAAATGAGACAAGACATATTTTAGAAACTAAAGAATGTAGAAGAGGAAATGTGATGGAACCACTGATACGGCACGATAGTTTCTTTCTCTAGGCTTACTTACTTCAGTCAAATATGACGGAAGGCCAATGTTGTGTCGTATCAATAGGTAAAAAAGCTGGCAGAGAACAGAGAAATGTGGCTATTACTTCACCGACAAGTTAAATGATGATGATGAAGTGATTTTTTATGTCTCATACCTTTCTGCCGTAGGTATGTTAATCGTCTAAGCTCCGGAAAAAGGTAGTAAGTGAGTTTTGTTCGAGAAAATTTAATTTAATTAGCGATGGGATAACGTCGTGGGCAATATATAGTTCAAAATGAACTGAAGTCTGACAGGGTCAGAAGACAAGGCACTTATTGTACATCACCAGGAATTATTTATAATGTATGCAAAGTAGCAAGCGAAAAAACTCGTGTTAAACAATGCAAACAATGCAAAGTCCAGCAACGTGATTGTATGCCCTAAGCTTTGTATGAGTTAATGCAACGAATACATTTTGTTAAAATGCTCAGTTGTGATATTTACTTACAAGGCATATAACTATCATTTTTGTTGGCTGAATGTGAAGATGATTCGAGTTTTCTATACATTATTACATTCATTAACGCGCTGGTTAGGTTAGGTTATCCTAGCAATTCCTAAAATCTGTCAAATATAGTGCTTAGAACAGTTTGTCAAAAAAACATACAAAAACGCATTACAAATGTCCGATATCAAACAAACTCCATAACAATATGAGCTAAATTTGTGTTCATTATTAAGTAGTTAGGCGTAATCAAATATTTAAATAGAAAAAAACCGAAGTGGAAAATAATTTAGTTTAAAGCTCGTTCCGGCCACACGAATAATTATATTTGAATGGTGCTGTGTATGTGGTCTCTTCTAAACTAACATAGAAAACGACAAAAGCTGCCTTGTTACTTCATATTCATACACGAATAATATTTGTGATACGCTTTATATAAATAAGTCGCATTAAACCTATTTGATTCGCTCAAGAAAATAACACTGGCCACTCATGGTCCAATCTTCTAACCCCACTACCTGAAAAAAAAAAACTACAGCCACTGTACGTACGTATATGCACACATCGCTTCCTGGCGGGATGATGGATCACCCGAGTGATTTATTTCCCGCCATCAACGGCCCTATTTATACACTTATTGTGAAGGAAAAGCGATCATAATTCATAACGACGTGGTACAAGAGGCGGGATGAAGCGGAAATAAGGAAAAATGTTATGTAGGTTTTACTAGTATGCTGGAAAAAATAAATGAAAGTCGGTCAAAAAATACCCGGTTAATTGCAAAAATATTGAACATAGTTAAGGGCTCAATTAAAAAAGGGTTGTTAAGCCCTTAATTTTTTCCTTTGTGTAACGAAGATTATTCATGGATAATTTTCGTTACACAAAGGAAAAACAATTGAAGAAAGTTAACGTTATCTCAATGAACTCCTTAACTATGTACAATATTTTTGCAATCCATCCCCAAAGAACCGATTGTAAAACACAATTGGATGATGCATAACGTAAGACATGAAGTCAGAGTTAGGTACCCTTCAATAAACCAATCATAATAAAGTTTCAACTATGTGTAATACGCACAACAGTCACTGACTAACTTGGCAAATGTCGATAGCGTGAAGATCGTACGAAACTAATAGGTACACGTATTCTAACGAATAAATTCTATCCGCATGTTTGTCCTAAACTTACTGTGCCATAGAACATAGTATACTGTATTCTCTATACTGGGCCCAGAAGCCTTATTACTTTTATGTTATTAAACAGGTCAATCAGGGTAGTTTTAAAGATCAAGTAAAGATGTTACAATGTGCTAGGTGATAGCGATATATTAACAGTGCTCAAAACATGTAGCCATTTTACTTATTTGGTTTCCTACTGATAAATAACTACTTTTCGGTACGCAGTTATTCCCCTTATTCGTATCGATGTCCTCTAACTTTATTTATATACTATATCTATATCCGTAAACTTAATTCGTAAACGTTAAACTCGATTTTAGTCTAACAAGAATACATTTTACGTTTGTACATTTACTAGTGGCCCGCCCTCGCTTCGCTTATGTTTATGTGAGGTTTTTTTGTAACATCCGTACATAAACCAGAATATATTATACATAAAAACGTTTCGTGAAAAATTACCTAACTGATGGTGAAAATTGCATCAAAATACTTTGCGTGGTTTAGGAGGAGTTAGCGGATGTACGGATTTTGTTTTATACTATATAAAGAAGAAGAAGATAGAGATAGAAATAAACAAGAAAAGATAAAGATGTTTACAGATATTTGAAGTGAGAGAACGCTCGTCAGAAATATGAGTAGTGTGACCTATTAGCAGATTATTTTTTTCTAGTGATTTTGCCGCTCATGTCTCATGCCTTATCCCGTCCCCACAAGACGGCTTGAAGCTCATTAGCCGAAAAGATAATCAATCATAGGGAATTAACGCCAGCCGAAAGCTGCCGCGGATCGCTGGCAATTATACGGCGAACGGTGTCTTTGTGAGTCAATTCGTTTGATGGAAGTATTGAGCCTGGACCGAGGTGGAGTGTAATGAAAAACTGCAAACCAGCGGGAACAGTCAAGTGAGAGACGGATTTGTGAACCGAAATGTATTTGCCGTTTGATGGTAGACCGTTTTACTTATTTTTATGGCATAGTGAAGGCAAACGAGCACACAGGCCACCTGATGGTAAGTGGAAACTATGACCCATAGATATTCGCATTCACAAGACTGCAATCCTAAGACTGCAAATGCGTTGCCAACCTTGAGCACTAAGATGGAATGCCTCTTTGCTAGTCATTACACCGGCTGTCTTATCCCCAAACTAGCTGCAAGACAGACAAATCTCGCGGCGATTTTGAGGGTGATCTTCCTTAGGTACATGAAAATCATAATGGCGCTCGTATATAAATAAGGCTTTCATAAATAAGGTCGGTGACTGAATCGGTCACATTTGGTTTAGTAAAATTCTTTTCCTAATATTTAGATTTTCCGTGTCAGTGTTTGTAACAAAACTCCTCTGAAACGGTTAGACCGAATTTAATAAAATTTTGTATGTACATTCAGTAGGTCTGAGTATAGGACGTAAAGTACATTTTATAAGGTTTGTATGAAAAAAAAACACACCCGGGTGACGCCGGCCGCGGACAGCTAGTTTACTATAAAATGCTTTAGGTTCACTAGGGAGTGACAGAAAACGGAATTCAGTCGAATACGGCCAAACTGAATGAAAATGCTCTGTTAGACTATTATTATAGTATATACTATTATGTATGTAAAACCCTTTATTGCACATAAACAATTATAAAACATTTTTGCATCACTATAGTCTTTCGTCGTTATATTTTTGTATGATGTTCTCAGACATAAGACATCCAGATAAATACGTACATACATACATACATAAACTCACGCCTTCATTCCCAGAGTGGGGTAGGCAGAGCCACAGACTCACCAACAACTCCAAAAACTTGTTGATAATTCTGTGACCACATTTTGCATAACCAGGCTAAGATGTTATCCAGTGTATTAGTGACAGGTTGCAAACCCATCGCCTAACAGCACTACACAGCCTTTAGTCCCTTAGTCGTCTCTTACGACATCCACGGGAAGACATGGAGTGGCTACATTCTAAACCCGGCACCACACGGATAAATACGTAATAATACAATAATAATATTAATTTGAGTCAGGCAGGATGCCCCGAAAAAACAATGTCGCTTTGTATAAATAAAGCACGTCAGGATCAAAGTAAACAAAAGCCTTTTAACACAACACACACATAAACGTACGTCTAATTGAACTTAATCCGTTCCCAACCTAATAAGAAGACATAGCCAGCCGCGTTATTCCCTAATACGCAATTAGGGTGTCCACACGAGGCAAGTGACGGCTGTAATGAAAGAAACAATGTCCTGGTTGCGCACAAATTGTGGATCTCCGCGTGTGTTCTATTGCGGACGGGGTGTTATTACGTGAACTGTTATTTTTGGGGATTCTCATTTTTGTGGTAAACTTAAAGTAAAAAGAAATTGCTATGCGAAACCTGTAATCCCTGTTATCGAAATTTAAAGCTTTTCTTAAGTTCGTAGATTATAATAAAGCATTATAATTTAAATTAGGTACATGACTACATTAAAGATAAGACAAAGATTTCTTACATGGTCATTATATCCTTTTGTTTACAGACCCCGACAAAAAAGGGGTGTTTTAAGTTTAATGTAACTATTTATCTGTGTGTATGTGTGTCTGTGTGTCTATTTGTGGCATCATAGCTCCCAAACGGATGGACCGATTTACTATTATTTTGAAAGAAAGCTATTTGAATCGGGATGGTTCTAAGCTAGGTTTCATTAAAATCAGTTAGACGTTTTAAGAGATATCAGCTTTTGAAAGAAGGGATCGCCGTTAAATCGGGGTTTTTTATCTTTGAAATAGTTATAACTTCAAACGCTATGGACATACGTATTACGGCAGCTTGCAAGTGGACAAAATGGGAGCGTTAACACGACACATAAAATGTCACGAGATTTCATGTGATACTAGATTTGAAGCCAGCAAGTGCTTTTGGCGCAGAAATAATTAGAAGCTAAGAATAATTTATGAAACATTTCCATTGCTTCCTCTTCTGTTCTGATTGTAAGAGAAGGAATATTATCACTTCAAAAAGTTTGATTATTAATTATTAATAAACACTTAACATCCATTGGCCTCCTTTTTAGGGTTCCGTACCTCAAAAGGGAAAAAACGGAACCCTTATAGGATCACTTTGTTGTCCGTCTGTCCGTCTGTCTGTGTGTCAAGACCCTTTATCTCGGAAACGCGTAAAGGTATCGAGTTGAAATTTAAACCATATACTCAAATCTACAGTCCCTTTAAGCTGTGAAAAAATCAAACTTCTACATTTACGTAAAAAAAAGATACGGCCGTTTATGTCGCAAAAAACGTGAATTTCGACACTCGAGGGAATCAAAATGTATAGGGTATTTCCCATTGACCTAGAACTATGAAATTTGGCAACTACCTAACACCGTCTTTTACTACTAGTATAGGAAAAAATCTGAAATCTGTACATTTTTAGTTAAATCACAAAAAAAACAGAGTCTTTATGCAAGGAACGGCGGCGGTGCAAATTTTGAATTGAGTTGACCGTGTCATGTGCGGAACGCTCGGTGGGCGAGTCCGACTCGCCTTGTCCGGTTTTTAAATCATAAACACCACTGTTATCATTAACAGTATCATCATCGTTATATTTATAAACATCACTGTCATCATCATCATTCATCACTATCAAAGAATCAGCCGTAAGTATATTAGAAATACTTGGTCGTTTAGAGGCAAATTATTAAAACATGTACCTATCTGAGGTGTCAATTGCTTGTCCTTTCGTGGCTAGACAAGCTTATACAAGAGCGGTAATTTCATTCACATCTTGTGCAAATGTATTTGGTAACAGATGAACTGGTGTGTCGCAGCCGCGGCATCTCTCTCTATAAGGTGGAAGTACTAGTACTCGACATGTTAACAAAAAATATTTATTTGCGTCGTAATATTATGTTCAATTATACATCTACACAAAACATTTACATAATGTGATTTGGGAAGTATGACCTTTAGTTTTGTTAGCTGGAATTTGTTTTATATGGTGACCATATAAAAATTTATCAAAATGAAAAAAATAACTAGTCAATCGGATTGTATGAGTAAATGTCAGGTACTTTTGCTGGCAGTCCTTTTCTTTATTTAAAAATTGGCGTGTGAAATATCAAAGCCACAAACATTTCCCATCGCTAAAATGAGGTAGTGACAAAAGTAATGTTAATTTTACTTTATTTCTCTCAAGTTAAAGTATGGCGACTAGTATTAGTACCGCGTCGAGTACCTACTAGTAATTCCACTACTCAGGCTTCATACTTCCTTTATTTACTTACGTACTTCCTATTTGAGGACGGAAACTGTGGTTACAGAAATATCAACAAATTTTTGGAGTTGTTGGTAATTATGTAGCTCTGCCTACCCTACTCTGGGAATGAAGGCGTGAGATTATGTACGTGTGTATGTGTTCCTATGTGGTTTTTCACTGCTTATTTCATATGTTTAGATTTAGAATAGTGCCACTCCATGTCTTCCCGTGAATGTGGAAAGAGGCTACTAAGGGAATGGAGGCTTGTAGTACTGTTAGGCGATGGGCTTGCAACCTGTCACTAATACACTGGTAAACATCTTAGTCTAATTGTGCAAAATATTATGGTTACAGAATCATCATCAAGTTTTTTTTAGGGTTCTTGGTAATTGGGATAGTTCATATTTTTAAAATTACTCTAATTCGAAAACCATTTCGAGGAATGGGGTTTTAAAGCCGTTCTGCATTATTAAGTTTTTGAAATATTTATCTATTTCGGATATTTCGACAAAAGTATATTTAACCTTTGTTTGACTTTTGTTTTTGGCTTGAAGCCCTCCTAGGTGTATCTTACGGGTTAGGCGAAAACCGCTTGAAATAGTATGTTTTTTAATACATTATTACAATCACTTTTTATCATTAGATATCATTTAATTGTTGTAATATATTAGAAAATGCCAGCCCAAATTAAAAATAATCATGTCATCCATAAAATGTCTGCGAAATAAATAAAGATATTCAAACAAAACTATTGGCTCAAATACAAAATTAATGAACTTGGTCTCTTAAAATTACCCATTCTTTAGAATTAGAATGTAAAAACAGTGAGTTATTTTTTTTGTCTATCCCAATTCTGTAGCTCTGCCTACTCCACTCTGGGAATGAAGGCGTGAGTTTATGTATGTATGTATGTGTATGTATCTTGTTGCTGCTACATCAGTGTCTTAAATCGGAAGTACACCTATCAATCATGCAACATTGTAAAACAACTTATTTAAGTTAGCATAAAGAACCTGAAACGCAACTTCCTGCAATCATTGAGCTTTTATTCATTAATCAACTGTAATTTAACTGTAACTACATCCAATTGCGCTTTCAACTCCAGAAAAGCCGACCCAAGTTAGAGAATTTTCTCAACCTTATAAATAAAGAGTTAAGGTTCAAAAATACAATACATTCTTGGTCGACCAAACATAATTATGGTCAAAACATTTTAACAAAAGATACCGTTACCAAGACATGCAAACATGAATTATAGGGAATTAATACTTTTATTATAATAGCTTTCAATGGTACGTCGAAAACGTCAGAAACATATGCGGATTACTGCCTAAAATTCAACAAGGCAATTTATATTCTTCCACCATTCACTTAAAGTAGAATTTTATTACCTTCAGTATTGGTGCTTACAGTATTATGGTATTGTGAATAATAGAATTATAATGCGTGTAATCCATCAAAATGCGTTGAATGAACGTAATTTGTTTGTGAGAAACATATCATTTTCCGGTCGGGTGGTTGGTAATGTCTTGTTTGGCGACTTGGGGACGCATTTGCGCACAACAGAGCCCCTTCATGCGCTGCTGGCGTTAACAGCTTGCTAGCAATTTTTTACGTACAATTGCATTTATATAATGCAGTTTAAATTATAAAGGTGCAGTCACTTAGGGTATTATTAGCGAAGTACTGTGTATAAAATACCGCAGTGTATTTCTTTAGTATTTTCTCGAATGCACGACATAACGTGTTTTAGTTCTGGGTAATCTATACAGAGTGTTCGGCAGAAGGATCGACAAACTTCAGGGACTAACTCTGTAGGCCATACTCATCAACTTTTATTATGGGACCAACATCCAAATCGCGAAAAAAAACAGCTGTTCCATACATTGCGTCTTTTTAGCTCTCAAAGTTTGTATGGAACATGTGTTTTTTTTTCGCAATTTGGATATTGGTCCCATAATAAAAGTTGATATGACCTACAGAGTTAGTCCCTGAAGTTTGTCGATCCTTCTGCCGAATACCCTGTATATTCCTAATGTTATCTATTTCTGCGGGCCTATTATGGTTGCGTTTATGGCTTAGGATAGAACAATCGCTACTTTCTGACATATATGACATGTAAGTGCAAGAGCGAATAAAGGTTCATCCACAGCAGCGATAAACGCGAACATATTAAGGCACTTGTCTCACCGCCCACGATGAGTGAGAAGAGAGTAGAGCCCGCGATCATCTATTAAAAATAATATATTTGTCTCTTTTATTGACACGTGATCCATATCTTTTGATCGTTTCTTGAGCGAGAATAGTAAATAGCTAATCGCTTCCTCGCAGGCTATTAGATGAGCCTATCCTGAGGGCTTATTGTCTAACGCACTCGCAATCGCAATCGGCTTCAAAGTGGAGCAATGGTTTTCATTTTGGATGAGACAAGCCTTCGATTTTCAAAATGAAAACGATCGTGATTGCGAGTTCGTTAGACAATAAGCCCTCTGGTCGTACCTGTCAACTCATATCTTTTCTGTATAAAATTGTGTTTTTTATTCTTGTTTTATGAGAAACCTTTGGTTTTTCGCTTGATGGCTATAATTTTGTTATTAACTGCTGTCCCTATAACAGATCTGTCATTTAACACCGAAGTATTAATTATGAAGATAAAAAACAAAGTATCTCATTTTGTATCTATTATTTATGTTTCATTTGCTATCTGACTCGTTCATATTCATTTAATACTAAAGAGGGCGCAATATTTTACTAGAATGTATACTTACCTATTCTTTTATATCTTTCTTTATGATAATTGTAAAATACTATATTGTTTTTTCAATCAAAATAATTTAATCGAGCAAAAAAATCCACATTTTACAATATGCTCATCGACCCCATCGTACCTTTTCTAATATAATTACTTTTAAACCAATTCCATATCTACGAGAAGATTTGAATTAGATCACGTCACATGCTCACATGCAATAAGCACATTGGATTAAAATCTCGTATTTCAAAATCCCTTCAACAAAGATAAGGATCTGCAACCACTGCTTGCAACATGCATTGCATTGAATGAAAAGTGTATTGTTTTTTTTTTCGTGTCAGCTTAAAATTGCCACAAGCTGCCAGACGGACAGACACAGATAGATGGATGTCGTCAACGCATCGATTGTAAAGAGAAGCGATCCAGTTATAATTTATCCTTAAACACATTTACAACCTTAATTTTATACCCGAAAGAGTTGTTATTCCTTTGTTGATTGGGTTATTGTTAAACCCTTAATTTGACTAAGAATGGGTATGAGCGATTCATAAAAGTTCACGAACCGTGACGCGATTAAGTGCTTTTGTGCTTACATTACATTTTTTTAGGGATCAACGGGATTTCGTTTAAAAATTAAGTATTAGTCCTATTTCGACATAGATATTCACAAAAACATTGAGCTTCTAGAAGACGCCTGCTTAGAATTAGTTTCTCTATTTAAACCGCTTAGGAGACGAATTTCCAAAAATTCCTTCTTAGTGCTTGCCTAGACCTCATAAGGAACCTACGTGCCAAATTTAGAATTTTTAGACCCAGTGGTTTGGGCTGCGCGTTGATACGTCAGTCACTAAGTCAGTTTCTTCTTTTATATATTTAGATTTGTGAATTATAAACATTCTAACAGGTACAAAATTAATTTTCCAAACATATTTCTCAATTGTAGTGAAGTATTTTTTGTCTGTCATAATCAGTAAGTATTAGTCTACGTGACAGTCTTTGATTATTTACTCTTTAGATAGAGTGTGGCCCTGTAATCACTACGACAGAAACAGGCCAGTTTTTGTATGCTTGTGTGCGTGACTGCTTTGTCTGACACTCGCAAAACGTCATTCTATTTATCTCTGTGGGCGTACATAGGGATGCCAGCTAAAGACATATTTCCCATTTTACTGGAAAAACTGATCATGTTAAGGTTTAGTTGTTGTGAGGTGTTTGAAAAACTAAAAAGATATCAATTCAAATTGGAATGGTTGCCTTTAATGTTTTCGATTGACCAAATACACTATTATTATTATTATTATTATTATTATTAATGTTTTGCTAAATATGCCGTGCGATTGCGAGTGCGTTAGGCAATAGGCCAGCTGACCCCATGTCAAATTTCCAGTTTGTAAGTCAAAATATATTTTTATCAATTTCCACTATTCACGACTTTCACTTGGCAGTTTTCTATTATTAAGTGAACATATTCAAACTTAACTTCCATACTTCGATGCTCACACCCCTAGGGAATTTCGTATTTCAAAACTGGCAATACCAACAATAATGCCAAGAGGGAATCGTAATAATTAGACATATTTAACTGATTGTTTTTTGAAAGAAATACTATGAATTCTGAATTATTTATGGGTGGTAGGTGACTTTGCTGGTTGATTTAATAAATCCTTTGTAATTTTGACACACTTTAATAACGCAACTAGTCATTTTAGTGCTTTTTTAGCGAAATAAATCCTAACATGTAACACGACCGTATCCCTGACAACACAATTGACACTAAGGAGCGGAAAGCTACTTATAGGCTAAAAGTTAGCTGATAAAAATTTCGACGCATTCATGTCATCAAAGTTCTATCTAGAGAGTAAATAATCAAAGGTGACACTATACAAAAAAAAATCTAGCATTAGATACAACGGTGTCGACTAACCATTCTTCTACGGAACCTTGCTTCTTAAATTGGAACCACCCTTAATTTGTACATTTTAATGTATGGTTAACTGACAACTGGCGGGTGATTGATAAGGTTATTTTTTTTACTCCACGTTTAAAAGCTTTACAAGTAGTCGATCACTTTCGCTCCCTTTCTTTAGTGTAAGGGGACTTGAAGTCGTTACTGTTTACACTAAAACTAGTTTATTTGATGTTTTTGTTATGGACACAATGTGAAAAATAGTTACACTAAAAGTAAAAAAAGGCGGCACAGTATTTGCTGTAGTTGACGTAGCTAAATCAATATTGTGTCTACTTTGAGATTAGATTCGGAAGTTTCTTTGCATACAATATAGAAAATTAAACATGTTGTGGTTAATTCAAAGTATGTATAATGTTATTTTTATGATGTTTGAGGATCAACATTGTTTTAATATAGCGTGGTAAGAAAACGTTGCTAATGACGTAATGACTGTCATAATGACATGACAGTGTCATTAATGTTTAGACCGATGCTCTTGCCCTTCCATAGTCTTTGCCTACCCCTTTAAGAGACAGGCGTGTGTATAATAACAAAAAAAAAGGAAGGTTTTTTCTCCATAATTGTTAACTGATTTAATATGTTAGAAAATAATTATAAAGCAGATAGACTAAGTAAACTCAGGATTTTGTAGAAAGACTAAGGGCCGGTCCACAATCGACATATACATTTATGTGCTAGTTAAAGTTAGCTCTCTCCTTGTCTATGTTCAAGTGTAAGAAAAGAAGAGGGCTAAATTTATCTGTCAGATATGCTTTACTTGACGATTGTGAAACAGGCCCTTATTTTTTTAAAATGTTTTTTAAATCCACAACTTCCTTCACATAACGGTTCTTGGCAATGTTATTTTAAACTACCAGGAACCCATGAAACGCAGGAATGTACATCCAATCGTAACTCAGAACACAAACAAGCTAGTGGAATCCCCCGTGTTTGCGCGTGTATGCGGCTAGATAGCCGTAATCCCGCGGACGCGGCGGCAGGCACGCTTTTAAATATCTGATTTTATGTCTGGTAATGCTTTAATCTGTGTATTTGTTTGTTTGTTTTATGGTTAATGGGCTCAAATGACAGCAGGCAAATAGTGTCTTAAACAGCAGATTTTAAATCGACAACCAACTAAATCGGGCAAACTTAAGGCTTAAAGGCAAAGTCAGGTTCTTTCCATTTTACCCAAGCTGTGGCCCTAGACAATATGCATTGCGAGATCGTTATTGTTATAAAAAATTTATAGGTTTGACGTAAACGACGTGACGTGTTCTCACACTTGCTGTTATAAATGTTAACGTTATAAAACACGATAACATCCCATAACACTTCATAACATTTTGTGACAACTTGTTAGATGTTTCAAACGCTGCACTCCCACACTGGTAAAAATTTTGTAACCTTGTTGTACTTAATTTGTTATATATTTCAAAAGTTATATAACGTTATATAACATGATAACAATGTATAACTTTTGTTTTAGTTTGTGATAAAATGTTATAAAACAAATGTTTTATAACGTTATATTACATTTTATAATAGCAAAATGTGGGAGCTCCATAAGCTTCCAGACGCGTCGAACGCTTATGTCAATTCCACACAAAGAAAATTAATTACATTTTGACAATATTCGAAAATCGAACTCGATCTTCTCGAAATTCAATAAATTATTTTGTTACCAAAATCTTGCAAGTTGTACCGGTGTCAAACCAAACTTATTTCAGACGAAAATGTCCCCTGAATTTAACCAATCTAAGTAACTGCCCCAACCCCATTTCAAGCATCCTGTGACCACAATTTCTGTCCAACTAAACGTTGGCTAGGGTGACAACGACAACGATGCCACGTGAGAATCGGTCCACGGCGGCAATCAAAGACGGACGTGGACACTCGGTTTACTGCTGCATTGGGATCAGTAAGTTTAAATTGAGTTTTGACGTTTGTAGGACTGTCCGCTGCAAACGGGTCGTTTGAGGCCACTTTTGCGAGAACGTTTTGAAAGTTTTTGGTTTTGTTTGTGAATTGGCTTCGTTGCTTACAGTTATCTAAGGATTTTTTCTCTTTGAAGAAAGCTTATAATATCAGTGGTGGTCACATAATTAGAGACACTTGTTTTTTTCCCATACAACTGCCTACAAATATGACTTTTCAATTATGACCACCAATCAAAAAATTCTCGACCAATTTTATTGCTAAATACTATTTACTTTAGATAATTAACTAAGGTTTAAACTGATGTACAGTGAACTGCTGTTAAAAATTGACCTTACATTTTATAAGGATTTAAAAACTTAGTGCTGACGCGTCCATACAAAGTTTTACAACTTTGTATGAACGCCAAATATTTATTTTTTCAAATCCTTATAAAATGAAAGATTCGTTTCCAACAGAGATAAATTAATTGTACATACATTTAAACTTAAGTTTATTAGTAAACAATAAGTGTAACTAAAGATACAATTTATTAAGAACTTTTTGGCTGGTTGTCAAAATTGAAAAGTAATATTTGTAGGAAATTGTATGGGAAAAAAACATGTGTCTCTAATTATGTGACCACCACTGTATATAATATAAAGATTTTCATTTTTATGTGTTGTTAAATGTTGCTGATAAAAACTTTCTTTTATAATCACAGTCCAAGGAAATTCAAATCGATATTTTCATCTTTTAGGTATAAAGCATAGGGATGATGATTATAAATGTTTCGAAAAGCAGTAAAATTACTATACATACATATTTATATTTATTTATTTATATTCAGTGATATTCACATCTGTAAAGGTAAAAAATGTCCGCTAGTCAAAATTTATCTTTGGGTTACTCACAAATAATAATATCCTCAAACTGCAAAGTTTATTTCTTGCTTTAATATCACGTCGTAAAATTTCTAGCAATTTTAAAAGCCATATGAGTTTTTAAATTGGATTTTTCTGGGCTTGCGGCGACTTGTGGGTCGAGGTTGATTTGCCCGGGGGCACCCTGGTTGGGGTTTGAATTGTTTTGAAGGCTTTCGTAATATTAATAAAAGTCATGATTTATAACCATTTATGTAAATATAGGCCACATGATAGACCGAATTAGTGGTCCACATTTTCTTTTGAAATAAACAAAGTTTAATATAATACTTAATTTTAGGGCTTTATTGCCTGCGTCTAGTTAATTTTCACCATTTTCCACAATGTTTGCCAATGTGTGTAAACGACCACTTGCACTATGTTTCTACTTTTTCAAGAGAGCTAAATGTTTCCGTATTAAATATGTCTTTGTATTTCATTTTTAACCGACTTCAAAAAAAAGGAGGAGGTTCTCAATTCGTCGGAATATTTTTTTTTTTTTTTTATGTATGTTCCCCGATTACTCGAAGACTACTGGACCGATTTGAAATTTTTTTTCGGTGTTCGAATGGGTATACTTTCTAGTTGGTCCCATTGTCAGCACGTCACGATCTGATGATGGGATCTTGGAGAAATCAAGGGAACTCCTCAAATATTGTATGCAAACATATAGCGATTTTAGTATTTTTAGTAACAAGTGTAGCATTTGCATTCAGAAAGTGTCACTTGGTGAAGCGGAACTGATGATGAAGACCACAGATGGCCACCGGAACTCCTCAACGGTACCGATTTCAAGGGTGGCGATAAGATATCTCGATTAAGATAGTTGAGCGACTACAACGAAACACATTTAATTGTTTTAAAATGACTATGATTTTCCCGCGGCGTTGCTTGCGGCGAGCTTGAAATGTCTTAAAGTTTCATATATCAACTAAGAAGTGGGACTACATAAGCTTATTATGATCACTAAAAAGTGTAAAATAAAATAAATGTTTAAAAAACAAAAAACCGCCTTCAAAAATGCAAAAAATAACTTCTACTACTAGGTACTTAGTAGTAGGTACCTATCCTATTAGGTTAGTCTAACTGAAGTCGGCGACCACAATATTTTCAACAAAAAGCCGACTTCAGTTAGACTAACCTAATAGGATAGGTACCTACTACTAAGTACCTAGTAGTAGAAGTTATTTTTTGCATTTTTGAAGGCGGTTTTTTGTTTTTTAAACATTTATTTTTCTTCTATCTATAGACACCCAGTTGAATTACAGATAGTATTTTAAAGAACAAGTGACTGACTAAACACCAAGTGGCCCTAGACAAAATTCTTAACGCTACCATAAACCACTTTCGAAAACTGACAAATTGTATGGAATTGCTTACGTTAATCCCATACATTTTCTTTAATGATAACGTTTTCGAAATGCATCTTGACTAGGGTCTGTTGCTTCTTGAAAATTTTATCGCATGCTTCTTTTCTAAAACTAAGCACTGTCTTTGTTATCTTGGATTTTAGTTTATTTCCTCGATTCCGCTTCGTTCTAGCTAGAACACCCCAGGTTTAATCATTTCTATTGTTCTTCTTAACGATTTTGAGACTTTTTACCAACAAAAGTATATTTTTTGTTAATTCCATGCACGTACACGGTAAATTTCAAACGCAGAACCAAATCCATTTTCGAATTTCAAAAATAAACAGTGTTCTACACCCTCGTTGGATCGCAATTTCCGAGCCCGCGGCGATCGCCGCCGGAAACTCCCGAGCGCATTGTTTTGCCAATCGGGCAGAAATCGGGTTTCGGCAGAATATCCTGTACGCCAAAGGGGTTGATTTGAATTTTATGAATAAATAATTGAAGACGTTACTAATTTAGGGGTGTATTTACGTAAAATTAATATTAAAATTACTTTGATGACCCTGATTTCAAATTACATCTCCAAATGAAATAAATTATACTTATCTTAAAAAGGTACATCTAATATAGGTACCCATAATTTAAACAATATTATTGTCCGCCGTTGACAAAACTTTCCGTTCACTATTAGAATATTATCTAAAATTATTTACACAATTACCTACCTACCGTTAAAAGTTCCCAATTATAATATCAATAAGTAAGCGTGTGGTTACATATTAACTATAATTACAATATCAATAGATATAAGAGCATTTTCAATATTTACCCTTGGGAACATAGTTACAAAACATTGTAATCTAACCCACGGATTACTTCAATTCAATTACAAAATTTACATTTCTACTAACCAAAATGTACCAATAACAGTATTTGGTGCGTTTAGTATTTTTTATATTGTATAATTCAATTTGCATAATCAAATAATTTTATCTCTTTTATTGAAGTTTCTTGAGTTTGAGAAAGCGTATTGAGTAAATTTTATTTGTACAGTCGGTTCAATTGAGAAAACTGAGCCCAGTATTCTTCATTATATCTTATACATGGTTAAATGACGTCAACTGCTAGACAATAAAAACGAGGGTTATATAGAATTAATTTAAATAAATACTTAATTTAAGCGGTATTTTCGGTCAATCAATAATAATTTGGAAGAAGTAATGCTTGCGTTAATCCTTTATTTCACGATGTATATTATAAGATAAATACCAATAATATTCAATTTTTATATCTATTTTTTTTGCTGGATTGAAATCCAATGAGGCTTGAATCTATGACTTTTTTTTGCCAAGAAAAGGGCCAAAAAAGTTGTACCAAGTTGAGAAAACTGCTTTATTATTACGTTACGTTAAAAGACGATACAGTCATTATATTTTTTATTTTTAACTGAAACGTCTGTGTGTCGTGTGTTTTTTCCCTTTAATATAGGTAGATACAATACATTATGTTTGTTTGCGTGCTGTGACTGGTATCTTTAATACGACGTTTCTTTGAATTTTGAGCTTTAGCTAGCAGAGTTCACTGTGGTTACATCCCCAAAATATTCGCTTAATTCTGTGGTGGACTGTACCCCAAACTGGTACATACGCACAAAGGACGATCACGTCTCACGTAACTGTTAGATCACGAATTTGAAAAGAATATTAACCCTGTCGGGTCTGGCGGCCGCCATTGTGTTACTGACGAGTTGAAAAATGTACCAGTTGTGGTCGCAATTGTACCAGATATTATTTTATCTACAGGTGATGATAAATAATTGCTAGGTATTCCTGAATATTCGTTTTATCGGCTGACTTTAATTCTTGAGTCGCTTTTGATGCCAGTGACCTGACCCTGTCATAATAACAGCGTCAAGTCACGAGAAATAAATCAAAGTCAATTAGGGTTCTGTAGTAGCTAAATAATGAAACTAAAGTAGAAAGTGTTAACAAACTAACATATATACAAATATCTGCGGTAGCGACAACGCTTCATACACTGTTATATTGCTAAGATGTACCTATTATATTTGTCGTAAATAAAGTTAACGATGCTTGTAAGTACATAACAATGATTACTATGAGCGTTCGAGCGTAAAAAGCCAACACTAGTGCTTACCAAGTTGCTCCTTCATCCGTTTCTATTACAGTAAACACAAAATATAATAGTAACACTCCGTTACAGGAACGGTACTCATGATAACCGGTACACGGCACTTCCCTACCCTAATGGCGTCACGTCCCGTGTGCGTGTCGCGATAAAGGGTTAAGTACACTAACCACCTGACGTGAGTCACAAATCCACCATTATTACGTTATTGTGGGAGCCGTCCACATTTACATGTGTATACGGCTTTACATGAGACCCTAAAAACTTGTCTTAATTTGAATTTTGTTAAACGTTATACTTTTGTTTGCTTTTTTAAGGAATTGGACAAGTTTACTGATTAATTCAAGTGTTTGTGTTTTCAATTCTCATAGGGAATGA
Source organism: Acleris cristana (assembly GCA_948252455.1). Lineage (NCBI taxonomy): Eukaryota > Metazoa > Arthropoda > Insecta > Lepidoptera > Tortricidae > Acleris > Acleris cristana. Next base: position 13,027,751 of record OX411780.1, read on the forward strand.
GGGATGGGGCCTTTATCAAGACTTTGCCCAGTATCGGGTGTGGACTGAATTAATTATAACCCATTTAAATTTTAATCGTTGAATTTTTTGTTTGCGTTCTTTATAGAATGATAAATGAGTCAACGAGTTTTGTTATGATTAATGAAGATTGAAATAAAACGGCATGACGCCCTTGGATGTATAAAGTATAGTTTAAAACTAATATGCATATTGTAAAAAATAACTGGTTAGTTCTGTTAATGTTTTTTCTAATGATGGACACAACTAGTAGTTAGCAGAGCTTGTCAAAAGGAACAATTATAAGACTGTTAGTTATTTACATTAATTGGTTCAATAATCCTTACAACTACTGGCATCAAGTTTACCTACTTTTTAACATGTCGTGCTTAATAAAAAGTTGGTAACAGAAATGCGGGTATTAAGTTATTTATTTTCCCGCCACCGTGCGTGTTTTCTTTATTAACGACTCGGTAAGTCACGATAAAATTAACGTGGACTATAAACCAAATATATTCACGCTAATTTACAGCCTTTAGCGTGAAAACCATCATAACGACGACGAAACAATTCAAAAGGTACGATTAAATTAATCAAACGTTTGATTGAAGTCACGCATTCAAACGAAAACCTAAAACAAAACACGCAAACAAAACCTTTCAATACACTGATGTAGGACAAATCGTGCCTTGAAACTACAAAGTAATAAGTCCAAGGCTTATTAAACCTATTTTAAACTGTAACAGAGCGTAATAAAACGTTTAATCTTCTTGGTTAATTTGTCATTTCCGTCTCTATTTTATTACAAAGAGACTTCGACAAGGCGATCTACGCGTCGGTAAACATACATTCAAATGAAGGCATTCAGTTAAAATATTTATTGACGTGAGAAGCTTATTGAATATTTTTACCACGATTTATGCCCAATTAGCAGTTGGAGCGTGAATTGAATTGTTTGTGCCCGAAAATATGAATAAATACCACAATATTTACGATAATGTTCGGCCGTTTAAAGCGGTTTGAGCTCCACAGGGGACCGACGCTATAACCCGATGAAGGGTTAAATCGCCACAAAGTTATCAAAAGCAGCCGACCAAAACTGGAAATACCTTACTCCCATACTCGCTCTACTTGTACCGGTTGACGACAGCGCCACTAAAACCGGTACATTTAACTTTGTTGTTTATTTTCGTGACGTTTTGATGTCAATTTACTGACTGGCTGACAAGGTGGTCATGAAATAAAAATATTAGTGTTAATGCGGCCATTCTGAAGTTATCCGCGCCCACCTGTCGACTGGTTTCGGCTTTATTCCGCCTCCGTGGGTTGTTCAATGATTATTTCCAAATGGATTGCCTTTTGGTACATTATTACGGTACTTGATTATGATTTAGCTCGGTTCAGTCAGCTAAGGCAATTAGTTTATGTCTGCTTAAACCGCTGGTCGCTGATCAAAGCTTTGTTTGCTGCAATTACTCGTTATTTCAACAGAATATTAAACGGGCGAGACAGCGTGTTACATTGGTAATTAATTGGAGCTGACTGTACTTGTGAGGTAAGGTTTATTCGAGCATGATTGAGACAAATTTATGATATGCTTGAGTACTTACTTCTAAACCTAGAATAGCCTTGCGATTTATGTAACAAATTGGGCTAGCTATCCAGAGAGGTAACGCAGTCAGTGTCATAGGGACCATGCCGCGAGCGGACCTGCTAGAGGGGGTGTTCTTTTTATAGTGGTGATTATCATTTACGTCTTTAATAATTTGAGTAGCTTAGTTTTTATTTTAATTTAAATTAGTTTAGTTTTAACTTTTAATTGTATTATATTAAATATGTATCTACTTATGTTTATACTGATTAAATTAAACAATCAACAAATTAAATTGTTGAATTTTAAGTTCACAACTAAAATAAGTTTTTTTATTACATAGTTTTATGACAGTGATGAGTACCTACTACTACCTGTTGTCTTGATTCCATACAAGCCTAAAAAGGTGTTTGATACATTATAATATAACGAAGATGTAAGTTAATTCATAAAGAAATTTGTTGATATTACGAGAACTATTATCAGCTTTGGTTGATATACTAGCTATTGTATTCAATTTATAAGATTCGGATTCCGTACCTCAAAAGGAAAAAACAGAACCCGTATAGGATCACTTTGTTGTCCGTCTGTCCGTCTGTCCGTCTGTCTGTCTGTCAAGACCCTTTATCTCGGGAACGCGTAGAGGTATCGAGTTGAAATTTAAACCATATACTCAAATCTACAGTCTCTTGAAGCTGTGAAAAAACTTATAAGTAAATGTAAAAAAAAGATACGGACGTTTCAGCCGCTAAAAACGTATATTTCGACACTCTCAAGGGAATCATTTATAGGGTATTTTCCGTTGACCTAGAACTATAAAATTTGGCAAGAAATACCGTCAAAACAGGGTGCAGGGGGGAATGCAAGGAACGGCGGCGGTGCAATTATTTTGAGTTAACCATGTCATGTGCGGAACCCTCGGTGGGCGACTCGATATTACAGTGTCTGATCACTTTTTTATTAGTCAGAATGAAAGTAGTTGTGCACGGACACATTTTCCAAGCAGTACTTATTGCAGTGATTTACCCTGTTGCATACAACTATAACTGTATATTACAGGCTTATATCCGTAGATTTGAGTAATGTCGGTAAATATGTCATCGCTCTTTGAATCCGCGCTTAATGAGCGCGTTGTGACTTATGCGCTTTAGAAATAGACGAGCTAGTGATGCAACGCGCAAGTATATCGATAGACAAAGTTTATTGCGAATTTGCGATATGTCCAGGGGCCGTAACCAAGATTCAAACGCTACTAACGTTTTTCTTTTCTAACACTCAAAATGTATGAGATGACAGTTGACCACGTGGTTTATCGCTGCGCATGAGACTGTTATCCCATACATTTTGAGTGATAGAAAAGAAAAACTTTAGTAGCGTTTGCATCGTGGCAAGGGCCTCAGGGGTACTAGACAAGATGCGTAACGTTCACATTAGACATTCTAGAAAAGTGTCAAAATGTCTAGAGTCGAAATGAGGCGACGATCTATCGCGTCGGCCACTTAAATGTAAAATATAGTAGGGATATGAATCTTTTCTACTTCCCGGCTAACAAACAAAGTTGTTCATGACCGCAAAAATCTAAAAAATATATTATTTGTCAAACCCCAAGTAACTATACTAAACTTCTAGATTAAAGTAGATTTAAAATGGCATATATTACTTTAGTATACTATGATTATTGATTATTAGTATATCATGTATTTCTCAAATGCTTACGGCAATGGTACGCAAACAACTTTTCTGTGATGTGAATTGATCACTTAGTGTGTGGAATAATTGATTAATAAAACTTGTAAAATCATGTTAAATATACCAATCTTCATACAATTATCTTACATTAAACGAATTTCCAAAGGTCTTTATTCTATCTGGCATTTCTTCTTGGGATATTTTTTTTCCTATTTATTTAGTTACACTTTTTTATTTGTTTTATCTTATTAACCGACTACGTTTGCCCCTCTCTAGTGCGGTCAGCACCTGTCTCCCATAAAGCAAACTAAAACAAAATAACTCTGAAACATATTATACCGTTTCTATTTAATGCTTAGTAATTTATTTAAATCCTTTATCAACTAAAATATATTTAAACAGCAAATATCTGATTCTAAATCGGTTTTTTGTTCGTAAAAAACTTGTGGGCGCTGCCATTGGGCTTTAAATATTCTACTAGTTTAAAGTTTGAAACTTTAAAATAAGTCTTTTTTAATTTCAGTACCTTTTTTAAACAAATAATGACAGACATGTGTATTCTAAAACTGTATAACTTCTGGTCTAAACTGGGAAAAAAAACTATTTAAATCATTTTACACTGCTAACGATAAATGCCTTTGAGTCATAAGGTTTGTAGGTTTGACTTGTATATTTGAACCATAATTGCTAACCTATGCACTCAGGATGCAGATGATCTTAGTTCCGCCCATTGCAGAATTGGGTGCAAGTTGCACACAACGTTTAAAAAAAATGTAGTCACCTTTTTCATGCACGATTGCGAGCTTGTGTGGGGAATAATTCTACAAAGAAATTACACCGCGCAGTACAAAGCACTTTATTAGAAAGGCAGGAAGAAAAAAATACTGAATAATTTAATTTTTATAGCAACACCAGAACATCCCATACATTTTGGTTGTTTAGCTCTCAAAGTTTGTATGTAACAGCTGTTTTTTTTGCGATTTAGATCTTGGTCCAATAATAAAAGTTGATGACTATGACCTACAAAGTAAGTCCCTGAAGTTTGTCCAACCTTCTGCCTAACACCCTGTATAATTATATTAAATTCTCGCAAGAGCAGAATTATGGCCTAAATTCTTTGTAGTTAATTTTTCTGTGAACAGCCTGTAAACACCGGGATGAGGCAATCTTGTAGGCACGGCTATATTTACCTTCTTTAGTAGTTACGGACACTCAGGAAACACGGTAACATTTACTCGGGTTCACCTTCATTTTATTTTGTGAACCCCAACAACTAAGCGTCTACTATGTCACTATATCATTTTGTAGTAGAAGGCGATCGATGTCATTTTTAATAGTTCTTACAATTTTGAGAACGTCTGCAAAAAGGTTGGGATCTGAATTCAAAAAACAACTCACTCTATCGTTAATGCAAACGAAGAACGGCAACGGCCCCAAATGTGATCCTTGTGGAACTCCAGTTGGGGCAAACAAGTGTGTACATTGCTCCCCATTTACGAATGTATACGAGCCACAAACTCCACATTTCGATAATTTACTTAGTAAAATGCCATGGTCGACTGTTTTGAACGCTTTGCTAAAATCGGTGTACACAGCATCGACTTGTACACGATTATCTAAATGCTCTGTTAGCGTCTCGATAAAGGTGACCAAAGTCTTGGTCCACCAGTTCTAAGTCTAGGTCCTAGACAGTATAAATCCGTGCTGATTATCAGTAAACTATTGGGTACAATGGGAATATACATAGATAAGGGTACTCAAGAATCTTCGGGATGGAGGATATAATTGAAATAGATCTGTAAATTTGTAACCAACAAACACAAACTTTCGCATTTATAATATTATTAGTAGGATTATCATAGGCTAAGGACGTCCCTTGCTCTGCTGGACGCCCTTCCCTAAGAACCTCCCCCTGGGCGTCATCCCCAGTTTTGTACTACTCGCATCTACTCGTATCTAACAATAACCTTGAATTAATAAGTCTGATCTCATTTTCATGAAAACTAACATAAAAGTATTACACGGCTTCGAACATTATACATTTCATATGATTTATTAGGGTAGTAGCAAATTGAGCTGCGACATGCGAAGACCGCATTGTAAACTTTGCATAAATTGATTTACATCTTCCTACATTGGAATGGCTTTTTGATTTATCGGTCGGAAACACGCTCAGCCCTTTGTCCACGGTAATGACTTTAGCCTTAACATTGTTGATGTACGCGACGAAATAAGAGCGCTGAAATGATTGCTGAATGGCACCGAAATGATTAAATATTGTTTGATTGCGCGTGAATACACTGACTTGCAAATTAGGACAGTTGCAGCTGACTACCTACTATATTTGTGCTTTTATACGTTTCAAAAGAACATAGTCCTGATAATAATATGTAAAATGGCCTGTGTCATACAGGTATAAACCTTTTTATTTATCTTTATTTATAACTTTCAGTTAAATCAAATCAGTAGTTTATAATGTTATGAAATTTAATACAATGTCAAATTTATTCCGTTAACTAAACGGACTGACCTATCATTAGGTAGGTTGTCACACAAATCAATTGCTTCTTTTTTCAAAGACATGTCACAAACCCTATATTTAGGTAAATAAACGATGTCATTCCTGTCTCGATCATTACCCTCCCATTACCATCATCGCCGTCAGATGTCACCATAATGATACCCACGGGGATGATGTTGACAGTGTAAGTAGTGCCGTAATACGTAGTTTGTTATATTTGTCAACGAACACGCGATGTGAAACTGAGGAAACGGTCAAGTCGTCAAAATGATTACTTATTGTTTTCTACAGAATTCAAGACAGCGCTAAAATAGAAAAGAAGACACTTGAATATTATGTTTTCATAACGTCAAAAAAATTCATCCGTTTTACTAACTATGCAACCTTAACCCTTAAATGCATGATGATGTAGATATACCTCATATATTTTAAAGTTCAATTTCAAACATACATTTTAAGTAAATTTCAAACTTAGAATTTATGCAGTAAGGTTTGTAGTTTTGTCAAATTCAAATTTGGAAATGGACTATAAAGACGCGTTTCACTTTCGACATGCTATGCATTTAAGGGTTAAGAGGGTTAGTGAGGCTGAAATTTTCAATACAAAATGCGACATTTCGCTCCCCTTAAACCTAGTCCGATTTTTCAGATTTTTGAGTGTGTTGTTGATATTTTGAAAAACTATGTCGGTGCGTTTCCCTTTCGAAGAAAATATTTACGGTTTTTATTATTAGCGATAGGCACGAAATTTCAGTCTTATATACTCGTTACCTGTGACAAACTAAAACGACTGAAAAATTTAGAATTCATTCTAAGTTAGTTATATCCTATGTCAACACCGCGGATAAAAACGCAGCCAATCTCTAGTACGTTGTTGTTTAAAGGAGCTCTCAGCTCAATTTCAAGCGTTGCAAAACGTTTCATCCGCAGACAAACAGTGCAACGTATCAGTTCTGCAGACACGTACCAATCAACCCGCTTCACAGGCAGCCGCAGACGTCTCCCGATTCAATCGAAACTACTGCATTTCCAGTTGCCCAGCCTTTGATATGTCCATCGCTTGTCTGTCCAAACGATTGTACGCAACGGCCAACCTACCGAGACCTCTCACTCCAACCTCTAGCGTACATAACGCGAACGACGCAAAAGGCTTCGAAACGACCGACGGACCTTGTTTAACTGGACGCCAATTCGGTGTACATCATTGAAATTGTCAAGGCATTTGTAAACAGAGGGTGATAAATTAATGTACGTAACAGTACATTAGACGCCCGTGATAATAAAACACGCGTTAAAATTGTAATTGCTGACAGTGTACAAAAATAAAGCAACAATACGCTGAGTTTAATATTCACTACTGCTTCAACGAGTACTTTGGACTAGCGTCTTGGAATGCGAGCGGTAATAGGGTGCGCTTTCAGCAATTTTGTAGCTGCCGTTGTAGGGTAATGTTCGTGTTACAGGGCATCTAACAGCGAAACTCACTCTGGAGGGTAATCGCGCACGAAAGCGTCTAGTAATAAAACCCCTCGTAAAATTGTAACGTTACGACCTGAGAGACGGCGGAGTGCACTGGATGGCACATTGATACGTATTCGGGCTGATGGTTCCCGACCTTACTATGTGATTTATGCATTCGGGTTTTTCAACTAATGTAATGTTTTAGAGGGTAAAAAATCTTCAACAATGCTAACCACTTTTTTAAACTGACTACTTAAAACCGCTTTCAATCCAGCCTACGTTTTATCTCCTTGAGATAAAAAAATATTCTAAGCATCAACTTATGCTTGCTTGAATATTTATAACATCGGTAATGTTAAACAATGATGTAAACATTAACACAATGGCAATTTATTTTTTACAAATCATTAATTTAAGAGAACTAGACTTAATTAGTACAAAAATTCAAGGGCGATGTTACAGATTGTATCACCTACATTTTTTTAACGAAATATGTCTTAATTAGATAACGTAATCAGATTCGACAGTAATAATTCCAAGCCTAGCTGCAAAAAATAAATCTCGTTACGGTTCGTTTATGATGCAGAGCCTTGGTAGAAAATGTTTAATATCCTACCTTTTGAATATAAAAGCCGCAACAAAATAATTTGGAATCATTCAAATCATCACATTTGAAGGAACAACAACAAGATGTTCGCTAAGGTAAATCATTAAAATTATAATATTAATTAAGTATATACGCTAAATTACAACGCCCGTGTATTCACAAAGTAGGTATTGGCCTAATAAACTTCAATTTTTTACAGATTGCACTGATCGCCGCCTGCCTGTTTGGCTTTACTCGTGCTGGAGACCTGCATTCTGGTCTTGCCGCTAGCCATGGCACAGCTCTTGGCTATGGATCGAACCTTGGCTATGGATCAAGCCTTGGCTACGGTAGCTACGGCGCTGGCCTAGGCTACGGTGGCTATGGCGCTGGACTCGGTTACGGCTCAAACCTTGGTTACGGTGGCTACGGTGCCGGAATCGGACATGCTGGCTACGGTGCCGGCCTTGGCTACGGCTCAAACCTCGGCTACGCTGGCTACGCTGGCTCAGGTTTAGGCCATGCTGGTACAGCGACGTCTTACCAACAACGCATTGACTACCCATCTAGAAACGGTGCCCACGGTTCCTATGGCGCTGGTTACGCTGGTTACGGTGGCTACGGAAATAGCGCCTATGGCCATGGTGCCTACGGACATGGCGCATACGGAAATGGTGCTTATGGCAGCAACTATGCTGGATGGTAAAACCCAAAATTTTACTGAACTCTTGTCACAATACCTTGTAGTAGTTATATATATTTTATTAAAAATGTGAATATTTGTACCTATTCTTTTGTTTCATTTAAATCTGTTCTATACGATAATAACGTAAAAAGTTTAGTCAACTCGATGCTTCCAAAAATATTTTTTTAGTATGTCCTTCATTGCTATACCTATTATAATTTTTGCTTTTTAACCATGTTTAGAAATAAATAATTTTAAACCTAAAAGTATAATAACTTGATTACCTACCTCATGAGATAGACGGATATAAAAAAACAGTTTTACACTCAATCAAAACAAAGGTTTAACAAACTAACTAGCCTTTTTTCTTTGAAAGCTCCAAATAGGTCATAGGCTTCAAAATAATTTTAAGTCGAATTAGACCGAGATATTTAAAGTATAGTTCACTAAAGGCTCTGTTACCTGTCACTTCTGTTATCTCCTTCGTAATTCTAACACTTTATTATCCGTAGTTATATAATTAAGGTTTTAGTATTTGTAAGGAAAGCGGTCGGTAGTTTTTAGATAAAGGGTAAAAAAACGCGTCGTTTATTTCTTGAGTCTCTTAATAAAACCGCGGAAAGACGGACAGAGGGACAGACGGACAGGCGGACAGACGGACAGGCGGACATGACGAAACTATAGGTAAGAGTTTCTTTTTGACTACGGAACCCTAAAAAATCTTTTTTTTATACACAACCAACTAATTACCATTATCTTTGATTAAGTATAATAATGTTCATCCTCTATATTGTTAAAAACTTGTTCAAACCTAATGACGGTAACATTTACGAACATTCAAAACATTAAACCTACATACATTGTCTATTTAATCTTAGTAAATGGTAAAACTCAGTTACCCCATCCCATAACTCAAAGTTCAAATGAGATTTTTTTCCTCTGAGCTCTTAAGATAATTTATACGCACTGTTTCGCGCCCAGGGGCAAGCGTAAAGTACAAAGTGCTCGTTTTCAAGTTTTCAGCAACCACGGTAATGACTGGACCACTGAGACTTGACCCGCCACTCGTAAACCTACCTTACTTTTCTCATTGTTACGTCCTTTTGTAAGAAGAAACGCAGGTCTCGGTAAAGTGGAAGCCTTTTAAAATGTTTTTAATTTATGACTGGATAGAAAAATGGCAAATTTACGTTTCATGCGCTTTATTTGCTAAATGAATGTATTTATTAACTAATTATCCGTCAGTAACGCTATCTTGATAATAAAAAGCTTTTATGTAGATTATTTATTGTTATTTATTTATTATCACTACTGCACAATACACAAGTAGGCACTAATTACCTGCCGCTCAACCAATTGATGCCAATTAAAGTAATTTAAGTATGGCACTAAAAAGATAAAACAAAAATAAAGGTTAACCACAAACCAGGCACAATTTAATCACAAGTATGTAACCTGGAACAATTCCATAATAAAGTAAATTAGTCCTCTAAAGATGACTACAAAAGTAATAACATCAATTAATACTGGACCCGATTCTACGTGCACATCGCTTAAATAGCAACTAAATTGTCTAATTTTTAGACATAGTTTAGACGGCAGATTTAACAAGTGCTATAACAGAATGTCAAGCTGAATATAATATAGACCGCCTAAAATAAGAAGCGTCAGATTCAAATTAGCGCTGTCATTTGATTAAGACTGCTGCTCATAGAATAGCAAAGTGTTTTAGCGACACCTAAATAAAATTAGGAAGTTTAGAGGCCACTGTAGAATCGAGTCCAATGTTTTCTGCCCCATTGCAAAAATGTCTAATACATTTCTGGGGTCCTAGTGAAAAAGGGTGTAAGTCTCCCGAAGATCAAGAGAAAAAGGGTGTAAGTCTAGTAAGGGTGTAAGTGTAGTAGGTAAGGGTTTAAGGGTGTAGTACACTCCGTTTATGTACATACCCTTTTTTAGACCAAGTTAAGTCGACTTATACCCTTTTTCACTAGGATCCCAGATTTTAACCCCGTTGAAAGTGTTGAAACTACAAAGTTACGAACACCCATGACAACATTGACAACTATGAATTGACCATTAACACAAACGGCAGGGGATGAAAAAAAAGAAAAAAATTGCCCTCGCGAATTGAAGAGACGCCCTTTCAAGCTTGAAGCGACGGCGGTAATGACGCGCGAGAGATTGATCGACGTGGCCTTGGCGCGGCGTTAAGTAATTATCGTTTATTTGTTTTTCGACCGCGTTACAAGATTGTATAAAGCTTGTTTCAGGCGCTTTGTTAAATGCCAACTTGAGCAATACTATGTCATGCTTAGGATACAAACTGGATATAGTTGTCACATTTAATATGTTGTTAAAATACATAATGCATAACAAAGGTTTAAAGAGCATTGGGTAAGTTTGTATGAACATTTTTTTTTTTTTTTTCAGCGGCCGTGAATGATTTTTTTAATAGTTTACAGGACCTCTCAATACACATAAAAAGTTAAATAGGTTAAATAATGTTGGATCGGAGATATTAAATATTTAAGTATTAAGTTTTTGGTACTAAAAGTATGTCCAGGTATAAATATTTAAATTTCTCGGCTCCGATGCACTTAAAAGTATTATATAATATAGCAAAATATGTTTATTTTATTTATTATTTATTATAATTATTATTTATTTATTATTTATTTATTTATTTATTTATTTATTTATTGTTTTATTATTATTTATTTATTATTTTATTTATTATTTTGAATAGATCTATCATTATTTACCACTTTTATGGCCGCAATTAAAAAAACAATCATGCTCATGTTACAAATGACGACCCAACTGACTTTTACCCAAACCCGCTTGGCACACTAAATAAAGCCTTTTCCAATAGAAACAGGAAATAAATCACGAGCATAAAACAGTCAATTGATTAATTGATGCCGTAATCTTGAAATAAACAAATTCATATAATCAGTCAGTATACAAAACAAACAATTTTGGGAACGGATGAGATCAATCACTCATTAAGAAATAACACATCATCTAACTGACTTATCGTCAACAGCAGAAAGAAATTTATTCTTGTCACAATAATGTTATATAGCACCGTAAGTCATTACCAGTTAAAAGTCCTACGTGTCACTCCCTCATGTCACCTCCGTGATAAACAACTGTCGTGTCACTGATGCTCAAATGTCATCACCGTGGACGACAAAGTTATCAATACAGTTGGCGAAAATTCAAAAGTCCCATCAACTCCGGCGCACCTTTGATAGTGGTGCCATGAATGGCGGTAAGTGTAAATTTGCGCTACTGTAATCCCGGACGCTGTGCCAAAGTTAGTTACTCATGAAAATGTACTGAATATATTAATTTTACGGTGACGTTAATTGGGAGAGATACCCGTCAACAAATTACGCCGTGACTCATTTTGGCGTCTGTCACGCCGTATTTTAGCGGACAGAGTCGTTTTGAGGCGAGATTAAACATCAAATGCTTTGTACGAAACGTGTAAATATTTATTATCAATGCGTTGTCCTGAATTTGGATCAAGGCGTGCAGTTTTAAGTACCTAATTAAAATGCAGACACACGGTATATATTTTAAATTCCTGTGAATGTTAATGATCTTGTTTTTTAATTCAATGTTGTTTTTGGGTTATGTGGGGTATTTGACATAAATAGGGTCATAAATGTTGACGATTCATCAAGTTCGGATCAATCTTTATCTAATTGTCAATGAACATAAAATCAAGTAGGTACCTGTTATGCCCACTGGTAGCGGTTTGTTAGATTAGTGTAGTTTTGTAAGTTCGTTCAGTAATGTTATTGACTATACAAGCTACTAGACAAAGACCCTCATCTAAAAACGGTCAAGTGCGAGTCGAACTCGCGCACCGAGGGTTTCGTGTCGCCACACAGTAGGTATTATTATATTCTTATTTAAATTCTATTTCGAATAAAATTAGCGCGAGCCTAACTCACACTTGACCATTTTTAGTAGGTATATTTTGTATTTTTTCAGAGTTTTTACTATAGTCATACTAAATTTGACGCATGCATGTTTACCGTTTTTAAGATACAACGATAGCAGCAACCACAGGGAAAGTTTTATTCATCGTGAATAGTAAACTAGATAAGGTCTCCCTGACTGGTTTCCACATGACGCGTATATAGGGTGTCCCATAATTAACACGTAACCCTGACACCGGAGATAGCCCGCCCCTAGACCTACCAAACCAGCCTAATAATATTTATTTTTATTTTTTATTTTTTCTAATTATATTTTGTTTTGGTAATAATTTTCATACGAAACTAATTATCATTATTGGCAATATCTCGAAAACCGTGCAACTTTTACTGAGGTTATGTTAGGCTGGTTTGGTAGGTCTAGGGGTGGGCTATCTCCGGTGTCAGGGTTACGTGTCAATTATGGGACAGCCTGTATGTATATATGTTTATTTATGACATGGACAAGGCAAGTAAAGAACACCTAATAGTGTGATCTAAGAAGCCCATGGTGATTTTCAAACTCATAACTCAAACGAATAACTTTATTAAAAGGCTATTTATTATAAACAAACTGCATTTGAACTGCCAGCCAGTTCGGCGGCGTGCAGTTTTAACGACTGTACATTAGCTGCACGATTGTAATGTAGTTCTAATGCAGCTGTATTAACTGCAGTAGAAAATGCTGACGGTCTGTTGTAGCCCATAGTTGTAAAAACGCATCCCGTCACTTGCGTTCACCGACGGCCAGCGTCATTTCCGCCGCAATTACCCGCGACGTTTTGACGCGCACAATTACGCCGCGTCCTGACACCTCATAATTACGCTTTACCCAGAGAGGTTAACCTTCTTTATGTCATCTAAACTGCATACATTATAGCATAGCATAGCTAGCATAGTAGTGTCTATGTTGGAATCCCTAATCGTCATATTTTGTCCTAACGCATCGCTTGTTCGAATTTCCGTTTATCCTAAAGCTATTTTCGCGTAATTTTTTTTTAGTGTTGTTATAATGCAACCGCAACGTAACCTAACTGAGGGTATTTTCGGAAAACTTAAAAAGTCAGACTCAGCGGAAAACCAGTTTATGTCAAACAATAATTCGGAGAAACGATGCGTTAGGACAAACGTTATTAGGAATTTCGAGGGACACCGCACTGCGAAATTGATATACTTTGGAAATGGTCCTAAATTTACGCCGATGTGTGATATGAAGATTTTACAAGCCCTTATTGACTTGCAAGCAGTCTGTAATCGAATGTTACAAGTAAAATTTGACCATCTTTCCGATGTTTTATTGAGCTGAAATTGTATGACCGTGACAGCGACATGGAAATAAAATGACTAAGCAATGATTATGGTGTTATTGAACTCTGATGTCTGATGAAGGAGCTGGATGAGGTCACTGGATCTCAGCTGTCAGAAACGTTTACATACCTATCTAGTTTTTTCTGATGAGCAGAGTAGTTGAGGTCTATGCAAAAAAAACTATAATCATCAAAAATGGTTCTCTCAAAAAAATTGTTTTGTGCTTGAAATTTTAGCGTTATTATTTTTATTGAGTAATGAGAAGTTATGTTTTATAATGGTTAGGGGATTCGTGACCTATAGACATTTGCACATGTATTTATTTATTTGAATCTATGACTATGTTTATCGATGCCTAATACTGAATCAAGCTTAAAAAGAAATATAGTCCTGAGTATTATAACGTAATGGAACCAGTAATCGACACGGACCAATGATCGACACTGATTCTTATTTAATTTTCACAGAAGATAAGGTATATTAATTTCAATCATTTGTTTTGTAAAACTCAATCTATGACCGTATGATCTTTGAATTAAGAGTTAAGTGTCGATCATTGGTGCATGTCAGCTTAAAGTGTCGAACACTGGTACCATTACGTTATGAAGGATTGCCTCCTGATATTTACTTATATTAAAATAAAGGTTGTGAATGGTGTGTTCCCGCTGCACTGTGATTAGGCGGCGTTGTGACGCGTCATAATTACGGCGGCTCGTTACTCCAGCTAGGCCAAGAGACAGCTTTGACCACACCAGACGTAAAATCTTAAATTAAAATGAAAGTAAGTAAGTAAAATCTTTATTGCACAATCATTTTATATGACGACTATGTACGCACAGCAAAAAAGCATTACTAATTATTATGGCCATCGCGCCAAATATTGTACATATAAAACTTATTGTCAGTCGCACATGAGCGTGTAGATAATTTTTGACGTGTTGGGAACATGCATATTATTATATTAATGATTAGTAGCGATATGAAGGCTTCGTCACTTGTAGAATTAAAAAGTGGCTTTACAGTGACTATACAAAGGGATAAATGACCCTTTAAAAGATTTTTCCAGTTAAATTAACCTAACCTCAAATATGAATGATTAAAAAAATATGTTTAAAAGGTAATTGACGTATTTATTGAAAGTTGAGAATTTTAGTCGTGTCGTGAATTATTTGGTTTTTAATACTTTGAGATTAAGTACCTACCTAGTTTATTGTCCTTTGTTAAAACAAACATCATCACATCTGTGAACATCAAAAAAACCCGCCTTGATAAAAGCAACTTCATTCTAAACACCTATTCCTATAATTAACTACATCCAAAAATAATTTAGCTGAAATATCAGCTAAATTGAAACTGCGGAATTATAATTCCAAAAGCCGACGTCATCTCTTCTACTAAAGCTTTTTACCAGCCGTTAGCGTAAGTGGATTTGCCATATTATTACGTTACGGCTCATTATATTATATATCGCTTTTGCTAACGCTTAAAATAATTTGTTCGAGAAGTAGTCGTGTTTATCAACCGATGCAATTTGACGTCGTATTCATATACAAAATACGAAGTCATCTTTGGACAAGATGCTAAAAGTCGAAGATCAAATATGAAAAATACTAGCAAATATTATGTATCAGTCTAGAAAACCGAGCGTCGCTTGGGTAGAAATAGTAATTTGTGTCACAAGGGAGCAAAATGACATATTTACGGCGAGGGCGTACATTAAACCCTGAACGAAGCGAAGGATTCTATAATTGATCATCATCATCATCATCATCATCATCATCATATTCATCAGCAGCATCATCATCATCATCATCATCATCATCATTATCATCATGCTAGTAAATTAATATGCACGTAATCGATTATAAAAAAATTGTAATCGATTATGTGCAAATAAAAAAAATCTAGACAATTTTGCAACAAAATGTCCTTGTACAGAATAGTGCCTGATCTCTCCTAGCAGGGAAGAAAAGTCCCCTTTCCGAATAAGTAAGTGATGTGAAAAAGAATTTTAAGTTTAAATTTAAACTCACTTTACAGTTTTCTTGCCACATAAAGGGTTAAGTTTTACACGTACGTAGATGATCTGAGACGAGAATATTTTGCGTTACATTTGGAAATACTTTGCATTACTCGTACTGTTTTCAATTAATAAGGGCATACCCCACTATTTAATTTGACGTTGCACAATTGAGTTAATCTACTTTAAAGTTATTGTCGGACATAACACTATAAATATACAGTGTGTGGCCTAGAATAGGGGATAATATTGAAAACGGTGGCTCTATAGATCACTAGTAATTGAATCATTATGGTCCCAAATAATTAAAACCAAAACTTTACTTTTTGTTTTTTTCTAACAAACTTCATCGTAAATTCAATGTACTTAATGAAAACAATGCAACAGTTCCGCTCAACTCAATGCATCGTACTTATTCGAAGCTACTCGGAACGTCTCTTTGACAATGCCCCTGTACCACGACATTGACAACGTTAGCGATAATATCGTTTTGCAATAACACACTGATTATGAATCGTAACTTTAAGTTCTTATTGTGTGTAATGTATGGGTTTTGGTTAACTGGGACCTTTTCAGAAAAAATACTGATACTCTAGAGAGTCTCCGATTTCAATATTATCCCCTATTCTAGGCCACACACTGTATGACTGTTTTGAACTAGGTGCTTTAGGAATACGTATAAAATCAATCCAAAGAAAAAATAATCAAGTTTTACCTTAAATCCCTAAGTTTTTAGTAATAATAAGTACGAGTACAGTCACACATACAATTATACATATAAATGTAACTTAGTTTTCTTATTTCCACTCAAAGGCCCTACTTTACAGTTGGGAATGATCGTTCGTTAATTGGCCGTCAGCCTTACAAATAATTGCACTTTTTGCTCACCTCTTAATTGCGCTCTCAGTGTGACATGCGCGCGTTCTGAACACTTCGCAGTGCTCATTTAGGCCCATTGCGGCCAATTAGGCCTTAGGCATTTTATAACAACGCACATTATTCTTGAGAGGAATGGCCACAGTGTATCTGAGTGCAGAAAGTCGCATTTTACCCGACTGCAGCAACGCCCAAAAGTAGGGTTATGTGTTTGACTTGTATATATGTCCGACTCAATATCCGCTCATAACTAATAAACGAGTAAACCGATTTTAATCAATTATACGTGGTTAGATTCATCTCAACCACTAGAGTGTTATAGGCTATATTAAAATTGTTTAAATGTGAAATTGGCGGAATAAAAAATATTAACATGATAGTAACATTACGTTGACGACGTTATCCAAACAGCAGGGTATTGATTCTCTCAAAAGCAAAGGTGAGCGAATGCAGGAGTGAAGTCCAAGCGGCGAGTTTAAATAGTCCCGTCAGAGCGAGCAAAACACATTATTAGCGGGTGCATTCTCAATAAGGCAGCCTTATACGTTCGAGAAGCCATGCTGCCAAATTGAATACACGCGCTGAAATGTGTTTTGTTCGCTTTGAAGGGACTACTTAAACTCGCCGCTTGGACATCACTCCTGCGTTCGCTCACCTTTGCTTTTGAAAGAATGTTTTTTCAAAGCTTGCTTTTCGTTAGACTTGTTACAGTCAAAATTGTAAATACATTTAAGGCGCGGGCCAGACAGAAGAGACGTAAAGCGTGGCCTTCTATCTTCGTATGTATAATAGTAGTTTTTAGCTTCTATACATTTTGGTTGAAAATTCCTTAAAGGGGCGCCGCGAGGCCGACGCGTCCGCGTCTTATGTCTCTTCTGTCTGCCCCGCGCCTCACATCAGTCCCGCTCCCGCCTGTAGGAACCTAAGTGATGATAGAATGAAATGTGGAACACGTGTTTAAGGTCTATCGAATTTTCATAAAAGATTTAGAGGTGAAAGGAAATCTGATAAACGCAGCGATCCTCCTTAGAAAGGGAAGGACCGGTAAGGATGTAATGAAGCGCTTAAATGCAGGTACCTAGTATAAAACGCAACTGTATCTGACTCCTCTCTATGCTTTGCATGGTTGCATCCTTTCCCTGGTTCTGTATAACTTTTCTCCGATGCTCTAAGACTTTCCTTATTCTGAGGGCTTATTGTCTAACGCACTCGCAATCGCAACCCGCTTCAAAGTGGAGCAATTGTTTTCATTTTGTATGCAGACAAGCCTTCGATTTTCAAAATGACAACGATCGTGATTGCGAGTGCGTTAGACAATAAGCCCTCTGGTTCCAATGAGTAAAAAAAGATAAAAAAGATAAAAGATGTTTATTCAGTTAGTAGGCCGCCCCGGCACTTTAACACGTAAAAAATCTGAGAAGAAACGCCGCAAGAAACTCAACAGTAAGTCGTTTTTTCAAATATTGCTTGTAATTTGATGTATATTTATAAGTCTTCTCGCTCGCTCTAGCTAATAGATTTTAGTTAATCAAACAAGCAAAACCATCACAATACATACGTAGGTGTTCAATTTTGCAAAAATAACATTATCCTGTATTAAAAAAATATTAAGCACCTTCTGTTTCTGAACGTTGTGTGGCATGACGTTAAAATGGCACGTAAAAAGGGCATTTAGCGTCATAATCACGCAGAGATTTGACCTTTTTAACAAAAATATGTTTACACTTGAATTTAAACTCTAAATAAAAGTACCAAAGTATAATTTATATTATGTGTAGCTATGAATATATCCGCAGTCAGCTTAAAGGTTTAACTAATTATAAAGTCGGATTTAAAATGTTTATTTTTACTGTAATTTATATTATATGCCACTTGTTTTAAATTAGCCACTGACATTACAATAAATCATTCGGTTTCCTATTTAGTCTTAGTTATTTACCCTTTAAATTGTTAAGTTAATAAATACAGCTATGGCCAGACCGGTTAACACAATTTATTTACATGGCTTAGTTTATCATTGTGATAAATAGTTAATAAAATAACTAACGAAGACAGAAAATTTATTGGCACTAATATTCGTTCTTTAAAAAATACATACTTAAGTACAAAATATGCGCAGTGTTTTCAGAGACACTAAATCAGTCAACTCTAGAATGTAAAATTAAACAATTGCAAATAAAATTCCAAATTACCACGATTCATATAAACCTCGACAACACGCTATTTCCACCCACACAAACGCTATATATCTTGATTTAAGTCTTACAAATAACAATAGTACTATAGCCACATTATAACACAGATTTAATGCAAGAATAATGTGGAAACTTGTTTTGTTTCTGTTGATGGTTCAGGGTTGTTTTCGACGACAACGAACTGAGTTATAGCTGGACAAGTGTTAGGTTTATCTTTAGTTTGTTGGGTACCACAGTTTTTTTAAATTCAATTTTCTAAATGTTTCATAAGTTAATTAATCGTTAGTCTTGTTCATAATTAATACTTGATTTTTCATATGATAACTTTTGCAGTAATTTTGTTTTTACCCTGCTTTGTGTGTGTTAATACTATTAACTTTGACATTTCAAGTATTAAATTATTGGTCGTAATTATTTAGTATTATGTCAAATATCAAGCCCCATGGTCAAGCAAGACTACTACCTAATGGGCAAAATCAGATTGTCAAAAAATTTATACTTAAAAAAAAAACAACGAGCTCTTCCATAACACAAGAGGCGCCGCAACATCTTTACCATTCTAATCATCATTCATTCAAAAACCCAAACTGCGGCTTCGCCAATCTTTAGCTTGAAAAATCTTTGAATGAGAAAACTAAGGAACCCCAAAACATTCCGCGGGCCCACTTAAAACCATTGAAATAGACAATCGGCCGACAGATTATCTCGAAACATAAATAACGCTATTTGGCGCAGTTATAAATCGAGGGATTTCTATAATAAATTATATTTAAAACATGGCGGCATTGTAAACTAATTCCGGTTTTTATTTGGCGCGGGCCCACAAAGCTCTATTGAAAATCTCTTGTCCAAATCTATAAATATGTCCATTTTTTTTAAACAGATGCAACCAAGCATCCCATTCAATTTCTAAATGCACCTTTATCCACACTTGTGCCACTCACAATATGGTTCATTTTTGCTCTCGTGGATTAGCTAACGCAATTGTCCGATTAGCACGAGTGTTTGCAATTCTGTGAATGCATTTTTTGCAATTCGAAAAGACTATTGGAGATTTCCTGTTTCTTAAAACATGTTGAAGGAACTTAATTCTTAAATCATAGTTAATATGGTTGGTTTTTTTTCTCTTCGCGTTAAGCTACTGTTTGAGAAAGCCTCCGCAGTGTTGACACAGATGGTTAACGACTAGTTATATCATTATCAGTATAATGTGTTGCGCTAATGTAAATAGTACCTATGCCGTAACATAATGGCATCTATTTGACAATAAAGGAAACCTTTACGTTGCATTTATAAGAAGATTAGCTTTTAATGTTTTTTGAAGAATGGGTAATTCTTTTTTGAATGCGGTGCAAAAAAAATTGCAACCCTTTTCGCAATTATATTTACGAATACAAGCGGTGCAAATGGTCAGATACTATCAAAACTTAAAAAAAGAAACTAGTTGTAAGGCAGTAAAGACCCCTGAGGCCCTAGATAAAATGCATCTGCATTTGACGTTCGATATCGTTATCCAAAATGTATAGGATTGAAGGCATCGCATCAATAATTCCATACATTTTGTCAGTTTTTGAAAATTATTTACGATAGCGTTAAGCGACATGCCTAGCCTCACAGGCGCCGTAGCCAAAATGCTAATGCTACTAACGTTTTTCTTTTCTATCACTCTAAATGTATGTGATGACAGTTGACCACGTGGTTTATCGCAACGCACGAGAATGTCATCCCATACATTTTGAGTAGGTAATAGAATACAAAAACGTTAGAAGCGTTGGTATCTAGGCTAGGGCCTCCGGTCCTCTCCTTTAAACATCAGACAGAAATTTAATTGGCGTGGAACGGAGCCACATTTCCATAACAAACGACAGCAATTACCTAAGATTCGCTAAACATAGACCGACGGTTACAGCAATTTTGATCATAAACACAGATTGTGCAGATACGTAATATCACCATAATAATGATAGCTTTGACAGATTTCTACCGCAATCGTTTCTGGTCAACAACTATACTCCATTTACTTTAACGACCTAGTATAGGCTTCTCTCACTCGCACAGTGTCATACAAATGACAAGGACAAAAGATAGCAGCTGGTAGCCAAGTGGGCGGCAACAAACGTTAATATTCTTAGGACTCGTTCACAAGAGTATTTGAAAGTAAAAGATTAAGGAGACATCGGTCCATTTCACCAGCCAAGTCACAAGTCGCAAGAAGGGAAACAAACACACAGTTTAGAATGTTAACAAACATTTATTATCTTCGCATCAAACCTAGTTATTGGCAACACTTCGTTCATAACTGCAGTTCGTTGCGTCAAAGATAATCTACGATTTATAACAGCCCCTATAGCAGTTATTTCAGTCATAATACCCACCGTATCTCAAGCCCAATTCAAACTAAAAATTTACGCGCATAAAATCCGGTCCATAAATTTGATACAATCTCCCGCCTTACCAAATCCAACAGCTAATGGTTTTGAAGTATTGGCATTATGTTCCTTTGCTCTGCGTTATTTATATGACATGTCCATTAATACTCATTATTTTCAACCTCGTATAGTCACAATAGCGACGTTTGCCCTAGTAAGCAGAAATAAATTCAAGCTAGAGATTTTACAAACTGTGGTTCTGGACGTAATTTCGTATGGTATATTTTTACTCTGGGTCCAAAAGGGTAAAGGTGACTGAATAGCACACGTTGTAAGAATAGGGGTTCGGCTTTGTTATGAAAGTGGCGAGCTGTCATGAATTATATCGTTGTATTTCTTTCTTCTTTTACTAACACTGAGCGTATATTCTCAAAGTATTAAATAACGTATTTAATTGGCGTTTAAAATTTTGTTTATGTGCTTAAACGATTGTAGCTAGTTTCTATTTTATGACAATGGAAGCACTTGAAAGTTAACGGTTCATGTTAATAATTAATGAAGCTGAAATTCTATTGAAAATTGCGATGAGCGTATCTAAAAAATACTATCGAGGGCTCCATTAGCCTAAACTCCCAACCTCCTAGTTGTCTACAGACTCAGTCCATAATACGAATATCTGTCAAAAAAACAGGCAAAGGTGTAATAAAAAAATCATTTAAACACCCTCCACACAACGGCGGCAATAAAGGCGTCCACTGACGATGCGTCACGTAATCGCACGAATAAATCAGCTATTATCTCGCCTCTCGAAAGCAACAGAACAAAACGGTGACGCCAACAAATGACCGCCATTTCTCATCGGCATCCGTATCCGAGGACTCTGTCAATATATCCGTGAGTGGATGTGGTATTAAGCAAAAGCGATGGCGATATCTGCTCTTAAGCGAAAGCGAAAAGTTGCGCTAAAATTGTTTTTTGTTTCGCACATTTCGGCCCATGTTTGATAGATAAAGAAGTGATTTTAGTTATAGGAGAGTAAATGAAATATAAAAAAATTCAAAGGTTTTTTTTATCAGAATTGTTTGTGAATATCATTTGTTTGACAAGCCAAGGGTTCAATAAAGATATAAGGTAAGGTAGGGCAAGTGCTTCTACGGGGCAAGTCCGTATAACCAACAATATCGCGACCAAGTTTGTCGCATTTACCCCACCTGACGGGGTAAGCGCGTCTACGGGGCAAGTTCGTCTAACCAACAATATCTCCTAAAAATTATATGGTTTGACGCACTTACCTCGTTGACGCTCTTACCCCGCCTGACTAGAAAACTATTGGTAAATGAGTCAAATGGTTGTAAGTAAAGCCCATTCTAATCAAATTATTCACAAAAAAACTGTGACATTTTATAAAAAAAATATTAAGAGTTTTTTACCAAAACATTAAAGCATATTTTTTTCATCGTGAAGCATATATTATTTTACACTGAGGCATATTATTATGATATATTATATGTGTCGGTTCTAAAGTTCATGGCTTGCACCCTTGCAGCCCGCCCCATCTGCCACCCTAACCGCAGTTATATTTTATTTGCGCAATAAATTACGTTTTATTACACATATTTTGTCGTGTTACAATAACTAATGCACCCAGTCTCAATTCGCATGTAATTCTGCGTAACGGGTTTTTTTATTTTTTTTATTTGCACTCTTTATTACATTAACCCCTCTTTATGTAAATTTGTGATATTGCAAAATATTAAATATTACTTATCTAGACTTACCTATACTAGACTTTGTTAGGAAAATACATACAAAAAACATAAAGGTTTTGGTCAAATAAAGTCTGCATCTGCTGATTATTAACATAAATATTAATAATCAGCAGATGCAGATATGCAACTAAAGACAAAACAATAACTTAAAGAACAACCAAAATATTCACTCCAAATATATCAATATCATTTCATTCTAGTAGTGTCGTGTCGTGACAAATCCATTTATTTTTCCAACGCAATTTCCTCCACCTCCTGTTGAAAATCCTTTACAATATTAAGGTACCCCTTCAAAGTAAATTTCTGTCTGTCTATCGTTTTACGATTCCAACCCTTCGCAGAGCCGTATTGAGACAACAACAATCATTCCTAGGAGACCGTAAAACCTTCCAAACGTCGTAAAAACACATACGGACTTGGAAAAATAAACTTGTATACTTTAACACTGTTAAAAACAATATGCAACCTTAGGACTTGCAAGTTTAGGTTGAAGCTCACACTTGCAATGGTGACACTAAAAAGAAAGTAGCTTGAATAATAACTATCTTTGTGAAAGAGCCTGTAAATTTAGGCTACTTTGTTTCAAATGTTTCAACGGAGCTATTTCGTTTTATTTTCTAGTAGCAGTAGTAGTAAAGGTATGTTTGTTACACAAACTCTGTGACATTTAAGTAAATATTTTGATTTGTATATTTTCAAAGTAGTAATTAATGTATGAGTCAACTCAACTCAACTCAGGTAAACTTTATCTCTATGCCTATGGAGCTATGTTCCTAAGTAATTAACATAAATTTATAGCCAATTATTAGGTATGTAAAATTATGTAATGTATAGGCAAGGCAACAATAGTCTAAGTCCGTTTAGTAAGTAACGTTAAGTGAATGTCTCTTCAGTAAAAAGGTGCATTTATTTACAACAAAGGAGTCTAGAAAGCTAGCTATGCAAAACTATGAATATTCTATGTTCCGAGTCAATACAGCGTATCTTTTCTTCGCGCCTCTCTTACATATTATGCTGGCAATTTACCTCTCGTTTCCTCGGACGGGTACAAATCGACTGTACGACTGATTTGTGGGGTGAGGAATTTAATACTGAAGGGGATGGATACGTGATTTTTCACTTTGACACCGCCTTAATGTAGCGTGTGAATGGTTGGAGTTTTCCAAATTTTAGATTTAAACGTGATCAATCTTGTGTCTGGTTGTAGATATGTTTTAAGAACCATTATTAACTCAAGATAGATATTGCTAACGTATACCTAATGTACAAATTATGCAGTAGCTATTGTGGATAGTGGGGTTACAACATTAATAAATAACCATATTTTGCACGTAGAATTTACAAACACTGTCACATGTCACAACGGAACCTGTGCTTCCCAAGAGGAGACCACTGTTGCGAAAAAGCGCTTCAAAAAACTCGAGACAGTGTTTTAAAATTTTCGTTTTTAATAATTTAGTAGACCGCGTTGTTCTTATTTAATAACATTATGTAGCATGCCAGTATGCGTTTAACAACTATATACTCAGTAGGTATAATAGTATTTTTATTCAAAACAAAACTAAAAATAATATTAACGAAAACAAGTTTTGCGCAATCTCGTTTAGACACAATCTAAATTGCGTGAATTAATCAATTCTGAAATAAAAACAGACAAAGCGCGAATTAAACGTAGACATGTGCAAACGCGTATAAATCGCGTAGATTTATTAAAACCGAGTGCCGTTGTAAATAATGATAATAGCAGATATAACGAAAATAGCAGTAACGTGGAACATTGTGCTGTGATTTACGCAGCGAGACGAGTCTAACAACTGGTGGAGTTGCTGGGATTGTGAATCGTGACAGCTGCCGTAATGAAACTGTGGATGATATGTCAATGGTATTTATGAAGGTGATTATTAGTAATTTTAGCTCCGTTGTCTCTGAACGTCAAAAATTTTACGATCTGTCAATCAGAACGTTAGATTTACAGGTGGGGTCTATTTCATATCTACTTATTGAAGCGGTGACATCGTTAGAAATCAAGCAGTATAATACAAACCTCTTATCATGTTACCACACTCGAGATTATTAAAATTGACTCAACCTAGTTAGATCTTTCGTGCGTTTTATTTCGTAATAAAAAAAAAATACTGTTTAGAGCTTTTTCTTTAGCAGCCTTTGTTTGTTTCACATTCAGTACACACATCACTACTGCAAGCTAGCAAATAGTATGTAATTTAAACACGCCATATTTGTCAATGGAACCGAATACGTTCGCTAAATGCGTATTTGTTTACGATGTTTCCGCCATTAAAAATAATTGGTTATCGTAGTACTCGGGCACTGTAGAAAATATATTCGGTAAACGGCGAATATTTAGATTTGAACTCGATACCTTACTTAATTTAGTCCATATTTTTGTCTAGTCTTCTGCTTCAAGTCTTCTCAGGCATCACTATAATGTTCTGTATATTGTATGATGATTTTACATTTTGAGCAATAAAGTGTTTACATACATACATATTACCGAATGTACTTGTATATCTAGCTGCGCTACAGCAAAGCGCATTAAATAATGATTTAAATGTAAATCAACGTTACTGAAACACAAAAACATTAATAACTTATATCAACCTAGCTGTCATGTTTAAAATTAGCCATTTTCCGAAACACCCTAACATTATACTCATCCGACATCAAAAGCTAGGGTGACTTGATTGATGCAGCGGACATAATTGGCCAACCCCACACGATAATGAATCGTGCGTAATGAAAAATGATTGTCCTGCATGTCCGGGGATTGATGGTCGCATGGTCACACTACTTCGTGATACAAAGCATTGTTCGCAAAATGGCGGGTGTCGAAGTGCTGGTTTAAGTGCGATTAGATTAATGATAGCGATATTTTGATGGGGGAGTGAACCGTAGAAATAATAGAATCTAAAAGTATTATTTATAATGGATGAAATATTGTTATCTGTTTGTGAACACTTCATCTTATTGTATTCGGACTTCCAACATGCCATATTTTTTTTGTTTTAGTTGGTGGTGAATAAGATTTAAAATCTTTATAGGAAAACTGTACTGTTTCATACACTGAATAACACTTATATTTATAAGACCGAACTCATTAGTGGCGTTTTTGAAAATTGTCAGTTTTTGCATCGAACCAATGGTATTCCTGATAGCATAAGTATCTCCAAATTTAGCAAGAAGCTATTGTTTTTTTGGAAACTCGCAATTTTTTATGCGGAAAAATGGCCGGAAGTTTGCTGGATATCACGTTGAAACTTTAATATCTAGCGAGCCATAAAACTCCCCCTTAGATTAGAGCGATATTTCACCGGGCACATACGCTTCGACATCCGTATTTATTATTTTGCATGGTCACAGCGATAGACAAATGGCGCGAGCTGGCCATAAAGTCGCTCTCGATGACAAACTGCCCGTTCTAACGACCGACACCCTGCGATATTTTTACGCACGCCGCGTAGTCCGCCCCCTGTCGTTTGTGCGTGGTCTTTGCGAGAAGCGAATGGCTTAAGCTGGGTCCACATTTGTATCATTTCGTCGTATCGTATCTCCGTCGCGTTGCACCGACGCATATCAAGATCGCTAGTGTGGACGCAAAAACAGCGCGATCATGCGGCGCGCCGTATCTGATCGTTCGGGATCGCTGTTACACGCGTTTATTATATACCCCGCACACTCGCGATCGGATACGCGTATCAAGATCGGTAAGTATGGACGTGTTTTGATACTGTATCACGATACGAAGTTATGATTTGATACGCGATACGCCGTGATCGCTCTCGAGGCGGTTTTTCACCGATCATCAAAGGGGATACGGATAGCGTCCACACTTAATGATACGGCGTTATGATACGATACGCTGCTACGCTACGGTTAGTATGGACGCATTTTTTCACGCGACGGTTGTAGTGATACGGTGTGCCCAAAGTGAGCGTCCATACTTAGGATACGCGAGCTCGATACTATACACGTGATCGTGATCGGCAAAATGATACAAATGTGGACCCAGCTTTAGAAAGTACACTGCTTCGAGCACCTTAAGGCTATCTTTTATAAGTTTTTCTTACATATTACTACTTGGGCTTGGATCGGGTTGTCCAGATTTGACATTTACGTGATGACAGTTTTGCGTCGATGCACGTCCCGCGATACTTGATACGCACGAAACTATAATGCGGAGACACGGCGCGGTCCCGACTAAACCGGCTTAGTCCGTCTTATTGATTTTGCTTGTAGTGGTGTGGTTCACGGGTGTACGTTTGAATTTGAAGATGAACCACTGTTTATACTGTGGTGGCCAAATTACCGAGGGTGGCGATTCTCCGGGGCTTTCTTAGAACAATACAATAAGTATATAACAAAACAAAAAGAAATTTGAAACAGTCCTCAGGGTTGGCACTGAATTTGTAGTCTTAGGATTGCAGTCTTAAGATTTTAGTCTTGAGAATGTCTGTGGATGTGAGTGTTTATGTCTAGGTGGCCTGTGTGCTCGATTGGTTTTTCTATCTCATAGTGTTTTTTTAAATGTTCTTATGAACTTATGCAAAGTTGGACATGATTAAAAAGTGGTGAATTCTTGGGCAAGTATTATTTATTTTGACTCGTTTTATTTATAAACAAAAAACTTAAAAAATATAGGTACCTAATTTATAATACTTAGACGGTAGTCGCTTACGCTCATAACTTGTGATAATGTAATTTGGTTGATATAAAACATGACATATCAGTATACTTAGTCTATTTATCTTCATAAAAAAGGAACACGCTGTGCGTGACGAAATAAGTATTATATCAACAAAAGGTGCTTTAAATAAAAAATACATTGCAAATAGAAAACAGAGTGTTATACAGAGAGTGACTTGATGACTTACCACCCGCGGTAGTTAACCTTTGCGATATTGTGCTA
Organism: Acleris cristana; assembly: GCA_948252455.1. NCBI lineage: Eukaryota > Metazoa > Arthropoda > Insecta > Lepidoptera > Tortricidae > Acleris > Acleris cristana. Next base: position 13,055,734 of record OX411780.1, read on the forward strand.
TTTGCTGATGATACATCATTGATCTTCAAGGTAGACCGAAAATCCGTTGATTATAGTAGGTTAAACGCGACGCTAGGTAAAGTACTTAATTGGTTTACTAGTAACAATTTGCTACTTAATGCTAAGAAAACTAAATGTGTTAGGTTCGCTTTGCCTAATGTTAGACCGGTAGAATCTAGTATTTTTCTAAATGATGAGTGTTTGGAAATGGTGGATAAGGCACTTTTCTTAGGAATAACTATAGACAAAAACTTGCAATGGAGTCCCCATTTAGCAGTACTAGCAGGTAAATTAAGTTCGGCAGCTTATGCTGTTAGGAAAATTAGACAACTTACCAATGTTGAGACAGCTCGCTTAGTTTATTATAGTTATTTTCATAGTGTTATGTCGTACGGTATTCTTGTTTGGGGAAAAGCTGCTGACATACAAACTATTTTCGTGTTACAAAAAAGAGCCATTCGTTCTATATATAACCTAAACTCCCGTGATTCCTTAAGATTATTATTTAAAGAAATTAATATTTTGACAGTAGCATCACAATTTATTTATGAGAATATTATTTATGTCATTAAAAATCAAGACTCTTTTATTAAGAATTGTGACATACATAATTTGAATACAAGAAATAAGAATAAAATTGCTATTAAAAAATTTCGTGTCCTTAAGGTATATAAATCATTTGTAGGTCAATGCATTCATTTCTATAATAAATTACCTGACGAAGTTTTAAAGTTACCATTTCCAGTACTTAAAAATTACTTGAAAAAGTCGTTGATGTCTAAAGCTTACTATAGGGTCGAAGACTATCTAACAGATAAAAATGCTTGGCCTAAATTAAACACCTAAATATCTTAATAATAACCTAATCATACCAATATATAAACATTGTGTATTGTCTAGGGGACACGGTTTCTGGTAGGGGAATGTATCGAAACTAATTATGTGTTGTTTTGCACCGTCATAGGTAAGTATAATTTTTAATTTTTATTTATTTCTTATATTTACTATTTATGAGTTCTTGTAGAAATTTTGAGTTTTGACACATTTTCCTGCTCAACTACGCATGATATATATAGACATATTTTTGTTACATTCATTGTTTTATATAATACTAGGTTAAGTTTTATTTTTCGTTGTATAATATCATATCATAAGAAATGTTTAAAAAACGACTGACTGTTGAGTTTCTTGCGGCGTTTCTTCTCAGCAGTGGTCTCTTGCGAAGCGCTGGTAGATTATTGACGTGTAAAAGTGCCCGTGCGGCCTACTTACTGAATAAACATCTTTTATCTTTTTTTTTTTTAGTGACAGTCACTACAATAGGTCAGTGTAATTCATCAAACATAACATTTTCTGCATCTTTTTAAAGTGTCTCGGTTTTAAAATAAGACACCTTACCCCAGACGTCAGTTATGCCGTGATCATGTAGACTGCAACATCGTCGAAATATCAGGAACTCATAGAATACTTCAAACTACGAAAGAACCCTATTTTATTATTAGTGTCATGAATAATCATTTCTCATGTTATTTGAAAAACAACTGGACAGAGTCTATATTTGATATAACTTAAACAATTATTCCATGAACATCTTTGTGCCATTTAAATGGAAACAATACGAAGCCCATCTGTCGAGCTGTCTCGATGAGGGTTTGATGTTATTACAATTGAAATGTTATTATCAGATTGTTGATTTATAACATGCTATGTATGATTACGACATTTGATATTTCATTGGTTCTATTAATTCATTTGAGTACGAAATAGAATTTGCATTTCAATGCAGTGAACGTAGACAGGTTGCGTTCTGTGAACGTGACTGCAGAAATCTACACTAATATTATAAAGAATAAAGATTTGATTGTTTGTTTGCATTGAGAAGCGAAACTACTGGACCGATTTGAAAAATGATTTAGTTATGTTATAATTTTGAAACACTAACTGCCGCACTCAGAGACGTCAATTAAATTTAATTCTTGTTAAGTGACGTGTTGTCTTATTCTAATGCTGTAGCAAAGAAAGTGACAGCAGCAACTTTAATCAAGCATTAAATTAAATTGACGTCTCTGAGTGCGGCAGTTAAACTAGGACACTCAACTGGCACCCACTAGTTTGGTTTTGTTACTTCTTAATGGTTAAGGTCCTAACGTGATCATTAGTTTGGGAACACCTCTAATGGGAAATTGATCCTACAGCTATTAACGAACGTGAACGTGATCAACATCGATTAAATTACAGTCGAATACGCTCCAGCGTCTACTGCATCTTGTCCGAGGTATAAAATAGAAATTATATAAGATATGTTCTTTTTTCTGATTTTAGTATACGATGCAGTCATTCCTTTTTTTTATTTATTATTTATTCATGTGCACAAAACTTGTTCAGGAACTTTTTATTATGAACATTTTATTTTACCATGAAACAAAGTAAATAAATAAATAACATCGGAGTAGGTTTATAATCAAAACCGTGCTGTTCAAAAGAAACATAATATAACGTTAAATTGTGTGAAACAAACAACAAAAGATCCTCACAAAATTTTACCCAATTTCTTGAATATTATTCTCAGAACAAAATATAGAAAATATTCTCAGCCGTTCCAGACATCATCCTTACAATTTTGCTCATTCATTATAATTAGTAAGACAGAAATGTTCATTATATTTTTTTTACATTTATATTCATATTAGGTAAGACAGGCATGTCATCAGTACAGTCAAGGACTTTAATTGGTATGCCACTATAGAACCCTGTCGCATAACGTTAATCATTAATTTGGGCGTAATTTATTTCATGTGGTTTGACGCTGTCATTACGACAGTGTTCCATAGTGGCCTACAATACTTTTCACTGTCATAGGTACTTTCTTTTAAAACATGTCTTCCCTAAAATAATTCAGGCCGAACCCTGTCTGCTTCGAGGGTAAATGGCTAGTCGACACCTGAAGCAGGGTGATGGATGACCGGTGAAGATTGATATAGTGCTTACCATACACCTTCCAAAGAACTTTAATCTTTATAACCATCATATAAAGCACACACTGTATTTGCCTGATAGTTAGAGCTCGGTTCGAATTCGGTTTTGTACCTAACGGGAAATAGTTTTAAGGTTCTTTTTTATAGTTTGTTTCTGGTCTCCTTTAAGTTCACTTCTGCGGTAGTGTATGATACATTGAAGCGATAGCGCCATTATGGTGTCAAGTGATCAAAATGACATGGACTGACTTGTTCACTATTACCACAGTCTATTACTGTACGGTCGACGTCAAAGTTATGTTTACAAATTATTTATATCTTAACTCTTTGGAATAAGTTGCACTAATGTAAGCTCATTTTTAACGTTGACTGTACACACTAGTATAGATTAGCAAAGAGATGTGTTTAACAGAAAGGGCCAGTTTGAAAAAGTTTATAACAAACGTTTTAAACCTTAAAGCAACCAGTTTAAGTGTGTATTTTGTGTATCAGTCTGTGACACAAACTGATCTTAGCTGCCAAGCGGAAGGATCCATACGGACTCGGTTTTTTTAATAGAAAACTAGTTTAACTAAGGTGGTTTGAAGAAAATCTGAATTGCCGGGTCTAGAAGAAGTATGCTGCCCTTCTAAATAAAAAGGATGCATGAGCCATTGGATAGTCGAAGCAAATTTAGCCCCCTGCGTTAAGAAATAAGGTCACTTATACATGCCCGATTCGATGAGACATGCGACCTTTCATCGGAGGGCAATAATGGTTCTAATTATTTCGGAGGTATTGATCTACTCGTATTCAATAAGTAATACATAGCTATGGTAAGAATTACCAAATTAAATAAGTGTAACACCGTCTATCCAACAATAACTAGGTATTTAATAGATAATTTAAGTCCCCTGATGTAACGGTGATCCCTTATTTGAGAGCTTATTATCTCTTAAACGGTCTTAATTTCATGAAATTTTAAAAATTGCGTCTATTTTTGACCATTTCTTTGGGAGCTACGATCCCGATAAACTTAGAAGAATAACAATTATTGAAGAATATAATTAAGTCCAAAATTGTAAATACTGTCTGTCTGTAAATTTTCTTGGTGTATGGCAATAAAAAAAAATCTTATTCTTTTTATTCTTATAAGCAGGGATCGGAAATTCGGATCGATATTTACCTAAACTTTCGCAGCGGCGTTGTTGTTCAGTTGTATGGAGGCGGACTCAATCATATAATTCATTAATAAAACTCCCGGGATTTCTAAATAAATAATTTACGCCAGCATAAATTCATAATTAAGTATTTATATTAACTATTTGAAGTTATTTTCCATGTATAGATTTACCAAATGTTATTTAATTTACCTGTAACTCATTGACCTAACGAATTTATAAGAGCAAAACGGAACGTTTTATCCTACATGTAAAATAATAATAATTATTAACGTTTTGTAGAATCACGGAATCCCGGAACTGATATTATTAAAATAATATTTTTAAGAAGCAGACGCCATGTTCGCCTATCTTTTTCCCGGATTTTGCCAACTTTACGTAAATATCGATCCGAATTTCCGATCCCTGCTTATAAGACTTCTCTACTATATCGGGGGTTGAAAATTGAAAAGCAATCTTTGAAACCCTACTGCAAGTAGCAAATATTTTTCAATGCAAAGTTTTGGCTGTAGTTTAAATTAAAATACTTACCCATTGTCACTCACGTCGCTACGACGAATACATATGACAGTTAGGCCGTATGGCCCCTCTACACGTTAGCGAATCATGGGCGTGCGTAAGGGACGGAGCAATACGTAAGAGTGATATGCAAGAATATGTTGCTCACTCTAAGGTGTAAATGCGTCCCTTACGCACGCCCATGATCCGCCAACGTGTAGAGGGGCCTTCACGATCAGCCTCTACAAGGAAGTAAGTGGAGCTGACTTCACGTGCTTTTGTTTAGTCTACAAGAGAAAATACAAATAGGCATTTTCTGGGTAAGCGTGTAACAGTACCACACCTACGACTTCGTCGTTACTTAAAACCAAGTGAGACTGAGGTCAAACGCAAACCCATTATTGATAAAAAAAAACTCTACCTTACCGAGAAATTGTCGGCGTATGATATCCATAGACCTATAATGTTTCTCTAATAAGTCCATGGGCGTGTCTATAAACAACTCAACATTGGCGAATTACAACTTAAAACAGAGGGCTTATTGTCTAAAGGTTGACTTCCATGGGTAGCGGCTGATGCGACAGACGCGTGCGGCTGACGTGCGCGACTGTCGCGCGCGTCTCGCGACAGTAGTAAACACTTAACGCACTCGCAATTACGATCGTTTTCATTTTGAAAATCGAAGGCTTGTCTGCATGCAAAATGAAAACAATTGCTCCACTTTGAAGCCGGTGCGATTGCGAGTGCGTTAGAAAATAGCCCCTCGAGAGTGAATGCCATTAATTGTAATTAGAATGAAACAAAGAACCAAACATAGATACCCACATTACATACATCGCATCTTTAGAATTATAGCGACCTAATTCTGAAATTTTGGATTTCGAATTAGGTCTCTATAGTAATAAATTTATGACTCGATGTCGAAAACTGAAACGTTGAAATAGGTCACTATAATTCTAAAAGTGCGACATGTCAAAAACGATGTCATCCTCCTTCGCCAGTCATGTCAAAAAACACATGACGTGCTTCATTTCGGGTCGGGTGTAAAATTTTCCCAAAAAACAAACCACCGTCGCGTTATTCCTGGCACGTCCACAGCAAACGGGTCGGCAAAGAGCTAATTCTAACAAGAATTGACAACAAAATCTGCGCAAACTCAAATTGAATCACGTCACTTATTCGCAGACGCAACGGGCGCTGTACAACCATCTCACTCGCACTTATGGTAATGTAATTAGAGGGACTTTTAACGTGTTGATTATTATATTTGACAGGGTAATTCCGGCGGGCTGATTCGGTGTCGGCAATCTTATTACGGATGTAAATGAATATGGAATGAATCCATTATTCTGCAAACAAGCCTCGGGGAACCGATAATTTCGGAGACGGGAAACTTCTGGTGAGCTGATAAAACGATATTGGATTGTTACGTTTTTGCTTATTTTGATTTGCTTTATAAAATAAATCAATAATATTAGCACCTTAAAAATTACGATTTTGATTGGTTAAGTTTTATTTTGAGTTAAAAATATCAGGGTCTAGTTTATTTGTTATTTTTCTTGAGCTGCTCTACGAGTTAGAGATCTATCTATTGTACGGTTATTATATTTGTTACTTTCGTTGCTTATTTGGTCGCTTATTTTACTTCATGATAACTTGACCCGAGCCTATAGGTATCAAACGGATTTAGGTGCCTACGACTTGCTTAGAACTGTATCGAAATACAAGAAGGCTACTGCAACAAACAGAATGTTTAGGATTCTTAGTGACAAAGGTGAACCGGCGAGTTATGTAAAAGCACTTCTGTCCGTGAGACATATCCTTGTGACAGACATAGGCAAACAACATATTTATCATAGGCTGATAACACGTTCCTGAAACTTTAAACCACATTTATCTCACAATTAAAACACATCTAATTTAGCATCATTAATTACTAAATTATGTTCATTCAAAACGACTCAACCACTCTATATAATTACCCGTCACGAATAATAACCGCGTTAGCATATTTCCGCCGGCGTCGCCTGGTTATTTATTGGCTTAAAATTGTAGTCATCGCATACATAATGTACGACGCTCGTAATTACCTCGGGGACCCTTCGTGGCTGTTCAGAGTGGGCGACTGCCTTGTTATAATTCTTATTCATCATTATCTTAATTATTATTATTTCTTTATTGTTATTGTACCGTTTGTGCCCAAAGAAACATTAAAACGATCGCCGAACGATACGATACGAACGACAAAAAAAAGATCTCGAATTATATTATTTTTGAGAAAACTTAGGTCATCTCAAAACTGTCATTTTATTTTAACGCGGATGTTAGGCCTACACATATTAAATATTCGAATATTTATTGCATTTCATTTCTTCTTCGTCTTGCAATAGGTTAAATGAAAAATGGAAATATCAGTTTTTAGTAAGTATGCTTAGGTCATTTGGATTGTGAAATAATTGAGCTGTTCCGATTTTTATTCGGTCAAAAAAATCTAAAAATAAACGGGCCATTAGTAATGCATTATAAAATTCATAAAAACGATTGCTATAAAATGCCCAAAAATAATATAATTAAAAACTTTTTTTTTTTACATTTTGCTAAGATAGCTACTGGAGGCCCTATTTGGTATTGGACTTGGTTTGGTTGTAATATAATTGTAATAAAATAATTGTAAGTGGGAAAAAGGCAAAAGACACATGCTTCCAAAGTCAAGTTTTGTTAATGAAACTGTGAGGCTAGACAACAAATTGCTTAACGCTAAAGTAATCAATTTTCAAAAACTGACCAAATGTATGAAATTGACGTAAACGCTCGACGCGACCGTTCTGACAGCTTACGTCAATCCTATACAATAGGCAAAGTATAATGGCATTTAATAAAACTACTTTTCCTAAAAAAACCGTTTTTTTTATGCTTCTTTAACAATATATTTATAAGTATGTATTACGGTACGAACGGCCTCGACTCGATGACACTTCACTTTGTTGAAGCCTGGTGATTAATTCATATCGGGGGATGTCTATCAAATATTCTTCCCCTGTTATTCGAGTTTAGTAATTGAGAGTAGTTTTTATAGCTTCTGCGTCATGGTCATGTCATTATGGTTAAAAATGCGTTAAGTATATGGCTTGTATTTTATTTTTTGAGAGGGCTATGCTTGGAATATCTCTGAAGGATCGAATCCGAAACGAGGTGATTCGACAGAGTACCAAGGTTGTCGATATAGCCCAAAGTGAGCCAAATGGATTAGCAAGCTGAAGTGGTAGTGGGCCGGTCACATTTGTCGCAGAACCGACAATCGTTGGGGCAGACGTGTTCTGGAGTGGAGACCACGGCATGGCAAACGTAGTGTGGGACGCCCTCCAGCTAGGTGGAGCGATGACATACAAAAAGTGGCTGGCAGCGATTGGGAACAAAAAACTCAGGACCGAGCTTAGTGGCGTGCCATGGGAGAGGCCTATGTCCAGCAGTGGACGGAAGTAGGTTGATGATGATGATTATTCAAAATTCAAATTCAAATTCAAAATTATTTAATTCAGACAAAGTCCATAGTGTTAGTAACATTAGTTTAATATTACGACTATGTTAGTACTGCATTGATATAAAAAGAAAATAAAATACAATATAATTATTAGACATGTCAAGACCCTAAACACTACAATAAATTCAGGACCGAGCTTAGTGGCGTGCCATGGGAGAGGCCTATGTCCAGCAGTGGACGGAAGTGGGTTGATGATGATGATTATTCAAAATTCAAATTCAAATTCAAAATTATTTAATTCAGACAAAGTCCATAGTGTTAGTAACATTAGTTTAATATTACGACTATGTTAATACTGCATTGATATAAAAAAAAAAAATACAATATAATTATTAGACATGTCAAGACCCTAAACACTACAATAAATTTAAAATCAGTATAATTAAATTCTAAAAAATGCCGTAGACTGTGCCTCGAGAACCCATGTGCAACGAGTTCCGATGTCCCCAGGTAGCGCAAGCAGGATTTTCCCAAATCAGTCTCAGAAGGCTGTTGGGAGTGTCACGATGTCACGAACGCGGCGCATCAGGGAAGCAGTACGCTTGCGAATTATAGCACTAAAGCTGTCGGTATGCCGTTCCGCGAACATTCCCGATGCACTGCAGAAACGTGGCAGTCCCATCAGCACTCTAAAGCTGTTATTATATTGGATTATGATGATGATTTTATTTTTTATTTCATAGTATGGTGAGTTAACTCTAAGGGTGATAGTGTCTACCAGCGCTATGTGAGGTAGCGGAAATCCACCAATAGGAGAGCTGCGCTGAGCGAGGTTAGGAAAAATAACTAATCCCATTGGTGATTTTTTTCCTCCGCACTGCTCCGCTACCTTACATAGCTATAGTGCATACTCACCTTAAGTTTCATTCACTAATATCTGTGACTACATAATATAATTATAATGCTATACATAATGAAACTAAAAAAAACGTGTGCGTCTCGGGACGCCCGATAGAAGTGATAACTTAACTAATCTAAGTTGAACTATACCGCCCCGCTCCGCCCCGCTGCCGTATGCGTGAGAGAAAGGGAAGCCAAATAGACTGGTGCCGTAACGCGTTACGTAACGAAGCGGTTTACCCTCCCATAAGAAGTTATCACTTCAAAACCCATATGGATAAATAGGCTTTCTGAATAACTTCTCATCATGAGTATAATTCTGGGGTCCTAGTGAAAAAGGGAACAAGTCGACTTAACTCGTAATAAAAAGGTTGTATTCATGAACGGAGTATACTAGACTTAAACCCTTTTTCACTTGACCTTCAAACGACTTATACCCTTTTTCACTAGGACCCCAGAATTACGCTTTATTTTTTAATTATTATCATCACTAATTCTTTCTGCAAAAAAATAATGACGTTGTTTAAATTCAGAAGAACCCTTGGTAACTCTACGTCATTATTTTGACAGGGTTTTGTGCTCGGATTATTTGCAAAGACTATCCCTAAAAGTAATAACGATCCCTTTACGCTACTTTAAGCTAAAGTATACTTGTCTAGCTTGCAACGATATTCATAATAAGTTAAAACCAAAACTATTATTTTGCCTCCGAGAGATCGACCAGAACTAAATTGCAGCCCTACAAGACAACTCCCGACCGCGATTACGTTGCTATTAACCTGTCGTTGTTAGCACTTTAATTCAATTAACACGCTACATTCACTATCTCCTTCTAGCACCTGTTAATCACTACGTATGTCCCGTTCCCTCACGTAATCTGCCTTGCGGTGACCCGTGGTACGCATTGGGAGAATTAAAATAACGGAGGCATTTAGTTGTAACAAACGCTCTAAAACTATGACTCTCTTATCATATTGTAAATACACATAAAAGGTTAGACTATAAACATAAGCTGTTAATATTAAAGCTAGAAATTGAGGCCTTTATTTCTCTAAGAGAAAGAAAGAGACAGAAAGAGTTAGAGAGAGAGAGAGACAAAAAGAGAGAGAGAGAGAGAGAGAGAGAGAGAGAATTGTAATAACCTACTCAGAACAATATCAATATCTTGCGATCACAACTCAACACCTCAAGACCTCAAGTCCTAGGCGCTCCTTCAAACACCTTAGTTAAAATAAAAATAAAAAATTGCATATGGGTTTTAAGTAATATTGAGTCCTTGTGTCCTTGTGGCAAACCATGAGGGAGGCCTTTGTCCAGCAGTGAACGTCTTTTGGCTAAAATGATAATGATACCCATTTTACAATTCCAACAATAAACTCTCTTCCTTAAGGAGCCGTGCCACTACTGGAGCAACCTCCGTTATGGCTGCAAACTTATCTTTGTTCACCGCCAAGTGAAACCACTGCTCTGTGCTTGTGATTCCGGTCCACTTCCTGTTACCACTTTATAAGTAGGCAATTATATATAACTTTTACACACCAATTTTCTTCTTTGTTACAAATTTTCATCTGAACAGATAAACGCTGCGTTTACTATACTCTATTCTCTAATCTTTACCACTTTATAAGTAGTTAATTACATATAACTTTTATACACCAATTTTCTTTCTTTGTTACAAATTTTCATATGAACAGATAAACGCTGCGTTTTTCTCTATTGACCTATCTTGTTTTACGTAAGCCAGGTTGCGGTAACTGTGGTTACCATTGTTCTGGCCCGGCCGCCGGGATAAACTTGTTGGTTTAGTACATTTGTCCGGACCTTGTTAACTTTGTCGCAGATTTAACGGTTATTTATAGCATTTGAGGAATCCTGGTAGGATTGTTCGTGTTACGAAATGTTCTCGTCGCATCTGATTAAATAGAGCCACTGCTCTTGGGGCTTCAGTGAGGTTGAATTGAGGAGTATTAAATGTAGAACTAATATAACTAACTAATGTTTTAAATATTTATCTACTTATGTTTATACTGTTCAATAAATGTATCATGATAAAGAACTAATTGATATCGGAATTATTGGAACTATTTATCCCGTTGTATTTATGTTATGTATTTTGAAAGAGGTTATTTTCTGTACGTGTATAATATGGTCTCCTTGTAACCGTTTATCTTAATAGCTTGCCCTTAATACTACATAGGTACTGTTTAATTGTTCCTAGAGTGCAGGCAGACTTTTTTGGCTTTAAAAAAGACAAAATATACCGGTAAAGAAATCGATCGCCGCGACAAAATAAATGATAATTATGAAGAAATTTTTGCTTTAAAACAGCAAATTACCCCGTCCCATCCCAGCCTATACCTAAAATGTCATTAGGGGTAATACGTTATCCAAAACTACCCTTTAATTACCCTAGCCCAATAGAGTCCGAGTGAGATTTATGGCAGTAATAGGTGACAATATGGCCGGCTTCGAGCTGCAATTTATTGGGATAGTAGAGAACTAAATTAAAGGGACAGCCCTTAACTGCTTTTATATTTGACCAGGCTGTAGAACTTGAAATATTTAGACAGTGCGCCACGCACATTTCTATTCTATACAAATGAGTTTAATATCGAATTTCTGACACTGAATTAAAACACATACTTTTCATAAAATATACTAATGGCCCGCCCTCGCTTTGCTTCGGTTTATGTGAGTTTTATCAGAATTGATTACACATAAAAACCTTCCTCTTAAATCACTCTATCTTTTGAAGAAAAGCGCATTGAAATCCATTATGTAGTTCAAAATCCAAGCGTACATACATACCTACAAAGGGATAAACGGCGGGAAAAAACTTTGTTTTATACTATGTAGAGACTATCTGTTGCTTATTGATAAACAATAATATATACACAGTCAAAAATATACGGGTGGCATTACAAATAAAGCTATATCCGAGATTATTCTTGATAGTTTTTAAGACTCTCTTGTAAATAATGATTGACGTATCGCCGTTTAAGATCTAAACAAACATAAAATACTAGTATTTCGTGAAGAAGTGTTTATATAATGTGTACGAACATAACAAATCATAAAGTGACTTTTCTAGACAAATTCCAACCCTACCCGGACGTTTACCATCCCAAGTATTATTGCGGTTGGCGATTTAGGGGGTATTCCGGAATCGCTGTGAATCACAAAGCGTGGTATTACCCTCGGATTTGCGCGGTCTACCGTGCAGAGGAAACGAGTTCTTATAGTCTTAGAATCTTAAGTCTGCAACTTTGATTCTTAAGAATTCGATTTACGATTATAAATTTATTTTTGTCTAGTTTACGATAACTCTTATTTACTTGGCAATAATTGCGGCAGAGTTAAAAACAATGTTTTTACCCAGTAGAATTAGAGGCCATGTAGGTATGGCTCTATGATTTCTGGAAGAGCCTGAATAGGTAGCTCGCTTTCGAAACGAGGTGTCGTCGGATTTATTTTAACGTTGCAAGTTTAAAATGGCGAATTTACATTTTAATTCTTGTAAAGAATGTCGTTAAAAACTAACATGCTAGGTATCAAAATAAGTACCTAAAATATAATAAGCAAAATATGAACATCACGATCCACTTTTTAAAATCGAATTTAATATTTATTGTTTGGGTTAATCCCTATTGAATACATCTTAATTAGCTCAGTCTTTACAAATTGCATTAATACTCGTACCTACCTCTTTATTATAAAATGTGTGTAATTCAAACCAAGAGGAGATGGAATTTTGTCTAATTTTAAAATACACATACCTACTAGTGGACCATAAAACTTAACAATAACTGGTTGGGAAACAACGATGGTGTGGGATTAGCTGGTTAAAACGAGGATAATGCTTTATTTAGTACTGTAGCTTAGCTATAAACTATAGTTTACGTTAACTGGTCGTTTAGCACAATCAACTTTGTTGCCCTTACGGTAATGATAAAATATGTTACCCATTATTTAGAATTTTAGTCTCCATTTCCTGAAAATAGACTTCTTTGAGAATTATTATTATATGAGTCATGTAAGACATTATTATTTTCATCTATGAAGGGGTATAATAAAATTAAGTAAATACCTCTAATCCCGACGCTAGCATAAGAATCTAGAAGGAGTATGATTATTTACTACGTCATTCTAATCGGTAACCGTGTTGGCTTTGACATGTTAACTTAATGTTTTTGACTTTGGCAGCCAAACTGTCAAGTAAATAAGAGCTATCATGACGTTGACAATACGATAACAGGTCAAAAACGATATTGTTTTACCGAGTAGAATAGAGCCCTTGTACTTCGTTTATAGGTATTTCCAAGGTGAACTATTTCGATAGTCTCAAATTATTTCCTACGTTCACATCATAATCGCCAAACAAATACATTTTCTCCTACGATTTTTAACAACTTCCATTCCGCTGAAAACTCTTTCTAATAGAGGCAATTCTCGAAACCTAGTTTAATTCAAACCACCTAGCAACCTATACCCACATACTACGTCCATTTCGGTAAAAGTATACTTCGGAAAACGGGACTAGTAAAAAATAGGGGTGCGTATTGTGACTGTTTCAATAAATTTTTACTTGTTTTTATAAAGTAACGTTGCAGTTGTCTGCAACTAAGTTTTTAGTAATGGAATTTGGGACGTATGTATGTATATAATGATGTATGTATGTATGTTAACGCTTTAATGTTAAAAAAATGTATTGTAATGGTAGCCATTCATAATCAATTGTCAGAACTTTTAAATGTGATGTGATCAAGTGATTCCTATATTGGTTTTTAACTTAACTGCAGCTGCGGCGTTTCACCACAGTCCATGGCGCATCTTCTGCACTATCCCGCATGCCCTTACGACACCTTAAACGCAGTAATACCTTGATGACGCTGCTGACAATGCCACTCGCGTGACAGAATATTGGTCAGCTCACATTGAACACGCTGTCGACACGCTAAGAAGAAGTAACAAGAAAAATATTGTTTTTGGGAACGTCCCCATTAAATCATAAATATAATTAATAATGAGAAAAGGAAATTTCATTTTAGACACTGACCTTATCGGTACAACATCAGCGTTTTTTAAATAACACAAAAATCAAACATTTAGGTAAGCAGCTAAAAAAAAAACTGTGTTTTGACAACCCTAGTACATTTGTGGTAAAAATACGTCTGTGTGCGGCCTCGTTTCTATGTAAATGTTATTGGCTTATTCGTTTAATCCAGCGTTTCCCGGTCCAAACTGCTTGTATCTGCTTTAAACCGGATTAGGGATGCTAAACTCGACTCGAAATTACAGAGTCGCGGCAAAAGGGGTAATGTTAATGACTTTGTAACAGTTTTTAGGTGTAAATTAAGTACATAAATAACGTGTGTGAATTTTAATTATTGAATTTACTGACGTTAATGTGTTACTATAAACCGCAAAGTTTGTGTTGATGGGATATGAACCTAAACTGACGAAATATGAAAGACTGTCCGTATCATAAACTCAGAAAAATAATTAAGTTACTATCGTGGAATTTGTCATTTTATGCGGCTTTGCTATTGAAATCCATGCATTTATGATTACCTATAGGTAAACATTATTGCACTGCACTAACTGCAACATAAACGAAACTGTGACTACTTATAGGTAGGTAGGCTACTGTGTGGGTACTTTACTAAGTAGGTTAGGTTACGTTGGAACTACAACCGCAACACAAACGAGCTGTTGCCAGAAAAAAAGGTTAGGTACCGCAAAAATTGCGCCTCCAACAGAAACGAAATTGGCCATTGTATGCTCAAAGAAACAAGATGCAATAGGTACCTACCTAATTACGAAAAAATATATTTTAGCCAAGTAACACAAAAAAATATATTTAAAACTGACTTAAAATATACATTAATCTGTATATTTACTCTTCTCGTTCCACGTAAAAAATTAAAAGGAGTGAAAATAATGCTAGTTATTTTAAAATTTTCGTTTATGTATAGACATACCATTAGGATGAAACAATGCCTATTATAGAGCCCGCGAGACTTAAAACTTAAGTAAAAAAAACATTTCATGGTTACATTTTCCAAATGATCTACTGTATTCAGATCAGATAAGAGCCACAAGCGCTAAAAATTCGCCAACCACCATAAGTTAAGAAGAAACGTTTATTTTCCAGAGAGCTGCTGAGCTGAAATACGCTTGAAGCGCTGTCAGGGTTCGCGCTTTATGACGTCGTTACGCTAACATCCTTGCGACCACCAAGTTATGTGTGCCGGTGGCGAAATTGAGAACTAACTTACATACCCTTAAGTTTTTAAATGACGTTGTTTTCTTTCTTATTCCCTTTTTACTAGTTGTAGCTCTGTCTTTCCTTAGAGTTGTGGCAGAGTAACAGCGAAACTCAAATGGGGAAAGCTATAGGTACGGTAAGTTATGGACCTTTTGCTCTGCTGCGGTGTAGTATAGGTACAAGTCCTCTTGGCAACTTATTTGTTACATTAGTGTTTGTTTGTTATGTTATGTTGTATTACAAGTACGTGTCGTTATTAAGGTATTAAAAGAAGAAAGATATTTAAAATCTTCAACAAGTTTGCCGTTCATGTCAAGGTCAAGCGTTATCACAAACATAAAAGTCAAATCACTAAGGGGCCTTAAGATACTTATTCGGTAATTACCACAATAAATCTTATTAAATAAAGTACACAAAAACATTATTCGACAGGATTTACCGCGTTATACAAGTGTATTTCAAAAGCGACGGTGGCGCCACCAAGAGATAACTTGGTACGCTCTAATGCGCTTTTTCCTCGCGGCTTACGCCGAATTTATTTGACAATTATTAAGGTAGCTGGCACTAAGCGGGCATTACACCACGCTCCATGTTTTTCTTGGGATGTTTTCCTCAGTAACTCAGGCCGAATGCCGACACGTGCAAACTATTAGCTTCCCGACTGCGGATTAGAAAATAATTCACCTCTCTGAATGTTATTATGGAGCGGAGTCGGATTTATTTTACTGCTGCGTGAGATATATGCGAGTCTTTCGGGTTTAGTTGTAGGGTTTGTTTATCGAGCTCCCGGTTTTATGGCCTCCGTGGACTGTTCCGCGTAAATCTTCTTTATGTACCATTCGATGTAATTATTGCTTTATTCGCCTGAGCAACTCGCTGGTTGTTATTGAATGTTCGTATAAAATATTATTGATCGAGTAATAAAAGTTGTTTTATGGCGTTTTTTCCCGTTTTATCACAGTTTGGTCGTTACTCACTAGCTATTTACTATTTTCGGCGCGAGTTGAGTTTTTCTGTGTATTGTTGATGTTTATTTATAAATAAGGAAGTAGGTTAAATAATGAAGACGAATGGATAAACCAATAAAATACATTATGTGGTTGTTGTTGAAATCTTGTTGTATTTTTCTTTTACATAAGGTTTTACATTAAGGTTACTTACCCTATAATTTCTCTCTATATGTATTTGGCAATTAGGTATTTTGAATAACTATTTGAAAAAAAATATGGTTTTATTACGCCATTCAGTTTCTAACTAAAATAATTGCAACACAAATTAAGGCCAAAACTTGCAAGGGCGCAAAAATTGCACCCCCAACAGAAACGAAATTGTGCCATTGTATCCTAAAGGAAACAAGATGCAATAGGTACCTAATTACATAAAAAAAATATTTTTGTCAAGTAACACAAAAAAATATATTATGTAAAACTGACTTAAAATATACATTAATCTGTATATTTACTCTTCTCGTTCCACGTAAAAAATTAAAAGGAGTGAAAATAATGCTAGTTATTTTAAAATTTTCGTTTATGTATAGACATACCATTAGGATGAAACAATGCCTATTATAGAGCCCGCGAGACTTAAAACTTAAGTAAAAAAAACATTTCATGGTTACATTTTCCAAATGATCTACTGTATTCAGATCAGATAAGAGCCACAAGCGCTAAAAATTCGCCAACCACCATAAGTTAAGAAGAAACGTTTATTTTCCAGAGAGCTGCTGAGCTGAAATACGCTTGAAGCGCTGTCAGGGTTCGCGCTTTATGACGTCGTTACGCTAACATCCTTGCGACCACCAAGTTATGTGTGCCGGTGGCGAAATTGAGAACTAACTTACATACCCTTAAGTTTTTAAATGACGTTTTTTTTTCTTATTCCCTTTTTACTAGTTGTAGTACTGTCTTTCCTAAGAGTACCTAGTGGCAGTGTAACAGCAAAACTCAAATGGGGAAAGGTATAGGTACAGTCAAGGAAATTGATTCGTAGACCACTTTGGACTATGTCAAAGTGACACTGTCAATAGAATCATAAAAAGTCTCTTACGTTTTGATTGATTACTTGACTTTGACATAGTCCAAAGTGGTCTACGAATCAATTTCCTTGACTGTACCTACGCTAAGTTATGTTATGGACCATTTGCTCTGCTGCGGGGTACAAGTCCTCTTGGCAATTTATTTGTTACATTAGTGTTTGTTTTGTTATGTTATATTACAAGTACGTGTCGTCATTAAAGTATTAAAAGTAGAAAGACGATTAAAATCTTCAACAAGTTTGCCGTTCATGTCAAGGTCAAGTCAAATTACTAAGGGGCCTTAAGATACTTATTCGTTAATTACCACAATAGATCTTATTAAATAAAGTACACAAAAAGATTATTCGACAGGATTTACCGCGTTATACAAGTGTATTTTAAAAGCGACGGTGGCGCCACCCAGAGATAACTTGGTGAGCTCTAATGCGCTTTTTCCTCGCGGCTTACGCCGAATTTATTTGACAATTATTAAGGTAGCTGGCACTAAGCGGGCATTACACCACGCTCCATGTTTTTCTTGGGATGTTTTCCTCAGTAACTCAGGCCGAATGCCGACACGTGCAAACTATTAGCTTCCCGACTGCGGATTAGAAAATAATTCACCTCTCTGAATGTTATTATGGAGCGGAGTCGGATTTATTTTACTGCTGCGTGAGATATATGCGAGTCTTTCGGGTTTAGTTGTAGGGTTTGTTTATCGAGCTCCCGGTTTTATGGCCTCCGTGGACTGTTCCGCGTAAATCTTCTTTATGTACCATTCGATGTAATTATTGCTTTATTCGCCTGAGCAACTCGCTGGTTGTTATTGAATGTTCGTATAAAATATTATTGATCGAGTAATAAAAGTTGTTTTATGGCGTTTTTTCTCGTTTTATCACAGTTTGGTCGTAACTCACTAGCTATTTACTATTTTTGGCACGAGTGAGCTTTTCTGTGTATTGTTGATGTTTATTTATAAATAAGGAAGTAGGTTAAATAATAAAGACGAATGGATAAACCAATAAAATACATTATGTGGTTGTTGTTGAAATCTTGTTGTATTTTTCTTTTACATAAGGTTTTACATTAAGGTTACTTACCCTATAACTTCTCTCTATATGTATTTGACAATTAGGTATTTTGAATAAATATTTGAAAAAAAATATGGTTTTATTACGCCATTCAGTTTCGAACTAAAATAATTGAAACACAAATCAAGGCCAAAACATTTACTCTGAGCCTGATTTGGTTTTGACTCGGTCCCCGTTTTTCATTCCCTTTTGTATAGGATATTATTATAAAAAGGTACATTGGGTTATTTTGTGCCAGTTGGTTTCGTTTTACTTTAATTATGCCTGATTTACACTTTGCGAAGTGCAAATACGAAGTTCATACATTTTGCTACTTGCCATTTGACAGCAACTTTGCACTTGCACTTCGCAAAGTGTAAATCAGGCCTTAGGATAATATTAAGTACCTTATACCTTCTTGGTCTTATAAATTTAGCAGACACATTGTAGATATCGCTCTTGAAAATGCGTTGCGAATTACTTTTGAACTCAGAAGTGTGCGCAATAGCAACCTGATAAGAGATCAAAGAGCGCTTGCGCAGGATGTAGTCTGGTTAGTATTATAGGAAAGTATATGTTATCGAGAGTTGTCAGAAAATTAATTAAAGCTTTAATGGTGGGCTATTGAGGGGAAATGACGTAAGGCGAGAGTAGAGATAGAAAATCGGTATGTAAAGATGATAAATGTCGGGGGTTAATCTTTATTTATTTTTAAAAGGATTTTTCGAAAATCGTCCCCCAAAATAGGAGAGTAGTTGAAACTAATTATTTTCGTACAACGTCACGGGCATCCTCTGATTTGGTATAAAACGTTTAATTTTACAAATAGGATATAGCAATATTCAAATATCGAAAGTGCCTTTTGAAAAGGTTATGTTACAACTAACATAGTCAACAATGTTTCAAGCTTTTTAGTAAAGTAACCAGTTTTATAAATATAAATTAATCCTTAAATCAATTTGCTATATTATTAAAGATAAAGCTTATAAAGCAAAATAGCTAGCAAACAGGCATTCCATCTTATTATTTCTAGGCAATACCAATTTCGAGATAGCAAATGTCCATGAATTTTAAAGAATCGATGTAACGCCTTGGATTACTCTGTAATGTTACTCACTTTTTGATTCTAATAAATAAATAAATAATAATAAATAATAATAAATGATCCAAACCCAAACTTACCACTAGTAATGTGCAAGGTGCAGAACATTCCGAATAATTGGAAACTGTGCTCGAAAAAGTAATCAAACATTTTCAAAAACATTTGAGCATTGATAAATGTATTCTTTCATTCCGAGAATTTGTCATAAAAAGTTTCACAATTTAAGAATTTTCTTTCAAATTTAATGAGTATAGGTATACGTACGACTTCGTTTTTGGTCAAAATACTACGTATTCATTTTGCTTCCTCAGCCCATTAGTACCCATTGGTAATCTAATTGAGAAAGAGAGAGGAATAGGTACGAACTAATCCAACAAAATACGATGTCGTGCGTTTATGCACTACATCTGTATCACTAGGTGCCCATATTTTGGGCTTATTTATCTTCTCCAATAAAATCATACAGTTCTAAATCATAACGAATACAAATCCCCACTGTCACCATAATCAACTAACAAAAAAGCTGATTACACATAATCGATTATATCGTTCGCGTTTCGAAAGCGATAAAATTAAAAAGGCGCGGGACAGGAGCGATAAAGAGATAGAAGGCGATCGTTTATAACATTCATTACGATTACGATACGATGCGACGGCGATCCGTTAAGTGCCCGGTAGCTGCGGCGCGCCGGCGTAGCGTCAACAAAAACATAATTTAATTATATATGTTTTAAATACATTATCATCAGAAAACATTTCATACTATGACTGCTTCATTGCAACATTTAACCAGGGCCGGTATTCTAGGCGTTAAAAACCATTATCGTCTTTAATTTGTTATCGTATTGTCAACGTTTTGATAGCTCTTATTTCCTTGACTGTAAAGGCGGCTGACGTCAAAACAATACCGTAACAGGTCAAATACGATATCGTTTTTACCGCTAGGAATATAGCCGCTGGAGTTTTGTTTTCAAGATGTTAGATACAGTTTTATGGTGAGTTTTTTATTGCGTCTAATTAAGCGACTTATAATAGCTGCCATACGAACAAATAATAGTGGACCTAAAAACATTCTACCGATGCATGCGGTGTAGTCACTTTTGAATAATATATACATAAATACATACATTAAATCACGCTTGTTTCCCAGAGGGGTAAGCAGAGACCACTTCTCTGTGGATTTGTCAGGATCGTAGCAGGTGGAAACCTGCTACGATCCTGACAAATCTCTTTCGCTTCTTCCACATTCATACATCGAGTCATGCATGCCGGTCAGTTTCGGGTACTTAAGATTCGGCCCTTTACCAGTATTTCTTCGATTTGATTCGATAAAGTACGCCTAGGGCAGCCCCTTCTGACCCTTCCACGCACTTTCGCTATGAATAATATCTCTTTCTTCAATCTTCTTTCATCTATCCTTTCCAAAAAACTTAGAATAAAAAAGAAACACATAAAAAAATCGAATACATGACAATTTTTTTCGTTAATCGCTGGGTTTATGAAGATAATAAAATAAGCAATTTTCAAATACGTTCTAAAAACATCCCTCTCTCACAGTTTTTTTAATTTACGACGACCTTAAACGTCATTTCGTTTCATTACAAAAAACCTCTTTTGGATCGGCCTATCCGTTTGGGAGCTGCGATGACAGACACACAGATACACACGTTAAACTCACTACATCCCTCTTCTTGTGCCGGGGGTTAAAATAGATGAAAGTAAATTTCAAAAGGTGCATTATATTAAAGCGAATAAAATTCGTCGGTCTTAGGCAGGATTCGAACTTACATCTCCTCTGGCTCTCCGGGCCGAGGCAGGCGCATTACCAATTATGCCACCGAGATCCACGAAATTAGTAATCGCTTGATTTTTCATACTCGGAGGGTATGGTGACGCCATCTATCGTTGTTTATTAACAACCAGAGCGCCAGAGCCAGAGTGAGATGTAGGTTCGAATCCTGCCTAAGACCGAGGTATTTTTTTTTCGCTTTGATATTGTTTAGAATTCCGTAAACAGACGTTTCTGTTAAATTTAAAAATCTTAAAAGGTGTACTATTCGAATGTATTGAATTTTTGGAAATTAATGAAACATTTCTGCCGACAGTACCGATGTATCAGATGATCGGTAGCCGAGTGCAACCGGTTGCAGTCAATTGATATACTTTTGACAGGTTAAGATATACCGACGGAGATATTGACAGGGCAATCCATACCTAAATGGACATGAAAGGGGTCAATACGTTTACTTTACTTCGGAAGACAGCTGTAAGCCAGGATCAGAAATGTGATTTTTTTGAATTTTTATTTCTGCCTATCGAGAAGTTAAACCGGAATTCTATTAATGTGGCTGTGGCTGGTCTGTCAGTTCGCCAAAGGTTGTTTTTTTTAACCATTATCCATATAGAGTTAAAATAGTAGTGATCTGCAGATCGTGCAGTCGTCTTGCTGTTTTTTAGGGTTGCGTACCAAAATGGTAAAAAGGAACCCTTAGGTGAGACTTCGGTGTCTGACTGTCTGTCTGTCTGTATGTTACAGCAGTTTTTCTCTAAAACTATACAACCTATCAACATGAAATTTGGCATAGTTGTATAACTTGCTTGCCCGCATCTGCTTTTATTTGAAAAGGGGTCTAAATTGGGGGCTTGAAAAATGAAAGTGATTTATTATAGAAATCGGGGTGTCATATGAAAGGGCTCAGTCTGCACATTTCAAAACTAGTTTTTTATAATTTTCCGTGACGTAATTTTTCATTTATAGCCAAATATGTACAAAAAACGAATTCCCCCCCTGTTATCACCGAAACTTTTGACCCAAAAATCTGAAAAATTCCTGATTTCAAGAGAAAAATAAAGTGAAGTTGTCAAACTTAACAGTTTTGGAAAAACTATCCAAAAACTTTTAAAATCTGTATTTAAATTTAGGCTAGTCAGTCTCAGATGGAATGCCTCTATGCTAGTAATTTTACCGGTTTTCTTAAACCCCACACCGGAACACAACAATGCAAATACTGCTGCTTGGTGCTAGGACAAAGGTAGGTGTAGCGATCCTGAGGGACCTTGCACACCTTGTTTGACGTCTATCTTGTAATGGTCAATTTCGATGAAAAGGAGGGGGGGGGGGCTGCGCGAGACACTAAAAAAGGCGACGACTACACTACAAAAACGAACCATTATGTGTATAGCCCGGGAATGTTACGATTAATTATATCTTAATTAAAGTTGATATTTTCTAACGTGACAGACTTTACCTACTGGACTGCATTTACCTACCTGGTGACTAGTTACTAGAATTTGTAATAATAATAAGAGTAGGTACAATACCAGAAATCAAATGTCTAAGGCAAGCGAAAATAATTATTATACCTATGGGATTCATTGGGAAATATCAAGTAATTTTTCAAGGTACAAGTAGGTACAAAAAGTACAATTATTATCAAGATGATTATAGTCTTTACAATCTGATTCGATACTTTTTGCTATTATCAACCATCAGATTTGAAATGAATCAGATTGCTGTGTGACGTCAGACCGACGGGCCACCGACTGCCGTCCGTCGGTAGCTATTTGAACCACAAAGCATGCGTTATCTTGATAGCCTGTCAATCAATCTCCCATCAAGTCATTCTCTGCTAGCAACATTACGAACGCACATATAACAAAACAACTTACCGAAAGCCAAATCTTATTACACCGACATAGAGGTGACAATAAATTTCGTGAACAGTAATTATAGGTGGTTGAAGCGATTGAACGAAGACAATCGATGCGTTTGATTGACAGATAAAAGAACTCGATGCGTCGTCTTTGTCCCTAGATTGATTATAGCTATCCTGTAATTGGTAAGACGGCGGTAGCAGTATTATGGCATATCATTCTACTGGAGTTACGGGGAGTTTTTTTTTTAATTCTTTTTTTTTTCTTAACTTTTAGAGAGATAAGCAAGCGGGTTAGGTACACAATAAAATATTTTACCGCTACCTATAAACGTTTGCAACGAGATGAAACCGTAAAAAGTAAAGCTTACTCTTTTTAAAAACCAGAGGGCTTATTGTCTAACGCACTTGCAATCACGATCGTTTTCATTTTGAAAATTGAAGGCTTGCCTGCATACAAAATGAAAACAATTACACCACTTTGAAGCCGGTTGCGATTGCGAGTGCGTTAGACAATAAGCCCTCAGTTTTATTAATTTTAATTTGATCCAGTAATTGTATTTCATGATATCGATTTGTTTAGCGCTTTTTGGATGACCTTACTATTTTAATAACAACTAATTACTTAATAAACGACTCTGTGCAATGTATTGTTGTTTTATTTCATTACGGTTTTCGGCTACCCCTAAGACAAAGTTACCTAAGTTTAAAAATCGAACAAAGTTTAAAGTGGATTGTGTCTAATGGTGCTTGTACACGGTGCATGTAGCTGGGGTAAGTAAAGCCGCGGGCTACATGCACGAGAAGTACCTATATTCAAGCTTGATGCACGAGGCGCTGGATCCGCATACTTCTTTATACCGTGGTTTACACCTATATATAACCTGCGCAAGTGCATCAATATGCGCAAGCTACTTGCACCGTGTACAAGCACCATTTTAACTGTTACAGTGATTAATGACGTATACTACAAGTAAAATTAGAACAGTTCTCATTATCCTCAAAATGGTCCCGGAAAAAGGATAGGTACATACATTTGCAAAAATTCAGCGTTGACAGTTTTTACTTTTTACAAAACTCAACCACGCGGTCTATTCGCACTAGTTCTATTGTCAGTACCATATCGTCACATCTATGGCTAAGTTGCGAATCTGCGACGACGACGACGACGACGACGACGACGACGACGACGACGACGACGACGACGACGACGACGATGACGATGACGACGACGACGACGTGTGGTGTGTGTGATATTATAGTTTATAAAGAAACGGACAAACTTAGGTAATTATATGAAGCCTGAAAACGTTTTTTATTGGGACAGTGGTTTGAAAAAAGTTGTCTAAGTAATATCCCGATAGGCTCAAGCAAGCAAACAAAAAAGTGCATACTTACCTACATCAAATCGTCAAAATACCCAATACCCAGTTCAGTGTGAAAGTGAGCGCAAAAACGCGCAACCCGAGTTAATTTAAAAACCCTTGTAAGGTCTATCTCTACCCGACAATCGGCTGTACCATATCCACTAACGATTTCAATTTCATCTCGATACGAAGGAGCGATATCTGATTCAAAATTGCTATGTTGATAACAACACTGCTTGAATACGAAGCAGCTCTAACTGCTTACTGCCACAGAGTTTTATTTCGCGATGGCAGCCGTATCAAATGCGACCATGTCGTTACTAGATATTCGAAGAAATCAGCGGACTATCAAGATTGGGTTTTGGCTACATGAAGTTACAGTCTTGTTTAGTTCGTCAGACGTTGCAAAGTTGAGTCTAGTTGAGATTGCAGTGTTGTCAAACGGATAGTGCTGGCACAATCCCCTATTATCGATAAAGATAAGGGGTTCCTAGGTGAGTATTAGGTGGAATAAGGCTCTATTAAGTTGTTCCGCCGCGCTTGGTCTCGATAAAATAGACAGTTATCTTGGCCAGCCTTCGTAATGTTTTGGAGCGCTAGCACTTAACTCACATGAGTAAATTCTGAGTTCTAAGAGCCGTATCATTATTGGGATTCCCGCCTTAAGACGTGTCAGAAATAACAGTTTTCTATTATTTGAGGGGTACGACTACCTATGTAAATATAAATTTCAGAAAACCATTTTTTAATTTTTGTTTAATTTTCTTGCTTATTCTTTGTTATGTATTTTAAACGAGACTTAATAGTCTCACATCTTACAAATATTATAAATGCGAAAGTTTGGATGTTTGTTACTCAATCACGCCAGAATGGCTGAACGGATCTGGATGAAATTTGGCACAGAGTTAGGTAATAGTCTGAAATAGCACATAGGCACCTTTTTAACCCAGAAAATTGGAGAGTTCCCGAGGGAATAGCGATAAACGACTCATACGCAGATGCAGTCGCGCGCTAAAGCTAGTACGGTCTATTAATAACTATAAAAAAATTACCAAATAAATTCATTCACGTTCATTGCAAAACGGTCGAAACGTCGAGGTAATTATAATAAGTTTACGCGATTAAGTCCCGTTTTAAAATAACTGCCAGAAAATTATCTATCATAGCCATCTAATATTAATTAAACTAAGCTCTAAGCTTGTATGTGTGTGTGCTTGTTTTGTTATTTTGTGCCATTCCAATTAATACTAGTAAGTTATGTTGTCATTTACAAAAAGTGTGCATCGGACTCACACATCAATGGTTCCTGTACAATACAAAACACATTTGTTGAATTTTCATATTCAATTTAATCTAATTTTTATTACATGTTTATTCATTATATTACAGACTAGCTGTTGCCCGCGACTCCTTCCGCGCATAAAAATCAAACAGCCTATGTTCATCAGGGATAATGAAGGATTCTAATGGTGAAAGAATTTTTCAAATCGGGTTAGTAGTTTCGGTGCCTATTCAATGCAAACAAACGAACAATAAAATCTTTCTTCTTTATAATATTAGTGACGACATGACGGACGGACAAACGGACGGCGGCGGTTTAGTAACAGGGTTCGACACCCTTAGTTTATGGAACCCTAAAAAAATAATTAGTGTTTCCGTAAAAGGTTATTATATCAGCCAAATTGCTAAATGTATGATGTTACCTTCACTATATTTAATTAACGATGGCTCATATTGTAATTAACGCTTGCCAATGCATTTAGGGATTCACTTTCACGTGTAACCTCACGGCGAGCAGTCACACTGGAAAAAATGGAGTAAGTTGAAAACAAACGAGTCAAGTGCGAGTCGGACTCTGCCGCACATAATATATAATATTATTATATTCCAATTTGAATTCGATTTCGAATCGAATCATCGCGAATTCAACTCACACTTGACCATTTTTTAGTATTTGTTGTTTTTCTTTAGGGTTTGTTTTATAACCTTACCAAATTTGACGCATGTGTGTTACCACTTTAACGAAATTTTTTTTTGAAAAAAAACGATTCTTCTATGGGGATATGGGTATTGCCATCCAAGTATTTTTATATATTGATCAACACACGTAATATTTTTTATCCGTACTCTCCGAGCGGTGTCCTTTCCATACATAATGCGGTAACGTTTCTCTCTCCTTTAACCTGTAGGTCTATTGCATAACGCACTCGCAATCGCAATCGACTTCAAAGGCGAGTCGAGTCATTAAACTAAACGCGAAACTCCGTGATGTTTCGTAAACTTGTCTTCTCTCCTTATTCAGTGGGTCCTATTCAGACTGCTAGTGATACAAGTCGACCCACCCATGGCAAAGTTGCGAATCTGCACTTTGATTTCAAAATAGAATGACGGAAACGCCCTTTGGTAAAGTAGTGAAACTGCTATTCTAATTTTGAATCGAAATGCAGATTCGCAACTTTGCCATGGGTGCGACGATTTAGTATGAAACCAAAAACGAATCGCGATCAGTTTTTACGATCTTTGAATTATGTTGTAGATATTGTAAAAAACTAGGTCTGTACGTTTTCCTTTTCAAAAAATATTTTTTGAAGAGTGACAAATACTAAAAATAAAATTCGGACACGCACAAACTTAATTTTTCAAAATAGCTACTACTAAAACATATTCAAAAAATGGGAAAATTGGACTTTATTTAGGGGGTGAGAAACGTTATCGTCCGGAGCTTCATTTTTATAATTTTGTTATCAGCAACGTGATTTAAGTGTCACTTCAAAATTTTCTTAAATGCTTGCGTCACTTAGTCACAATGCATTCGTGCGTTTGCAACGACACAACTGCATTTTTTTATTGCTGTACTAGTATAATGTCCGCGACTTTAACCTTTTGTCTGTTTTTACCATTGTCCATTCTATGGCAACAAAAGTAAGTTAGTTAGTTATAAGTTATTTCCTCCGAAATACGAAAAAATACTAGCAAATTCATCACATTTAAAACTTTATCAAACATTTCTATTTATTCAGTATTTATTTTTTAGGGTTGAAACACATGTGGCAGACAACTGCACAAACCTCAACCAGAAGAAAAAACAGCGAAGGGAAAAACATAAACTCCTCGTCACAGAGCTGTTCTTGGACTTTTCGAAGAACACCACGTTGCACGGCTTGCGCTACGTGACGCAGATTGGCCTCAGCATAGTAGAGAAGTATACCATTGGAGTTATACATTGTTCATGGATAAGGGACTATGTAGAAGCACATGGAGCTAACCCCATGCGCTTCTGTTTACGCCACAAATGAAAATACTTTGACATCGAACAATTGTCCTCGCGTGTGATGTCCATTGACTTATTTCTCTAATTCATAGTAGGCATTAAAACATTGCAAATAATTAGACAAGCCATAGTATTTATACTATGGCCAAGCGGGCATTGGGGAAGTGAAATATAATATCTAAAGTAATATTTCAATATTACTTTAAATCTCAATAGCCATTTTCTGGGCGCCTGCCTTTTGGCCGAATATTTACCAAAATGTGTCGTTTCCCAACCGTTTCACTTGCCAAACCATTTTCATGTAACTGTAAATATTTCAGGATTGATTTTAGTACCATCATGTAGAACCCTATTGGTTAGGTTAGTTTAATTTTTTTAAAACATCCTGAAATATTTACCACAGAAAACAAAGCGGGTTGGCAAATGAAATGGTTAGAAAACGATACAATTTGGCAAACATATTTCGGCGAAACAAAGGTAATTTCTTCCCATTTCTCGATTTCATTTTGAAAGTTTTGAAAATTATGCCACTACCTACCTCCTCATTATTTTAGTATAAAGTCCATTATTATGGTCTTAGGCTCAGGATCTTGATTGTCACGATTTCTGCCATGTTTCTTCTTAAGGAAATCACTTTGCAAATTGACGGACCAATTTAACCAGCGAGTTTAAGTTGTCCCATCGACGCGTACAGTCGGCCTTATAAGAAGCTGCACACTTTTGTACCTTGTCGCTTTAACGCCTTTGACAGATTAGTGCAGCAGTTCAAACATGACGTTGAAGTGACAAAACACTAAAGTGTGCAGCTTTTTATAAGTTTGACCGTACCATCTTCATTCACGGGGTGCACTTTCGTTAATTAAGTAATAGCTTGAACATCGACTGAAATCGCTCGTACCCTTATCCAGAACTAGAAGTTATTTTAAAAAGAATAACTCATCCGAAACATCTTAGCCTGATTGTGTAAAATGTGGTTACAGAATTACCAATATTTTTTTAGACTCGTTGGTAATTCTGTAGCTCTGCCTACCCGACTCGGGGAATGAAGGCGTGAGTGTATTATATTCTATAGCTCTGCCTACCCGACGACTCTGGGAATGAAGGCGTGAGTGTAAATATAACTCCTCCGATGGTGAGATTTTGTATTTTTGCAGAATATTTTGGTTACTAATGTTCGTGATCAGCATGGTTTTGTGTTTTATCCTCATTGAGCGAGTCTGGTACAAGTGGTGGAACAGCCCCGTCATCGTGTCGTTCAACGAACGAATGATTCCAGTCCGAGAGGTACGTTGTTAAGGTTCCAGCAATTAAGAGAAATTAATTTACCTTCAAAAAATACTCAATATGGTGGTAGCACAAAATATTGAATAATAAAACATTACTTGGTACTACAAGCTTAACATAATAATATATATTAGACAAGAAATCAAGGGCTAAGATTATTCTGGGATACGGGATCTGAGCCCCAGAGACGTTTCCATTCTCAAGACTTCAAACTTAAGACTACAATCAAACAAACAATTTTCGACATTTTAATCATTCGACGAAACGTTGGTATGCAGAAAATATGTTGCGATTTTTTTTTTACCATTCCATTTTCGATCATCCGATATACACCCGAGCAGTTTTTATAAATAACTAGCGGCCCGCCAGCGGCTTCGCTCCGCTGCAAATTTCTGACTTTCCCGGTGGATTTTTCAATTATTTTCTGTTATACAAACCTTGTCCTGACAATGACGAACACAACAAAAAAGAAATCAGCCAAATCGGTCCAGGCTTTCGGAAGTTATGCGATCACATACATTTTGGCGATTCATTTTTATTTATATAGATTGAATATAATGTTTAGTAAAATAAATACTTTAAGTACTCTGGGCCTTTATTCAACACGGTAAAAACCAAATCGTTTTTTAACGTATTGTCTAAGTATTGATAGCTCTTATTTACTTAATAGTAATAGCGGCAGAGTTAAAAACAAGACGATTTTGATTTTACCGCCTAGAATAAAGGCAAAGGTCAAATACGATTTGGATTTTACCGCCTAGAATAAAGGCGAAGGTCAAATAAGATTTGGATTTTACAGCCTAGAATAGAGGCGCAGTTAAGATGTTAAATTACCATTAAAACACTGAGTTTTTTTTAACTTTCATTTTTAGGTACCATTTCCGGCGATTACTATTTGTCCTCAAATGAAAAACAAATTATCAGAACATGAATATCAAAAACAATATTATAAATATCAATATCATAGTAGGATATCTCGAGAAACCGGACTCTCGTATGCCAGGTATGTTTACACATTAACAAGCAACAAAATTTAACTTAGGGCTGATTTTTCAATCTCCAGATAAAGCTATCCGGAAGGTTTAGCTCTGTCCTTTTCTTTCATATGACTTCAGAAAAGGATAGTAATACATTTAACTGACGGATAGTTTTATCTGGGGATTCAAAAATCAGCCCTAAAAGGTATATTGTCGTCGGTGGAGTAATTGCCACTTTTCTCTTTTCTCTGTCATATTTTTTACGTTCACACATAAACCCCCTTATTCATCAGCGCACAATTAATCTATTTGTAACCGACTTCAAAAAAAGAGGAGGTTTTATGTTCCCATGTTTGTATTTTTTTACCGATTTCTTAGTAATTGTATACCGAAATCAAAAAATTTTTTTTTTCGTGGTGTGTGTGTACTAAGGGCGAGGTGGTCCCATTGTCACCCAATCGGTATCTGATGATGAGATCTGTGAGGAATTTAGGTTCTTCAAATATTATAGGCATAAATACCTATAGCGATTTTAGTATTTTCAATTACAAGTCCAGCATTTGCATTCAGAATGTATCATTTTGTGACGGTTTCATGTCTAATTAACATCATTTATTTCATGACACAGACGAATTTAAATTTGCCAAAAAAACGTAAAACAAATACATACCTACTTTATTATACAAAGAGTTCCAAATGCAAAAGTCCTAATCCTTACCATAATAACTTTCATTAAAAAAAAATGTGTCCTTCTCGTTCTTACCTCTTAAGCCTTTTTAAAGGCTGTCACTGGCATTTAAAAAGTTTGTACAGAAAGTTCCAAATTGAAACAATATGGTATATTATGGAATTTCAATACTTACTTACTGGACTTATTGATTTCAAATTCAAAATCACTCGACTTTACCGGACACTTTTGTAGGTCAAAAAAAATAATCTTTTGTAGGTGTCCAGGAACTTCAACCTCCTGGCTTCTAATTACTGGTGTTATTACTATTTATTTATTTACTTATTTAATCTTTATTGCATAAAAATATCAATTTGAGTACAAAAGGTGAACCTAATGCCTAATGGCATTCTTTACCTGTTGACCTTTACATAACATTTTCTATCATTTTTGAGAACATAATATAATATTGAATGTTATAAATTCTTACTAAGATAATTATGGCACAGGTAGGTTAGGTATACATACCTACATAATTATGTATATTACGTAAAATTACTTAATGTTGTTATTGTTTTTACAGTATTAAAGGAGAATTAAAGTTGTTAGACGACGCCATTTTGGTATGTCGAAATAAAGATGACTACCCCTATCATATTATAAACCACAACCTCACTGATGAATCTTCCGTTCACAACATCGAAAAGGTAAATTTTCGAAACACGATCGATTACACTTGGAACAGAGATGTTATTTAATAGAATATCACCCAAATCTTCTACAATATAACATTTACATATCCTAAAATAATGTTTTCAGATAGCACCAACAATAAAAAACACATTTTTTCCACACTCAGAGTGGCGCGAGCTTTTTATTTGGAGTGAAAAACTTTTTAATAAAGTTATCACAAGTGAGGGAGTTTGTTTCACATTCAACACAGTAAAACATACAGACATGTTTAAAAATGAAAGGTAAATCAGAATTAGATCAAGGATACTAAATAACGTTTGAAAATGTGAATGATATAAGGCGGAGACAGTTTGTTTTGTTAGTGGGAATGTTGAGGATAGTCTCGATGCATACATTCTGATCTATATATAAGTATTCTCGTCTGTTCATGGATTACATCATGATAGCACCTAATCTCCTCTCTTATTTCCGCTACCTCGGTTTTGAAATAACGTCCACCAACCTGGAAACCGCTGCCGCATTTGTTGTAGTCAATTTTGCCTTTGATGATGCCATTTTTTTGTGCTATACCTATATGGTTACTCACGATACTTTGTGCGGTTAATATAAAAATATGTGATTTTGACGTAGTCAATTTTACTTTTATTTATATAACATTAAATTAATAATGAAGTAAACACGGAGATGTTACAAGCAGCGCCCTCTAAGGTATAAAATAATAATAATGTTTTTTTTTTTATTTCAGTATACAAAACAAGTATTTTTATCTTCATCCCACTCCTGAAACAAAAGAAAAGGAAGATTACTCGTATACTTTTAACAGTTATGATTTTAGTGAAGAAACAGGGTATCCACGGCAGGGTCGAGTGAGTATATAAATGGAAACTATATCCAAAAGCGTATCCTATGGTATCTATTGAAGAATATTTCCGCACGGCGATAAAAGCTGTGGCTGGTGCCCTGTTTAACCAAATATCGGCATGATCCATGAAAGATCATTAAGTATGTACATTTTGATTACCCACTAGGGTGACGGAACCAGTAATGGGCAAGGACCGATGATGGACACTTGATTCTATTTTACAGAAGATAAGGGTTATTCATTTGTTTTGGAAAAATAATTTAGGACCGTATGAAATTTGAATTAAGAATAGTGAAGTGTTACTGGTGCCTGTCAGCTAAAAGTGTCCATCATTGTTGCCGTCACCCTAACTCCGGAAAATCCCATCTGGTGCTCTATTCTACTTGGTAAAACCATATTGGCTTTGACCTGTTATCGTATTGTTTTAACTCGGCTGCCATTACTGTGAAGTAAAAAGGGCTATCATAACATTGACACGATAACATGTCAAAAGCATAATTGTTTTGCTGCATTCTACTCCGTAAAACCTAAATGGTTTTGATGTTATTGTATTTAACACCCTCTGGATTAATCCAGAACGGCTTCCCCGTACAGGTTTCACTATTTCTACTTTACTGTCGCTTGTAAATGTTTTAAATGCTGTGTAACTTTAAAAAAAAAAAGTTGTTTATCATTGCAAAAGAATTATGAAAAGCAATTCGGCATTAAAAATGAGTAAGTCAATCCTTGCACTGAAAAATAGATTGTTGTGAATAAGCGTCTTGATTCCATACGAGCCTGACAAGACGTTAGATACATCAACTAAGATGTTAGTTGAAATCATTAAAGAAATTGCTGTCGTTACTAATTTACTATCAGCTTTGTTTGATATAACTAATATCTTAACTATTGTATTCATTTTTTGCCAACTAAGAGAAAATATCTCTTTGTTGGCTCTTATTTTTTTTTAGTGTGCATAATATAAGAAAAACCTAAAAAGAAAAGACAATACTATGCTATCGTAACTGTTAGCAAATGAACTGAAAACTACCGCCTTGACTCAATTTCGAGGCGTAATTCAAGTTAAGGTATCCAACTGTTCCAAAATAGGTTACATGCAGTAATATTAGCTCGACTTAATTGTAATTATAATTTTTAGGAAAATGGTGCTTATCCTGATTTGCCTGTTATACTTCGTCAAAATGAGAGTGACAACGATGGCTTATGCAACAGCCTTTATAGAGGATACAAGGTATGATAGCATAAATTCTCTGTTTAACGTTTCTGAAACCAAAATTATTTAACACATGTAATTTGGGATCAAATAAATACAGTTCAACTCTTTCTATACCTACAAAAAATACGAGTATCTGGGGGCACGGCAGTGCCCCCGCCAAGACGAGCCAAGCGAACGAAGCGCAAGGGGCACTACCTACCTTTTCTCGAAGTAGTTCGTCGTTTTTTTGAACCTTCATAACTTGGGTTTGGATTATACTAGATAAACAAAATTCTCGGGATATGATGTCAGTAGTGGACTTATTAAACATATAAAATTTCAATTGCATAGCTCTTATACTTTAGATTTTATTGATATCTAAAAACCCCCGATTTCGTCACTGACTCACTGATGGTCATCAAAATTATTAGGGTACTTCCTGAAGTCCTAGAAAGCTGAAATTTGGTATGTAGGCTAGTATTAGTACACAAACAACATAAAAATTCTAAAACTTGGAACTTTTACCCCCCAACCCCTTAAACTACGGGATGAGAGTTTGTATGAGACTTCTTGACACTAGGGGTCTGACTTATTATATATAGCATAGAAGCCCGACTATAAAATGAACTTTGCACCAGCTATATTTCTCTATACTTTTTTAGATTACTTATTAAGTACAGTCGAGGAAATTAATTCCTAGACCTCTTTGGACTATGTCAAAGTGACGTAATCAATCAAAACGTAAGAGACTTCTTATTTTTTTATTATTTACAGTGTCACTTTGACAGAGTCCAAAGTGGTCTAGGAATTAATTTCCTCGACTGTACCTAATAAGTAATCTAAAAAGTATAGAGAAATATAGCTGGTGCAACGTATTTTTTTTTAACTGGCATTTTCACAAGGTTACGTCAAATTTGAATGGATCTCGATATGTCCGCAAACGTGTGTACGTATGTATGTGAACACTTTTTACAGAATAGTAATGTACAAACATGAATTATCCCTTTAAGGGATCTCTTCCAGCTTACCTTTGGGTGATTGAGTAATATTACCCCCTATTATTTATCCTACTGCACCGATTGCAATTCGGTCCTGGCAATAAAAATATAAAAAAATAGAGTAAAGTATAATGTTTTGTCCACTTAGGTATAACACTATAACACTTACGATCTAACCTAACCTACATTTTGTGACACAGTTTCGTTTCTGTTAGGGTCGCAGTTCTAACCTAACCTACTTTTCTGACACAGTTTGGTTTCTGTTACTGACGCAGTTCTAACCTAACCTAACCTACTTTACTGGAAGCAGTTTGTTACTAATACTATAATATGGTACAATATGCCATAATAAATTGACGGAACTTGTATTCTGCTACATAAAAGTCTGCGAAATTAAAGTCGGCGATATTAGTATTCTGCTATTCAAAATTCTGCACAATCAATGCTATGATATGACAGTTATGCTATGTATATTATTATGCTAAAGTATCACTCGGCTAAAAATGTTTCTGCGATAACTGTTATTATTCGAAGTGTATTTCGGACAATAAAAATTATGCAAGATGAAGGGAACCCATAATAAGCAACTTACAAAAAGGAGTGAAATCCCACCAAAAACATTTTCATGTAAAATGTCGCCAAGACGATCATATGGCTCGCACTGTCAAAAAGTTATCAGATGTCATGTAGAGCCAAGCTTCTAACTCTACACGCCCTAACTCTACAAGCTCTAACTTCACAAACTCTACACCTTGAGTCAAAATATGTGGCTTGGCCGTTTCGTTACTACTGGAACTATTGTTTAACAGAAAAGCCCATGCGACGGTAGCGAAACGGCCAAGCCACATTATTTTAGTTTAGTTAGAAGCTTGGCTCTACATGACATCTGATAACTTTTTGACAGTGCGAGCCATATGATCGTCTTGGCGACATTTTACATGAAAATGTTTTTGGTGGGATATGAACTTTTCTTAACAAGTACTATGAGTCTTGCGACGATGCTTAATGTGCTATTAAAACTAAGACCCTGAGGCCCCTGCCAAGGTGCTACGCTAACTAGCGTTTCTATTCGTTTCGTTTTTAAACCAGTCGCGTCACTGGTAGATCACGTGACTTTTCGTATCACGTCATCTACCAGTGACGCGATTGGTTCAAACACGAAACGAATAGAAACGCTAGTTAACGTAGTGCATCTTGGCAGGGCCCTCTGTTTTGTAAACCTTGATTTAAGAATCGAAAAGGATGGTTCTTATTATAGCAATGACATGTCATAGTTATAATTATTTTACTTACCTTTTAAAATAACGTCTTACACCCATCGCGGGTGAATAAGTTTTAAAATTAACTCCTCTCGGTACTTGTAACGATGTTTCTTCAGATATATCTGCACCACCCAGACGACATGCCGCAGTCTTCGTTACACTACTATCCACTTTTACCTGGCCAGGTGACGTCTCTGGCTGTCAAGTTTAGTGCAATCAGCACGTCGGAGTCACTGATGAAGTATACACCCGAGATGTAAGTGGTAAAGCAACAAGGTTATTGATATTTACTAAGTTTTTTTTTTGCTCGAAGAGGCGAATGGGCTAACGGGTCATGTTGATCACCGCTATCCATGTACGCCTGCAACACAAGGATATGAATTGAAGATTGCCGACCAATGCAGGAGGAGTATGCTCGTCTTTTAAAGGTCCCCAAGTTGTCGATACGGAACTACTCCTGCAATAAGCTGATTCCACGAAACTGTCATACGTGGTAAAAAAACTAACAACTTAAAAAAATGTAAAATGAAATGAAAGGAGCTAAAATGATAAAGCACACATTCATAAAAACAATAACGCATTTGGAGGTGAAGTTCCTAAAATATTTATAACTTTATCCTTTAAAAAGAATTTATGGCAAAAGGGTAATCAATCTGGTGACAATGCGCAAACACGACTATAATTTCCAATTTAAGAATTTAGATAATAAAATAACAAAGGAAAGGCTACCTATGGAATAGGACTAGAATTTCATAATTTAAAAATATTACTGATCTCCAGTCAAATACATAATTAGTAGTAGGTCTCTAAACTACCAGTAATATAAATCACGACACTAACTTGTAGGTAATTAAAAACAGCAGCTAAAAAAAATATCAGGAAAATTATATACATAATCTAGATGGGAAGGTACGTGAACACGTAGTTAGCGTTTTCGTTTAGGTGCTGGCGACTTGCGAAGCGTCACGGTGTTCGGCGAGCAGTTGTCAAGATTTGCTGGCGTCGTCGGCCTCTTCTTAGCAGTTCTTATTTCAAAAGCGAAACGCTGGTAAATAGTTAAATGACCACCCGGGGGTCGGCTGTAAAAATAGACGGAGTGAGCCTTGAGATATGACAATATGGGGAGCAAAGAATTAGGAAAACGAGAACGCAATCGAAACTTACCCGGAATAATCCGGCGAGGGCGAATCCAATGGATGTGGACTTAGTAAAAGCAGGCAATTTGCTTTGGCACACAGAAGATGTGGCAATTTGAGAATTAATGATATGAATATAAAACCTGGTGAAATAATGACCATGACAACAGAACAGGAGGAACCTGACAATAACAAAATCGAATTTCAAACGTAACAACCGAATCAATTACCACCACCAAAAAGCACAACCGAATCAATTATCACTACCAAAAAGTTTAAAATTGTCAAAAATCGTATTGCGTTTTGTAGGGCTTTTATTTGTAAGATATATGACTGGCCTATTTAGGCACTTCGAAGACTTTAATCAAATAAATGTTGTTACCTGGGACTTGCAGGCGCCAGTGCTACTCCCCTAAGGATCGCGAGCTGCGATACTTCAAAAAGTATACGCCCAGTAACTGCAGGCTGGAGTGCATCTCCATCTACACCTACAAGAGATGCGGCTGCGTCTGGTTCCACATGCCGCGTGAGTTATATCGTGGAAGCAGCAGAACTATCTGGTTTAATCTAATTTGATGTTTATTTAAATGACTAATACCGTTTTGATAAGGTCTGGGTACTACGAGACAAACTGTCTGTTACATTGTCATTTCTAAATTGAATGGTTGAGGTTAATAAAAAAGGGTTCCGATTCGGGTTTCAATTTTAAAAACACATTATTTTGTAGGTAATTTATGAAAGGATTTTTTCTCTTAAATATGGTGGGTTTTATTATTATTTAAGAAATTAAATATTTATTGTTTGTGGATTAACCATTTTTTATTAATTATTAACTTAAATTGTGGGAATATTTAAGTAAAATATTCTATTCAATTCTCACCTTGGATTAGAAATAGCGCGCTATAGGTAAAGTATATTATACCTATGTTTGAGGTCGTCATTTGAGTTTTGTCAGAGGAACTTTAATGTTTATGTAAGTATTTTAATGTGATTGTAATTAATTTCAAAACTATGAATAATAGTACATTTTATTTTTAGACTCAAACAGTTCTGAAATATGTACACCGATGAAGAGACTATGCGTGGACAGGGCTCAATGTAAGTATAGTGTTAAGAGGCCACTTATTCTGCGACGCCCTCACAAGAATAAAAAAACCGGTCAAGTATAAATCAAAAAGTACATCACATAAATTTTTCAAAAAAATAGTTTTGAAATGTGCAGATTAAGACCTTTCATATGACACCCCATTTGCTATAATCGAACCACTTTCATTTTTAAACCCCCCGTTCTAGACCCCTTTTCAATTATTAATAAAATTAATTTCATATTTTTTTTACTACAAATAGATGCGGGCAAGCAAGTTGTATAACTATGCCAAATTTCAAGTTGATAGCATTTGTAGTTGCTGAGAAAACCTGCTGTGACATACAGACAGACAGACAGACAGACAACGAAGTCTCACCATAAGGGTTCCTTTTGTACCATTTTGGTACGGAACCCTAAAAAGGATGGCTTTATGTGCTTCCGTAAGAAGAACGTGAGATGTAGATAGTTTGCGGTGACAATTTCAATTAATCGCTGTTTACTATAGAACCACAACATTCATCGAACAAAATATGTCTTATCAGGATTAAGAAGCGATAAGTACTCAACTATTAAATCAAAAATCATCGTTTTATATCGTAGGGGTCTAATCGTGTTTTCTCGTTTAACAGTCTCAAAAAATATGATCAATTTAAATATATCCAAAGAACATACACATAGCTGGAATGGTTATTGAGATCCAGATTGCAATGCAATACCGACTTTAGCTCATGGCCTCTTAGTAAAACATGGTGAAATGTTTCCAGTTCGTTTTAGTTGACATATTTACTAACGGATCTTTATAAAACCGGCCATTAGTTTATCTGATGGCCACCTGAGCGCTGTTTGTTGCGACATGCATGCATGTTATTTTAAATTTTATTTCATTGTTTGTTTTAAATGTACCTTAATGACTGTATGGCCTTCTGTGTTTTCACCAAGCGGCCCCAACGGAAGACCAGCGTTGGCTTCACAGCCAGCACATGCTGAGTTGGGACCGTTTCGCAACACTAGCACTACATGTCATCTCGTTTCCTTTTTTTTTGTCTGTGTGTTATTGTTGTGGATAAATGTTTTACTTACTTACTTTACTTACTTACTAGTTATCTCATACAATTTTGAAAATTGCAGATGAACTGGCATCGAACAATATAAAAGTTGATATGGAAAACGTATGCAACTGCCTTCCGTCTTGTGACAGCATCCAGTACGACGCCGACGTCTTTAAAACAACTTTTGATTTAAATAAATATATTTCTGCCTTTTATCAACATGATCCCAGCAGAAAGAACGAGTAAGTGCACTTGATTTTGTTCCTGACATTGTTTTTAAACGGAAAAACATTCGGTGGAGATAACCCCACTCTTGGTTTTAGGAGCCGGTTACCAAACGGAGCTTAATCAGACCCTATTCATATGCCTACGCTGTCCGCCTCAGAAAAAATGTTCCGTGCCCGATTCCGGTTCGCGCTTAACCGGTTTTTTTTGTCAATTTGAATAAGTAACCTGGGGAATCCATGCCAAGCTTAATACAAAACTCTGAGGACCTATACACGCTGCATAATGCTAACGTAAACGATTTTCGAAAACTAGATAAATGTATGGAATTGACGTAAGCGCTCGACGCAACCGTCCATCAACTTGCGTCAATCCTATGCATTTTCGATTACGATAACGGTTTCGCAATCCTAGGACCATTGTAAATTTACCATGAATTACAATAACCGTCCTCACAAGCGAGTCAAATGCTCTGTTCCTCACAGTACCTATTCTTATAGAGTGCGAGGGACAGAGCATTCGACTCGCTCGCGAGGACGGTAATTGTAACTCATTGTGAGGGTACTGATACTTATTTAAAAAACTGGGTTAGTGCACGTCGGACCATGCTCAGTGTTTAGGTAGGGTTCAGCAGTTAAGTAGGGTTTCCTCTGCATATAGACTCGGTTCAGCATACAACGGTGACTTCAAGTGGTTCCCCCGAAAGCAAAACCTTTTGAAGGCCCGTTGTATGCTAAACAGAGTCCGTACGGGGCATGCTTTACGAAAAACACAAAAATATTTTGTTTTTTACTTTACAGTTTCAATCATAGCTTTAATCATCGGTTTTTGTTTTTTTTTTCCTATTTTTGATAATTATTTTGAGCTTATTCTTTTGGATGAATGCAAAATCCAATGAGACTAATCCGTGGTTTTTTTTCACCTCCTGCATACGACCTCAATTTTTCAAAAAGAATGAAGGCCTTAAGTAAAATTTAAAATTTGCAGTATCAGTTATTCAAAATTGGAGGTGTACTTCAAAGAGGCACAGTTCGTGGCGATGCGGCGCTCGGAGCTGTTCGGGCTGACGGACTTCCTGGCCAACTGCGGCGGGCTGCTGGGGCTCTTCCTTGGCTTCTCCTTC
Organism: Acleris cristana; assembly: GCA_948252455.1. Classification (NCBI taxonomy): domain Eukaryota; kingdom Metazoa; phylum Arthropoda; class Insecta; order Lepidoptera; family Tortricidae; genus Acleris; species Acleris cristana. Next base: position 13,096,051 of record OX411780.1, read on the forward strand.
CTCAGCATCGTCGAGATCATCTACTTTTGTACTCTGAGGTATTTCTATTCATTCATTTTGAGTTTTTTTTGGTTTTAAAATTCAATAGATATAACGCAGTGCAAAATCATGTAGGCGTATCGTATCAGTCGTATGCTCAGAATTGTTATTTTAAATTTTGTCATTTTTATCATTTTTCTGCTTGGAGATGATATTATTATTTTGTATTACTACGTTTAAAATTGAATGATTATTAAAAGTGAATGGCCGATTACGTTTGTATGCATACAAAAGTTTTCAATTGTTCCAGGTTATGGTACGCTCTGAAAAAAGGCGACAAAGTCAGTATCAAGGACGAAAAGAAAAAAAGCACAGCTGTTGAAGATTTGAAAAATATTAACTAATTATGAACTTTGCCTTTACCTCCTTTTATTACCTAAGTGTAATTTTAAGAAACTGTCTCCATTTATTAATTTATTTTAATTTATTTTTGCGTAGCTAGTGAAATTGTTTTGCCAGAGTCGTGTTTCAATTAGCATTATAAATCACACTTAATTCATTCCTTTCACCAAGCCACGTCTTGATTGTTGGTTCCATATGACTATTCAAACAGCCGTGATTTCTGATTAATTGAAATAATGATTAACAGTTTGTAATTTTATTGTTCGTTTTTTAATTGCATGTATATGTATGTTTATTTCTATAACACGGTCTGCAGCCTAAACAGCTTGATAGATTTTAACATGTGACGTGCCGATGGATTCGTTTTGGTTGTAGGAATGACATAGGCTTTCATATTTTGATCAAAGTAACGAGAGAGAGGGTTTTTTTTAATATACTATACATTATTTAGACGATGGCATCATAAAATGCAGTCGGGTTTTTTAAATCTCGCTTATTATTAGACTTGTTAAGTATACTGACGATATGTTAATTTGAATGGCCGGGCGCGCCATCATGCATTGAAAACTATTATAATAAAAATAGTGATGAAAATGTAATATCATGCATATTACATTGTTCTTAACCCATTCCTTGGCAAAAATAAAAAATAACATGGGTTAAAGCCTTTTCAGATTATAATCCAGGAAAAAAATAAAATAACAAAAAAGATATAAAATGCGATCGTTCATATATTACACTTCGTCAAATAAAAGGGTTAACGTAAATGGGTTTTTCATTTAAATCGTGTTTTTTTTACTAGTTGTTCTCTCAAACCATGAATGTATGCCTTACATACGTTTAGCAGACGTTTAAGTTTGTCAAGCAGTTCCTCCTTTAGGTCAAGGAACGCAATACCTGCATTTTTATAGAGTACGGTTCTAGTAGGTAATTAAATTCTTCTACGATGAGCCGCAGTGATCGGACGTGTCCTTTCGCGCTGGTCAAATTAACCAAAATCAATAGACCCCTGTACTACACTCATGTGCTTTAATCATGTCTTATAGAAGTGGTCAATGTCCCTATCGGTTTCTCCTTATCTCAACTGGAGAACAGAAGCCCTAGACAAGATGTATTACGTTTCGTATACGTTTCGTTCTTAAACCAACCGCGTCACTTGCTGATGACGTGATACGAAAAGTCATGTGATCTAGCAGTGACGCGATTTGTTTAAAAACGAAACGAATAGAAACGCTAGTTGGCGTAATGTACTTGTCTAGGGGCTCAGGACCATAAGGTGCTCCCCTAGTGGGTTTGCGGTGTGAGACGGCTAATATATCGGCTACGATCCGCTACGGCTGCTACGCAAACATGTAGCACTAATCTAATTGCGTTTGTTGCGACCAGCCTTCATTATACAATGGAGTGTCAAAAATGCAAGAAAGTGTTGGCGAAAAGGGGATCGCACTTTGTATGCCAGGGCTCGTGTCAAGGCATCTTCTTCAGAAATTGTGTTAAAGGACTGGCGGCTGATATGAAAGCGGACTGGAACCGGAGTTGCTGTAATAATTGTGAGGACAACGAATCTGATGATGAGGTAGAAGACGACGAGGAGCAGGGCGTGTATAAAATGCTAAAGGTTATTCTAAAAAAGGTCAGCGTCCTCCCAGGATCGGAAAAATAATTAAGTGCTATGAAATAAAGCATTAGTGTCCTCTAGGACAGGTACGACACCCTGCTGGCGGAACATGTGCCAGTTGAAAGGAAGAAAATAAAGAAGCTAGAAGAACAAACAAAACATGGCCTTAAAACAAAAAATACACAATAATACAATAACATTGAAATGGTGGGTTTCGAGCAATTACCAGGATAAAATATAATGGAGATCGTAGCCACGTTAGGCAAGAAGATCAATGTCTCCTGCGAGGAGATAGAGTCAGCAACAAACATATCCACGTAGACCCGAGGGCTCATCACCTAATGCATTCGCAATCGCAATCGTTTTCACTTTGACTTGTTTTGATTTTTTTTCATCATGAGGACGTGCATAGTTTTCATGCAAACTCTATACTACTGCGTTACTGTCGAGCTGACTGAAGAATGCGGCGTTTAGCTCCTGCATGGCAGCCGGCGACAGCAGCGGCGCGGTGTTGCACAGCACTGAGACTAGGCGGCGATACGCAGCCAGAGGGCTTATTGTCTAACGCACTCGCAATCGCAACCAGCCTCAAAGTGGAGCAATTGTTTTCATTTTGTATGAAAGCCTTCGATTTTCAAAATGAAAACGATTGTGATTGCGAGTGCGTTAGACAATAAGCCCTCTGGGCCGTCTGCCACCTGCCTGCTCCGTTTTAGTATGAAAAGTTACAATAGCCCCGCCTCACCTTACTTTACATGTAGCTGCTTATGTACAAAAGCGCTACAAAATAAAATTAAAAATAGTTTGATTTCAATCTTATAGTAAAAAGCATTCTGAATTTAAATGCAACACAAACATATTTTGATTTGTGGCGCTTTTGTACATAAGCAGCGATGTGTAATCTGACTTTTATTGGTAGTGACCATGTAGTAAGCTAGCGGGTGTCGTGTCCCTCGAAATCGTTGATAACGTTTGTCCTACCCACGGAATAGAAAAAACAGTGGAAGTGGCCAGAGCTTCGCTTAGCATCAGTCCTGTTGTCGCCAATACTCAAACTATCATAAAAACAACACGCCACCATGGAAAATGTTTTTGGTGCGGCTATCGTTTTTACATTCCAAAATAGCACAATAAGGTATGCTTCTGGATTTATTTCCTATTTTAGAAATATTGAAATATTGAAATATCGAAATAAGCGATAGCGGGAAATGTATGGTAGGTTATGCGGAACTCCGCATAACCATGCCACACGTTACACGCCCCCTTGACACTTCTACTATTTTTTCTGTTCTGTGGTCCTACCTAACGAATCGTTTGTCCACATTGTCATTTGTTCTTAAAAAGTCTTGCAGATTTGTAGTTTTTCTAAAAATACCTGCGGTTCGGTTAAGTTAAAGTTATATTATAACATCACTAAAAAAAACAGGCGGCAATGGCTTTAGGACAAACATAGATGCAAAAAAACTTTGCTTTAGGACAAATGAGGATTAGGTATTCTACAGGAGAACCTAAGCTAGCTGCCTCGAGATGGAGTCCCGGTAAAAATGTTTGTGTGGTGAACGCGAGTATTAGGCACATTAGTTCCGGAGTCTTGGATAATATTATCTGTGTGTGTATATATATATATATACAGAATGATTGGATGAATTTACTACAATCTAGATCAATTTCTGAAAGGTTTTTAAGGAATAGCGAGTAAGGGGTAGGTTATTACAAAATGCATCAAACAGAGGTATTTCCCACTTTTATGGGATTGAAAAAAAACATATTCATAATGATAAAAACTTTAATTAAGCACGATAAAAAATTATAGCTACACATAATATAGAAGTAATTTTCTCAACTTACTACACCGTATACGAAAAACTACAAAATACCTTAGAGCGTTTTCACGCTTCGGTAACGCTATAGGTGGTATTTTAATACCGTTAACGATATCAATATAAGTGGGTTATACCTGGTACGCGAGTAGAAAAAGTCATTACGTGACTAGACTTTCTTTTGGCAATAAATTTCCATTATTGTGTCATTAGCTGATTATGTGGAGTCCTTACGGACACATCTTCCTTATGAGATCTTTTGTATAATGTGTAAACCGATTATGTAACTCGAACTTTTACAAACCGTGTTAATAGAAAGAAATGGTAAAAACCGTTAAAAATTAAGGTCTCTGCATACGTAACGTGATCAGGAGGTGAACGGGACGGGGACGGGACATGGTTGCATACATTTTTTGTTTTCCCGTCACGTTCCCGTCCCATCCGTGTAATTGTTACGTAATATGCACATTCCGATACATTTTCTACGAAACGCTATTGTTAAAATTCCCCGTCCCGTCTCGTCCCCGTTCCGTCCGTGTAAAATACCTTAAGTATTTGTAGCAAGTTAAAAGAGCTTGTAAGATTTTCGTCGCATTGTTTTTATAGTAGGTAGAATCAATCAGTTTTGAAGTCAAGGCAACCGTAATTTGTAGTTGCATTGTTCGAGTTACTTAAAAGTATGCGGTCAAATTAAGGGGCGAAACTTTGTAATCTTAAATCTTTTCACATAATTAAGTATGTATTACAGCCCAACTGGGACATAACTATACTAACATATTAGTAGGAATAATATTGTGTAAAACATGCGTGTTAAGAGTAAAATCTCCTAGTCTTGGCAATACAATTATCTGTGCATCGTTTAGAGTTAAAATCATATTTTTATTTGACATTCTATTAAAAAAAATGTTATGAAACAAGCATATATATTAAAATAAGTACTGCTTTTAGTACACTTAAAGCATAGTACATCAAAAGTAAATTTTACGAATATTTCGCCAAGAAACTCATATGAATTTTCCTAAAATTTTAAAACTAGGGTTAATATGTTTTTTTGCGTTTATTTTTAATTTTGTCCTTGACACCAACTTTGTCGAACATTTTCTTTTCTCCTTTATCTCTTTTTAGAGCGTACCATAATCTGAAAAAATACAGCACTTTGTATGCACACATACACTCATACACTCATAATCATCAATTTATCCTTAATAACAGAAAAATTAATTTACCTAAGAGTGCAAAAGTAGAAGACCTCTATGATGCTAAGGAAGGAGAAGCCGAGGAAGAGCCCCAGCAGCCCGCCGCAGTTGGCCAGGAAGTCCGTCAGCCCGAAGAGCTCCGAGCGCCGCATCGACACGAACCGGGGCTCTTTGAAATACACCTCCAATCTCGAAAAGTTGTAACTGTAAAAAAAAATACTCAGGCTCAGAGCTCAGACTCCTATGACCGCCTTGACTGGTATACTTCTATGATAATCTCTTATTTCCCCACGGTTGGCAATACTCAAGCGACTCTGGGCTGCGGTAACATTTTAATCACTACATAGTATAAAACAAAGTCGCTTCCCGCTGTCTGTCTGTCTGTCCCTATGTATGCTTAGATCTTTAAAACTACGCAACGGATTTTGATGCGGTTTTTTTAAATAGATAGAGTGATTCAAGAGGAAGGTTTTTATGTATAATAAATGATGGTTCATTGTACGGGTGTTACAGAAAACTCAAATAAACCGAAGCGAAGCGAGGGCGGGTCGCTAGTTATAAATAATTACGAGCTTAGCAAAACGTTTCCGCCTCGTTGCGATACCTGAGCACTGGTCTTCTGTCATAATTCATACCAATATCCGTGGTATGTTTTGTCACTCGCTGCGAAATAATGACTCGATTGGATATTAGTTACCTATCGGTACGATAGCGCACGGCAGTGTCAAACCGCAACAATGTCAACCTCAATCGCAGGACGTCGAAAGCGTTGTGTGGCATGACTTGACGCAACGCATCGTGTAGCCTGGCTGTAAGCTAGACGTGAGCAGATCGTGCTTTTACACCAAAAACATAAACAATTTATAAAAACACAAAGGTATTAGAAGGTTACACGTTAAAGGTATTAAAGAAAATAATTTTAATAACACGGTCACAAGAGTAGCTTATATACAAGCTTATATACACTTACTGGTCGAAAGAGCTTTTATACAATCCTTTTAAGTACTTTTTCCAATCAAAGTTTGTTTTAAAGACGTCAGCGTCGTACTCGACGCTGTTGCAAGACGGTAGGCAGTTGCACGCGTCGCCCATACTAGCCTTCAATTCCTTAGATTCCAATGCTTCAACTATAATCATAACCAAACGACCAAAATTATGCATTCCATTTCATTATAAATAACATTTTATTTAACAAAATTTAGTTGCATAACAAAATGCGTAATGCATACTTAAATTAAAAGGCCACATTCTCTACACTAGCACTGGCATTGGGTTCGAGCACTACAAATTGGTTTTCTTAAACGTGTATAATCCTATATTAAGGAGATCACACCGGGTTACTCACGTAAAATTAGTCGAAAACGCTCGACATGTTTCGGGCTCGTCCGGAGTCTGAATAGGGACTCCGGACGAGCCCGAAACATGTCGAGCGTTTTCGACTAATTTTACGTGAGTAACCCGGTGTGATCTCCTTAATATGTCTGAGTCTCACGGAAGTTTTATGTTTAAAGTGTATAATCCTCATTAATTGCTAACGACGACTATTAAGTTGCTGTACATCCGGTGTCAGATGGTAGCCAACTGCACACAGCAGCAGTAGACGACGTGTCGTCGCGACACTCCTGGTTTCTATGTATTTCTATGAAATTCCCTCCGTAGCTACGACCCTCCGAGCCTGACGAGTCGCCATAGAAATACATAGAAACCAATAATGTTGTGACGTCTGCTGCTGCTGCGTGCAGTCGGCTACCAACTAACACCTTTACGGTACAGATACTCTATTGTAATCATGTTGCTCTTGATTGGCCGCCATTACTGTCAAGTACCTATAAACATGAGACCTCATCACGGTGACGGTACGATAACATATCAAAAGCAATATGGTTTAACCGAGTAGCATAGAGCCCCAGTGCTTATTTAAGGTTATTATGTCAATTATTACCGTCATCAATTTCAAGGTGTTTACTCAAATTTTGTATGAAATACAGGCACGTAGCTGTTTTGTGTGGCTAAAACACGTAAATTTTGCTATGCGTTTGCCCAGTTTCACATTAAATGCGTGCTGAAATCGTTAATATCGTTTATTTTGCCAAATAATTGATGCAAATATAGCATGATTCGCGCACTTAAACACAGCTTATACTTCTCAGTGGCAAACGCACGAAATGACGTTAAACAATAGTGCCTAGAAGAACGGATCCCGTGAAAAGGCGTGCGTAAAATTTGGGCTTTACTTTTTGTGGCATTATCTTATTATCTTTAATAGTTGTTTGTTGAGAGTTAATTATATTCAATTTTATATTTATACCAACTCCATATTGTGTGTCCACTTTACATCTGCACTGTTACGGATCAGCAAACCATTGTTAAAGGCAATCTAATAAAATGAGCCATCAGTATATATATCTTTTGTCATGAATTACATTCATACTTACTCTGAACATCATTGATGCATTCTTTTTTCTTCGCTGGACATATTTCTGAACTATTTTTGTCTAAAAATAAATAAAACTGATTTTTATACTATTTAACAGTGCCTATCAACCAATCGTATTTATTAGAGCAACCGTGTATAACATCCCAACAGTCACGACCACTGTGACAAAAGTCTACGACTAAGAAGAGAGATCAACCAATCATTCGACTTTTCTCACTGTACTACTTACGTGGCATGTAAAACGGGACGCAGCCGCATCTCTTATAGATGTAGATGGAGAGACATTCAATCTTGCAGTTATTGAACGTGTACGTTTTAAAGTATCGCAGCTCGTGGTCACTAGTGGAATAGCACTGACGCCTGCAAATATATTTTAATAATATAAGTACAATGTATAATATGCTGCACTTGAGGCTCAGCAAGGGAAGGGCCTGTTTTCTACTGTCTTTTCCGCATCTTTTTATAGACAAAACTATATAATACGGTTGTAATGGGGTAAAAACATATTAGAATAGAGTTCCTTAACTAGTTTGCAGTTTTGTTTACAGACCGCAGTCGTAGCGTGTATGAACCCGTCCGTAATGTGAACGGTGTTTTGATGTTCGATCTATATCAATTCAAAACACTGCGTAGGTTATTGCCAATATCAGTTCGATACAAGGGTATTCATAGAACAACCGATATTTTACATAGCAGCATCAATGTGTAGAAATCAATAAATGTAAAGTATTACAGGTTGTTAATAAATTTTGGAAATAAGTTAACAATACACTAAATGCAGTAGGTAGATGATAAAAGCCAAATTGTGTGGTGTTACCAATACTAAGTAAATTTTAATGTTTTCAGGTTATTTACGTTGAATTTTGCAAATTGCTGAATTGCTGAATGAACGTTGTCAGGTTCTTCAACTTTGAACAACGTTGAACTTTGTGAAATACGGACAATGTTATACGTTAATGAACTCACAAAATAATGTTAATATAGTAAACATAAAAATTATGATTTAAAATTTGTCAAATTTAATGTATTGTGCATTATTGCCACTTCAAAATAAAGTTGTCCGTTTCTTTACGTTGAAATCTGTGGTATTCAAACATCGTTATACGTTAATAAATTTTCAAAGTATCGCTGAATGAACGTTGTCGGGTTCTTTACGTTGAACTTTGTTAAATTTGGACAATGTTATAAGTCAATGGACTCACAATTTGTTTATGTAACAATGAAGTTTTGTCATTTAAAATTTGACAAATGCAAAGTACTATGTATTGTTGCCACCTCAAAAAAAATAGTGTCTGTTTCTTTACGTTGAACTTTGTGAAATTCGCACAATGTTATATGTTAATGAATTTTTAAAGTATTGTTAAATTAACATTGGCAAGTTCTTTACGTTGAACTTTGTGAAATTCGGACAACGTCATACGTTAATGAATTCTCAAAGTACGGTTGTTATTGTAACAATAAAGTTTTGTTATTTTAAATTTGACAAAAGTCAAGTTGTGTGCAGTTACATGATTAGTCTCAAAATAAAAACATTGTCTCTCTACATAAATTAACTTAAATGTGCCATTAAAGTGCTTTGTCCCGCAAACAATAAAAAATGGACAACGCTAATATTGTGGATTGTCAAGCAAAATTTTTCTCAGATTCTTTCAATCTGCTGCATTTTAATAACTAGGCCGGGTCGGGTGATGTTCTATGCCGTTCGAGAATAACATCTTTGGGACTAGTAAGATCACAAAGAGTTTTAGTTAATACAATAAAATATACATTACTTAGTTCGTAGTTTGGTAGTCAATGTTTTGTCTAATGAGCGCGAGAATTTTGTCCTTGAGTCTTGGATGTTTTGTTTGTATTTAGTTTATATTTTTGTAAATAAGTATGTCTACCGTTTCGTAGTAAGTAGGTATCCATAGTATAAGCATAACGCTTAGTTTGGGACCAGACCAATTCGTGTTAGATTGTCTCCATACCAAAGTTATATAGGTACTAACAGCTCGGGCGTGTGCTTCATCAGTGACTCCGACGTGCTCATCGCGCTGAACTTGAGAGCCAGAGAAGTGACCTGGCCAGGCAGCACGGGGCAGTAGTACAGCGAGGACTGCGGCATATCGTCCGGGTGATGCAGGTATACCTGCAGATACGATAATTAAGCTTTTGCCGGCGACTTCATATGTGTAGAACTCGTTTACCTATCGCTTTTGTCTCATTTTTTTTCTAGAATGTTAGCATTGAAAGCGTAACAAAAAGAGTTCCTTTTACTGAACAAATTGTTAATATTCAGTCCAAAGCCATAAGCACGACTTATAATGCGTTAGTAAAAGTTTGGATATGACGTCCCCTTGGCTCACCCCCTTTAGCAATGGATTGTCTTCTCTCTTATCTAAACGGACATTACTGCGGCGTCGTAAAGCCACTTCATCAAGTCAACGTTTTGATACATGGCAACGCTGCAAGGATTTCAGTAGAGCTCAGCTCTCAAATGACTCAAAGGCCTTCTCATAATTAACTTGAGCTGATTATACTTTTGTCTTACGTTAATCTGCCGCTCGGTTTTTATGTGGTATGTGATGTGAAACCCTGATCGATACCCAGCCTGCTTCAAAGGTGATTAAATCTTGTTAAGTCTCTTAAGTAGCTAGAAGATTTGAGATGATGCTATAAAACAACTTGTAGACGTGGTTCAACGGCAAAAGAGGCTTATATTAATAAGAATTATTACCCTTCTCAAAGAACAGAACTACCACGGCTCTACGCTTTTGGAGTTATTTTGGAATTTGTAATGGAGCCAGAAAGCTTCTGCAGTTTCCTAAGTACGGGGCTGGGAAATGCATGATACCTTATATCCACTGTAAAGGTTATTGCATAAGCCGTCGTTGTCACTGAAATTTTGTCTGAGCATGACAACCAAGTCGGGAGTCGGCCCATTTTCCTAGAAAGAGTGCACACCAATTATCTTTTAAGTTTGCCAAACGAAATTTGAATTAATTTATTCAGCAGAAAACGTTATATTATGTTACCGACGACTTAAGTACTCACTCGACCTCGTCGTGGATACACTGTTATTTTTTCTTGCGGCCAATACCCAAAAAAGATAAAGGAAAACGTTGGCTTTGTTTTTGGAGGCTGAACATAGAAGTATTGATTTTGTATGCTGTAATAAAAAATGAAATTTTAGTATCATGTCACTTAATTATTAATAGGTACTCATTGTTTACTAAGTGCCCGTTAAGTACTTAGAGACGACAGATTTAAATTCCTTGTCCTTGTATCCGCTTCACAACGTAAATACATACATACATACATACATACATACAATCACGCCTCTTTCCCGTGGGGGTAGGCAGAGACCACTTCGTTCCACTTGCTTCGATCCAGACAAAACTTCCCTCGCTTCCTCCACACTCATATGTCATATAGGTGCATTGGTTTAGGGTACTCTTGACCTGCCCCTTTATTAAAACGTTCCCGATCTGATCGTGGAACGTTCGCCTTAGCTTTCCCCTTCCAACATTTCCATTTACTCTTACGTTATATATCTATTTTGTCTCATTATCTCTCCACGGGAAGACATGGAGTGGCAACATTCTAAACCCAGCACCACACGGCACAACATTTCAAATCAGAGGGCTTATTGTCTAACGCACTCTTAATCACGATCGCTTTCATTTTGAAAAGCGAAGGCTTGTCTGCATACAAAATGAAAACAATTGCTCCACTTTGAAGCCGGTTGCGATTGCGAGTGCGTTAGACAAAAAGCCCTCAGTACCTTTCATTTTTAAACATGTCTTTCTGCTGAACTGAGTTGAAGGTGAAACAAACTCCTTCACTGGTGAGTACCTTACTGTACATTGCATTACTTAAATATTCTCCTCCGCGCCAGGTTGTTGAAAAAGTTATATCTTCTATTGCTGGTGCAATCTGAAACATCACATTTCTTCATGTTATTTCTCTGTCAGCCAATGTAAGTATTAAAAAAACTTATCTTTTTAATTGCTGGTTGCTTACCTTTGACCATTCATAACATTACAGAGGAACTGCGTCAGTCAGCTTTTTTGAGGTCATAAGATTTGTATGCAGGTTTGTAAAGCAGTAAGATTTAAAGTGGTTGAATTACACTGATAATAAGTGAATTTAATATTAAATTCTAAGATCCGAGACCCTGGGGGGCTATTGTTTAACGCACTCGCAATCGCAACCGGCTTCAAAGTGGAGCAATTGTTTTCATTTTGTATGCAGACAAGCCTTCGATTTTCAAAATGAAAACGATCGTGATTGCGAGTGCGTTACACAATAAGCCCTCTGTTATGGTATTGTTTTTAACTCGGCCGCAATTACTGTCATAAATAAGAACTATCAAAACGTTGACAATACGATAACAGGTCAAAAACCATTTGGTTTTCACCGTGTTGAATAGAGGCCCTGCACCTCTATTCTAGATGGTAAAATCCAAGTCGTATTTGACCTGAGGGCTTATTGTCTAACGCACTCGCTATCACGATCGTTTTCATTTTGAAAATCGAAGGCTTGTCTGCATACAAAATGAAAACAATTGCTCCACTTTGAAGCCGGTTGCGATTGCGAGTGCGTTAGACAATAAGCCTTCTATTATGGTATTTTTTTTACTAGGCCGCCATTAATGTCAATTAAAAAAGAGTCACCAAAACGTTGACAATATCATAACAGCCCAAATACGATTTGGATTTTACCACCTAACTAAAGGCGCAGGTTATCCCACAATTATGTATTTAAAGAGTGATTTAAGTCACTAACTAATTAACAGCATATTTTGCAAAAAAAACTTCTCATTTAGATAACTGTGGCTGTATTTAGTGCATTTGTGTGTAGTGTATTTACGCGACTTTTAGTTTTCGTGCTACATGTAGGTACCTACTTTTATAAAAATCGACAAAAATGAGTTTTTGTTATTATTTAATTATTAACGCACCCTAAATAATTAATATGTAGGTCATTGTAGGTATGACGGTAACCCATCATTTTATTGAATTTCACTTCATCGATTGTATCATTTCATTGAATTTCATTTTGTCGAACGGTAGTTTCTGCTGAAACCAAGATGATTTCAGGATATCTTAAACATTAATTAAGTAGGTTAGGTTTGATTAGAATTGTCAGAATAAAAAAATAAAAACTCATGCGGCGAGAAATGCCTTTCGTTGAAATGAAAATTCTGCGTAATGATATGTTCGATGAAAAGTGTTTCGATAAAATAATAGGTACCCAGGTATGACATTATGTTTTTTTCACGGTTTCAATAAACTTATAATACAAATAATAACTATCTTTCACGATATTCAGTCTTATGATTGTTAAAGTTTTTTACAAATAAGTAATTTTTAACATCTAGTTGTCAGATTCACTTTTTGCATATCTTTTTGCATAGTTATGTAATACCGAAGAAAATAATGTGAGTACAATAACTGCAGGTCCTCGCGGAGAGCGGCAGTGTCGAGCAGGTACAGAATACAGTGTTCCTAGGATTCCACCTTGACCAATCACGCACAGAGAAAAATGATTCCTTTTCTCGTTCACAGCCACAATTTTTCTCTTTACTTATACAAAAATTATAGTTAATATTTACCTGGCCTTAGTCAAACAGTGTCGTAAAACATAGACATTTTCACAATTTGCAAGAATTGTTTTTTACAAAAAACACTTTTTTATTATTATTTTTCTACCGATGTTTTTTGATGATTGTCTTACCTTTAAAATGTTGTGAATAGTAGATACATTGGTGATTTTGTTTTTTAATACATGTCGGTACTTGCTATAGGAATCACACACCAATATAGCGTCATCCAACATCTTCAATTCACCCTCAACACTGTAAACAAGTGTAATTTTACAATCCAACGCAAACTAAATTATTGGTAATAAATGATTAAATATACAATTCTTGGTTTTCTTGTACGAGATCTTTGTTAAGAAACGAGAGAAGTAAATTGAAGAAAACTGTATTTTATTAGACAAAAAACGCTTACTATGAAGACATACGTCTCATTTAAAGTTCCCCTATATCCAAACATGTGCTCCTCATATTTTGAGTATTGTTTCGCATACTCATATTGACTCACTTTGTTTTTCATCTGGGGACAAATAGTTACTGACGGAAATGGTACCTGAAAATATAAGTAAAACAATTATAATAATATGCAACTTAAATAAAATAAAAAATGACGAATTGGATGGAAATATTTCCATGTAACTATTCTGAAAACGCACCGTTTCGTCTTTTACCAGATCTAGCATACCACAAAATACAAAGATTTATTACAAGAGGGTGTTAAAAGATATAGGTTAAGTATACTGAGGTAATTCTAGATTGGAACAAATTAATGTGTTATTTACTATTAGAAATATTAAAAAGAAAACTATGATAACTATACTATTCAGATCATTAAGAAGTTTCGTAGACTTTCTATGGATCCCACGACCGGATACAGACTTGAAAAAAAAAACAGGTTAGTGCGAGTCGCACTTGATAGCTTCTACCACCCAGTTGATAGCTTCTATAGTTAAAAAACTATTTTATTGCGCCACACCTAACTTTTTGGAATATTTGTTTTTATATTTATTATGTCGGTACATTGATTATGTTGAAGAGTTCCCGCTGCTGTTTACATTCAGTCTAGTTTTTAGCAAGAGAGTAATGGCGCTTAGCGAACTAATACAACACACAACTTCTAGCAGTCTTCTGTGCTATTATTTTATACAAGTAAAACAAAGAAAAAACAGACTTTAATGCTATTATACCTGATTATTTATTATATAAAATGTAACCGATCAACCGAAGTAATGACTTAAACATTAACGTATTCACTATTCTTTTTTTTTATTCCTTCAAAGGTGACAAAATTCAATTTTAAATTGCTACAACATTCTAATACCACAACATACCTCTTCGACGGGTATCATCTTCTCGGTGATTGTCACGATGACGGGGCTGTCGCACCACTTGGACCAGACTTGCAGGATCAGAAGGAAACACAGAACCACGCTGATCACGAACATGAGCAACCAGAATATCCTGAAATGCATAAGAAGGATTACAACAACCGTAGTCGACAAAGGGTGCTTAAAATATAAACAGACCTCGGTATCTACATTATTATCTGGAAATTATCAGAAAGTACTAGTATGATTTTTAAATTTAACAGAAACGTTTACGAAATTCGAAACTATATTAAAGCGAAAATCGGTCAGTCTTCGGCAGGATTCGAACCTACATCCTCCTCAGGTTCTCCGGGCCGATGCAGGCGCATTACCAATTATGCCACCAAGACCCTACTTAAGATCCACGAAATTAGTAATCGCTTGCTTTTCTTACTCAGGGTATGGTGACGCCATCTATCGTTGTTTTACCGACGAAATTTTTTCGCTTTTATATAGTTTAGTACTAGTATGATCAGGAAGATAAAAACTGTATAACTTGAGAACAAGTATTACAACTATAAAGCCATTTGAAATTGGACAGCATCGTAGGCTAAAACTAGTTTTACATTTAATAGTTGTTGTTTTACTATGCTGATTAAAAAGGATTTTTTTATAAATGCGGTATAAAATTTACATGAATCCTACTTAATAGTAAGGTACTGTAGGATAGAGAATAATAGGTACTTTATTTTCTG
Organism: Acleris cristana; assembly: GCA_948252455.1. Lineage (NCBI taxonomy): Eukaryota > Metazoa > Arthropoda > Insecta > Lepidoptera > Tortricidae > Acleris > Acleris cristana. The sequence goes on from OX411780.1 coordinate 13,111,149, forward strand.
TGTCGTTGGGTGTTTATGGACAGTGTTTATTTATCAAGTTACCCGCTTGCCTAAATATCTCCTAATCATTTATTGTTAGATCAATCACGTCCACTGCTGGACATTGACAGACTTTTTCCTGAAGATCTGTACCACGATCTATCCTCTGCTATTAGCACCCAACTTTTTCCCACCATCATTATCCAATACCAGATATCGGAAGCCTGTTAATATTTCAAGCCCATGTTGGATACATCCTTATAGATACATAGGAAAAAAACCATTGTTTTATTAAAATTGTATGTTCTGTCTTAATAAAATTGTCATCGACGTTAAGCTAGTGTGAGCGGCTAACGTATACCAACGCATACACCTGTGTGGCACTTACACCTAGTTACGAATAGTCATCGGAACTTACACCTGTGACCCTAATGAAAAAAAATAACTTAATCATATTATACAGAGCATGTCAGACTTATACTCTTTTTTATTTGACTCTCAGAACTTTTTTACTAGAGCTTTGGTTATATATTTTTTATCACTATAAACATTTTCCTTGGGAACCTAATTTGAAGCTTAATCATAGTAAAGTTTTAGGGCCTGTTTCACAATTGTCAAGTAAATTTATCTGCCATTTAAAGTTGTCTCTCTCCTTATCTATTTTCAAGTGCAAGAAAGAGAAAAGGCTAAATTTATATGTCAAATATGGTTTACTTGTCGATTTTGAAACAGGCGGTTAGTGTAGTAAATATTTTTTGCCATCCACCATTTTGTACCATGACTTTTTCAAATATTAAACAGATATCATTTAATTACATGCCAGACGCTGTAACGACGCTGAAGTTAATTGTATGTATGTATGTATGTATGTATGTATGTAAGTATGTATGTATGTATGTATGTATGTAATACTTCTCTACAGTGCTGAGGCCAATCTGCGTCACGTAGCGCAAGCCGTGCAACGTGGTGTTCTTCGAAAAGTCCAAGAACAGCTCAGTGACGAGGAGTTTGTGCCTTTTCTTCCGATTTTCTTTCTTCTGTCTGAGATTATCGTATTTTTCAGTCACAGCTGTTTCATAACTAAAAATGCAGATGAGTTTTTTTATTAATAAGATTTAAGATTTTTTTTAAAAATTAAATGTAAAAACTAATGATCTTTTAATAAAAGAAAAATGTTTTTAATTTCTAATGATAATGAATATAAGGCAGTTAAGTGAAGTTGGCATCCCACAATATTTTTAAACAAATATTTTGGTACTTGTTTATGTTCATTTCGTCACCACTTCACTAAATGATACTTTCGAAATGCAAATGCTAGAATCCTGATCCTGGGGGGTTAAAAAATGAAATTGGTTTGATTGTAGCAAATGAGGTGTCATATGAAAGGGCTCAATCTGCACATCTCAAAACATTTTTTTTTGTTTTGTTCTTTTTATTTTATAGCCAGAAATGTACAAAAAATGACCGTTCCCCCCCTAATCTCCTAAGTTTATTAATCAAAAAATCTGAAAAAATCTTGGCATACAGACAATTATTCATATTTTATGGGAAAAATAAAATGAAGTGTTAATTATTTACAGTTTTTGAGAAATAACAAAAAAAGCTTTGAAAATCGGTTTTAAAATTTACGCTAGTCAAAATGGACCTTATTGCATAGAAAATGAGGTTCGTAAAAAAATGAGTATTTCTTTTGCGGTTACCAACCGTATTATCTTAAATACGGAACCCTCGGTGCGCGAGTCGGACTCGCTCTTGACCGCTTTTTTTCTATTGTTTTTTCTTCTGCGTGCGTTAAATAATTATTTTATGCTAATACTCCCCTAGAGCCCAGACGCCATCAGAGCTGTAATATTAATCCGGGTATTTATCTAAGGCATCGCAGCTCCCAAACGGTTGGGCTGATGATGATTTTTTTTTAATATAGCGCAGGTTTTTCTGTAGTGCGTCTAAGCTAGGTCTGATGAAAATAGATTGAGGGCCGGTTTTATAAAGGTGAGACCAAATATACCACAGTAAATATATTTTTTAACGGATGGTTTGTCAAATGTCAGTAACTTATACCATCCAGTGTTTTATAGTTTTTATAAAGTAAAAAATTGATTTTCTTGCGGCGTTTCTTCTCAGCAGTGGTCTCTTGCGAAGCGCTGGTAGATTTTTGACGTGTGAAAGTGCCCGTGCGGCCTACTTACTGAATAAACATCTTTTATCTTTTATCTTTTTTTTAATTTGACTTTAGTTATGAAACCATAGTCCTGCCGCAAATGAGACTTGATACTTAAAAATACTATCCTTTTTCGCTTGATTATTGTCTGCGGCTAGCCTAAGTTGTTGACTTATAATTTTTATTCGGTCTATCATATTGTGAGCCCGTTGACCTTTTCAATCTTCAATAAAAAGATAAAAAAGATAAAAGTCATTTATTCAGTAAGTAGGCCGCACGGGCACCTTTACACGTCAGGAGTCTACCAGCGCTTCCCAAGAGGAGACCACTGCCGAGAAGAAACGCCGCAAGAAACTCAGCAGTCAGTCATTTTTTTAACCATATTTCCTATTACAATGATACAACTTAGTCTAGTATTATATAAAGCTATAAATATTAATTTAAATGTAATATCAAATATCATGCGTAGATCAGCAGGAAAACCTGTCAAAAATATTAGGAGAGATATAGACGGAGAAAAAGGCAAAAACAAAAAAAATAATAATAAACAAAGTTTCGACATGTTTTCCTACATCAACAGTGTCCCCTAGACAAGATAAAGGTTTTACATTTGAACAAATTATTATTGACTAATTTTCGAGTTTAGGCCATGCATTTTTGTCTGCTAGATAATCCTCGACCCTATAATACGCTTTAGACATTAACGACTTTTTCAAGTAATTTTTAAGTGCTGAAAAGGGTAACTTTAAAACTACGTCAGGTAATTTATTATAGAAATGAATGCATTGACCAACAAATGATTTATATACTTTACGTACGTGAAATTTTCTAATAGCAATTTTATTTTTATTTCTTGTATTTAAATTATGTATATCAGAATTTTTGGTGAAAGAATCTAAATTTTTAATAACATAAATAATATTCTCATAAATAAATTGAGATGCTACAGTTAAGATATTAATTTCTTTAAATAGTTCTCTTAAGGAGTCACGAGAATTTAAGTTATAAATAGAACGAATGGCCCTTTTCAATTTTTTTTTAAATATATGGTCGTGATGAAAATCACGTTCAAAGAAATTAAATTAGTAGGCATTTGAACTCTACGGCAATATACTACAATAATTGGGCCTAAGCTTGAATATCCTTCGTCGGCTATCAACATGACAATATCACTTGAACCAGACGTATCCAAATTGGTTTGCAAAAATTCTAAACAACTACCTACTTTCCGAAGAATCGGTCATTACGAATTATTATTGTTGAAAATAAACTACATAAAGCAATTTTAGGTTATCAACATTTAAAACAAATGGTTCGTAAGTTTAATCCATGACACCGGTCTCGGTAACCGTCAGCAGTCAAATGTTTCTGAAAAATTACAAACGGACCGTTATTAAACGCAAACTATGACAGGTCGACCAAATTTACGCCAAAAAGACACGAAAATAAACTAACGGATTGTTATAAAACCGGCCCTGAGCCGTTCAAAAGTTATCATGTATGAAAGAAGAGGTTGAAAATGATGTTGGAGGCTTTTAACCTATTTGAAGTTATTAGATACCACGTATGGGACCCATAATGGGAGCGGCTAACATAACCTTGGTGATATTTATTACTGACATCGCCATCCCCGGAGAATAAAAACCGTAAAAACCTATATACCTACGTACAAGGAATAAATTGAAGTTTTGTTTATCCATAATTTCTTATATTTAAACGCAGATAGATGGTCTCTTCTGTGGGGTTATTATGACATAGCTATGCAGTTCAGTTTACGCTGAGAGAAAAGGACAGAGCTAGAGCAGTTATATAGCTCTGTCCTTTTCTCTCAGCGTAAACTGAACTGCATAGCTACGTCATAATAACCCCTCTGATCACACTACCAGCGTTCTTTTACAATAAACTATTTAAACTTCTATCGAGTTTTTACTTGCCACCCGGTAGGACGTGACAAAATAGTTTTTTAATATCTTTAAAAATACATAAGATTTAAATGTTTAAAACTTGCTTTTAGACAGAGAGGAAAACATAGTAATATGACGTCATATTACTCAACCGCCATATGAATTACACGCAAAACATCGTTTGGTGAGAAAGAGAAAGACAAAAAACTTTAAAAGGTTATTTTTTTTTTCCAATTTCAAATTTGAATTTGAATTATTTTATCATGCTACGTATAATGATATATACAAAAAAAAATTGAATATCAGGCAAATACCCTATTAACCCTATTAACTTAGCGCATGTAGCATGATTACCTCTAACACGTCAGAGAAAGCACGACTGAAATATTTAATAATATTTTTCCCCAATAATAGCGCTCGATTAAAAAGAAGGGTCTTTCTATGTTTATCCGTGTGATAAATTATTTTAAATTAACTTACTCCATGTTGCGGTAGAACTGATCGCTGTCACGTTACTCGAAAAACTGAAAGTGTAGTACATTAGAATTCGCAATTACTCATTAGGCAAAGAGCCGTTAATTAATAAAATTACGGTGTTTAGAGACCTACATTTTTATTTATCATGTAACAATTCGGTTCATGCAATGACCTGTATAATTAACAACTGTGTAATATGGAACCTATTTCGGGTAAGTTAAAATTTACATAAAGTCAATCGGGGTACAGGCGTCACTGTTTTTTTAGTATTTTTCTTTAATCTTTAATCACAAATTATGAAACATTTTTTTTTCATAATTTGAATGCTTCATTTGAACGGATTTTAAACGCTTTTGCCCCAGTTTGGGTAAATGCGTCTTTTTTAAATAATGGTTTACGGATTAGGATTAAGCCTTTAAAACTTCATGGCACGTGTTCGCAATACAGTATTCTAGAAGGTATTATGAATAACAGGGACAAAAAACAGCTAATAACGAGCCGAGACAGAAAATAGTATAATTTTGGGAAGATGCGTCTTGTAGACGATTTGTAGACACCCATTTTACCCACACATCGACATTTGTCGAGCGTGCCGTTGCCCTGGTGAGTCCCTCAGACATATAAATTCCGGTTGTTCGCATTTGGTCAACGACGAGTAATTGCATAGACATAACCTTGTGGCCAGGATCATCCATCAGCAACTAAACTATGTCAGCGTAGTTCAATTGCGAGAGCACTAGAGATTCGACGAGAACTTCCCTGACCTGTACTGATAAGTATTTGCGAATCTTATACAGTACCTTTAGTCTGTAGAAGGCATTTCTTATCTTTATATTCAGATGTTCTACGTATCGCAATTGTCCATCCATATTTACACCGAGGTTTTTTGCGTTTTCTACCTGGGTAATAGCCTCGGTTTCAACTGACACTTTTGGGTTTTGTTCCTTAATTTTAGTTCGATGCCATTTATTTCCCATTACTATGAACTGAGATTTAATCGGATTTAAGATAAGGTTATTATTGAGCGACCAGTCCGCTACTATTTCTAAATCTTCGTTAATTTTAACCATTAACATTGGATTGTAGTCAAATGCGCAAGTAGGACCTCGTTGGGTTTTTAGTGTGTATTCTGGCCACTCTCGCTGAGGCCTACATAACAACCGTACGCGCCCCCGGGCCTAGGTGGTATGCGTAAAAACATCTTAAAAGTCTCTAGTGTTTTTTACATTTATTTTCAAAATAAATAAATGAAAACACTAGAAAGTTTCAAAATTCAGGCGGGAATGGCGTTAGGACAAACGACAATTTGGAGAAACTATGCATTAAGACAAATTAATGACGATTAGGGATTCCACAGAAGAACCTTAGTTAGCGGCCTCGGGTTAGATTTCCGGTAAGAGCAATTATTCGTGTGATGGGCGCGAATATTACTTTCGGATATTAGTATAATATTTTCTATGTATATAAATATTCATATTTCTTTAAAACTATGTTTTTATCTTTATGTAGTCCCCACAGTACAAGCCTAGAGCTTAATTTGAGTCAAGGTAGGTATGTTTGTGTAGGTAAGATTGCACCTGATATTGTTTTAGCTTTAGCCACAGAATAAATAATAGTTGCTTTATTAGCCTAACCGCAAACGACAAGTAAAGCATATTTGACAGATAAATTTAGCCCTTTCTCTTTTTTACACTTGAAAATAGACAAGGAGGGAGCCAACTTTAAATGGCAGATAAATTTACTTGTCGATTGTGAAACATGCCCTAAGTGTCGTATTGCCTGGGGCAGGACTAAACATTTTGACAAAAATTGCGAAGTGTCAAACATACATACATACATAAGCGCCTAGCACTCTTATCATATACCTCCCTCTCTTATTTGGTTGAAAATAAAACGCATTCATGAAGATAACAAATTTTATTATGCATAATAATTAAACATTTAAAAGTTAAAATAAAATATATCTCGACTGCCTACATTATATACGAATTACAAGCTACCTACCTTCGAGCATCGGTGCCTCAAGCGAGGTTTAGACTGGCAATAAAAATTGCAGAAGTTGATTGCTATCTTACTCTTAATTTCAAGATAGAAAAAAGCGGCCAAGTGCGAGTCGGACTCGCTCATGAAGGGTTTACGATTTATGACGTATTAAAAAAAAACTACTTACTAGATCTCGTTCAAACCAATTTTCGGTGGAAGTTTGCATGGTAATGTACATCATATATTATTTTTACATTTATCATTCCCTTATTTTAGAAGTTACGGGGGGTGGGACACACATTTTTCCACTTTGGAAGCGTCTCTCGCGCAAACTATTCAGTTTAGAAAAACATTATATTAGAAACCTCAATATCATTTTTGAAGACCTATCCATAGATAACACACACGTATGGGTTTGATGAAAAAAAAAAAATGAGTTTTAGTTCTAAGTATGGGGAACCCCAAAAATTTATTGTTTTTTTTTCAATTTTTGTATAAAAATCTTAATGCGGTTCACCGAATACATCTACTTACAAAGTTTCCATAGTATAGCTCTTATAGTTACGGAAAAAAGTGGCTGTGACATACGGACGGACAGACGGACGGACGGACAGACATTACGAATTTATAAGGGTTCCGTTTTTTGCCATTTGGCTACGGAACCCTAAAAACACAGCAAAATTGTGCGTCTTACTCAAGAACTGAAGTTAAAGTAAGACAGCAATCAACTTCTGCAATCTTTATTGCTAGTTTATTTCGCATTTTAGGGTCGACTTGTGATCGTAAGGTACCAAATTCACGGCCTAGCGGTTATGTGTCTAATAAGTTTTTGCCAGTAATTAATTTATGCTAATTGCTACGAGTGCTACGCTGTGAATGATTGAAATTTATGTATTACGACTTATGACAATTAATTAGTGCAAAAAAGTCAACGTGACTAAACTTTCTTGTGGCAATAAACCGTAAGCGTGTCATTCTATAGGTATAAACAGTTTTGTTCAATCCAACCGATCCAATAGAAAGAACAGGTAAAATTCGTTAAAATTAGTATATGTAGCAAGTTAACTGTGCTTGTAAGGGTTTTGTAGCTGTCTTCGTAGTAGAATCAATCAGTTTTGAGTTAAGGCATCCGAATGTTGTTGGTGCTCTACCTATATTCTAATAACTTAAGTGTACCGTCAAATTAAGGGGCGAAACTTCTATTATCTATTATTTTTTAACATCTATTATAAATCTATTATCTTTTAACATTAAAAGGTACTACTTTTATTGCCTAACTTTAAACAAGAATAATATTGTGCAAAAAATATAAAGTTTTATGACTAAATTGTCTTAAGGACTAAAATTTTACTAGCATAGTACGTCAGAAATCAATTCTACGAATTCTATTCCGTCAATTTATTGTAAATTCTTTACATCAGAAATGTACTGTTAATATTTTTTTAGCTCTTTCCTCTGTTTTTTATCCTCGGCACTAACTTTGTGACACTTATTTTCTCCTTTATCTCTCTTTAGAGCGTACCATAACCTGAAACAATACAGTACTTTATACGCACATATACGTACTGGTAATCATCAACTTTTCTTTAACAATCTAACTGCCGCACTCAGAGACGTCAATTAAATTAATACTTGATTAAAGTTGCTGCTGTCACTTTCTTTGCTACAGCAATAGAATAAGACAACGACGACAGACGTCACCTAAACAAGCATTAAATTTAATTGACATCTCTGAGTTCGGCAGTAAGAAATATTAAATGTACACATAAAAATTAAAACCATCCAAGAATCAAGAAGAAAACAGCTGTAAGCAACAGTGGTAATTGATGTTTATTTTTTTATTTACAAAAAGCCAGACTGGCTGTTCACAATGGAGTACTGGCCCCTATTCTGATGTATGGTAGTGAATTTTGGGTGTGGCAGGACAAGCATAAAAGTCGTATAAATGCAGTTGAAATGCGCTTTTTGCGTAGTGTGTGTGGTGTGAAAATGACTGATAGAGTAAGGAATGAAGAAGTCAGAGAGAAATGTGGACTAAAAGAAGATGTAATGACTAAGATTGAAAAGGGCATGCTTCGGTGGTTCGGTCATTTGGAAAGGATGGATGAAAGAAGATTGACGAAAGAGATATACAGAGCGAAAGTGAGTGGAAGGGTAGGAAGGGGCCGCTAGGTGTACTTTTTCGTATCAAATCGGAGAAATAATGGAAAAGAGCCAAATTTTAAGTACCCGAAACCGACGTGCGTGCATGACTCGATGTATGAATGTGGAAGAAGCGAAAGAAATTTGTCAAGATCGTAGCAGGTGGAAAGTAGTGGTCTCTGCCTACCCCGCTGGGAAACAGGCGTGATGTAATGTATGTGTGTATGTATGTATTTTTTTATTTTTTGATATACACAGTTACAAAAAATTAAAACAAATGTAATAGAAACCTTGAGATAAAATATCATTAAGTACAAACGACAATGGCTACTTGGCATTTCGGCGCAGTAACTGACGTGGCTCCTATAACTATCTACCTACAGTTATCATAACTATGGTTTTACCTAGTACTAGCACACATATTTACATACTATTATTAAACGAGCAATATTTATACATAGATATTATTATTTATTTATTTATCGTATGGCAATTATTGTTACTATGCTATAATTATTACAAATTAAGTCTAAGCTAAAACCTAAAACTTGCGCTCCTAAAGTATTCCACAGCTTTTCCAGACATCCTCTTCAGGTCTTCAACACTGCCGTCGAACTTAGTACGTGGGCATTCAAGCACAATATGACGAGCGGTTTGCTTCGGGTGTCCACATTCACATGCCGACGACCCACACCAACCCCATTTACTCCTGTGATACGCGCAGTTCCCCACATCCCATCGGTTATAGATATTATTAGTAACGTTCATCAATGCCTCGGCCGGCACTACTTGCAAAAGATAAATCGAATGAAGTATAAATTTACCTCAGAGTGCAAAAGTAGAAGACCTCTATGATGCTGAGGAAGGAGAAGCCGAGGAAGAGCCCCAGCAGCCCGCCGCAGTTGGCCAGGAAGTCCGTCAGCCCGAACAGCTCCGAGCGCCGCAGCGACACGAACCGGGGCTCTTTGAAATACACCTCCAAACTCGAATAATTGGAACTGTAAAAAAAACGAGTTTAGGCTCGGACTATGACTGCCCCGACTGTTATACTTCTTCGATAATCTCTTCTTTTTTTCCCTACGATTGGCAATACAAAAGCGACTCTGGGCTGCGGTGCCTGCGGTAACCGCTTAAAGGTACTGACAGACGTGTTGATTACTAGCACGAAAGCATGCTTTTATTGAGCAAGTGCTCATTTGTAGCACGCGTGTCGCACCATGCAATGGCACAAAAGCATGCTTTTATTGAGCACTTGCTCAATAAAAGCATGCTTTCGTGCTAGTAATGAGCACATCTGTCAGTACCTTAATGATAATCACGAGCTAAGCCAAACGTTTCTGCCTCGTTGCGATACCTGAGCAGTGATCATATGTCTTATTTAATACCAATTGCCGTGGTATGTTTTGTCACTCGTTGCGAAATAATGACTCGATAGGATATATTTAGTCATCGGTGCGACAACGCACGGCAATGTCAAACCGCAGCAATGTCAACCTCAATCGCAGGACGTCAAACGCGTTGTGTCGCATAACTTGACGCAACTCAAGTGTAGGCTGGCTGTAAGCTAGACGTTAGAAAGATCGTGGTTTAACACCAAAAATATACAACCATTAATAAAACATAAAGGTTTTAGAAGTTTTCACGTTATAGGTACCTATTAGAAAAAATAATTTAAATAACACGGTCACAGGAGTAGCTTAATACACTTACCCGTTTTGGGAGCCTATATGCGTGATTTCTGCGTACTTTTTCCAATCAAAGTTTGTTTTAATGACGTCAGCGTCATACTCGACGCTGTTGCAAGACGGAAGGCAGTTACACGCGTCTCCCATACTAGCCTTCAATTCCTTAGATCCCAATGCTTCAACTATAACCACAATACGCCAAATTAATGCATTTCATTGCATTTGAAATAACATTTTACTTAACTAAATTTACTTGCATAAAAAAATGCGTAATGCATACTTAAATTAAAAGGCCACTTTCTCTACACTAGCATTGGGTTCGAGCACTACAAATTGGTTTTCTTAAACGTATAATAATATGCATATCCTGATATACTTACGACGACTAGTAAATTGCTGTACAGTACCCCAACGAAAATGTTAAGCACTTTCGTGCACTGTCATAATAAACTTCAAACTGAACATCAATTGACAAGTATGACAATATTTAACAATGGCAGTCACAATGACAAGGTTCTAAGTATGCTCAACATTTTTATTGGGTGACTGTACACCCGGAGTCAGTTATTGGTATCTAGCCGACTGCACAAAGCAGCAGTCGTCGCGACACTACTGGTTTCTATGTATTTCTCTGAATTCCCTCCGTATCTAGCGACACGAAGCGACACGTGGTCATAGAAATACATAGAAACCAGGTGCTCTACTTTGAAATCCGTAATTCGAACTTCGTCTATTGCTATCCCTTTTGCTCTCGACGCGTAACTAATTCGCAAGAAAGTAACAGGGCGATCCGAAGTTCGAATTACGGATTTCAAAGTAGAGCCCCAGTAGTGTTGCGACGAAACGTTGTCTGCTGCTGCTGCGTGCAATCGGCTATGCTTGCACTTATGCGTGGGTACCTATAAATTAGTTTCGTATTAAAGTGTAGGTATGCAGATACTTCTCAGCGGCAAACGCACGAAATGGCGTCAGAACACTATCAATGTGTAAATTTCCGGCTATACTTTCTCTGTCATTGTCTTCTTATCTTAAATTGTTGTTGGTTAAAGCTTCATTATTTATATTCATTTTCATCTTTAAAGCAACTCCATATTGTGTGTCCACTTTACATCTGCACTATTACGGATCAGAGGGGCTAGACAAGATGCACTACGCTAACTATCGTTTCTAATCGCTTCGTTTTTAAACCAATCGCGTCACTGGTAGATCACGTGACTTTTCGTATCACGTCATCTACAAGTGATGCGATTGGCTTAAAAACGTAACGAATGGCTAAGGCAGTCTTATCCAATGAGCCATCAGTTAGTAAGCCATCGCTTGTCATGAATATAAGTAAATATTACATTCATAGTTACTTACGCTGAGCTTGATTGATGCAATATTTTTTCTTCGCTGGACAGATTTCTGAACTATTTGTGTCTAAAAATAAATTAAACTGGTTTTTATACTATATTGGAGTGCCTGTCAACCAATTATTCGACTTTTCTCACTACTACTCACGTGGCATGTAAAACGGGACGCAGCCGCATCTCTTATAGATGTAGAGGGAGAGACATTCAAGTTTGCAGTTATTTAACGTGTACTTTTTAAAGTATCGCAACTCGTGGTCACTAGTGGAATAGCACTGACGCCTGCAAATTCAAGAATTAAACATTTTAACATTATAAATACAATCTTCTATATATAAAAACGGCAAACTGGGACCCAATTCTCGTGACTTCGAGATGATTTTTCATGCGAGTTCAACTGTCAACTGCATACATTTTTTCGACATATCTCGCATGAAAAATCATCTCGAAGTCACGAGAATTGGGTCCCTGACTTACTGACTTATAATTATATCAACGCACAGCCGAAAATACTGTACCTAGAAACTTTTTGGTACAGGGGTTCCTTTCATGATGTAAGTGAGCACTAAGAAAGGATTTTCCGAAAATCCACCCCCAACGGGAAGAAATAGGGGGAGTAGCGGGGCACTAATTCTACGCGTACGAAGTAGTACCTAATACTTTTCCGCATTTGTTACAGTATTAGGTACTAAAGATAAAGTTGATTGTAAAGGGGTATCAATTCAAAACATAGATGAATAAAATTTCTGAGTCAGTTTGCCTGGACCGGTCGGCCGCAGTTGTAGCGTGTATGGACCCGTCCGTAATATTGAACGCTATTTTCAACAGAACTGATGTCCGATCTAGCGCCGACCGCCTAGGAGGGGCCAGTTCAAAACACTGCAGAGGTTTTTGCCTATATCTGCTCCATCGACGGGTATACACAGAACCACCGATGTTTTGAGTAGCAACATGGCTGGGTATGAATAAGATTCTGGTGAATAACTCCTAGTCAAAGCACATAGGCAGGCTAAAGGTAATTTCGAGTCAAAATAGTGAGCAAAACTTACTTAATTTTTGTGTGATTCTTTAGTTGCAAGAAAATCTTTGCTCGATCAATTTGCCGAATAACTTTTACAACACTAATTTGAAATTTGAGATTAAAATGTGTTGGTATTAATATTGAGTCAATCTGCTGCATTTTTATAAGCAGGCCGGTTCATAGCTTCGATGCTCTATGACGTTCAAGAATAACATATTTTGGACTAGTAGAGATAAAAGAGTTTTAGTTATTGTAATAAATACGTCTTTATGTACCGAGGTGACGTCGTGGTTAACTTAGCTTTGTGTGATGAGAGCGATACTTTGATCTTCAAATTCAAAATTCAAATTAAAATAATTTATTTGTAAAACATAGGTGTAAACATAGATATAACATCGGCTTAATTAGGAACACTATGTTTTGCCGTTAGGCATACAAATAGCTACAATTACAATGCAGCATTCATGCGTCTTAGATGTTTTATTTATATTTCAGTATACATTTTTCTAAATATTTTGTCTACCGTTTTTTAGTATGTAGGAATCCATAGTATACGCATAACGCTTAGTTTGGGACCAGACCAATTTGTGTTAGATTGTCTCCATATCAAAGTTATATAGGTACTAACAGCTCGGGCGTGTGCTTCATCAGCGACTCCGACGTGCTCATCGCGCTGAACTTGAGAGCCAGAGAAGTGACCTGGCCGGGCAGCACGGGGTAGTAGTACAGCGAGGACTGCGGCATGTCGTCCGGGTGATGCAGGTATACCTGCAAATAATACAATTGAGATTTTGCCCGCGACTTAATGCGTGTAGAAATCTTTTGTCGCTTTTGTTTTTTTTTTTAGATACAAATCTCTAAAGTACTGTATGTCCTCTTTCGGGAGTAAAGCCTAACCTTTAACCTTATTAACCTTTTTGATTTTAAATATGGATCAGGAGTTCAGCATTGAAAGCGTTATTAACAAACAGAGTTCCTGTCACTGAACATAGGTATTGTTAATATTAATGCCTACCTTAGATCTGTCCAGTCCAAAGCTTTGGTGAGCAGTTTTGGATAAATAACTGTAACGTCCCTTTGACTCACCAATTATTCTTTTAATTCTTGTTTTTTTGTTACAACAGAAAAACGTGGTCATTAAGGTAACGCCGATTTGGAGAAGAAGGATCTTTGCTACCCCATCAAATAACAGGCAACCATGGCTGATAGAGGCGCCGCAGCGTCAACCATGGTGATGGATTACAAGGAGAATGGTTTAATACCGACTGACTACTACGCCCGTCTATATGACACAAGTGTGAACACTGTTCGTTGAGCTGTTTACAGTGAGGGTCTTTATGCGGATAAACACAAAAGAGCAAGGTTAGAGTTCGCTTTGTAGCATTTGGATTAAGTGGAGCTGACCCGGGAGACTAGTGAGGCTACCCAGTCCAGCTAATAGTTCTAACCATGCAGAAGTGCTGGAGGAGACCATATGGCTACCGTTCGGAATGTGTATCCTGAAGAGCAGTTGCCAATTATAATCTTTCCTGCAAGATAATTATTGTGCAATACACCGTTCGCGTGCGAGAATGGTTCAGCCAGCACGACAATAACTGTACCTCTTGTGTAAAAGGGTTAAAGTCAAAAAGTGTAAATTTACAGGAGGGCCGAAAAACGGTTAAAACTGTTTTTTTCCTCGATATTTAAAAGAAAAGTTTATTTTTGCTTCGCATTCTAGATAGTATTCAAAATTAGCTATGAATTAAGTTCTGAAAATGGCAAAAATATCAGAAATATTGACTGCCAAAAATTAGGGTAGAGGAGCCGGTTTTGGCCACTGTACCCTTTTTGGCGAGTTTGTGTTGAAATGAGCAAAAATATTGTATAATTAAAAATTATGTTTACAAAAATAAGAAATATGTTTGTAATTTCATAATGCTTTAGATATTAGATAAAATGTAGAGTGGTCAAAACCAATTTAAAGATGGCTAAAACCGGTACTTATATCGCCCTACCCTAGTTATATCGCTTTTCACGAAACGCGGAAACGTGTAAAAAGGTCAAAGTAGATTTTGGTATTTGTGTAAAGAGACCGTTTAGCGAACTATCCTTAAAAAAATCCACCAGCTTGCTTCGAAGGCGCTAAATATTGTCAAGTCTCTTAGCTAGAAGATTTGTGATGACCCTAGGAAACAGCTTGTAGACGTGGTTCAACGGCAAAAGAAGGTTATATTACACAAGGGCTTTTATTACCCTTTTTAAAGAACAGAACTACCACTACGCCGTTCCCCGCTTTTAGAGTTCTCTCGAAATGTATAAAGGACTCTGAAAGCTTCTGCAATTTCCTAGGTACAGCCCTGTAAACGTTTTTAGTTTTACAGATGTAGTGAATAATCCTTTTCCATTATTTTTGTCGGAAAAGATCGTATCTACCTATCTTGCTTTCTCAGTTAGCTTATTGATGGGCAGGTACTGAAACTAATTGAGAAAGCAAGATAAATATCAACTTATCTGGCAAAAAACGATGGGAAAGGATTATTCACTACATCTGTACTTAAAATACTCAGAGTAAAACTTAAAAGACTCAAAATACTGTTATTTACTAAGAAAAAATACCATGTTACCTTAAATCCACTATAAAGGCTATTGCATAAGCCGTCATTGTTACTGACATCCTGATAGAGCATGACAGACAAATCAGGAGTTTGCCCGCTTTCCTAGAAAAAGAGCACATCAAGTATCTTTTAAGTAATAAAACATTACATTATGTTACTGACGCATATTTTTTTTATAGTATTCACTTTAGTACTCACTCGACCTCGTCGTGGATACACCGTTAAATTTTCTGGAGGAAAATATTTGAGTAATTTAACTAGAAAGTAATCTTCTGCGTTTATTTTTTGAGGATGAATGTAGAGGTATTGGTTTTGTATGCTGTAATGAAAATTGGGAATAATATTAATGTGTCACCAATTTTTTTGTATGTACTCGTTGTTTACTAAGTTTGGTTAAGTTCTTAGAAACGAAATATATAAATTTCATTGTAAACGTATTGCATTGTATTATTATCTGCCTACCAACTCGTGCCCGAATTCATTTTTAAATACAGACAGGGTATAACATTGGTCGAGGATCAAACGATACTGGTTGATAGAGGACACCGAGATTTATGGATTTCACCTTCATACAGGGTGTCCGAATAGTGACGACCAAATTTTTTTTAATAGAATCCTCACACCAACGTGTATCCGAAAATACCCCATGTATGTTACGCGATTTTTTCAAGTTTCGGTTATATTGATCATTTTGATCGGAATTTTTGTAATTTTCTCTTATGTCCATGTCTCGAAAAATCATTGATTTCATATTTTTTTCATAAGTTTTTCAGTGGTATCTTACATAGTTAGAATCATTACGAATCAGCGAAGTTTTTAAACCTATTTTGCGAATAAAAAAACGACGCAGCAAACAAGTCAGTTGGAAAAACATTACCCTTCTTGGCAGTCGGGTAAAAAGGTCGTTGTAAAAATGCTCTCGTATGTTGACAGATTTTTTTGGTGAATTTACAGACGTGCTGTTTTGGATACTGTTTTGAATAGGAGAGAAGGATACATATCAGTGGTTGTGAGCGTAGGCTTAGTGGCACCCAATCTACCAAAAACCAGCATTTAAAATCAATACCTTTCATTTTTAAACATGTCTTTCTGCTGTACTGTGTTGAAGGTGAAACAAACTCCCTCACTGGTGAGTACCTCACTGAACATTAAATAATTAATATAGTGTTCTCCACGCCAGTCTATAAATAGACTAATTGATTCTTCTAGTGTTGGTGCAATCTGAAACATCACATTTGTTCATGATTGAGCACCCTAAAGGCATTATTATATCGGACGCGTAGGATGCAGTAAGTTTTTTGAGTAAAGTTAGCCATAGGCTGTAGGTGTAAAATGACAGAACGCCTTGAAAAAGGTAATTTTAACGATATTAGTAAGTACTGACACCTTGCAAACCTACGAATCAACATGTTGTTCCTGACTGCAAGTGTCAACGTTGTCGCTCAATCTGTCAGTACAAAATCCAGTGCCCAGGTATTTCAGCTCCTTTACTATGTTCAGAGGAGTAAAGCTATAGCT
Source organism: Acleris cristana (assembly GCA_948252455.1). NCBI lineage: Eukaryota > Metazoa > Arthropoda > Insecta > Lepidoptera > Tortricidae > Acleris > Acleris cristana. The sequence continues at coordinate 13,127,965 of OX411780.1, forward strand.
TAACCGGCGGTACACGAGGGTAGTATTTACCTCTAGTATCCGCCTTGAGCACCAGCAACATACTCTTAAGGTAGGTTCACATTTGTGAAATTTCATCGTAACATAGTATGTTCGTGACCGTGTCAGTACTGGTTATGTGGACGGTATTTGTCATGTTACGACGTACTGTTACGATGTTACCCATCCCGAGCGTATGATATATACTCTCCACTTTTATCGTAACAAGTACCTACTGTAGATTTACCACGCAGTCCGATTTGGTGGAGCCCTATAGTGTGCCCCTACCTTTAGAGGTGTTATACCTGAGCCTGGTGAGCCTCTTCATACCGTTCACTTACATGAAGCATTTTATTGAGGGCGTTGATCGAAGGGCCCAGCAACACCATGTCGTCTGACATCGATCGTCGATCTTTTTTCATTAATCTCTTACCTTGACAATGTTGTGAACAGTAGATTCATTGGTGATGTTGCGACTTAATACATATCGGATCTTGCTATAGGAATCACACACCAACATAGCGTCATCTAACATCTTCAATTCACCCTCAAAACTGTAAAAAAGTGTACTTTTACAATCCAACACAAACTAAATGATTGCTAATAACTACACTTAGCGGCAAAAATAACCGCCCACCCGCCTTTTGTTCATACAAGTGTTAACAAATGTTACTTCTTAAATTAAACAATAACTTCAAGAATACTCAACCAATTTGATTCATCTTGTTGTATTTTTCAGCTAAATAACCCAGGTTTAAAATGGCATACAAATATTTTTCTTAATCGTCGTGATTTTTCCCAAAGAAATAACAAAGTATCCACAAATCACCCGTCCATAGTAAATTATTGCGTTTCGTTCGATATGTCTTTCAAGTGACTTTTCAGTGTAATTTTGAGAAGTACTGCTTCTTTTATGATTATTATTGGTACGCCATTTTGACGACCAAGATGCCACGGAACTAAAGTGCATTTTTCGGGATTCTTTTCATCAGAGGCAGACAGGCCAGTGGGCTCAAGCCAAGACGGAAATGAAATTGTGCTAAAGCCCAACGGATCAAATATTTAGTTTATCGATTAATGTCTGCAAACTCGACCAGCACTGGATTGGCAACACAGACTGTGATGTCCTAGGTCGTCGACTGCATTTCCACAATGGCACTAAGGATGCGGCTCGTAGACTTTAAGACCATGGCGAAGGCACACTGCTATCCATAAAGTATAAGGATGTAAAAAAGACCCTAGGGTTCGTGAAGGGAGCAACGGGCCTTCTCGGATGAATTTTGACTACTTATTTTTCAAAAGTTTGCGATGGCAATTTTTGACAGAAATAAGGTATTCCTTGGTTAGCTTTTTCGACTGGCAAATTCTCACCCGGATTGCAGACACGCCAAGCATCCTCTGCATCGGACAAGCACGACACCTGAACATCAGTGGGGTTAGAAAAGTTTAGAATCCCACTGATGAGGGTGATTGCTGGTGGATCCATAACAGAAGTAAATTGAAGAAAACTGGATTTTAAAAGAAAAAAAGAAACGAATAGTTACTTTAAACACATACCTGTCATTTAAAGGTCCATTTTTTCCAAACACCTTGTTATAATATTTTGAGTAATTTTTCGCATATTCAAACTGACTCACTTTGTTTTTCATCTGGGGACAAATAGTTACTGACGGAAATGGCACCTGAAAATAAAAGTAAAACAATAATATGCACATTAAATAAAAACAATAATGACGAATTGTTTGGCTTGGTCCGTAGGTCCGCCTATTTATTTATACATTCAATCCAGTTGCAATATTTGCGAATGTACTGAAAACACACGGTTTCTTTCACTTTACTGGATTTAGCAAAATACAAAGATGATGATGATACATGAGGGTCTTAAAAGATATATTTAGGTATAGGTATAGGTTATATTAGTTTCGAACAAATCAATGTGTAATTTATAAACTGAAAAAAAAAATTGTCGCTTCAAACAAGATTATGATTGTTGCGCATAAGCGTCTTGATTCTATACGAGCCTGACAAGACGTTAGATACATCAACTAAGACGTTAGATGCATCAAATAAGATGTTGGTTGAATCACTAAAGAAATTGCTGTTGTTACTATCACCTTTGGTTTATATAACTAATATCTTAAACTATTGTATTCATTTTCTTATCAACTAAGAGAAAATCTCTCTTTCTTAGCTCCTATTTTTTTGAGTGTACTGTCAGGATTTAGAAAACTATGATAACAATACTATTTTCATAAAATAATACAATATTAAAAATATGTTTTAAAACAATGAACTGGCCTTAGATTATTTAGGAGTTTCGTTGACTTTCATGGATCCCATAACCAGATTCCAGAACCAGAGACCAACGTTAAAATAAATATATTTAAAAGAAACCGGTTGACGATAAAATTAATGGAGAAATTAAGTAATATATAGGTACGATAGAGAAAAAAAAAGACTGTTCAGGAGGTTCCCCCTTTTTTGAAATCGGTTAAAAATATTTTTTATTGCGCCACACCTAACTTTTTTGTAATATTGAATGTTTTTATATCATGTCGATACATTTGAAGAATTCCCGCTGCGGTTCACATTCAGTCTAGCTTGTTTTGTCAAGTCCAGCTCCAAGTTCCTCTCGGGCTGTTCGTCGCTGTTCTGAAAATTAACTTATACCATGCAAAAAAAACGGATTTTAGTACTATCAGGACTGATTTATTAACCCATAGGACGTAACTAATTAACCGAAGTAATGGCTTAAACATTAACGTATCAATGTTTTTGTTTTTCATTCCACACTCTAATAACTTTCTAAGCTTCAAAGGGGACAAAATTCAATTTAAAATTGTTACAAAATTGTAATACCACAACTTACCTCTTCGACAGGTATCATTCTATCGGTGATTGTTACAATGACGGGGCTGTCGCACCACTTGGACCAGACTTGCAGGATCAGGAAGAAACACAGAATCACGCTGATGACGAACATGAGCAACCAAAACATCCTGAAATTCATCAAGTGTCACAACATCCGTAGATGACAAAAGGTGCTTGGAAGACAAACAGGCAATGTACTCACTATCTATAGATTAGGTATCCGGAATTAGCAGGAAGTATAATCAGAGTAAAATAGAGAGAGTTGCGTGTATCGCTCGAGAATTATGTATAGGTAATACTTTTTTAACAGAAATAGCATCTGAGGCAACCACTCACACTAGCTTAACGTTAATGACAATGATAATACGACAATGATGTTAAGACCGAGAGAAATATGCGGAGCTGACTGCCAACCTTCACTAGTTGGAGAGGCACTATAAGAAGAAGAATACTTTTTTAAACCATTTAAAACCAGGCGACATCATAGGCTAATCTGGTTTCACATTTGGATGTTGTTTTACTATACGAGTATTTATCACGCTGATAAAAAATGGCAATTTACAAAAATAGTTATTAAGGTATAATTTAGAAGAGAGAATAATATATAATTTCTCTAAATTACCGGATGGTTATGGGCAGCGGTTTTTAATCAAGTTGCCCGCTTGCTTACATATCTCCTGATTACGAATATCATTATACTTATATAGCTTTATCACGTCCACTGCTGGATATTGACAGACATTTTTTAGAAGATGATTAACACGATCGGCCCTTTACGCATCCAGTTATTTCTCGCGACCCTTATCCGACACCGATTATCGGAAGCCTACCAATATTTCAAGCTGATGATGTTAATTACATCTTTATACAAGTTTATAGAGAAAAAACATAATATTATTAAAACTCTGTGTCGTATTATCATTGTCATTAACGTTAAGCTAGTGTGAGTGGCTGCCTTATTTTTGTTTATTTAAATCGAACTAATAGGTATTTACGCAAAGTCATACGTACAAACCTAGTCAAAATTCATGTAACTCATATGATACAGAGTATAACAGACTTTATGAACGTCTAAACATTTTGAGCCTTAGTTATATTTATTATGGTTATCAGTTTAAATATTTGACCTTGACCTTGAGAAACTGATTAGAAGCTTAATCATTACCAAACAAGAACAATGGAAACCTGGCAATTTTTTGTTAGAGATCACTTTAATACATGCTTTATTTATCAATTTGTAAAATGCGAAACCTACACAAATCCATCCATACTAATCCATACTAATATTATAAATGTGAAAGTGTGTCTGTCTGTCTGTCTGTTACCCCTTCACGCTTAAACCGCTAAACCGATTTAGATGAAATTTGGTATGGAGATAGCTTGAGTCCCGGGGAAGGACATAGGCTACTTTTAATCCCGGAAAATTAGACAGATCCCGAGGGAGCAGCGATAAACGACTTCTACGCGGACGGAGTCGCGGGCAAAAGCTAGTATTAAATTAAATGTTTAATAATACTTCTCTACTGTGCTGAGGCCAATTCGCGTCACGTAGCGCAAGCCGTGCAACGTGGTGTTCTTCGAAAAGTCCAAGAGCAGCTCAGTGATGAGCAGTTTTTGCCTTTTCTTCCGACGTTTTTTCTTCTGGCTGAGGTCATTGTATTTTTCATTCACAGATGTTTCATCACTAAAAATTAAGGTAAGAGCATTTTCGTACAATCAGTCAATTCGATTCCTAGGCCACAATGTTACTATGTCAAAGTAACGCAATAAGTCATATTAAATGAAGTCTCTTACAATTTGATTGGTTACATCACTTTGATATAGTTACATAGTGACCCAGGAATCTAATTGTTTGACTGCACATTAAATTAAATAGTTTCCGCTGTAGTTAGAGCCATTGTAGAAACAAAATTACTAAAACTTGTTGGACAAATCATCACTAAGGAAATGACCTCTTGCATCTAGTTATAATGTAACACATCTGTATAGACCGTTCGACATTGTATATTTGAAATTTGAAATAAATTCCATATAAGTTTTGTACACATCTACATTTACTTAAGTTTTTCACCTAGTATAGGTAGTAACGGTGTCGGAACCTTATAATATGCAAGCTCTTGGCCGTTTTTTCTATTTTTTTTCTTTTGTGTGCGCTGAATAAATATTTTCTATCCTTTTCGGTTCTTTTCTAATGTAAGTAATTTGATATAAGGACGGAGAGCATAATACTCAAAAATACTTATATACGAAAAGCACGACAATGTCGACGGAGTTCCTATTCCACGTAAAGGAGCTTTGCCTTACTAAAAGATAATAATAGTTATTATATATTACATCAATTAAATACTTAGAAGGGTTTTTCTGTGTTGGTCGTTATTGTAAACTGTGAGTAAACTTACTTCATTTTGCGGATTAAACTGTTCGCTGTCACGTTTCTCGAAAAACTGAAAACCAACACATTAGAATTGGCAATTACTAATTAGGCTAAGAGCCGTTAGTAATGACAATTCGGTTGATGTATGATTATGAAATCGATTACGGTATTACAGGTAAATTACTCCAACATAATATTTTTTAGGGATCCTATTAACATGTCTACGCTGTCCGTCCGTCCGGCTTTATTTTTAAGAGCTGTTTGTTTTGAACGGAAATAGATAGTGGGCTTTTCTTTTCCGAATACGGGTCATTATAGCAGATTTACTAACTTTTTTTAAGGAAAGTGAAATAATAAAGGGGTACCTTACAAAGAAGTACCTTTTAAAGAAACGCTTTTTTAACTTATTTTCATTATTGTTGTATCGTACAACATACAAGCGTAAAACTTGGAATGATTACAGTACAAACCTTGAAGAAAAACAACAAATAGGTATCAAAAAATGGTCAAGTGAGAGTTGTGCCCTCACTGATTCGATTCGAAATCGATTTCAAATCGGAATAATAATACCTACAGTGCGGTGGCACGGAAGCCTCGGCGCGCGAGTCTTACTCGCACGTAACCGGTTTTTTATCCATGTTGTGTTATTCTTCTATTTACTTTTCACAACTTGTACATGCCAAATCTCACAAAGAAGAAAAACATCAAATTACAAACCTTTAACATTTTATGCTTGTTAAAAAACCCTCAAAACGACGACATTAAGATCTGATTAAGGTCAATAATGAATGGTCAGTTTTACAAATTAGTTAATAAACAAACATAATGGCTTTAACATTATAGTATTTAATTTAAATAAGGCGTTTTAAGTTTATGAGTGAACCAACATGCGCCACTACCACCACCATTATTATTAAGGTGCCTGTCTACTAGAGCGGAGCGAGGCAGCGGAACGATTACTGAGAAAAAAAACCACCAATAGGAGAGCTGCGCTGCGCGAGGCTAGAAAAATAAAGTATTCCTATTGGTGGATCTTTTCCTCGCTCACCGCTTCGCTCCAGTTTCATAGTATATTACTTAACAAGGGCTGTAAAAGAAAGAAAGCCCGAAATCGCAGGTATTTGAGACCCGAGCCGTAGGCGAGGGTTGTAAATATGCGATAGAGGGCTTTCTTTTTTACTGCCCGTGATGAGTACACAATTTTACGTCTTCACCTGGCCACAATGCGAGTTTTACCGTGCGCGCAGCGTGCGATAAAACTCACATTACGGCCAGGTGTTACGTAAAATTCATTTTCGACAGCGCATAGTATGATATCTGTCTATGAAATGAGTGTCGGTTAAACAAGGGAAAACCTTTTATCTGTAAATCGAAATTTTTATAATACATTCAAAATAATAATTGGAATTTTAGTATCTTAAAAATTCAATTTCAAGTAAAATATCGACTTCTGCTCATCATTCATTAAAACTGAATTTTGTAGTAAACCTGCTAAGTTAAAAATTTCAATACACACAAGCATAGCTATAGCTTGATCGTGTTCAACGTTAAGCTTGGTGATGTCATATTAGTATAATAGGGTGGGACCAGACTACCAAACTTCTCTGGGGACGCCTCACATGACCTTGGTGTCATTACATAATTAACTGATTTAACTGCCATCGAACTGTTGTAATAATTTGGCATAGAGACAAATATGTTTTTTTTGTAAAACATCGTCTAAAAAAACCGTGTTCAAAAATACAGGTCAGTCCAACTGATTCGGCAACTCGAAATATTTTTAACCAAAGGCTGACTTCAGTTGAACTGACCTTTACCTAGTATTTTAATGTACTCTGTACTGTATTAGTTAATTGTGGCAACTTCACTGGTCAATGTGTTATGTAAGTTTTTCTGTAATAATTTTTCTTACCTTGTTACCTTCCGTTTGTGCCCAAATAAACATTAAACATTAAACATTTTGAACGAAGATATTTTTTGGCGTTTATGAAGGCGGTTTTTGTTTTTTAAAATATTGATTTTATATTTTTCTAGTGTAGTGGAGTAGGTACAGTCAACAGCATAAATAAGTGATCATTTATGTACCTTATTGTCAATCGTTTCACAATTTTGTATAATATTTCAAACACGACGTTAAAGTGACAAGGTACATAAATGATCACTTATTTACCATAAATAAGTGATCATTTATGGAATTTTATCGAATTTCATTTCATCGATTGTATCATTTCATCGAATTTCATTTTGTCGAACGGTAGTTTCTGCTGAGACCAAGATGTTTTCAGGATATCTTAAACATTTATTACGTAGGTTAGGTTTGGTTAGAATTGACAAAATAAAATAAAAAAACGCATGCGGTGAGAAATGCCTTTCGATGAAATCAAAATTCTGCATAATGATAAGTTCGTTGAAAAGTGTTTCGATGAAATAATAGGTACCCCTTATTTATGCTGTTGACTGTACCGTACCCATAATAGATTTTATAATAATACATTAACCGAATGGTCGAATTATAAAACAAAATGCATGTCTCCAGACACCATCATTTTAATAACTAACGGCTCTTAGCCTAATTAGTAATTGTGAATTCTAATGTATATTTCAGTTTAACAAGTACGGTGACAGCGATCAGTTGTTCAGCAAAATGGAGTAAGTTAATTAACAATTTAATATGTTGTAATATCGTACCTCTCATACTTCGTTTGGTATTCCGTGTTCCGTCTCTTAATTTGATGATTTATTGCGCATAGTTTGTTGTATTGTGCATAGTTTGTGTGGGCGCGCTGTTCACATTTCGATTATTTTCATCTGTTAAAACTATGCTCTAAGTTATTTATTTTATTTGTTGAACCGCTCACAGTTGGCTCGACTAACTTTGGGGACACATAATTCGCTCATTGAATGCAAAACGGACACATTCCAAAATAATTTGCTCTTGCATTGAAAATCTTATACGAACAGAGTCTAATTTTAAAATGCAACACTGACTGATTTTGGAATGTGTCCGTTTTGTATTCAATGAACGAATATCTCTTAATTACTTTTCTTGAATTGGTGGAGCGGGTTTTCAGATTACCTACTTACATTAATTTTTCTTCTCAATCCATGATTATTTCGTTTAGCAAATTTTATATTTACAGCTGAAGATATTCATGTTAATAAAAACTATGAACCGCATCCAAACAAATGAAAAAATATTTGGTTAAAAGTATTTGGTACTTGGTATTTTTTTACATTTAATTTTTAATAAAAATCTCAAATTTGATGAAAAAAATACTTTTACTCGCATTTGTAGTGATGAAACAGCTGTGACTGAAAAATACGATAATCTCAGACAGAAGAAAGAAAATCGGAAGAAAAGGCACAAACTCCTCGTCACTGAGCTGTTCTTGGACTTTTCGAAGAACACCACGTTGCACGGCTTGCGCTACGTGACGCAGATTGGCCTTAGCACTGTAGAGAAGTATTATTATAATATACATAAATTATATTTATAAAGGTTTCTAAATTTATAAAACAGGGCATCTGACGCAGCTGCCGCTCACACTACCTAAACATTGAAGACAATGTAGACAGGACATACAATTTTAATAAAACAATGTTTTATTTCTATTTATCTAAGGATGTATCCAACATCAGCTTGAAATGTTAGTAGGCTTCCGATAACCGATACTGGATAAAGGTGGTTGAAAATAGTTATATGTAATAACTAATGGATAGATTGTGGTACAGATCTTCTGGAAAATGTCTGTCAATGTCCAGCAGTGGGCATGATTGAGCTCTTACAATATGATCAATGATTAGGAGATATTTAGGCAAGCGGATAACTTGATAATCAGTAATCAGCATCATCATTAATCACTTCATAAACAACCGACAATTCTGAAAAAAAAATTTTTTAATCTATTGTTCTCTATCCTACAAATCAGTACCTTACTATTAAGTATGATTCATGTAAATTTTCTTCCGCAAATAAGTATTTTTGAAAATTCCCTGTTTATCAGCATGACGATAGCAAAAAACAACAACCAAATGTGAAACTAGCTTTATCCTTCTATTTTGTCCGATTTGAAATGGCTTAAAAATTGTAATTGTAATACATTGTTCTCGAGTTACACAGACAACTTTCCTTTTTCTGATAATGCTAGCATTTCTTATAATTTACTACTTACCTACTTTCTGATAATTTCCAAATAATTTATAAATACCGAGGACATTGTCTGTTTATCTTCTAAGCACCTTTTGTCGACGGATGTTGTAAACCCTCTCTGCATTCCAGGATATTCTGGTTGCTCATGTTCGTGATCAGCGTGGTTCTGTGTTTCCTCCTAATCCTGCAAGTCTGGTCCAAGTGGTGCGACAGCCCCGTCATTGTGACAGTCGCCGAGAGGATGATTCCCGTCGAAGAGGTAGGACGTTGTGGTATTAGAATGTTGTAGCAATTTTGAATTGATTTTTTTCACTTTTGAAGCTGGGAAAGGTATAAAAATCTATTTTTCTTTGTTTTGCGTGTATAAGAACGTAACAAATGAAAATCAAAAGCACCCGAAACCGGCGTACGTGCATGATGAGATTGATGAATGTAGAGGAAGCGAAAGTTTTATGTTTAGACCGGTGCACCTGGCGTTCCATAGTCACTGCCTACCCCATTGAAAATTACACATTATTTTGTTCCAATCTAGAATTACCTAAGTGTACTTACCTACTCATATCTTTTAACACCCTCTTGTGTTTTTTTTTTGAATTTTGTAGTGTCCCTGATGTAGTAAAAGACGAAACGGTGTGTTTTCAGTATACTTGCAAATATTTCTAATTCAATTCGTCGTTTAACTTTTTATTTAAGATGCATAATGTTATTATTGTTTTACTTTTATTTTCAGGTACCATTTCCGTCTGTAACTATTTGTCCCCAGATGAAAGATAAAGTGAGGGAATATGAGTATGCGAAACAATACTTAAAATATAAACAACACATGTATGGATACAATGGACCTTTAAATGACACGTATGTCTACATAGTATTTTTTTTTCTATTAAAATTTAGTTTTCTTCAATTTACTTCTGTTATTTTTTAACAAAGATCTCGCACAAGAAAGCCAGGAATTATATATCAAATCATTTATTACCATTAATTTAGTTTGCGTTGGATTGTAAAAGTACACTTGTTTACAGTCTTGAGGGTGAATTGAAGATGTTGGATGACGCTATATTGGTGTGTGATTCCTATAGCAAGTACCGACATGTATTAAGAAACAACATCACCAATGAATCTACTGTTCACAATATTGAAAAGGTATGTGAGATAATCATAAAAAAGAACGATGGCTATTTTTTTTTGTAAAATAACTACAATTCATACAAATTGTGAGAATGTCTATGTTTTACGACACTATTTTACTAAAGCCAGGTAAATATTAACTATATTATTTGTATAAGTAACCAGAATAATCGTATTTGTGAACGGGAAAGGAATCATTTTGCCCTGTGCGTGATTGGTCAAGGTGGAATCCTAGGAACACTGTATTCTGTACCTGCTCGACACTGCCGCTCTCCGCGAGGACCTGTACTTGAACTCACTCTTTTGTCATCGGAAATACATAAATAAGTATGCTAAATTTCATTTCAATCTGCTTACTAAAAGTATGTTAAAACTGCCTGTTAATAAAAAACTTTAATTAATATCATCATATCATCATAAATTCACGCCTTCACTCCCAGGGTGGGGTAGGCAGAGCCACAGACTCACCAACAACTACAAAAACTTGTTGATAATTCTGTGACCACATTTTGCACAACCAGGCTAAGATGTTTTTCAGTGTATTAGTGACAGGTTGCAAACCCATCGCTTAACAGCACTACACAGCCTTTAGTCCCTTTAGTCGTCTCTTACGACATCCACGGGAAGACATGGAGTGGCAACATTCTAAACCCGGCACCACACGGCCCCGGCACGACTTTACTTAATGGTCATATGAATATCGTGACAGACATATTTTTTTTGTATGATAAGTTTACTAAAGCCGTGAAATAGTACTCTAGGTATTCTTCTTCTCTTTTTGCTTCTTTAAATTAATGGCAGTCCACCAAGTGATTTCGCCAGTGTCAGTGAGAAAGTATAATCATTAAATAGAACAGTAAATCAAAATAAACAAAAGTAAAAGCCGGGCATTTTTCAATCGGCCATCTTCCCTCAAGGTTACCGGAACCATTTGCCATAAAGTTAAAGTTTCGATTATTGTTGTCCAAAACGTTTTACATTATATGTACTTATTATTAGCCACTAGAGGACGCCGCCCGTGACTTCGTACGCGTATAATATAAGTTCCCCGCTACTTCCCCCATTTTTTCCCGTTGGGGGTCGATTTTCGGAAAATCCTTTCTTAGTGCTCACTTACATCATGAAAGGAACCCCTGTACCAAATTTGAAGTTTCTAGGTACAGTAGTTTCGTCTGTGCGTTGATATTGTATGTCAGGTTTGCCTTTTATATATGTAGATAATGCTAAAAGTCATAATATCGAAGATCGGAATGTCAATTATTGCGGTTCATAGTCATAAAATTCATTGTCATACCACTTTATGGGATGTCCCTCAGAATCCCTAACAAGGTTTGTCCTAGCACATCGTTTGTCCGAAGTTTTATTTGCCCTAAACTGGTTAGTTAGTAAGAGCTCTGAAAAAATCAAGAATAACATGTTAAAAGCGATTAGGTTTTACCCTATAAAATAGAGCCCTTGGTTTACTATTCATGACCATTTATAGAACAAGATTTTAAATTTCATAAAGATGTCTTCCGGGTTATTAAATTTACTTATTTTCAGTGTAATTCAAACACTTACTATTTTAAATAAAACGCAGTTCCTCTGTAATGTTGTGAATGGCTAAAGGTAATCAGGAAATAAAAAGATAAGATTTTTAATACTCACATTGGCTGACAGAGAAATGACATGAAGAAATATGATGTTTCAGATTGCACCAAAACTGGAAGAGACAATTGTACCAACAATACACTGGCGCGAAGAAGCTTATTTAAATACTGACATGTTCAGTAAGGTACTCACAAGTGAAGGAGTTTGTTTCACCTTCAACTCAGTGCAGCAGAAAGACATGTTTAAAAATGAAAGGTACTGATTTGAAATGCTGGTTTTTGGTAAATTGGACATGTATCCTTTATTCAAAATCACAGCCACTGATATGTATTTTTCTTTCTTATTCAAAATAGATTCCTAAACAGGAAACAAAAAACTGTTAACATACGAGTACATTTTTGAAAAGACCTTTGAAACGCTGGTTTTCGGTACATTAGATGCGCTCACAATAACGAATATATTTATCATTCTCTCCTATTACAAAGTTTGTTAATTCACCAATAAAACAAATTTAAATGTTAGCTGTCAACATACATTTTTAGAACGAGGTTTTGTGGCCGACTGTCCTTTTTCTCTTACTCGTGTCTCATTTATCTGTTTTGCCTCATTATCACATCTCTTCACATGACCAAGCCACTTCAGCATTCCTTTATTAATCCTTGTCACTTCATCTTCTTTAAACTAAAAAATATTTTTTTATTGCAGCATACAAAATCAATACTTTTATGTTCAGCCACCAAGGAAAAGCAAAAAATTTTTATTTATATTTTTTATGTTTTGGGCGCAAGAAAACTTAACAGTGTATCCACGACGAGGTCGAGTGAGTAAAGTAAATGCTATCAAAAAATATGCGTCGGTTTCATAATACCTATAATGTTTTTTGATGAATGAATTAATTTAATTTTCATTGGATCAAATTAAAAGATAATTGATGTGCACTTTTTCTAGGAAAACGGGCCGACTCCTGACTTGGTTGTCATGCTCAAACAAAATGACAGTGACAACGACGGAGTATGCAATAACCTTTATAGTGGATATAAGGTAATATGTATTTTCTAGTTCGATATTTATGATTTATGAATTTTAAGTAAAACTTAAAGCATTTACAGCCCCGTGCTTAGGTAACTGCAGAAGCTTTCTGACTCCATTACAAATTCCGGAATAACTCCAAAAGCGTGGAGCCGTTCCGCAGTAGTTCTGTTCTTTGAAAAGGGAAATAATTCTTAAGGTAATACAAACAAATTTTTCCGTTAAACTACATCTGCAAGCTGGTTTTTAGGGTCATCACAAATCTTCTAGCTAAGAGACTTCACAAGATTTAAGCGCCTTGGAAGCAGGTTTCGCATAACAGACCACACATACACAGAGAGGCAATTTATACAGAAGACAGAAGTATAATCAGCTCTAGTGGACTAAGAGAAGGCCTTCGAGTCAATTGAAAGCTGAGTTAATTATGCCGAAATCATTGCAGCGTTGCCAGATGTATCGAAACGATATTTACGACGCCGCTGTAATGTTCGTAAAGATAAAGGGCTAGCAGTCTAAGCCAATCCATCGCGAAGAGGGGTAAGCCAAAGGGACGTTATAGTTATATATCCGAAACGTTTCATAAACACAATATAAGTCGTGTTTAGGGCTCTGAACTGGACTGATCTAGGTTTAGTAACAATATGTTCGGTAAAAGGAACTCTCTTCGTTACGCTTTCAATGCTGAACTCCTGATCCAAATTTAAAATCATTATTTGTCAAAAGGTAGCTTAACTCCCGAAAGAGGACATACATAGTGTTTCGCCGATGAGATAAGGCGTTTCATTTTCAATCGTGGATTTTGGTGCTTTAGAAGCGTTTTCAGCAGGCTGAAATATCATTTCAGTCCGTTTTAGAGTTCCCTCTCTATCACATACACTTGATTATCAAAATTTCGACCAACTTTCCGGTGTTTTCAGGCGCCTGAAACATTTTTTCAGTCCGTTACAGGTGACCCTCTATCAGTTTACGCCATATCCTGAAAACCCATTTTCAGTCGTTTTCAGAACCCCTTATGGACCTTTGAAGTACAATTCAGTATATGGAAATTTTCCAATGAGCGTGAAAGAGATAGCATGATTAGAAACAGACAGCGATACTGAGAACCTTCAAGAAGCGTGTGAAAGAGATAACACGACTAGAAATGAGACAGCAATACGCAGAACATTCCAGACCAGTGAATCAAGGACGTCGCTATTGGAAACAAAACAAGGTAGCAAGGCGTAGAACATTCCAGCAACGAATAGTCTCGATCATCCTCGGCGGGGCAAAGTGCATCGATCATTTTGGAAAACCTTCGGATCGGTCATAGGAACTATTTAAAGGCGGACCGCGGTTGTGGGTATATTCGGTCTTTAAATCGAAAGCGAACAGTGCGAACAAGAGCGCCCCGAGCGATCATCTAAGTCTTCGAAGTTTATTGTGCGATAAAAGAGTGCGTTATTAAAGTTACTTTTGATTATCGGTGTATTTATGCATTTCTATCAGTTACCTACCCCCACGTACGTAACATTATGTAAAGTTTTTTTTTTTTAAGAACATTCTATAAACGACTTCTACAAAAATTTAGTCACGGGCAAAATCTTAATGTCGTGTCTGCAGGTATACCTGCATCACCCGGACGACATGCCGCAGTCCTCGCTGTACTACTACCCCGTGCTGCCTGGCCAGGTCACTTCTCTGGCTCTCAAGTTCAGCGCGATGAGCACGTCGGAGTCGCTGATGAGACACACGCCCGAGCTGTTAGTACCAAGTACACTTGAGGCTCAGCATATTATTCATTGTATTTATAATGTTAAAATGTTTGTTTCTTGGATTTACAGGCGTCAGTGCTATTCCTCTAGTGACCACGAGTTGAGATACTTTAAAACGTACACGTTTAATAACTGCAAGCTTGAGTGTCTCTCCATCTACACCTATAAGAGATGCGGCTGCGTCCCTTTTTACATGCCACGTGAGTAGTACAGTGAGAAAAGTCGAATGATTGCTTGTTAGGCACTCTAAAATAGTATAAAAATCAGTTTTGTGTATTTTTAGACTCAAATAGTTCAGAAATATGTCCAGCGAAGAAAAGAGAATGCATCAATGATGCTCAGAGTAAGTATGAATGTAATGACAAGCTATATACAGTGATGGCTCTTTTGATAAGACTGCCTTAGCCATCGTTTCGCTGATCCGTAACAGTGCAGATGTGGACACACGATATGGAGGTTTTTTAAAGATGAAAATTAATATAATTCAGTCTCAACAAACAACTATTAAAGATAAGAAGGCAATGACAGAGAAAGTAAAGCCGGAATTCTACACGCGTCGCTCCACGTGGATCCGTTGTTCTAGGCACTATTGTGTACTGACGTCATTTTGTGCGTTTTTCGCTGAGTGCATTACATTTTAATACGACTAGTATATACCCACGCCTTAGTGCTAAGCGTGCGTGCCGCTGTAGAAAATCGATTGGATAAGCCCATGTTAAAACATGTGGAATCCACATTCCTAACTAGCTAATTAAAATATCTGGAAGTTTAATTCAAAGTAACTCAAGCAAGATTGATCTAAGTAAGTGCGGTAATTATGCCACAATCAGTTATTGGAATAAATAAACTATATTAATGATTTTAACACGCATTTAATGGGGAACTTGGCAAACGCCTGGCCAACGAGTTATAGCCACATAAAAAAATTTGGTGCTTATCTTTCATACAAATAATGAGTAAACACCTTGAAATTGATGACGTTAGCAACTTTCATTGCAACTTTAATAAGCACTACTGGGGCTCTATTGTCCTTGGTTAAACCATATTGCTTTTGTGTTCACGACGTCCTTTTTGAGTCATTTTATCATTTAAATTGATGCTGTTCCGTCTGAGTTAAAACTAGTTGAGCTACCTATTTTTAAATTTTAAACTGTGCCTAAACTAATGATTATTGAGTATTAAAGTTACCTAATTCAATAAAAGGTCATTGATACGTATGTCAATTCTAGTGCTAGAGTGACTTATTTCCGGAAGGTTTTTTGGACAGATATTTAATATTTAATATTTACTACATTAAAAACAAATAGAATACATACATACATGTACGCCTGTCTTCCAATAGGGTAGGCAGAGACTATGGAACGCCAGGTGCACCGGTCTAAACATACACTTTTCGCTTCCTCTACATTCATCAATCTCTTCATGCACGTACGTCGGTTTCGGGTTCTTTTGATTTGGCCCTTATTCAGTACATTGCGCATCTGATCACCGTACGTCCGTCTAGGACGTCCCCAACCGAAATCTCCGCTCACTCTCTGAATGGCCAAACCATCTTAGCATACCCTTACACAAATAGAATTGGTTAAGGAAAGCCTAAGAAACACAAAGAAGTTTATTTTAGTTATATTATAATTAAGAAGAAACCTCCTAACAAGTCAACACATTTTGTAAATATCCCAAAAAACTTAATTTTCGTTTTATGTCACTTTTGTTCTCACCGTGTGACATGCCAAAAGCAATATGGTTTTACCGAGTGGAATACAGGGGTGTAAGGGTGTGCAGCAATTTAATTGTCGTCGTTAGCGTAACAGTTAAATGCATATACGTAAAAGGGGCAAGAGTTGGTAAGAGCAAACCAATAGTCAGTTTAAAAAAAGGACTCGAACCCGACGCTGGCGCCTTTTAATTTGACTATGCAAGTGAAATGCAAAATGTTGTCGTATTATAATTATAGTTGAAGCACTGGAATCTAGAGAATTGAAGGCAAGTATGGGAGACGTTTGCAACTGCCTACCGTCTTGCAACAGCGTCGAGTACGACGCTGACGTCTTTAGAACCAAATTTGATTGGAAAAAGTACGAAGAAAAAATGTTTAATTACACTACAGACGGGTAAGTGCATAAGCTACTCCTGTGATCGTATTATTGAAATTATTTTTTCTAATACCTATAACCTGCAACCTTCTAATACCTTTATGTTGATATACATTGTTCTATTTTTTTTTCTAATAGGATTTCGAGGAAAAAAATACCTTCTGGCCCCTAAGTGCCGGTCAGAATTGCACTATATCAACTTCTTTTGTGGTTTTACATAAAACATATAAAACCTCACCAATATTTTATTTTACAAGTACATAGCTGACCCTACGTTTGAAGACAGCTGTTGTCATGTCAAATTTATTTGTTTACAAATTGACCGTAATTCTTATGATGAAATTAATATATTAATGAGACCATTTCTCTTTTGAGTTATGTGTGATGAATGTTAATAATTTGTGTGGTGAGGTTTTCCATGAGGTTTAAAACGACGGCATCAACATTTATTGTAGAAACTCATGATTGGAAGTATGGAATCCGCCTTTAAAACAAATTTAATGTGTCATTAGAAATAAGGGTCATGTAGGAAGTGTTGTATTAATTGAGGTTTAGGTAATAAGCAATGGTTGAATGCTTATTACACGTTGACATAATACATTATATCGTATTGCGATTCTATGTTTACATTATTCTTAAATGACGTTCGCCTATTATGAATTAATATGAAATAAATGACTTTGAAAACAGATCACAGATAAAATAATTCGTCTTTTTAATTTTTCTAAATAGCTCCGCCATTTTGTCATAGTAAGAGTAGGCGAGGTTACTTTAATTTAAGAAATTATTTTAAATAGCAATATCACTTTTATTCATGAAATGCTTCAAATTAGAGGCAAGGAGGCTATTTTATTCTTCCGATTAAAAATGTAAAAGCAAGCTATTTTTTTTTGGTGTATCCCAATTGAGTTTTGGTTTGACATTGGCGTAAGTTGTCGCACCGATAACTATCTAATATCCAATGAAGTCATTATTTAACAGCGAGTCACAAACGGACCACGGATATTGGTATGAAACAAGACAAGACCACTGCTCAGGCATCGCTACGCGGCAGAAACTATTGACCTAGGTCGTGGTTATTATTAAGCGGTTACCGCAGCCCAGAGTCGCTTGGGCATTGCCATCCGTGAGGAAGAGAAGAAAAGATAATCAAACTGACTGGGAACATAGAGATCTGAGGCTAAACTTGATTTTGTTTACAGTTACAACTTTTCGAGATTGGAGGTATATTTCAAAGAGCCCCGGTTCGTGTCGATGCGGCGCTCGGAGCTGTTCGGGCTGACGGACTTCCTGGCCAACTGCGGCGGGCTGCTGGGGCTCTTCCTCGGCTTCTCCTTCCTTAGCATCATAGAGGTCTTCTACTTTTGCACTCTTAGGTAAATTTATACTTCTATTGATTAATCTTCTGTAAGCAATTCTGAGGCATTGATTAACGTTACTTATTCTTTTCTGACTAAAATTGGAATAAAAATTGATTGTTTGGCGTTATGAACTTAAGTATTTGTTCTAGGAATTATAAGGTTATGTAAATATATTCTAGTACATGGTAAAACTACCGATGTTATTATAAGTCTTTTTCTTCATTTCACTTTATTTATTGCGGCAAAATGCCAAGTAGTGTCGTGTCGTAGTTACATGTTGTACGAACATTGTACTAGTACTTACTTATACCTAAGTATAATAGTATTTTCATTCGGGTTCCTTTATAATTTTAATGTTTACTTTTATATTAATTATTCCATAGATTATTAAAAATAAATTGATGATTACGGGAATGTATTGTGTGTGCATACAGTGCTCGAATTGTTTCAGATTATGGTACGCTCTAAAAGGAGATAAAGCAGAAAAGAAAAAGAGTGACAAAGTTGGTGCCAAGCACAAAAATAAAGGCCAAAAAACATTTTAACAATTTATTCAAAATTTCAGGATACTACATGTTTAGACGGAAAAGTTCGTAGAATTGACTTTTGATGTACTATGCCAGTAAATTTTTAATCCTAAAGGCCGTATTTCACCAAGCTGGAATAAGACTTACTCCGAGATTAGTCCATAAAAATTCGGCGTTTGATCTAGGTATAATACCTTATTCTCGCTTGGTGAAATCCGCCATAAATGATTTAAGTCTTAACACTTTGCATGTTGTATACAATATTATTCCTAATTATGTGTCACTTATTAAAGATTATAAATTTCTTCGAAATACAAAGTTTCGCCCTTTAATTTGACAGCAGCCTTTTAAGTAAATGTGCAACAACCAATTATCGATGCCTTGACTTCAAAACAGATGATTATCTTAAATAATAAAAAAAAAACGATACAAAATATAATATTAATCAACTAGGCTATGTATATGACGCCATAGTTATACTCTGTAGTTGCTGTCAATTTAGAAACCGCCAAAAAGAACTATTTACGACAAATTTAGTAGATTCCTTTTTAAATATGTAGAAAATGTTATGTATGCAACGGTACATAATTAGCTCTTAAGATACTCGTGCCTGTCATTATAACGCGCGCAAGCTCTTGCTCTAACCTCGTGCTGTACTAATTACATAAATGTCAATTTTACACTAATGATACTCTTAACAACAAGAAAGGTCTTAAAAAAAATGACAATCATGAGTCCAATTTTCACAGCGTAGCATTGGACACGGCAATTGCTAGGTCGTGAACTCGGTACCTCACGATAATAAGTCAACTGACATCCTAAGGCACCGAGGCTTTGTGGTATGTAGTAATTTTTCATATAAAATGTAATAAATAAAGAAATATTTATTGTAACTTCTAAATGTGTACCTAGTTACATTTTTTTATCGTGCTTAATAAAATTTGTTATCGACATGATTGTTTCTTTTCAATCAAATAAAAGTGGGAGGTACCTGTTTGACGCATATTGTAATAAACGCCGGGCAATAAACCTACCCCTAACTCGCTATTCCTCAAAAACCTTTAAAAAATTATCTAGTTTATAGAAACTACGTTTGATAATGGCCAAGTGATCAGTCTAGGGCCTAAAGAACCTACAATAGAATCCGTGAAAATACCTGATTTTTTTAGGATGAGGAACTGAGATGAATGATTTATGCAAAACTAGAGCACGCCCGCGACTTCGTACGCGTAGAATTAGTTTCCCGCTACTCCCCCCATTTCTTCCCGTTGGGGGTCGATTTTCGAAAAATCCTTTCTTAGTGCTCACTTACATCATGAAAGGAGCCCCTGTACCAAATTTCAAGTTTCTAGGTACAGTAGCTTCGGCTGTGCGTTGATATATAAGTCAGTCAGTTTTGCCTTTTATATTATATATAGATTAGGAAGTATTTTTTTGTTTGAAGGGTGTATACGATTCCCTTCTAGTTGATCCCATTGTCAACACGTCAGGATCTGATGATGGGATCTTAGAGTAATCAAAGGAACTCCTCAAATTTTATAGAACTGCAGCGATTTCGGAATTTTTCATTGTAACTCGTGCATTTGCTCTTGGAAAGCACCATGTGGCGAAGTGAAATTGATGATGACCACAAATGGCCACCGGAAATCCTAAACGGTAAGAAGCTTCTTTCGCAAGGGTGGCCATAAGATATCTCGATTAAGATATTTGAGCAACTATGATAGCACATTTAGATTTAAATATTATGACTATGACTTTCCCGCGGCGTAGGTTGCGGCGAGAATGAAAAGTTCAATAGTTTCTTATTAATTGAGAAGTGGGACAATTAAAGTCACAAAATAAAATAAATGTTCAAAAAACATTCGAATGGCTCAGAACTGGAAAAGTCCTGGGCTGGACGGATTGCACAACTTCTGGATTAAATGGTACAAAGCTTCACATGAGTGTTAAGCAGCGCAACTCCAAAACGCCCTTGTGATCGGTTCCTTGCTACGTCCTTTATTAACAACTGATGTCACCTTCCTGCTCCAAAAGTCCGGTAGTACCGCGAATCCAAAGAACTTCCGACCTATTTCATGCTTGTTTACCATCTACAAGCTCTTTACATCAATTTTGAGCACAAACTAAATGCACATTTTATTGCAAACAATGTTTGGCCTCTGCTCAAAATGGATGTGATGTTGGGCCCCGGTACTAAACAGCTCCTCCGCATAGACATGAACATTCGCCAGCAAGACTTGCTGGCAAACGTTCATTTCAGGCGAAGCAAGGTGGCCCTCTCGACTACTTGGGTTGACTACAAGAATGCTTATGACTCGGTGCTTCACTCATGGCTGTACCTAACTACAAACTTAATGCAACCTTGAGTTCCTTTTTAGGTCTGTGTATGAGGTAGTAGGTCACGGTTCTCCGTCAAACAGGTGGTCGAGATATCCCCTCTGATTCGCGCAACTTAATAAGGATTGAAAGGGGCATCTTCCAGGGTGACAGTCTGAGTCCTTTGTGGTTTTGCCTAGCCTTGAATCCTCTCAGCTCTTTACTGACGGATTACGGGCTTGGCTATCGCTTTCGTAGAGAAACTGAAGTCATTTCTCAGTTAAGTATTGTTCATAGATGACCTCAAACTGTTTGCATCGAAGCGCCAAGATCTTATCGCACTATTGAAAATCACACAAGAGTTCAGTCAAGATGAAATTCAGTGTAGATAAGTGTGCGGTCATGCATGTTCAACGAGGGAAAGTTGTAAATTCATCGAATTTGCAGCTTTCTGAGACAATGACTTTCAGATCTCTCTCCGAAGTTGAAAATTATTAATATCTTGGTATGTCACAGTCTTTGGGTATTGTGGACGGCGATGTCAAGCAGTCAGTAAAGGAGCGCTTCTTTTGGCCGCTTAACAAAAGTTCCTAACAGTCTTTTGTCGGGTGGCAATAAGGTGCGCGGTGATGCCGCTGCTCACATACTCCTTTGGCATACAAAAGAGGAGCTGGACGCCCTGGATAGGAGGGTCCGTGTACTGCTTAAATCACATCGAATGTTGCATCCACGCTCATTCGTTATAAGATTGTACCTATACATCCCGAGGAAAAAATCTCTACAACCAACCGCGAGGTGTGCAATCTCAGGGATTATTTCCTTGGCAATAAGTGTGGGATGCATCGTGATGTAGTTTGATCTCCGGAACCTAAAATTTTGAAAAATATACGGAGTATTGTTCATTGCTTGTACATTACAGGAAAATCTATCAGAATTCTATCAAAAGGAAATTTAAAAAAATTACGTGGATACGGAAACCTCTCCACGCAAGTTCAACTCGCACTTGGCCGGTTTTTTCTATAAAAATATGTTTTATCTTTATGTAGTCCCCATAGTACAAGCCTAGAGCTTAGTTTGAGTCAAGGTATGTTTGTGTAGGTAAGATTACACCTGATATTGTTTTAGCTTTAGCCACAGAATAAGTAATAGTTGCTCTAGCCTAAGTGTCGTATAGATGGGGCAGGACCATCCCTTTTGAAAGAAATGCGAAGAGTCAAACATACATAGCTTCATACATACATATATGCGCCTAGCACTGGTACCACTCTTAATTGGTGGGAAATAAAACGCATTCATAAAGATAACAAATTTAATTATGCATGATAAAACATTATAATGAAACATTTAAAAATTAAAATCAAATATTTCTCGACTGCCTACATTATATACGAAAAAATACAAGATGCCTTAGAGCATTGGTTCCTTAAGCGAGGCAATAAAAATGGCAGAAGTTGATTGCTTACTCTTAATTACAAAATTGTTCTTCTTGCTCTAGAACTGAAGTTAAAGGAAGACAACAATCAACTTCTACAATTTTTATTGCTAGTCTCTTTCGCACTTTAGAGTGTCTGTCGACTTGTAAGGTACCATTTAAGGTTACCATGTCCAATAAGTTTTTCTTACTTAATTAATACATTGCCAACAATGAATTTATGCTAATTGCTACAAATGATAGATATTTATGTTTTTTTACTTTTTTTGCTATGAGAATAACGCAGTCATTACATTACATAATTAATAAATTATGATAGGTATAATAACGAAAAGGAAAATAACCCTGCAATAGATAAATATTTGGTTCAACATTTGTAATTGTTAGCCATTTCAATACACTTTTATTAGGTTTTAATGGTATTATTTTTAGCGTAATTCACTTCAGACTGTCTTTTAAAAAACTCGACTGGTGACTGTTTTCAAATAAGGCTTTTTTAAACAACAATACACATAATAACTTATACAACTTTAATAATTATGGCAAAACATTTAAGACTACACTTTGTTTTAATAACTAAAATAAATATCTATAATTATACCTTTAAAGGCCTGTTTCTTAATCGACAAGTAAAATCTGCCAGTTAAAGTTAGCCTTCTCCTTGTCTATGTTCAAGTGTACGAAAAGGAAAGGGCTAAATTTATGTGTCAGATATGCTTTACTTGACGATTGTGAAACAGGCCCTAAAACTACTTAGTAGATTATTATATCCTGTGATAACGATTTCTGTGATTAATTTTGTGTTATTAGTTAAACGTCTTAACAAATAAATACTTTAATCATTATTGATTCACTTTTGGATTCATCTTCATCGGCAAACATCAAGGTTAGCCAAGTTTAAATAATTTCCCTTCATTATCTCGCCTGTAGCCATCCACCTACTGATTTAGACACGTCCCTATCAGATAAGGTAGCTGATTGAATAATAAACTTCTAACGAGACACGACTCGGCGATCTAAACATGGCGGCGCGGCAGCCATCTTGGATCGATCGCTTTCATCTGCGCCGACGCAATAAATCTCGCGCGCAGTCGTCAGTCGTGCCTTGACATTGACAATGTATAATTTCAGAGTTCTTCGAAAATAGGGAAGAGGATAACATATCTGTTTAATAACTATAACTATACGTTCTCACTCTAAAGCTATACTTATTCGTATAAGTATAGCTTTAGAGTGAGAACCTTAGTATGTAGACTAGGGATAGGCGAACTTTTTTAACGAAGGGCCAAAAAATTCAACAAATTTTAGGAGGGGGTCATAACCAAGATAAAAAAAGTTGTTTAAAAATATTTTAATTTGAATGTTAGGTAAGGTTAGTTAGGAACAAAATAAGAACTTGATATTAATAAAATATTATTTTTTACGTGAAGGCCCTGGCAACTCCAAGACTCATCCGAAATTTATTATTTCCTGGAAATTTTGTATTCAATGGTATTATAGTGCTCAAACATTATCTGTTAAAAAAGCTAAATCAATGAGAAAATCTCAACTATTTTAAGGTCGTTCCATTTTTCAAAGTTCTTTAGAAAGTCCCCTTTTTCTTGTTTTAAGTTCCAAACTCCACAATACCACACCCAATATGCCACATGAAGCCATCCTTTTTTTCATAAGCGAAACTGTTGTAACTAAATATATAATTTCCAATGGCCATAATAGGTACTACACTTCCTTAGAAGAGACGTGGCGGGTCGGATTAAAACCTTTTGCAGGCCGGAGTTTGCCCGTTGTTGGCCGTTCTTTGCCCATCGCTGATTTAGACCTACTTATAATTTTTATTCAATTGTTGATACTTTTACTACATAAAAATAATGGTTGTTAAGTAAATGTAAATGAAAATTTAAAACTACTACTTTTTACGCATGCTCTCTTTCAACTGCTTCTTTTCAATTTTGATGTCTCTTTTTAAGAGGCACCATAGTCTGCAACAAAAAAAATGTCTGATGAGTTCACTGAAACTTTTTAAAGCTTTGGACAAAATGTTGATTTTGCATTTATATATTAAAACATAATACTTAAGTTTATGACGCCTATTCGGATCAGTAGACTCGAAATATAATATCAGATATTATTATATTTCGAGTACACTGATCCAAATAGGCTTCATAAACTTACCAGATTCTGGTAAACTTAAGTTTATAAACTTCAAACTAGTTAGACTATAATCGAGGTTTGATGTTTATAAATTGAACACCCACCTCGTAAAATATACCTATCAATTTATAGTAATAGCAATCTATAGTATACATGGTGCCTCTGACCATGGGGCTTTAAATGCAAGGATCGATTATACTCGCAAAACTGAGCATCTTTTGTTCTGCAACTTTTTGAAAACAAGACGTTTTATTTTTTTTTGTTTTTCATACAATCTAAATGTAATTTTCAATGTACACGATCCAATTCTCCATTTTCCTTTAGCCCCCGTACTAAGGAAATGTCGTCCCCGTACCATGAATGGTGATTATATGGCCATGAATTAATACACTGATTTTACAATTAGACTTTAACATCAATTAGTTATCTAAACTTAAGTTATTTTTTAATGTTGCAGAACAAAAGTAGATCAGTTTAGAGAGTAGAATCGATCGTTGCATTTAAAGCCCCAAGGTCAGAGGCACCCTGTATAATGCAGTACAATACGACACACTTAGTATTGTTGTTTTGTTGATAAAACTTGGGCAAGAGCAGTCATCATTATTATCACCACTGGTAGACATAAGCTTTTCCAAAGAACTCTTCAATGACCTAGTCTTTCACGGTCAAGAAATACCACCGAGCTGTAAATAGCATCAAACAAAAAAAAAAACACGTAACGACTGCGATAAACGGTTAGGTGTTTAAATGTTAAAAATAATAACCTTAGAGTGCAAAAGTAGAAGATCTCGATAAAGCTGAGGAAGGAGAAGCCGAGGAAGAGCCCCAGCAGCCCGCCGCAGTTGGCCAGGAAGTCCGTCAGCCCGAACAGCTCCGAGCGCCGCATCGACACGAACCGGGGCTCTTTGAAGTATAACTCTACTCTCGAAAAGTTATGTCTGCAAAATTAAAATTTGGATTAACATTAACACATTAATATTAACACAGTCATTGTATGACTTAAACTACCATGAGTTATTTCACAAACAAAATAAACACTGCTACAATTTAGTAACGATACGTGGATGATGTTTTCGCTACAGTCTCGGAGAAGAGTAGTGGCCTGAAATTAACCATTTCAAAGCTGTGCTGTGCAATGAACTTAAGTTCACTATCGAGAAGGAAACAAGTAGACAATGTCCTCTTCTTTTAGATTTTTAGTAAGGCCCGATCAGAATCGGAACCTTGTATCATCAGTTCTGTTTTGTGCGTGCTCAATAAATGTTTTGTGGCTGAATATGTGAGACAGGTAGGAGGCAGAGTCAGCGCGTCATGAGTCCCAGTACGGTATTGTGAAGGTTGAAGACCTCCACGTTGTCTCAATGGCCCGATATTTAAAATAGGAACACGAAGTGGTTCCTATAGAGATAACAGATAAGTTTTAGGAGGAGAACCTTATAAGGCTTTGATATAAATGTAAGTTAATTAGCAACGACGTTCTATAATAATTTGTTTAACTGTTTTGTTAACAGAATGCACCCATCATCCGCATAGTACTTGCTAGCCTACTGTATGTCAAAGCTGTAACGGACTCTATCGGACACCTTTTAGGCTGGAGATTTAGCATAAGGGAAATGTTCACTAACAAAGCCGGTCACTACAGGTGTATATGAGATACCCTATGACTGTGGCAAGGTATTAATAGGAGAACCAGTCGGAATATTTCTACGAGATAACTGAAGCAAGTTTGTAGGGTGAAGAAGATGAACACAATTTATTCGCTTTGACAAGGTA
The DNA here is from genome assembly GCA_948252455.1 of Acleris cristana. NCBI lineage: Eukaryota > Metazoa > Arthropoda > Insecta > Lepidoptera > Tortricidae > Acleris > Acleris cristana. The sequence goes on from OX411780.1 coordinate 13,154,508, forward strand.
GGATTATTGGTACTAAAAAAAGCGAGATATTTATTACGTTGCCCTAATTTTAATCATGACAGTGCATTCAGTTTTACTAAAAATCATGCAGTGACGTCCACCTGTCACCCTTTACTTTATTATACTTACGTGTCGTCAACAGGGTTCTTAGGATCTTGATATGCCTTTTTTAAAGCTTTTTGATTTTTTTTCAAGTCAAAATTTGTTTTAAGGATCTCAGCGTCATATTGTATGCTGTTGCAAGACGGAAGGCAGTTGCATCTCTTTTCCATGTTTTCATTTAGTGTGCGTGATTGCGATACTAATTCGTCTGAAATATATATAGAAACTTCACGTAAAGAAATGCTACTTATGATTTCGTCTGGAATTCTAGGTATATTTGTTTCTACATAAAGTTACCCTGAGCATTTATAACGCAACGTTTCCTTGATGCCGTACATATTTCTGAACTGTTTGAATCTGTAAATAAAACATTTTTAATATTTAAATGGTTATTGCATTAATTTTTAAAATTTAAAGTCTGTGGTAGAAAGTATCGTCTTTGTTTATTTATGTTATGTTTAATTAAAGTAGATAAAAGTTGGTAAATTGCCATTTAATGTTTAAAGTAAGTGGCATGACTGTATATTGTTTGAATTCAAGAATTTTTAGTTTTAATGATAGAACAATTTTTTAATATTTCTTATACTATTATAAAACAAAACAACTCACGTGGCATATGGAACCAAACACAGCCGCACTTTTTATATGTATAGATAGACAGACACTCAAGTCTGCAGTTACTGGGCGTGTAAATATTGAAATATTGCAGTTTACGATCATCGGGGAAGTAGCATTGACGCCTGTGAAATGCAATGTAATATTAAAACAATGCTAAAAAAAATACGTTAAAAATTAGGAGATTCTGATATTCTCAATAGCATTTGCTTAATTTGAGGACAATCTATCTAGAGCATGAGCATGACGTGGTCATAATCATTTATTGAGTTGATTAGCCAAAAGAAGATGATAACAAGTTCATAAGTAATACCATTTATAATGACTATAGCCTGAAGTGAACTTACAAGTCAGAGCTGTACTTCTTTAGTGTTTCCGATGTGTTCAGCGCAGTGAACTTAAGTGCTAAAGAAGTCAGCTGCCCAGGAATAGCTGCGTAGTAGTACAGAGAAGACTGGGGCATATCGGCTGGATGGTGTAGATAGATCTAAAACAGCAACGTAATATAAAAGAGAAATAAATAAGAAAGACATAAATAAGAATGGAGATGTCTTTTATGCATCCATTTTAACGATTGTAATAAGAAACTAATTTATTAATAAAATTATTTTAAAAGTACCACATGTTTTATCATTTTGGTTGTTTTTTTTATTACAAGGAGAAAAAAGTAGTTAGGAAATGTGCTCTATAACTTGAGTTTATTGGCAATCTCATGATTGTAGGTAGACAAGTTGCTTACCCTGAGGACTACAAAGCAATGCCCCTATGCCAGTCATTTAAATATCAGTATTATGTCTTGCTCCCCACGTTAAAGCATAAAAGTGTTACGAGAATAAGATATACTACCTAGTAATGGTTCAGTTTCAAACTGTTTCCAAATTATTAGAGAAATGAAATGAAAAGAGAAATTATTTTGTTGTACCTTAAATCCATTAAACAAGCTGTTGCAAAGTTCATCGCTGTCTGCGGGATTTTCTTTGAGTATAAAGTCAAGATCAGGTTTTGCACCATTTTCCTGAAAAAAAGTTTATTATTTTCTATTTAGACCCTCGTTTACATTAGAATGGCGTCTACATGTCAGAAAACGCAGCGTTGGTAGACATATAACAAGGTGGAGCGACGTTGCTAAGGTTGCGCTTGCGGCAATCCAAAGTATACAAGCAAAGCAGTGGCCCTAGACAAGGCATTGCGACATTGTTGTCGTTATCGAAAATGTAAAGAATTGACATAAACTGTCGGATGGCCGCGTTAAGCGCTTGTGTCAATTCCATAAACTTTGACAGTTTTCGAGAATCGTTAACAATAGCGTTAAGTATCTTGTCACGGGTCTTAGGACACCTTGCGGTAAATAAACCTTGGGAGAGACCTATGTCCAACAGTGGACGACTTTCAACAACTTGATAAAGACAATACTTTAGCTCTTGTATAAGCCTGAAGAATAGTTAATCAGGTTTAATATACAAATGTACATGTCATTATTTATTTAGTTTGAAGTTTATTAGGACAAGACACTAATATGCCATTTTTCTGTACATTTTTCGGTGCTTGGGGAATGTGTTCAGAGGCCCTAGCCAAGATGCAAACGCTACTAACGTTTTTCTTCTCTATCATTCTATGTATGGGTATAGTTGATGACGTGGTTCATCGCAACGCACGAAAATGTCATCCCATACATATAGAAAAGAAAAACGTTAGTAGCGTTTTCATCTTGGTTAGCGCTTCAGGGCAGTTAACACAAATTGCCTGTGACTTGGTTGCCGCTTGCATGGTAATCCCTCTCTACTTATTGTTATAATGAAAGAAACGTCCTGAGCGCCCACGACAAAATATAAGTTGCGCTAACCGTACATAACATGTTTTTTTTAGCAAATTCAACTAAAACTTACAAAAGAAACCCACAAATTATTAATTTTAATAACTTTTTAGTAGTACTGTTGTTAGGATTGTGCATTTTACTGTCTTGATCGGTCTATTCCGACTAGTTCCATTATTAGTTGCATTGATGGAACTACCTGGACTTTTTTTTCCAAGTAGTTACATTAATAATAAATTAAACTCCGCATTATTAATTTAACTACTTGGAAAAAAAGTCCAGTTAGTTCCATTAAGGCAATATCAACGCACAACCGAAACTACTGTACCTAGAAACTTGAAATTTGATACAGGGGTTCCTTTCATGATGTAAGTTAGCACTAAGAAAAGTTTTTCCGAAATTGGGGGTCAATTTCGGAAAAACCTTTCTTAGTGCTAGGGAAGAAATGGAGGGAGTAGCGGGAAACTGATTCTACGCGTACGAAGTGGCGGGCCGGGCGTCCTCTAGTTAAATAATATAACAGTTACTGGTAGGTACATCAGAAATTAAAGTTTTTTTTAAGTTAAAAAGAAATCGTTTTATTTACTTACTTGACCACGTCTTGGAAACGTATCATTACTTAGTGAGCTATACCCCGAATCATAATCCCAATCTTTAATTTTGACGAATGAATATAAATATCTGTATCTTGTTTGAATGCTGCAATCAGAAATAAATTCTCATTTAAAAATCACGTTAGTATTCTCTAAAACTTTAAATAACGAGAAAAATAGTTTGACAAATTTTTTGTGTAAAAAAAATACCTAAAAACAAAAAAATCTTGTCATACTCAAAACATCAAATAGTTTGAAAATGTTTTATGACCTGCCCTTCTTGAACATATCTGAATTTGCCAAGGCGTTGAAGTTAAAACACACCCCTTCACTAGTTAACACCTTTCTGAACAATGATAAACAAACGTGTTTTTTTCCTCTCCAGTTACAGTACAATGGAAATATGTCATTGACGTTTGGTGCAATCTGAAACAGTTAAACTTTAGAATGAGTCACAAGCTCTCATCAATCTTCCTGAGTGTTGATTCTATCAAAAGCAAAGGTGAGCGAATGCAGGAGTGAAGTCCAAGCGGCGAGTTTAAGTAGTCCCGTCAGAGCGAGCAAAACACATATTAGCGCGTGCATTCTCAATTAGGCAGCCGTATACGTTCGAGAAGCCATGCTGCCAAATTGAATATACGCGCTGAAATCTGTTTTGTTCGCTTTGACGGGACTACTTAAACTCGCCGCTTGGACATCATTCCTGCGTTCGCTCACCTTTGCTTTTGAAAGAATCACTACCCTGATAAAAATAATGAAACCACATTATTTTGACGCGGTTATTCTTTATGATACCCTGCCTTCGATGATAACGATCCAGAATTTCCAAGTACATATTTCTTCTTACTGAAAAGTGACCAAACCCTCTAAATTCTATAGAGAATTAAAAAAAAAAATTGAAATTTTCCTACTATTTTTTGATTAAGTATACGTTTAAGAAAATTTTGTTACATCGGCTAAAACTCATATTTAAAAAAAATACCCTTCAAAGTTATAATACTTCTCATCGTCGATACACTTTCATTGGTATTTTTGTTTTTTTTGTTAAGTCACTTTTCAGTACTTTGGAGGTCAATTTCTCCCAACAGGTTGAGATTAGGCAGCTAAAAAAAAAATTGTCTGTTATTTTTGACTACCTACTCTCTAACATATATCAAAATAAACCAAATCGGAGCCGGACAGTTGGGTACCTTTCCTTGTCTTGTTAGTTTGGGACTAGGTAAATTTGTCTAAATATCTCTCCAGATATTTACCTATATCTTAATACAAAATAAAATATTTTTTATACGCATCAGTACTTACGCCTTGAATGTTCCTCACAATAGATTCATTAGAGATCGTTTGGTTTAGCGTATGTACATTGTTAGAACAAACCATTGTTGCACTACCCAACGTCTCTATTTCTCCTTGAATTCTGTAAAAAATTGTCGTCAAATTTAAACTCTTTATTTATCAAAAACACATTATACAAAAAAAAAAACAATGTTTCAAGCTAGTAAAGCCGAATAACCTACGAACAACATCGAGTGCAATTGGACTAACCAAGTGAAAAAATTGACTATGACAATGCAATAATATAGCTATCCATTAGTACCAAACTAGGTACAGGGGGGTTATTATGACATAGCTATGCAGTTCAGTTTACGGTGAGAGAAAAGGACAGCGCTATAAAACTACTATAGCTCTGTCCTTTTCTCTCAGCGTAAACTGAACTTCATTGCTATGTCATAATAACCCCCCCAGCCCGTATATTGGGAACCAGTACAGATTAATATACTCGATTTAACAAAATGGCCCTAAGATTTATCGAAATATTACTGAGTACTATGCTAAGTTAAACAAAACTAAGTAATTGCATCAATACAGTTAATAAATGAAGGGTGCATGTGAGAGTGTGTATTATTTAGTGTGTGTGTGCGTGCGTGCGTGTGTGCGTGAGTGCGTGCGTGCTTGCGTGTGAATGTGTGTGTGTTTGTGCTGTGTGTGTGTGTGTAATAGCGCAAGCTTTGGACACCCTGTTATAGACAAAGGAATGTAGAAAGAAAGGAAAGCGTTTGGCAAAAGCGGTTTTTACTCTTACGTTAGCTTTGTACGACTTCTCTAGTGTTAGTTTAGTACAAATCAAATTTAACCTTTGCTGTTTTACTTTTACAAGTCCATCAGAGCTTTAAAGAGACTATTATCACAAATTGCCGCGAGAAACGCAAGCTATTAAATTATAATTTTACAGAAATATTTGTCAAATTGCAAAAACAAAGTATGCAAGCAAACATAACCTTTTGTAGAAATTAGATGCTAGCTGAAGAGTTGGTGAAACTTGAAATAGCCTGCTTAACGTCTACAGCATGAAATTCATAATAATTAACACACTGTTACCTACTCGTACCATTTTCAGTTAACTTGCAGTTTAGGTTAAATCGTGACTACATAACAGAAAATTATTTGTGATTAGAACTGACGTATAACATCACCACTTCCTTAACCCTTCAAGTGGCAAGCAGCCGTATAACGGCTGCTATCAAAAAACAATTAATACTTTATGACATTAACTCAAAATTCAAATTTAAACTAACTATAGTTTACTTGCCGCTTGAAGGGTTAAGTCTCTTATAAAAATAATACCTAAGTAACTTAAAATAGGCTTACTTTCTTTCGGGACCCCTCACCGCCTTAGTTCGTTTACCAATATACTGCTTAAACGTCGTGGAATAATTAAATTTACTTTGTTTTAATTTCCACTGTGGGCATATTGTTACAGATGGAAATGGTACCTGGAATAATAATGGATTATACTTACAATTTCGAAATCATACATAATTATTATTATTAATTTTAAGACTGCTTGATTATCCAAATTACGTTAATTTAAATAATGCTTGATAACCGAATGAAATAGAATTAAGTTTATCTGTCTGATTGTCATCCTTTCATAGCTAAATCGCTTAGCAGATTATGACTTATAATAGGTATGGAAGATGACATCTTCGATAACTTTTCTTCTACAAAATGTAGAGAATGCAGGCCCTGAAATGTGTTTTATACGCTCTGATGGGACAGCTTAAACTCACCGATTAATATTAGCTGAGTCGAGTCAAATAAAACATGATACCCTTCAGAGAATCACATCCCAGTTCCAAACGGGATATCGATAAAAAAGATGTATTCTAAAGTCGCAGAAAAAAACTAGTCTGATTTATAATCACTAGTAAAAGAAGTACCTATATGACTCAGATAATATTTACCTCCCCAACAGGAATCATTCGTTCGTTGAAAGATACAATGACGGGGCTGAACCACCACTTGTGCCAGACTCGCTCGATGAGGATGAAACACAGAACCACGCTGATCACGAACGTGATTATCCAAAATATTCTGAAAGTCATATTCATGAGGTCATATTATTACCTATGTGTTATGTGTATTCTTACTTTTACTATCTGATTCTTTGGAGTGGTCAATTGTAATTGTAAAAGAACTTACCTTCTGGATTTATCTTAATAATTCTCTATTCTGCTGCACAATCAGTTATTGGTACCCTAGGCAAGATGCAAACGCTACTAAAGTGTTTCTTTTCTATCACTCAAAATGTATGGGATGACATTCTCGTGCGTTGCGATAAACCACGTGGTCAACAGTCATCCCAAGCATTTTAATTGATAGAAAACAAAAACGTTAGTAACGTTTGCATCTTCGCTACGGCCCCAGTAATTGATTGTGCAGCAGAATAGAGAATTATAAAGATGAAGCCAGAAGGTAAGTCCTTTTACAATTACAATTGACCACTCCAAAGAACCAGATAGTGATACCAATAATGAGAAAAACGACCGACAAACATCATTCAAGTGCGAGTCATACTCACGCACCGACGATACATCCCGAATGACGTTATTCCCGGTTATTATAACAAGTTATTTTGTATGGGCCATCAACCGGCTATCAATTACGGTTAAAAAAATAGATATTTCTTTGAAATTAGAACAGATCCGGACGAAAGGACGGACGGACAACGAATGTTTAATAATAGGGTGGTTCCAATGGTTGGTATTTACCATATAAACGAGATACATCTCTAAGAAATTGGGCAAGAGTACTGTATGTCAGACCTGTGGTTAGACTATGCTCAGTGCAAGAGTCCGAAAGCGTTACAACAGATGATGAAAAAAAAATGACCCAAAAAACAACACGAATGAACTTCATAGATAATTTTTAGGTGGTTCGAACACTTTAGTCGCCTGTATCTCAGGAACCAATTAAGTCTACTTGATCGTTATAGTTTTCCTTTAAATTTTATTTATCTATGGGAGGCACCCGAAAAACAATATTTTCAAGATGTTATTTCACAACTTTGTCGGCGTAATTTAAATGTATATAGCTATGCCAAACTACAGCTTTGTAGTAGCAAGAGTTTAATGAGTTGGTAGAGTTTGATAGTCAGATTACAATAATAATGATTAAGAATTAACTAGTAACAGTCACGTACTTCTCTACAGCTGTGAGGCCTACTTCAGTGATGTACCGTAGACCATGAAGTGTGGTATTCTTCGCAAAGTCTACGAATAGATCAATTACGAGAAGCTTTTGCCGTTTCCTCCGTTGCTTTTTCATGTGGCAGACCATTCCGAAGTCACCTGGTACACCCGTATCTTCCCTGAAAGTGAAAAAATGTAAATAAATTAGGTATTTAATACCTAATTTTATTTTATTATTTATGTCTAATGGAACTATACTGTATTTATTTATCCAGCTGTTCGTAGTTTCGTACTTGGTGTCGCTTAAATAAATTTCTTCGTTCATTTAAACCATGTCCTGATTGTTACGGACATAATATGGAAAATAATAATTGAGCCATATAATTTGAATCTTATTCTGAATCACTAGGTCAAAATTAGTTATTTTTTGTTATTTAATTTTTACGTTGTTGTTTTGTGTTTGGGTTTCTATGTGATTCGGTAAAGCCCTACATATATTTGGTAAAGACCTATAGCTCTTTGCAAACATTCACAAGATTTTATAAATGTCGTATTTTCAGATTTAATCCATTACAACCTATTCGAGTAATAAATGGTTCTTAAAAAAGAATCCCAATTCCTATAAAATAGAAAACACACAAACTTCAGCGATAAAAAAAATTGGCACCCAGGTACATTATGAGGAAATAACTTAATTTAAAAACGTCAAAAGTTTAATACCTACTAAAATACTTTTACATGGCATGTTGACCTCTAAAATGAAATGTATAAATTTTCTCTCAGATTCTAGATTAAAATAACATAACTTACTCCATTTCCTCGCAGCAGAACTGTTCAGTGTGGCGTTGAATGTGCAACTGAAAAATTTCTAAGCTAATGTGTTATAGGATCTAATTGGGTTAACACCATTGTTAATTAAAACAAAGTGACAGTCGACAGTGTTATTTACAAGCCGATGCAAGGGACTGAATGTCCAACAGAACGTACGGCTCTTTTGATCTTTTCGTTCCGGGTAAGTTGAAAAGGGACACAATGAGGGAAGTGTCAGACCTGTGCTATTTCCCTGCGGAGCAAAGCCGCTTTGCAATTATAGCAAATGTATTTAATTAGTGATTATTGACCTGCACCTTTTTGCTAATGATGATAAGTAATATTTTTGTTGTGAGTAATTGCCGGGCGATTATCATTTTATTTAACTAAATGCGAAAAAAAGGAAAAAGTTTTAACGTAGTAGGAAGTAATGTTTTGAAAAGCTCCAGTACAATATTCTATGCATTTATAAATATGTCCTATATTTTTAATTCTGCCGTGCTAGTGTAAAAGGCGACTTTTCGACAAAAGACACTTTCGAGATAATCGCAAAAATGTGACCGAAATCTTAATTTTCATATTTCTAGGAAATTTAAACAGATATTGAAATGAAACTTTTTGTGTCGGATAGATATTGTGTTTTACTAGTTTTCTACATAAGTATTGTATTTTTGTTACCTGCAGGTTTTTTTTTACACGCATTTTTTCCTTTTTGCTTAGTTGCCGATTAATAATTGCCACTGAAAAACAAGCAAAAAGGCGGTATATGAGCACTATACCGCCTTATAGCCTAGTTTTTTCCTCATACGTCTACATAATAAACTAGGGCTAGAACGTATCACAAAAATGCTTGATTAAAAAGACGTATTTGTAACATACCGCCTTATTGCTTAGTATAAAATATTTTTTGAATGATTTCGATCTAAACAATAAAACCGAATATAAAAAATTACGTTTATCTTGTCTAGTATCCATTAAAAAAAATATGGTTTGTTTTCATATCGATCATTTTATATTTGTATACTAGTTTAAAAAAACGTATGTCTTCAAAAGTTAGACGAAATACGCTTTTTTAATCTTGTACTACGATGAAAGGTTAGACTAAATGCTAATTAAAACCATAATAAATTCAGTACAAATATTAGGTCCTTACCTATGAAATTGGCGTTTTATATGGAGAATTTTATGAAAACGTTGGTTTTCATACATTTAATTTTGCGGACTATTTAGTAACGTCAAATGCAAAGCAAACAAAATTCTGTCAGGAATATTGGACACTTCTAAGCTATATTATATATATCTTAATTACTTAAAAATAGTTAGCTTCATAAAACTCTGCGCAATTGAAACACTTGAACTGACAGCACATGAAAAGAGTTGAGTTCACACTTTAATTTTAAAAACTAAGTAAGAAATTGAACCATATTATTTGTATCTAAAAACCTTTGTAACATACTGTATTAATGAAATTTTAAAATTATTTGGAAGTTAAAATTAAAATGAATAAATTCCGTACAAAATAAAACACGTAAAAATAACGCCAATTTCATAGGTAAGGACCCAATATATTCGAAATAAACAAAGACATCAATGACATGTCTTTAGACATTCAATACGAGGGTTCTGCATTTTGGATCTGTGAAAACACTATTATAGTTAAAAGGTTGTTACCTATATATTTTTATTAAGTACTTAACAAAAGTTGTGTGCTCAGCAATTGGGTATGGGTGAACTTCGCCAAAATGCTTTGATATGTTTTCATTGGTAGGTAATAAGCGTCCTAGTTAAATAAAAAATATATCAGATTTTTTGGTTGCGTCAGCTAACGTAACTTGAACTTAGATTTTCAAAATAGGGCCTCTGAGCTATTGATTTTGCGCCCTGGTAGTTGTCAATGACACATCTGTCACTTTTTTTATCAATACGTGCAATGATATTTTATATGTATAAAGATACGTCATCTGCGCGCAAAAGCGTTCCTCAAAAAGGAAGGCAATTGCCTTACTACCGTTTGAATACCGATCAGTTACGCCGCGGCCGTTGACACGCACGCATCAAAAACAGTAAAGTCTTATTACCGAAATGCAACAAATATAAATCATAAAAAATGCGGCCTTGTGATTTTCGAGGCTGACGAAATTATACTGTAACTGTAAAAGGAAGAATGGATGTCTCATTTCATTCGTAAGTACCTTAAATATTTTTTACATTTTGTTTGTACAGTCAACAGCATAAATAAGTGATCATTTATGTACCTTGTCACTTTAACGTCGTGTTTGAAATGTTATACAAAATTGGGACTTTACTTTGGACTCTTATTACCTATCAACGAAAACGTATCCAAGCATTTTGGCGTAGTTCATCCATACCAAATTATCCTATGTCCTTCCCCGGGACTCAAGCTATCTCTATACCAAATTTCATCTAAATCGGTTTAGCGGTTTAAGCGTGAAGAGGAGGACAGACAGACAGGTACACTTTCGCATTTATAATATTAGTATGGATGGATTGAGGAGTTTGTATGGCCACCTTTCGCCTCTGCTATTATCAATTATTAGGTATATTTTGTCATCACAATAGGCATGCTAACATCGTCGATCCGACGATGAGAACCCTTCCTAGAGTATTACATAGATAGTTAGTTATATTCAAGTAGTCTTTCAAGCTAATAAAGTGTTAAAAAGCAAGAGCCATAACCAAATAACATTATTATTGAACCTAAAGTATGTAGGTTACAAAGCAATAAACAAACACACTAGCAACTTCTTTGACGAATTAATCCCATATGATCGTACCATTAAGAAACTTTTATTTTTACTGAACTCAGGTAATAAATATTTAAAAAGGTATTATGTACAGTCAACCAATTTGATTTCTAGGCCACTATGGACTATGTTAAAGTGACGTTGACAACCAAAACGTAAGAGACTTCCTATGATTTGGTTTACAACGTCACGTTGACAAAGTCCATAGTGGCCTAGGAATCAAATTGGTTGACTGTACTCACTTTTTTATTTCTCGCCTATTTGGTCGCCTTTTCGCGTAATAAAGAGCGCGAGCGCACACGCACCTCCATTACTCGTAACGTCAGCGAACTGAAGGTGGCGGGGGCCCGCGTCGCCCGAACGCGGGCCCTCCCCGTCCGCGGGGGGTATGTAGGAGAGTGGGGATTATACGGTTTTATTAAGTAGCATGGGCCTTCTGTGGATATTCGAATAGTAATTTAAGCGTTACAAACTACCTCTGTCCCAAGCAAAAATACCGTATCACGAAACAAACGTTTATTTAAACAAGTATATCAATATTAAAAAATCGGCATTAGCTAGACTAAAATACCGCAAAATGCTGACATACGGTCTTTTTGTCTAGAAAACTCTGTTACGTTCATTTAGATTATGAGCAAATAGAAAAAAAACATTTGAAATACTAAGTTAAAAGACGGTAAAATATGTTATTCGTTCTTTTTACTTAGTAATCTGCAATTACGGCCTTATAGAGTAGTTCAACTTATTAATAAATCAAACCTACACTGGACAATAATGCGGTGTGTCTTGTTTTACGTCTTTCTAATGTAGTATTGTGTAGTTGCCGCTTTATTGATTAGTATTTGCTGGAAAATAGTCTGTTATACGGCCTTTTTCCTTATCGTATCTTCGCAACCAAGCCTCTTATCGACAAACGGATAAGATGGGTCGACGCGGCTTGTTCTCCACATCACAATAGTCATAATAACTCAATTTGGTCAAAATGTCGAAAGATCGCCTTTTACACTAGCACGGCAGAATTAAGCTGTGCACACGACGACGCATTGGCCTAGTCGGTAGTGACCCTGCCTACGAAGCCAGCGGTTCTGGGTTCAAATCCCGGTAAGGGCAGATATTTCTGTGACGAGCGCGAATATTTGTTCCTGAGTCATGGAATTTTTCTATGTATTTAAGTAATATTTCTCTATAGAAGTATTAATATCGTTATCTAGTACCCATAGTACAAGGCTAGAGCTTATTTTGGGACTATATTAATTGGTGTGACATTGTCCCCTGATATTTATTTGTTTATTATTTAATCTTTAATTGATAAATAGTGATTTGTTGCAATTTAAGTTGTACTTTTAGTACTTATAGCGTTTTGATTCCACGACATCTCATCCCACTATTTAATTAAAGATAAAAAAGATAAAAGACATATATTCAGTAAGTGGGCCGCAGGGGCATTTTTACACGTCAGGAATCTACCTCCAGCGCTCCGCAAGAGGAGACCACTGCTGAGAAGAAACGCCGCAAGAAACTCAGCAGTCACTTTTTTTTTTTTTTTTTCATACTATGCCAATTTAGAGGCATTCCATCTTAGTCCAAAGGGTTTTCAACGCATTTTCAGTCTTAGCCTTGTAAGGCCATACTACAAACAGGGAGTTTTTTGTGAGTGCGACTTTGAACCTACTATCAAGGCAATAAAGTTAAATTACGTTTGTTCGATAAGGTCATTTTTAGTTTATGAAGATATATAATAAACTATTATGCCCATTGCAATACAGATTAAATTAAATTGTTTTGATTATGTACATTCTATTGCACAGTGGGCCTTACGAGGTGAGGGTTGCAATCTTTAATTTAGTAGTTTTGAGAATTCATATTATGTCTATGGATCACAGATTCTACTTGCCCTCGTGTGACCTGTATGCTCATTTGCCTTTCCCATACTATAAAAAAAAATTTCGTTGTCGGTGGTCTTCGAAATTGTTTAGCAGTGCAAATTCAACTTTCTTGGGAACTGTCAAACTTTCCAGAACGAAAATTGCCATTTTGTTATTTCCCGAATTTAAACCTATCTTCACACCAGACATACTCTACTAGACTCAGTCAAACAAAGAATCGGCAATCGGCCGTCTTAAAGCACCGTAATTTACCAAAAAAAAACAAAGGAAATTCAGCGCCTGTTCATTATGCTATTACAGCTAATACTTACAAGTTTTTTGAGCATTGATAATGGTCTATCATAAAAATCAACTTCAAAGTGGACGGTAATGATGTAGGACGGACGGACGGACACGCCTAAGGCGACAGCAACGTGTTATTTAGGTCGGTCCTACACTACACCGAACCGCAGCGGCGCCGTTCTGCATTGTCTGTTCTTAAGTCTGTCTGTCAGACCATGTGAAGGTGTTTTTTTTTAAAGCCACAGACTACATACAGCGGTGTAAAGCGATGTTTGTACGGCGGCATTATAAATTTACCTACGTAGCATCTTTATCTGTTTCTTTTATACTTTTTATTTTTATTAGCCTTTTATAAATTTTGCTTTCGATTGATGCGTGTGCGATCGAGGTATCATTGCGCCATGTTTTCACCAAATGGAAGACCTGGGTATTGATTCTCTCAAACGCAAAGGTGAGCGAATGCAGGAGTGAAGTCCAAGCGGCAAGTTTAAGTAGTCCCGTCAGAGCGAGCAAAACACATATTAACACGTGCATTCTCAATTAGGCAGCCTTATACGTTCGAGAAGCCATGCTGCCAAATTGAATACACGCGCTGAAATGTGTTTTGTTCGCTTTGACGGGACTACTTAAACTTGGACTTCACTCCTGCGTTAGCTCACCTTTGCTTATGAGAGAATCACTACCCAGCGCTGGCTCTGCCAGCATCACCCTGAGTTGTGACCATTTCGTGACAAATCATGCATTTGTGTTCAAAATTACATTCCTTGTTAATTAAGTATGTTTATCACGAACAATTTTTTTTCAACTTAAGGCCGTGATTTGTTTCCGGTAATTAGAAGTAGACGCCATACGTATAAGTTTTCCGCTACTCTCCCTATTTATTCCCGTGGAGGTAAGACTTTCGAGAAGTCCTTTCTTAGTACACCTCTAACAGCGATGCCACACGAGTGTTCCGGGGTTTTAAATTATGGATTATTGAAAGTTCTTTTGCGTTAACCAGAGCGAATACAACTGACTGGTTGAATGTGACCAAACTATAAAGTAGTCCTTGATATGAGATCGCAATCCTAACCACCATTTAAAATCCCTGTCATCAGTGTGTGGTTTTAATTATATTTATACAAATTATTTGTCGATCACGCAGTAGTAATTGAATCATAGTCGTTTCGTCTAGGAGTGTTTACTCTTGGTCGAGTGCTCGCTCCAGTCGCTCTCCCGTCACGGTAGCGCGCGAGTTGTTATGACAGCTTGTGTCAACAGTGGCCAGAGTAAATTTTGTACGCTATTGTGACTTGACAGAATAAGGATGTGCTTGGCTTTTAGAAACATGCCATTCAATATTTTAATTTTTAAGTGTCAACGATTCGTTGAGGTTTTTAATGTATTTCTATATAGACTATAGACTTAAACCGGCAGGATTAATTAAAAAGGCACTTGAACCGAAAAGTTTATTAAGATAGGAGAAAAAAGTAGTAGCTATTCATTCAAAAATACTAACATATTGTATGCGTGTGGGTAAGCAAATAAGCAAGTAATATTTTTTAGCTTAGGCAGCTGCGAAGCGTGGCGTAGCCTTATAACCTAACCTATCCCAATTGCGCTCTCACGAGTAAGTAGGTGCAATAAAATGACAGTGACAGTCACTTTCCCTCAATTTTAACTGTTTTTTTATTTTATTTTATTATTCTTCAATTTTGTACATTAGTGCAGAGACTAGGAAAAGGCTGCGGGACGGGAATGAGTTACCGACCTTCCTGGCCGAGGCTTGCATAGTGCTTTTCTCCAAAATTGCGAGAAAAGTTAACACAATATTACATTATTGCCTAGGCGCGGAAAGTAAGGGATTTGTTAGTGAGGCCTGGTAAAATACGAGTCAGAAAATCCTCATTTCGGCCGAGGCATATATAATGCTTCTCTCAAACAATGCGAGGAAATGATACAAATACGTGAATATAAGTATTTTTAAAAATGTTTTGGCAAAGTTTGAGAGAATGTGTTTTGAAAACTACGAGTATTAATTAAGATATTTTCACGCACAACGAGCCGCCGCCGCTACCGCCAGCACCAGCCACAAGTTTTTTTTTAATGGAATAGAGAAGGCAAACGAGCGCACAGGCCACCTGATGGTAAGTGGAAACTGTGACCCATAGACATTCGCATTCACAAGACTGCAATCTTAAGACTGCAAATGCGTTGCCAACCCTGAGGACTAAGATGGAATGCCTCTATGCTAGTCATTTCACCGGCCGCTGTCCCCAAATTTCAGGGATGGAGTTATTTTCAGGGTTTTCGACACCAAAAATACCGAAAACAGCACGGAATTTTAGATCTAATGACAAAAGTCATTGGAGTGATTTTCAGGGTTTTGACAACAAAAAACCGAAAACAGCATGGAATTTTAGATCCAAGATGGCAAATGTCACTTTTATGTCAAAACTCATCATTGTAATCATTTTCAGGGTTTTCGACACCAAAAAACCGAATCCAGCATGGAATCTTAGATCTAAGATGGCGCAAGTCACTTTAACGTCAAAAGTCGTCATTAGAGTCATTTTGAGGGTTTTCGACACCAAAAAAACCGAATCCAGCATGGAATTTTAGACTCAAGATGGCAGATGTCACTTTTATGTCAAAAGTCGTTATTGGAGTCATTTTCAGGGTTTTCGACACAAAAAAATCCGAATCCAGTATGGAATTTCAGATCCAAGATGGCGCATGTCATTTTAATGCCAAAAGTCGTCATTGGAGTCATTTTCAGGGTTTTCGACACCAAAAAAAACGAATCCAGCATGGAATTTTAGATCCAAGATGGAAGATGTCACTTTTATGTCAAAAGTCGTCATTGGACTCATTTTCAGGGTTTTCGACACCAAAAAAAACGAATCCAGCATGGAATTTTAGATCCAAGATGGAAGATGTCACTTTTATGTCAAAAGTCGTCATTGGACTCAGTTTTCAGGGTTTTCGACAGCAAAAAAACAGAATCCACAATGGGATTGCCAAGATGGCGGATGTCATTTTTATGTCAAAAGTCGTTATTGGAGACGACTTCCAAACTGATTGATTCGCGGGCAAAAGCTAGAACAATATTAAATACAAATATAAATCTATGATTGGGGATAGTTACAAAAGGATGAAACATGATATTATGCTTTAGATTCGTTTCGCTTGCCACAAATAGTCACATCACTATTTCATTAAACACTTAACTTGAGGGTAAGTGTATTTCGTTTGATCGATGGGCTATACCTACTGCAGTTAGTTAATCGCGTTTACATAGTTAACACTTAAATTTGACGTCTTAAAAACGCGCGGGTGGCCAGCTACTGTTTGCTTTCCAACTGATTCGAATACTCCTCGGATATAACCGCAATGGAATAAGAACTTTTAGTCGTTGTGATAAAGATTGATGTTATAAAACTTTTATAAAAATTTGGTAGTCGGAATGAAGTGTTTTCTTACAGAACGTGTGGGATGATGTTTGATGAAATAATATCTTGTTTAAACAATGCTTTGTCGAAAAATAATAGAGCTGATGCTAAAGGTGCTTTTTGTATTAAAATGTTTGTTTTACGAAATAGTGTTTCGTGGGGAGTTAACGCAAGTATTTGGAATCAACTTATAAGGTTTTTAACGTCAAATTTCAGTAATAAATTATTTATTTCTTGTGAGTTGAGTTTTTGAGTATATAACAAAAGACCTCTGCGACAGTAACTATAATGCTTATGATTACCTTCGGGCATAAATACAAATAATTGGTAAATTAAAAGTAAAGTAACAACGTCAAAATAATAATTATTTTAAAGCCCGAAGAATAGCTAAACTTAAGTGGCAGTGGGCGGGGCACATTGCTCGCAGGACTGATGGCTGATGGGGTCAGAAGGTTCATGAGTGGCGTCCGCGGATCGGGAGACGAGCTGTAGGTAGGCCTCCAATATGATGGAGTGACGACCTTGTAAAGATCGCGGGAACGCGGTCGATGCGAAAAGCACAAGACCGGTCTGAGTGGAGAGCCTTGGGGGAGGCCTATGTCCAGCAGTGGACGTCTTTCGGCTGACATGATGATGATGATGATGATGTTATTGATGCTTTAAAATCTTCATCGGGGACACTTCGACATTGTTTGCTTAAGTTAATTAATCAACTTCGTTGAATATAAACGTTTTTTTTTTAAACACGACAAAAACCGCCATTATACTAAAAACACTTTACACCCCGAATCAATTAAAAACCTCAATTCCGAGATAGCATTTACGTAAAGATAAAGCGAATTAAGCGGTTCTCACAGTGCTTCCACATAAAAACAAGCACACTTGAGTGTTATCTTGAAACTTCGAACATAAGTTACGTTTTATCGGAGCGCCGACACATGCGCTCTGAGCGGTACTTTGTCGCTAAAATCGGTTTAAAAAAGGTGGCGCTCCCTTTGAAATGGTAAAGTGCGTTAATGCTTTCAAACGAGGCATAATGACACTACGGTAATTTGCACTGAGTTAAACTTTTGACCGATCTAATTTTAGTTGACATTTAGTAGGTAAATACTGAAGTAGGCATG
This sequence comes from Acleris cristana, assembly GCA_948252455.1. Lineage (NCBI taxonomy): Eukaryota > Metazoa > Arthropoda > Insecta > Lepidoptera > Tortricidae > Acleris > Acleris cristana. Next base: position 13,172,398 of record OX411780.1, read on the forward strand.
GTTTCTTTAAATCTTAAAAACTTACTTTTAGACTGAAAGTTCCTGGATAATATATAACATTATATTTTTATCATCAAAATCTACCAGCGTTTTAAAATAATTCGCTAACATTAATACTATTATAAAAACTTTACATAGATACATTACCAAGACAGCATGCATAGACTGACATGTCACAAGTTAAAATTCTCGAGAACCGTATGTCCTTTTTGAAATAAACGTAACAATTTATCTCTCTAGACTGTATGCTGCCCGCGTCCGACCGGCGGTAACCATATTTGCAAACAAATGCAGTACAAAAAGGGTCCGTCAACTGTCTCTTGCGCATGACAGCGTGAGTTTGATGCGCTTCTGTTTTGTTTTGGATTCTGTCGACTTTACGGACAGGTCTTTATTCCAATTAGTTTTAGCCCATCTATTTCTATATTAGCTCTTTAGTTGACAACAGTATTACAATCAAGTTTCAAGTAAAATATATGAAATAAGCAAAGCAACGTACTTAAATAAAAATCTCTTTGAAAATCGCGCGGATTTAAAAAGTACGTAATGAAAACTGAAATAATTTGAAGAAGCCAATATCGATGCAATTAAATACACAGTTCGGTACAAAATACGTTGATATTTCAATATTCAACTAAAGCGATCAATATAAAATTAACACCAGATACACATCCATCACCAGCTTCGCAAAAACTTTGCCAAGTCATGTCTTTCATTGTTTGCAAAGTGCACAGCAAACGACTCCTTAATAATGACTTTATCTATCCAAAACCTACCTTAACTCAACGTTATCACGGTTACAACTGGCATGCCAACATTTCAAGCAAATTTGCAGTGATCTCCAGTTTAAGTTTATACCTTAAGTGTACTTTAAAAAGGTATATTATGAAACTGTTGTTTTGTAGTTAGTTAAGGCGAAATATTCACGGTGCCACGAAGCGGTCTCGGGTGAAAAAGTGTTATCAATCATCTGTGACGATGATGGACGAGGCGCGGAGAGGCAGAGGCCAATGACAACACGCAACATGTGGCTCGCTTTATACTATCCGTATACAAGGCGTTTAAGAAGAGCTTAATCCTTGGTAATAATACAGTTATTATAGTAGGAGATCCGAATAGGAGACGATTTGCACCGGGCTGCTTATTCGATAATATGTGGCGAATAGGTTGGCGTTAAAAAAATGCAATTGCTTGTTTAATAGACAAATTACATACCAATCGAAAGTATGAAGCCTATAGAATTTGCAAACGTTAGGTTGACTATTTTTTTCCCGTCAAACTATTGGATAGGCAGGTATAAACAGGTAAGTCGGTAGGCTAATAATTTGCACCAAATCTAACGTTTGCATATTCTATAGGCTTCATACTTTCGATAAGTATGTAATTTGTCTATTAAACAAGCAATTTAGCAATTTAAAAAAAAAGTTCATTTTTAATATATTTTTTAATGATATAAGTACTGGACTGAAATTTTTCAGCCAACCTATTCGCCACATATTATTCAGCGTATCAAATTTGATATAAAATACTTTTGATCGAATAAGCAGCCCGGTGCAAATCGTCTCCTATTCGGATCTTAGACCATTATTCTTTGGCTATCTGAGAAGCCTTCAAAATAATCCTTAATATTACCCGACTGCGCGACTCAGAGGAGCGTAATGTGTTTATCAGCCTATATATGTATGTAAGTATGTTTGTTCGCATCGCGTGTAGAAACTAAACGCATGGGCCGATTTTGATGATTCTTATGTCAATCGATTTGTCTTAATCTTGCGAGTGTCACTAAAGACATGACAGTAATTTAAATTAGGTATTTAAAAATCATCTTTAGGTTTCTTTCATCATTTTTCATTTTGAATGATCATTTAGGATTTATAACGATTTAAACGTCTTGATGTGCTGAGGTGTAATAATATACATTAGTTACTTGCAATTTTTTTACAAAGTAAGGTTTTTCATTTTAACAATTTTAGTGTTTTTAATCCGCACCAAGACACGTCACGTCCCTGTACCTATATGTTAATTTAGTACCTAGTACGTAAACTTATAAATTTTACATTATTTTAAGTGTTGGGGTGCGGCGTCCTCGAGGATTTAAAATACTATGAATGTTTTTGCCCGCTGCTCCGTTCACATTGAATATCGTATATCGCTGTTCCCTCGAGAACTGTCCTGTTATTTGAGACAAAGAACCATCCATCTTGTGTGTCCTCTTGTAGTATTACATTTCGATCGGTTGACGCGTTGAATCTAGAAAGTGAAGTAAACAATCCATCATTCTTTTTCTTCCTCTTAATTCTTATACTTTTGGAAGAGACGTGAAATGTGTTTAATTTTTTTACACAAGGCTTGTGTAAATTATAAATTGTAATATTTTACCGCAAAATGTGTTTTTAACAAGAAGTCACGCCGAGCAACACAAATTCACTTTGCGCGTTTGCGTCAATGTACTGAAAATTTTGTAGTAAATCACTCTAGATTTGTTAAAAAGCAGTGAAGAGATACATCAATAGTCCAATTAATGATATCTTTACAATTTAAATTGAAGATAACAAGTGAAAAATAAATAGAAAAGACATACTTGCAAGGGGTAACGTCAACGTGGGCGGTCGCAAGTAATTAGATTTCTCCGAGTGCCACAGGCGGCCAGGTACGCATGCAAATACCCGGATTTGCATGACGAATACTAAATCTGCTTGATTGTCTGCATTCCTGGTAATAAATTCGTTTGTATTGTGCTAACTTGATGATATTTCTTGACAATGCTTGTTTACTTACATACTTAACCCTTAAATGCATAACATGTCGAAAGTGAAACACGTCTTTAAAGTTCATTTCCAAATTTAAATATTGACAAAGCTTCAAACCTTACTGCATAAATTCTAAGTTTGAAATTTGCTTAAAATTTATGTTTGAAATTGAACTTAAAATATACGATGTATACATCATTATGCATTTAAGGGTTAACTTCTAACAGCGCAGCGTTATCTTTCAACTATATCTACTTGAACCACGATGCATGGCCAAACCATATTTAATTGCTTCTATCAAAACTTTTGATTCTATCATCATGCAGAAGATTTAAGATCCATCATCTACCACGATCAGAGATTAGGGTGGTGGAACCAGTAATAGACAAGAAACAAATGATGGACACTTGATTCTTATTTTACAGAAGATAAGTGTTATTCATTTGTTTTGCAACAATCAATTTAGGACCGTATAAAATTTGAATTAAGAGTGAAGTGTCTGTCTGCTAAAAGTGTCCATCATTGGTGCCGTCACCCTAATCGTGTCGGTATTATATTTCAACAATACATAAGTAACTACATAGGTATTTACCTACTACAGCAGCGTTATTAGGCGGTAACATCAAACCAAAAAGCCGATTACTAAAACCATAAGAGTCAAATTAAGATTTGTTTCAAAGTCGGTTGGAGCGATAAATCAACGTTTCTTAGCAATGATTGAACGCCGCCGCGAGACCCATTCTCTCGGCTCGTCGCCGTTTTTTACTAGCCCGTGCCTGAATAAATATTCGGCAAAACACGTCGGAAACACTGCACATTCCACCGACACAGAACTGCCGCCTCGAGTAATGTCAGTTTGGCCGTCATTCGCCGTCAAGTTTGGCCGTCAAAGTGTTCGCGGGTGGGTGTCTGCAAAAAGCTGGATTCCTCGGATGCTGGTGGCTTGACATTCGGCACGATGCGTCGTGGATGTCTGGAATGCGCCCATGGATTCCTCGGATGGAGTTTTTGATGGGCTACCGAATTTATAAAGTTCTTTTGGTCTTTAGGAATATTTTGGAGGCTTAGCATTGTTTGGTTTTAGACTAGGGGATTTATATTCTGAATCACAAATTAGAGTCAGCTAAAAACCTCTCGTTCTTATTTGGTTATTAAATCAGAATACCAACTCGTATTAGGCGAATGTAATTCCTAAAAGCGACTCCCAAATATTATTGCTCTAGATTGTAACAATAATAAATCTTAACTGTAATAAAATTTCAAAACAATAAATTACATAAACACTATTTAAGTAAAAGTTAACAATTTGACAAAATCAAATTAAACATTTTTAATTACGTTTTGATCGGTAACTTTTCCTTTCAAATCTAAAGCAACAAAACAACACGAGCGATGACCAAATTTGTCTTTTAGTGTAGAAAGTTACCTAATAAACTGTTGACATTAGAGGCAAGATAAATATTTATCTAAAAAACTGCTTCTATCTTGAATTATTAGTCGTGATGATCGCACAAACGACCAGAGAGACGCTTCGACGATCGCTCGAGGAGCGTGCGTTTGATGGCACAAAGGCGATGACAAAGGCTCTTCAGCTCTTCATATTAATTAGATTTATTGTTCGACCTATTGGCATATGGAAGAGCTTGGAGTAAAAATAAAATCAGGGGCTCTTTTCGATATCAAAGCGATATTAAAAGTAAAATGATTGTTTTTATAAGCAGCAAGATTATAATATTTTTGTTCACCTATTATACTTTTTTTCTCCATATTTTGAATCAAATGATTGCTATCTAATTTGGACGATGGAAATACTTTCTATAAAATCTCCAATAAGAGATGTTTCTAGATAAATACCTGAATCGGTTTTGTTCATAATTATAAGAAATCAAAACTGAAAAAAGGAATCAAATATACTTATTATACTTTCTCTTTAAAAATATAATATAAAAAAAAAATTAAACAGACGATTTTTTTAGTGTTATTATTTTACAACACTAACGTAACTTAAAAAAATATCTAACTCAGCTGAAAACTAGTTTATGACAAACAATAATTCGGGCAAACTATGCATTAGGTTAGGACACACGTTATCAGGGACTCCGAGGGCGACCCTTAAATAATAAACTGAGGAAATATAATTTTATTTAAATTACCTATATTTATTATTATGACAAAATTAAAAACACACATGTTAAAATTTGCATAAAAGAAATACAAGGTACCTAACTAAGTAGATTGACTAGGTAACGATTAAATTTTGAATATAAAGTGACACTTTTAAGGATGACTAAATTTGTTAGTTCGATTTTTTATGTTTATAAATTACTCAAACTAGATAACTAGTGTGGTAATGTAAAATATTTTGTTAATTTAAGTTAAATAGGACTTAGCTTAAAACTGAATATGATAATTTTACAGCTTCCTTTACAATTATGACTGTTTTAAAAAAAGTACTAAGGCGTTATCTTTTTAAGTGAAATCTTCTTTTGTTTAACAACACCTCGTTAAGTTGTGTGTGCTAAAAAAACCGTCCATTCATAAATAAAGCCCACCCAGAAACACTTTTCAAGTCACATAACGGTCAGGTAGATAAAGCAATTAACTAAGTAGGGTTGTGGCGCCAGTTCCTTAACACATTCGCTACTAATGACTCGATTTGGTGTCAAATTTGTAAGTAAAACCTAAAAGGCTAACACTGTGGAGTTTAATCTTGTAGTACATAAACTTAGTAAAAGGGGCGTTTGTGCCACTTATTAGCCATTGGATATTGAACTGTTCAACGGTCAAAATAAGGTTTTATACCGAGTAAAGTTTCAAAAAGATGCATTCTTTTTTCCAAATAAAGTGGAAAATAATACCGTCGCAAACATTCGTCAAACGTTTGACATACAATTTGGCAAATTGGCACCGATAATGGATAGGTTGGGCCAAATAGCGTCAAGCCATTGCTTGGTTTGGCTAATGTGTAATTAATTTTTGCCGACAATTTTTACACTTTTGTGTAAAAAAGTCTTCCGCTGACTGACTAAACTCCTGAACTTGGGAAGCTGGAATTTGGAGGGAATATTATTTGGGTACCTGTACTTATGAAGGATTTTATGAAAATCAACCCCCAATGAGAAAATATCTTAGAAGAAGAAGAAGCGGGGGAAACTAATTCTTCGCGTATGAATCAGCGAGTGTCGTCTAATAATAAATAGTACATTATTGCTTAGGCAGGGAAGTAGGCAATTGCCAATCCTGCCAAGGCAAAAATATACCTTTTCTCAAAAAATGGCTAGAAAAAAATTGTGTTGGAGTAAAATCTTCATCGCTTGAACTAATTTTTTGAATTGCTCACAAACAGAAACTTCACGAGAAAATACCATCACCCTTTACCGCCTCTTTGTTTATGACAAAGAGAAACGCAAGCTTTTTTTTAAAAAAATACATGCTTTTCCAGAAACAGATAAAAAAAATGTGTTTTGAATAACATATGGATGTATAAGACTTGCGCCCTCATTTTATTATGGCCCTTTTCACTTTTTAAAAAGTTACAAACTAGACAGTAATGGAATTTGTATGCAACATTGCGGGCTTGTGTAGCGAGCCCGCAATATATATTTTATTAATTTGAGAACTATCAGTAAACTATGTACTTCTTATCTCAATAATATTATGTAGATAGTAATGTCAACTTTTCCAGACATTAAAAAAAATAGAATGACATTTTGTAAAAGCTTTTTAACGGGTTTGACACAATTTTTATAAAGGAATGTTTTCTTATTATTATTTAAAATAGGTAGTTTTAAAAAAACGTAACTATTACAGACGCCCTAGACAAGACGCATTTGGCGTTCGTCATCGTTACGCAAAATGTATAGTATTGACGTTTACGTTAGCGTTAAGCAACTGTCTAGTCTCTCAGAAATATCAATGTAAAATTACCATTTCGCACTGCTAGATAAAAAGAGTAGTAACTCAAAATACAACTGTATTTTAAAATCAACTTTATAGTAGGAGATCCGAATAGGAGACGATTTGCACCGGGCTGCTTATTCGATAAAAAGTATTTTATATCAAATTTGATACGCTAAATAATATGTAGCGAATGGGTTGCCTGAAAAATTTCAGTCCAGTATATAATTAATTAAAAAAAATTAAATTAACTTTGGCTTAGGTAAATAAAATAATATTGCTTGTTTAATAGACAAATTACATACCAATCGAAACTATGAAGCCTTTAGAACTTGCAAACGTTAGGTTGACTATTTTTTTCCCGTCAAACTATTGGATAGGCAGGTATAAACAGGTAAGTCGGTACTAATAATTTGCACCAAACCTAACGTTTGCATATTCTATAGGCTTCATACTTTCGATTAGTATGTAATTTGTCTATTGAACAAGCATATGCAATTTAAAAAAAAAGTTCATTTTTAATATTTTTTTTAATGATATAAGTACTGGACTGAAAATTTTCAGACAACCTATTCGCCACATGTTATTTAGCGTATCAAATTTGATATAAAATACTTTTGATCGAATAAGCAGCCCGGTGCAAATCGTCTCCTATCTTAGACCATTAGTACAACTTCTATAAACTTGAAACAAAACTAGCAAAGATTTTGAGTTGTACTATTTTGATCTAGCAGTGCGATTTGTTAACTCGTATTTAAGACAATGAATTAACATTCATTCATGTATACTCGACATTCAAATTGATTGCCATTTTCTAGTATAAGTCTATCGTTAATTTAATTTATATCTTTTTTTTGTACTTCCGACGGCCAAAGCGGTCAAAACCGCACTATTCCACCTCCGGCATCTTTTTACAAAGGAATCCAATTTCAAAATTGCGGCAGTGTTTCCATAAATGGCACCTTGATTCGGCTGTGGTTTGAGCAAATTACATATTATTTGAAGGCCGAAAGCCGAAAGCCGACGTTGGCGCCTCGTTGGTCGGCCATCGGCCATTAGTTACGTTATTGAGGGGTATGTCGAATGTTGATTGTTGGACAGGGACGGAGCGGACTTGTTTCAAATTTCGAAGTGACGTTGCAATTTTTGAGTAAGGTGGTTTAATTATGGAGGACACCTTGGAAATTAGAAAGGGCCTGTGATTTAGCAGGGCGTGAACAAGTAAGATTTACGAGAATGAGAGTGTAAAGAAATTCTATAGGTAAGTCGTTAAATATTGAGAAGATTGTTTCTCCTTCAATTTTACTTTTTAATGTCGGTCCCAAAGTTCGGTAGCTAAAAGTGATACAATAGATTTTTATATATACATTCTTATTTAGATTGCTTTTTTTTATTAATAAGTGACCACAAAGTCGAAGGTGGAGTTTACTGGATCAGTAACAAACAGCCTACCTATTTACTTTCTTCTTAAAGATACTCAAGTCGTATCGCTCAGGAAATACAGATGATGGAGGCGAGTTCCACCTTTTCTCCAGTTGGCAGTAAAAAAGAAAAGTAAAAGGCTCTGTGGAAATAAATGATATTTCAGCAGCATAAGGGCGGAGCTGCTCCATTCACCTGAAAGTCCTATGATGAAAAGATGGTGGTGAAATTAGATAAGGTTATAGCTGGAGTTTCAATAAATATAATCAAAAAGGTGATAAGTTGAGAAAAACACAAAATATATTTTATAATTAGATAAGACCATAGGTATCCTGGATAACATAATAGATCAATCAATATCTGAGAACAATCTTACACAAATTGACCTAATCCCAAACTAAACTCTATAGGCTGGTCCTAATAGGCACTAAACAACGATAAACATACTTAGGTATATAGGTAGTGAATTTTTGTAGCATTAAGTTCGCCTTTTGCACATTATTTTAATTTTGTGCAAGAAAGTATTTAAATAAATAACTAAATGTAGAAAACATCCAAGACTCAGGAACACAATATTCACGCTCCATCACACAAATATTTGCCCAAACCGGAATTCAAACCCGGGACCGCTAGCTTCGTAGGCAGGGTCACTACCAACTATGCCAAACGTGTGGTCATACATAAACGATACTCACTCAGAACGGCTAAAGCCGCAGGCCAAAGCAAGCAACCAAAAAATAAGAATTTAAAATCCGTCCCTGTATTTAATAGGGTCCGTATAATAACTGGAATTACGTGATTAGACCCGTCCGTAGTTAACTTAAGTATTTTTACTTAGCCCCAGAAACAGGAACCGCAATGTCCATCACTTAGACCCAAATTACACTTAACCATAGCTTAGCTAAGTATGGGTTAGCTAAGTATAGCTTAGCATCGACAGTTTTGCGCGAGCGATTATTTTGTGACTAATGTCAATCACCTGACATGCGAAGTTTTTGTAGGTTGTTTCCGTCTCTTTTTAATTTTCTGGCGCGATAGAGACAGGGTGTTACATTTTTACCATGTTCAATGCCTAAAGATCGTGTTACCAAGGATAATTAATACAGATTTTGAGTTCTTGGCATCTAATGGAGAACGACACCAACACGTATAAGTTGAAGTGGTAGGTATTATATTTTATGCGAGATGTAATCATGCGGTTATTATTCAAATGAGGGTCGACCTTGCAAGGCTAAAGTCAGGTTTCACTACCTGAGCCGATCTGACTTAATTTAGTTCAGACTTGTAATATAATTTTGAATAGGTCAATCTTGATTTGGAAGATTAATCGTACATTTCGGATATTTTGTGCAATTATTACTCTTACTTAGTTGTTTGGATGTGCAGGTTTTCTCACGATGTTTTTCCTTCACTTGAAGAAAAACATGGGTTAGTTATATTATTTTAAGTTAGTAAAACTCATCGGTAGGTACAGTCAGCTTTTTAAGTAGGAGCTGTACGCTTTTGTGCTTTGTCGCTTTAACACTTTTGACAAATTACTGCAGCAGTTTAAACATGACGTAAGAGTAACAAAGCACCTATTAGTGCCCGGCCGTTAAGAAATCAATCCTGACAGCTGTCATCACAGTACAATTTATAACCTATTCTTGCCGACCCTCCCACATAGCGTCAATATTATCTACTGAACCCAACTCTCTGGACGTGACCGAAGTCTACTCAGACATTGGCAAAATACATCTACCACAAAAGATGTGAAAGCCACAATTAAAAATTTTGTGCTGGGGTGTGATTCTCTCAACAACGACGAACGGACGGACGAACGAGTGAATGTCCAAGCGGCGAGTTGAAGTAGTCCCGTCAGAGCGAACAAAACAAATTTTAGCACGTGTATGCAATTGGCAGCATGTCTTCTCGAACGTATAAGGCTGCCTAATTGAGAATGCACGCGCTAAAATGTGTTTGGTTCGCTCGGACGGGACTACTTTAGTCGTCGCTACGCTTTCGCTCGTTTGTTCGACCGACCGGCGTTTTTAAGAGAATTACACCAGTGGAATGACAGGTGTCAAGATTGACTTCTGAACGGCCGGGTACTATAGTACGCAGTCACATATAAGGCCGACCGTACATAGCAACGACTGTGGCTGCAAATTGTTAGCACACAATCACCCTATGCCATGGGGCCACTAACAATACTACTGGGATATAGGTACTTATAGGTGCTATTCTTTATCAATTAAATTTAATAAGTAGGTAGGTAGTAGGTACCTAAATAAAAAGTAAATTTAGACGATAGATGCCACCTTTGCTTTGATGTGCAATACGGAGATACTTCCTTAAATTTCAAGTTTTTTTTTTTAAACCAAATGCCAATGCATATTATTATTTTATTATTATTAACATTTGAGTAAACTTAATCAGTAAGTACACAGTTAATTCCATTTTATTACGACTTTTACCTACTTACGTAAAACATGGTAAATATTTTGAAAAAAGTGTCGACTGATTTGTCTGCTGTGGTTACGTGTTTAAAAATAAATTTATACTAGGTAAACCTGTCAATATGAAGCCAACATCCCATGTCCCCAGATCCGACGGCATCAAACGGCGGTGTAAATCAAACGTTATTGCACGTCCGATGCAGCGGTGCAGCGGCCATCTTGAAAGGGCGGGGCCAGTTCCGCCCCGCCCACCGCCTGGCAACTTTCAAACATGCTACTTTGCAGCGAAAGTTTTAAAGTTTGCAATTTGTTTTTGTTTAGAAATTGAGCAACGTTGTGCTGTTTACTTGTCAATAATAAGAATTTTTTTTTTGATTCAACACTTATTTTAGGTACTGTAAAACTACACAACTATGGCTCAATATCAACAACATCAACAACAATAGTTGCAACAATAGTCCATTTTTCCTCATTACATTATTCTAAAATATTATACCTTACTACTATTATTGCTGGGTATATGTACTGTTTGGCCTAAAATCGATTACTCTAAACTTGAGCTATAGCTGAAGCTATTATATTGTTAGAATTATGTAATGAGGAAAATTGGACTATTGTTGCAGTTAGGACCATAGTTGTGTATTTTTACGGTACATCTATTCTACATTCTTTAAGATAAGTGGTACCTGGTTGTCAGAATAGTGCGCCTACCTACAACTGCAATTAGTTTAAATAAAGTCAAAGTCATCAAATTTCAGACAGTTTCTATAAACACTTTGGTTTGTATCTTGCAACCTTACTTTTTGATCCTTTAAAAAATTGCCATCGATTAATAGTAGTTTAACGTTTTCCAGACTAGCGTCATAATTATTATGCCGACACAAAAATTATGTCGAATGTAATACTCGGGACACACGACGACACTGACACTCAACACAAATGTACACTAGTGTCCATTGCTTACCATCTACATCTACAACCAAGTGTCGCGGCAGTGGACACATACAGACAGTCGATGTATACACTGATTGTCTAGTGTCAGGTGTCGTCGTGTGTCTGGAGCATTAGACCCTGTCCAGACGGAGCGTCTTGCGCGCGTGAGCACTCGCGCGTTGACACTCGCGCGTTCCCGAGGTACTAGAGTTACAAACATCGCGTCCAGATGCTGCCGCGCGTTTGTCTTTGTTTAGAAACGCGCGAGTGTCTACGCGCGATGCTCACGCGCGCATAACGCCCCTTCTGGACAGGGTCTTAGACTAGCCGACTGTAGCATCCAACCCCCTTTCTAATAAACGTTGAGTAACGGTGGTGGTATAGCTGTACAATGTATTGTCCTTATCTGTCATCGTGACATTTGAATTTGACAGATAAGGACAAAACATTGAATTATCTCTTTACCACCGTTACTTAACGTTTATTAGTAGGGGGTATGAGTTTAAAGTGATTTCTGGATCTACTAGGAAGGTAGAGTTGAGATCTGTGACGCCACGTATAACATAACATAACATGTGGGAACTATATTTATTTGACAGTTTTATCAATTTCGCATTGATCGAATTAGGTATGTAGGTAGGTGTTTTTCTTCTTTTTTATACAAGCTTTTATTTAATTTGCACTGTTCATAAGTTGTCTGCATCAAAATTTGCAAATAAATTTTGGACCAGTTCCTAATAGAATGGGCAAACAATGCAAACAGAAAAAAAATGTAAACCAACATTGCTGTATTTTTATTATACATTAGATATCAAAGGGCTGATCTGATGAAGGAGTTGACTCAGCACGGATATTATACATATAGATAATTATCAGAGGACAATCTTGCACTTAAGCAGGTAAGTAAGTAGATAGAAAACATGCGAATGTCAGGTTCTAAAAAACCTACTAATTAATACCTAGTAGGTACCTACTTGCGCTCATCACACAATTATTTGCCCTTACAGAATAACGAACCCAGGACCACTAGCATCGTAGGGTCACTGTCACTACCAAGTAGGCTAACCGCCTCTTCAAAATACTTTTTTTGTCTTTCTACCTAACTGCTGTACCCTTACCATGAGTTATAATTACCGTAAGTCAAATGCTCCGTCCCTTGCACTCTGTAACAATATTGTGAGGGACAGCATTCGACTCTCTAGCGAGTACAGTAATTATAACTCATGGTAAGTGTACTGATACGAGCTAGGGTACTTTCGGTGTGCTCTGGCTCTAACGGTTTCACAACCACCAATAAACCACTTAGTCAAAATTTAAAAGTCCCCAATCCCAAGCTGTCAAAAAGCATGGAAACCAAGTTTCGAAAACAAATCAGCATCTTGCGCAGCCGGCGCTCGTCGGCGGGATCAAAGCGCTCCAAATGACTTGTTTCCCAGTTAGCTTAGTGTAAACAGTGCGGCGCGTCAAAGGCGCCGCCCGGGGCTGGCGGGAGCGCCGCCGTTATCGATAGCGAAGTCGATAGTTTTTTGTTAAAGTATTTTAAAAAGTTTTGTTTTTTGAGTTGATAGTTTTCCAAATGTTTGTTTGTTCATTTGAAAGGAAATTAAGATATTAAAATGGTTTTATTGGTTTTCACCACAAAATGTTTGTGTCGTTTGTACTTTAGTGAATATGAAAAAAAAAATAGATTACCGCGTAACATTGTTTAAAATTACCTACTAAATTTCATTACACTAGACTAGTGTTTTTATAAAATTTATAAAATACATTTAATGTATTGTTTGTATTTGGGTATTTCTTTTATTCAAATTTTGACCGAATGTCAGTACTTAAAGTAATTTATAGTATAAATCATAAAAACTTGAAAAATGAAACACAACTAACTTTTTTTATTATTGCACAAAAATATATCAATCAGTACTTTTTGCAAATAAAGTGTTTATAAAATCATACTATGTACTACTTATAAAACAAAACCTCTACGTCTTCTATAAAATCGAATCGCCGGCGGCCATCGCCTGTGCACCCGGCAAGCCCCATCTATTTACGGCCAGCGGACGTTGCGTCGGCACTAAATTTTTTACAGCTTCTTCCGTTAATTTGTTAGAAATACAATATTTATTCACCACCAGGGGGGCTCGCGACCACTTTAATGAGCACCGCGGACTATCAATTAGTAGGCGCCCCGTCAAAGAACCACGATGACGGATGCTCTGATGCGGTTATGGTTATACTGGCTATCTAATGATACCGTCTGGCTTTTACGAATCGCCATTTAGTTTAATTTTCAACGATTTGCGGCTAGTTTTAAGTGGTTTAAAGCGCCGGTTTCCGGTTTTTTGCTCTAAATTATCAAGGGATTGCGGTTTTTTGGAGTCGTTTATATTTGAGCGTGATTTGGAAATTATGGCAGGTTATTTTGGTAATCTTTATTGATTTATGTATGTGGTGATTTGCAGCAGGTAGTGAAGGTTGCTTATCAAAATATTTTAGGGCGAAATGTTTTCTTTAAGTGTTCCCGCAGATTTTCAGGATTTCCTGTTAAAAGAAAAACTGTAAAAAGTACCTATTAATTTTTATATTTATATTTATTTATTGCAATCTCATGTTAAAGCTACACTTTAATTACTATTAAATACAGTAGGAGGTAAAATTCTAAAATATCTTGCAAGTTTGTTAATGACTTTATTTACCAAAAATTTTATTTTTTGGTCGTATTTCTCACATTTTATGCTATCTCTAATTTTGTTATACTACCTAATATGTATACTTCGCTCGACAGACATTTACGTTTGGGCTTTTACTATGTGATTTTGCTTTAGATACCGTGAGTGCTAGATCATTTTCGTGCGCGTCGTCTTTGTTCTGTTAATTTAGTAAAAAAATGTGGGTACTTCCTAACAAACTTACACAGCTCGAAAATATACATCGAAGTCAGTGTTGAATTTTATATTTATATAAATTGTAAGTAATTAAATATCTCCATTTGATAACTTCTTGTAGAGCTCGGGTCAATTTATTAAATTAATAAAACTTATAAACAATGCCACAAAACTTCCACAACAAATGTCAATGTCAAAAAAAAAAAAATTGTACCTATGTAGTTTCCGGGCTTTTTGTATTCGCAAGAATGCGCAAACATTTCTTTTGGAGAATAATCAGTTCGTTGGCATCTGTTTCCCCATAATATGATGTCCATAGTATAATACAAGTTTATGTTATAAAAACTCATCAATCAACACTAAAGACATCGTTAAATTAATCTAGTTCTATGTTGTAATTTATTAGATTAATTAGAGATAAGTTCATCCACTTAAAACAATTCCATTATAACGGACTAAGTTAAAAAAATAATGCATACATTTTGGCAATTCTCTATAAAATTCCATGTATTATTTTTATAAGTAACCAAATTCTGTGGAAAAAATATTGCTCAAAATAACATCATAATGTAGAAAAAAAAACGAAATAATTTCATCGAGCCAAATACTACCATCTGCTCAAGTTTAAAGTAAAACAAATCAAACTATACTATAGTTATCAAAGTATGAAAAATGTTGTACATAAATGGTAGATTTGTTTACCGCTATTAAAAACCTTAGTGTATAAATATTATTAACTTGATTACAAATACCTACCTGCTAAGCTAATACCAGAAATAGGCCCCAGCCTGTGGAAGTCTGAACAAAAGACCAAGAAAGCTCATTATCCCACAACAAAAACGAGCAACTATCAACAATTAAGTCTTTACATAGTTACATGCATCCATAATTGACACATTCAGTGCCTCGCACTAGAAATTTGTAAGTAATTCGAACAACCCAGACGCGCCATCGGTACTCAATGTGTTGAAAAAAATACCATAAATCCGCCATCTTGTCTCGCGTGTCAAAACGCTATAACTTAGTCGCCTGCGCACATTCCCGACGTTGTAAAACATAATTGCGCATGCTTCAAGTCGGTTAGAGTAATTAGTAAGTCAACGATGGTTTACTAGGAATGCCCTGGGTATTTACAATTTGTTGTAAGTAATGACTGCCAACCTCCAGTAGTGGAGAGGTATTCGAAGAAGAAGAAGAATGGCATAGATAAGCACAAAGAGATAGGATGGTAAACAGTTGTAAAAAGTCGAATACGTGCTAGAATCTTGCCAGCCGTTAAAAACTAATATGTACAACATTCCTGAATGCCATATGATGGAACAGATAATTTGTACAGAAAATTACGAGCAAAAAATATGCAGTTTATTTCGACATACTAGAACAATGTTAAATATTTGGTTCACAATCCAGTATTTAATACATCTCGATTTAACTTTACTGTTTTTTGCGGCTTTATTACTGCTTAAACTGGTATTTCACGTTAGTTTTTAAAGGCCGCAATGGAACAAAAACTTCAAAGTTGAACTATTAAGAGGATTGTGAAGCTAAAAGAATCCATGCAAAAGGCGATAACGTTTCTCTCCCCTTAAACCTTATCCGATTTTTACAAGTTTTAAATAAGCTGTAGGTATTATGAAAAACTAGGTCTGTACGTTTTCCTTGCCAAGAAAATAAAAATAAAATAACTAAAACGTACAAACCTACTTTTTCAAATACCTACTGCAGCGTATTCAAAAATCGTAGAATTGGTGAGAGTCGTTATATAATTATGTTATTATTTTATTATTTTCAACTACGCGATTTAAGTGTCGGTTTACAATCTTCATAGAGACAAGAATGACCATGACTCAAAGTTCTTCAGCTTTATATTTTCACTGGGTTGCTCTACATTTATTTATGCAATAACTTTAACATTTTATAAATATAAATACTTAAGTACTTACCTACTTAAATAACATATAATTGGTTCCGTCACTTAAATCACAAAAACAGGACATAGTTACTTTTTGCGCGGTTTTCCGGTATACTAAAAGAATCTTAAAAATGGAATACCACTTACTCGATAATGCGGATAAAGTATAATGCAACATGAATGTCCATTAAATAATTACTGTAAATTTTGTTAACTTGAAAAACCGTCCGTTGCGTGCCATAGCATTAAGTCGCATGTCTCGTCTACATAAAAAAGGTGTTAACTTTGAACTGTCGTACGTCAGTCGCGCGATAATTTAATGAATGGGTCTTAAGTCTAAAGGGGAATGGGCAAATTCGTATGGAACTTGGCCTATGAGCGGCCAAGGATAATTTTAATATCTGACGATGTAGTATAGTCCTACTATTATTTGGTGAAAGTTTCACTACCGTGACTTAATTGTAACCAGAATAAAATATGTTTTTCTTTTAGAATACTTTGCGTAGTCTTTCCAATTAGATGTTAGATCATCAATATATCAAATGTTTAGAAAAGAAGGGAAATCTCAACATATATAGATGATCTAACATTCCTAGAGTGAAGTATCTAGCAACTATCAATATGTTATTTATATACTATTAGGCAATAAATATGCAATAATAATGAACGATAGCCTCTCGACCGTTTCTTTGGTCGTCAATCACAAGGTACGAATAATAAGTTCTAGATCTGACATGTCTTGATCGAATTCAGACTTAAGTTTAAGTAATTCCTTATTTAAAAGAGATACATATAAAAGTTCTGTACAAAAAGTATTCCTTAATATCAGAGCTTTCATATGACACTAATTTCATCAGTGGTCGCCGATAGGCCAATTTGCCCATTCTCCTTTTTAAATAAAAAGGGCACGTAAAAGCATTCTCAAATAGTAAGCTTAGCTCGCTCGTGTGATCTGGCTCGGTTGATCGACCGTTTGACCAGAAGATGTTCATAAGCAGACATAGAAACTTTTGTCGCAAAAACGTCAATTAACTAGAGACTTTCTTCCGATATTAAATTTACCGATAACTGTTTCAAATACTTATTTCAAAGTTTCATAAAACGAATTATTTTTCCAAAACGGCTGCTTTTGTGCTTTTGAGTATTCAAATAAATAAATAAATAAATAAATAAATATCAGGGACAATTTCACACCAATTGACCTAGTCCCAAACTAAGCTCTAGGCTTGTACTATGGGTACTAGACAACGATATAAATACTAATATAGAGAAATATATACTTAAATACATAGAAAACATCCAAGACTCAGAAACAAATATTCGCGCTCATCACACAAATATCTGCTCTTACCGGGATTTGAACCCAGGACCGCTAGCTTCGTAGGCAGGGTCACTACCAACTAGGCCAGCTTCTTAATATTATATTTCATAGCTAAGAAACGAAGCTAATCTCACATTTAGTACAAAAGGTCTTAGATCCACGTATATTTAAATCCGGAGAGCATTTAACCATGAATTTATACATTTTCACGGAACTGTTTTCTAGGCGGCATTTTTACGCGTAATATTATTTCCATCAACTCATCTTCCTGACCGGACAAGAGTGTCATGTTATGTCAACGTCTTATTTATCTGTATAGGATAATCGTAATCTTTCTTAACCGCCCTATACGGAATTTATACTGTATAATAGATATGCAAGATGCATGTTCATAATCTTACTTCACATTATCTCAGTCATAACTGTAATAAGAAAGTACCTACAATTTATCGATAAATTAATATCGTTCGGGAGTTCCTAGGACAATTTTATTCTTGCCACAAAAACTTCTATCTGTTCATAAGAAAATAAGACCTCTGATAATTCACGTTCTGAATTTTATTCAGAAACAAACAGAGTACTATAGTGATTTCCTTAAAAGGTTAGTAGGACATGTCTATTTCTAGTCATAACAGTTTGAAGTTAATGTCTTTAGGAAAGTTAGAAAAACTTGTTGATACATAAACAGCTTGCTGTTTAAACTTTTTGCTTTAAATTTAGATAACTTTGAATGCCAATGGTAAAAGTACAAGGACCGAGATTTTTTATCAGTAACTTCTTTTACACCCAACATCAGAATTTAATGGATTTAAATCAAATATTACTGCATGACTAATTTGATGCTTCCTCAACCTCAACTCAAACGTGTTTACAATATATAATAATAAAATCATCATAATTATTTAACCATCAGTTCTAAATTAACTCCACGTCGCGACAAAGTTTATTTTACCCCCGTAACGCGGCAGACATAATCATCAACAAAAATCACTCAAACGTCATCAATCCGTGACAGGACCATTACCAGCCAGACATCAACACGAAAACAAAAAAAATGGTAAGCGCGAGTTGGAATCACCACCAAGGGTTCGGTAGATTTTAAGCGTTGGTTTTTGGACAGCTTCGCAGCTATAATGCGTATAACAATGTACCTAGTTGTTTTATGTCACGAAAGCGGGTTTGCCACTACGGCGTCGCTTAGCGGCGACATCTACGCAGACAGAGACAAACAATACTTAATCCTAGGGATCCTTCATGAGTAAACGCACTGCGTTTAATACAGTTTTGTGATTGGTCCTTTTTAATATTATTTTTATGTATTAAAATTTATTAATGAAAACAATTAAAGCATATCAATACAACATTGTCCCACAAAACTGTTTACACAGTTTGACTGCGTGATCTTTGAGTCTCTTAACTAGGATATAACTTTACTTAAAATTAATTTAAAAAAATATTATGATACTAACTAAATAATTAAACATTCTTCTTTTAAACTATGCCTTATTAGCTTCTAACCTAATATCTGTGGGCAAGCTATTGAGAATGTAGGGTAGACGTTTCTGCAGGCATCTGTCACCGTAGTAGTTGACTGATCTTTTGTTTATGAGACGATTTGAACCACCCTGTGCGTTTATGAGCCTGTGAGACCTCATAGTGACGTGAATACGGGTATAAGTGCACGTGCATCTATACACACAAGTATGGCAAACCCACTTTTGTCAGATAAAGCAACAACATCTGACTAAAAAACTTTTGGTAGTTAAATGTAGACGAAGATGACGATGTCTCTAATATTGAATTTGCGCCCTCTTGATTAAATTTGTTGGTACGGTCAGCGTCATAAATATATATACGTTAACAAGGTTTCAGAAATATATATACACCCTTATTCCCTCGCAGCAGAGTCGTGTTTACATATTTTTGAAAGTTTTACTGTGTCTATATATTTGATGCTGACTGTACCTACAGAATCGGCGTGTATTTTGTTTTACCATAAGCATTTCTTGCTGTAATCTTTTGAGAATTTAAAAATCCTATTAATAAGATTATAAACACTATATAATCTAGATCAATGGCATAAACATTTCTAATTATTCACCCTCCCATAAAAAAAGATCAAGTATTTTACTCGAATACTTTCGTAATATGTCAACAGTTCGACATTGGTATAATAATTAAACCTTGCTACGTCGGCAAAGGATGAGACATAAAAAAAACACTTGTAATATAACATGAGGCATGGCCTTCACTAATGCACTATTCCCTGAATTATTTTTACAAACCATACCTGATAATTTTTGATCAACAAAGGTGGCAGCATTCCATGCCAGCAAATCATATGACAAAGGATTGACATCTTTTTATCAGACTCCAAGCGCGTGTAATCTTTAAATACTTTTCCCTCACATTTCTTGACCCTTATTTTCCTTGTTTTTTATTCCGTCAACAATTATCTTTTTTCTTAATTTTTACTACACCAAAAACTCATCAATATACGGTATCCCCTATTGCAAAGGATTTGCTTGCTATCAAAGATTCAAAAACTCATTCATTCAAATTCCAGTAAAATAATCTAGATTATAATGACAGCGCCACACTATCTCTAGTAGACATTGTAGTTCTGTTCTTTCTGAATATAGTTCTATATTTATGAAAGGGACAGACAACTAAGGCAAACTCGTCGTCACTACTACTAAGGAATTGCTACCAAAGGAACTCTAAAAAGATCAAAGATGTCGCAATTAGTTTGGTGCAACGCGAGCCGGCTTCAAAGTGCCACGGCTAATTTCTGTCGGTGAGCGACGCCCGTCAAACCCTTTTAGTCGGCGATTATAAGAGATCACCCAGGAACTAGGGCTGCCATAAAAACAGGGTTAAGAGGCAACAAGTGGGTTTTAATAGAGAAGTTGATTGTGTTTGTCATCTCAGAGAGCGCTGGGTTGGGTTTCTTTCTGTTTTTCTCTGATTTTATGTCAAAATTTAGTATTTTATACATAGTCCCGATAAAGATTTGAAGAATAGCAACCGATTTTTGGTATTTATTATTGGTAAATCTTTGTTTTTCCACATTTCTTCATTGGCAGTGTAAAATATAGGTCGGTACCTAATACGTTATTTCTGTCAGCGTGATCACTTGTCTTGATCAGATAAAAACTGTAGTGGTGGTTTAAGAATATTAAGAACTAGAGAAACCTCTCTCTGTGTGCACGGAGCAATACCTTTCATGTTTTATTTTATTCTCTTCAAATTACAATATTTAGAATACTCTTATTTTATGTGATAAACTTTACATGTATTCAGGCAATGTCATCCCAGCTCCACCCAGATCATGTTGCTGATATAATAATTTTTCTATTGCATCATTATAAAAATCGTAAATCAATCACAGACTGATATCCACAGTTATCGCCAACCCTATCGCCGACAAAGAAGCCGAACCTCGGCGTGAGGCTGCGTATAATTGAAAAAACGCGCGATATCCCGCGCAGTGCGTTCGCGCCGCTGGGAATTTTAATTGTATCGCCTTTTTTTCTAACTGAAGGGGATAAAGAATCAAACTGATGCAATCAGTATTAAAAATGCGCCCTGCACTATGTATGGTCAGGGTAGATTGATTATCTCTATTCTAGTTAATAACTTAACTTTTTTATTATTTTACGCTACAATCTCTTCAGAATATTTTATAATTCTATCTGAATTAATTAAAAGGATTAAATCAAAACTATAACAGGTCAGCTATTAATTTCATCAATCCTGTTATGGTTGTGTTTCTTGATGTGGATAAGCGTGGATAAAACATCTCCCTCTTTCTGACCAGTCCCTAAGTGCGAGAGTGACAGATGCTTTATTCACCCGGGATAAATACTACCATAATGTCCATAATTCGACCCTGGACATCAAGAATTTCTTCCACTTCGATGCATCCTCTCATCATAGAGCAACAGAAATCAGAGAGAAATAGTTTTTCATTTTCTGACTGTAATTTCAGTACTGTGAAATTTAATCATTGTTAATCAATGCGAATTGCTTAGTTTACTCTTTTTTCCTTATTTAAGCTTCAGTATTGTTTGGCCTCTAAGAGTTATTACCGTATCAGATGGCAAACATTAATTCCTTAAGGACTAAAAAGACTGGTCCTGCGGCTATCCGCGTCTGCAAAGCTCCTAAGATTATTTTGAGGAATGGTCGAATAGAATATGATAGAATACCTCTAGATTCATAAACCTAGAAGCGCATTTTATTTGCGTATTCGGATAATTATGTTTGCTTGGCTAAAAGTTTTTTATTTTTATTTACAAGTAAAAATTACTAATTACCCGAGTATAAACTTTTAACGACGATATAATTCAAACTGGCGACGCGACTGTCATGCCACAGCCATCTTGTAATGCCTCCACCATACCGTCGGGCAAGAAAGAATTAATTACCGGGAATGTGGAGTCATTACCTTGTTTTGCGTCGTAACGCCTTGTGAGGCTTAAATTATTAATTAATATGGGATATTTAGTATGGGAATGTTATTAAATTTATTGAGATCCTTTGGCAAGCATTCAAGCTTGGTCATGCATCGTTGAAAAATCATCATCGTCGGCTGTATAAATGTACTAAATAAATTGCACATAAAAATTCAAAAGTATGTGTGTGGGTATATTTTTACTCCTTCAAGAGCTAGGCGGATTTACATGCAATTTAAAATGAAGATAGCTTAATTAAGATACGGGCCTACTTTACATCAACAAGCGGGCTACACTTTATCTAGAAAAAAAAAACTGACTCCTTCGGAAACACGCGGATGAAGTCGTTGGCAGATGCTTGGCGTAAAATAATAATTATTTGTACGAATGTCTGTTTGTTTGTTACACAGTGGTACGATAGAAACGCTGGGGATTCTGATACAATTTGGTATATGAATAGCTTAAGCCTCAGGGAGGGACATTCAATACTTTTCGTATTGTAACCAAGCAAACGAAGTCGCTGGCCACATCATTATTACGACTTACCGTCATTATAACTGTATTAGTTTGGGTGTAGGTCAATTTGTGTGCCAGGATGTTGATTAATTTATTAATTTATTGATTTATATATAAGCCGTATACAGAAAACTAAAGTTGTAAAAAACGGAACTAGAACTGATACTTTTATTATATTCTGTGACGGAACCAAACCATCAAAATTCTGCTCAGCATTTATTTTAATTAGTAAATAACGCATTCTCAAGAGCGCGGTCGTTACTAACTTTATGGCGATGTTATGTCGTTATACATATTACAACGAACCGATAATTTGATAACATCCCTAACAATGTTAACAATTATTGCAAATAAATTAATTGAGATCGCTTGTACGTACAGATATTCAGCATTGTACGATAATTAATAAGTTTTTGTTGATGATGTCTGTTAATGATGTAGTATTTTTATGCTTTACTTTTAGTAAGGCATGTTATGCTGGTATCTTAAAGATCGGAGCTGATATTCAATAATGTATTTCGGGAAAAATAATGACAACATTATTTATCAACAGCACTAATTTAAAATCACGATTATAATTCTCAGGAATGAGCCCTTCATCAGAGGAGTCCGAATAATGGAGTTTCTTGCGGTGCTCCTTCTCCAAAATGACGGTCTTGTCCGAAGCGCTAGTAGATTCACTCAATATTATCGACGTGTAAAAGATTATGTGGCCAATTTACTGATAACAATTTAGATTTTTAGAATTTTGTATCGACATTGTCATACCAATCTCATTTGAGACTCGCTATTATACACCACATAGATAAATCATTACTTATAATTAACGGAGTATCTTCACGAATCTCTTCTTTTTTGTTCTCCCTTCACGTTATACTGGAGCAAGATGTGAAAACAGAATGTTTCTATCATAGTTTACTTTGCCGAAGATCTACATACTAGTTACGCTACCTACATGTTACATGTTAAAGCTGTTGTTTCACAAATGACGCAAAACCTCGAGGTGCGAAGCCAGTACGTTGTAAAGTACAAAAAAAAGTGTTTTATAATTAAAGTACAAATTAACTATCAAGTTGGTACCAGGTGGCATTTCCAATACCTTGTGTTATTAAGTATTCTGTGCCAATACTTACAAGGATAACCCTAATGAATGTATTCACTATTGTTAATTTTTTGTCAGTTCATCCGTAATTATCACAGAATGTGGCTTGTTTTCTTGGAATGAGTTACTAGCAGAGTTGTACATTTAACGCCTTGCTGCTATTATAGTAGGGTAGTCAATAGTTGCCTTATAAAGATAGTAATGTTTCTTTCTGGTAAACAATGATAAACAGACGTGGTCGTTGAAGGTTATTTAAATTTCACCAACCTTTATGCTTTATAATTAGACAAGTAAACACTCGTATATAAGAATGTTTAAAAATGTAGATGAAATATGTGGTATAGCAATTAGTGAAGAGGACAAGAAACATAAAGAAAAAAAAAACGTTTTTGATACAGCTAAATGAACACGGTCCCGTTATAAACAAGTGTAGAATGTTGTACATAAAGTAAGTCAATGCAATTAAAGATGAATTTTCATTTGGTTGGTAGCCCGTCTGCTGGTAGTAAGTACTTATAGTAGGTACATAGCGTCACTGCAATGGCTACTGAGTCAATAACATGTAAACCAGTTCATGAGGATTTCGACGATTTATATCGTAAAGAGCGTTTGCATTAGCTAAATTATGACAGGGTTCTTTAGCAAGCCAATAATTTAAAAGCATTGCTATGCAATAGCTGAAACTACGTAATTTCCCAGAAGCCATATTTGTAAAATCATCTCCAAATTAATTACAATTGCTGCGACCCTAATAGCCAGTTAAGTGAAAATTAGGTAACTTCTCTGCAATCAATCAATTCAGTAATTACGGAACCAAATTGGCAACGCAATTATCATTCGTAAGGAAAATCATTACGAGGAAAGAATGCCCATAACCATTAAAATAATCTGAGTGTTGATGCGTATAGGCGTGCCGTTTTTTGTTGAAGCCTTTTAATTTCGCTGTAATGAATTAATGATAAGATGAAATGTGCCAAAGATGGATGTTGATGACATTAAATTGACGGACAGTTGAGAGAAATAAGGAAAAGGTAAATTGAAGATCATGAAATGCTGAGGAAAAATTATAAATAAGGTATACACTATACAGCCTCTTTTGTTGAGTAAATTTTGGAATAAACTGGTTGTAAGTAGATATTGATTTAAACGGATTTCTAAAATAAAAGGTTTGTCTAAGACTTGTATTACATATTTAACAGTGTTATCGCGACATAATATAGGTGCGTTTTTATTTTGTAAGTATTAAATTCCATGTTTATATATTTTTTTGGATACAAAATAATTTTTAAATTCGAGTTCCGAGTTTCTCAAAAAATCTTATTTTGTTACCTTTACCTTTACCTGTGGTTTCAAACAAATTAAGACCTTTCTTCTATTTGCTGAATTTTCCTAAAAAGGCCAGCTGTAGTGTTGTGCATATTAACCCTATTCGAGTTTCTAACACTTTGCCCTAGCTTGAGTTTTGTCCGTGCATAATTGAGTATGGTCCACCTTGCAATCGCTTTAATATTGTCATCTCTCTTCTCTTACTTAACCACAACATTCAATTAAAACCCCCTAAATCTTATCTTTAAGGGAAATCAATAGTTCAGTTTCTTATTAATTTATTTACTAAAATAACTCACATTTATTTTGCCCATTGTAATCTCTATATTTTGAAGGTGCGTAGTACTAAAAACCCTTAACATTTCGCTTTTTAATGCATTTTGTCCTTAAACTATGTCATGCTGGAACAACTTTAGATAAAATGCATAATTCAAACGCTATATGTTGTGCAATTATAGGTTTGATTTTTAAACGACATTAAAAATAAAGTCTTCAATCATAGAACTGCATTCGGAATTATAAAATCTGGGCTTTCGATCCATTCCGAATTATGACTCTACGGAATTATGACAGTCATGAAGACGTTAAATTAGTAGATGTCATAGTTGTCGTTTCTCCGTTATAAATAAAACTTGCAAATCAAGTTCCAACGTCGTTGAATTAACTTACATTGTCTGTATGTCTCGACTCGTAAATTT
The DNA here is from genome assembly GCA_948252455.1 of Acleris cristana. Taxonomy (NCBI): domain Eukaryota; kingdom Metazoa; phylum Arthropoda; class Insecta; order Lepidoptera; family Tortricidae; genus Acleris; species Acleris cristana. Next base: position 13,198,052 of record OX411780.1, read on the forward strand.
TCTGCTTCGCACTATAAATCTCGTGACAATAGTGCAAAAACGCGAGCTTACGATCGCGTGTTACAGTGTCGTGACATTTGTCAAACTAGCTCTAACCTAGGCTGTCTATCACAGGAATATATAAGCCTAGCAAGGCTGTATTCGCTGACAAATATTTTGTTGCGAGTACATAGGTATTAGTAGTACCTAATTCATTGTGAACAGATAGGTTTTACAAAAAATTTAATGGGCTGACGCTTACAAGGAAGTGTTCTCTTATTATATTTAAATAAATAAAATCATTACTATAATCGCTAATACTCGTATAAGTATTTAAAACATCAACATAACATTTTTCTAGTTTTATTTTGGTCTACGAGTAGCTCTGCAGGCCCTACTACAAAGGCTCCAACTACCTTTTCAAATATTTTATTTACTTGCTCATTTTTACCTTCAGAACTCTTATACAAATAAACTTCAAAACCATAATTAAAATAAAATGATAATAGAACACGTTTCCACAACATTTATTCCTCATTTTCCACTACCGTGTGTGAAACATACAAAAGGAAAATTACCAACACCTACGACGCATTAACACGGCGGTCCAATGGCGATTTATTACCGATACCGATAAAATTATAATCGTTATTTATCGCTTGACTCGCTCGTGTTACTGCATTATTCATAACATCGCTTGTTGCCACGTCTTCCAGCGATTTACTATGCAATTGTTCGACGTGTTGCAACCATTCGCATGACATCAAAATGTTTTTAGAGTCACACTTGAAAGTTGCATTGCTCATGATCTCACAACAACAAAGTTGCATCCACATTTCTTATTTCACCCGTTGTGTCAGTTATCAAGCCCATTCTCAGCTAAATATCAATATTCATAGATATGTATCAGCTGGTTTACTAGTAGTATAAATTATTGTAATATCAGAATGCTCAAACAATGAAAAAGCTTAAAATATTCATCACAAAAACCTACATTGAATAGGTTTACAGGATACACTCGTTATTTGTGGTCTCATAAAAGGATCTATTCATTGTCTGAATAGACATTGACATATAACATCCGCACGATTTTTAAATTAGGCAAATTCGAAAGTATGACACTACTATTACTCAACTAAAAGAGATACGTTCGCTTTCAGTCGTTTTCTTGTTAAAGTGTTTTACATAACAACATACATACAAATTGATGTTTCGTTCCTTATAGTCGTCGTTTTGCATAATATACATTTTGTTTTGCATAAACAATGTAGTATATTAAAGTTATTCAGTTGAGTGCTATGAACTAAAAACAAACTTTGTAAAGAGTTCTTTTTGCATGGGATTAAATAATTATATGTTTAAAAAACATTGAACCGGCTCTAAATTTTTAGGGGTGCCGTTTACTTTCCACTAATTCTAGGCTGATATACTTTACACATGTTTTTTTTTAAATCCGTTGAAAATTGACCGAGAAATCGAGTAGGTAACACACGCAAAAAGTAAAAAAAGGTCCTCTGTCTTTTTTGAGGTCGATTGAAAAGCCTAGCATTTTGAATGATCAAGCGATAAAAACAACACTGGTCAGCAACATTATATCGCGTGGCAATTAAGTTGTCGCGCAACACGGCCGTGTTAGCGCTGGCTGTCGTGCACGAAGACAGGCTCGCAGGGTGAACGTGGATTTACCGGATTGCTTCGGAAAGGCTTCACTTTGTTAAGGCCGTTAGTGATTGACGATCGTGTAGTTTGTTTAGAATAGTATAGCTTGTGTACTAACTTAAAGAGTTGCAGTGTTGCTAATTTATACGTCAAGCTGTTAAATGTTTACTTGAAGTTTATGTGGCACATTTTTATTGTCATTAATTTACCATTAACTATCTACGACAGATGCTTTATAGTTTGTTATTAAATTTACGGGACATTGTCTCTCTCAGTCATGTATTGGTTTGGTATTGGGTACCTATTAAGACGAAGATAAATGTATTTCAAGAAGTACATAAAATACTCCCAAGACTCAGCAGCAGCAACAGAATGATTCTCGTGCCCATAACACATATACATATTTGCCCTTACTGGGAATCGAACCGGGGACCGGGGACTAAGTTAACTCGTCGTCAATTTAATAAGTATTAGGAACTTTATCTTGCGCTCTGTAAAGGTGAACTGGTGGGCTGTTCCTATAAATTATATGAACTTGTATCATGCATTAAATTAAAGAAATAAGAAAAAAAAGATCTTTATTTTTAAATTGTCATAGATAATTTAAGTATCATTTCATTAGACACAGTTTGATTATTCCGGACATCATTCATATCACACATTCATGCCTTCATCCCCAGAGTGGGGTAGGCAGAGCTACAGAATTACCAATAACTCTAAATTTCTTGATAATTCTGTAACCACATTTTACACAATTAGGCTAAGATGTTTATCAGTGTGTTAGTGACAGGTTGCAAGCCCATCGCCTAACAAAACTACATCATTAATCTAGTATCATTCATATAATATTTAAATAAGAAATTTTCACTATGGTGACAAATTGTACTCGGCTGTAGAGTTGTTTATTTATTAGATTATTCCTAATAAAAAAATTCGAATAAAATAGTATCATTAGTCGCAAATATGGTATTTATACCATAAATTATTTATAAGAGAATCTTTGAGTAAAGAAAATCCGAGTGCCTACCCCATATCTAAAAGAAGGTATAATGTGTTAGAAACAAACGAACTAAAAACCGACGAAAGATCAGAGCCGCTAGCTGTCCAACTAATTAACGGACACCTTTCCGCCATCAATCAAACCGCTGCTAAACTGGTGAAAAAAATGGGGCCAAAGAAATGATGGAATACTTGCACTTGCTCATTAACCTAGTACATTTAAAAAACATCATTGTCGTTCATCCTCAATTATCACATACACATCGTCTTAGAGATGAATATTGCTAAGCCAACTTTCTTTGCAACGCAGCAATGTAAACATCTAAAAGAATAAAGTCGTCTATGTACACGATACCAAAGTTCTTTGGTAAGGGAACGGTTTGACAAGTCAAGTGGTTGGTATGGGGGGGTGATGGATGGGTCAGCTGTCCGAGACCTGACAAATGAACAGCTCTGAAGAAATGGGTTATGTAACGTAATGGCATAAAGCCGTGTCTGAAAATGTCTCATTTGTTAGACAAAAATCCGAAATGATTTGAACGTTAGGATATAATAGAGAATATTCATGACTATTTTTACAGCTTCAATAAAAGATAATTCATGAAATAAATAGTTGAGAAAAAAAAAATTAATAGCTAGTAAAATAACCAAGATATAAGACAACATTGATTTGTTCCTATCTCTTTCTAGCAAAACAGAATTGAATACATATTGAATTTATTATCTGTCCGACATGTTACATGACGTCACAGTGCATATATCGGGTCTGTCTCCAGTCCAGTGCCGTCTCCAGATTAAAATGCTTGCATCATCCGTATTTCTTAGCCGATTTTGGTTTTAATTTCACTTTAGGTGATCTCTTTTACGGTATTTTCATATTTTGTTGAGAAATGCGATTTAAAAAATCCATGCATATTCCTTAGGTATTGTAAAAAAAAACTCAAAAAAGTGAGAGTTTTTTGGGAGCTCAGTCAAGTGCTAGACAGAGATTTACACATGTCGTTAAATTTCTGCCCAGATGTGGACAGGTTTTTAGTTTATTCATAGCTTCTGCTTATTTACTAAATAAGTTATTTTCTTATATTCTGAGTAAAATTGATTAAAATAAAAATAAAATGATTAAAATATTGCAACGAACTTCCCAAAATCCACCAAAATAATTCCAGAATATACAAGTACCCTAAATGGAAATCAAATACATGTTGCATTATGCAGCTATGACCCAGACTGATCAATGTATTCAATCGCATGCGCAAAAACTGCAAACTACCGTCTAGATGATCTATCAAGTGGTTATTACAAAGATATTTTTAATGGTGACGAAAACTGGAACTAAATCCAACGCATACAATACGATACGATTTTTCTTAGATGGTAGCGACATTAACCTTATTTCAGTAACTTTGTAATATTGCAATGAATTCGTCGATTTTCATATCGCAGTGTGACATTGTCAGAATGTATTTGTCACCCAAAAATGGTGTTAACATTCGGTGACTTTGTTGAAGGTTGTTCAATTTATGTGCCGAATTATTCTAATGTAATCAAATCTTTGCCTAGTGGTTTGAGCGTTCTTGCCGACACAATTTTTTGTGATACAAAAGGTTTTTTGGATTTTCTATGATACTATTCTAGCATTTATTATCTTTAACAATACTCGCCCAATTGGCATACGTAAAATAAAAAATACTCAAATTGGCATTTTAGTCATAAATGGTGAAAAAAAAAATGCTTCTGCTGTGATTCGTATTTTGACTTCGGTCAAGCTGTTTTTAACTCTTATAATTTTACCACTTTTTGTTTTATGTTATTTTTTGTACCAATTAATACAGCCTGTGTTTGTTTTTATCAAGTTGACGTCATCGGCACCAATCATTAATTGCTTTAATTAGAACTAAGGGTTAAATTAAATGTCAGAATAGATAAAAATATTTTAATGACATAAGAACATAAAAAAGTACAAGAAATTCTGCTTACACGTCACTGCAATTTTCTTGGTTTTTTTACCAGCCAGCATAGTTGCTACCGGAAGCACCAAGTCCGTGAGCACCATTTCCGTAGGCACCACGACCATAGGCGCCATTTCCGTAACCACCGTAACCAGCACCATAAGAGCCGTAGGCACCTTGGCTAATGGGGTGGTTAATGCTATATTGGTAGGCGCTAGTCGCTGTACCCGCATGGCCTAGACCTGAGCCGGCAGAGCCAGCGTAGCCGAGGTTAGAGCCGTAGCCGAGACCAGCACCATAGGCAGCATTTCCGATATTAGAGCCGTAACCGCCATAGCCGAGGTTAGAACTGTAGCCTGTGTAGCCGAGGTTGGAGCCATAGCCGAGACCAGCACCGTAACCAGCATTTCCGAGGTTAGAGCCGTAGCCTCCGTAGCCGAGGTTAGAGCTGTAGCCATTGTAGCCGAGATTAGAGCCATATCCCAGGCCTGCTGTCCCGAGGCCACCGTATCCAAGGCCAACACCGTTGCCTCCGTAGCCAAGATTTGACCTGTAGCCAAGAGCCGAGCCGTGGCCAGCGAGGCCAAGACCGGAGTTCAGCCCTCCAGCACGGGCAAAGCCAAACAGGCAGGCAGCGAGCAGAGCAATCTAGAACAATAACAAAATTTTTTTTTAATTGTAATGTAAGTTGACAGATACCAGAAAGTTACACTCGTACTTAATGGGACACGTTACTTTTAGATATTTAACGGTAAAAAAGTTAAGTAAGTAATCAATATAAATGTATAATTAATAATGAATGAATAAATATCGGAAGACCATCTCACATAAATTGACCTAGTCCCAAACTGAGCTCTAGGCTTGTACTATGGTTACTAGACAACAATATAAATACTTAGATAAAGAAATAAACACTTAAATACATAGAAAATATCCAAGACTATGAAACAAATGGATATGGATTTAAATAGTGCAAATCTTTGCAATGAGGCGTAATTATTGTAGTTCCTATAATATTGCAATGTACGTTTTAGTAATAACATAGGTAGGTAATTAATATTCGTATGTTTTACCTTAGCAAACATCTTGTTGTTGTTACTTCAAATGTGATGATTTGAATGATTCCAAGTTATTTTGGCCCGGCTTATATATTCAAAAGTAAGGATATTAGACATTGTTGCCAAAGCTCTGCATCATAAACGAACCGTAACAAGATAATTTTTTGCAGCTAGGTTAGAAATAATTAGACTCTGTCGAATAATCTCATTACGTTGTCTAATTATGAACTCTTTCACGAATTGTGTAGATGATACAATCTCTGACATCAGCCTTGAAATTCTTGCTAATGAAGTCTATAGGCAGTAGTCCTCTTAAATTAACGATTTGTAAAATTAAATTGCGTTTTTGTTCATGTTTACATCATTGTAAAACATTATTAGTGGTATAAATGTGTAAGCATGCCCGGTGAGGTGTTTAGAATCATTTAGTGTTTCAACAGATAATAACGTATACACTAAATGAAATACAGGAAAGTGGCTTGTTAGGTATGTTCAGATTTTCCTAATACTTATAGCAAACTAACCTTATTCTGTCCAGATTATCGCCTACTTAAAAAAGCTGTTAAAAGAGTCCTTATTACTAAATTTACTTGTATTTAAGATCAAAATCTTAAGAATTCAAAACTAAGGTGACCAAATTTGGTTACAATATAATATAACCTGTCTGTCCAAATGACCGAATTATACCACGGCTGCAAACAACTGCAGGCGACGTCGGCGCGATATATCAACACTCGGTGATATCCATGAATGTAACATCATTTTTTTCGGCAAGTCTACTGCTTGTATAATATCACCATTCATAACACCAAGGTTTTTATTAGTGTCGCGACAGAGAGTTGAACGAGATTGTTCGTCTGGTATTTTAGTTTTTTTAGAAATAAAATATGTACTGTTAACTATGTAATACAAGGTACCTTCATATTTTATGAACAAGGTTAACATATTTTTAACAGACTACGTACGCAGTCTGAATAATATAATCGGATAGTCCAATTTTAATAATTGAAATATCATAATCATTCGTCAATAGCATGTAAGAGTCATAGTATGACTCTTACATGCTATTACTATTTAAATTATTAAAATTGGACTATCCGATTATATTATTCAGACTGCGTACGTAGTCTGTTAAAAATATGTTAACCTTGTTCAGGTTTAATTTATTATGAGTATGAGTATGAGAATGAGTATGAGTAGGAATACACATAATAACTGGAAATTATTTTTTATTTAAAGTTTACATTACAACACTAAACATTAAATAAAGCTAAAAACGCTATCTTCCAGGTAGAAGCTTTCTTATCGAAATATTAAACTTTAATAATTGAAACATATTTGGTATTATAAAGTGTTCATGGAACTTACAAGTTTGGCTTTATTTTCCATCTACATTGTTTTATTTGGTTCTTTTATCCTCATAAGTACATCTACTGGAACAAAAACCTCTTCGATATGACTTCACTAGCAGTTGCATTGTATTCAGTTGAATCATTCATGATGGCCGATGGGTGTAAATCAAAGTTTTTTGACTTTTTCGAATTTATTCTTTCCTGGTAATAAAATTAACATAGACGTCGGCTTTATTGAGTTACTTTTTCACAAGATTTGTATTCTGTATCCTTGTTAGGTATAGAATAACGTTAACGAATAAAATATTATGACTTGTAATTACTAGTTATTACATAAAATATTGTTATGTAACTTAAGATACGCAAAACATACCTAATACGTGGACGTAAAAACTTTCCTTTCGTAAAACATGGAATTACCTTGGATTGCTGAAGAACATTAATGTTTAAAATGAAATAAATTAGCTACAAAAAGGGTTTAAACGTTAAAAATTCAATCTCATTATAAATAATAATAACAAACTCATAAGATTTATAAATTAAAAGCATGTGAAGAAAAATACTTTTACTGAGCAAGAAGATCGAGGATTTAAATCATTCAACTTTTATTGCGAATCATAACATTATTTATTTACAGATTAACTAATATTATTTGTAAAGTGCATAAGTTTGACTTTTTTTCATTTTCGTAAAAACAATATTTGCAACAGTGCCTCGCCACACACATTGACGTTGAAATGAGTAAGTACATAAAATTAAGTAGCGGGGCGCGACTTTGAAGATTAAAAACACTTCAATAACATAATAATTTGTGAACTATAATAATTGCGATAGCCATTGGAAGAATGTAATAGGGAAAGACAAAAGCGTGTATTATGCTTGACATTGACACTAAACAGTGCAGTGTCTGTGGCATTTGTCAAACGTCTATGAATTTTTCATCGAGTTTTTTATACATCGACGATTTTAAATCCTCGTTTGTGCATTAGGCAGCATTTTATCCATTTTGTTTCGTTTGACACCTATATTTTGCATTACATTAGATAAGTATTACAGTATTCTAACGTTAAGGCCGCGTTCACACCAAACGTATTGTCAGTCGCCTACTGTACACAGTATAGCAGCAGTGAGCAGCGTTATGTCAGTTTGGTGTGAACGAAAGTTGAATATCAAAGGAAAAGTAGTAAACTGCGTAACTGCGGCAGCTGACACTACGTTTGGTATGAACGCGGCCTAACTTGAGATTTTTTTTAATTTTAACAGAAACGTCTGTACGTAATTCAAATTATATTGAAGCGAAAAAATTTCGTCGGTCTTAGGCAGGATTCGAACCTACATCTCCTCAGGCAATCCAATGTAGGCGCATTACCAATTATGCCACCAAGACTTAAGACTTACTTATTTTTTTATTCATATCTGTCTCGGTATTACGGTAACCTTTATCACGGTGGATAGATGTGAATGAGTGGTGTAGTTTATACTAATGTAAAACCAACAAAACATTAATTTTATTTCTTTTAAGTCTGCCATTTTTGTTCATATTGTTAATATTAGTATTGTTACGTAACTTTATTTTCATTGGCATAGCATAACCTCCCATAGACTATAGTTTTTGTTGTTTATTTTTTTTCCTTAATGTTGCCAGTTAACTGATTGCGATTTTTATGTTCGTTCGAGATATTATCGAACGAATGATAGTTTTTTGTCTATGTTGTTCTTTTTTCTTTTTCTCCCAATGATGTTTTGTGTTAAGTGTGTCACTTTCCGTCTCTTCACCAAGCGGTTCCAACGGAAGACCATTGCTGGCTTTACGGCTAGCGAATGCTGAGTTGGGACCGTTTCGCAACATTTTTTTCATTTCTCTGGCTTGTTCGTTTTGTATCTACCTAATGTAATCTTGTATTGTTGTGAATAAATGTTTCTTTATCTTTATCTTTAATGAAGCATCCGTCACTATCGCACTCGCAGACTAGTCAGAAGTTTTATCCACTTTTATCCACATCAATTAACACGACGGTAATAGGCCTGGTTGTAAAACTAGTTGTGTATTGATAGCACAGATTTTTTATTAAAAGTGTACTAAGTGTACAAACAACTTGATGAGCCTTTCATGACGACATACCATAAGCTTGTGTATGCTGTAATTCCGTGTGTTCTTGGAATAAAATTTTGTTTGCTTTAGTATTTTATATCGGCAAACGTTCAAAATGTTTAATCAAACCGAAAATTAGCTAGGAAATAAAGAAAAAAATCTTTCCATTGAGTTTGGCAACAGTAATAAAATTCACAGCGTTCAATTTCCATAATCGTCCAACGCATTAAAACTTAAACGATCATCCGAAATAGCGCGTTGACAATTATAATTTTATAGTCGCCATAAATTATGACTAAAATCGACTATAATTTACCTCGGCCGTACACTTATGGGCAATTAAATATTCTATAGGAGGAGTTGCAAAATTGTCATTTGATCGCTTCGATTTTCAAAAGATTATGTTGTATTTATAATTTATGGGAATTATGCGTGTTTTAGCCTGTGTAGTTCAAGTTTTATGTAACTGATCGTTAATATCTCCTTAAAAATACAGCTATCTTTATATTTTGGGAGATACAGATTTATTCTAAATCAAATTTGGTTATTTTGTGTTAATTTTAGTCAGTTTTACTAAAATGTTTTTTACTAAGTGACATACACGCGTAATTTTAACATCTTGACAACCTTATTACAATTTGATGACTTGGTTTTGGGCAACTAGGATAACACGAAATAAAGTTTTACTTTTTTTGGTGTGATGTACTTAATAAAAAAACATGTACATTGAATGGCGCTAATAAAATTAGTAATTTTCTTTATCTTGGTCTAAAAAAGTATCAAATGCCCTGTAAGTGTCATAAATTTAAAATTAAGTGTACAGGCACTTTAGCAATCGAAAATTAATAGTGTTGTACACGCCACAACATTTTATCGATTGTTTACCGATTATTCATCGAGTATGCAAATATTTTAATAGTATTTTAATGGTCGGACCGGTCGGCTCCAATATTTTAATGAGTCGCCTGAGGTGTGACGGACAGACGGATAGAGCTATTAAGCTTTTTTATTACTAAAGGTTTATTTTGTGTGTTTAATTTGTTACTGAATTCTACCGCGGCACTTATTTATTAAGTTTATATTCATGAATAAGAATAAGGATTGTTGGCTGCATTTATCTTGTGGTTATATTTATTTATTTTGCTTTATGTGATTACTTAACGACTTTAACTTTTTATTTTGTTGGCTTAGCTCGAGCAATAATGATTAACTCATGAAGTAAAATTTTTACTAAGTTCAACAAACGCACTATAAATTTGAATCCGATTATTTATTGAATGTATTTCACGAATTACCGACAACCGTCATAGTATAATAGATTTAATTTGTTATATTTCAGATCTCAGCGTTTCGAGAAGACGTTAACAGTCGGACATATTTTTTTAGAAAATATTATAAATTATGGTAGCTCTGAAACACGATGCTAATTGTTTACCGAAGCGAAAAAGAAAGCTGTATTCTGTTTCAAATGTGATATTTAGCCATAATATTAATCGACATTACGAGTATCTTTGTAACTTCACTAAATTATAAATTTATCTTTATGACCCCGCGGTTAAACTGTTTGTAAAATCATTCAACTTTTATTGCGAATCATAACATTATTTATTTACAGATTAACTAATATTATTTGTAAAGTGCATAAGTTTGACTTTTTTTCATTTTCGTAAAAACAATATTTGCAACAGTGCCTCGCCACACACATTGACGTTGAAATGAGTAAGTACATAAAATTAAGTAGCGGGGCGCGACTTTGAAGATTAAAAACACTTCAATAACATAATAATTTGTGAACTATAATAATTGCGATAGCCATTGGAAGAATGTAATAGGGAAAGACAAAAGCGTGTATTATGCTTGACATTGACACTAAACAGTGCAGTGTCTGTGGCATTTGTCAAACGTCTATGAATTTTTCATCGAGTTTTTTATACATCGACGATTTTAAATCCTCGTTTGTGCATTAGGCAGCATTTTATCCATTTTGTTTCGTTTGACACCTATATTTTGCATTACATTAGATAAGTATTACAGTATTCTAACGTTAAGGCCGCGTTCACACCAAACGTATTGTCAGTCGCCTACTGTACACAGTATAGCAGCAGTGAGCAGCGTTATGTCAGTTTGGTGTGAACGAAAGTTGAATATCAAAGGAAAAGTAGTAAACTGCGTAACTGCGGCAGCTGACACTACGTTTGGTATGAACGCGGCCTAACTTGAGATTTTTTTTAATTTTAACAGAAACGTCTGTACGTAATTCAAATTATATTGAAGCGAAAAAATTTCGTCGGTCTTAGGCAGGATTCGAACCTACATCTCCTCAGGCAATCCAATGTAGGCGCATTACCAATTATGCCACCAAGACTTAAGACTTACTTATTTTTTTATTCATATCTGTCTCGGTATTACGGTAACCTTTATCACGGTGGATAGATGTGAATGAGTGGTGTAGTTTATACTAATGTAAAACCAACAAAACATTAATTTTATTTCTTTTAAGTCTGCCATTTTTGTTCATATTGTTAATATTAGTATTGTTACGTAACTTTATTTTCATTGGCATAGCATAACCTCCCATAGACTATAGTTTTTGTTGTTTATTTTTTTTCCTTAATGTTGCCAGTTAACTGATTGCGATTTTTATGTTCGTTCGAGATATTATCGAACGAATGATAGTTTTTTGTCTATGTTGTTCTTTTTTCTTTTTCTCCCAATGATGTTTTGTGTTAAGTGTGTCACTTTCCGTCTCTTCACCAAGCGGTTCCAACGGAAGACCATTGCTGGCTTTACGGCTAGCGAATGCTGAGTTGGGACCGTTTCGCAACATTTTTTTCATTTCTCTGGCTTGTTCGTTTTGTATCTACCTAATGTAATCTTGTATTGTTGTGAATAAATGTTTCTTTATCTTTATCTTTAATGAAGCATCCGTCACTATCGCACTCGCAGACTAGTCAGAAGTTTTATCCACTTTTATCCACATCAATTAACACGACGGTAATAGGCCTGGTTGTAAAACTAGTTGTGTATTGATAGCACAGATTTTTTATTAAAAGTGTACTAAGTGTACAAACAACTTGATGAGCCTTTCATGACGACATACCATAAGCTTGTGTATGCTGTAATTCCGTGTGTTCTTGGAATAAAATTTTGTTTGCTTTAGTATTTTATATCGGCAAACGTTCAAAATGTTTAATCAAACCGAAAATTAGCTAGGAAATAAAGAAAAAAATCTTTCCATTGAGTTTGGCAACAGTAATAAAATTCACAGCGTTCAATTTCCATAATCGTCCAACGCATTAAAACTTAAACGATCATCCGAAATAGCGCGTTGACAATTATAATTTTATAGTCGCCATAAATTATGACTAAAATCGACTATAATTTACCTCGGCCGTACACTTATGGGCAATTAAATATTCTATAGGAGGAGTTGCAAAATTGTCATTTGATCGCTTCGATTTTCAAAAGATTATGTTGTATTTATAATTTATGGGAATTATGCGTGTTTTAGCCTGTGTAGTTCAAGTTTTATGTAACTGATCGTTAATATCTCCTTAAAAATACAGCTATCTTTATATTTTGGGAGATACAGATTTATTCTAAATCAAATTTGGTTATTTTGTGTTAATTTTAGTCAGTTTTACTAAAATGTTTTTTACTAAGTGACATACACGCGTAATTTTAACATCTTGACAACCTTATTACAATTTGATGACTTGGTTTTGGGCAACTAGGATAACACGAAATAAAGTTTTACTTTTTTTGGTGTGATGTACTTAATAAAAAAACATGTACATTGAATGGCGCTAATAAAATTAGTAATTTTCTTTATCTTGGTCTAAAAAAGTATCAAATGCCCTGTAAGTGTCATAAATTTAAAATTAAGTGTACAGGCACTTTAGCAATCGAAAATTAATAGTGTTGTACACGCCACAACATTTTATCGATTGTTTACCGATTATTCATCGAGTATGCAAATATTTTAATAGTATTTTAATGGTCGGACCGGTCGGCTCCAATATTTTAATGAGTCGCCTGAGGTGTGACGGACAGACGGATAGAGCTATTAAGCTTTTTTATTACTAAAGGTTTATTTTGTGTGTTTAATTTGTTACTGAATTCTACCGCGGCACTTATTTATTAAGTTTATATTCATGAATAAGAATAAGGATTGTTGGCTGCATTTATCTTGTGGTTATATTTATTTATTTTGCTTTATGTGATTACTTAACGACTTTAACTTTTTATTTTGTTGGCTTAGCTCGAGCAATAATGATTAACTCATGAAGTAAAATTTTTACTAAGTTCAACAAACGCACTATAAATTTGAATCCGATTATTTATTGAATGTATTTCACGAATTACCGACAACCGTCATAGTATAATAGATTTAATTTGTTATATTTCAGATCTCAGCGTTTCGAGAAGACGTTAACAGTCGGACATATTTTTTTAGAAAATATTATAAATTATGGTAGCTCTGAAACACGATGCTAATTGTTTACCGAAGCGAAAAAGAAAGCTGTATTCTGTTTCAAATGTGATATTTAGCCATAATATTAATCGACATTACGAGTATCTTTGTAACTTCACTAAATTATAAATTTATCTTTATGACCCCGCGGTTAAACTGTTTGTAAAACAGCTATCTCTGCTACTAATTTCTGTTTAATTTATGAAAATGTAAGCGAAAGGTATTCGTAAAACCATAAACGGGATATTTTTATTTAAAACTTGGCTAATTAGAATGTTAACGAAGCTTAAATGGCACTGTTTGTTTAAAGATTAGGCAAAGTTAGAACATTCAAACATATTTTAATATGAATGTGGCAAAGTAGGATGTTTATGATAAAATTAATAATGTATTTTTTAAGCCGATTTCAATGTAGTTCAAAGTGATTTGTTACGATTTGATAAATATGGATTCGTAGTTATCATTAACTTGGATTATGTTAACGAAATAATTATAATGTTCGGCTAATGTTTTAGTAAAAATAATTTAAAATCATAATTTTACTAAGCTACGTAAATATGATTTTTCTAATTCCACTCCTATACAGGAACACAAAAATACGAACACTGTTATTGTGCGTTTTTGTTTCTTTGTTTTCTTACCAAATTAAACTGAGACAGTATTGTGCTCATAAATATTCTACGACTAAACATTGCTCGTTGCTTAATACGATTATTAACTTAACCTTTCCTACCTAATCCTCGTCACCACCAAACCACATCGCCTCAGGTATCCATTTTTAATAAAGCCCCAATCACTCGGCCGCCGGATGCACCGCCATCACCGCGTTCCGCCGGAAATGGAGCTCGTGTTCGCAGCGCCCTCTACCAGCTTCCGCACCGGAAGTGCGCGGCGCCCGCGGTGTTTGATTGCGATTTGCTTTTTCGGGTTCCGTGCCCTGAAGGCATAGATGGAACCCTATCTACAAGCGCACGGGTTCGTTAATGCGGTGGAGGTAAACTTTGATGAAACAGAGTTTATTGTTAAGGTTCCGTACCACAAAGGGCAATTCCATGGCAGAGAGTAACGCAAGTTACCATTTTCTAGCCTTCGGCTTGTTTTTTTGGTGATATTTCTAAATGGAAGAATTCTTTTATCTCTATATACGTGTTTAAATTAATATCTAGAAAAATATTAGCTTTAAAAGTTTAAAAAAACACGCATTGAAATGGTAACTTTCGTTACATTATCGTGGAATTACCCCAAACTAAAAATCTCATTTAAGATGAATTTATTTTCCGTCTGTCCGTCTGCCAGTTTAAACATTACCTCTGTCTGGTATATTTGAATATCATCATCATCATCATCATCATCATCATCATCATCATCATCATCATCATCATCATCATCATCATCATCATCATCATCATCATCATCATCATCATCATCATCATCATCATCATCATCATCAGCCTATATTAGTCCATTGCTGGACATAGGCCTCCCCTAATGAGCGCCATAGCGCCCTGTCTTCAGCTTGCTAAGTTATCGACATAGCTCAAAGAATCAGCAAGCTAAAGTAGCAGTGGGCCGGCCATATCTGGCGAAGAACCGACAAACGCTGAGGTAAACGTGTTCTAGAGTGGAGACCGCATCTCGGCAAACGTAGTGTAGGACGCCCTCAGGCCAGGTGGGATGACGATCTGCGAAAGACTGCAGGCAGATGCTGGATATTTGATTATATCAGGCTAAAATTTGGAAAGTTATAGGTACTGTTCACAAAGTCTTTAAATTAATATGGCAGCGACAAATAATGCGACAAATACATTAAAAATGAACTTTTACTCAACTAGGCAAAAGAACATTAAAAAACCCAATCAAGTTCGCATTTCTGGGGGGTTATTATGACATAGCTATGCAGTTCATTTTACGGTGAGCGTAAAGGACAGAGCTATAGCAGTTATATAGCTCTGTCCTTTTCTCTCAGCGTAAACTGAACTGCATAGCTATCTCATAATAACCCCCCTGTACCTTGATGATTATACATCCCTTCGCTCTCTTCCCCGCAAGCAACGTTTTCTAATAAAGGGGGCTGTAAGAATCAAATCGTTTCATTTTTGTTTCAGCGGTTTTTGGTGTCACTTTGTCAGGCTTGATGAGCTTTTGGCGATGTTATTTGTAACTGGAATTGGTTAATGCTACTGAATTTATTAAGAAAATAAAACAAGTATTTTAGGGGTTAAATTGCAGATAAGTACCTATATAATTTAAAAATTAACTTAAAAAGTTCATAAAACAACGGATTTCTGTTTAATTTGTGTACCTAACAAAGTATTATTGACATGGAAACGTTACTGAAAGGTTTTACCATCATTAGCTACAAAAACGTTTCACAAACTGATTCATTTCACTAACATCATTTTGCAAAACGATTTTTTTCAAAAACTGTAAATATTTCAGGATTATTATAAAACTAACCTAACCTCATAGGGTTCTACAAGATGGTCCTGAAATAAATATTGAAATATTAACAAATGCGGAAAAAAAACGTTTTGCAAAATCATGTTTGTGAAATTAATCAGTTTGTCAAATAACAAAGTGATTGGATACATTACTAAAAACATTATGCACAAAATACTTAAAAAGGCTTTAAAATAGCACGTTACTTTTTCTTTGGCATCAAAAAACTAAATGATCGCCGTACTTTGTCGCTTTTACCTCAGGTTTGGACTGCTACACGAATTTGTCCAACGAGTCAAAGTGACAAGGTAAAAAAGTCATCTACTTACGACTATCCCGCAATATTAACCCGACTCTCACCGCCGTGGCCAGGGCGCGCCGCTAATTTGTCTCCGGTCTCGACGAGCGTCGCTTTATCAGGCGCAGTCATCGTGTGAAAACAGTTTTTCTTCGCGATAAGGGTGACCATTCTATTTAGTATCAGAGTATTTTTTCTTATTTTGTGAAATATTGGGCACGGTAAAACTACGTATTTTTTTTTACCAGTAGTACACATTTAGTATCTGAACGATATTCTGTTAAACTTAAACTATTGGCACATCCATGAAACATAGGAATACACTTATAAAAAAATATTATATGTAAGTATATTTTAGTACTTAAAATATCGTTTTGTATTCAAAAATCTGTCACAAACGGCAAGAAAAAACCTAAAACGAGGCTAGGTCAACTAAATTGACACTAATTATATCAGTATGTTTGCTTGATGACTACTTGAGTAGGTTGAACCGATCTTCTTGAAATTCTTCGAAAAAAACCATGCTGCAGTTCGATCATGAGCAGGATCAGTCAAGGGGTTATGGAGTTAAAGGATCGTGAGGCATTTGTATAATGCGGACTATTTAGCATACGGTATAATCCCTCCAGTAAACATAACACTCCTTTTTTAGTCAATCTTGTTAAAAATATATAAAAGAGATATCAGTAACTTTGTCACCCTATCCTGAAGCCCTCACTCCACTTCAAGCGAGTGACAAATGCGATCGCCGCGCTCGCTCGCCGCGATCCCTCAGCGCGTGATGTCACGGATTTATCATGGCCGTGCAAAATGGCCGCCGAATTAAAAATGGCAATCGTTTAATTATTTTGTGTTAAGTTTAATTTGACACTGGCTTTTTATTTGCGCTTATTTGGCATGTTGTCCGTAGGTTTGTGTCGTCACATCTCAAATACTGGCAAAATTTTATAAAGAGGGTAATCAAAAGGGAACATTTGGAAATATACAAGAAAAAAGTTTACTTAGTTTGCAGTTACTGCCTTCAGCCCAAGTATTATGTCAATGAGATCAACTACTACTTTCAACCTGTTTACAACTTTATAACAGTTTTACAATCATTTTAAGCTCATAATCAAGATTATAATGAAAAAATAGGTATTAAATTAATCTTTCGGTCGCGTGTAAAAGTGTAAATTTAAGTTTCGTTAGAATTTTTAAATCTCTCAGTCTGATAAGTCACAGAATAATTTAACATTTAAAAGTACAAAAGTGTCTTTGTGGTTTTGTTCGTTTATAAGTAGAAACGAAGTAATGGATCAATATGTTTTTTTAGCAAAAATATCAGGAGTTTCAGATATATTTTATCACAACAAATTAAAAATGATCCGCTTTAAATAACCATAAATGATTTTTACTCGGGCGTTAACGATGAAATCAGTCTAGGACAGTGGCACCCAGGGGGCCTAAAAAACATCCGTCACTTTCGGTAACCTATCGATGTTTCGAAAAACTTTGTCCGCAGTTTCGTTAGTCCGAATTTTCATTTGACCGAAAGTCGTTTTTCGGACTAACAGAATTTCAAAATGTTTAAAGAGATATACCTTCGTTAGGTTAGTTTTATATAGGAAAGTGAAACGGTTTCAGAGAAAAAGGATTTTCGGTAAATGTAAATTCGTTTAGTAATTTTTTCGAACTTGAGCGGTAACCGTCACTTTGCGAGAGTGACGAATGCTTCACCCATATTTTGTCACGCGATAAACGCAACCATAATTACGTAAAATGCGCTCTGAATTTCCAGTTAGCTTATTATTGATACTAATTATAAAATAATTTGTTGCAATAACAGAAGCCACCTTAAACCACAGTAGGACAATAGCCGAAAACTGCGGAAACTATAAAAGGAGTTACAGGGTGGTCGTAAACGCGTATTTTATTTGAAACGGTCAATAGTGGCTCCCTGGGGGCCAGTTACGATTGGTCCAAATCTGCTGCTTGCCGCTTTTTGACAATAAAATTGAGGATATATTGGGTAGGTTTAAAATGGTTGATTGGTTGCGATCGGCTTAGTTTTGATAGAAATAAGTTTCTTTCGAAATCTTAACTTTTATGACACGTGTTTTCAACGATATTCGACTTGGGCTTTTTACCCTTCAATAATCTAACACACATTCTGCTGTCATTACGGTTCTTAAAATTCAACTGTCTAACCAATTGGTCACTGGTATCACTAAGATATAACCCTTGTTATGTTGAAGAGCAATACCACTGACTTGAGGTCCGTTGCCTGAAGCCTCCATATCTTTATCTAGTAGTTATTTTACGGGATTTCAATCAGAAATGGAGCACAAGATTGTTTTATTTTTCTCCATATGTATTCAATGCCTACTTTTGGCTGATGGCTAGCCTACAATTATTTCCTTTGACCAGTATTGAAACAGTCTTTTTGATTATTTATCGCGTAAAACATTTAACTTTCTATCCAAGAGTTCTCTATAAAATTCATCACCAGTTCTAAAGACTAAATAAAAAGGCGGCAGAACACCTTAAGCGTTATTTGTACCGTGTTTTTTATGGCTCCCACAATAGCTTTATATTATCGCGCCGATATAAAGTGCCCAAGTTTAATCGATTTTGAAGCCGTCTCAGTTTTGTGACCCCCTCGGCACGTATTACTGAGGATGATGTAAGTAGTTTTCTGTTTTAACGTTGTTTTTATTAGTAAAGGCCTTTTTTACGGACTTGTATGAAAGTTTACTCTCGTCCGTAATGTAAACGAAACCAATGCATACAGTCTCTAATGAGAATACAATATATTTTTAACTAAGAATGATAGTAAAGATATATCGAGGTAGATATCTTTAGAGAATGCTGCAGGAGTAGACCTAGTTGCTTCGACATGATAATGATGATAAATGAAAAACGTATTCTGGCTGAACAACCACACAAAAAAAACCGTGCCAACGACATCTTTCTGCATAACATCATTCAAAGGAGCATGCAGGAGCACAACCATGTTCAAACAAGAAAGCGTTTCGTGCATTTAGCGCGCTGGTACTAAAACACGCGGGCAAACATTGGAGGCGGCTGTTAATTTATTGTATGCACAGTTTGCTGTACGTTTTACGCGGTTACCGAGAAATTTAGAGGGTTTTTTGAGGTGTTTGCAGTAATTTAAGCGTTGTTTTGGGATTGAGTGGCCTATTTACCTAAGGCTATCGTATTTGCGAAGATGATAAAAATATTTTGTCTGTGTTCAATATTTAACGACTCGGTCCAATGTTAAAATATCCTTACAAAAGTTGTCATTTAGGTTTTAACATTTTTTTCCTCTCTAGTTACGTGGAGTTCCTCTAAACGTAAGTATAGAAGTTTTCTATATTTGTCCACAGGATTGTAGTCTAAGTATTACAGCTTGAAAAAAAACTACATCTTGCTTTTAAAAGTTAATTTTGGGTCTGGCTAAGATGATAAGTCTAGAAAGGAAGTGACTACCGAGATCTTCGATCAACAATTACTACTAGATTCAAGGTCCGATACAAAATCAAAGCGAAAAAGTGGCCGTGTTGTTTATACTTATAGCTATATCTGTGGAACCTTCTAAATTAACTTGAACTATACCTTAAGTCTAAGCAACAAAGATTCAAATAATAATAATTGTTTAAAATACTTACCACGTTTCATCACAAGACGAGCATGCGTTCGATAAACAAAAGAACTTTCATCGTTTCAAAAACATGTCATTCTATTTTAGGAACAGGGTAATAATGGAGTCGCAATTATATAAGACAGACATTTTTATTATTTGATAGAGATATAAGTACCACAAACAAATTTACGTATACATTTTTTTAAAATATCCTGTTCTAGGACTGTCATATAAGGGTATTAGGCCCGATACTAAAGCAGCAGGAGAACTGCAACAAGTGGAATCAGCCTGACTCATGTCACATTTTGCTATGGAACTTCTATATTTGTTATAGATGCAACCTGCAAAGATGTAAATACTATCTTTAATAAAATAATAATGACCATACATCATAATCAGAGCTTGTTATTATAGAAGTATTTTGTACTTAATTTACAAAATATGAGTACCTGTACATTTCATATTGCCTGAGACCTTAGCACACTCGCCTTTATCGCCGACATAAAGCCTAGTGTGCTAAGGCCTCTGGTCTTGGTCACGATTTACAAAAAGACAACATAGGTAAACGTTTTACCAGATTTGACGTCGTCGATTCTGTTAATACCGTTGCTTGCACTTTCTTTTTTTGACGTGAATCTGCAATTAACGGCAATATTATAAATATTATACGGCTTAATAAAATAGCTGGACTGAAGTGGTAACTCCTCTGCTTCATCTCACTACACTTAATCTTATATTATTTTAAACGTGTTATGTAACTGTACCTGCAATTTGGGAATCGCTGTTTGGCTATTTCCAGTTTGTCAAATTTGTCAAAATGAATCGAACATTATAATCGAATTTTTTAAAGGCTTATTAAGATCTTCTTCTCTTTCTTTCGCGAAAATAGATATCCATGCCACACAGCAAAAAGGATCACTAGAAAATCTACAAAAAATAAAAAATATTTTTTTATTCTAAAATGAGAACTACTCCATGAATTTCTTGTTCCAGAACCACCGATTATTGGCAAGATGGTTGACCAAACAATAAATTATTGATTTTTAAATGTAAACTGCTAATTTTTACATACTTTAAATGAAATACTGACTTGTACTTACCTAAAGAAAGATATTCCTTCCGAAACCTTAGTGTTACGGTGGTGCTTCCGCAATTTTTAAACGCACATTGTGGCATTTTATCACGTCTTCACGTTGGCTGTGGTTGACGCGTACTGTCAGAAATATGAGCACAAACTTATTTTGTGCTCGTATTTCTCTGGCCATTTTCAGAGCTGTAACGTTGAATCTAGTAGATTGTTGATCGAAGACCGAGATGACGACTAATAGATGAGACATATTGCGCCGACCCCACATAAGTTGGGATAATAGCAGAAGAATGATGACGATGTGGTTCTGGCTTTAGTTTGCCTAAATTGAAGATGATATTGAACTTATAAAATTTGTTTTTGTTAAAAAAGATCAATTTTTCTGCTTTTATTCATCATACTTTTGTATCTAGCATGATCTACATCACCATATTTGAACCCAAACAACATTGTCATTCCAACGAATTGCAAAAGCAAACAGTCCTCTTTAAAATAAATATGTGACTCCTTTTACTCTTACCGCCGTTTAGCCGTTGCCCGCTAAAATCGCCGGCACCCATGCTCACGCGTATTCTTCGAAGGACCAACTGTCAATATTCCTAATTTGAAAATTCGAACGAATTCCGTTGAGCAAACTGGCCAGGATCAAAACGTCACGAAACTATGAAGGCGTCATTGTGTGCTGGTTTGTAAGTGCCTGCTAATATCCAAGAAACGAAAGAAGCCGACTTGTTGGTTGAGAGGTGACTGTGAAGTTATTTCATGGGCTATCTATAGCAAACAAACACGGCTCCTATTGAAATGTCTGATATATAGTGTTATATCGCAACGCTTATATTATTATCTAGTAATGGATTTAAAAATATAGAAGGCTGGATTAAAACGAGACATAACTTGCTTCAAAGTAATTTAATTAATTATGTTCTAGTACACATAGTAAAGGCCTTGATTAGACAAGTACGAAGTTATCCTCCTGAGACCCTCGGTATCACCTATGATTGTTACCTGAAAATTCTAATTTCAATTTTAATTAATGGCTTACACTCCCTGTTAAGGTATATTTCGCCAATGTCGAGTTAATTATAGACACCACAGGCGAAGTCAATTGTCCCGTTAAGTATTTTCTCTTGTTGTAAACAGAAGTACCTACATGGGGTTAGCTCCATACTACTTTTCTACTAATAGTATAAATGCGAAAGTGTGTGTGTTTGTTTGTTACTCCTACACACTGCAACGGCTGGAAGGATGAAATTTGTAGTGAAGATAGCTTGGATTAACATGTAGTAAGATCTCATAGGGCCGAAATATATCCGTATGAACCACATCAAATAAGATACTAACATATACATACATACATAACGCCTGTTTTCCAGAGGGGTAGGCAGAGATCACTTTGTTACACCTGCTACGATCTTGACAAATCTCTTTCGCTTCTTCCACATATAAGCTGCTTTAATTCCGGAAAATTTAAAAGTTTCCGTGGGGTAGATAATCGAAATCTACGCGGACGAATTCGCGGGCAGAAACTAGTGTTGGATAATTTCTGGTGACTACCTAGTTACCTATTTGTCTATATCACAAACACATTCTAATGCCCGGTTCCTATATTCAAGAATGGAATGGTGTTCCTCACATCTCGTTAAAATTTGACACATTTTGTACGTAGCAAATGTCAAATTTTAACGAGACGTAAGAAAAAGATTCGTTTCTTGAATATATACTCGTACTTACTTCAATTTATTTAGAATTAGAAACCACAATAACATTATATTGCGTCTGGTCAACTGTTTATTTGTGTACCAAGCAAATAGTACATTACCATAGTCTGGGAGCCGCAAAATAAAATTGTTTTAATGTCACTTTATTTGCGTGTCGTCAATTGTTACTCTAGTCTTGTACTATTACTTATTCTGTGCTCTAGTACAAATTACAAAGAGATTACAGTTCACTAGCCGCAATATAATGTTGTTCTGGTTTCTAATTCTAAATAAACTGAAGTATTGGAACCGGGTATAAGTGCCCATGTTTATCATCCATCCGAAACCTTAGTCAATCAAATATCACGTTGTAGTTACTACTTGATCATAATTAGGCATTCGCAAATTTTCTGTTTATTCAGTATGTATGCAAAAGGTTGCCAAGAATAATACTTTTACCCCTGCGCTGGGAAACGCCAATAAACTTTTATTTTCCGTAATTAAAATATTTTAAAAGTTTGAAGAAACTTTCTTATCCTGACTCTATTTTGTCTTGCATAGTCATCACCTCAACTCTCTTTGAAACAGTAGTACGATTTACTTAGCGTGATTATTTTTACAATAGGGGAGTTAATGATCATCTTCCAGGGGCCCTAGCCAAGATGCATCTTAGCCAAGGTATTCCATTTTATAAGACTAGCTCAATTGCACTATGATTTTGCATTGCCATCGTGTATGCTGGTCACCTCTATGTTGGTTAATGTTAACTTGTAAGATTTGATTAACCAAAGAAAGACAGGTAAAAGTACATACCTACATAACCTTAATTATTATTATGTAGATATTTATTTAATTTTCTGTACATTAGGTTTTTTATAATAAATATTCAAGTATAAAAGTAAAATAACAATACTAATACAAAAAATATACATTATACAAAACCTAACCAACAAGTGCCGCCGGCAGCGGGGCAGGGCTCAAGCTACCGGTGGTTAGGGCTGCAGAGAGAGGAACCTCCTCACAATGCGTGCCGTGTCGAGGAGTACTGCCTTCTGTATCTGACCCTTGATCCAGCCATCTAGCGAGAGTCTCTTGAGGTGTTGTTGGTCTTCGCTGTAAGACCTTTTGCCGAAAACACTATCGGGACAATATGATCGTCGAGTCAACATCCCACATGGCGGTCACTTCGTGAGCCAAGTCAAGGTACTTGCTGAGCTTGTTCATATTATTATTATTATTATTGTTATATTATTATTATTATTAAATAGCCTAATATAATGTCCTACTGCCTGGGCAAAGGCCTCCTCACTTTATTTCCACATCTCTCTCTCTGTGGCAATCTTCGGCCAAACTTTCAGAAAAGCGTCCAGAGGCCCGTTTAACGAAGCTAAAAGTTACAAATTACAAGCGGAACTCTCTTTCTAGAAAAAGGAGTTAGAAAGAGACTTCCGCTTGAAATGTGTAACTTGTAGCTTCGTGAAACGGGCCTCTGGTCATATACCTTAAAGGTTGTAAGAATGCACCATGACCGCGGACAAATGAATAACATTATGTTGGTTACGTTTAGCGTAAAACCGACTAATTACCACATTTGACGGCCTGTGTGTCTATCTCTTAACATCTCAGTAGGTGGTGTGAAGTAAGGAATGAATTAAAGAAATCAAAGTTAGAACGACTGGATGCTGCGTAATATTTGATTTAACTTTAGCATCACCACTGACAAGCGTGTTAGCGAATCTATGATAAAACCTGCTAACTAATAACGGCTTATGAAATTCGTGCCAATATTGGTATTTTTGTAAACGTTTAGAATATCTGCGTCGTGTTTGGGGACGTGAAATCAAAACTTGCAAATTGACTTGTTCTAAATCTTTAGAAACGACTAAAAAGGTGCTATGTTCCGACCAGCCAGATTAACTTGACCCTAGTCAGAATATTTTCTTAAACAACTCGCTTCAAAGGTCGTCACCGTATTCTTAACCGGCAAGTTTTAGTAGTAACTATAGACGACGATTTGACGACGCAGTTAGCCTAGTTTGTAGTGATGCAGTACCGGGTTTGATTTCCGGTATGGGCTAATATATTTTGTGAGATAAGTGCGAGTATTTAATCTTGAGTCTTGGATGTTCTTGTAGGTTTATCGTTGCTTAGTACCCTCAGTACAAGTCTAGAGCTTACATAGTTTGGGACTAGATCTATTTGTGTAAGATTGTGTCGTAATATTCACAACTTATTTTTTATTAGAGATATTCACTTGACTACTCTACTAAAACGTTGATAATATGATAACGATATAACAGTGAAAAGGGTTAATATAAATTGTAATACAGCCTCTGATAAACTAAAAAAAAGACACAGTTTGAATAAAAAAGGTATTGCTAAACTAGTTATTAAATAAGTATTACAACTTTATTTAAACCCATTGAATTTAGTACAAAATGATCAACAACAGAAGAAGAATTATAGTAAAAAATTAAAATCCCACTACAAACATGAAATATTATATTTAAACTGCCCATACAGTTAAGGCCCACCCTGTACACCTATAACATATCATACAATTAAAAGTTAAAACTAAACTTATTTAAATTAAAATAAAAACTAAGCTACTCAAATATTAAAGACGTAAATAATAATCACCACTATAAAAAGAACACCCCCTCTAGCAGGTCCGCTCGCGGCACGGTCCCTATGACACTGGCTGCGTTACCTCTCTGGATAGCTAGCCCAATCCTTTGGGAGAGGTAAGCACAAGCTCTAGGATCTCTGGAGGTGTCTATGAGCCGGGATGACAGGGCTTTAATAAAGCTTTTCATATCAGCTGACCAAGGTCCCATGGTCTCCACTGCAAGCGCCACAAATTCATAATTATTTAATACATTAATGTTTTTGTTAAATCATAACTAAAGAATTTCATCAACACTACGTTACCCAATCAATTGATACTAATCATTCACTCGTGCCTCCGTGTTTGCCGACTGCTTTGGCTGTCTGTTTGTCTGCCACTAACTTCAATTTGGTTGCATTAGCACATTCACGCCGTGTTTGCTTAAACACGCTAATAACACGATAATAAGCTTTTGAAATTTGAATTTCACTTCAGACCACACTTGCGTAAAACATGACTTTGTAATCTGTAGGCATAGATAAATGAAGCCTAAAATTCGAGTCTTCGGATTCCTCATTATTTTTACTCTGTTTTAAATTTAGGGCCAAGGGCCTATGTAACATTGCTTCCGCCACCTACTGAAATTTTGTCAGGAGGCGTAATATTGCTGCTTTTATTGCGTGACAAAATGTGGATAAAACATCCGTCACTTTCTGACACGTATATAACTACGAGAGTGACGGATGCTTTATCCACATCTTATCACGCGATAAACGCCACCGCACTAGGCGATAAAACCTTTGACAGGTTTCCGTATTGTCAACGTTTTGATAGCTTTTATTGACTTGACAGTAATGGCGGCCGACAAAAAACAATACCATAACCAGAGGGCTTATTGTCTAACGCACTCGCAATCACGATCGTTTTCATTTTGAAAATCGAATACTTGTCTGCATACAAAATGAAAACAATTGCTCCACTTTGAAGCCGGTTGCGATTGCGAGTGCGTTAGACAATAAGCCCTCAGGTCGAAGATGATATGATTTTTACCGCCCAGAATAGAGGCCAAGGCCGTCAAATGCTGTAATTTAAGTCGGATGTATGCAAAATATAATCAATACATTTATATTAACACTTTCATACCTTGTCATTCAACTAAATCAAGCACTGATCTTTTGAACTCTGTTAGCTATTAACAGTTTTTAAAGTTTCATTTCAAAAAAAGAAAAATACCACACAAGACCTCATAATTAAAACCACGCTGAGGTCATCGGCGTATGCGCAGCTTACGGCAATAAATCTAATCCTCGAATTCATGTTACTACATTATTCGGTAGACAGTACCACACGGGCGCTTGTCTTCAAACTAAATAGGGTTCCTTGGCCTTGTTCTTTAACGTAATCATTCGAGATTGGAGTTAAAATACGCTAGTTATACTAGCGAAAAATGCCCACTAGTAACTAGCGTTAGTTGGTTTACGACGGATGCTTTAATATTCTTATTTAGAGTTATGTCCAATTTATTCCTTGGAACTGATTTTATATTGAATATAACAATGTAACTAATATGCGTAGTTCCGAGAAAAAAGTTGGGAGTGCCAAATTTGTATCTAATTGGTTCCTAAACAGCGGTGGTCGTAGAAAGACTTTGGTAAGGTTCAAGAAGCGAAAACTAAAGAGATATAAGACTCCAAGTGCATAGCATCCTTTTTATTTAAGTACTAGAAGGTTTACGAGTTCAGATTGTCAAATTCTGCACTATTAAATAAAGAAACATCTAATTAATATCGAAATGAGGGCTTATTGTCTAACGCACTCGCAATCACGATCGTTTTCATTTTGAAAATCGAAGGCTTGTCTGTATACAAAATGAAAACAATTGCTCCGCTTTGAAGCCCGTTGCGATTGCGAGTGCGTTAGACAATAAGCCCTCAGAGGCTCTACTTTGAAATCCGTAATTCGAACTTCGTCTATTGCTATCCCTTTTGCTCTCGACGCGTCACTAATTCGCAAGAAAGTGACGGGGCGATTCGAAGTTCGAATTGCTGATTTCAGAGTAGAGCCCCAGGTCTTATCTCTCTCGAACGATCGGTTTCCGCCTGTTTGATTCTCTTTTGTTCATCGCGCATCTTTACAAAGCAAATGTAGGATGAGACCTATCGAAAAATCGGTCGGAAGCAATATTCTTTGGATAATATTGAATATATGTAACCTAAATTTATTAATTTTAATAAGGCACAGAACCCTTCAAGTCCAAGTTTTTACCAGGGCCGCACTCGATTAATCTTCCTTATCGCACCATCGGCGGGCACTTGAATAATCGCGGCGCGGACGAGTTTAACATAAATTAACTTTTCCACGACACCTTTTTGAATGCCTCCCTGGTTTTTCAAAGGACTACCACGTATCCTCTTACTCTAAACACGCAAAGTTAAACCTTACGCAATTGTATTAAGTGGGTCAGAATCTGCTGATGAAATGTTGGTATAACATTCTATTAACAAAGTTGCGTTTACGTTTGAAGTGACAGTATTGAACCTTATTGATGCAGATTTAAGGAGATGTCATGCGCTTGTTTTAGAAGGTAAAGAAGTAATAATGAGCCTTCATGGAAAGATTGATATCGGTGTACAGAAAGGTCAAGTGTGAACATTTGTTTGTTAATGCGCTTGTATAATGGATTTGTGTTTTTAATGATATATAAGACGTCTCAGTTCGGTTTGATGGATTAGCTTGATATGAAATGTTAATTGAATTAATTTAAGAATTGATATGTTAAAGGATCTTATAATGTTTGCTTGACTAATGTATAAAAGATGTCTTTTTAAACGTCTTTAATAATTCTTTGGCGTTTGATAGAATCGTAGTGATTTAAATTAGTATTTGTTGGCTAACACCACAGGTACGGGATTTTAATTTTATATCCAGGCCTAGTTTTACCACACTAGCCAACATAATTATGTTTTATCTTCTTTGTCTTCTTGAATGTAACTTCGGGATTATGTCCGTCCCTATCTGTCATATTCGTTTTGTTACCAGCTACTTTTAATACAGTGTATTCCCCGTGGTACAACTAAATGGCAATACTGGTCAATATTAGATCATAAATAGGAGGTAGGTTTAGGTTATTGTTAGATCTTAAGCAGGCCCGAAGGGCCAGGAACACCCAGAAGTAGGAGCTCCGCGGTAGTGGAGCTCCGTCGTCACTGTTAAATTGCTTGTGGTACGGTAGTGCCACGCAGTAGAGAAAAAAAAGGTTTAATACCACCAATCAAAGTTGCCACATCTAAAATAGTGGTGAAAAGTTTAAAGAAACCTTAGTCCAGTCAGAAATTGATGGAACCCTTGTTGCCGAGATCTTAACGCACATAACCGATGTGTTTTTGCTCTAAACTTATCATTATGCAGCAGAACTAATGATGATAAACAAGATATTTTAATTTATAGTATCGTTTATTATGTAAACATGAGTGGTCAACCATGAAATGAAACTGCGGTATTAACAACGTACTCGGAATTCAATAAACTAATTACCTATGTCATAAAAAGTTATGAAACGAATGAATAACTTTGAATTAATTTCATATTAAGATAATTGTATACTTGGGTAGATAAAACGTTTTGTATTTTCTGTTGTAATAAAAATTAAAGCAGAATGTAATAATCTGTTGTATCTTCTCAAAGAATTTGCTGTCCCTTCAAGGCGTACAAACTATATCTTATCATATGATTTTATAACAATGTCAGTCAAAGGTCACCTGTTGCTTTTTCGTCATCCTCTGTTTAGCGACTTTAGAAACAAATGACTTTTAGAACATAACTGGCCATGTTCTTTATATCATCTACTTCTTTAGTATCAACATTGTTATTTAGTGATGATTGCAGGAATTTCTAGTTTTGATCTAGACAATCAGGTCAATGTCCTCGATAATATACACAATTGAGTGTAATCTCTTAAACATCTATAACGACGTTTTTAACCCAGTTGGCGGTGACCCTGCCTACGAAGCTAACAGTCCTGGGTTCAATTCCAGTAATTGCAAATATTTGTGTGATGAGTCATCGAAGTTTCTATGTATTTAAGTATGTATTTTCTATATTATTATGTTTATCGCTGTTTAGGACAGTAAATGCCTAGAGCTTAGTTTGGGACTAATTAAATTTGTGTGAGTTTGTCCCCTGAGATATTTATTAAGTACTTTATATATCTCGCCGACTCGTTCTTTAATGAATTTATAACCAGTGAGCTTAGCTTCTCCAGTCAGAACATATTAAGTAATAGCATTTATGCGCGTGTTCTTTGACCTAACTCTCAGGTTAGGTTGACAAAGCATCCTATTTTATATTAGGAACCTAACTCGGCCTAATGTAACTAGCGGGCAGAACAACATAGGATCGTCAGCTTATGATTCTTAGACGAATATAGAGGCGAGATGTTTAAGAATAAAACCCAGGCAATTTTCCATAAATACTGGTTTAAACGTGTCTTCACATGACGCACGTTATGAATGAGGTTTAGATACATCGTCGATTAAACCAACGTGGGTGCGAAGAATTAGATATATCTTTATGGGCTCCTGACATGCAAGCAGCCCGTAAAAGATGAGCTGCGTACGCGACTGATAAGTTACTGGGGCGTAGCACATTATAGCTGGTTATTTTGTATTAAACTACTAGCTGTTGCCCAAGCTATCGTCCACATAGAATTCAGTTTTCGCTATTTTCTTAGAAGCTGTCGTATTTACCCTCTGTCTTTCCCTGGGTTTCAAGCTATCACCAGACCAAATATCAATGGTCGGTTCATCTGTTTATCTGTAAAAGCGTATCCAATAATCAAACAAACTTACTTTCGCATTTAAAATATAAGTACAGAAGAAACTGAATTCAGAACATTTGTAGGTATCTAGTTATATTTTTGAAACCATTCGAATTTACTGACTTATCGATTATTCCAGCGTCGAGATTTATTCGAAAATGCTGCTTACGTCAAAATCGTCACAATCACTTTGGGTAACTCCATCACCACTATTAATACCTCCAATTGGAATCGATAAAATCGTAAACATACTAAAAACGTAGTCAAAAGCAAAGCACCTTTTAAATAAAGGCACCAAAATATTATGTCCAGTATTCAAAAATATTTCAAACGATTGATTTCAATGAAACGAAAAAATTGAAGCGATCGCACGGCCGAGCGGAATCCAATTATCGCGCATTTGACGTACACTCTACGAGCACAACCAACTATCACGCAGTATGGAGACATATACTGCTTTTATTTATTTAATTTTAAGTGCAAAATAAAACACAAATGGCGGACTTAATGCTTAATGCCATTCTTTACTAGTCGATCAAATAATTAAACAGAAATCAACACAGTAACAATGGAGTCGATTGGTCAAACACTGTGGCTGTTTAATTTTCGTTTAATTAAAATTACCCTGATTTATAGTTCTTGGCACTGCTGTTTATTACATTTGAAATATTAGGTTCCTTTTATTTGTAAAAAGGGCTTGGCAAATAGGACTTTGTCAAAGAGATGTACGGTACCAGTCTATGTAATGACCCATGGAAGCACAAGAAATGTGTATCAGCTAATTTGATTTACTCGAGAAAACCGGTGATCCGTAACACTGACAATATACTCACGATGGCATCATAACAACTTGTAAATACCATGGCTGCAAGAAATAAATGAATATGAGTATGAATATATAGATATACATGGCTTATCTTGCCGTCTCGTGACAATACACCCTTAAATGTATGAACATTGTTAATTTTGCGTTACCTATGCGTAAAGAAACTAGGACAAGAAAAAGGACCCTATAATAGGCCCGTGCGCTGTCCAATCCGATTTTGGGAAGCTCGACGACTTTAGATCATCACCGTGCATCCGTCCGTTCCTTATTAGATTTGCGAAGTCCTGACCGTCTGTTCGTCTGCAGATGTGCCAGTGAGGCTAGACAAAATTCTTAATGCTAACGTAAACGATATTTGGAAACTGACAAAATATATGGAATTGACATAGAGAACTTGAAGCGACCGTACGAGAGTATACGTCTTTTCCACTTCAACGTGCTGATTCTACGAGTGTCAAAAACCTTGGTTCTCTGAATAAACATTTCCCGAAAACGGAATACGGAATTTAAATATTTTGCTTAATACGTCAAGTTATTTTTTTTAACAAACGGTATTTAAGACAAAAGTGGCGGTATCGTCTCTTCTGTTCTGAAAGTTACACGTTGGCTCACCATCCCCGAATAGATGAAAAATGACCGATCTGCCAATTACACTAAAAAATGCGCGAGCGTAAGGCAATTAAAATGATTTACATATCGATAAATCGTGAAGATATAGCGACGTAAAACGGTTTTTATATCGCCCCCTGTATCGGATTACGGGATATTGAATGTTTTATTGAATAATGAATATAGGTATTGGTGTGATGGGATAATAACGATAAAATTGCGAAGTTATGGCTTTTAATATGGATAGCTCTTATGTGGAACCGCTGAGGTATTTTTGATTCATTGTTTTCTTATTATAAAATCAATAAAAATATTGATTCGTGTAAGTTCTCAACAAATATATCAAATCACACGCCTATCACACTGAAAATAAAAACAACTTGACAAAATGCTTAAATGCAAATAGTTACTAAGATTTTAATTTGCACCTTACGAGTAGACGTAAATAAGTAGGTACTTTCTGGTCTATAAATGTCCTGCACAAATGTCGTATACAATTATAATAGTGTTGTTAACTTGAATTGATCTGGATTGTGATTTGTGTTATTATGTTAACATCATGTTATTGTATCGAATTAAATAAATAAACAAACCTATTAACTTTGATCATTATAATATTATAGACATTTATATCTACGTTATGTAATCGTTTGCAGAAAGTAGGTATAACATAACTATAACTTTAGTGAAATAAAAAAATATTACAGACTTACATAATAGCTCTTAAAGTAGGTCTAGTCAGTTTTACAAATAAAGTTAATCAAACTTTAAAAGGTATTGAATAGAAGATTATGGAATCAACAAAAGTAGGTAGTACATTTAAATTTTAAAGACTGGTTATTATAAATATTTTATCTACATACATAAATAGAAACCGGTACTTTTACTGCGTCTATTTGCAACAAAGTAATACCCCACACTAATTGGCTAGCGAATTAATTACAAAAATAGAGTAAAGCGTGGCATGTCATAAAAAATGTTTATCAACAATGTAGATAAACTGTGACAAGTCAAATTTGAGCTAATGATAGCAGATAATGTCAAAGCATTGCATGTCAAACTGCAATTTAAAACCACACGCATCAAATTATAACGTATCAACATACAGTTTAAAACGCATTTCAAATCTTATTTGGTTGGGATATACATTAAAATTAGGTGTATGTCGGCGGTACTTATGACGTTTTTGTGTAAAAGGTATGACAAAGTCGTATAATTAAAGGCAATGTAGATATATTATCGTGGTGATGAACAGACAACGTAATAAACGCGATTATTGCTATCGTTGATGACGAATGTTATTAGGAAAAAAGTTTGGTAAAGCGTGATCCAGTCATTTGGTAAAGAATACTGCAGAACTTTGATATAATTTGAAATTACGGACTTTAGAAAATGATTTGATATGGGGTTTATTTAAACAGCACTTAATTGTATTGTACCCCCCTTACTAATAAACGTTGAGTGACGGTGGTATAGCTATACAATGTTTTGTCCTTATCTGTCAAATTCAAATGTCACAATGTCAGATAAGGACAAAACATTGTATAGCTATACCACCGTTACTCAACGTTTATTAGTAAGGGGGTATGGGTGCAATTATAAAACGAACTATTTTACCTTTGTTTCAGTAATTACAAATATTGTTTGGTACTAAAATAAAACCTTTTTATTTCTAACAAACTTTTTTATTTGAACAAACATTCATAATAATAACAACAACGTAAAACTACAACAACACAGTGATAATATAGTTAATTTTTGGTATGCCAAAATCAAAACATACTCAAACTAATGATAAAAAAGATATATTTGTTTAAGGAGCCCTAAAAAGTTTAGCCTGTCATATTTTAATGACACCCATAAGTCTTAATGACAGTTTTATTTTGTTGGCTCCCCAAAATGGCTTCGTGGGATTGAAATGGTTGCAATAAAGTATCAACAAGGTTCTACTTTATTATTTATGGTATGACCTACTTTTCAAATAACTTTAGGCAAAGTAGAGAACAAGAATGTTAGTCATCGTTTCTTTAAAATCACTATACCTAGATATTGTTCAGTCGGGTCAGATTATCTAGTCATACGGCAGCTTACGGTCCGTTCAGCGTATGAAAAATGAAATGACTATGTTATACAGGGTGTCCCAAAATCGGTAACCCACATTAACACCGGAGGCAGGTCAGCTTAAGAGGTACCGAACCAGCCTAACATGACCTCAGTAAAATGACTTTATTTTTTTCAAATTGCTAGACCAATTTAATTTTAATTTGCAATTGGTCTAGCAATTTGAAAAAATAAAGTCTTTTTACTGAGGTCATGTTAGGCTGGTTCGGTACCTCTTAAGCTGACCTACCTCCGGTGTCAATGTGGGTTACCGATTTTGGGACACCCTGTAGATGGTAAATTAATAGTTCTAAGATGTACCAATTTAATTTGTCCTGTGATCTCAGAAGTACATCACTTCTGAGATCAGAAGACACATTTGTGTAGTGATTAGAACTAGCATATTTTTCTTCTACACTATGGTTAAACAAATTTATGCTCGGCCGTCGCAGACGTCAGGAAACAACCAAAAGTAAAGTCTCAATTTTGAGTATGTGATTCATCATCATCATCATGTCAGCCGAAAGACGTCCACTGCTGGACATAGGCTTCCCCCAAGGCTCTCCACTCAGACCGGTCTTGTGCTTTTCGCATTAACCGCGTTCTTGCGATCTTTACAAGGTCGTCACTCCATCTTGTTGGAGGCCTACCTACAGCTCGTCTCCCGATCCGCGGACGCCACTCAAGAACCTTCTGACCCCATCGGCCATCAGTCCTGCGAGCAATGTGTCCCGCCCACTGCCACTTAAGTTTAGCTATTCTTATGAGTATGTGGTTGTAACATATTAAATGTGTAACGTCTACAATTTTTATGTCGATCGTTTGTTTGATGTTCATAGCTGTTAAATAGGCAAGTTTATTGCTTCGCATTCTCTTCCAGTTAATTATTATTTCATAAAAATGCCCACGCTGGTTTTGGTGTTGTTTTTACGATTATAAAATAAAATTTGAATATCTACAAGCAATGATTATCATGACACATTAATGACACAATAACGATTATTAGAAGAGTACTTAAATGTAGAGTTCATTGGATACTTTTATTTATTACACGCTTTTGCGTTTTGTAACACAAACCCACATAGGATTTCCTTGACCCAGTTAAGCTGGCTTTTGGAACAAGGAATAAATAGTTAGTCAATAAGGACCCCTTATCCTTTAAAAACAAAGATTATAAAAGCTGGGATATATCTCATTGATCCATAAAACTGCGATTTTTGTTTTAAACACTACATATCTATATCTGTTTGCAACTCCACAAACAAGGTGTAGTTGACTGGTAGAGAATGCATTTCATCCGCCATTTTTACTTACTTTTTAATTAGTGCAAAAAAATGAATGGGTAGTCATATCGTGAGGTCACAATCTATGTCATTATGTATTATAAATGCGAAATGTCATTATATAGCACTTCTCTACAACAAGTTTTAATAGTGGTATACAAATCCATCACCTTGGCTGTGCCTTTACGATTTAAGCAAATTCAAGGGCAATGCTTTGAGTTTTGACAGAAGCAATTTTTTGTGCAAGCTGCCTTTGTGTCAGTTAAATATTTATTGCCCTTGTCAAATTAGTATTTAAAAGCCATTTGTCAAAAATGACCTTTGTTTATATGGCGTTATGAATATCAATTTGCGTGTTAGATTTAGATTTCTCAATAAAATATTACGTCAGGTGTTTATTTACTAATTGGTTTTATTTGATACCGCATTTAAACACAGATTTTTTGTACAAATAATATTATGTTATATGTTATATGTCTTAAATGATACTAAGATCTCTTTTTAACATAAAATCAAGTATTTACTACTGTATTTTTTACGTAAATGACATCTCAGTTTCCTACTAAAATTATAAATGCGAAAGTTTGTGTGTTATTTTGTTACTCCTTCACGCTGCAACAAAACGTTTTTGTACAAAATTCGTCACCTACTTCTGACGTATCCTTTTACGACAGTTTACAGTAAGATCATCACACAGTATACTGCTATTTGATGCCGTATTTCATTGTTAACACCTGTGCCTTATGAATACCTGTTACAAGCTGTCATAAATCTTTATTTCAAAGTATCCGGCCCCTAATCGCGCAGAACATTAATATTTTACCCAACTTGCGTGTACGCATACATTTAACATAAATTATCAGCGAAATCGTTCGCTAATTAATACTGAACATATTTTTTACGACGCCATCAATATTTTTTTATGAATCTAATTTATATCGCAGGCTCTTTATGTGTATGAATATTTATAAGTTATTATTTATTAACTGAATTTGATCGGTGTATTTTTGTAATATTAATGGAATTTAATTATACGGATGTTGATTGTGTTTGCTTCAATTTGACATTGATCGCTGTAAAGTAGTGAGGAAGACTTCATAGTTTTTTACTTGCGGTGTGCTAGTTAGTGGCGACGTAATCTAATTTTATATCATGGTAAACAAACACTCAGGCTTTTAATGGTATATGGGATCTGAAACTAATATGCATATTCACAATCTCAATATTTCAAACGTGTTGCGAACCCTCAGAACTAAAATGTTATGACTCAATGCTAGCTCAATGAGCAGAAGATTACCAACAACTTGGAAATCATGAGAAAAAATATAAATATATATATATATCAGGGGACATTCTCACACAAATTGATCTATTCCCAAACTAAGCTCTTACTACGGGTACTAAACAACGACAAAAATTACATTAATTATAATTTTAGAGTATTAATTATACCTAGACTAGATAATTTTCGACTTGCACAATTTTCTACTACCACAAATAAAGTTACTTACAAAAAAAATACGATAAAAACTCAAATTAATTTATATCGCAAAATCTTTGCAAAACAAGATAAAGCAGGAAAACAATGCAAATAATGGCATTATAATCATGTAGGTATAAAGATACTTTGTTAATTCATTGTTATTAAAATGAATGAGTTTTAAATAAACAAATCCGTTTTTGTAATTAAGGTAATTAAGTGATTTGCACTTAAAACAGGTATCATTGTGATGAGATAAGATTATTAAAATTATTTAAATGACGTTAAAGTTATTGTTGAGGAACGCATATTTTTATGTATTATTCGTCCATTAATAAAATTAGCCCAAGATTAACTGCATACCCATGGATCAACATTATTTTCAATTGTATTGTTATCACGGGTTATCACAAGTTTACAACTAAATAACAATAATAGCAACTCAAATAGAATTTAAAACTAATACATTTGGTGTAGATGCAATCATGTGAGAGCCATTTCCTGTGCACACGGACGGACACAGAGCCTACATTGTATGTAAATTGTGTGAGATTGTGCCTATCTGATCCTATCGCACAATCAGCAGGAATAGTAAAGCGTTTGGCTTACCATTGAGCTGTGCAATCAATTTTATTTAAACTACGTACAAAATTGCTTTGACATGTATGACTTCTAAAAATTTGCTAAGAAGAGATCGTCACATATTATTTAGATGAGGTGCATTTCAAAAACTGTAGGAGGTATTTATTTGTACCATTCCTATGTTTAAGAACAAAACTCTTATACGAATGTCAATTTCTTCAGATTGATACAAAAGAACATGCGTTCATACGCAAAAAGTCCTATCCTACAGTGGATGGCACAAGCTATAGACATAGGTACGAACTACTAAGATCATAAAAGATGATACTCCTGAATCTGTACACGTAGGTAAGCAGAAAGTTTTAATAAGTTCTCGCACCCTTATTAACTGGGCATTTAATTAAACACAAAGCTTAACGATCAGTTAGCATGTCCTTAGTTACACCAGTACAAAAGCAAGAAGGTGAATAGCGTAGTGTTATTTCATAACGCGCAAAGGCCCCTGAGTCAACTTCCTTGTTTAAAATTTTACCCCTTTCCTTTATTTTAGCATCGTACTTCTCTTTTTACAACATGTTGGTTTTTCTTTACGTCTTCAGTTGAACATATCAAAGTGCTGTGTAGATGATGGCTGTAATATTTGCAAGCGGTTTAACTTTGGCATCATACATAAAAAAACGTTAGGTACATTTGTAATCAAAGCACGTTATTAAAGCCAATTTTCCATGTCCCTCCTAAACATCTGTCGCCACTTCGGCCTGCACTACGGCGTGTTAATCCCGCTTGCGCTGTCATAACATGCTCCCGCGCAGATTTACGGGCCGTCATCGTGACAGGCTTACGGGATTAACAATGGCGGAGCCGTGGTGAGTAATGTAACACGTTAGATCTTATATGTAGATACAAATTTTTCATCGTACTTATTCATAGTTCATGGTACAACATCATGGTGATGAACAGGGGGCGTACTTTTCATGCCGTTGACGCAACAATGACGTCACGCTACATAGAGTATGAATTGTCTACTAAAGTTTAGTGGAGAAAGTAAAAAGCCAATAACGACTAACATGAAATGCCTCTGTGATAGTCATTTTACTGTATGTTCCTCCACAGCAGAAAACAAACAAAAACTTGCTCACGTTTGCTGTTGCGGCAGCTGGATATTTTGGGGCCTATTCCGTTGAATTGGCATTAGCCAGGCAGGTGCCATAGTTTCATTCATAGATACGCTAACTAATCAATAACGCATTTGAAGTCTAAGGATTGTTCTGATAATTAAAAGTGTCTGTAGGTCTCAGATCCCCCTTATGATGAAGTGGCTTGTGTTCTTCCTTGCCAAAAAATCTCTATATCATTTTGTCGATAAAACCCATACTTTCTACAAAACCTATAGAACTAGACAGCCTCTAAATTGAACTTTACTAGTTATAAAACCTAAGTGGAACATGTACGAGTAACACATCTTGTGACCGTAATACCTACATAAGTATGTACTATTTATGCATGTTACTTGCCAGCAATAGAATTAGTAAAGAGACGAGGTAATGTTAAGTGCCAGCCTTAGAGATTTCATAAAAAATGAACTTCATAATAGAGTCGTTGGCACTGTTTATGTGATAAATGTCCAAAATGTAACAAATTAATTGACATGTCCCTGCAGGACGTGAGCTGACTCAACGTTAATTGCAAATGAATTATGAATGTATTTAGGTATTATAAACGTTTTGTTGTGGCCCAAAATGGGAAATGTAGCGGACTATAAAATTAATGTTCTTATTTTATATAAATAAGCAGTTGTTACGAGTTTTTTGCCTACGAGATGTTTTTCTTCTTTTCATTGCTTACACAAACAATTTAAATTTTACATTTTTCCCCCAACCTTCGCCATGTTGCACGATCGTTGCCACAAAATGTGGTAACCTGTTCATACATCTTGACCTAGTTGTCTCTTGCATCTGATTTTATACAATTAAATACTCCTGCCTGGGTCCTAGTCTACGTTGGCCAATTAATTCCTTATCAGGATTAAATTCGACTGAATTGGCCACATAGTTGTTGCATGTACCTGGATAAGTACTCTTGTGCCAGGCTAGAGCGGCCAACGAGTGGGTATCACAGAAAAGGCGACGAGATGAAGGCAGACAAAGAAGGTTCTGTTGAGTTTCTTGCGGCGTTTCTTCTCAGTAGCTGCAGGCAGTGGTCTCTTACGAAGTGCTGGTAGATTTCTGACGTGTAGTTTTTTTATCTCTATCGTTTGCCCGAATTTCAAGTGCCATAATATTCATTTGCCTTAGAGGCATTTTTGTTAAAACCGTTTACTATTCAGAATTGTTAGAAACTGACCTAACCTAACCTATACCATGGCATTAAAAATTACCTGAAAGGTTTACGGTTTAAAAAAAAATGCCTTTATGGCTAATGAATATTATGGCAAGGGATACAAATTATGGCAAATAAAATTCGGTCAAACGAAGAGAAACGGACAAAGAGTCGTGGAAAGCCAGGGGAGGGGCAAAGTCCCAGCTAAGCAAAGGCCTAGCAGACCCAGTGGGCTAGGAGAGAAAAATATTTTTTTTTAAATTAAGCTTTCTTACTTCTAATAACCATATTCGATGATAATAAAGACTGATATTTACCCAAGTAAGAAGATTGTTCATTACGACGCTAAAAATTATAATTTTGTAGGATCGTTAGGTATCTGTACAGGGCGATCTACTACTTAAAAGGGTAAAAAAATCTAAATAATTTTTGTTATCAACATTATGCCTAATTTTATTTTAATATTTATTTAAATCGCTAGCCTTCCATAACTTGCGGTCTCCCTCCTACGCAACAGTTGTCCCGTTCACCCCGATCTGTCATCCGCGAACGCCGCCATATTTATCGATGCCGCGTTAAAGCCGATTGTAAATGTCAATTAGCGCCTTGATGTATGTATTTATTGGATGGACGGACGGATTTATGGTCACCACTACATTAGAGGTGCATGGATTGTTGGATGATATTTAGCAGGTCCTTTTAAATTGTAACTACTTTGTTTATGCGCTGTTTTTGTCCTAGCACCTATATGCTTTAAAGTAGTGTAATTCTGAACTAAGTATAAGGTTGTCATACCTTTTAACTGTCACAAAAATAGACAAATGTACATGTTTATTTTTTGTCATCTTAGGTATTTAATTAAGATTGTTTGTAAAATCATACATAGAATTAGGTAGGCATTTAACAAACTATTTTTTTTAATTTAACTTTTCGAAAAGAGTTTAGGCATAGCTTTTTTTTATAAAACATAAAAGGGCCAACTTTAATTAAAATAGTATTTTATCTGATGATTTAAGAATAAGGTTATATGTTCTTTTTATAGTTGTGATTATTATTTACGTCTTTAATATTTGAGTAGCTTAGTTTTTATTTTAATTTAAATAAGTTTAGTCGTAACTTTTAATTGTATTATCTTATCTTTTTTATTCCAAATAAAGTTGCCTTAAGAGAATAAGGTCATACAAACCAAATATCAGAATTAGGACCAATTTGAAAACGAAGTAACTATAAACATGTTTTGTTCATTTTTCAGGACAGTATTGTGAATAACGATTGGTTAAGCAATGTAAGCATTATTAACTTCTTGATGATTAATACTTTATGTTAAGTTAAAGACCAACTAGGTTATTATGAAATAGAAAGAGTACTTTGGACGTAGTTAAGGGATAAGGACTCAATCCATGAAATAATCGGAAGTGGAGGTATGCCACGATGTTCCTTAGGGTCTAGACTATCAATCAGCAATAAGGACCCGGAAAATTATTGCGGCAAGTTATTTTAAAATCACAAAGGAACCAACTCACATCTATGGCAGGAATATTATTTTAAATCGGAAAAAAGATCCAATCCACTTGGTTGGATCGTTACTGTTGAAAACAAGCTAGAACTAGTGTCATCCACAACCATTTTTCTCAAAACGGTCAGAACGGTAAGTCCTAATATCTCGAAAAGTATTAAAAAACTGCGAATTATTTTTATAAATACCTACATAAAGAAAAACATATTTCGGTCATTTTGTCCATAGTATAATTTTGTGTAAAATCAATATATTATTCTTGTTTAAATTTTCCGTGAACTTAAAACCGCTAATTACTCGAGTATCAGTCACGGTGGATTGACGCCTTTTCCCTTAACTACGTCCTCATAATGTCGAGGAAAACTGTAATTTTTTTTTACATATTTAACATCAAATGTTAGGCAATTAGATTTATTTGCTTCTTCAATGACTAGATGATGAGGCGAACAAACATTGGCAATCTGTTTAACAGATTATGTCATCAGGGATGACGCCATAATTAATTATTGTAATTACGCAAAGATGAAGCCATAGTGTGAAATCATAGGTTGAGGTTACATTAAAACGTGTGTGCACACGTTTTGAAAATTATAACAAAATATGACACCTACTATTATGACAATTTCAAGTTAGGTTATTTTCATTTAAAAAGAGAACTGAACGAAGTTTGCAGAAAAAAATGTTTTGTTTTATTAAACACATAGAGTGACGGTATCAATGATGAAAACTTTTAGCTGACAGGTACTTCACTCTTAATTCAAATTTCATACGGTCCTAAATTGATTGTTGCAAAACAAATGAATAACGCTTATCTTCTGTAAAATAATAATCAAGTGTCCATTATTGGTGCCTTGTCCATTACTGGTTCCACCACCCTAAATAGAGAATTTCAAATCCCGGTGAACATATTTATTGAAAATTGAAAATTCATTTTATCCATAGTAACATAGTAAGCTATAATTCTCCCTGGTTTTACATAAAAAGTAGTGGTATTAAGTACTACGTATCATTAATTTTATGTTCAAAAATGTTTTGGATAACTTATTTTGCACTAATGTTTATAAAATTATCACGTTATAAAAAAAGAAGTTTCACCTGGCTTCCGTTGACCGGTGTCGTAAACCTAAAACATTCATGAAGGAACAAAAAAAGTTGATTACCCAGTTAATAATTATTTTCTGTCATAATTTCCTCTTTACTCCAAATTATACATTGTAATATTCACAGCAAAAACACGAACAAACACGCCACAGCAATAAAAACCTAATAGTTATTTCATGAGCTAAATTACAGCAACATTTCTAAAGACAAACATGATCGTAAAATTCTGCTCAGTACCTCCAATAGCCCCAGTGGTCGATAAAGGCGTCGATAAAAATACCTTTATCCATATCGGCTACACAACTTTAACATGTATCGGTATGCGTAATTGGCGCAAAAACTCTGAATTACTGGAAAGATACAAATTTAATGCTTATACGACATCTTATTCCGTGTAGCGGCGTAACTGAGTACCTGACTTGACTTTTGAACTGGAAGATTATAATGATAGCATTGAAACATAAACAGTTGACATTACTTAAAACCATTTCTATGTTTACTTATTTTTTATATTGATGACATGAGTATTTGGACGTGACTATCTGTAGCCTGTCATTCTGTTGGAAACAGGCAAGGTGAGGAGAGAATTACGTTCACGTTATATCATAGACCTAGAGGCCACCGTTGGTAACCCTAACTGATCGAGTACTAGCAGATTACAGTTATTGCGGGTTTTATAAGTCACTTTTCATCCTTGTTCCCACAGTAATTGTGATTTATTAGTAATTGGCAGATAATGACATCATATTATGATGTCATTCCTGACAAATATTGATAATGTTGAAAGAAGTAAAACAATTGGGATTGTTCATATTTTTACAATTATTACTTTAATTCGAAAAACATTTCGAGGAATGGGGTTTTAAAGCCGTTCTGCATTATTAAGTTTTTAAAATATTTATCCATTTCGGATATTTTGACAAAAGTATATTAACCCTTTGTTTGACTTTCGTTTTTGGCTTGAAGCTTTCCTAGGTGTATCTTACGGGTTAGGCGAAAACCGCTTGAAATAGTATGTTTTAATACATTATTACAATCACTTTTTATCATTAGATATCATTTAATTGTTGTAATTTATTAGAAAATGCCAGCCTAAATTTAAAATAATCATGTCATCCATAAAATGTCTGCTAATTAAATAAAGATATTCAAACAAAACTATTGGGTCAAATACAAAATAAATGAAATTGGTCTCTTAATATTACCCATTCTTACAAATTAGAATGTAAAAAGCGTGAGTTTTTTTTTTGGTCTATCCTAATTCTATTTTGACTATTTCTTTACAAGCAATAAATAAGTTTAGCAATGTTTTACAGAAGTAAACATTATCAATACCTATTCAGAAACTTTAGCCAGCCAGGTTCTGACTAGGCAGATCATCTTTTTATGATTCACTTTTCAGCCTTTTCTCCACAGTCACTGCGATCTGC
This sequence comes from Acleris cristana, assembly GCA_948252455.1. Taxonomy (NCBI): domain Eukaryota; kingdom Metazoa; phylum Arthropoda; class Insecta; order Lepidoptera; family Tortricidae; genus Acleris; species Acleris cristana. The sequence continues at coordinate 13,241,430 of OX411780.1, forward strand.
TGAACTTGATCAGGTAGGATCACCGACGGTCCCCTCTGGGTCTATCAGATGTTGGACGGCCGCGTTCTTAACCCTGTGAAAGAATTAAATTTGTCTAAAACGATGCAGTGTTAGTAAATCAAGAAGAATGCCAGGCCCATGTTCATGTTAATATTTTAACTTGTGGTTGTGATATGAAGATGATGGGACTCATAATGATTGTAACGCATTTTTTTTTTCGCATGAGTCCCTTTTAGTCTGACGTTGCAGAATTTAATAAACGTCTATTGTGTAGATTAGGTTAGGTTAGTTTATTAAAATAATTAAAATAAAACCCTTTCTGTTGTAAAAACCGATATGATACATTATGCGAAAAAAACATAATGAATTCCGATATAGACCCGAAGATGATACCAGTTCCTGAGTAAAACTCCGTCTGACATGATGGCCTGCACGGGTAGTATTCAGAACGAAGATTGGAACGGCGCGTGACGTTTCCCGCGGTCCGAACTTTACGTGTAAAGGCCGCTATTATTTAATACACTTTAATATTTCTTTAAATTCTGTTAGTAATGTTTTTAAGTTAGGTACCAATTATTTAGTTCAGACTGGGTTGCTTGCGTGAGCTCTAGTTGAATATTAAATGGCATTACTATTACTTTGAACACAGTTTAATGATTCTATAAATTAGTATTGGCACCTGTTAATTAAAACTAATATTGTAGTAAATTTCAGTGCTTTTTGCATAGACGTTTTCAGTAACTTGATCTTAATGAAAAACGTCCAAAACTCAATTTATATAACCTTGAAAATGAACCGAATGCTAGCGGTTTTAAAGACCTATTCCTCAATCAGTCTAAAAACATTTTGTATAATTTCATTTAACTAACCACGAAAAGCATAATTAATATTTAGCATAAAAACCAATTGTTTAATTTCATCAGGCATACGATCGAATAACATAACACTCATAACTATCAGTTTCTTGTTATTATGCATTTTAGGTCAATTTCTCCTGACTAGGTTCGGTTAGCTTAGAACTGTGACTACATTAATAGTAATGAAAGCCGTTAGAAATATTTGTTTCTAATTTATGAACAGTATAATTTAAGAAATTATGCATTTCGTTTTATGCATATAATGCATTATTATATCGTTGGTTTATTATACAAATCGAAATTATGCAATGTGCTATGTAAAATGAAAATTAGACCATTTGTTTTTATAATAAACATTACACACCCATTTCTCGTATCTGATTTAGAAATATATAACCGCAAATAATGAATGATAATCAGGACACCAAGAAACTTAAACCGCGTTAGCGTGGGCCGGGAGACTCTCAATATAATTTATACCACACTTTATGCACGGATTAAAAATGTTTATCGGCTGTTATGAAGGCAAAATATATTGAGTCTGCGATAAAACTAAAATAGCTTAAATGACAAAGAATTACGTGCACTTAAGCTTGTTTTCAGCGACGTTAATGTATTCTGCCACCTACTTACATCGATTTATGGGTGGCTTAATAGCCTGTTGTAAAAAGGAGACGTCGTTTTTGATAAATAATAAGTATTTCGATAGATTTTAATCATATTCATTGCTATATTGACAGAAGTAATGTTTAATTTTTGGTCTAAATTATAATGTTATATTTGATACGTTCTTTTGATACTCTAATCAGTCTTTTTTTAATTCCTTTTTTAACTACTTACGCGGCGATTCAGTTAGTAAGTATGACCATGCCTCTGCGCCGGGCTCAAATTCTGATAGAGCGCCATAATTATAAGAGTATTAATTGTATAACTTAGTACTAATAATCTACAGTTATAATAACCTGAGGCATCAATGTTTCTAGTCTAACCGCCTGTTTCACAATCGACAAGTAAAGCATATTTTGACAGATAAATTTAGCCCTTTCTCTGTCTTACACTTGAAAATAGACAAGGAGAAAGCCAACTTTAAATGACAGATAAATTTACTTGTCGATTGTGAAATAGGCCCTTAGATAAAATTAGTCTGTGTTGTCAAAACAAAATTGTGTTTTATCCAGATGTAGAAGTAAGTCGCACCTTCAGAACAATAGTGACCTAATTGAGAAATTTTAAATTTCGAGTTAAGTCTCTAATAATTTAAGAAGACTTAGAAAGACTTTAAGTTCTAAAGCTGAAATTTTGAATTAGGTCACTATTGTTCTGAAGGTGCGAAGTAGTATCTAATTAAAGAGCCCTTGGTGACATCCACAGGTTGCCGATTGACGGACGACTGTTTTTTGAAAATAGAACAGACTGAAATAGTGAGCTGGTTTTCTTCATGACCTACTACATAGTAGCCCAAGGACGTTTGCCATAACAGTGTATTACAATTTTTTACGCTCGTCAAAGTTTTTTTCCCGCTCACAGGTATTTTTAACCTCAACTTTAAGGCCCTTTTATGACCATTAACTAGTGTAATAATTCACCCACACAGCCAACCATCACAATAAATTATGTTCCACCGTCACCCATTACATCTAATAACACGCAGTGGTTCTCAACCTTCGGCGCTACTAATAAAACGCCGAGTTTTATTACTCTCCTATAAAGCTAGTTGTAAAATAGCGCTTTAATAGCTATAATACACCCTTGTTATCGCAAAACCGACCTATGAAGTCTGAATACATATTAAATGGCACATTCCACTTTGCACTGCGTTTAGTTTTTAATAAATGTCATTGGTGCCGTAAAATTTATCGCTTATTGAGTTTTTATGATGCTGCTTGAGCTTAGTACAATATAGTTTTATTATTTATGGACGAATAATACGGGTTGTTTAATTATCACATGGCGTAATGTAAGATACTTTGGTATTTTTATTTACAACATCATAAGGTTTTATAGGCTGGGTAGTTAAATACAAAAAAATGTGCAAATATTTTAACTTACTCGATCAAATCACTTTATTTATATTTTTATATAGAATCATCTGCATCTCTATAAACAGCAATAAATTTAAATTTACAAGAAAATAGTTCGTTTTTATTTCATCAATATCGTACGCTATATAAAAATGTTAGTTTAAAAAATACATACAAATCAGGAGCAACTTCAATATTACAAAGCGAACAAAACTTTACAAATCTATAATTTATGCCCGGTTGTTACAGAATGATGTATACTGTATAGCTCAACTTATCAAAATCAAAAGCGATATTAGTCAATCAAAATTGGTCCTAATCAATTTAGAAATACAGTCCTCGGCTGTCGTGTTTTAAAATCCAGTGGTTAAAAACTCGTGAGCATTTTGATGATTACATAGGCGTATAAAAATGAATTAATTATGGTTGAAGAAATATTCAGTGTTGTTAATTATAATCGTGTATCGTATGTCTAATTGACGGCCGGTCGTTAGGAAATTACTCGGTTTAATTGAAATTGTATTCAGCGTGTGAATAGTATTCGCTTTTAAATATTATTATTTGTTATGAGATCGTGGAACTTTTTTGATCCAAAAAATTTTTTTCATTGCAAAGTAACAAATTGTAAACCATATTTTGTACGTCCCACTTGAGTTTTGATCCGCAAACTGTATATCGCTAAAATTCACGGTTATTTTTTTATTACCTTTCCTAATAGAATCTTGCAATAAGTAATTGTCTTGAATATTCTGATACTATGTATTTGGCTCCCGTTTGGATCACTGAAGAAGCCAAGCAAAGTAGGATATTTATTGTTCTGTCCTTTTCACAGTTTAAAAGCTTCTCTGTCTTTTATTTTGCCATCAAAATCTTATAACTTGCCAAAATGTATAATGAGATAAATAACCAAATACTGAAAATCGAGAATAAATCTGTCTATAACTAAAGGTTTGATTGGTAGCCCAGTAATTTCAGTCTAAACTTAGAGTTTAAAAATGCCGAATAGTTTGCAAAAACGTGTCCCGTTTCCGGTAGCGACGGCAGACAAACGGACCAATAAATCTGCCTCAAGCAGGTGCAGCTGAAATACGGCTCCACGGAGTAAGATGAAGTGCCTGGGATTTGTGCTGATGGTACAGGGATTTTTTAATTGCTGTTAATATGTAAGGGGCTTTAAAAGGTCTTAGTTAACTGAAAGAAACAGATATAATTAATTATGATTTAACAGGAGATTTGGTTTAAAGTGGAGATAAAAAAAATCCATCTTTATTTTGAAGTGACTGTTAGGTTAAGTTTAATAAAATATTAGTCAGAACTTTTTTTAAATAAGGTAATCAATTGAGGCTCTTAGTTGTTAAATAATTAATTAATTGAAATTGCCACCGTTTCGGTCGCTGTCGTCAATTTATTTTATCTATGCAATTAAGTTTATACTCGACGGTAGCTTTCTACTCATTTAATTTATTTCTTATTATACATACTAGATCTATTTGTCAATGTTGACTTAGGCAACATCATATTTATTTAAAACAACTCGTTTTAAAATATTTCTTTATCTAAAATCTTTGGGAAAATCCATTTATCAACACGATCTTTTAATATATATATGTACCTACCTGGTGACCTATGATTTCTATGAATAATAATCTTGATAGGGGAAAATTTCTCGTTTTTCATACAAAACCTGTCTAAGGATAACATCGTCTTTTGCGTTTAATAACTATATAACTCGTAATTTTAAAAATTAAACTGTTTTTAAATAAATGTTTTGAAATGTTTGTCAATTTTTCTGGTTCATTATAACATTTCATATAATTTCAAGCGCGGCGATGTCGGTACGGGCCGCTTTTAGTTTCATAAACCTCGTTATTCTACAACGCTTCGGTATAACCCAAATCACATATACCACAGCATCAATTTTCACTGCAAATTGTTTTCCACCCCTGGAAATTTGCAAGGCCAAAAAATGTTAACGATGAATTCAACTTTATATGAAACGTAATAAAGTCGTGTATTTGCACTTCTGTGGCTTTCTCGTAGCTTTGAAACCGCGATCTCCAGGGGCGCATAACTCTTGGTCGCGTGCGTCGGCAGCATATTATTTTTAAATTATTAACGCTTTAATGGAATAATTTCGATATGCTAATGTCACGATAAACGGGCGTTGATCACGACATTTTTATATATGTACTCAGGCGGGTTAATTGTTGGACATTTTGCAATATATTATCGTTTCTACGTTGTTAAATCAAAATATTGTAAAAGTTATTCGTTTATAAATATGTATTTTTTGGGATGCGTACCCAAAGGGTGCCAATGGGATCCTATTACTCTCCGTCTATAAATTAACATACAACACATAACATACAATACAAGAATAGTAAGGAAAACCTATCGTGTGTGAGTCCGACTCGCACTCAGCCGATTTTTTTTTCCTTTGGCATAGTTAATTAATCTGCATATTACTTGAAGTTCCAAAAAGGTAGTAAAAATCAACATTATCTTAATAATGCAATAAAGAAGCAGTATTAATAAAAAATACAATGTGGAATGCAAATTTCACACACTACTTTATTCACACTAGTTAATAAAATAACTAACATTACCATAATATAAAGGCTTGACTAATGGTTATGACAGAATAATAGGCCATTTTAAATTTATTCAAATGTAATTGGCAATTATTTTTTTTAAAGTTGCCAAGTAAAGTAATTGAACCACAAACTTTATTTTACACTTTTTGCCCGCGGGTTTTTGCGTGTACATGTACCTATAAGTAGATATGGAAGAATATTTATACGTCCCGGTTAATCATTATTTAAGCCTTAGGAAAAACTGCCTTTGCGGTGTCGTGCCCGTGTGGTGCCGGGTTTAGAATGTTGCCACTCCATGTCTTCCCGTGGATGTCGTAAGAGACGACTAAGGGACTAAAGGCTGTGTAGTGCTGTTAGGCGATGGGTTTGCAACCTGTCACTAATACACTGGATAACATCTTAGCCTGGCTGTGCAAAATGTGGTCACAGAATTATCAACAAGTTTTTGGAGTTGTTGGTGAGTCTGTGGCTCTGCCTACCCCACTCTGGGAATGAAGGCGTGAGTTTATGTTGTATGTTGTTATGTAAGAAAAACTGTTAATTTTTACATTTGTTGCTTATTTTTAGCTATAACATTACTTTTATTGAAAATAACTACTTCCTATGATAAATAGACCACCTAATTCGGAAATATTATTAGTAGGAAGCAGTAGAAATTTAAAGTGACAAAAGACCTGTTTTAAGTTTTTCATTCAGTACATTTTATGAATATACTTATTTGGCGCAAAGTCAAATTTATAAAAAAATCTTATATCAAAACTGTATTGGCAATTTTACCGAAATGAGATTTATGCAGAATTAAGAATATTTCCAAAAATGTAAGTAAGGACAATATTATCAAATCAATAGTAGGTAAGTATAGAACCGAATATCTCACAGTGAAACTTGTCGTTAGAACAACTTCTTTTAGCGTGGTTTACGTCGTTGATATTGACCTAACATACACTGAAAATAAAATTGGTCGCTTCTAACAAGATTGTGATTGTTGTGCATAAGCGTCTTGATTCCATACGAGCCTGACAAGACGTTAGATACATCAACAAGAGACAACTAGTTGAATCACTAAAGAAATTGCTGTTGTTACTATCAGCTTTGGTTGTTATAGCTAATATCTTAACTATTGTATTCATTTTTTGTCAACTAATAGAAAATCTCTCTTTGTTAGCTCCTATTTATTTGAGTGTAAAAATAAGCTAAAGTAGAGGCTAGAGAAGGGTTTGATTAATGAAACCTAAAAGCCAGTTTAAATATTTGAAAAAATGAAATCATGCAAAATTATGGTTAATCCTTGAATAACCGACATTAATTACATGGAATCTTTTACTTAGCCGAATTTTCATTTTATCGACAGGCATTCACACGGGCAGGAGTTATGATTTTATGGCAGTCACATGCCTAATATAACCTAACCTACGTAACTCATGCTTATGATAACTTTAAAAGAATAAGGTTTCAGCAGAAATAAGCTTTCGATGAAATTAAATTCGAAGAAATGTTATATTCGATGAAATGAGTTTGTATCGGAAATTCCAGGGGATCCCAAAAAATTAAGACAACTATTAACACAAAAATTAAGATAAATACAATGCCGAGTTATAATATTATCGAGTATCTAACATTGAATTGTCATAAAAAATAGAAACGGTAAACATTTACAAACAAACAAACCCGATAATTGTCTGGTTAAAATCATTTGAGGTGTTTACGATATAATCGATGCAAATAAACCACCCCTCATCGTTTGTGTTCAGGAAATATTCTTCATTTCATAGTCCTTATACTCTTCTAAAGATATTATTTCAGCCATGTGCATTAAGGCAGTGGATTTATTTACTACCATCTTAATTTAAGTCGTGTGAGAAGCTATGTTTATCTAATTTATTCATATAATAAACCTAGACATACTTATTATAAATAAAAAACCAGACAAGGCGAGTCGGACTCGCCCACCGAGGGTTCCGCACATGATACGATCAACTCAATTCAAAACTTGGACCGCCGCCGTTCCTTGCATAAAGACCCTGTTTTTTTTTTGATTTAACTAAAAATGTACAGATTTCAGATTTGTTTCTAAACTTGTAATAAAAGACGGTGTTACTTGCCAAATTTCATAGTTCTAGGTCAATGGGAAATACCGTATACATTTTGATTCCCTCGAGAGTGTCGAAATACACGTTTTTTGCGACATAAACGGCCATATCTTTTTTTTACGTAAATGTAGAAGTTTTTTTTTTTTACAGCTTCAAGGGACTGTAGATTTGAGTATATGGTTTAAATTTCGATACCTCCACGCGTTCCCGAGATAAAGGGTCATGACACACAGACAGACGGACAGACGGACAGACGGACAGACGGACAACAAAGTGATCCTATAAGGGTTCCGTTTTTTTTCCTTTAAGGTATGGAACCCTAAAAATAAGTATATCTCTGGCCCTCTGGAGGAGTTTCTGATACCTATTGCCGCTCGGGTGCTTTACGTGGGCCCGCTGCGCGTTGATCGATAGTTCATACGCAAAAGCAACCAAAGGAGGTGACAAAGCGGCCCTGACTAAAACTACTCAATCAGTTCAGCAGTTTAGCCGTGAAACCGTAACAAAGAGATAGACAGAGTAGGGTAGAAGTACCCTTTGTGGCCAGTGTACCCTTTTTTGGCCACTTTAGGTCAAAATGAGTATCAAAAATACTGTAAAATTAAATATAATTTTCATAACTATAAGACTGAAAACTAGTATGAAGCTAAAATATAAAAATATTTGTGTAATTTACATAATTCTTTACATATTAGTCAAAATGTAGAGTGGCCAAAAACGGTGTATTTTTTCATGTCGTAGTGAAGGCAAATGAGCACACAGGCCACTAGATGGTAAGTGGAAACTGTGACCCATAGACATTCTCATTCACAAGACTGCAATCCTAAGACTGCAAATGCGTTGCCAACCCTGAGGACTAAGATGGAATGCCTCTATGCTAGTCATTACACCGGCTGTCTTATCCCCAAACCAGAACACAACAATGCGAACACTGCTGTTGCTGTTGCTGTTGTTGTTGCAAAGATGGCCAAAGCTTTTTTAATTTTTAATATTAGTATGGATATGGATAATGTGTTGCTATACTCCGTTTTAGAGTGCGGCTCCATTGAGGCGGAGACGAGAGCGGAGCGGAGCAGAGCTGTGCTAATATCAACCAATAGAAAGCGCATGCGGTCACGTCGAGCGGCCCTTCCGCACGATAATTTAGATTCTATTGGTTAATATTGGCACAGTTCCGCTCCACTCCGCTCATCTCCGTCTCAGTGGAGCCGTAACCTTAGGGGTTCGCGGTAGGAGTCATTACATTCGTTTTAACAGTCATCAATGCTTTAAACGCCTGGATAGAAGTTTTCACTGATAAAAAATATTTTTTAAGTTTGTGGCAAAAGGCAAATTAATATTCACGATTAATGTACACTAAAAAAATGTAAATGGTCAAGTTACATAAGTAGACAGAGGTAATAAATGTTACTAAATTTATTATTTTTCTTTTGCAACCATAAGCATAACGTTTCGCAAAAGAACACTGTCTTTAATATTCTGTTATAAAACCGGCTTTAATTAATGTAAATTGCACGTCCATATTTATTTTTCTTTTCACGCCCATAAAGCCGACTTAATAACCTCTGAGAGCATTAATATGTATCTGTTAATAATTACTTCATAATATTTATGTCCACATATCGAGGTCTCGAACAAAAACATTTGCACTAATGTGACAGTCGCATAAAAAAAACTAGCAATATATACAGGGTGTTGTTGATTTATTTAATGACTGTGTGTCCCTTCCTTGTTGATGGAATTGGATTGAATCGCAAAAACGCTAAATAATTAAAGCTATAAAACGTGATTTCTTGGTTAAGTTTGATTTCGGTTCGGACAAAGTCAAGTACAGGATACATATACTTGTAGATAATTGGTTTTGAATTGTGTCAGAAATCCTATATCGGCAGTAGCGAAAATAGCAAGTTCTGGGTCATGTTTTTTCTCGCAAGTCAAATGACAATGAAGAATAGCTGAACTTAAGTGGCAGTGGGCGGGGCACATTGCTCGCAGAACTGATGGCCGATGGGGTCAGAAGGTTCTTGAGTGGCGTCCGCGGATCGGGAGACGAGCTGTAGGTAGGCCTCCAACAAGATGGAGTGACGACCTTGTAAAAATCGCGGGAACGAGGTGGATGTGAAAAGCACAAGACCGGTCTGAGTGGAGAGCCTTGGGGGAGGCCTATGTCCAGCAGTGGACGTCTTTCGGCTGACATGATGATGATGATGAAATGACAATTGCTTATAGTCTCACATACTGGCAAAACTATTGTTTTGTACTGACACTAGTAGGACACGAAACTCCGGCACTAATAAAACTTTGAACCGACGGTATTCTTTGTTCTCAGAGGCTAGTTTATCTTCCATCGCATTGTTAGATTATAGCACGTAATAGAGTACAATTATGAATCGTAAACCCTCGCGTTTATGAGTGGCTTGTTATCAGCCATCTTGAGTTATGAGACGGCTCGAGGTCGGATGGATGCGGCAACTTACGATTATATTTATAATGCTACTCGAATTATGTGCAAGAGTCACTATTAATATATTTTGAAATATAACCAACAAAGCGTGACGAATTTTTATTTAAAAGACACGGAGATAAGATAGCCTTTGACATTTGTTTATAAACACAGTCATCATAATTTTATTCATTCATTTTTACATCACTAGTTTAAAACACAGGATTTTTTCTCCTTGAGCGACCGACTTGCCTAGATTTAAGTGCTGTATTTCAAAATAAATTCAATGTAAGAAAATACGTTTTATACATTTAAACATAGGAAATTATTTTAAATTATTTGCCTTAGTGTTTTGCAAAATCTTATTAAACAAGCCTAAAGTTTCCAAGCATCCTATATCTTTTATGGTGCAAAATCCAAGACACCCTTTATTAATGGCATATCCAAAGATTAACACCCGCCGTCATAAAGTCGGTAGCGTCGGCAGGCGTCGGACATCGTGATCATAGATAGCGTCTGTCCGAAGAGCTACCGTTGCTGCTTTTTGACAACTCTACTGCAGAAAAAATAAAACGGTTTATTTAACCGTACGAATGTTCTAGTATGATTGAATAAAGTATGATGTTTTATTTAAGGAAGTAGGATTTGAGAGGATTTGAATAGTGAGACTGTTGATATTTAAGAAACCGAGGAAAGTAAATAAAATACTAAAATCACATAGAAAAACACTCATGTACGCATGTATTTATTATTGACCTTTAAAACATTTCAAAATAAAAACTACATTTCAAACGTATTCTTACGTAAGTATAGTAGAAATTTAGAAATTCCGTGAATAATGGGATTTAATTAAAATCTTTACGCCCAAATCGAATTAAATCAATAGGAAAAGCAATGGTTTTATTCTGTTCGTAAATCATGCGGTTGATGATTGGGAATTTGATCGAGATCATACTTCACCTTATTGCGTTATACTTATCAACATGTAAAATATCTTTGTCAGCTTACAATATATCTTACTTTAGTGAAATAAAACTTGATGTAAATAAGTACCTTATGCGTTTATCGCCAGCGTAAACAATCAATCAGCTGACAGCTCACAATTCACGTCGGACCACTGTCATATAAAGTAAAGACCGGTTAATTTAAATATCGCAGCTGTTAAATAAAGTGTTTAGCAGAGAAATATAAATCACCCCATATATTTACAGTTGACGTGCCGGCTGTGGCAATTAAATATATTTCTGCCTTAAATCAAGAAAAAATCAATGGAACGATATAAAAAGCTTCGTTAAGTTCGCAACCCGCTCAATAAACGTACCGTGAAACAAATACGTCTGTGAACAGTTTTTTAACCTCCTGCGGCCCACGTCAAATTTCATTAGTTAGAAAAAGAATCTTGAATCAGTCAACTAAAGTCAAAAGTCACTTTGACAAATGTCCTAAATTTAGGACTTTGGGCCGCAGGAGGATAATTCAAGTAATATTGTGTTATAAAAAATCAGTACGAGTTTTTTTTAAAGTCTAGACATTAATGTCCACTATAGGATTTTGCATTTTTAGCAAGTATAATAATATAGTGCCTCGTTTTTATCAACATCAATTTTCAAAATACAACGCTTATGCCAAACAGATATATTTTACCTACATACCTTAATATGAGAATAAAACAGAACTGTTACACGTTTTAAATATAATGCAAAAAAAAAGAGAGCTTCCTGGGGCCCGTTTCACGAAGCTACAAGTTACAAATTACAAGCGGAAGTCTCTTTCTAACTCCTTTAGCTAGAAAGAGAGTTCCGCTTGTAATTTTTAACTTGTAGCTTCGTGAAACGGCCTCTGCAGGCAAACCCTCTCAACTAACTAATCATGAAGATCGATTTAAGTAAATCAGCGAATCCCGTGACATGCAAAAAACGAAAACTAGAAATTAAGAACCTCAGTAGGCACTGCTTTTTCTCCACTACCGATCAATCTTACGGAACTCCAAAAGCATCCAGTAGCCGTCTTTATCGCAATAAAATAAGGCAGACATGAAAGAATCGTCCGAGAGACCTCGCTAACGGATCGCTTATCTCGTGTCGTGTTTGATTAAGAGCTCGCCACTCTGCTGATATGAGACCTGGACACACTGCACTTTCTTGTACGAATAGAGAAACTTAAATAAAGAAGAATGTGATATTTTGTGATAAATCTGATAATATGTTGTAAATCGAGAGCTCGGCAAGACAGGTCCAGACAAAATATGACTTGCTATCCTAGTGTCGTATCTTTCATCTTTTTTTATCTGGTAACCAAGATTATACCTCTACGTAAAGCCGTTTGCCAGTTTTTTCTAGAAACAGCAAGGAAAACAAGTTACAGTTATCGGACACAGAATTTATGCCAGCTAAATAAGATTACGTGTAATGAATTGAATTAACTAATATTACAATTTGAAATTGTAATTGAATTAAGACATTTTGCCATAAATTTGATTGAGATTAAAATATCAAATCGTATTCGTAAGGCTAAATAGTACAACTAAGGCCGCATTTCACTAAACTTGGAGTAAGACTTACAAGGAGATTTAGTCTATACAAATTCGGCGTTTAATCTGGGTATAAGACCTTATTCCAGTTTGGTCGAATGCAAACTTAGAGTTGCTAAAAGTATTTTACACACGTCATTTAAGTTCAAGGATCGCCGTTTACAATTGGACCTATTTTTAGTTTGGTAAGTTTTCACAAACAAGAAGTAGGTGGAGAAGAGTAAGTTTAATGGTGCTGATAGACTTGAGCACGTTAGCCAGAATGCTCAAGTCTATCAGCACCTTAAGAGTAAGTTTGGAAAGAAATGAATGTGTTGCCACCCTAACATTTCGCACACACACTGCTGTAATTTAGAGTTGTCAGTAGCTCGTTTGTATTTGTTGAGATCTAACGACCTTGTGAATCATTACGGTGAGGTCTTCATGTAAAGTAAAAAAAAATTCTGTAAACAAAACGAAAGTCAATTTTGGCTACAAGAAAAGATACATAAAGGCTGGTCAAACCTAACCAGAATATCAACATTAACCTAGTGACAAGCAGCTACGTTACTTTTTATTCTTGTTTCATCTAGCACTTTTGCAGCATTTTAATTATAATCAAATAATTCAACTGCAAGAACGATAAAAATGTTGGACAGCACTTCACGCGGAAGTTTTGTTGCAGGTAGAAATGCGGCCTAAGCTTCTTCCAATTTGTTTTTTATAGTTTTGTCCATGAGCCAGTATCTTTCCTATTTCGGACCATTGGACTCAATTCTGTTCCCCAACCAGGAGTTCCAGACTACATCGGATTTACTCCATTTATTCCTTAAAAAATAGATAACGGGCCAATTTTCATTTAAGCCTTCCTTCCTTTTATAAATTTTACATCCTTTTCCTCCAAGTTCTTATAACAGTAAAAAAAGAAACTCGCTAAACGCGGACAGTAACAAGGTTGCTGCGAATTTTCTTTCATTTACAACCACCCTTTTCCAATCCGAAGCACTATTTGACAATCAAGACTACCTACTAGTTACTGCTCTTCCTATTGTCATAATATAACATTATTTATATATATAAAAGGTAAACCTGACTGACTTATATATCAACGCACAGCCAAAACTACTGTACCTAGAAACTTGAAATTTGGTACAGGGGTTCCTTTCATGATGTAAGTGAGCACTGAGAAAGAATTTTCCGAAAATCGACCCCTAACGGGAAGAAATGGGGGGAGTAGCGGAAAAATAATTCTACGCGTACGAAATCGCAGGCGTCCTCTAATATTATATGTAATTTCTAAAATCTGTTAAAAACAGATCGAAATATTATAATATACTATTTAATTGTGTTCTTTCTTTGTAACCACCATTATCGGGGAATAAAAAGATTGTAGAGTTGTTTGAAACTTAATCCGTTCTAACCGTGCGGTGCTAGACGTTGTAATCATCCCGTTTCCTTAATAACTAAACTATCCAATAAAGAACTCGTTCTTGACTCACATTACAAAGTCGTAAAAACTTATCACGTAATTGAACTATTTCGCGAAATAAACGGCAAAAAGTAGTTAGCATTCTAACTTGCTCGATATAGACACGACTTCCGGCGTACAATCGGCTAGTGATAACATAAGAATAAAGGTGTAGAAGCGACATTTCTTTGGTATACAATTCTTGTGCCGAATGGAAAATGGGATATTTTTATAAATTACATAAATATTTAAATATCTTTGCATTATTTCGTTTTTCAAAGTGGGTAACTTTGTCAGTGTTTTATTAAATAGTTAATTCTTATTAATTTTATAAATGCAAAGGTGTGTATTTATTTCGTTTTCACAGTTCATCGTCTTAACCTATCGATATGATTTTTTCTACAGAAATCCTTTATAGACTGGAAAAAGACATTTTCTGACGGAATAGCGATTTAATAATAACTATTTCTCCCAGTCATTTTAGAAATGTATTATTTTGTGTGTTAAAGACTTTTTTTTTTAATATTACCGCTAACAGAAATGTATGTGGAAAAAAACAGGAAACGACTCTATGCGTAGGTACCTACGTAGACACGGACACTACTACACTAGGTACATTAAAATCCAAGTAAAAAATTAACCCTCTGCCTACTTTTTTCTACGACAAGTATGCCGTAAGTAATTAGTACAATTCAAGCGATAATTATGTTAATGTAAGATATAAATCGTATCGGCTGACAACTCGTTTACCTCTAAACGTCAGTCGATCTGTGGTTAGATATATTAGAAACACTTGTCAATGTTGTAAGTTGCCGGTTTGCATGCGAACTAAACTGTATGTTTAATAGGTGGTTTGCAACTTTGTATACATAGAATTATACTTTATACGAGGGCTGCCTTTTAAGTTCTGTCGTTTGCAAACCTCCCGTGATTGCATAAAAAAGAACTAGTGTCATCTTAAAATATTTGAATTTGGAATTCGAAAACAAAAGAATGACTCGAAATCGGCCCAACCGTTTTAGTACAGCGTTCGTTCAAAGTTGACAAGTCAGTTGTAAAAATGGAAATTTCAAAGGAAAATTTACGGGCGATAATGTTTTACAACTTCAAAAGGGGCTTAACGCGACTTCAGTGCTTCGAAGAGTTGACTACGGTTTTCAATGATAAAGCACCATGCCTCCGGACTGTGGAACGCTGGTATTTAGAATTTCAACGTGGTTGCTCTAGTCTTGGTGATAGAAATCGTGAAGGTCGACCAAAAACAGCCGTAACCCAGGAGAACATTGATGCTGTACGGCAACTGATCGTCGAAGATCGCCATGCGACATACCGTGAGATAGAAGCTTCCTTAAGTATTTCAGGGACCAGTGTTCACAGTATTTTGCATGATCACTTAGGCGTAAAAAAGTTGATCTCACGCTGGATACCACATTTACTCAGTGAAGACCAAAAAACGGCTCGCGTTCGATGGTGTCGCAAAACTCTTCGGCAATTCAACCGAGGAAACTCGAAACATGTTTACGACATTATCAGTGGTGACGAATCTTGGATATATGCCTACGATCCCGATTCTAAACAGCAGTCGACTGTTTGGGTGTTCCAAGATGAGCCAAAACCGACCAAAGTAATACGCTCACGGAGCACTTCGAAAAAAATGGTCGCCACGTTTGTGGCGAAAAGTGGCCACGTTGCCACTATCGTGCTCGAGGATCGTAAAACGGTTAATGCTGACTGGTATACCACTGTCTGTTTACCAGAAGTCATCGGCGAGTTTCGAAAAAACAACCCAAGACGTCGTATAAGACTGCACCACGATAATGCGAGCTCGCACACCGCCCGGCAAACAATTGCGTTTTTAAAAGAGCAAAACGTCGAAATTCTGGAACACCCGCCGTACAGTCCAGACTTAAGCCCTAACGATTTTTTTACTTTTCCAAAAATCAAGCAACGACTTCGTGGTCAACGGTACCAGACGCCTGAAGAAGCGGTTGAAGCATACAAAACGGCCATTTTGGAGACCCCGACTTCGGACTGGAATAAGTGTTTCGAAAACTGGTTCGATCGAATGAAAAAGTGTATTACATATCACGGTGATTACTTTGAAAAACAATAAATACCATTTAACACTTAAATTGTCTTTAGTTTTTCCAAACGACACAACTTAAAAGGCAGCCCTCGTACACTGTGATTAATGTTGATACTTATCTTCTTACCTTTTATTACAGATGGGCCCTTTCAGATACACTTCGACCCTTTACGATCTTTTGTGCAATTACCCTCTTACTGGCTCTTACACACTCAGTTGTTCGAATGTGCAGGTTTCCTCACGATGTTTTTTCTTCGCTGTAAGAGCATCGGATAATGCGCTTAAGTTAGAAAAACTCATTGGTACATGGTGACCGCGGGGGGTTCGAACTCGGTACCTTACGATCACGAGTCGACCCCCTAAGCCACTAGGCCACCGACGCTCTAATGTTGACACTACAAACAGACCGATAAAATGTGGAAAAAGTTATCATCAAATTAGAATTACGTGTATCCTATAATTTAGTAATAAGTAAAAGTAAAAAAGGAATAGATCAAAGTAAGCTCTTCATTTTGCGTTAAACTCTAATTTAAAAAGAAGTGACTATACCTAGACTTTTTTCCGTGACCCCTTCAAATACTATAAATTCAAGAAAATTATATCAGTATTATTAAGTATATCAGTTGTGTCAGTTGTAACATTAAAAACGTTTTCTACGAGTGAAGTCGCGGATAATTGTTAGTATAGCATAAAAGCATCTAGTATATAGTCTTATATATCGGTCAACGTTACCAACCGAACCAAACAGTGATATCCAAAGTCTGATATCCTAAATTCATGGTTTGCAAACATAAAAAAATAGACAAGCGCAACTTAGATCACAGTTTTGTTTGGCGAGAGATACTTAGTTCTTTGCAATACTGACTGTATTCCTGAAACCTCCAGTAGTGGAGAGAAATTCAAAGAAGAAGATTTGAGGAACGTATTTGGTTAACTTTGGATCAAAAGCAACATTACGGGTTTATAATAAATGTCAGTTACTCAGTGGTCATAATTAAATGTTCTACAAAAATATAAAATAATTAAGTACTATCTCATAGTCTGTAATGCGACTTTAGTCAATTAAATTGAATTAACTGCAATAACAATAAACAAGTTTGTTTATTAAACAAGTTCTTCTTATAATTGATGCCAACTGAAAAAAAACACACATATAGATTGTTTCCGTATAGGAATTTAATATACATTGTTCTCATACTTGGAATCGATATATTTGCATTCAATGAAATATTTTATAGCTAATTGTCTGCCAACATTTATAAGTAAATAATTATAAAACATTATTATAAAATATGCCCGCACGGTTGCCGGGTTAAAATAGTGCCACTCCATGTCTTCCCGTTGATGTCGTAAGAGGCGACTTAGGGAATAAAAGCTTCTAGCACTATTGGGCGATGCACTTGCAACCTATAACTTATACGCTGGCCAAACATCTTAGCCTAATTTTGTGCAAAATGTGGTTAGAGAATTATCAACAAGTTTTTAGAGTTGTAGGTAATTCTGTAGCTATACCCCACTCTAGGATTACAGGCGTGAAGGTATGTAGGTATGTATGTATATAGAACACACAATCATGTTATTATTAGACGAGTTCTTAGAATGAAACCTAAGTTTAATTATAATTTGTCTTTTACTAATTCGGCCACTTACATTAAATGCAGATATCAATTCAATTTACGAAAGTCTGCAGTAACATTACACTCAAAGATGTTTTTAATTACTTTTGAAATCATGAGTCTCACATGCAAAAAAAGTTGGTTGATGAACTTTTCGTTTGCAGATTTCTACATTAATGTTGCAGCGATAAAAAATGCTTTCTATTATTTTCTATTCTACTCTATTAACATAACGTGCGCGTCATTTCGATATCCACTTCAGCCAGCGTTAAATGAAACGTAAATAGCCCTACAACATAAAGAGACACACACGTGGCTATAACATTCCCGTATAATACGACAAGACACTTTTATCGTCCGCAGGCTAATTACAAATGAAAATCGCCTCACGAGATAACTCCGAGTCGTTACTCCTTAATCTATGCGATGGAGATATCTTAATTATCGTATAGCCGTGCCGCTTAAGAAAATAAAATTTTAATTGATCCCTGTACACCCTTATCTCGGCGATTAAGTGATAAATGAGTGCTGTTAAGATGGAAGTGTTTGTTTTAATGGATGCCGCTTTTAGGATTTGTCTTTTGGGATTTTTAAATTAGCCGAGACGATTTTAGAGACGGTAGCCGGTACGTTGGGTGCATTTTGGTGTTACTTGCGTCGTTTTATCACTAGAATAAAGGAAGATCAGAAATATACCGTGCTTAGCTTCTTAATTCATATTTATACCTAAATAGTTCACAGCCGCGAAATATTGATCGTTTTTATATCGTAACAGGAAAAACGCTCTTCTTTTGAAGATAATGTGAAGATAAATGCCATTTAATGTAAGAAAACGGTCAAACATTTGAAAATATGTATTTTTAAGTATAATTTATTTCTATAGTTCAATATACCTAATGTAGGTAATTAAATTCAGTAAGCCTTGTTCACATACCTACTTTATTGTCCCACTTAAATATACGTACCAAGTAGTATTTTACCATTAAAACAATAATTAACGTCAATCATGTTCTTTTTATCTTTTTCGATCAATATAAATCATCAGAACGGCCCCTTAAAGTCATTGAAAGCGTAAATTTGATTGCGTAGTAGAATTACGTAAAAGAAAATCATTTGAGAAACGTAGGCTTTGAGTGTAGTGGTAAAGCCAACACTATAATGATTCAGAACAAAACTGATACACACACATTGAAGTTCTTGTGTGAGATAGAATATCTCAGTGCCATTGTTATCTATTTGTAAATGCTAACACAGACACGTAAAAACGCAAGGCCAAAGTGTTTTAGCTATAAGTCATTGTGAGAATAATGGCGGCGTCGGAAAAAAGCGCAATTAGTGTTGCGCCGGCGTCGATAGTTTAGCGGACGTCGATAACATTCCGCACACAACGTGACTGCGCATTGCAATGCAAAAGATTTAAAATGTTAACACGCTAAACGAAAACCATTATTATTTCATACGGTTAAGGTTCTTTAGGTCGGCATTTATAAGTTGGTTTGTTGTTACAAACGTGAGTTCGATTAAAAAATGTGATTTGTGGCCGCCAGTTCGCGCGCGTTTTATTTTGCGAGTCGTACGTGACGCTTGTGTCAAGCTTGCGGTTTGAAATGAGCTAAGTGTGAAAAGGATTTTTTACTCCAGTTCTGCAAAGATTAACTAATGAAAAAGACGTGTATGGTTTTGTTTTAGTAACAAAAGAAGTATAAGAAGTATAGTATATTATATAATGACCGTAGTGTCAATGAATATAGGAAAATTGTGAATATATTGTCTTAGTATTTTATTACGCTAGAGAAAGTGACAACCCTGGCAATTAGCAAATTATTTGATCCCTAAGGGGAACATAAGTTAGGCAGATTAATTGCTTCATGTTGTAAAAATTAAAGATAGAAGGTAAAGATGTAATATTAACG
Organism: Acleris cristana; assembly: GCA_948252455.1. Taxonomy (NCBI): domain Eukaryota; kingdom Metazoa; phylum Arthropoda; class Insecta; order Lepidoptera; family Tortricidae; genus Acleris; species Acleris cristana. Next base: position 13,261,027 of record OX411780.1, read on the forward strand.
AAACTTTTAGAACAAAACGTGTACCTATAATAAGGAAATTGCAATGACATCAAAGCGTTTAATTTTTATATATTTAAGCACACCGATTCCCTGAAAACAATGATTGTGAAACACCAGTGGTAGCTGTCAATCGACTGTCATTCCCAGCTTTTATAATCATCATCTTTTTGCGGCTCGGTCGGCACTTTTTGTCGATGTTTTAACAAGTTCTCAATTGCTTTTGTACGTAATTATGTATGATTGAATGACCGACAGTTTTTTGAGTGCCACCGAAGTTTGATCGAGAGAAAAAACAGGGATATATTTTTGTACAGCTTTTACATTTTAGAGGCGGATTGGAAGAGTGTTTTTGTTTTTATTATGATAACTATACATTTTATATTATTATGCTACCGTAAACGAGCAGACGGGCCACGTGATGGTAAGCTATCACCGTCGCATATGAACATCAGCAATGCCAGAAGCAATGGCAAGGGCACAGCCAAGTTATTGCCTTTCAGTTATTCGTTTAAAGCCGCATTTAAAGGAAGATAATGTTATAATGTGCCAAGAAAACTCCGTGAAGGGAAGTTCAATTCATAGTTCCAAAGAGGTAGCAGATAATAATAATAATAACCTCTGGAAACTGAAATCCGTTTAAATGAACCCAGGTAATATGGATGAACTCTACTCCAATGTTATATAGGCACTAAGCTGATCAATTTAGTCACTATATGTGAAATCCTTTATTTGGTTTTTTGTTTCCTATTCTTGTTTCATATGTTGTATTTGTAATTGTTGGATTTTCTACCAATAAATAAATAAATAAATAAATTTCTTTAGAGCACTCCATGTGAAAGAGCCAATAGAACATGCATTGACCCAAAGTCCTTCGCAGCTCTAATAAGTTAAATGAATATATTTAGTGGGTTATTTTAAACAATAATATAATTACTAAAGCATTAAATTATGTTTGAAGTAATCTTAAAGTTCAAAATCAAAATCATAACTTTAATAAAAATTGGATTTAAATTATATTGTAAATTTCGCCAAAAACTCGGTGAAATGTTGGCCGTTAGTAATCATTTTATAAAGTACTCATTCTGCTTGTCCGTATAAAAACATGGAATTACAGTTTACTTTCGTATTTGGGGCATAAACTTGAATTTATAGCTGCAATTCTGAATTTTATTGCATTTTTATTTTATTTTCAGTATACCGTGTGATCGTTGGCAATATAAAAAGTACCTTACATAAAGCATACAAATAATATATCTTTTTTTTATTAACGGACATATAAATATAGTACACGTTTTCATTCAAATCAAAATTTAGTCATACGATATGAATAACGAACTAGTTTCAATTGTCAGCAAGGGGAATAATTATTGATAGTACATAATTTGCAAGTTTAATCAGACGTGATAAATAAAACATGCATACATCATCCAATTAGAAAATGTCGATAAAAATGACATCGCTAATCAGTCTTTGTTTACGACACTGTTAAAAAAATATTAATAGAAAATGACCTACTTTTACATAACACATGGCTTTTTCTCTATTCTTCATCACGTTTTCACGTCAATGTCTATCGATTAACGTTTAAACCAAACATCAATCTTTGCGCAACAAACAATGCTCCTAACGAGCGGTAGTTAGTATTCTTAGCGCAAGACAATACCATTGGTTTTAGTCTAACAAAAACAAAACGATTAGCTTCAAAGAACATGCAAAATGTGGTGAGTGGGATTGTCATTCACTGCACGTCTAGCGAAGTCATCATTCACACTTGTCACTTCACATTTCAGTTTAAGAATGCATTTAATCACCAGCTAAGACAAACGTAAATTGACTCTAACATCATGGTTGTAAGGTTAATATTTCATTGACTATTTCTACGTTAAATATTACGTTTTCGAGACGGGTAAGTATGCTGTCAGCCTTTGAACGTCGACAGGCAGAGACGGGCGCAGCGACTAGTGACGGCGATTTGTATGGCGCGAGTAAATCACTTCTGAAGTAATTTATGTTTGAGTGAACGGGTTTAGTGCGGGGATGGTGTCGATAGTTTCTTTCATTGACTTATTTTACTAAATTTAGTTCTGAATTTATTATTTATTATGTAAAATTTTCGCACTCAACTAGGTGCATAAATATTTATCTCAATTTAAATTTCACTTTGAACAATAAAATCACAATTGCTTAAAGTTATTTCTTGTCGAGTTTACATTTTAGATTAAATTATAACAATCGAAACTAGTACATAAAGAATGCAAATCTGATAACTGATATTATTATTTTCAAGTTTCAGTACAAAAAATAATTACTAGACACGTCAAACTTAGCCGCTCTCGAATCGTTCGGATTAAAACGTTCCGTCAATGCACTCGGGCTCCTTTTTTCTTACACTAAGTGATATTAAATTAAATACGAACCATTCCTTTACATTACAAAAACACCGTTAAAAACATCGACAACCCACATCCACCCGCCCGTCAATCCACATTCAAACATGTGTTGTTTGACAGCTTTTGTGTTGACAAAAAAAAGAAACAGAGGGAAAAAAGGCCGAATAATCAGCGGGTCTATTTATCATATTTGAAGCGCTGTCACGGTGACAGTGACAGTTGACAGTCCGGTCCTTTGAAGTGTCAGCGAGGCGGTTAATGAGTCGAACGCTTTTGAACCAACGATTGATGCTAACGATTACGCGTCTGCGTTAACTGCTAATGGTTTAACCGGTTTTAGAATAAAGGACGTAACACGTGTATAAAGTCGGGTGTTTATTCTTTGATCCTTACCTCAGCTTTTACTTGTTTTGTTTGAATTTAATAGAAAATTATCTTTTATATTCGAGAAGTAGCTCAATGTGAAACACAGCAAGTAAGTTAACTGGCAGTGTAGTCTTAAACTATCATTGTTAAAGTTGAGTATTTTTAACCCCCGACGCAAAAAAGAGTGGTGTTATAAGTTTGACGTGTGTGTGTGTGTGTGTGTGCGTGTGTGTGTGTGTGTGTGTGTGTGTGTGTGTGTGTGTGTGTGTGTGTGTGTGTGTGTCTGTCTGTGGCACCGTAGCTCTTAAACGGATGAACCGAATTGGGTGCGGTTTTTTTTATTTGAAAGCAGGTTTTCTAGCAGTGGTTCTTAGACATTTTATATCAAAATCGGTTCAGCCGTTTTTGAAGTATTGAACTTTGAAATGTCAATGTCGGGGGTTTACCAACTTTTTGTTGGTTAGGTTAGTTCATAAAGCACAGGTGTTGTAAAAAGGGAGTTTATCTTTCACCAAAGAGTAAACTAAAGGTATTACTCCTAGAAATTGCAACCATTTATATTTTTTGCATTTTTTTTTCTCTCTACTCTCACTATCCTTTAATTAAGTACATTTGTTTGATGGTAAGTAGGATCTGAGAACCATAGACATTGCATTCTCAACCATAAGACAGAATGCCTTTATGCTACTAATTTGACCGGTTGACTTATCCTCACACTGGAAAACCACAACGCGAACATTGCGCCTTTGCCATAAGTCTAAGCTAGACGGTTGTTAATGATATGGACGGACCTTATACAGTCCTATTACCGCTAAAATTATAGTAATGGTTCAAAATCCTGAAAATGGTCAGGGTAGTGATTCTCTCAAAAGCAAAGGTGAGCGAATGCAGGAGTGAATGTCCAAGCGGCGAGTTTAAGTAGTGCCGTCAGAGCGAGCAAAACACATTTTAGCGCGTGCATTCTCAATTAGGCAGCCTTATACGTTCGAGAAGCCATGCTGCGAAATTGAATACACGCGCTGAAATGTGTTTTGTTCGCTTTGACGGGACTACTTAAACTCGCCGCTTGGACATTCACTGCTGCGTTCGCTCACCTTTGCTTTTGAAAGAATCACTACCCAGGACTGTTTACCGCAGTAAATTATACAAATTCAAAATAAACTCACATAATAAAAACAAGACTAATGCAGTACAATTTTGGCCCGAGCTACATACAATACGCACTGGGTTAGCTTTTATTACCACACTAAATCAGGCCGCTTATCTTCCTTTGTACAAAATATGACTTCACCTATGCAGTGTTGCGGCAATTTTTCAGCTCACACGCCGCTCGGTAAATCACGTGTGGTAATTGATGGGTGCGCCTGCACATGATGTGTGGGAGGATGCGTGAGCCATTTTAATGGAGCATGTTTTTATAGTTTTCTTTGTTAGGTTATAGAGCAATGACGCAAAGCTAGAGTTGAAAGAGGCTGTATTCAAAATCAAATGAGTATGATTCTTGATGCGGTCTATAATGACGTACTCGTAGTCAGTTAACAAAATATTGAAATTTGGGTTGGTAAAATAAAATAATAAGAAATAATCCTGTGGCTCACTATTTATGAGTCTTGAAAGAACGAAACTTAAGTTCAGACAGGTTTTAAATACCAATTTTGAGTGACGTTTCCAAGCACCAATTTCAAAGTTGTGCCTTTTGTAACCTAATCGTAAATCATCATAAAATGTGACCTGAACGAATTTCTCCAATTTTACATCACCCTATATAGCATAACCAGAGCCATAACCACACGTTCCATTTTAAAATTATGCCCTCTCACACGGCAAAACGAAACAAAGAACAACCGCACCTGTTAGTTGCAGCCGCGAACGTATGAAACCCCTTTATTGCCGCAAGCACGACCAAATTTATGGAACAGCGAAATATGCTTTGATATACTGTTATTCGTTTTATTAAACGCGTTGTTTGTTTGCTGAATTTAATTTAGTTTCGGTTTCCGGATTAAATGTTGCAGGTTGGAAATTAAGTCTCGTCAAATAAATTAATTTGCATAAGTTTAGACAGGTTTAACTACTTTACTTATTTATTGTAACGCAGCGACTCAAAGTGGCTCTTTACTTTACTGGCACCAGATTCTAATTACGTCATGTGGTCATGTCTCTTGGTCCTGCATCCTATCTTTCCCATTCTAAAAACTGAGGCTCCTTAGGTCTTTCTGGAGCAAGACCTCAGCGTTTCACTATTTTGCTCTGCTTTTTTTCTTCACTATGAAACTGCGAAGTAATTATAATCATAAACATAATTTACTTAGAAACCATTTTAAACCAAATTACATAGTGCCATACTAAGCTTTAGGTTTTGTACTTTAATGAACTAGACAATGGTAAGTATAAAAAATTAATATTGATAAATACATACTTAAGTACATAGAGAAAAAACAAGACAGAAACGACGCGTTCACTTGATCTGTTTGAAGGTTATGTCCAAAATTGTTTAAAATATCTAAACAAAAACTTATAAAAACTTACGTGTATTAAGATACTTCATGATTATCATGATAATATTTAAATATTGAATTCAATTTACAGTTATTTATCAAAAATATCTTTGACACCGATGTAGTTCTAAACACATTGGGACTGTAAACTAAATAAAGTTCCTGTGCCAGACGCTAAATTGAATTGTTTACTTTGTATAAAACTATTAGACATGCTAATTCTGGCACAACCTAAAATAAAACCATTTTAAAATCTACTTAACCAACTAATGGCGAATTTAATTTAAAATAAAAACACAACGGCATGTCAAGAGCAAGTAAAAACAAGCGACGCTGATACGTAGCAACGCCGCGGGGCGCTATGATTCCATTAAGGTTTTTGTGCCACGGCTTTTGCCAAGTCACGTAAATATCGTGTAATAGGTTTGGGCGGCTCCAGAAATATGACTACTGTGCGAGCTTAAAGGTTAAATTAAAAGAGTAGAGATAATTTATAGAAGAACGATTGAACTTAGAAAGGATAAAACATCTAGTCAGATCTTATGTAGCACGTTCGATAGAGTGAGCTAAAGTAGTTGAAACAGATGCAAAAACAAAGATGTATTAGTTTAAGTATATGATGATGATGACAACTATGTTAAAAACACACACAAGAAATTTCAGCAGTTATAATAAAAACCATTTTTTTCAAAAATAAAGTTGTGTGTAACAAAATCAAACATACTTAAGCTAAAATAATATAAGTAATTAGGTAGTTAACGTTTGGTTAGAAAGAAATTTCTTTGGTCGGAATAATTTTGTTTGTAAATTATTAGTGACAAGAACAATAACCTCATAATTATTATGTGTTACACATGTCCTGCTCTATAATTGTTAATCACTTACATGATATTTTATTTCAATTTGAGTAATTCACTGGTTCGTACTTTTACAAAATTAATCCCTAAAACAACAAAACGCATTGTTTTTATAATGTTGTTAAAAATACCATTCCTATCATTTTGAACTTTCCCTAATATCTAACTCAACGTTTCCGTTTACGATATAAATCACACCTTATTAAATGCTTCAACCACTTTACCGACTTCTAAATTATGTTGCAAGGGACGTCGCAATAAATATTTTTGATCACATTTTCCGTCCCATAACTCATTCAGCGCGATAATAATAACAAAAGGTCCTCTACGGAACCCCAAAAAGTAATACATCAAATAGATATTTATGTAAAACAGTACATGCTTTATCATCGGGCTCCACACCCTGATCTAGAAGCTATGAAAAAGATTATTTTGAGCTCTGTGCGTTCAAAAATAAGGATGATTTAGAATGTTTTTTTGTTAGTTTTTTGTTTCCCATTTGGTTCCGGGCGGTTAATTTCATACGCTATAAAAAGGTGCCATCGTTGCATTTTAATTTTAGAGGGCGATGTGAATTTACTTAATTGGATAGACAATTATAATTAGTCAAAAACGCGACGACGGCTGCCTTTCCACTATCTTTAATCTATGATCTTGACAAGCTAAATTACTGGTTGGACTATTGTTTGAGCGAGGGTGAACGAAAAGATATTTTAATTAAGCGGTTTCTTATTTTATTCAGTTTTAATTCATTTCTGTTAAACGAACTACTGTGTGGGTATAATGGCCTGTAATTATAATATTTCGTTGTCTGCGTATCATGATCTAGTTTATTATTGATAACTTTAATTGTTCCTGCCTCGTTTATATTCCTATTACTTTGTTATTTCTTGTAAACTTTTCGATTAAATAATGGGTCATTATTTTGATACCTACTAATTACTGCAACTAACTTACTTTTCCTGCGATCCAGATTAAGTTAATTTAAAAAGTATTCAAGTAGATACCTATATAAAATTAACGGTCCTGAAAAATTAAGCTTTTACATATGGATGCTACCTACTTAATATTCACAATAAATTAACGCCAGAAAAAACTATTCCAAACCGTTGAAATTCAAAATAGTTTAAAATATCTGACAACTTGCCATTATGATCTCGTATTTTAATTACTGACCTACACACCCAAGGATTCTATTAATATTGTCAATGTAAATACTCTCATTTAATAAAAAACAGCGGTGAACAAAATTATAAATTCCTTCCTTATCTTATCCACAACGTCAATTTGAAGTCTTAGATTTTGTACTATTTTTATGATTTTGTCAGTGTAATTTGGACTTGGACTTAACAAACTATAAACGAACAACCACGGTTCCTAATAAATCTCTTACGTTGAAATCCCCATCCATTTCATACCAAATCTGAGTAATACTCGCTGCAACACGCACTAGTTGTCTGACCTGTCAAAGTACAAATACAGCTGTCGGTTATTTGTCAAACGGGGGCTGGGTGCTTTTGTAACAGTCAATATTATCAAGAGAAATAAGTTATTGATAGATTGCTTTATCAATAGTATGAAGTGCTTTTATTATCTTGACTGTAATGTTAATCATTTGTCAGGATCAACTATTGGGTCGCTAAGCCTATTAAAAAAATAGTTTTTTTCTTACTCTCGAGTAAACGTTTTTCACATTTCCATCAAATTGAATAGTCATTAACATAAAAAAATACTTTATTTATTAAGTAACGTAGCGGGTAAGAAATAATATTACAAATTTAGTTATTAGAAGGCCTTCTGCGTGACACTTTAGCACAAATCAATAACGAAAACGTCATACTAACGACTTTAAAGACCAAACTGTAATTTAAATAATTTCCTTTAAGGATTCTGTCCGATAATGACATGGCAGCTAGTCAATTTGACGGTAATCATTATCCACTGCGACGCAAATCAACTTAATGATAATAATGACTTTATTGGTCGAAATGACACCGCCAATTTAAAATGCATTTTCATGTCAATGTAGAGGTTATTATTCTGTTTATGAACTGCGTTGGTCAATTAGAAGATTATGCAGGTCCTAGAGTGTTATTCTTTTCAACGATTGGTTTTTCAATTCGCTGATGGAATATTAAATTAATTGGGCAACTTAACGGGGTAATCTAACTGGAAAACAAAAGTTTCTCCGTACTTTTAGATACGAAAACCTACTGGGGTGACGGCACCAATGATGGACACTTTTAGCTGACAGGCCCAGTAATGGATACTTCACTCTTAATTCAAATTTCATACGGTCCTAAATTGATTGTTGCAAAATAAACGGATAACCCTTATCTTCTCTGGAATAAGAATCAAGTGTCCATTAATGGTGCCTTATCCATTACTGGTTCCATCACCCTGCTTTACTAGAACTAGAACTACGCATAACGTTAATAATGTTATGACGGAAGAACTGTCGTATCTGGCCGATAAGACGTCAATTCTGACACATTGCACAACCATGAAGTTTCTGAATTTTGGTAATATTTTGGCAGCAGTAAAACAATGTCGTTATTTCTATTCATTCACACGCAACAAAATATAAGTTTAGCATTGTTGTACTGCCGTCATCTGTATTTAGAAACTCCATGGTTGTGTTGTCACTACCGGTTAATTCATGTACGAATTGAAGATTAACATTGTTTTTATTTAACAGAGAGAGGCAAACATGCATGCGGGTTACCTGGGGCCTGTTTTATAAAGCTACAAATTACTATTTACAGGTTACAAGTTTCCATTTGATACAACCTTGACCAATGACGAACAGCCATTTGAGCAGCGTTGCCGGTTTAGACCTGTAAAATTGTAACTTGTAGCTTTATAAAACGTGCCCCTGATGTGAAGTATTACCACACCACCGCCCATAAACACCAGCAACCAAAGAAGAGGTTGTCGGTTCGTTGTCAACCTTTTAAGGAAATGAAAGCTAACATAAACGCTTAGCTGGTAAAACAAATATCTAAATTTGTAGTATTTTTTTTCTGATGATGAAAAAAAAATGATTATTTCTAACTCAATAAAAGTTAGAACGATTGTTTCGTCATCATAAAAAATATGGGTAAGCTAATTAGCGTCTTAGCCCAGCTATGCGACGTTATTAATTATTATTGCCTCCGAGCTTGCATAGTAGGCGGTGTACATTGAAGTGAATATTTATTGGATATTAAAGTTGTTCGTGCTGGCATTTTTTTATTAAACAAGTGTATGGCGCCGCGAAAACACAACGTTCGGCCGGTAGATGTGCGCCTTTCCAAAAATTTCGTGTGTAAATACATATTTATGTGTAGTATTTTGAGTTCTTATCACTCCTTATTGAAAATTTATTTTTTCTTTTTGTGAGTTTCAAATGCGTGGCTGGCTGATGTGTGGACAATATGATTCATAATCATGATAAAATTAGTATGAAAAGTTACAGTAGACCCGTGTCACCTTAACACCAACACACTTAAAAACTTTCTTAATTTCCATACCTCAATGATCTCGCCAGAAAATATTTTACTTCTATTGTGTCAAAATACATAAGTATGCTGTAACCAAACGGTTTAAAAAATAACACAGACAAACTGAAAAAACAGGATAATTCTGCAAAAACTCTCACCCTTTTCATCAAAACGTCCAACCGAACGTAGAACAGTAGTTAGACGGCACGAACACCATAAAGTGAATTGCCCTTAATTTCACGCCACTAATGACGGACGGCTATTACGCGTATTCCCCGCAGTAAATCAACGGGTAGTGCACTTAATAACTTTATATGATAATTTTGAATTTTAATAAGTGTTGAATTTATGGGAAAGGATGTTAATTATTACCGCCTTATGGTTCAACCTTCGCCATGTTTCCTATTTATTCATAATAAGTATAATTTTAATGTCAAAACTAATCTATCGACAATAATTGAGTAAAAATTATAAGTAGAAATTGATATAAACGTTTTATGGTTATAACTTTTGTGACATAAACGATGCCTTCGACAATCCAACGCTGTTGAATTTGTTTATCAACCCTGTTTCATTTTGGATGAAAATTTATTAGAATTAGGTGTAGCTTTAATTAGTAAGAGTGTCGTTCTTTGCGAAATAAATTTTACTGCTAATTATATGTGCCAAAGTTATTACAATTTAAAAACCACACGCAGTCGCTAGTCCGCGAAAGCAGCATACGTTTGGCTCCCTGCAAAGAACTCTACAAAAGAAAGTTTGATAATGGAGGGTTTCCGAACAGCAGTGGAACGGAATAGGGCTTCATCAAAAATTATACCCTTTACCACCTGTTATCATAAGCTCTTAACCCAAAAAGCATTCAGAAATGCACGTTCAACCTGTCATGTATAATTTAAGCAGAATAATAAATAGGCAACATAAGTTTAAGAGATAATTCGAGCTGTCGCAGTGAACGGCCGACGAGGTGTCGCAAGGCATGGATGTATGAGCGTAATCGATGGAGGGCATAAATCACTGGGGAAGGAACGGGGGCAGTGTAAGCGGGTAGCGGAGCGGGAAGAACAGCGGAGAAGTAAGCTGATAGCGGAGCGATTAATGTTGGTCATTAGACCTCTTGGTGTAGTGGCTTGTACACTCGCCAGATGAATAAAAGATTAACCTATCATTTCGCTTTACTATTTATATACTGACCGCTGGTTAGGGCTAACCAGCGATGAATCTTATTTCTGAATAAAACGACCCAATATTCCTTAAAATGTTTTTGAATTTTAGGTAAATGTATTTTTGTACCCCGAAGTATCAAACAATTGCACAAATATGTGCAATCAAGGTGCAAGACACGCATAATCATGTTGTTTGTACCAAACGAAGTACGTGCAATGCTGATGGGTCAACTAGTGCATCTTTATCGATGAGGTTGCTAGCGTGTTTTAAAAAAAAAACCCTTCTTAAAGTCAGGGCCACGTCACTGTACTGGATGTCGCCGTGGAAATATAGTAATGGGAATAATAAACTGGCCTTCTGAAAACCGCTTTCAAAGACAACCCGCCCTTATAGGAAATCATGTTCATGTATTTAATGGCATCGATTAATGTTTTAATTCGTGTTCGCAATAATTTAATAATCTCTCTAGAGGCCGGTCATTAATATTCGACCGCCATATTAAATTTATCTCCACTGTTTTTATGAAATTGCCCAAGTATTTATGTATCGTATTAAGAGGTGATTGTTTAATATATTGACATTTATTATGTTGAAGTTACTAACGATTAAGAATTTGTCGAGTAAAAGTTTGTTTTAATGGGTTTTATGTAGATTTAATGCTTGAACATTTTATATTTATTAGGCTTACCAAATATATAATTATTACGTACCAATAGCCAGCAAATAACAGTACTTTTTTTAGAGATATTCGTGATGATCAGGCTGAAAATATAAAATAATTAATATTAATTTTATTAAAGTAGTGTCGAGTTTTTTGCGTTATTATGTCATTCTGCTTGGTGGTACTTTAATTATTGATTTTTATTTAAAAAAATTACCTAGAATCATTATAAACTCAATCATTGACATTGACTTCCTGAAACTGAACCAATATCAAAACAAAACCGAGGTTAACCAGATGCAAACACACACGCAACTTGGGTCATTGTAAATGTAATTTACTGTAATGTAAACGTAAAATACATTTTATCCCAATCGAATCAAAAGCCGTTACTTGTAAATGTCAAAAAAATAAAAAGTTGTTTGTTAAAGTAAAGTTATATTACAACGTCAATAGGAAGCTGAATGCCAATTGTTTTCCGATAACTACATAAAATGGAAATATGGTTATTTGTCTGTTTTTGAGGTCGCGTCCGTGAGAACCAGTAAGTATTATTTTTACCTACTTTTCGTGAAAGTGACACAAGCAAAATATGTTAAAAACATCGTAAAATTTAAGTTATAAAACACTTAAAAGTTAATTGTTAAAATCCATTAGGATATGTCAATTTGTGGAAAAGATAAGGCGTTTTAATTATTAAGAACATTTCAACCAATTAAATGCTTCACATACGTATCGCACTGTCAGCGTTTCGAACAAAATATTACGCTGTTATAATTATTTAAAACATTTTATATATTTTTGTTCGTCCACTAAATATTTTGAATAGGTAGTTACGTAGATAAAGTACCCATAAGTTAGTGAAAATAAACATTACCTAGGTACGATGTTTAACAAATCCATGTGATGACAATACCTCTTTAAGTCAATATTTATAAAACTGACACTTAGAAACATTTTTATTCCTCTGATCTTCGTCAAAATATTTTGAATAACGTAGATGTATCCATAGAATTTTTTCAAAGTGAAATATTACCTACGATGTATAAAAAAATCTTCTAACTATGACATATAATATTTTAATCAATATTTAAAAAAAAAACTTAAATACAGTTGGTTTTCTGTATATCAATGTCCACTGCTTAACCATAAACGGTAATCCAATTAAATGTTTATTGTCCTAATTAAAGGTATATTTTCTTATTATATATAATAAGTGTTTAAAATTTGCAGAATTCAGAGCTATTTGTCTAAGTTAACTGATATTGAAATCAACAACCTGCCTTTTCGAAATGTTTCTGTGTCGATTTGAAAAGTTTTGCTTTTCTCTTTGGCGAACTTGATTAACGTTTACTTTTACTTTTATCGAATTGGTTGTGTATACATTGTATTTTTATACATCACATAATTTTGAAAAATAATAATTGTTCGGTACCTACCTTAATGTTAGATACATTAAGGTAGGTACTGCACAATTATTTTGTTTTGGACGTCTCTTCGGTTATCAAGGTTGTCTGGAAGATATTCCTACGTAGCAATAAGACTGCTTGTGGTTAACATGTTAAATAATATTATTGTAATTCTCTGCAGTGTACGATAAATATTGTATTACTTTGTATTGTAAAACCATACTGACTGCAACGTTATGACGTCCTTAAACACTGACTAATAAACGTTGAGTAACGGAGTGGTATAGCTATACAATGTTTTGTCCTTATCTGTCAAATTCAAATGTCACAATGACAGATAACAACAAAACATTGTATAGCTATTACCACCGTTACTCAACGTTTATTAGTAAGGGGGTTTGTGTATTCAATAGCTGTTGTACTATTACACAAAACGTTAGTCGCTAGGCAATATCGAGCGTTCGTATATGATGTCAAATTTAACACATTTAATTTAACTACGCACGCTATTTTAAGGAAAAAACTCAATTACACAATTCTACGGCAATTCAATCAAATCTTCATGTCTATCATCCATTAGCACCTCAACGATTATGTCTGTAACGAACCGATTGGTCTCAGTATTTACGATATTCTCGGTCATTATGTCTAAGATTTATTGCAGTGATTTGTGTTCAACGGGTATAATTATAGAATCGCTGCGTTTTAATTACCTTGTAATGCATGTTGCTCCGGAACGCGAGTTGCGTTGTTTCTACATTGTTATTTAGCTGTAAACAACTATTTTAAACTAGCGAAAAAACATTTCCTGTCTTGTCAAGTTGCATGTGAACATTACCGAATGCAGAAAACAAAAATAAGGAGCAGAGTTAATTTCAGAATGGTCAAAACTACATTTAGGTACTATTGTTTAAATAAGTTTTTTTTTTGTTCTGACTTTTATTTTCGTTGACGAACAAATAGTAGGACCAAACTTAACTCTTAAGAACATTCTGTAATTTTTTTTTAAATTTGTTGTATATTTATTATAATATTAATTAAAAATTACCTTAAATAAACAGTAACTCCAGCGGGATCATAAAAAGCTGAAAAAATATTCTTTATCTCACATCGAAATTAAAGTTAACGGCTTTTTTGAAAAAAAAAATTGTTACTTAAACCACAGTCGAATCAATTCAGAGAGTCTAAAAAATATGGCACATTTAGACTTCGAATTTAATGCAGTTAAAGTTAACGTAACTTATCGCTTGAATTAACTACCACGGATTAAAATGTATAAAGACATCTAATAAACTGTTTGAAGAATGTTAACTATCTGTATCCGTTGTTTGTTTGTCGTAACATTCTACTGCAGTTATGAGATACTATGTCCTATTTATAGCATTAAAACACATAAAACAACTGTATGAAATATTAGCCGATACTTTTCTAAATAACAGCATTCTTCGCAAACGAAAATATCAGTGAACAGAACCTTGAAGTTGAGAATGCTCAACTCACAACAAAAAGCTAATTTCCAACATGGCTACATAATTTACCGGCTAAAACTACCACATTAACGTGTACTAACTAGCATTTATCCAAACCAGGCGTAAAGTGCGGTAAAAACCTACCGCCGTCAATGTATGTAGTTATGTCAAAACCGTCAATTGGGGCTCATAATTATTATGGGCTGTAGCACTTGTCTGCAGTCCGACAGGGCTAGCATTATAAGAATTACCGGCCGGGGCCTTAAAATGCTGCTTTAATATTGTTTTATACTATTCATAAAATTTTAGTTTTGTTATGTGTAGGTTTCTCTGTAAACTACAGTTCTATTTTAAATAATAAAAAATAAAAAAATAGAAATAATAAAGACATAATGAAAGATTCAGTATTAACGCTCGAAAGCAAATCGCAAGTTGGGATGCTTTGTTTGTTCTATAGTCATAATTCTTGTAATTGTTTAAATAGAAAACTCAACAAATAGTGATAAATACATATCGGAAGAAACGTACACAAATTAAGCTAGCCCTAATAAACTTCAGGCTTTCACTAATTCCTGAATTACTCAGTAAACATTTAAAACTTAAAAATAAACATTCTTTCGTCACATTTTTCCCGTACCAGAAATCGAACCCACAAACTTTTTCGATGCGCTAACATCCAACGTCCCCGTCCCTTTCTGCGCATACGCACGTAATACGAAACGAGGCATCCATTAAACTCACCAGTGTATAATTTCCGGGCCCCCTATATAATCAACTGCGAGGTAATCAGCTTTGTATTATTATTTCTCAATACGTTGGATAGTTGCGGGTAAAAAGCTTGGAAGATTGTCGTAAATGGGATGGTGACTGTGTTTTAAAGCTTATTTTATATCTTCTTGATGTATTCTTCGATAACAATAGCAACGTGGAAAAAAAGAGAGGAGACCTTTTGTCCTCCACTGAGACACTGATACTGGGTATTGATTCTCTCAAAAGCAAAGGTGAGCGAATGCAGGAGTGAAGTCCAAGCGGCGAGTTTAAGTAGTCCCGTCAGAGCGAGCAAAACACATATTAGCGAGTGCATTCTCAATTAGGTAGCCTTATACGTTCGAGAAGCCATGCTGCCAAACTGAATACACGCGCTGAAATGGGATTTGTTCGCTTTGACGGGACTACTTAAACTCGCCGCTTGGACATCACTCCTACGTTCGCTCACCTTTGCTTTTGAGAGAATCACTACCCAGGCTAAAATAGCTACCTACATGTATTTGAATCATGTTTTTGGCAAAGAGAAACAGTGTTTATATGATAAAGTTTTAAATCCACAAAACACTTAATACGTTTTATGATTTGGCAATGTATGAAAAATAAAGTAATGAAGCGCATTTAATTGAATTAAACAATAAACGAAATACATCGAAGAAAATTATGAATTTATGATAAAACATATTTTATGTGAAGTAAATGTCAAGGGACCAAGGCACACATATTATGTTACTAATTGTAAGTTATGTAAAAAAAATACATTTAAATAAATAAATAAACATCCAAGACTCAGACTCATATAAATGTTTGCCTATCGGGGTCGCTAGCTACTTACTACCAGTTGGTAGCTAGCTTACCACGTCGTCAAATATGAGCACTAGATCATAATAAAACTCAAGTTATTATTTTGAACAAGGTGGGTAACTGAATAATTCTCCTTACCTACTCTTTAAATTGATTCATTCTAAAACTTAGTCATTGTTACATTCAAAACCATTAACATTCTCAAACATCCAACAATAATACGCAATAAAATAAATTATTAGCACAACATTAAATTTTATGAACCCATTGAATAAAAACATAAATAAAAAAGCCATAAATCTATTAATGAAATCAATAACAATGATTTAAACGATCTATTGTCAGCTGAATGTGCTTTGAACAGAAATCATTGGGCATATTTAAATATAATGACTTACATTGAATGCGGGCACTTGAACGGAATATTTTAATGAAGGTGAATGCAAATATCGGTTGCATTTGTTTTGAGAAAATATTATGCTTTGGAACCAGTGGAGAGTGAATCTCAAAGCATTAGATACGCATGGTTAAGACCTAAAGCAAATAATATAATATGGCAATCATTTGAATAACTGGCAGTTTGGAAAGAAGCCGCATTCTGAGAATTTTAAAACTACACATTTTAGGTTGATTTAATTATTATTGACATCATTGTCCTATGGATTTTCGATTAAAAGAAATGTTATACCTCAATCAGAAAAAATCTCGTCATCACTTTAGATATTACTTAGCCTTCCTTACCTAACAATTTAACAATGCATACTCATATAAAAGTATCAAATAATTATCTGCAATGCTATGTTATGTCTTTTTCTTCTTTTCCTTTTTTTATGGTAAATGGTAAATGTATCAAAAGGGTACCCATGAAGAGATTTGTTAATTTAAATAAAAACAGGTTAAACGTGTTATTAAAGTAGATTTAAACTAGTGTTATAAGAAATAGCCACAAATTTTATGGTATCCTGCTTCAGTATAGTCTTCAGTGTATCTTTTTATTCACCTACAGACCTACAAATACAAAATAAAAAAAACAGTAAATATTCAGCTATTATTTAAGATAAATTGTCCGTTGTATCCATCGCAATTTGTTTAGTTTTATGGACAACGTGTTTACGTTTAATATTCGTTGATATTCAAATAACGTAAAAGACATTGGCTTTATATTTCATTGGCGTATAGGACATTGGCCTAGATGTCACTTACGCCATCCGAATTAATAGTATTGATACGGAAAGCTTGCTCATGTACTGATGGTTTAAGTCCACGATGCTACGTGCTGTTTACGTTAATTGATTTTAGCTTAAAGTAAGGATGGAAAAAAAATGTTGGTTGACAGTTAGAACTATTTAAATTGTTAGCAAATTAAAAAAAAACAGGGGAAAATCTCACACAAATTGACAAAGATAAATTGAAAAAGTCGTAGAGGTCAGAGGAGAAATGTAATAATGAATAACATACTTATAATGTATGTACATAAATATACAATGAAAACCACCAATATTTACCTAGTCGAGAATCTAATTCAGGACTGCAAAGGCAACAATTGCAAGTAAACACCGAATAAAATAATCAACCGAAAATCAAAGAGTTCTATTAATTTTTTACTATAATGATTTGTAATTTTATTTAATAATAAAAAGCTAGTTAATCTGATGTTAATTTGAAAATGATTATTTTCTTAAAATTGTATTTAATTAACCTACTGTTTAAATTTTCTTCGAGGTATTTTCATTTGCGACTTTATTAGCGATAAATTGAATATTTGAAACATACCAGTCAATGTTTAAAATCGCTTATTAATAGGGATTAATCGAACTTGGCTCTTCATGCGACGGTACAGTGCATAAAATATTAGAAGTTAATCATAAAACGTGTACAAGTATCATAAAGAAGAAATCTTTATTATTGTTCTTAACCTATCAACACTAATCCCTTTGAGTCTGGTGCACTTTTCAGAGCCAGTCTCTACATCGAGTTCATTGTGTATGGTAACTTGAGCGTTAGGCCCTGAATGTGTTGATGCGTCATCAAACAACTGCAATGCATTAATATCATAAATGAATCGTTTTATATTTAATTTGAAGAAGCATTGAGGCCTCATAAATCAGGGGCTGAGAGGAAATCGCGCGCGGAATAATCGGGAAGACGTAAATGATGAACTAGTAGCGATTTGTCCAATTGATACCTTTTTAGCAGGGTAGTGATTCTCGCATAAGCAAAGGTGAGCGAATGCAGAAGTCCAAGCGGCGAGTTTAAGTAGTCCCGTCAGAGCGAACACAACACATATTAGCGCGTGCATTCTCAATTAGGCAGCCTTATACGTTCGAGAAGCCATGCTGCCAAATTGAATACACACGCTGAAATGTGTTTTGCTCGCTTTGACGGGACTACTTAAACTCGCCGCTTGGACTTCACTCCTGCATTCGCTCACCTTTGCGTTTGAGAGAATCAATACCTACCCAGGTCTTCATGTGTTTTCCGGTGTTTGGCGACACGGTTAGCCTAGTTGCCAGTGACCCTGAACATAGGCTAGTGGTCCTGCGATTGATTCCCAATACGGCCAAATATTTGTATGTTGGGCGCCAGTCTTTGTTCCGCAGACTTGAAGGCTTGTAATATAACTTTGTCATCAGATTTTGTTTTAAAATTGTTTTATCTATAGGAAAAGGACATCCTCTCATTCTCTAGTTATAGCTCCCTTGCCTATTATCAATGTTTTTAATTTACTTTCAAGTTCTTCCATCACTGAACAAAATGTTCGTTAAAGTGAACTCACTGAAAGTAAAGTAAGTGTTTTGATATTTACAAGCTGTGCCTGTTTCAGAATAAAGATAGAAGATTTTAGTGGGCATTTCGGTAAGAACCTCAAAAATGTAAGATAGTTCAGATTTAAATAAAACAGTATTTGAGATACTTTTAAACTATAATTTTATTTGCATTAATGTCGATCACATTTGCATCGTAATAAACAAGGAAATTTCTAAATGAAACTTCAAAGAAAATGTATGTAAATTTCTTCAATCGCAAAGATCTTTTAAATTCCACCACTCACCATCCAGCATCCATATATCACCGCGGTCTTCAAAGGGATGCCAAATAAAACAAACAACACGGAAAATAACGTTTACCGGACTTTTCACGCGAAACGCGAACGCATTTGTAAACGTCGAACGGTAATCAGTCGCTTGGTTACACAGCGATGACTGATGAAATGATGGTTACTGATCTCTGTTTGGGTGTGTGAAGTAACAGATTGTTGGTCTCCCTAACAAAATGAAATCAAAGTGCTTGTATAACAACTGTAATAGAAGAGCGGAGTCTCTTGATATATTAGGTATTTACAATACTTACTAGAAGGGCCCTCAGGGAACAGCAGAAGACTAGGTAAATAAACGAGACGTCGGCCTGGTTAGTAGTGACCCTGCCTACGAAGCTAGCAGTACTGAGTTCCAAACACGGTAAGAGCATTTATTTGTGTGATGAGCGCAAATGTTTGGTCTTGACTCACGGATGTTTTTTTTATGAAATTCAGCATGTATTTCTCTACATAAGTATTTATGTCGTTGTCTAGAACCCTTAGTACAAGCCTAGGTCGATTGTTGTGACATTTTTCCCCTGATTTATTTATTATTTTACAATTTCTTAGTGCCATTTTTTCTCTGGAGGTGTCAAATGAGCTTATGTGACAACTTAGTGGTATGAGTAGGTCGGGTATGAGGTTCAAATTTAAAAAAAAATGCTAGTCCAGCACAAACGTAACGCAACTAAGGTGGTGAGACAAAGTATTGATCAAGATTATGTCATAAACCAGTAGGCAGACCATCAGCTCGTTGATTTGATGAAATTTCGCAAAAGGTTGGAAAAAAATGTTCGACCGAGCTTAAGACCAAGCAATGGCGAAAAAATGGAGAGGCCAAAACCTGCAGCGCATAAATGTGGGTGGTGCAATGTTGTTGGTGTCAGTCCTTGAAGGTTATTATGACATAGCTATGATGTTCAGTTCACGCTCAGAGAAAAAGACAGAGCTATATAACTGCTATAGCTCTGTCCTTTACGCTCGCGGTAAAATGAACTGCATAGCCATGTCATAATAACCCCCCTGAAGACTACAATGACCGACGTGTAAAAGAGCCCTCATGAAGACAATATACTAAATAAATGTTTAGATTTTGAATTTTAAATGAAATGTACTTATGCTCGTTATTTTACCAGCTGTTTTACCCTCCGCACACTGCTTGGTAAGATGGAGGTAGAGATTTGGACGATCCCTTCACAATAACACCCTGTAAAATTGTTGATTTTATTTTCCAGTGCTAAATGTGTAATGAACTGATCTCCACAAACCAGTGAAATCATTTACAGGAACTAAATTTGGCGGGTTCAACGGAAACTTAAAGTGGCTTTTTACAGTAAATTTAAACAAATTTTCCTTTGAATTGATCTTTTTTCGAGGAATACCTACTTTGTTTATTCTTAAGTTAAATTCAGCCTTTTTAGTTCACGTTCAGTTCCGTATAAACCACTAAATTAAGTACAGTTGTGTTGTTTGGAAGTTCTTAGAAGTTATTTAATTAGAATATCAAACAAGATTATAAAGTTATACATCCAAAACTAGGCCCTGGACATTCTGACTAAGCTTCTCAAAATATTACAAAGGAGACGTCTATTTTTTGCCATCGATTTATTCATATTTTGCATGTAGATAGTCTATTTAAAATAAGGAAACAGATATTTCTCGACTTACAGAGTTTTCTTTGAAACCCAACTAAACTAAGGGGTAAATCCGACTTAAAATAAAATTCTACCACATCATAGATAAAAATAAACAGGGATCTTGCAATGTAACGCGTGCGGACGTAATATAAATTATGATCCCGATTTACGATGATATCAAATTTACTTGGTGCTCCTTTGATGTCATTTTTCCCATAAATTTTTCAGCATAACATAAAGAGAGCTCCACGCGTTATTAGATATGGAAATCGTTTGCGACACACGAGCTCTATGTTTGTCGGACAATACTGCCCACATGCTCGAGGTTATCATTTGCCTGGTAACTTTAGAGCGTACTACACTTTGAGATATCTGATTTTATTAGTAAAAATATAAAGTTTAAATTGCTATGATTATGGCAATCAATACCGTCATTTAAAAGACGTTACGACACGTGGGTAGGTGTTGTCTCCCAAATGCAACTGAATTTATAGATCTGGACTGTGGAAGAATGGTGGCCAAAAATCTGTAATAGGAAAGATAGCTTTTAGATTCTTACCATGCCTAAGTTAAAATACGCGGAATTAGTTAAGCCATTTGTAGCGAGAAGTCCGTTTCGAAGTTTTGGGACTACTCGTGCAACTGTTTAAAATCATAGTTGGTATTTATTTGCTAGCCTTTCACTCCATATACCCTAATGCCTTCACACGTCGCCTCCTCACGAATAAATCTGCTTTTACAGCTGCATAAATTTGTCGATAGAGCGATTTTCGTATCCGCCGCCTTTACTCCGACATCCTGTTAGCTTTGTAACTACACTTTTCTAGGAAACGTCGTCTGATAAATAAGTACCCGGATTGGCTGTTTGTGTTTTGTTTATATCGAATGTTCTGGAAAATAGGGTAGGAATTATTTTGTTACATGGAAGTGTGCCGAGATTCTAAGTTACGGCTCAGTGGGTTGAACTAAGACAATATTATTTTTATACGCACGTTGGCAACAAGGTACGAGTATTCGTTGTTTGTCACATCCTGAGTCTTTCGACACAATTTTTTGGTAAAATATTAACCTTTGTTTTTGGTTTTGAAATTATTTATCAATTAAGGTGAGGCGGGGCTATTGCATCTGCAGGGCTCTTGTAACTTTTCATACTAAAACGTGTTCTACTTTTAATAATTAGTATGAAAAGTTACAATAGCCCCGCGCAGATGCAATAGCCTCGACTCACCTTAATTATTTTTACGAAAAAAAGGGGAGTTTACTGATGTAATATTTTTAAAACCCTTATTGTGTTTTCAAACCCACGCCAATGAATTGCTTTAGTTCCTCGTGAAAAAAACTGAAATGAGCGACAAAAATAATATTTTTTAAAGCGTTTCATTACCGATGTCTAATATTACTTTTATTATTAATATTTATTAATATAAAAGTACCACTTCACGTGTCACGGTCCGGCGAGCTAATCTCGTCAGACGTGACACTGATCCCCTATTCGTCATAACACGGAGCACTGTCTTGTGACATAAAGCGAAACATAATTGGAAAATGTATTTCGTGTGTTTTATTTTTACCTACGTTTTGAAAAGCAGGCTTCTGAATCTGGAAACTAAAATAGCTGACATAGCACTGTAAAATAATTTTGACGTTTTTTTTTCATATTAACACCGGTATGTCATTCATCATGCATGTATTTATTTTAAATGAATATTGATGGTGACAATATTGCATAGAGATATTTAAAAATCGGTGATATTGGACCAAGACATATGGTCTTGCCATCCTTCTTGAACTCCTTGTTACTAGTTACTAGTGATGTTGTTTTATTTTCCTCCCTGCAAATGTACCTACCTAAAAAAACGAGGATTTTTCTTCCTTACCTTTCGAAATTTTCTATTTAGGTTCCTACACTTTTTTAGCAACTTTTTGCAAGGCGATGCCAATGACAATGCCAAGTATACTATACCTGTATTGACAGATTAATTCTACTTCTTTTAACTATGTCCACCGTTAACTCCGGCGACAGACGTTTTTTGATTAACGCCGGGTCAGGGCTCCATTGTGCTCCCTTTGAAGCCCGACACTCATTTATCAAGCTTACTTCCGACTGGAAATTAACGGGATGGCGCAAGTTGTAAGCTGATTACTGTGGTATCGGATGACATAAGTGGTCATACACGTTCAGTTAAGGAGCTGATTTGCGTACCACCGTAATTCTGCCGTAATGAAGTGACGTGTGACGTCATATTGAGTGAAGTGATGTTTAATAGCTCACCTCATCATAGGATTCTACGCTTGTCGGTGAATCAATTACGTAGAGTTTCTTAACAATGTCTGTTGTCTTAATACAACTCATATCAGTTTCCAGAGCCCTTGAAGTAGGTCAGAATAAATAGACCATTTTTTGAACTGGTATCGCATGTGAAATCGATAAAGAAAAATAATTGAGTATTCTCCCAAATTTAATATTTTTTAAATAAAAGCTTTAAGCTTGTCTTTTAACAACTCAGTAGTGCGGTGACGGCCGGAATTTCGCGAACACTGATTTTGACGTATCGCTTTCAGGCGGTGTGAAAAATGGTCCAGCTGACACTTCGCGAAAAAGGTTTCTCATGATTTTTAAAAGGTGGTCCAACCTTTTAATTTAATATTTAATATAATGGGTTTTGTAAATTTATCAGAATGCTATTTCTCCTTTTATTGTTATTGAAACTTTTGAACTACTTACACAAAATTAATCCGTAAAGTTAAATAAAAAAAAAACACAACACAAAAATCTGTCATAATGTAGAGTCTTGATGTGTTTGCACAAGCGATATGACGCTTGATATCTGAAATACATACACAAATAATCCCATGCCTTCATTCCCAGAGTGGGGTAGGCAGAGCTACATAATTACCAACAACTCCAAAAATTTGTTGATAATTCTGTAACCACATTTTGCACAATTGCAGTCCGTTCTCAAATAGTAACAATATCTGAAATAATCATACGTTAACTCTCAAATTGATGAACATAGTAATTTGAGGATGATTTTCTTAATAAAACCAAAAATAACTAGTAATAATAAACTTGCTATTCATAATACAGCTTTAGTGGAAGACACAGTAGAGCTTGTTCCAAATAAATCACCCGTGCCACTGCAATGACAAACTGCAATGCAATCTGTTAGCTAGCCCCAATGGCTATACATATTAATGTTGAAACAGACTAGCTTATGATATAAATTAACCAGTTACTTAAACTACAAACTTCTCTCAATGGTATTCGAAATTGTTAACGGAGTAAAGAGGTACAATATAAAATTAAACTTATAGAAATAGAAGAAGAAGATTAAAGAAATTGGCTTGCTATCTTACTCTAAATCAGAAATCAAATCTATTTTCTAAACATAAGTAAAACAAAAATGCTTGATTTCGAATAACAAACAATTATAAAAGTTTCCTATTCTTTTCATTTTCGTTAAAAACTTAAGATTCGATAAAAAATCATATCCTTAGATGTATTATTTCAATCATATTTGCAGTTCATGTTCTCAAAATTAGCCCCATAGATACAATCATCCCGCAATAATAGCCTCAAACCTCCCCCAAGTGTTTACGCCGACCAGCTCGAAATTAACCAAACAATATTAATCATACTCCCTAGAGTCAAAACCCCCGCGCTGAATCCACGATAATGATATATGCGATGTTTGATGATAAACAATCGGGGTCATTTATTATCTGTCGGATATTTGACAGGCGGTAGGCAGATGTCATTTGTCATTTTCCTGGATCTGAAGGTCCCTTCGTTACGCCGACGCTCACGTTCGCCTCCGAATGCGGTTAGCTACCAACCGACAAAGCTCACCAACCACAAACAAAACCATGCTTAGATACCAGAGAAATAGAGTCTATACTCCGTTGCAGAAAAAATCAATCTTGATTGCTTTCAGCATGAACGATTATGATAGATGAAAGAGTTAGCGCTCCAACAAAGCCAGAGATGTTACGTTGTTAAATGGCCTTTGTGTAATACGCGATAAGGTTCAGATTTACGGATTTGTTCGAGCTTCAAAGGCTGCCTCAGCGAAACGTGTTATTGAAGATGAAACAGTAATGGATGGGGATAGGGAATGCGTGAACGCTGTCGGAGATGTATTGTTATCGGGGTTGTTTATCAAAATACGACGATCGTTCCTGTAAATAATTACCCTTTCAAAAGAATATTCTGTTACTGCTACCGGTCAGAAATATATTCATTATATTTGACAACTTACAAAGCGCCATTGGAATAAATAAAAAAATGAAACTTGCTCAAGCTGATTGGATCTGGCGTGGCATTCATGAAATTTAAACTCAATAACGTTAACAAAAAATAATTTGCATTTAATTGGTTCTTATTTTTTTACGATCTTAATGTGTGACCGTTCTTGAAACGCAATTAAGTTTTAAAATAAAGTGCTAAAGTTTTAAAACGCGGTGTAAAGTTGGACAAGACACGTACAAGGGTATTCACGGCTTCATAACTCCGGTAGCACTCGGCTGTAATGCGAAATGTGTGTTGTACATTTTTAACGGGTAATGTATGAATACATTTAGGGTCGCTCCCACGGCGCGTCATGTCCTCAGGATGCGTCAGATAAATCAAATGTTTAATTTCCCGGCCGAAACAACAGGCATTGTTGTTTCAAAAGGAAGCATTAAAAATGTAAAACTTTTTAAAATCTACAACATTATCTGTTTTGTTATCTCTATTCTTTTAGCAATGGATAATCGTACTTAATTTTTGCATTTAAAAAGACTCAGTAAACCTTTTCTATTTAGTTTGAGAATTAAAATAGTGCCCACTGTTAAAAAAACAGCAATATCAGTGATGTTATTCAACAACGAATCCATTGAAACTTCCCTTTGGATACCTTTTAAAATATTCAATAGCCTGCTCCTCTGTCAAACGCATTCTTTACTTCATTACTCTCCCTGACACCGGGGTTAATCTTTCATTGTGTGCGGATAAAGAAGCGTCTAGGCGTGTTTTGTATTGATTTTTTTTTCTACTTAATACTGTATCAACTTACTCAGACATTGTTAGTTTGCTTTCGCTTATCCTTTGTGCTATTCACAATAAAGTAATAAATAAATTATCAAATAATTCTTTCAAGTTTACTGGGGCATCATTATAATTTTTATCGTTGGCTAGTTTAACGAGCATAATAAAAAAAGCATTAACTTTTGTATTAACAACTTCAACAATGCTAACGATATTTTCATCAAAACCCTTCTTGAGTGCGGCCATCCGTATAAGCTTGCTTAATTAAGTCGGCTCGAATCAATCGACGCGTCTTGGGCAAACAGGTCGGAAGGCAATTTTTCGTGAGCACCTGAGAGCCCGATCCATCGTGGGGCATAAAAACGTCGGGCCAACGCCGCCGGTGACTATGATCAACTGCCGAACTGTAGGGTTACCGAATGTACGTGAAAGTTATTTTGATGTTCAAGTTTTGTAATTGGCATTGTTCATATTTTTACAATGACTCTAATTCGAAAACCATTTCGAGGAATGGGGTTTTAAAGCCGTTCTGCATAATTAAGTTTTTGAAATGTTTATCTATTTCGGATATTTCGACAAAAGTATATTTAACCTTTGTTTGACTTTCGTTTTCAGCTTGAAGCCCTCCTAGGTGTATCTTACGGGTTAGGTGAAAACCGCTAGATATAGTATGTTTTAATACACTATTACACTTACTTTTTATCATTAGATATCATTTAATTGTTGTAATTTATTAGAAAATGCCATTCTTAATTTAAAATAATCATGTCATCCATAAAATGTCTGATAAATAAATAAACATATTAAAACAAAACTATTGGGTCAAATACAAAATTAATGAAATAGGTCTCTTAAAATTACCTATTCTTTCGAATTAGAATGTAAAAACCGTGAGTTACATTTTTTGATCTATCCCAATTGTTCGTTACACGATTTCTTCGGTTTTTACTTAGATACTTTTGTTAAGTACTTGAGTTGTGTATTAAATACTGTATGTCAAGACTGTCTAAAACCACGCTTAGATTTGTTTTTCAAATTCTAACTTTCAATAGTAAATTTAATCAAAGATTATATCATTAAGACTAAATTTAAAACAAAAATTAAAAGGACCGCCTCTAAGAACAAAAAATGTATCTGTTAATTGTCTCCTTGAACAAATTTAAACGTACCATTAATTAACAGTGTCGCTAACAAATTTCGTCTCCAGCTGACAATAAAAAAAAGCATTCATAATTTATGTCTGTAGTAACCCTGCAGGTTGAAAGAGTCACGCCGCGTGATGGATGGCACCCCGCCCACGCGGACTAACAACCGCCTAGAACTGACAAACTGCCGCATTGTTGCCCTCAGGAAATCATAAGACGATGCTTTCAAATTTATTACCTTGTTTGAAACAAGTGCAGCTACAAAAGAACATTTTAGAATCAACCCGATTTATTTTTTATTTTATTTACATTTTTTGCAGCTAGAATATTTTGTGTAAAATTTTGATGATGAATAATTCAAATGTAATAATATGATTAAGTATGGTAATTCTAGTAGCGTTAATGTCTACATCGACACCCTAATAGAAAACACTGGCATGACGCGCATGTTTTATGTCAAATCATCGCATTATGAAAAATATGAATTTGTAAAAGGGCCCGAGCCGCATTAATCTCAGGGTTGTCCACATGAAATTCATTCCAAGACATTTAAATACAAAGCCGAATAGAGTGATAAATTATGAATGAAATAACAATTCCGATTTCCGATTCAATAGCCAACTCGTGTTTAGAGTAGTCCTACAAAAAGCATTATGTCCAACAATAAGCTTATAAATATGAGTTTCTGGAATCTTTTATCTCTTTTGCGCTTTGAGCCATTCTTCTGCTTGATTCGCTGTTGCTGAGCTCATTTTTATCTTCATTGTTGTCAGTAATAATTAATTGTTGCGTTCTGTTGTACAGCCCTGAGTGAAATGGTACCGAGGCAATAATTTATGCATTTGAAACGGGCTCATGCGCGGCCCGTCAGCGTAGAGCAGCTTGCGTCCATATCTCTAAATGCATCTGACACACTTAATCCATATAAAGTTATTATTGCCTCGCCTTTCAACTCACTTAATTGGCTGCTACTGACCAGTGTAAGCTCATGTGTCAGCGATAAAGTAACTGAATATATTTAGGCTTTGAACACTTGCAACTTCGCGATTCTCAGACGTTTTTATTGGCCTCGCGTTTACCTAAACATCTTTCGCTGGTATTGCTCGTAAATTTAGAATACAAAGGACGCTGTTCTTTATGCGATCTTGATAATATTGTTCTCGAGTATTGTGGTTCTTGTGTTGAAATTTTAATTTGTCAGAAATTTTGAGCCGAGTTTAATCTCCTTACGGCGGGTGAGTCCCGTATTAGCCGGCGAGGCGTGGAGACGGCCATAGATTAAGTTGGATCTTCGCGACTGTTGCCAACGTCTCAATAAGCCGGCTCACATTTTTACGGCCCCTATATCCGTTTCGCTGCGTAAATACACTTAATGACCGACATTTCGTGAACGCTTTTATTGTGAAGTTTTTATTATCGAGAAATTCATTTGTTTAGTCTACGTACGGTTACTGCGAAGCGCTCCACACGTTTCAGGGTTTATTAGGGGTACTTTATTACTCCTTTACACACCGTCCTTAATGCGAAAACATCGCTTGTGAGCTTTAAAATGTCGGGACGGCCGGATGGTAACAATTAAAATTTGATTTTAATCTGCGAATATGATAACGTGCCGTTATTACGGTGGAGTCTTAAAAGCTTTTTTAACTTAGCGAAGTAACCAAATCTTGAGAGGAGATCTGTAATTATTTTTTGTAGAGTATAGATAAGGTTTGCTTTATACGGTGGCAATAAGGTGTTAATGTAGCAATAGTGTTTCTTACCGGCTCGTTGCGATGCGAAATGAGCGTAATTTATGTCGCGCAGTTTCCGTCCAACTCTAAAATTAAATATTCGGGCAAGAAGTCAACACCGTAATCTTTCTCGGCCATAAAACAGTGTCGGAGCACTATAATAATTTTGGAACAGTCTATTAAGTGAATCTTTATGGTAATGGCGGAACAGAAGTCGTGGCCGCGAACGAACGGCCTGTTATTTTGATGCATTATCATATTTAAACAATTCAGATGGTAATAGACGCGTCGGGCGAAACCCTTTGGTAATATAAATGGTTATATTATTATTTATTTATGGGTTTCCTTCCTCCGGGCCAGGGGCGATGTAGCATATTTCATTGAGCGAAAAAATGCGTCGAAGTCGTGAGTTTATACCCGGCGAGATCCGGTTGAGTACCTGAAACGACTCGCTATAAGCTTGTTGCGGCAATAATAAAGATTTATGCGACATTTGGTGGTAGCGTGTTTTGTTCTCTGTTACGAGCCGATTCGCTTTCTGCAAGATCAATAGCGCTCTTTATTGTGCGCGCTGAATTATCGTCACCGCTTGTTCTTTTAGCTCCAGCGATAAATCCAGCCTCTGCTGCGTTCAATTTCTTATTATCGCCTTTTACATCTTTACTGACGTTGCCTTGACTATCGTTTTTATAATGTCGCACCGTTTCTACGAAACCAATTTTCTCTGATTGAACAATCTTCAAGTTTATTAGCGTTTTATTGAATCAATAGAAAGTCAATTTAATAGCGATTGTGTCAATTACAAAGTTGTCACGAATGGTGGCTCGATCGTTCCCATCACATTTAAAGTACATCTTGAGAACAGGTCGTGTGTAATTTTTTCAAGTAATCTCATTATTACGTCGAGCGCCGCCGCACGGTGATTAACTAGTTGATTTATGGCATGTGCAATTTGCATCACAACCGATGCCATAGCTTTTTGCGCGTAGTCGATGATTATCGTCCG
Organism: Acleris cristana; assembly: GCA_948252455.1. Classification (NCBI taxonomy): domain Eukaryota; kingdom Metazoa; phylum Arthropoda; class Insecta; order Lepidoptera; family Tortricidae; genus Acleris; species Acleris cristana. The sequence continues at coordinate 13,290,521 of OX411780.1, forward strand.
TATCGTGTCGGGTTTAATGATAGTCATTTCATGACTCGCCGAGCTTGCTATCGGGGACGTTTCATTAAACTTCTTTACATACATTACTTCGACGAATGTGTGTGATTATGTTAATACCTCCCCTTACAAGGCGCTCGTTTGCCATATCTTCTTCCTCTTCAACCGTTAATGGATTGTTTACCGACTCTCTCGAAGTTTTATCGTTTTCTTGACTTTCATTTTGCTTTAATCATTCATGTTTATGCATAACGTAACGATCGCGTAATAACCGAGTATTGTTCTGTAGCCGTTCTTTATCACTTGCGCAGTTTGTTGAAAAAACTTGTTCCGACGCCGTCGCTTTGTCGTTATTGCACTACATGACACCCGGTGACATTGTTGCGAAACAACACATGTTATTGCACGGCTGTGTGCGTGTCTGTTCCCACACTGCGCCCGCGGTGTGCGTGGAGATAGATAATATCGTACATAAAACTAAACGGCGCGCCGCGAAATTTATGAATCGGCCGGAGAGCTGCCTTCCACACAAAAGTTGTTTATTACCGACTCGCTTAGGGTTGCTAATATATTTTTATTTTATTGCTTGACTACGATACTAACATCATAATTTTCTTTCTTTATATTATTTTGAGCGAGAACTTTAATAGCTCCATATATCATTGGGAAGTCTCCCGTTGCGTGTATGGTTAATTTAATCGCTATTATCTATATTGTTTATCACCGCATTGAGATGGTATCTACAGAGTCGCTAAGATTACTAAATTAATTTCATCATCTTTGTCTTATTATGCTGTCGTTCATATATCAACGTGGTCTTCACAATCATTAAAGATTGATAAATTTTATTAATTACGTGTCAGATTTGAATAAGCATTAAGATTGTTTACGATCCATTCTTTTGATCGTGATCAAGAGTAACGATGGAAAGCTTATGTATAGATACGCGGATTATTTTAAGAAAAGGTCGATCAATCATTGGTTTGTCATTATTAATGATATCTGTCTTGCGTTAAGCTGGAATCAATCATCAAACTTCTACAAAGTCATGTTAGGATTTAGTAACCTTTAATGCAATTGATATAACTATAATTTATTATGTTTTTGACGTTAATGCTATTCAATTCTTAGATATACGCGTAGGCGTTCGGTTTAGTAGTTTAGATAAATTTCAAAGAATGAAATGAAGTTAGTTATTTACATCAACTCACATTTGTTAGAAGTTTACGACCCTTTATCTACCTGTATTGTTCGTTTCTAAAATTTATGACTAAACATATCAAATTTATTGCAAAACAAGTCAAGGCGACCATAAAATAAATTAATATACAAATTAAAATTACCAAATAAGCAGTTATAAAACTTGCCCGGTTTCTACTAATAAATTAAGTTTCACTTTTAAATGTTAAACAAATTAATAAAATATTTGGTTAAGTTGACGACTGAGATATGGTTGATTTATAGCTCTGCGACGTTGATAGATGGCCTATGTTAAGTTTTAATTGCTCTTTACAAACATTTTCCTCGCGTTATTTACTAAAGCTTACTTTAAATATTGCTTATCGTATAATTTTGATAAGTGTAAATAATCATAATGTTTAATTTCTACCAAGGTTATTTTATTATAATTGTGACAGTTTTATTGTTTGCGTGTCTTACCGGAACAGTTTTATTTAATTTTTGGATTCAGAGGTTCAACATTCAAAGTTATTAAAAAAACACGTTTAAACATTAAAAAAATCAAGACTTCTTCAAAAAAACACATACCACCCTTATAAGTTCACACAATGACTCATTTACTTATTTTTTACTGTAAATAGTATGTTAATAAACCAGAGGTTTTATAAAGCAGGTAGAGACAACCCTAATGTTCCGAGGGGTATTAATACTGCTTGAAATATGACCCACTAAAGACTATATAACGCAAAATTTACAATTCATAAAACAGAATGATATAGGATTGCTGGCGGATGGCTAGTGAAACGTTGGCGGCAATTATAGCTTTTGTAACTTCAATCATAACCTGTAACGATTCAGTTGATTTAGTAACTGAATTATTGATATACTTGCGTTTAACGATTTTTTTGTCCTGTTAGTACCTTATTTAGAATTATTAGAAGAACAAATTTTATGTGAATACACAACATATAACACACAAATAAGTCTTAAAGTTGCCTATTACATTTCTCTCTTCTAACCAATCTACTGGTCTTGAGAATTTTATTGATATTTTGTAGGTCACCTTTAAGTACAATTTTGTACTATTTTCCATAGTATAATATATAATAAAATTGTCCTAAAAAGTGACCTATAAACATCAATCCTGAAGACTAATAGGTAGATAAAAAGGTAGTACTGGAAATAAATTGGAATTTTTGGTTTCTAAATATTCCTTAATTTGCGTCAGTGAGTTTATTATAAAATGAACAATGTTCTAACCATTGCGAGTCACGTAAGTACAAAATAATAACAAGCGAATGAGCACACAACATTGTTGACATGTTGTACACCTGACTGGGAAGCGTCAGCAACAAAAGTCGGCTAAGAAAACATGGTATCCTAAACAAGTAATTATTAAACTACTAGCTTTTATTACAATTTTGACTTATACATTTGAATGTCAATTTTGAATTTCGATTCTTTGGATATAAAGTCTATCGCGGCGAATTACGTTTGCTACAGTAGTTCAGGATTCATTTTGTGTTACCGTTATATTTGAAATGTCTAAGTTTAATTTACAGTTTCGGCGAATGAACAGCGGCGGTTTTCGATAAATTTAAGTTAAAGTAAAGCGCAATGAAAACAGGTCACTGTACGTATCTGCGACATCGTTGATGATACTAAAATGACGCGTTACTAACAAATTAAATAAGTTGCAAAATGTACCTTACTGAATTACTTGTTAAGGTGTATTTTACACCTTAATTAATTTGTTCAGTATCACCCATGAATTGTTGTATTGATTGATAATTTTAAACGTACATGTATTTTTAACGTCAACGATACTTTGTTTTTACTATTAGTCATTATTTTGTTGAAATTTATAATATTAACTAGCAAAATAAAGGTTTTATTATAAACATTTATTTCAAAATTCAACACAAATTTTGCCTAGTATAACTAGGTAACAAAATACAATACAGTTACAATATAATATAGTTCGCCTTTGTACATACCTTTTAGGTTAGGTACGCTTATTAGGTTTTGATTAAGCTAGAGCCTCAAGCTAGACGTAAGTTGAATATTTGTGATTTGTTTTTATACTTTTATATTGTACGTATGAATGTATGTAAATAATATACCTATTGTACAGACGGGAAAATAACCAATAAATATTATATTTTGCTGTTTGTTATTTTCCCATCAAATAGGCTTATTAGGCTTAATCAAAACCTAATAAGCGTAAACAGTGTTCTTAAATTACCTCACATTATTCTTAAAATAAAACATTTTTACAATTTTTCAACTACTCTTGACACTTTCTGACCCTAAATCAGAAACTGAAGAGAATCTCCGCATAAGTCTTTTAGATCTTTTCCTTATCTTCTTTATGGCCGCTTTCCTCTGAGGACTTTCTGGCCCATTAACCCATCTCGTTACTCTAAAGTAAAGATGGTTTAGCATCGCCAGCGTTTGATCCGCTACCCTCTTCATGTAACATTTTGTGATTATGTTAATATTCTTGTTAATTGTTTTCAGAGTTTTCGATATCCCTTCGTAATCTTCATCAAATGTGTAAGGGGATACGATCACTTCTTCAGAAGGATGAGATTTTCTTAGAACTGACATTTGCCTCCGTAGTGCAGCGCAAGTGTTCTCTGGCACTTCACCTCGTGCAGCCACTTCATATTCGAGTTCCGACTTCTGCAAATGTTGATATTGAATCCTATGTGACATATTTATTGATGTAACGTCTATTTTCATTTGAGTTGTTTATCTCCGACGTGTGTTATATTTATCTTCTGTTATCATGTAGAATGTATTTATTTTTGTCGTTATTGATTCGAATTTAGACAAGTTCTCGAGATTACAATGCATTATCTACGATGGTAGCTTAACCTAGTAACAGACAAGTTGATTAGCTTCACAGTGCACATGCTGTTTCTGCAAACATAAGATTCATAATGACCAAAATGCAACACATTTACAATCTATATTAAAACTTGTAACAATAAAGTATAATAACGACTTACTGATAACGGCTTGAAATTAAAACGATAATGTTTCGATTTATTATCTGTCTTAGAAATATTAGTCAATTTATTGCGCTAATATTGTTTACTTCTACTATCACACACCCGTTCAAAGCCAAGTAGGTACAAAAACTGACGAGTTTCGACGCGTCTGGTTTCAGTAGTAGCCAAGCTGACTCATAGTCGTGACGTATGAGCCACTCTGTGATACAAAGTTTGCTAGGTGACTTTGACACTTTGTCAAGCGTCTTTGCAAATAATGACAGAAATCAATATTTTATTGGAATTAAGTTTTTGTTCCTTAACTATGGGTATGCGTAACAGTGCAGCCTGACATTAGGAATTAAATTCCATTGTAGATTTCTTAAACATCTAACAAACAACAAAAAGCTAAAAGGTATAATAACTTTAAATCAGGGCAGATAAAATAAACGAACTACCTTTGCTGCGTTGAGAAAATTTCAATTCATCATCCATGACATCCTACAATCATCCACTACAATAAAACTTCTGCATGTTTTATTCAGTCATCGGTGGTCATTTCCAAAACATTTGGCATACCATTATTCATCATGATAACTAGCTTTAATTTAGCGATGTTAATCACTATAGACGTCCAGATTCTGTATCAATCAGATTTCCTAAATCATCCAAATAAACCTCAAGTATCCTGTACTATATCTATCAATCATCAATTCAACCAACAATTGCTAAACAGAATATTTCCCATTTCCTTCTGCTGTCGCTACTCTGCCCTCGGAAGTAATAAATCAGGTGCTAACGCCGCGGCAACACGCCATCACTCATGCCGGCTGTCACGTCATGCAATGGAAAATGCGATGGCTGTCGCAAATGTTATGTGCTTTTGGAAGGACTTTGGGCAATAATGGGCTAGAAGCAGGAAAAAAGTTCAAATATTTCTTTTGATCGATAGATAAGTTTATGGTGATTTCAGTCGTTTAGATAACGCAACTTAAACTCTGAACTAACTTGGGTTTTGAGTTAAATTTAAAAAGTACAAATAGGGTAAAGTCACCAGTGGTCAGCCAGAGACGAGTAGTCGACCTTATATGAGTTGGAAATATATCTGTCGTACTCTTCCCACTCATACAAAGTATAGGCAGAGGCCGAAAATACGCTTTTGCATTGAAAAAGTAAATCTTTTTAAGATCTTTTTTCTGAAAGATGAACAACTGCCTTTGCTCAAACTGAATTAAGTATAAATTAACATGGGACAATCTAATCCATATTCTTCTTCTTCAGCCTACTATGATCACTCACTGCTGAGTATAGGTCTAGCAGCACGCCACTCTCTCCAAAGTATCTTTGTTCTATTTTTTCCCTAATAACTTCGTAATATTTATTCAAATTGACTTAGTTAAAAACTAAGCTGGCGTGTAATATAAACATACTTATAAAGACAATATCCAATACTCAGAAACAAATACTAACGCTCATCACATAAACATTTTGTCACATACACAATAGTTAATACAGACTTAGTCTTGCTTTGAAATCATTAACTTTTCTTTTCTTTTAGATTCTACGGTATCTCAACAGTTAAAGTATAAAATTGTACATTCACTACTTCATGCACTTTCACCATTTATTAATATATTTTTTATGGTTTCCTCGAATGTGCTGTCATTTAAAATTTTCTTACCTTACAAATTTTAATGTCCTCCAGTTGTGTTCAGTCTTACTACGAATTATTTACAAAGAGTGAGCAATAAGGTAAAAAGAATTACCTGGTTATTTGCATAGTAAAACTATTAGGGCCTGTTTCACAATCGACAAGTAAACTTATCTGACATTTAAAGTTGGCTTTCTCCTTGTCTATTTTCAAGTGTAGGACAGAGAAAGGGCTAAATTTATCTGCCAAATATGCTTTACTTGTCGATTGTGAAACAGGCGGTTAATGTATTTAAAATAGTGGCGTTATTTTACTAGGTTGTGTGCTATAACTAATGTTAGCTCTGTGAATAGAGGCATTTTAGTCAGCCTTTTTTAGTGTCCAAAAAAGATTGTTCCTACCTAATCTGCCGTTTGTTGACTTCATAAAGACATGCGATGCTCCGAAGGCAAATTAAGGTCTCGCAAATAGGTAACAAATTTGTCAGGTAATAGATTAAAAAAACTCAGGCATGAAGTAAAACTTCTACGCACCAAGGTAAATCCGACATATTATTACATAATCCGCGTGGCCGCAATCTGTCAACCGTTGGCATGTAGCGCCTGTCAAGTGTCACGCAACCTGCTAACTGTCACGGCTTTTGTTAATACGGCGGCAATGGGGTACCTAGTTGAAATTAGTCCATTGTTTAAAAAGTTAGCTGTACAGTATTTATGTGTGCTACCGATAATAAGGGCCCGTTAGTAAAAAAAACAGTTATCATGTTAATCCATGTAAAATATTACATACTACAAAGGGCGTAGAAAAAATACAAGTGAATTGAGTACCTCCCTATATAGTTGAAGTCCGTTGAAAATTACTGATAAAACAGCTGTAAGTAAAAGAGATAATACCGTTTTCTCATCAATTAATAACCTAACCTAACCAACAAAAAGTTGGAAAACCCCCGACACTGACATTTCAAAGTTCAATACTTCAAAAACGGCTGAACCGATTTCGATATAAAATGTCTAAGAACCACCGCTAGAAAACCTGCTTTCAAATAAAAAAACCGCATCCAAATCGGTTCATCCGTTTAAGAGCTACGATGCCACAGACAGACACACACACACACACACACACACACACACACACACACACACACTTACACGTCAAACTTATAACACCCCTCTTTTTTGCGTCGGGGGTTAAAAATGATAATATTGAAGGTGCTTTACACCAATTAAAGATTAAAGGAAAAGGTTCACTTGATCGATTGATTAATTCTGAAGCACTTAAGAGTACTATTGAGATCGGATTATATTCATAAAATTTAATGTGTAAAAGACATAACATTATTATTTTACTGCTCTCTGTATTCAATACTACACGAGTAATATTAAATTCCAAAAGTTTCACATAACCTAAAAATATATCTCTCATAATCCCAAAAAACCGTCAATTATCCACTTTCCAGTTTCACGATAAAGAAAAACAAGTGTAGCCGCGACGCGCCGCGGTGGGCGCAATCATGCGTCATAATTCTGACAGGCCGCCTGACAGGCCGCTTGACAGGTCGCTTGACAGGTCACGTGACAGCCCGACGCCCGCTCGGATTATACGGCTTGATGGATTAATTTGCTGACGGTATCTCGTAAAATTTGCCTTTAATAGAGCATGTTCGGATTATCGTCAAATAGTGAGGCAACATTTGGTGTGGAATTTGGGATTTAGGTATATTAAGTTAAGCTCTTAAGTTAATGGATCTTCTCTAAGCGTATTACGTGAAGTTCATTGAGAGTTTTATTAAGGTAATTCGTTTTTTTGTAATAACGGCGTCAAACGGCGCGAAAAAATACGATGTAACGTCACTATGTCTCAGCCCTCTTCTTATTTTGTTTTAAACTACATTCAACAGTAGGTAATTAAACAGAGGACGTCACTGTCCGATTTATATTTATCTTGAGTGTTAAAAACGAAAGCCTTCCTTTTAGCTCTTTAAATGTTGTCACGCAAAACAACCATAATTTAGTAATGCGTCATGTTCTTACTCCGCTTTTATTCCTTAATATCTCTATTACTTGCTTACAAAAAAAATAACTAGGGCATTACGAAATGAACAAAACTTGACATTAAAACATAAAGCATTATTTACAAACCTCGAACGGCTCATTAAAAACGGCATTCAGACATTTAAATACCAAACACAGTCTCATTTTTATAAGTAAAACTTAAATATCTGTGTTATAGTTATTATAATTACACAGTTATAATAATTAGCGTGTAGCAAAGGCATTCAACAGCAAAATATTCTAAAGTGACTATTATTTATATAATTTACTGCGTAAAAACTCGCAATTTAGTTGTATAATTACAAGCAAAAATATGACTAGCTGAATACGAGTACATGAAACTGCTACCTAATTAGCTGTTGGGTAATAATTAATTAAGCTATTAGCCTTGCAGCTTGAGTAGTTTGTTGCTAAAATTAACCGGTTCATTAGAGGTAGGTATTGAGTAAATGCTTCTTAGATTTATTACCTTCTTGCATCTGAGATGAGTCGTCGGATGCCGTCAGTAATAAAAAAACCGGCCAAGTGCGAGTCGAACTCGCGCACGAAGTGTTCCGTACTATTATCGAGCAAAAAAACGGCAAAAAAAACATGTTTGTTGTATGGGAGCCCCACTTAAATATTTATTTTATTAGCTCAAGCAACGAAGCAAACTCAGGGGAAATAATTCGTGTATAAGCGAATTTTGGCATAGTTGTAGGGAATGGTGTTTTAAACCACATACTAAAAGTACTGACGGGTGGGGGTGGAGCGTTCGGGTGGGGGGGGGGGTCTAAAGGTCCAAAGAAAAAAAATGCATCTTTTTTATTTGGTCTTTATTTTCTTTTTTTTATTTGATAACTAGTATTTGTTTTTTGGGAGGCGATGCTAATCTATAAAAAGAACATCATCCCAAAGTTTGAACCAAATCGCTTGAATACATCCCGAAAAAAAGGAAATTTAAAAAAAAACTTAATAAAATCATAAGTCGCGAACTGTCACAATTAAGATGTTGATACTCAGCATAAATAATTTTCACTATAAGAGGCACTCACAAAAAAAACCCGAGCTCATTTGATATAAGGTCCGACTTACAATGGAAACCCGATTATGGCCTTTCGGGAATCATTCTTCCCTCCATATCTCATTAAATATTGATCCCAGAGAAACAATGTCAAAACTTTTTTGTAGAGAATTTTATGCAGATTAATCATGTAATGGAAAACTTTTTGCTATGGGCCACCGTTTACGAGTTATTTACGAAAAACTAAAAAAAGGGACCTTTAGACCCCCCCCCACCCGAACGCTCCACCCCCACCCGTCAGTACTTTTAGTATGTGGTTTAAAACACCATTCCCTACAACTATGCCAAAATTCGCTTATACACGAATTATTTCCCCCGAGAGGCAGTATTTGGTCTTCGTTGCTCGAACTATATTCTGTTTTTATTATTTGTTGTTATAGCGGCAACAGAAATACATCATCTGTGAAAATTTCAACTGTCTAGCTAACACGGATCATGAGATACAGCCTGGTGACAGACAGACAGACGGACAGCAGAGTCTCAGTAATAGGGTCCCATTTTTACCCTTTGGGTACGGAACCCTAAAAACTAATATAAACTTCAACTCTATCAATGTGAGATATAATTTTGTCTCCACTCAACGTTTTGTATATGCCCAAATAGGTACCATTCATTTTATAACGGGCTAATGGATTTGTTTGCTTGTCTGTTTATATTGATTGTTTACCTTTTCCGTCATCAGAAATAAACAAAATATTTGCACAAAGATCGTTGAATATTTAAGTACCATAACATGCCCTCTATCACGAGAAATTTTATCAGTACCTATCGAAGCAACAGCTGTAGACAATTTGTAAATATATGCAAATGAAGACGCAAGCTAAAATAAAAATATTGTACGAGTATAATGATAGTAATAAATTGTATAATAACCGAAAACAGTACAATAAACTCATGACTTTCAACAACCAATTAATTTGTTAACTTAATCAACAATCAACAGAATTTAGATAGACCTTCGCATTGATTATTTAGAAGCCAAGTATTTTCTAATGACTATAAACATTACATCGTAAGCCATAAGCTGAGTAGTTTATCCAGCTATCAATAAATCTAAGTGCTACATGACAGACGGAGTTGGACTAGGCTAAATGGTTGTCAGTGGTATATAGACTGTACCCACGCCCGTACAAGAACTAGATCACGACCACGTCGATAACGGCGCACAAAAGGTATCGGTTTATGTGAAACGTGACAATACTTTATAGGTTTTTGCAACGGCTGTTAAACGTTTGATAAATTACTTGCAATATGATTTCTAATGGAAGTTAAAATAATGGTTACCAACTTAGAAGTGAAGAATATGAATTGTTGTAGAAATCAATATACTCTGGATGCTGATTTAGTTTAACTGACAAGACTATCCGAAGTATTTTAGAATGATCTATAATATGCCTTTGCGGTGTTATCACAAAAAATAAGAAAAACCAGCCAAGTGGGAGTCGGACTCGCGCACAAAGAGTTCCGTACCATTATCTATTCAATATTAGACACTATTTTTAGTATTTGTTGTTATAGCGGCAAAAGAAATACATCATCTGTGAAAATTCTAGCACTTACGGTTCATGAGATACAGTCTGGTGATAGACAGACAGACAGAGAGGCAGACAGACAGACAGACAAACAGACGGACAGCGAACTCTTAGTAATAGGGTCCCGTATTTACCCTTTAGGTATGGAACCCTAAAATTAGTAAATAACCGTCAGTTTCTGACATAAGAGACAAGGTGTTGCAATAGCCAATTTAATAAATTTAGCAATACTCAACCAGACAGTAAGAAACAATGTCACAATAGAAATCAATTTCATGCTGTCGGTGCCACAAAGCAAGACGATAATAATGTATCACTATTTAATGAACTAGAGATCTATGATTAAGATAAATCAAGTAGCATGATGCAAGTTTAATTATTAAATAGGTAAGTAGATATTTTAATAACCTATAAATTATACTATATTTGATATTTGATGGTTTCCGGGATAACTGATAGGTGTTACTAGTAGTTATTGTTTATTTATTTGTAACTTTGACACAGTTTAGAGTAGAAGAGGGATCAGATGACGCTTACTAACTGTCAGTTTTATTCACTAAGTAATAAAGTAGGTAGGTACCATTTATTAGCAAAATAATGTAAATAAATAAAAATCACGTAACTACGACTAATTTAAACAATGTTACCAGTAAAATATTTTATAGCCTAATAGCACATTTTTTGCAGCATCAACAGGTTCTGGTATCAAATAATTTGATCTTCACTAAACTGCGGCAATCAGGCGAGCTATCGTCGATTGTTTCCGCAACTATCACGAACAAATTGGGCGATAAGCCAAGGCGGCGACTTTATTGATGCCTAACTAGTGTAAATCGATTCAGATCAACCGATACCAGAGCGAATCGAGCGGCGGCAAGAAAGTATCAATGAATAATGGATGCGAGCACCGGCCGGTTTGCGGTTTTTAGATGATTCTATTTAAAAACGGAATTTCAAAAATGAAACCGTAATGATGGAAATATTCGTATAGTTGCTCCATTACAACGAAGTAGTTTTCAATCGCTTAAGAAATTTATTGCAATCATGTGAATCAGAAGAAAACTGTTCTGCGTTTTAAATTGTAGCCGTTTCACATACTCCATTGAAAATAACTTTACGAGTTACGGATAAAGATTTATTATTTATTATATGAGAAAAAAATTATCATAAATTTTAACATCATAAACGTTGCCGATAAAATATATTATGTTATTTCGAATACGAGAACAGTTTTATTTCTCAATTCCTTTCTCTTTTCGGTCGGTCGTAAATTTTATAACGGCTGACATTAAACATGCGCCCAGACCGATTTCCGACTGAGGAAATTAAAACGCAACACGGACCGACGTGCGAATTAACGTTAAACGCGCGTGAAATGACAAGGGAACATAAAATTTCTCCTTGTAAAACTCTTTTGACTTACCTTGAGCTCACTTTATTTGACTCAACTCGATTATAGTGTGGCGAATCGGGTTGTTATTACTAGCAACACCAAAGCCACGAAAGACTTATATAACAACACAAATGTATCAAACAAAGAGCTTATTTGCATTGCAAATAAGGTTGAAATCGCTGAAACGGATTGAACTGTAGGCCATTTTGAAGTTGGAGAAAACGCGCCGCTTGAGCGAACATTTTGTACAGTGATTGGCACTTTGCGCGAAAAGCAACACCTTTGCGGCCGTGACATGTCGTCTGATTGATTGTATAATTAATTTCATTTTAAATTCAAAACACCTGTCACATGTCAGTTGTATGAACTGTCAATTAATTGGACAGCAACTTGATGAGGGCAGCGTAACAACCTTTTTTCTTTTTAAAATAATCTAACTTGTTGTCTTGGGGCTTGTAAGGAATAACTTGACAGCTGTAAGCAAATATGTCTGTATACGTTCTTTTAAGCTCATTATTTTATTTGAAACATGACATTGCTGGGTTTTCGTAATGGCCAATCATCATATTCATGTTGAGTCCATTTATAAAATTCTAATTCAATTAAAGTCAAAAGGATGTCGCCGCGTCGTCGCTTAGCATTTGCATTCTGATAAAAAAGTAGAACTAATGGGGATTTGGTCTAAATCATGGATCATTAAAAAATATCTGAATCTATTATCACAAATTGGTTTTAGTTTAACGTACATTTTAAGGCGTGCTAAATTTTAAATCATAGAACATTGTCAATTGTAAAAATGCCTAAATGGATACTAACTGACAAAGCCTTGATAGATGCCCCCATACATCATCGCAGATTGCTAACGATGAATAATTAGCTCTATGTTCTATTACATCCTTTGTGTTGTCTTGACTCTCATTGTTTCTCGTCTGGATGAACGTTTAAGAATCTTTTAATCGTTTTTGTTAGCATCAATACATTTACCAATCTAAACTCCCATTAAGTACTGCAAACTTAATAAAATAAATCGATATATTTCTAGATTTTTTGCAGTTGACAACTATGTAACAAAGTGATTGTAATATTATGTCGCTTTGTCTTTGAAAGTTCGCTATTTGTTAAGTAAAAAGAAAATGTTTATTATTGTGACATGATTTATAGGGCACATTATTGTCTAAACTTTCCACAAAGATCTCATCAAAGCCAACCCCACTAATGCATTCATTTTCGTCTCCGCTGTTTATCTCCACAATAACTCCAGCAATTTGTCTTTGCCGCGTCTAAATATTCCTCATTGTCTTTGAGTAATTCTGTTAATAAATTCCACGAGTCAAAACCTTGAGCAATTTTCTTACGTTTATCAAAATTCTTGATGATAAATTCGCGGTTGGCGTAAGCGTTTCGTTAATGTTGAATTTGGACAGATACTAATTTGCGCTCTTACAAAATATTTATAGCCACTTTAAATAAAAATACGTTTGACTAGACTGCGGGATTATGTAAATATAAACATATGCAGTAGAATAAGATAAAATCTGACTTTATTTATATCATCTACGTGCGCATGGTAATGATTTCTATAAAACACTAACAGGAAAGACTCTACAATCTTATAAACGATCTTTAATCCACACGATGACGCCAGAAATTGTTCGAGAGCTCTATAATAAAAGAACTGATTATGATTTAAACTGAATAGGAACGAGTAATGAATAACTGGATGATATTCGAGATCAAGCCCTATCGGGCGGCGCCGCCGCAAATGCCGACATAAAAACTAACATTTGCTGTAATATTAGAGAAGAATAGACTTTATGTGAACGCGAGAAAGATTATTAAAGAGAAAATGACAAGTTTGTATGTCAGTAAGCGGAGCCAACAACCGTCAATCAGAAGCTAAAAACCGGTAGCTGCCGAGTCAGACGTTAAAGAGTACAAAAGTCGTGGAGTGGCTACGAACCATTCCTATTCTTTTTACTGGCTCAATAATGCATTAAATTTAAATAGCAGTCAGGTTTGAATGGAATTTAGCAGTGTTGTGTTCGTTGTCGCATTAACACCAACTATGATTTATTTATTACTTGATAATTGAAGTGAGACTTGTCTTTAATCTTTTTAAAATAAATAAAGACAATCCACTTGGAGCGTGGGTATTTATTCAAAAGGTAGAGACACCAACGAAAAAGTAAAAAAACAGTGTAACAAGATTGTGAAGGATTTAAAAATATATAATTATAAGTAAAAGGTTAGAGCGGTTAATTTTCGGCAAATTGACGACTTAAGGAATTAACGTAAACTTAAAACGAATAGCGTGCTATTGAATAGTACAAAAATATTTCTCAATGCAAAATTTTGGTGCGATTGCATTCATTCCGAGTTCCAACCGCAGTGAGTCTCATTTTTGATTCCCATCACGAGCCAGCGAGAGGATTATACGTAGCAACAAAAAGCGCCCAAATAAATTACGGTGGAGAGCAAACAAAAACTGCTGCCACACCTCAAAGATAGAATAACAATAACAGAGAATCCGACAACGAAAATAATATGACAAAGGCGCCGCTAGGAAACCTGACCGTGTGGCAAACAGGAATATTGGGTTACTATATATGCCAACAGATGTGAATGCTAACGGTACCAAAAATAGATACTGAATTTGCTAGATAGAAAACTAAAAACCTATGACTTTGGCGCGGTTACATAAATTAGCATCTTGCTAAAATTATTGTAATCTAAAAACAAGCCCTTTTCTTATCTAAGGGCGCGTTCAATATTTTTTTACAATATTTTTACACGTTTAAAGAATATTTTCTTCCTAAAATAACATTCCCTGACCTTAAATCTTCAAACATTCCAACAAAACGTCGAAAAATTTCACATGCTCCTTATTTCTGAGGAATCAGACATTTGAATTCAATCCAGTCTGCAGCTTGATACTGTATTGATATCTGTCAATCGACGTCCGTTACAGTCTCGCAACACGAATGCAAATTTCAGAATTGAAATCCAACTGCTTTTGCGTTCTGATGTGAATTGAAACTCTCTACTTCAAAGCACAAGGTTTCGTCTACATTGATGATATTATCAGCTACTAAATTCAAGTATGGTAAAGAGTCGAAGGGATTTATAACTGGAGTGTAATTGTCTGCGTCTGTCTGTATGTCTGTCCACGATTGAATTATAGTAGCAATGATGAAGGCTGATCATTTTATGTTGTTTGCGTTGACAGTTGATTGCCGGTGATCGGATGTCGCATGGCATGTCTATGTATTTAGATTGTCACGATAAACATCAGTTTATATTTCAGATGATATAAAAGCAGTTATTTTAGGCTCATGGTGAGTAAAGGAATGTTTGGCTTCTGTAGCCAGAACAAAATTGTGCAGCAAAAATAAAAGTACCGGCAAACTGCTGTGTTAATTGTGTTTAAAGTTGTAATTTTTAGCCAAAGAGATAAAAGTAAGATTTTAACACAGAATAAAAATAAACAAAATCAGAAAAGAGATAAAATGACTTTGAGTCTCATAAAAAAAAGCAAAAAGATATTCCGATACCGGGAATCGAACCCGAGCCTCCTGGGTGAGAGCCAGGTATCCTAGCCACTAGACCATATCGGATATGAGTGTTGTGTTTAAATTTACCATTATAAGATACGGATAGTGTTATATAAAGTATGTATTACTAAACGCTACGTTAATATTTGTTAATATTAACCGATGTCAAGTATTTTTTATTACACTTTCTACGTATTGCACGCCGTACGTATGTTTAACACTTACTAAAAATTAAACACATGATTCTTAAACAGTCTCTTTTTACAAACCATTAGAAGAGATATATGTATAAAAAAAAATTGTTATTCTAAGATAACAATCTAAAGTGGAGATAATGCGTTAAAACCAAACCACATCTACAACCAAACGCACCAAATCACTTTCTAACAAAAACATAAACACATCAAACCCTTTGATCTCCACATTCCACTCCTGAATTTCAACCGTCCACTTATGTTAATAGGACTTATTATATGTAAAACAATGTCATTAGCATGTCTGTTCGCCGACGCCGACTACGCCGACATTCTACGCCGACGGCTGTCGATCAATGTCGGTCGTCAATCGTCGGTGTCGGCGGAAGGGTTGCAGCGGTCTGGGATTGCGTATTGTTTACGTGATATTTTTATTGTAGCTAGACCGGGATGAGTGCTCTATAAATATAAATACATTGTACAAATTGAGTTAATATTACACTATACATTATAACAATAAGGTTTTTTTTATTCGTGATTCAATGAAACGTGTACAACATTCATTCGTCTCCGTAATCTTATTCTGTTAAGTCCTTAAATTATACAAAATCGCAAAAAAAAAAAGTGAAATAACGAAGTACCTGAGTATAATTAGGATTGTTGCAGTAGTTACTAACTCTATTTAGTATTATTAATAAAAATATTAATGAATTCGTGTCATAAAAAATAAAGAGGTTATTAAAGTAACTAGTAGTAGGTACCTATCGAGTTTTAGACTTAGAAAAATGATTTTCATAGCACATTGAACTTTTTTGCGACACTTCGCTAAGCGTAATAAACAAACGAGATCATTTTTAATTAAGACGTAAGTATAACATAGAATCTATATTTTATGTTCTATGATGTTTTGTTAACTATAGATTTTTCGACGAAAAAATAGGTAAGGTAGGGTGAATAGCGCTCAAACCATGGCTGTTATGTCACTTTTTAAGATTTTTTATTGATATCTATTTTTATATACTTACTAGCGGAATAGTATAGTTTTCTATGAGTAAAGTTATTTTAAAAATAGGTGCAGTATTTCCAGAGCTATCCTAACATACAGACAAACATATTTTTACTCTTTATTATAAGAAAAGGATAGGGTCTTTATTTATATTCTAATGAATTAAGTATTTACAAACAAAGGCCTTGAATAAAGATTGTTGTTATTTTTAAAGATTAGGATTAATTTTATTATTTGTGTCTTGCCCTGACAACCATGACCTTAAACCGCATTGTATTCAAAATGTAGACAAGTTAAAAATATAACGTTGACAAATTTGACATCTCGTTAACAAAAATATAATTTTGGTTAAAATAAAGGTGACATTGGAATCAACCGAGTTCACTACTAAAGCCGACGTCGTGAAATGTCTTTGTTGCATGTTTTAAGATAATTATTAAGCGCCGTTGACATACTTGGCATATTAAAAATTTAGTATTTTTTCTAGTTGGTGGGCACTGAACAAATTTAAATTAAAGTTAGTGTCTCTGCGAAATATCCAAGAACATTATGTAATTAAAGTAAATTCATATCGCTTTAACCAAGAGTGAATTAAAAAAAATACGTTTTAGGTTTGCCCTTTTTGGGAATCAAATCGAATTTTCAATTTTTTAACAAAGTTCACATTAAAGTTCTTTTGTTTAGTATTGTAATTTCTGAAAATTCATCATCTTCTAAACAGAAGTTGTCAGTAAAAAAACACTTTTTTGGAAATTAAATAGATTAATGGAATAGTGCTTTTTGCTAAATAACTTAGTATATAATGGTTGTAACCATAGAGCCAACACAACAAGATTTAGATAAAAAATTATGCCAACAGGTCACTTGACAATTCATTTAAAATTGAATGTCATTATCATTTTGTGATATTCATCTATTTCAATATAGGTACTCACTACTTAGTAAAAAATCCAAAGCCAAATACTGTAGTTATAACAGTTAAACTTGGAGAGCCACACAGGAACATGCCGCCACAGAGATGAGCGCGTCAGTTGACAGTTGACGATCTATCCCTTCCAATCGGATCTTTTGTCCTCCTTAAACGGCAGCCGCATTCAGTACCCATTGTTAACACATTCGAAGCCATGGACGCCATTTTGAACCCAATTTTATATGAATCTCCTGGTTCGCGGCACTGAATTTTTAAACTTTTTTAACCCGCATAAACGTAATATTAATATTTAATAGCTACTTGTTTGGCTTAAGTAATTGTTATTTGCTGAAACAACTGAGTTTTTAAGTTCATTAAGTAATTATAATGAACTGCACCAGCTGCTGAGTTTTTTTAAGTTGCAATTAGCCACTAAGTTATGTGTATTTTTATGGATAATAATGATTATTTATATTTTCTACTAATTCCTTATTAAGATTCGCATTATAAATTAAATTATTAATACTATTCCAATTTAATAGTTCAGTCAGATAAATGTAACTCTGCTTATATAAACATCTAAAAATGATAACAGTGAAATCGTTGGTTTAAAAAAAAGTGTACTTACTGTAAAAAAACAAAAAGTATGGAACTCCTTGACTTTTGATTTGCAAATTGCAAAACGCTAAAAACACTTTTTCTTCTTATAATACAGTTAGTAGACAAATGCGGTTAAGCGGCTTGCAAAGAAGCTGATTTTTAATTCAAGGATTTGAGGCAAATATCTAATGTCTAAATTACGATAGCTCAATTTCGTTAAAAAGGCCGGCAGCGCACTTGCGATTCCTCTGGCCAGGGTATTGATTCTCCCAAAAGCAAAGGTGCATTCGCTCACCTTTGCTTTTGGGAGAATCAATACCCAGGAGTGAGGTCCAAGTGGCGAGGTTAAGTAGTCCCGTCAGAGCGAGCAAAACACATTATTAGCGCGTGCATTCTCAATTAGGCAGCCTTATACGTTCGAGAAGCCACCATGCTGCGAAAATGAATACACGCGCTGAAACGTGTTTTGTTCGCTTTGACGGGACTACTTAAACTCGCCGCTTGGACATCACTCCTGAATTCGCTCACCATTGCTTTTGAAAGAATCACTATCCAGCTTGTTCATGAGTCGCAGGGATCACTCACCACCTGGAAACCAGTTCGCTACATGGGAAATAATACAACATCGAAAAGTATCCCTTGGGAACATATGATTTGCCAAAATAATATATTTATAAAAAGAACCTGGGCCGTTTGTATTACGATCAAGCACACCAAATACCGAAATGGATAGTAACGTTATTGGTATGCGTCGACCGGCGCGCACGCACGCCGTTACTGTGTGTTCTGCGAAGCGCACGGGTGGCCTGAAACCATGGGGAATGGAGCTAATAAGGGCTGCACCGCACAACGCGGGAGAGGCACAGGTTATATACAAGTTAGTAGTAGAGCCGCGGATTGCTTTTACAACATAGCAATGGGTTCAACACGAAATTAACAGTTTTTGACGTTAATTTGTAGTGTTACCTTCACATGCAGTAAAACCTCTTCCAAACTCTATTTCTGTTTATTATTTATTGTTTTGCTCCTACATGTTTGCTTTTGGAATTCAGATGCTTAGATTTAAGTTCTATAGTAAATAAAAGGGGAAAATAATGATGATGATGATGACAGTTTTTTGAAAATTGTCACAATGTATGGAATGGACGCAACGGTCCGATAGCTTACGTCAATCCTATATATTTTCAATAACGAAAACTTGCTCGCAATTCATCTAATCTAAAGCCACAGGTATACATTTCAGGTACTTTTATATGATTTTTGCATATCTAAGATTTTATTTAACTTTCGTTCACCGGCCATCACGGTTAAAATTTGAATACGTTTTTCTAGTAATTGTTGGCATCCAATTGAGCTGAAATTTGGTATACATATTATAACTTCAGTGAGAAACTAGTCTAATAATGGAGTCTTAAGGTGGTAACTGGACCTTCACTTTACTTGACGTAGACACGTTTGTTTTGGAATCGTTACTTTGGTCTTGATAAGCAGATGATGATTGTGCAAGAAATAATACATTTGGACGTAATAGCTTGTTACAGAAATGTTTTTCTTTTATAGAAACTTAGCTCATAGGTACCTATTGTCGTTTTGATTATGTGAAGTAAAAAATGTAAATCAAAAGTTATGTCTGTGTCAGACGTCTCACACATTTCATCCGAAAATATTAACATCTGTTAAAATTATGACACAACGATTGTCAGACAATGGTTAAAAAAAATCGGTGTCAAAAGTGTCCTCCACGCTAAAACTTATACAAAAAATAACAATTTAGTAAGTATCTTAATGAACACAAAATTTTACACCAAGGTTAATGTATTATTTAAATAAATAAATCACAGGAAATGAACACAATAAGTTAACAAACGATTACGTTTATTACCTTGAAAAGCTTCTGCACAAAATAATACTTGCATAGAATACGTTCAGCACAATCAAACCAAAAGATTTTATCTTCATTAGAAACCCTAGAATCGTGGGGCATTCTCAGAAAGATTACCAACTGCCCAAGTTGGATTCAGAAACCTGTCCTTAACCGCATTATTCCCTAATACCCTCGCGTCGAAACGACAATCCGACTTAAGTCTTGCGAGAGCATTGTGCCATCTTGCCTTATTCAATTACTCATTTGGAATTATAAATACACGAATAGCAAGGGCTCCAAACACTTCTGCTAATCTCCCGAACATCACAATACCTCGATTTATAAATTCACAAAGCGTTCCATTGTCACAACCAACAAAGATCTCGTCAATTATAATCCGCAGGAAATCTTTCATCGCCCCGCCAAACGGTAGCAGTGGGCCGACCGCATCGAAAAAAACTTTTAATAAATTATTTGCGAAACTTGTTCCGAACCCTTTTCAAAGGCGGCTAGGAAGCGAAACCGATTGCTCGTGACGTGACGCCTTTTGTGACCGTCGAGTATTATGTTGTCAAAATACATAGGGATTTTGTTATTATTTTTGTGTTTGCGAGCACACTTAGCACCCTTTTGTGCCGGTCCTTCCCAGAAGAGGGGATGTGTGAGCCGTCAATGCTTTACGATGTAAATGTAACTACATATTCCTTGAAACATGTGTGAATGGAATACAGAACTGTTCGAATAAACTAATCAGACATCAAAATGCAAACAATCTGCGATCCCATCTCGCACGTCAGGCCGTGGCGTTAATCTCCTCGGGGAGGTAATGTTCGCGGCGCACGGTGTAAGCGCATCTCCCTGTCACACCCGAAACGTCCTTAAAAACTTAATAACATTTTTGCGTGGGACGTCACACGCGACTGTGGCTGCCAAATTAGACTATCACGTCGTATAAGCACGCGTGGTTGCGCGCTTTGTCGCCCTGTGTCGCTCCACTGGATATTTATTCAAATTATTATTCTCCCCGCCCTCTTGTTTCGCTCCGAATGAATTTTTCATGCTCACGACGCTGAGCCGGTGATTTCACTTTGAGTTTGCTCGACGCCAGCGAAAATGAGTTTATTTATGTTGATATTTTTTTCTTACACGTAGGTTTAATGGCGTCGGCTGCGCGCCCTCGACAACATATTGGGTGAGTAAATATTTAAACACGATAATTTGTTCTTGAAATAAGTTTTTCTTTTTTACGGCCGCGTTTTATTTTTCTGGGAACTTTGAGAGATAACGAGGCCGACAGAACACTAAAAGGTCTTAAATCTTTTTGAGTAATCTTCATTATCAATTCGAACGTGTAATTTAAACACGGCGATTGTTCTTTTAAATCAGAAAACACCGAAGTAAATTATGCCTCTAAAGATACGAACGTTATCACGAATGATACGCATAAATCACTGCTATGGAAACATGTCCTGACATTGCCGACTAACTTTTAAATTGCTGTTATACGACTGTTTGCCAGACCTTCATGATATGCTAATCCATCATCTATCTCGGTGCCAAAACAACTTTCTTATTTCCCGTCACGTAGGTACGTGCATAATAATAAACTTGCGGCTTTTTAATTCAGTGTCAAATATTTGATTAGCGTTTTTATTTCGTGTGTCATTCATTACCGCGTCTTCGTAACAGGCAGTAAATATGTCATTAACGTAAGAAGCGATGTAAGTAACGTCGCACTTTGTACTCCGCTAATGGATTCACACAACAATAAATTTGGACATGTTGACACGGCCCCGGCGTTTGTCGATATTACTAAAGCACACAGTCTTGTCACCGAGCAAATTTGTTTTGTTTTATTTAGAAAACAATGTTTAATTACTGATGCTATTAAGGTATTTGCTGAACATGCGGTGGTGTTTAAGTGTTTGCTTTACTAAGTAAACAGGTGATAAGTGATATCTTCATGATAACGGTTGCTTTATTTGGGGCACACACAGGAAAAGGGTTTTAATGCAATAAATGTTAATGGACTTCTTCCGGATAAAAATGGAGCTACAACGTCTGTTCGATGCTACATTTTATATCAATGACTTTTAATGCCATTGTAACACAGCTTGTGAGAAAATACACTTGTTTAGTTACTGTTGTTTCATCCCATCTGTCACAATGACCTATTTGCAATGCAAGTCAACACTAGCAATCCAATAAGCGTTAATAAATAATGAACTTAGCTTAATCCCTAGAGTTGAGCTTACGGTGCAATGGGGACACGTAATAAATCTTATCAGATACGCGCATTAGTTTGTGATGGAGATTAAAAAGGGGATTATTGTTGTGAAATGAAATGAATTAAATGATGCAAAAACAGTCATTAAAGTGACGCCAAGTGTTTAATTATAAAATTACGTAAATATTTACAGATGTTTAATGACTGCTAAGTGGTTATCTAAATTTAATAGTTCCACAACATTACTTAATAAAAATAAGGTTAGTAGAACATAAATTACGATAAGTGTAACACTTAATCTATTAAGTAGTTAATGTAATAGTACTAGAAAACCTTGGCAACGTGTAAAATATAAGTACCTACCATAATTTAAAATTGGACAGTGACCTACAAGTTTCTAAGTATGTAATTTAAATCACTATTAAATATAGCAACTCTGATTAACAGGGTACTAAAACAATCTTTATTCGAAAGTACAGGTATACAAAACGATGTGAAGGAAATTTTTGCATTAAAAATGATTTTAATGTTAGTATAAAACACAACACGTATTACTGCTTCCGCAGTTTCATTACAAATATTCCTATGTTATCCCATAAACTATTCATTACTATCATAATAAATCCGTGCACGGAATCGAGATATATTGTCTTATTTATGCCCCATTCATTTATTTTAGTGACAGCCATAACGTCTGTCAGTTTAGTAGCTCGCAACCCCACACCCTAATGTAAATATCGTGCCTTTATCTATCTTTAACAATTTCGTAAACTCACACTAAACCTTCAACGGAATATAAATTACATCAACACCATTTTAACTCGACCATGTACAAAAGAAAAAATATGCTATTCAATACCTTATGCCTTGTTGATAAGAAAAACTTTAACGTTGGATGTAGTTTCGTAATGGTAAAGTTATTGTGGTAATTCAGGCAGAAAACATCGTCTCAAATTGCCCCTGCCAATAAAAAAGGGAGGCGTAGGGTTGAAATTTTGTTTATCGTTATCTTTATGGTGGCCCACATTTATTATTGTATTCATGCGTGTATGGTAATGCTATATGGTTAAACTTTTGAATTAACGAACAGCCATGTAAAATTTAATATCGATTGCGTAATAAAAACCTCTTTTTACAAGCAAATACCAACGTAAAATTAAACGACTAAGGACTGAATCAAGGCTATGCGCTTTGCGGTAAGTGCAGTATAAAACCGTAATTTAAAACATAATAATGTTAATAAGTGGAATCAAAGTTATTACAGCTAACTGTAAATGTAACCAAAATAACCCTGTAATAAAATTACTTTGTATCCAAAATTCTGGGAAAATGCCTAGTAGATTTTTTGAGCAAAGTAAGTATAAATCCTGGCAGATTGACATCTAATACCTAACGGTAGCAAAAGTGTAAAGCACCAGTATTAAGAAAAGAAAGACTTAAAGTAAGTACAAACATAGTACCATCAGCAACAAAGTTACTGATCATTTAAGAATCTTGTTTCTTAACAATATGGCTCACTAAGGTACGTTACATTGATGCTTTTTGTACCATCAGCAACACAGTTAACTGATTATTTGTGAATCTTGTCACTTTAAAATAAGGCTCACTAGAGGTACGTTACAGTGATGATTTTTGTACCATCAACAAAACAGTTAAATGACAATTTGTAAATCTTGTCACTTTACAATAAAGCTCACTACAGGTAAGTTACAGATATGCATTTTGTACTATCATCAACACAGTTAACTGACCATTTGTGAATCTTGTCACTTTAAAATAAGGCTCACTAAAGGTACGTTACTGTGATGATTTTCGTACCATTAGCAACACAGTTAACTTATCATTTGTGAATCTTGTCACTTTACAATAAGGCTCACTAGAGGAACGTTAGTGATGATTTTTGTACCATCAGCAACACAGTTAACTGACCGTTTGTGAATCTTGTCACTTTACAATAAGGCATACTACAGGTACGTTACAGTGATATTATTATGTACTTTTTGTACCATCAGCAACACAGTTAACTGACCATTTGTGAATGTTGTCACCTTATAGTAAGGCTCACCAGTGGTCAGTTAAAATGCTGTTTGTACCATCAGCATCTCAGTTAACTGACCATTTGTTAATCTTATCACCTTACAGTAAGGCTCACTAGTGGTCAGTTAACCAGTGATGCTTTTTGCACCATCAGCAACACAGTTAACTGACAATTTGTAAATCTTGTCACCTTACAATAAGGTTCACAAGTGGTCAGTTATGAGATGCTGTTAGTATAACAAAACAAATGTATGTATTCTCATTAAATAATTAACTGCTAGGTACCTTTAGGTTGTTTGTTTGTATTTATTGTTTCTTTTCCACTTCAAGATAATTTGTTAGTGATAATTCTTATTATAATACTTTTTTTTTTACATTTGTAATTTGACGTCCACTTTAAATAAGTACATCGTAGTTATGATAAGTATTTTATACCTAACCAGTCCCTTATAATTCTTCAAAATATCTTCTCTTCCATCTTTTCCTCATGCTATCTCATTCTATTTACTAATTCCCTTTTGACAGTAATAAACTTAAACCCCAATATCCCGAAAGTTCCATAAATGTGCAAATATAGATCTTGTTGGTGGTCATAAATTTTTACGATTGTTTTAGGGTAGCGCCAGTGAAGAATAGATACAGTACTATTTAAGTTTCGGCTTTCGGCAAACAATTCGGCATTCGGCAAAGTGTCGGCATCGACAACCGGAGATCGACAATGAGCATCGTTATGAACGTCGTTAAGTATTGTCTTGTCACCTTTTGAGCTGCGCCGACGTCGGTGTTCGGGCCACTAGGATCGAGATAAATTTTATCAATGCTTTTGAATATACTAACATTACCAAAGCGTTTTTATTTACTTAGTAAATAAAATAATATTAAATAAAAAAAACACTCATGTGTATGTTTTATTGAGATCAAAATAAATTTACAAATTCTGATTGTGACACACCCTTGTTATACTCCTAACATTCAATAACATCGAATAAGTTACTTTTTTGAAAATCTTGTACCTATTATTATCAATGGTGTGATCAAAAGGTTTTTTGTGTGATGTTACACATGCATACATAATAGTAGTTAAACGTTACTAAGTCGGTTTAATTACCATTCAAAGAAGACACTCAGTAAAATAGCGTCCGTCTGTAAAAAAAAATTAAAGCCAAATGTTTACTTTCTTTGATACAAATCAAAGAAAGTAAACATTTTAAAAAGCAGAAAGCCAAAATTCGGACGAGATAAAACGCTTTTTTCTTATACTCCCCGCGTTCATAATGGCCACACCTGACAAGTACTAAGCAAACGCTCACACTGAAAATTATTTACAACACGCGGCGTTTGAAAAGGCTGTTTATTGAGGCCATAAATACTAATACAGCGCTGGGGAAATTTATTTTGACTCACATTATTTATAGCCAAGGTGCCGCCTGCTTTTTTCGATACCTTTATCTGGATGACTTACTTTTGTGCGATTAGTGAATTGGGTTTTAAAGATTGTAATCGCTTGTTGCGGATTATGGCCTGCCTTGAAGCTGTAAATGTTGTTTGCGATCTAGATCATTCCGATAGACATTATATATCAAGGTAAAAACCTATTTGCAACATGTTTTCAGCCTTTGCATTTGGGTATTTTTAGGGTTCCGTACCTCAAAAGGAAAAAACAACCACTTTCTTGTCCGTCTGTCCGTGTGTCAAGACCCTTTATCTCGGGAACGCGTGGAGGTATCGAGTTCAAATTTAAACCATATACTCAAATCTACAGTCCCTTGAAGCTGTGAAAAAATCGAACTTCTACATTTACGTAAAAAAAAGAAACGGCCGTTTATGTCGCAAAAAACGTGTATTTCGACACTCTCGAGAATCAAAATGTATAAGGTATTTTCCATTGACTTAGAACTATGAAATTTGGCAAGTAACACCTTCTTTTACTACAAGTATAGGAAAAAATCTAAAATCTGTACATTTTTAGTTAAATCACAAAAAAACAGGGTCTTTATGCAAGGAACGGCGGCGGTGTAAATTTTGAATTGAGTTGACCGTGTCATGCGCGGAACCCTCGGTGGGCGAGTCCGACTCGCCTTGTCCGGTATTTTAATGTAAGTTCCATTTACCGCGCACCGGTATCAGTATTTGTGCTACAACGTGTCATACTTTGAATAATGGTAGCACAGATACCGGCCTACCAGATAAAACAACCCAAAATTATTAAAGAAGAATTGTAATGGTCTCTGAATACAAAGAGCCAAGATGACTTCAGTAGTTGTTCGGTAGCGCGGAGTGAGTTATACGTTTAATAACAAAAGGTTACGGCTACACCACAACCAATAAAAACTTTGGGGGCTCTCAACCATATCAAACCGTATTTGTTGAAATCGACACCTTTGCTATAGGATCCGTTTTATCTGCGCACTAAAAGATCAAAAGAAATTTGAATATGCAGCTGCCAACCAAAAAAGGAAAAGTATTTGTTGAGTTTTGTGGAACACACCAAGATTTAGATGACATTGCACTTGAGCAAAAAATTTGATAAAATAGACTTAGTCATCTTATCGCAAAAGTAATGCTGTGATAAATTTAGATCATCTTACGAAAGAATGTTTAATAAATGTTATAAGTTATTTAAAATTTGAAGTACTTACTCAAAACGATTTAAGTTATAATGGAAATTTCTACTTCCAAAATGAATGACTCTGAGGACGGAATTATTCGTCTCATCATCCACAATAAAAATGACATTTTGTTTTTCTTTATTTTGAAGGAGACGTAGCTAACATTCGATTAAGATTTAAGACTGACGCATTTTTACAACAGACCTAAAATAGCGTCCTGTAATTTTCAAATACAAGGAACTTCATATTGAAATCTTGGCACTAAAAAGGTTGTCACTTAGTTTTGCTTCACAGTGTAAGTAAGTACATATTGCTCGTAGAACTTTCTACCTCCCCCCACGAGGATGTTTGTCTGGCTTTTACGACGTGATAAACCAACAATACGCTTATGAATGAGTGTATTATTTGGCAAACTTATCTACGTTATTGAAGCTAAGCTAAGATAAAGGTTTTAGAGATTCTTGGTGGAAGATTCAGGGTTTATAACAAAATCGTGAATCTCACGTTGTTGCTGACAAGATACGTCAAAACTATATATAGAGGTAGGTAGAGAGTAAATACACTATCTAACGTGTGGTGATAATTCTGCTTTCCATTGGTTATGTTTTGCTTTTCAATCTAAACTTCTGAGTTGTTTTTGATGCAATAATAAAGTCCCTGATGATAAAAAACCCTTTTTTTTTAAAAACAGGGACCCGAAAACATTAACTAATGTCTTGCATACTGTTGTTAGTAAGCTAATTAAGATTATCAAAATTGATAGCAAAATATTTTATTAACTACAAACGGAATCTTTGACGATAATATTTGACTCGTTCTGTACAGATTTTAATATTTTATGGGAGTTATAAACAAATAAGGCAATTAGAGAAAATGTTAATGTTTGCGCGGGACCTCCCCAGTGCAAGTTGTAAAATAGTAGTAAAATGTAAAATTATTGTTATAAAAAATGGTATTGCGTGGGGTAAAGTCCCAAGCGGAGAAATATCAATAGGGAATTTATTAGGGGTGTTAAAGTGTAAGAAAATGTTAGTTTTTGAGTTATTTAGAGTATGGCGCCTTCTTTACTATTTTCCTAGGTGTTTTTTTAGGTGAGACCTATTGTATCTTAGGAAGGCTAATGATAGTAATGCAGATGAAAAAGGACAAAGACATAATTCTGTAAAATCTAAAGGTCTAACACGGGTTTATGCATGAAACAAAAATCTACTCCGTGATATTAGAGATCCTACCAATTAGTTTCTGCTAACCGTTGAACAAAAATGTATTGTTGGTCTGTTTGGTCGCTTTATAACTAAACAGACAACCTTTATATAATGTAAAAAAATACTTTAGAACAATAAACATGCTTTGTTAATCCATACTTGAAGCTCGTCAATATCATTCGGCCAGACATTTGCTTGCTAATGGCCGTTAGATCAAAGAGCCGCACGCGCATCAAACTCGACAGCTTGGCTTGCTCTCAACGCTGATATAAATAAGTGCTTTATATTAATTTATAGAAACCATAAATAGGTTGGAGTTTGAATACTAATCCTTAAAAATAGCGTTTGTACGTG
Organism: Acleris cristana; assembly: GCA_948252455.1. Lineage (NCBI taxonomy): Eukaryota > Metazoa > Arthropoda > Insecta > Lepidoptera > Tortricidae > Acleris > Acleris cristana. Next base: position 13,318,940 of record OX411780.1, read on the forward strand.
TGTTTGTTTTTTACCTTATTTTGTATTAAAGATCATTGTTTTGTTTTACAAAGTACCTATGTTACAAAGAAAGAAAATAACATAGGTCGCCCTTTTTCCTTAATAAAGAAAATTTTATGGATTTTTTTAATAAAATACATACAAATATGGGTTTTAAAATGATGTAATAACTTTTTAACAATAATTATAGTCACGTCTATATTTAAACTTACAGGTAAAAACATCTGATGTTGTCTTTAAAGAAGGCTAAGGTTTGGCGTTAACATCAAAAACATGACAACAAAGGACCAAAATGCATTCCATTTCTAACTAAGCTCAGTTATTAAGTGGAATTAGTTCGAAAGTTTCTAGGTCAAATAGAGAATGAGCCAACTTCTAACACCTCAACACAAAACGTCTCAATCAGCAAATTATTGTCATACTAAACTATACCTTGGTTAAAAACATTTGAGAGTTCAAAACACTTACATGACTCTGACAGATTACAATGTTCAACATAAACAGTGCCATAATCCGAGTATTGCTTACAATATTGGAGTCAAAATGAAGTTCTGGGCACTGAAATGGCCTGAGTGTGGTAAACTTGTGTCGGGCTTTGATCTCGCCGCATCCGGCGCACAATGCCGCGTTATCTCTGCTCCAGGTTCAATCCCGGCGTGTTCTTTTTGCGTGTTATAACTTATTCTTTCGAAACTTAAGTAAGTTTTAGGGTAAGAGTACCTTTGATGTTTTTTTGACATGGTTTGGTAAAATAGGCCTCGTAGCTCCAATTTCTTCTGCCTTGGAGGAACCGGTACAAATTTCTTTTTAATTAGTTTATCTATTAATGATCTAGTAGATCTACTAGGCACACGACTTTATCAATTAAGTAATTGTCAAAAACAGGAAACATCTAAAATGTTACAAAAGCTTATTTTATCTTAGAAGATAATTACATTAAAATACAGACGTCTTTTTAAAAGTTTAATGAATTTCTTTAGCGTCATGTATTCACTGTATTTAGTCTCGCTAAAACATGATAAAAACATGCCAATTGCCAATCGTCATCGATAAAATAAAATGTTCGTCAGTCTGACCCAATAAACCTGTGTAGGTATTTATTTACATTATAATGGAAGCAGTTCACACTTGGCTAGGCTCGGTTATTGGCGTGTAATTGCTTTAGAAAAACCTTTTAAGCAAAGCTGGAGCAGCCTGTATTGTGTTGTTGAATTTGTGGGCAAATAAAAACAGAAATAAAAAAGATTGGTGATAGAGCAAGCGCAGATTGAACGCTTGTTTGAATTTGGTTTAAATATTTTGTGTCGATATGATGTGTAAGTTAAAATTTGCGGAGAGGAATTAAATATTATTAGCTTTGCTCCAGTTTAAACAACATAAAAAATTACTATATTAGTCAGGTACATAATTATAATGAAATGAAGCGTTCCACTAAATGTTTTTATCGGTTTTCAATTTCACAAAACAAACAAATGAACATCTTATATTATTACCTTTTAATAATATAAGTATAGATACAAAGGTTCAGTAAACATGCATTTGACGTTATTTTGTGTATTTTTTATATTGAAAAAGAGAAGCTGAAAAAATAACGATGCCCCGATGAAGTCAACAAGTTTATTGGTGTAGCCACAAACACAAAAATCAGCCGCTAAGCAAACACTAGGCTAATTTCATAGAAAAAGCCCTGCCAAGCCCCTACCCCGCAGGCCCCTGGCCCCAGGCCCGACCGGTCCGATCGCAATAAACATGTTTTTTGTTTCGCGTGTCCGCGCGCTGTCAAATATATTACAGCCCGCGGGTTATTTACTACCCTGTCCTCCGCCCATACATTATACTTAGTATCTTTGTTTGGACACAATAAGCAATATTTCTAAAGGGCCGACGTCGCTCGCAGCTGTTGATATGGGTCCCCAAATTGACATATTTAATTTGATCGCTACGGAGGGTCCGGAACCCGTGTTTGACAGGTTTTAGTGTCGGATTAACATTAACGTTATGGACTTAACGCTGTCAATACAGTGAAATATCGTTCCTTTATGCTGCGAGCTAAAACTGTACAAAGGTGAAGCGTTGACACATCAAATAGTTTCGTGGAACGCGTGGAACAGATCAATTCCCCCTTTGAACTCAGAGTCGGGCGCTACAAAGCGCCTCGTAAAAGAGTAAGTAGTTCCGAATGTGTGGAGCGAGCAGTGACGCCGGGAGTCGTAATAAAAGTGACGTAGGATAAAAAGTGGCCGAGTGCAGCGGTGCAGCGGTCAGGTACGGCGGCGGCTCAAAGCCGTCATGGGTGGCGAGCCACCAACACCCGCGCACGTCTCAATCCGCACCCGGCTTCATACCGCCTTTCCTTTTCACCCTACCGCAATGCAGCTATGTGTCGTTTCCGCTTTATTTTTTATCGCTGTACGCTGCAGCGGAGATATACTACCCTCTCGTTCTAACAAAGCTCAGAAATATCTACATCTCGCTCTAACCCGCGGCGGGGTGAGGGGGGAGCGCGGCCGGTGAGCTCTGGTGGGGTCCGCTCGCTCACAGTTCTCGCCGCTACCGCCACGACCGCACGCTTGCTCAGCTCGCGACAGTGACACAGAGTAGTTGCCAGAGGCGTTCCGTGACCGCAGTGAAGTTTACAAGTGTTAGTAAAAGTTATCTCCAAATGGTGGTGCTTGAAGACGGAGGAATGATGGCTACTAATCCGAATCAATATTTACAACCTGATTACTTGGCGCCGCTTCCGTCCTCTGTAAGTATTCAAATTTATTGTTTGGTTCACTTTAACTTTGTTTTTTTTTAGTTTATTTTTGAACGGAGAAAGACTTTTATGTTTAAAAAATACGCAATTTTGAGCCTGTTGTTGTACAATACTTATGAATTTTTTCTTTGTTACAGTTGGACTCGAAGAAGAGCCCGCTTGCGCTCTTAGCGCAAACTTGCAGCCAAATTGGTGCGGATACAACTCCGACCAAACCGCTGCTGCCACCGCATGATAAAAAGAAATTAGTGAACAGTGTTAGTGACACAGTTAGCCGTACGTCGCCGAACCACGCTAAACAAGACAAACCGCGTTCAACCCCGGACAACAAGCACTTGGCTTTCAAACCCTACGAGGCCAATGTCGTTACAAAAAAACCTGAAGAAACCCGCCCTTCTTCAAAATCGAGCTCGGACAGTTCGGATGACAAGAAATCTGGAAAGAGTACGCCGGGAAGGAAGTCTACACCGCCTTCTGGTGAACATGGAAAGCATAGCCCTTCTAATGACCACAAATCCTCCGCTGGATCATCCGGCACCAGCCCTATTATCCGCTCTGGGTTAGAAGTTTTGGGCCATGGAAAGGATCCGTTAGCTGCCTTCAAGAATTTACCTGGAATGACTGGATTCAATCCGCTCACAGGACTCTGCTGCCCCCCGGGTATGGAGCAGCATGCGAATCCTGCCTTTAGACCTCCTTATGCCGGCGCCCCGTTTAGCGCTCACCACGCTGCAATGCTTGCTGCCGCCGCCGCATTCCCCGGATCATCGCCGAACCCTTACCTGGGATACGCCAGAGTTAAAACACCTGCCGGCGGAGAAACTTTAGTCCCAGTGTGCAAAGACCCATACTGCACTGGATGCCAGTTCTCAGTGAACAACCACCATCTACTAATGAGCAACGGCAGCTGTCCCGCTGGCTGCACTCAATGTGAACACCAAAAATACAACATTGCGATGGCAATGGCTCTTTCACAGCAAGGGGCCGCCGGCGGTTTACCTTACGCGCAACTAAGCCGCCCCTATGTGTGCAATTGGATCGTCGGAGAATCTTATTGCGGCAAGAGGTTTGGAAATTCTGAGGAGCTGCTTCAGCATTTGAGGAGTCATACGACAGATGGATCTACGCCTTCGACAGTGTCGTCGTCACAGCCTTCGCTTTTAAACCATTTGAATCCGCTGTTTACGACGGCCGGGCTTCGCGGAGCTTACCCGACGGCCCCGCTTAGCCCGCTGTCGGCCTCCCGATACCACCCGTATTCCAAAGCGGGCCTCCAAGCGACCATGGGTGCCTCTCCCTACGGTGCCTTCAACCCCGCTCTAGGACCTTTTTACTCACCCTATGCGATGTACGGGCAGCGGCTCGGAGCCGCAGTTCACCAATAGACCCCAGTGTAGTGCGGATGTCATAATTTAATGTTGTATTGTCCAATTTTCTTCTGTGATATCGATAGACTATTCATGTTCTACGGCGGGACGCGCCTTGACAAATTTAGTGATTAGTGCAATTCGTAACATAGTTATTTATGTAAGTGTACTTGCCGACGGAGTTGCTTGGACGGCATAGTGTAGACGCAAGTGATGGACGATGACTCTGTACAGCCAAATGTTATATGTAAATAATAATCTCTATGTTTAATATTAAAGGAATTATTTCGAATATAATATCTACATACCAATCAAAAAGGTTCATTTTTATTTTATTTTTGCTCGTAAACCACCAAACCTCTGATTTATTGCTTTCATTAAAGAGATTAATGGTCCGAATCTGTTGAATATTCAATTGAAACAAAAAGGCATTAAAATTTTATAGATTCGGGTTTTTATTTCGATTTATAAACACCTTAAAGTATAACTAAGAATGCATTATTCAGGAAAAATAAACTTGCGCAAGAATTAATAATGTGGAAGCAAGAAACGTAAACACAAAAAACGCATAAGCCATCAACGTCAAAGCGAGATCAAAACAAAATGTGTTTTAGCTCTCTGCGAGACGTAATAAACTGACTGGGGTGATTGATTAATACACCTCTCACACACACATTAGAGCCGTCAATCAACGCGGAGAATCATAGGAGCGTGGTAAAACAAGATACCAATCACGCAACCACCCACACCACTAAATAATAACTAACAAAATAATTCATTTAATTGAATGGCATAAAAAACCGCGTTAAGCCGACGAGCATCATTAATAACAAAGCCGAGAGCTGTCAGCTTTGTTAATGTCAAGTTTTTTTTAATAAAAGCTATTTTGATAAGGCCCATGTCATGTTGGAAACTCAACTGTCAAAAGCATAATTGGTCGCACGAAAAGGCTGAAAGACGTGCGATAGAGTAATCACGGACAGAGACATCACGGGCATCATTAATAAATGTACCTAAAATAAAAAATATTATTCGAGACTAACATTTCATTAATAATAAAATAATTAAAAAGATATCCGTTCATTTTTGTTGTTAGAAATATTCAACATGACATGTTTTATTTCTATAATTAATTAACATTATATCGGCATTAAAATCGACTTTCTAGAACGTTAGTCGTTTGTTTTGTTAATAAATTGTCTTGAATTATCTTCGACGGTAATTTTAATCTGACTTGATAATGATGATTTAAATACAGATTATTTTAATAGATGAGTTTTTGCATAATAAGGCGATTGTAGTTAATTATCCAAACAAATCTATTTATTTTCTAGACGGTGGTTTATTGTTGTTAAAATCTGCGATTAACGTTCATAGTTTGTAGAAATGACAAACAAAAATGTATTTGAAAAAAACTAAAGAAACTTTCGCTTAACATACGGGCCCGGGTTTTCAACAGGTCTAAGAGCGTCAAGATTTTAAAAGTGACAATGATCATTTAATTTTTTTCTTTAGATCAGTATTAAAATATCTGTGCTGGCAAAGACTGGTACCCGTGGGTTGGAAAAAATATTTTTGGTCTAATGCATTATTTTCCAATTTTTTAATACCTATCCAAAAAGTTTTGTATTTTTCAGAATACAACAATTGCTATTTACGTCGTTTAGGTAAGGTAAGACTTTACTACAATAAAATTCACGGCTACGGCGGGAAATATCGTTTTGTTAATTAGAAAATGGAAGATGATAAACCTAACAAACAACAGAAACTTATTTCTTTTACTGTAGCCTCAGATGGATCAAACTATTAAGGCTGGGCAATTGACAACCCACGCGTTCTTAACATAATCAAAACAAGTTTATTTGACAAAAGCTACCGTCATTACGTTTCCCGGTAGGAGTGGTTGCTGTCAAAATGATTACCAATAATTAATGATTGTTTAATTCATTATAATGATGATTGAGTTGCAATGTTATTGGCTAACACCAGTTAGCTGTGAGGCAAGTCCTTAGATAATAGACTATGTTTGGAAGTGGAAGTTTTTGACAGCATTGTTTTATGAAATAGGAAGACCAAATTTATCTTTAAAAATATAGTTAACTTATGCGCTAGAAATATATTTTGCTTGCTTTTACTACTTGTGAACATGGTCACAAGTTTAAAAGTCTTGAAAAAAAAATCAAATTAGGTGAGTATTAAATTGAGAACAAAAAAATGAGTTACATTTTATTATAATAAATATCAATACCAAAGAAGACTTAACCATGATTATAAAGAACAGAAATAGTTTTTTACGAATATGTAGGTATATAAGTAGGTACACCTTATTCAGACAATACAAATAGATTAAACTTTGTGTCTTGCGTTATAACATAGTAATATAATAAATCAAGTTTGCAATAAATATGACATTAAGATAATGGCACGACTTTGACATAGTTTAGGAGTCAGCTATAATTCATTTAAGTTTGATTTACGTTTATCGTTAACCCGTAGCGACATCTCTTGGTAGTCGGGTGAACTAAGTGAGTTGGCAGCTTCATCTTGCTCTACCATTTATAAATAAATTATAAGCGTTAATCAAATAACCGCTGAGATTTAATAAAAAGTAATTAAGAAATAAGTTTATGCTTGAAAAATATTTGATAGTAAAAAAAATAAAAATGATGCGTCAATCAGTCATAAATCAATTATTGATAAATTTACGTGTAACAAAGACTTCTCAATAAATTAAATTAACCACGGCTTTTTAAAGCCTTTTTCTCCCTCGTACTTAAACTATGGAATTAACGCCCCTCCAAGATGTTTCCTCTACGCTATAACATGAAAAAATGAAAAAAATGAAAAATAGTTTATTAGGCACATAAAAAAAACAGTTTACAATCATTCATAGAAATGTCTTAACCTAAGTACATTTTTTTTATTATGGCCAAAATGGTCTCCGCTCAGCTTTATGCCTCTGAATGTCAATGATACATTCACAGACCCTGGTTTTCAGTGAGACCAGGGAGAGTATGGCGATCGATGGCGTTAAAATTAAAAAAAAACATAATATGAAATACCTAAAATAAAATCGCTACGATTTTGAGATCATTTCATAGAGATCAATACACATAAAATAAAAATAAACCTATCTTATCTCTGTGTGTATGCGTGTGTGTGTGTGTGTGTGTGCACGTACAGTCAAGGACTTTAATTGTTATGCTACTATGGAACCCTGTCGCATAACGTTAATCATAAATTTTGGCGTCACTGGTTTGACGCTGTCATTATGACAGGGTTTCATAGTGGCATAACAATTAAAGTCCTTGATTATACATACAAGGCAGACTGTTAATTTGAAAACCAGTGACGTGCCAAATAGCCCTTCAAAATTAACTTTCTCAATTACTCAAGCCTGATGCACACTGACATACAAATTGGATGCATATCGACACAAGATGGATACCGCAATCCGAGCGGCGAAATAACCAATTACGATTAACATAAACATTATTTAAACTTTATTTACATATTAGTTGATGAATAATGTATGCGATTAGAGTAATGGTTGAATGTCATGTTCAATTCACTAGGCTTTGGTTGAATGGAGTTGGAGTTTTAGGAACCAGTTACGTCTTTTCATGACTAAACTATAAATAAATTATTATGGGAGATGTCAAAATAGTTTTGTTTATTTATTGAGACTTTATTAAGTTGAAAAAAAACCCGGTCAAGTGCGAGGCAGGCCTCGAACAATTCGTGTTCCATATATCTCCATACAATTCTTGCACCAATTCGGTATTCGGTTTTGAGTTAACATTTTACATACCATTTTCAAATTTTAACTCATCGCTAGCTTAAAACTTGTGATATACGGATAGACACGAACAGCAGTATAAAAATTAGAGCGTCGTGTTGCGTTTTGGGTACGGACCCCTAAAAATAAACTTAGTTAGCAAACACCATAAAAATGTAACAAGAAAGTACCCATAGTTTTCGTCGCGGGTAATTTTGGAAAGTACATTTTTATCAGCCAGTCAAGCATATTCGCCTAACCACCTGTTTCACAATCGACAAGTAAAGCATATATTTTTACAGATAATTTTGCCATTTCTCTTTCTTATACTTAAAAATAGACAAGTAGAGAGCCAACTTTAAATGACAGATAAGTTTACTCGTGGATTGTGAAACAGGCCATAAGTCTAGTAAAAAAACCAGTTTATTTGACAACATACAGAACCGATTATTACAATACAAATTCACACTTGAATTAAACTGAACTCTATCAAAAGATCCCTTCAAAAACATACAGGGGGAATTACCTTTATTGTAACCCTCAAATGAAGTGTAAATTTACTGAATGTGACCGGAAACTTAACAATGAACGACTGAATGATAAAGATCTTGAACGCATTCAATCTAATTATGCAAAAACCCATTCACATGTTAGTTGTGACAACTTGGGTGTACATTGTGGTGTAGGATTTCGTGAGATTTTATCGTTTATCTCTTTGGAATTAACTGAGGTTTTTTTTGTGAAGGTTTTTTGATTTGACATTATCAAAAGGATTATTAATGGTTTTTGCGAAGGTTTTTGATTTTGAGCATTGATAATTATGTATTTTAAATTCGCAAGGGAATAAATAAAATAACGGCCAAGTGCGAGTCGGACTTGAAGGGTTCTGTACCATTTTGTAATTTTAATTTGTTAAGAAAAATATTATTTGTTGTTTCAGCGGCAATACCTGCATATACACACTCTGTGAACATTTCAACTGTCTACCTATTATGGTTAATGAGATACACCCTGCTGACAGATAGACAGAAGGACGCACGGACAAAATCTGCTAAAATAAAATCTGCTATTTAGAACAAAATATGCCAATGATAATTTGATAGGTACATTTAAAACGAAAATCATATTATGGATGTCAAAATATTGAGCAGCTGAATAAATTGCACAAAGCAAACATTTAACTTAGAAGAGCAAAGAGGGTGGCAAATTCATAGCCAAAATAAATATTGGGGCAAAGTAAGTGTTTTCTCTAGCAACATGACAGTAATAACAAAAACATCGATAGGTTCCTATAAAAATGTACACAATGTCATCTTGAAAAAATATTGCACTACGTGTTCATTTCAAATGGGGATGCAAAGTGAAATTCAATGTTGCTTGGTTCGGATTTTATGTTGCATAAGACGTTTTAATAAATTCATAGACGTTTCGTATTATCTTTTATGTTCCATGTTATGAATATGTTTATGCGTTATCGTGTTTTGTTTACAACGTTGTTATTAAGTGTCTCATAACTTGTAATGCATGTCAAGATGATGTCATTTCCATAGGTCAATAAGTGTTATTATGACAAGTTCAAGTTGTAAACCATAATGTTCACGTATTTATAATATTACAAGCTCTTACTAGCGACTCTGTCCTTGTTGCAGTTGTTTATCGCAGTTTAGAAAAAAAAAGTAAATTATGTCCATCTCTGAGATAATTATCGTCGATCGGTTGGGGCGTTGGACCGTGAAGGTAGAACAAACAAACAAACACATAAAAACGTGTTTACCAATTATAGTAATTGTATGTATTTATACTCTTTATAGTACAAACAAGTCTAACAAAAAGACGACGCGCTGGCCTAGTTGGTAGTGACCCAGCCTACGAAGCTAGCGGGCATGGGTTCAGATCCCGGTAAGGGCAGATATTTGTGTGATGAGCGTGAATATTTGTTCCTGATTCATGGATGTTTTCTTTATATTATAAATATATATTTTCTCTATATAAGTATTTATATCGTTGTCTAGTACCCATAGTACAAGCCTAGAGCTTAGTTTGGGACTAGATCAATTAGTGTGACATTGTTGTTTATTTATTAAAAAGTAAGCTTTAAAAAACCCGACTGATGCTCACCAACTTTAAATCGTTATAAATCCTAAATGATCATTCAAAATGAAAAATGATGAAAGATACCTAAGGATGATTTTTAAATACCTATTCAATAATACCCCACGTGTCATAATTCGTGGACTTATTTTTTTCTTTTTTACAATATGGCCATTTGAAGTTGGCTCTCTCCTTGTCTATTTTCAAGTGCAAGAAAGAAAAAAAACCGGCCAAGTGCGAGTCGGACTCGCGCACGAAGGGTTCCGTACCATTATCTATACCACATTAGACACTATATCAATGGCTGTTATTAATATCGAGTAAAAAACGGGAAAAAAACACGTTTGTTGTATGGGAGCCCCAATTAAATATTAATTTTATTCTGTTTTTAGTATTTTTTGTCATAGCGGCAACAGAAATACGTCGTCTATGAAAATTTCAACTGTCTTGCTATCACGGTTCATGAGATACAGCCTGGTGACAGACAGACAGACGGATAGTGGAGTCTTAGTAATAGGGTCCCGTTTTTACCCTTTGGGTACGGAACCCTAAAAAGGGCTAAATTTATGTGTATGAAACAGGCGGTAAGACAAATAAATTGACATAAGAATCATTAAAATGGACCCACGCGTTTACTTTCTAGACCGCCACAAAATAACAAAAAAACATAACATAGAATGAGAAACACATACTATTGAATAAGGAGGAGCCTTCGGCAATCGGGTGAAAAGAACAGAAATACAGATCGCAGGCATAATATTTTAGTAATAGTAGTAAGGAACTAGGTACTTAAAAATAGTTGTAAATGCTCTGAATAACTTGAATTTCCACCTAAATGGTGGCAGTTCTCATTTAGATTCAAACGAAAATAGCAAACAAAAACCCAGTAACAAATTTCACAGAATGGCATTTGTCACGTTACCGTCTACTCCATGAAAAATTATAGTTTGAGTGTGTAATTAACAATATTCATAATGATACAAATTGTACTGCAATTAATGGATGTACAATGAAAGGTGAAATTTAATGACGAATGTGACGATACCAAAGGGAATAATTACAAGGCTAATTGAGTGACGGCTGGTTAAGACATAAGCGGAAAGCGGGCTGGCAGTTCAACTGAAACTGGACGTTATTTTTAACGTCTCCTGAGTGATCGAATCACCAAATATTAAGTGGTTGTAACATACATACACTTAAATACTTTCATGCCTTCATTCCCAGAGTGGGGTAGGCAGAGCTACAGAATTACCAACAATTCTAACACTTGTTGTTGATTCTATAACAACATTTAGCACAAACAGGCCAAGATGTTTATCAGTGTATATTAGTGTGTGTGAGTGTATCAGCAGTTGGTGTAGTTGCTAAAAAGTCTTTTAGAACTACTTTAATACTTGGTTTATCTTTGTTATGGTATTTCTCGTTATTTGCAGAAAAAACCCTTAATATCACCATTTTATTTGAATTTAAAGCACTTTTAAGTGTAAATATTTTTTTTGTATTGCCTTCTGATTGTCGCCGATAATAACCAACTAGCATCAAAATAATTGTAGAGTATGACATGAACCGAGTTATTTTCGTTATTTATTGACTAAGGGCCGTCGCCCATGGCGACTTTTGGTAGCGATGCAGTCTCGCGATTGCCACGCTATCACTTTCACACATTACATAAGAGAGCAAACGTGACAGCGATACGAAACGCATGCCTGCATATCGCTATAAAAACTCGCCGTGGGTATCGCCCTTAGGCTCAGTCTTTTAAAGCAAGAAAGTTATTAGGTAAATAAAATGTACCTACTTTGTGTAAAAAACTTGTTTGACTTTGTCGTATACAATTTTGTTAACTCGCCAATTTGTACATAAAAACGCTTTTCACTTATGCCTTAACCCAAACTTGTCAGTTCTCATTACCAATCATAATTATGGAAAAATGATTGGCCCCTGACACACGCCGGGCTCAAGGACCTTCAATACAAGCTAATTTCCATAAAGACCTGGTAATAACTAACTAGACCGATATTCTAGCTTGATTGCTTAATAACAGGTCTGAGTTTTGCTTTTTAAATGGAAAATACGAGTAGCAATTGCCAACAAAATTAATATACACGTTTTTTTAAGTGTACGCTGTCACATTTTAATGTACCTAATGTTTGAGTAAAACTAATGTTATGGACCGAATGTACGTTCGAATCTTTGAAATTAGTGCCGTTGTCACAAAAAACGTTTACGCATGCAATTATGATAAGGTACGAGAAAGTAATAATTACGCTTGAAAGCATAGGAGTTATTACATTTAATCACTTAACATTAAATTGCTAATGATACGAGTATACTGCAGTATTATTGAAATGAAACCTTTACCCTCTACTAAATTCAGCGTTACCAAGTACAAATTATGTAAGCTAAAAACGGATCCCTGTCTATATCTTACATCTCTTTGGCCTTTCGCATGCAAACGTGCGTGTCAGCATATACAAATATATGACTACCTGGGCGGGTATTCTAGGCGGCTAAAACGATATCGTAGTTGACCTGAGGGGCTATTGTCTAACGCAGTCGCAATCCCAACCGGCCTCAAAGTGGAGCAATTGTTTTCATTTTGTACGCAGACAAGCCTTCGATTTTCAAAATGAAAACCATCATGATTGCGAGTGCGTTAGACAATAAGCCCTCTGTTATGGTATTGTTATGACGTCAGCCGCCACTACTGTCAAGTAAATAAGAGCTATCAAAACGGTGACAATATGATAACAGCTCAAGAACGATGTGGTTTTTACCGTGTTGAATAGAGGCCCTGATATAATAGTATTTTATGTAACTGATACATAAAGAGGGTCCTTAAAATACGAGTGTGGTTTTATGAAACGAGCTGAAGGCACAAAGCACAAATTCATAATGACGTAAGGCGAATTTACCCTTTGGCTAATTGAAGACAAAAAGTGGCAACGATTTGACTTAAGGGGCTTCTAAACGGGCCATATTTTCACTGCAATATGTGGCCGGCAACTATTGGTGTCCCTCTCTTACTCGTATGTTAGAGAAAGACACCAATAGTTGCCGGCCACATAAGTATTGCAGTGAAAATATGGCCCGTTTAGAAGCCCCTTAAGGTACAAAAACAAAGTTTGAAGAAAATACATGACCTAAATTATAGGCCTTAATTCGTGTGAAAATAAGGGTATCTGGCACACAATAAACAACATGTCGGTACATACAAAGTAGGTATATTTTTTTTGTATTTTTTTTTGTATTCTAAATGACAATGACAACATATGGGTTAGTGAGAAAACGGTTGTTAATAAAAATATTTTCTGAAGCCACCTGTCAAGTTAAATTTAAATTGTGTCACAAACACTTTTTATTTGCGTTGTCATTAAGTGGTAATTATTAGCGAATGACAATGTCGACATCTGGTTCAGTTGTTATTTTGTCATTACAGTTTAATTGTTTCGTACGGCAATTAGTTAATTTTTATTTTTATTTTTATATCGTTCTTCATGAAAACATTGTCACATTGTAATAAGTAGTTGCCACCTGTCAAGTCAAATGTATAAAATGACACTTTTTTTTTGTAATCGTGAATGTGGTGATGCATCATTGTTTCCTTATGTAAACGACGTAAAGTAATGTATTATTGATAAATATATCTATAACGAGCAAAAAAATGTTCAATTTAATTCAAAACCTTGGTCGAGTAGTAGACCTATATCGACTGTCAATTTAATTGATTGAATTAAAATCCATTGTAAAGTAACGTACTCGTAAAAGTAATTTTATCTTATGTATCAATGACAAGTAACACTGACGAAATACAATAACCGAAAACTGACAAACAATAACAGGAAATCAAAAAAGGCAAAAAACCTTGGTACATACAAGATAAAAATTGGAGCAGTCATTTAATGAATTGAAAATGTACGCAAGGACATAAATTTTATTAATTTTGTGCTTAATGTATTGTTTCCGGTTCATAAATTTTAACTGCCGTAGTGGTACTGTTGTGGCAAATATTATAAACCCTGACACAAAGATATACCTACTTAATACCGGCTTAAGTAGCAGTCAATTTCTTTAGTGCATAAATTATGCTGATGTTAAAACGAATACCTACTAAAAAGGATTAGAAAATTTGATCACTTTCTAAAAAAGTAAAAGCCGCAATAACAAAAGATAGAACACCGTCATTCAAGAACCATCTCTTTCGAAATCATGGAATAATTGGCACAAACATTTGCACAAACCAAATTACCCGTACAGCAAACATTGGGCAAACTTTTCTCATATGTCACTGCGTCGGGAGCGGCGACATAACTCATTCGCCGCTAATCCCAGAACAAACGACTGGCTCCCGCGACGCTGTCTGTCAAGAGAACAAATCTTAGGGAGCTGTTCCAATTATCGTACTGAATTTATTGGATTTAATGAGACATATTAACACGTTGAAGGGCGTATTAATAAACTAATCTTTAATGAGATTGCCATTGTAGGACACGTAGGACACGTCAAAGTAAATGGCAAAGCGTAGTTAACTGTCATCTCTAAAGCGATTTGAAACGGGCAACTCATTCAAATCAGTTCTTTAATATAGCCCTTATTGCCATAAATCGTATTTTAGGTTCACTTTGTACAGACGCTAGAATGTCTGGCGCTGAACTAGATAATGTTAGTACTTTATTTGATCAGGAAGTATAAGTAGCCAAAACCATAAAATTTTGTTTATACACACATTTTCAGATTTTGAAAATAGGATTACTGATTATCTAACCATCATTGCGAAGATTAATTTGACTATTAATTTATCTTTAGAGACGCAAATGTATCTTATATCAAAATGCAATATCTGGTTTTCTAGTTACATGTCTGCACGACGTAAGTTTGTTTGTAATAAAATTTACTCAAGTACCTTCTTCACGTCTGGCTATTATAGATTTGACGATAAAACAACTCAGTAACCATTAAAAGATATGTTTATAGCTTGAACGATGACCTCAACTCACACGAAGCATCACGGAGGCATATATCATTGTACAGCCACCGTGTGACTCAACAAATAAAAAGCGCAATTTAGCCATCAGTGGAGATTAATCAAAGCGTCGTCGGCAGCGCAATTTGAACTAGCACCGCGTTGCACAGGATACAATATTTTATGTTGACAGACATAACAGCGTTTATACGAGCGTTTATTCTTTATGTGTCCCGTATTTTATTCGCTTTATGACGGTCGTTGACAACCCTAATAATTCTACCAGCACTCTCATTTGATACACAAATGTGGACTATAATGCAGGCATTTTAAGAAGCGACAATTATTTTTCTGAGTGTAAATTTAAAATGGTTCTCAGTATAATAGTCGTGGATGCCGGTTGTGTGTTTGTTAGTATTTTATTTCGGGGCGTTCTCGCGTCATAAAATAATGGCGTAATGCACGCTCGTAAATCAATTTTCCTTTGAACGATGACGTTTATAACGAAGGTCGGTAGTTTTGAATTAGTATATTATTTTTTCTGTGGTACGAACGTGATTATTATCGTTGTATATTGATGGCCAGTATTTTAACTCCCCTCGGTATTAAATCGGTCTACACGTAGCTTTATCTTTGTATTTATTTATCTTTAATAGCGCGCTTGATTAATGGTTAAGGTTGTGGTTGTAATCTCTATGTGGTTACTATTTTAGAATACGTTTAATTTAGTTTGACGTTAGAATTACCACCTACGTGGGGTCGCCTAGGGTCACGGGTGATCAAAATAAGGTTGTCAACCAAAACTTAGTTAATTGACATTCAGTACTAGTAATGGTTTTGATAACGCGTAACGAATTTAAAGATGACGGTTTCAGATGTTCAAAGGCTCTTTTGGTATTTGGTTCGGAATGACATGAAGGAAAAAGTTATACTAGTACTTTGCACAAGGTTGCTTTAGAATCACGCAACTAGACTGCAGTTGTAGCAATAATGGTGTATAAAATAAAAAGTCACTAAGATGAACAATAACAAAATAAGGATGTTTTTAAAAACAATTTTCCTGAAAACCACTTATGTATTACATTATAAATCCCACTGACAAGTGAAAATTGAATTGAAACAAACCTCACTAAATAAAACATCAAGGGTCGCCTGAAGGCAGTTCTCACCGAGAAACATCGCGTTAATATGTAATAAGCGCGCGTACTATGGGGAGCTTGGCAAAATGGCTGAATAATGAGGGACCCGAGGAAACATGATTAAAGTTTTTGAACAATAAAAAAACAAAAAGGTGATTCCACGTGTTTATGTTTTCAATAAAACATATGTGATAAGAAATTGAAATGAGTTGAAGAAGTACAGACAACTGATGCATTGCAAAAAATGATGAAAATAACATTGTTTTAAACACATGCGATTTTCATCCTAACTTCATGTTTTGTTATTACAGACCAAACATCAGTTCATCAAACACGTTATTTATCACATTTTACAGTGTCAATGACTCATTTGAAAAATAATTCATCATTCATTTCCTAAAAATTGACACGAAATACGAGCACGCGATTCGAACGGAACATAGTACAGGGGCCGGTTCATAAATCTTCATTGCGTCCCGATGACACGCCGCGACACTTCTCTCTGCTACCGCGCTACCGAAACACTCCACGTCACTAACAACCTACGTCACACCATCTGCATCATCGCAAACTCAACTCTAAGTATCAGCAATAAAACTGCAATCAAGATCGTCTACGTAAATTGGAACTCCGTCGCACTTCCCAACATGAATAACTTTCCAAAGCTCAATAGTGCAGCTAATTTTGAAACGAATACCAAAGACGCTAAGGTAGGTTTTGCAATGTAGATATCTCTCTGGAACTTTGTTCTTTTCGTTAGATTTGTCTCTGTCTAAAACTAGAATGTCGTTAGAGGAAATTTCAACAACAAACGACTGACAACTTTGAGTAAAGCAAGTATGGTTGAGTTTTATTCGCATTGGGAGTTTGTGAGTGGCAACAACATTATCCCTCTGTGACAAGAAACGTCAGGTTGTCGATCATTATAATATATGTGCCTCGCTGTCAGCTGTCTTAACACATGAATGATTCACTCCGTGATAAATTTTAGCTCATGATTACATTTCATACACACGTCAATGTGTCTGTTTAGGTAATTACTGGCTCTATATTTAAGGCTGGTGATTTTACGTAGAAACGGACGGAAGCCATAGGCTCGTTCGTTATTTTGACAGGCACGTTCCCTGTTCAAGAATGCTATGATTTATGGAATAACGGGGCCAGAAATGATAAATCGGAGATAACTTTTGATATTTACTGGCGACTGTGTATGATGAAAGACCTTAGTTGCTTGCTTCATGGTTAAAACTTTTCTTAGCTTAGTCAGTAGGTAATTGTTGGTTGAAAGTTTACTTTAATCTAGAATATCCTATTTATTAAAAGAAAATTCCTCGTACATTTTACTCGTATTTATCAAAATAATTTCTGATAATTTTCACACAAATGATTGTTCATCTCCAAAAAATTGTTAGGTTGAGCATACTATTAATTTTACTTTTTTATTTGATTCACAACGTTTTTTGTCATTAAATAGAGATATGTGGTTACAACATAACGAAACTATCAAACAACCTAAACTAATCAGTAAATTGCCAGCCCCAAGCGGCGGTAATCTGATGTAATTCGCCGCGGCGTGATAGATCGAGGCAATAAACTTATGAGATATGATGGGAATCACGAGATAGAGAAATGATGGTGATAGGGGTAAAGGATTACGAGATAAAATAGGATTAGAAAAAGTTTGGGAAGCATTTATCTCAATGTAACTTAGTTCCTTAATTCTGGACGCAAATTAAGACATTATAGTTACGTTGGCGTTTGAAGAATATAAGCAATTTTTATTGCCTGGATAAGGCAAACGAGCACTCAAGCCACCTGGTACGTGGATTCTAAAGCCATTAGACAGTATGCAATCTCAAGTTTGCTATCTTACGATAACAATCGTAAGACTGCAATGCGTTGACAACCCTGAGAATTTAAATGAAATACCTCTATGCTAGTCATACCGGTTATCATACCCCCGTACCAGAACACAAGAAAGCGGTCACTTCAGTGCTGATTCCGTCCTTACGTTCCTGGATTACAGACAATGAAAAATCTGCCACGCACCGTTACAAGTAATTGACGGTTTGTATAGTGTTTGCCACTGCCTTATACCTGTTCTGAAAGGAGTCAATGGCATTTTTCCACAGCATACAGAAGCCAGACTCGTGCTTGCGCGTCGATCAAGATGCGAGTGGCGGGCATACATCAAAGTCGGCGTTATCGGCGCAGGCGGCGTTTGCGCTGCGCGGGAGGGAGAATGCCTTTAGGGATTTACGTTTGTTGTCAAAGTCTATCTTTAGGCTCGAATAGGTTTTTTGTTAACTATTTACTCGCTGAATTGCTCTTGGATGTCTTAATAGAACTGCGAGAACGTATGCTCACTTTTATTCAATACATTGGCTTAAGGTGAACACTGGGACACACGAGCATATTAATGACCAGTAGTTACTAGGTAATTGCAAAGTAAAGTTTATTACTTGTTAAAAAAAAAAACTAAAGGAAGACTTTTTTGATAAACGCGCATTTGTAACGATAAGGTTATTGAATATCGATGCTTTGGAATCGGATGCGAATGTTATTTTTTTGATGCCTCGAATAAAATATTGAATATCAAATTTTACTTCTCAGTTACATTTTTCCACCAAGATTTTAACATATAAACGACCTTTGCTATTACAAATCTTAAATTGTAAATGTGACCTGGCAGAGAATATTCGTTTGCCCGTTCGTCTGCACCAAAGCAACTCAGAAGCAGAGATGAGGAATGCGATATAGTGATACGAGCATTGTCTGGCTGGCCTGACCACTGATGGAAGCCTGACGTAAAAACGACCTCTAAAAGGAATGATAGACATAACGTCCCAGATAGATTTATTGCAGCTTAAAAGATCTCTGTAAGTTTTTTGTTTGGCAAACCTTATATGGCTTGATAAAGTGTCTTTCATTCAATGTCTAAAGCAAACTTGGGATGGTTTATAAATAAACTTGATTGATTTAAAATTACGTCTGAGATTAAATTTACTATTGAATGTAAAATAGTTAGAGAAGAAACGCTTTTTAATAAGTTACGGAGAATTAATAGGGAATCATTAAAGAAAACGAACTCAAACGAATATCCCAATATCAGAGGTTAAAGCAATGCACAAATCAATGTCCCTAACAAATGCAGCGATCACGAAACAAATGACGGCGATATAAAACAGTGTCCCAATTATTTGGGACAATTCATTAGAGCTCCGAGCTCTCCGATTGGTGCGATCCGTCACGCGTTGCTCGACAGATGGGTATCTAGCGGGGAGTGCCGGGAAGAAATGGTCCTACTAAATCAACCGTCGGCCGACAATCCCGCGCAGTCGCCGTCGATACATCAAGTGTAATGCCTCGGATACCGCGGCCAGATAATCGAATGTGAGCATCGACTCGTTACACTGGAAATAAGATGAGGATTCTCTTGTCATTGCAAGGAAGGTCCAAAGTGCAATAAATAGAAATGGGATTGTCGACGTTATGGACTTGATAGCAGAATAAATGGACTGTCAATAAGTTGTGAAATACGTTGTATTGCGTTTAAAATACTATTAAGTAAGGATTTCAAATTGTCAACAGTTTTTAATGTTGAAAGTAGTTTGAAGCGAAAAACGAGTTGTCTCAAGCCTGCAAACGCTGATAGATCTGTAAAGTTTGCCGCAGACAGGAATATATCGAGTGGCTGCCTCCGTTCAGCTTTATTTATACATAACATCTGTTTGAAGTTGAATCTACCGGCGCGGACGGGGAGCGCATTACCAGAGATTTATTCCGCGTCTTAATTGTGAATCGATGGGTTAATGAAGATAAAACCCGCGGCCGTGTTGTAAATTAGCTCGCGTGTCGACTGCTCGCTCCGATAAAGGCCTGCTTTATTGCTTTGTTTGTTTTCTCTGCCCGTACTTCAAAGGCTAAGAGATAAACTTTAGTTTTATACGAACATTTATACTTTAAAGATCAAATACAAAGAAGTTAAATTAATGATGGTCCCTGTAATTAACTACTACACTTATAAATCAGCGGTTACTTCGACAATAGTCCACAAAGTAAGATAAATCGACGGGACACCACTCATACTAGTCTACACTGACACGCGTCCAATCCTGTTCATACTCAGCGACGTCTGCAACCACATGTAAAAAAATTATAAACGTCTTCTTTTCCACATTGCCAGTATCTAAACTCTCTAGAGTATTGAAAGTTTCTAGCCATGAATGATTTATGGATGTGATGTAACGGAGTTGGGACAGGGGTTAACCCCACGCGGTCACACTCGCATCTAATGGTCGTGATTCGACAAGTACAAATGGCCTCTGTGACAAATGGCTTGCGGACGACCCCGTGTCGGCGAGTGCGTCGTAACTTTAACTAATAGACAAGCCAATATAACCTTTATTGGTGTGCTTTTTAATAAAACTATTAGCGTATCTTTGCGATTAATTTTGTTACCGCTCACGTCTTGATCATTGAACTCAGAATTTTAATACCAAAAAGTTTAAACTCGTCTTTCAATGAAAAGAAGCGACAATACAGACACTCGGCTTTTGCAAAATCTTACAAACTTATGTGTATTAGGTTCAATGTTGCGTGGCAATATCAAACATGTAAGTATAAAGATAAGTGAATGTGGAAAGTGTCGATCCCTTCCGATACGATCAAAGGTCACTGCGGCAGACACTGGGTAGGAAATTCTTTGCGATTTCCTTTTCATAAAGTTCTGTCCCTTATAGGGTGCAATGATTTATAGTGGTCTCTAGTAGCTGTATATTGCCGTGCCGCTCATTTGATAAACGACGTAGATGGCGCTGGTGGCGTTATTGCTTTTTGAAATATGATGTTTGCAGGGCTCTCTTGAGGTCAATCGGGATTTGTATCTTGTATTATGGTTACAGAAGATGTTGAGTACAAATTGATAATCTTTTTCTTGTTATATTCAGTTACTTGAGGATAAATACTTAAGGACTGATTTACATTGATCCGGCAAAAGCATGCCAGTAGAAATACATTGACGAGTTGGTTTTCACGTTAGAGGCGAGAGCTATTGTAACGACGCAATGTACTTCTACTAGCATGCTTTTGCTGGATCAATGGAAATCGGCCATCAGAGTTTTGACAACCGAAATATTCGTAAATTTTAAACTATCTTGTTTAAGAACTGAAAACTTTTGTTTGGCTTAACCGATTTTTATCAAATTTTGCTCAGAACTAACGGCAAAATAAACGTTATGAAATAAAAATAATTAGCATTAAAAAGGGCCTTAGGTTTTCAGGCAGATGGATACAAGACAGACGTCAGCTTTAAACACATACTTACCACCTCTATTTTTGTTACTAGTGGTCAAAATTATAATAAGATGAAAGAAACTAAAACTTAAAACGTTTGATAATATTTAATAAAAAAAGCAAACTTTAAACCCAACTCAACCCAAAAACTTCTATATGTTATTGGATACAAAGTCCATCAAATTCATTTGTATAAGTACTCGTAAAATGTAGCCTCGGACCAAAATAATTAATCAATTGCCACCACATCCATCTAAATATAAATCTAACGAGAAATGGAGGCTTTACCGTGGAACGTACCGAAAATAGATACATGTACATATTAATACATAACTAGACTGCTAAAACCATACATAAATATTATTTTTGGCTTTACCGTAGTCGCGACGAGGTTTATACAAAATTAAGAATTACAACAGTAGACGAAATTTGTTTAATAACAAAATAGTTGTATGCGCAAAACAGATTACTTGAGGTTTTAAAGTAAATTTTAACAAAATTAAATTATGAAATTGTGAAGATATATTGATTAAGTTCACTTTCGTTTATTTAAAATGTATTTGTGTTTGTAATCCTTCAGACATTAATAATTATTAGACAGTAAGGGTTACTGGTGGTCCCTTATTTATTATTTACAATCGCAAGTTCATGTTTCATATACGATAAGAGATCAATAAACGCAGTTGGTATTTTACCATTCTCGGGAATTATTCTGTTGTCGTTACTTATGTTAAAAAAGTACAAACAAACCAGCAAGTTCTATGATAGTAAACACTAGTACTCGTCGTTTACTTCAACATTATCGTAATGTGTAAAATATCCATAGTTAAGTCAACCCATTGACTAGTACAGACTAGCAACTCTATCTCAAATGAACAAAAATCACGTCCATACATACATACCTTCACGCCTGTCTCCCAATGAAGTAGTCAGAAACTATAGAATGCGAGGCGCACCGGTCCAAACATACCGCATCTTTAGAATTATAGTGACCTAATTCACAAATTTTGAATTTCGAGTTAGGTCTCTATAGTAATAAATTTATGACTTAATATCGAAAGCTGAAATCTTGAATTAGGTCACTATAATTCTAAAGCTGTACCTCTTTCGCTTCCTCAACGTTCATCAACCTCTTCATGCACAAAAATCATCTTGAGCTATTAATACACACTTCTTACTTTTTATCACCTCAATAAGTAATCAGTTCTTATAAAGGATAAAGACTATTAAAAAGATACAACAGATAAATCTCTTGGCACGGGCAGCCATCCGTCTTCTAATGAAGAAAAGTGCGCCCCTAGGATGGTTTATCGCCGATCTGGGTAATTAAAACGCTACCCGAAGGAAATGTGCGGTAATAACAATAAATCTTGCAGCTTGTAACCGTGGGAGTAAAGAAGTAGAAGGGACACTGCTTTGCTTTAACGGGTTGATGTGGTATTTCCTAGTAAACAAGTGAAGGTATAAATTATGTTGTCTCTGTAAGTAGTACTAACGGACCTCTATTTTACTGGGTAAAAGCATATTGCCTTTGACATTTTATCGTATTGTCAACATTAGGATAGCTCTTATTTACTTCACAGAAATAGCACCCGAGTTAAAAATAGTACGATAATAATGTCAAAGACAATATGGTTTTTGCCCAGCAGAATAGAGGTCCTGAATAGTAACGAACTTAAATAGTAAATCCGTATGTTATACGTGTGTAAAACAAGAATAGTAGTTAATAAAATTCATCAACAAGCATTACAAAAAGTAAACTTTGAAAACCAGTACCCTTACCATGAGTTACAATTACTCTACTTGCTAGCGAGTCGAATCCTCTGTCCCTCGCACTCTATAACAATACTGTAAGGGACAGAGCATTTGACTCGCTAGCGAGTAAAGTAATTGTAACTCATGGTAAGGGACCTGACTACCCCTGCGGCATCAGGAATGAAGAGGTTATTTTATAGCCATGACACTTCTTGGGTGAGGTGCATACAAATCCAACGTTACCCTGCACTTTAAAATCCGTAAAGGCATTGACATAAAGGTCACAATGAAAAATGGCTTCATACAATATACTAGAAAAACATTACCCTCATTTTGCTGCTATTGGGTAAAAAACCAAAGTCACATCTTCTTTAACAATCGGAGCGAGAATTTATTGCAAAATAAATCAACTTTATGCCATGCTGCGATTATAGTACCTACCCAGTCAATTAGTAAGTGGCTATAGCCACAACGGAATGAAAGAACGATACAACAAATTTACCGTGTTTAAAAACGTAAAATACTCATTATAAAATATAACAAATTAATTCTAAAATTACACGATCATTTAAATTTGATTATTTATCGGCCAGCAATTAGTGTGCCCATTATGCTTTAAAACTCGTAATCATGTAAGGTTAAACATTCGTGATCTCAGTAGAATTTGCTAACGCAGGAATTTGTAGTAGGATGACATCTAACATATTAATGCAATTTATAACTTACTTTCTGCATATTTTTCTATTCTTTAAGTCGTAACTCGATCGCGTCAAGACACGAACTGTGTAATTGCGCCATTCGACTATCGTCTCATGTGTGTATAAACGTATGCATATATTCCTAGTATAACGTATGTTTGTCCATATTTAATGATGACTAGGGTTCGCACTTTTGGTGCCGATGACGTCAAAATTACGAAAGTTTACAAACAGGGGGCTATAATTTAGCAGGCGTTGAGATATTAACTGGTACAAATAAATAAATAACACGGATAAAAAGAGGTAAAATTATCAGAATATATTTTGTTTACCTGTATCTTATGGTCATCTTTGGTGATTCTTATCAAAATTTAATTTCTATTTTGATAGTTTAAACTTGCGCATTTTTTAATATTTCTTAAATAATTAACCTCCAGTTTTTTAATACTTATATTATTTAGTATAAAGTACTCCTATATCTGTACTGTATAATGTTCTTAATAAACTAAACAATTAAAAGAACTAAGTAATCGTAATCAAAATACGGATCACAGCAGCAGCATAATATTTTCACCATTTATTGCTAAAAATGGTGATTTCGAGAGTGATTTCAAAATAATAATGCCCATCATACAATTTATTATTACTATACCAACAAAAAATAATAATGAGAATGTTATCTCGATGCTTTTGCTACTGTCCATCTGAATGTCAGTATCGATGAACTCAGAAAGTTTAACAAGGGTTGATGCAGAACGGGTTCCGTGATACCCTGACCAAAGTTCAACTTTTAATTACAAGACTTTTGTTTTTAATAATTAGATAAGTAAATTTACGTCATCGGTACTAAAAGTGCTACCCCTGATGATAACCAATTAATCAATGTGCCTGTAGACGTGGACATAGCTAATTCTACCGTTGATACTTTATGTAAAGGGGTTTGGTTAGTAAGCGTGAATAATAAAATTATACTCGCAAATGTGTTGAGGGTTGTCCTGTTAATTGGATCAGTGAGTTTGTTTTCGTCGTGTTAAGTAAGAAGAGAGGTAGTAATTAACTGAGTAAATTAAGAGATTTTAACGTCATGTGTGTGTATCATGTTCACTAGGTTAAATTGATTTTAGTCAAAAAAAATGTTACAAATAAGCTCATGCATGAGACTTTGTCCGCGTTAGAAGTCAGTTGTCGGTTTTACCTTTGTAGGCCTATTACTGTCGTGTTTATCGATGTGGAAAAATGTAGATAAAACATCTGTCACTTTCTTACCAATAGGTAATACCTACGGTTTGAGAGTGACGGATGCTTTATACATCGCGGTAAAGGCGACCATATTACGGGGGCGGCTGGAATAGTCCAATTTTTCACGATCAAAAGAAATTTGTCCGTCTTCGCACTTAACAGAGAGAGTAAATTTCACATTTATGATATAATATGCAGATCTTTATTTTTTAATTGGTTCAGCATACATTTTATTGCTGACGTTACTATTGAAGATAGTAAATGGTAGGTAATACCAAAAGAAAAAAAAAGAAAAAAACAGAGATATATTTCTCTTATCCTCGTAACGGGTCTCACAAAAGGTACAATAGACAATCACAATTATACAAATTATAGAAATGTGTCAAGAAT
Organism: Acleris cristana; assembly: GCA_948252455.1. Taxonomy (NCBI): domain Eukaryota; kingdom Metazoa; phylum Arthropoda; class Insecta; order Lepidoptera; family Tortricidae; genus Acleris; species Acleris cristana. The sequence goes on from OX411780.1 coordinate 13,344,413, forward strand.
CGAACCCTAGGCTAGGTTCACTACCAACTAGGCTAGGTCGAGACGGTCACGTTTAGGTCAAGCTCACGCTTTACTGTATACACACAATTACCACAAACAAATGCAAAGTCACTCGATAATCCTGTCAACGCCCACGTTATTGCCCGTGAGATAACAGAAAGTTATGGCACGCGCATATCTACGCGCATCCCGTGATAAATGCGCCTGTGGCTGGGCATGCGCACTCTGATCAATGATTGCGCCGATGATTTATTGAGTAATAGTGTTTTGTTTATTTTAAAAATCGGTATGTATGAATTTTTTATCGATAATTAGTGACCGTAAAAGATTTTTTTGAATTTGATTGTTTTGAAAGATGCTTGTAAAACAAAACGGTTTCGGAACATGAGTGTTTGATTTCCAATCGATCATGTTTTTAAGCCCCTAAGCAAACAGAAGGCTGATTTTAGATGAACGTGTGAATCTGTATATCGGTCTGTAGCTTCTGAACGAAACCATCGATTCGGACGAAGTTTTTCAATGTGATATATCTATTACTTAATAGTTTTTAATCTTAGGTACTTATTAAGTAATACAGTCAAAGAACAAAGTTTGTTTTTGAAGATGTTACTGGTAGGAATATTATCCATACCTATTCTAATTTATGATGCAAAAGTTAATTGTAGGTATTTCAAAATTTTGATATCATATTATACAACATTATTTTTGAGAAAACACGCACTTAGAAGGTCTAACACTAGGCCGGTATTCTTGGCGCTAAAAACCATATCGTCTTTGATCTGTTATCGTATTGTCAACGTTTTGATAGCTCTTATTTTCTTGACAGTATGACATCTGACATCATAACAATACCGATACAGGGCCTCTATTCAACACGGTAAAAACAATATCGTTTTTGATCTGTTATCGTATTGTCACCGTTTTGATAGCTCTTATTCACTTGACAGTAATGGCGTCTGACGTCATAACAATACCATAACAGGTCTCAACGTCAACTACGATATCATGTTAACCGTCGGGAATAGAGGCGCAGGTAAACTACAATATCGTTTATACCGTCTAGAATAGAGGCGCTGATTGGATCAAATGATTAGATCTCAATATGTAGAAACAAAAGCGACGATGCTGACTCGAATCTAAAAACAAAAGAGTAACGAATAAACCCGCGCGCTATCACTAGTACTTTAACGTATAAGGTTGCAAGGTGTCGATTCATTAACCACTCTTTGTTGATCATATCTAAAGCCTAACCTTTTAGCTTTCAACCGTATTGCTTTCCCTACAAAACTTATAGTCAAACAGCAAGATTCTCTGAAATTTGTATCCCCGGGGAACAAATGCTCTTACTAATGGGCTCTGGTGCAGTTTAGGGTTCCGTATCTGGCATCTAAAAACGCCGTGTAACTTATGCTGGTTTACGATCCATTTGGTAATAAGCCGGGGTCGCAGGTTTGATTCTGTTGGCGGATATGCGTTGTTTATGAGGTGTGGTGCGAAATTTTATTTTATGTGGAAAGAAGATAGGTGTTGCCGTGACGATATTTTTATGAGACAGGTTCACTGTAGACACAAGAAAGCTTAAAAGACTACTTACAATTTTGGTTAGGTTTTTTTTTATTAATAACGTTTAACGATATTACGGATTATTTTCTTACGCTTCCGACCGCGATTTTTATTGTGAATGTCAAATTAAGCTGAATAAACCACAATTAAAATTAACCGAAAAGGACAAAAGTACCTTAATAATACTTATAAAATATTGTTTTAAAATATTGCGAATATCATATTTTTATAACAAAAAATCTATAACCAAAAGCATTTAAATCCCCAAAAAACTATTGTTTTTCCGTTGTTCTAGTTTTTGTTATAGCCATTAAACAGAATACCCAATAACGTTTATAAAATAGGACATATAATCGCACAATAGTCTTAATACACGTATTCAGTAGCAACATCTCGGTCTCATTATTAAAAACTCCAAAAATATCACATAAAATGTTACATGCCACAGAAAAATATTGCACAAAATACACCTGTGATGTAACACTGGAGTAATCATTTAAGCATGCAGACCGAGTTAACAAAGATGTCATTCACCTCGACAATGCCATTTATTTATTCTGTAGCAACATCTAGGTCTCATTCACACAAAATGTTACATGCCGCAGAAAAATATAGCACAAAATACACTACATTGTAATACCTGTGATGTAACATCGGAGTAATCATTTAAGCATGCAGACCGAGTTAACAAAGATGTCATTCACCTCGACAGTGCCATTTATTCACAAAAGTACCCACTAAACTAGGTACATAAATTATTTTGACTGCTCTACCAAGACTAGGGAACTCCTCGCGAATTTATCACGTATGTCAAGATGTCAAGGCATAAGAGACGAGCGGGTGATGATAAAGATGTCTCCAAAGTGTCATTTAGTATTATTATTTAGTATTTTTTTATTTCACTAGTACGGTTAAAAACCACTTAACTTAATAATTAATGAATTAATTAATTTAAAGTAAACTGACTACCTAATTATTATACATTCATGTCAAATGTAATAGAAATCATGTCATATCTTGTTGTTGACACAAGTAAAAATTTTGGTTTTTGTAACATTTATAAATGAATATCAGGAGAGAGTCTTACACAAATTGACCTAGTCACGAACTAAGCTCAAGGGAATCATGATCAAAAATTTTTTTTGCTGCGTTTTAAGGTAACATAAATGTTTATTATTTAGCGCATTTGTGTGTCGACATCACAGACATACTCAAATGAAAATTGTGTTTAGCTTACAATTAGGTACCTATGTATTTGTATGCCATTTATTACAATTGCTACGTTTAAAGCAAAAAAATAATTGACATGGCTTGCATGTTTTAGGACACTATTTTTTTGAAATTCAATTTGGAACCTAGACTCAATTTGATCTGTGTTCAAGTTTTATTTTGTTTTTTTAAACATGGATCTAACCTCGAGCGCTCGGTGACCTCTTCTTACTTGGACCGCAACTCCTTGGAAAAATAGTAGCGGGTGCCGACAGCCATTTTGTATGAAGCAAGGGGGTGGTTTAAAATATTATGCATCGTAAGGAAACGTATTTTTTACGCTGCAAGCCTGAGTATATTCAGATAAGCGTGAAGTTTAACTGATCCTGACTGTTTTGTTAACATGAGGGTGGAAGGAGTTAGATAGATGGTGGTATCTACTTGGGAGCAATATTTTATGAAAAAATTACATACAAAGATGCCCTGAATGCGCGTAGCTGAATAGGCTTAGTAGAAAGGAAGGTGAAGACTAAGTATTTTTAAGAAAGATCTATGAACATGTACTCGTGAACACGGTTCAGCTGCAACATGGTGTGAAAATGATGATGTGGATACGTCCGACCGGAGCAGCATGGCAAATCTACACAACTCACTTTTTAATTCATTAACGCTTATTAAGAAGCAATAAGTTGTCCCTTGCATTATTTACATTGTAGTGCATCTATATTTAATTTGGTCGTAAAATTCATTAACAAATTAGCTTGGCCAACCTTAAACTTCATGACGTGACTAAGAACGCGCGGGACAAGTTTACTTATTTTTGCTTTTCAATTCACTTGCCAATATCTTATTCTAAATTCTGATTAAGAATCTTAAAATCTCAAAATGTTTTAAATTTGCTACTTGGGAAATCCAATGCAGAGCTCCTTGCCTATAGGATATTAAAATAAACATACGCTGACTTTGTTAAATTGTGCCTTTGTAAAGTTTTTATTTTTATATCCACTTAGAACACCCATAAAAATCAAAAAATAAGTCACATAACTGACACAAGTCAGTACCCACGCCCAACACTGGGCAAGTCCCGCCAACAAGTGAGCCTGTCACCGTCACGTAAGGCGGTGCCATAAATCTGCGCGCGCGCGGAATCACTCGCCGGAGATAAGGTGAGCTGCACAAGGGGTTATGCTGCCCGGACTACGAATTGGAGAATATAATTAATATTAAGTAATATTTTTGTAAATAAAATAATACTTGTGACTTGCATTTGTTACCGACTGTTCTTGTGTCACTGATTACCAACTCGTTATTAAAAGACAAGACAATCGAGTTTTAATAGACAGATTAATTTTCATCCATATTGCACATAAATAAGTTCAAGTTGCAGGCTTATAGCCTAATGGCGGTCTATACCAGTTTTCCAAATAATCAATCAGAATTAAGGAGTATCTATGGATATTCCATCTCAATCATCACACTAGTTCAATGGTACCAAAATTATTGTATTGTCATGGAATTAACTGAGTAACTATGTAAAATTTAAAGATTTTTTTTGTCTTTCAATACTTATGTACATTGTCAAGTGCAAACAAGCTTCAACTAATTTAGAAAAAAAAATGCGATTGCCAAAATCATATTTCCATTATTCATTTCATGTAACTTAAATAAATAATAAAACAGATTGTTTTGACTTTTACTCCTATTTCACATACAATTATTATAAAGTTTTTGTAATGAAATAAAAAAAAACTTAAGATTATTTTACCTTAGTTCAAAAAAACGTGACAACGTATTTTACCTACAAAATCAGAAGCAACTCTCATTCATCTTTCCTTGAACCCCACAGCACATATCTCTGAGTTATTTCCCTCAGATGAAATATGTGGCAATTTCTTTGAATAATACATGGGCCATATTTCAGCCGCTACGGCGTAGACGGTCTACGGTGCTACGGGTGTAGGCCGCGTAGCGATTCAGGGAAAAATATTGGTTAAGGAAGCACTTGCGATGTTTCAGCTTGTTTTATGTCTCTTTATGCTGGGAAAATAGTTGCATAGTTATAGCTTATTTATGTGGTAGCAAGTGTATCTTGGGGATTTGTAGCAGAGAGACGACAGTTTGGATAGACTCTACAATCGTATTGTTATGTAGACGACACGGGTAGCCAAGTTGGTAGTGACCCTGTCCTTGACTCTAGCGAGCCCGGGTTTGATTGTCATTGCGCAAATATTTGTTTGATGAGTATTTTTCTGAGTCTTGGATGTTATCTATATATTCAAGTTTGTATTTTTTATTTACAATTTAAAAAAAATAGGGGCTGCCCGTAACAAAAATTGTTTGTTACTCATTGACTCTTTTTAGGTCCTGTGTTTTATAGCATGGAGTTGGCAAACGAGAACACCGGCCATCTGATGGTAAGAGGAATCTATGACGCATAAATATTAGCGATCTCAAGGCTACAATTTTAAGACTGAAATTTCATTGCCAACCCTCAGGACTAAGATGGAATATCGTATTTAAAGTATTTAAAATCAGTCGATGATTTGCTTCAGTTAGACACTTTTATTAGGTACTTGTCGCGCTATAACTTGGTATTTATTCTCTCAAACGCAAAGGTGAGCGAATATAGGAGTGAAGTCCAAGCGGCGAGTTTAAGTAGTCCCGTCAGAGCGAGCAAAACACATATTAGCGCGTGCATTCTCAATTAGGCAGCCTTATACGTTCGAGAAGCCATGCTGCCAAATTGAATACACCCGCTGAAATGTGTTTTGTTCGCTTTGACGGGACTACTTAAACTCGCCGCTTGAACATCACTCCTGCGTTCGCTCACCTTTGCTTTTGACAGAATCACTACCCTTGACTTTGACGACGCGTTGGCCTCTTCGGCAGTCTTGTTAGTGACCCTGCCTACGAAACTAGCGATCCGGGTTTGATTCTCGGTATGGGCACACATTTGTGTGATGAGTGCGAGTATTTGTTTCTGAATTTTGGATGTTTCCTATGTATTTAAGTATATTTCTCTACATAAGAACCTATCCATGGTACAAGGCTAGAGCTTAGTTTGAGACTAGGGCAATAATAATTAGTGAGAGATTGTCCTATTATATATATTTAAATTAGTAGCCGATTTATGCTACATCAAATGTGACCTTATTTATTTTCACCAAACACGTGAATAAATAAAATAATTCGTGTTTGTTTCACGTGTCGATGCCACGTGAAATTTATAAAGCATTTCACATTGCCATCACGTAAGAGTTTGTAATTTTTGAAAACTTTGTAATGTTTCTTTAAAAGTATTTAATTAAAAAACAAGTCGTTGAAAGAAGCCTCTAATCTGCAACGAAGTAGGCAGTTTCACAACAGGGTGGTTACGTATTACCTCCTGACCTTCCTTTTATGACCTTGACATTAAAACTGGAGCAATTTTAGAATTTTCTCTAGGGCAGAATTACTTAGTGTGTTTGAAAATAATGGTAACATTGTTTGTGTCTCGCCAGGGTTTCTATCCTAGGTGGTAAAAACCATATCGTCTTTGACCTGTTATGGTATTGTTTTTATTGCAGCCGCCATTACTGTCAAGTAAATAAGAGCTATGAAAACGTTGACAATACGATAACAGGTAAAGACGATATGGTTTTTACCGCCTAGAATACCGGCCTAGTATGTTTGTATAATAATTAATAATTAATTGTTGCCAGTAACAAGTCCTTTGTAAGAGTACTGCAGGCGAAGAGAGTCTTTAGAAGACCTGAAATTTTAATTTTATTCCACTTTCCTTTCATCATTCAACATATGATTTGGCTGGCTATGATTGATGATGTATTCGGCTGTCAATTATACCAAAGCCATGTCTGTTATCCAAAAGGATGCTACAGATACTTCCCTTGAGGCCCCTGTGACCTTTTGGATCTGATTGTATCTGATAATAAGTGGGATCTGAAACCCATATATATATTTTCATTCTCAATACTACATTCTTAAAACTGCAATGTACATGCGTTGCCAACCCTGAGGACTAAGATGGAATAAATAATAGTAACAAATTAAACATTTTGTTTATTTAAAAGGCACACAAATTACTGTTGATACAATAAGCTGACGGCCCCACACTAGGCTATGACTGTCACGTGGTAACATACAATATGATATTTAAAAAAAATCGTATCTTTTGGTTACATTAAATATTATGAGGACTGAGCGAACTCAATGATATCATTATTTATTTAGAGGTAATAGACATGTTGATTTTCTTTTATTCAACAGAAAATAAAGATAAATGAATAAATTAAAACTATGGGAGTTGAAATGTACCTAAACCTAATAGAGTGGATATTTTGAGTGCAGTAGTAGTAGTAGAGTGAATGTGAGTGCGAGTTCAAGTGTGAGTGCGGGTGTATGTGAGTGTACTTGCTTTGTGATATATTGTGTCCGCTACATATCTAAACCAATGTCTTCTTCTGTAGGTAACAACCTTCAGAAATATTTCTGTACCTACTGTATATAATTGTCAAGAGTTTTTAGCCAGCTAATGACTTATGATTAGAGTAAGGATTTTGGTGGCATATCGTGGTTCTAGAATCCATGGAGTCGCTATTTCCTAATTATTATAATACATGACGATGTTGATTTTGACCTTCAATATAGTCATATTTCAAAATGAACTAAATACATTTTTAGTTCGGTTATTCCATACCTACTAATATTTGCTTTGTAACGTTTCACAGCAGATATATCCTCCATACTAGAATTCATTTAAATTGGTTTAGCGGTTTAAATAATAGGTACATGAATTTTGAAATAATTAAATACTGACGGTCAAAATCAAAGCGGTATGCGACTCCATGAATTCTAGAACCACCATTTCCCAGCAAAAGTCCTAACTCTACTTATGATTTAGCTTCGTGAGGTGAGAACTCCAAATGCCTCTTTGCTGGTAATTTCACCGGTTGTCTTATCCCGAAAAGCAAAACAATGCTGCTGTTGGGCGGTAGGTTAAAGGATATTTAGTAGGAGATCCGAATAGGAGACGATTTGCACCGGGCTGCTTATTCGATCAAAAGTATTTTATATCAAATTTGATACTCTAAATAATATGTGGCGAAAAGGTTGGCTGAAAAATTTCAGTTCAGTATATAATTAATTAAAAAATTAAAAATTTACTTTGGCTTAAAAAAATGCAATTGCTTGTTTAATAGACAAATTACATATCAATCGAAAGTATGAAGCCTATAGAATTTGCAAACGTTAGACTGACTATTTTTTTCCCGTCAAGCAGCAGCAAAGGTCAACGGCAGGTATAAACAGGTAAGTCGGCACTAATAATTTGCACCAAACCTAACATTTGTAGTAGTAGTCCATTAAACAAGCATATGCAATTTAAAAAAAAGTTCATTTTTAATAAAAAACATAATGATATAAGTACTGGACTGAAATTTTTCAGCCAACCTATTCGCCACATATTATTCAGCGCATCAAATTTGATATAAAATACTTTTGATCGAATAAGCAGCCCGGTGCCAATCGTCTCCTATTCGGATCTTAGACCAATTTTGTTCCTGGTGCTAAATTTCGTGAAAAATATCGTTATCTAGACATACGGCAGTGTCAAAGCCAAGTTCGGACACAAAACTAAATTTTACCTACCGCATGACGAAAGCTGCACATTGTGTAAAATTACAGAGAAACACATTTGACACATTTCAAAATTAATTTACAACCAGCCAGGTAACTATTATGTAAGCGGTGAAAAAACCATCACCTGCCGGGTACCATTCGACACCACGCGGACCATCGACAAAGAGACGCCTATTTATCACACGAGACTTGGCCTTTTAAGCCAGATAATGTATGGGGGCATTAGAACATAATAGGCTATCCAGTGGATCGTTTGTCATGTTTTTGCGTAACCAAGGTCGCTAAAACAGCTGTGCTCACACGTATTATTCTAAGCATACGGTTGTCATTTGTTTAATGTTATGATAGTTTAACTTGGCTGTACGCTTGCACGCGGATTATTACCAAGATACATCTGCGATTATTCAATCTGTGTGCTGTTGTGATAGATTTCAAAATGGCGTGTTTTGTTGCACGGTTATGATGTTAATAGCATAAAGTACGTAGGTTTTATGAATGTATGCCGATAAATTCTGTTAAATCGTTTTAAGTATTGTCGTTCGGTTTGTAAAGAACTAACAAGGCGGATGAAAAAGTTACGTATCATTAGCTCGATATTATTGTGCCGACGATAAATCAGAATTATTCAACTATAAATTTGCACGGATACGGTTTTTTATTGAATTGTTGATCGTATTTATGTTGCTTCGGATTAATCCCTTGAAATACGAGGGTAAAATAATTTGTTGAGTGTTGGTTTATTTAAAATTAATTTAATTCAAATAAATTTTAATTAAAATCAGTTCCATTATAAATAATTGGTCCGTTGATGCGTAGAAAATAAAAAACAACGCTTTCGCATTTATAAATAAGTGATAGGGGTAAATCATCCATATACTGAAACCCGTACTTAAACCCTCGGAATTCGAATAGACGACCACTGTATAAACAGTAGTTTGTCTTTAAATAAACGTTTGTCGCACGATTTGGATGTGTGCGTGCGTCAACCGAATGCGCCGCGAGCCACAACACGCAAATTCAACAAGACGGACCAAGCTGGTTAAGTCGGGGCCATGCCGTCGCTGCGTTTGGTGGCGTGCTTATTAAGTATCAAGCGATGCGCATCGACGCAACCCTAGCGCCCGAGCGGCAATAGGTAAAAGAAACTCCTAAAGGGCCGAAGTTGAACTATTTTCAATTTATACTTTGGTACGACACTAAAAAAAGTTGACTTATCGTTTTAGTTCTTATAGGTGTTATTTTTAAAAAGAGTATTTTCATTCTCAAACTCGTACCTAACCTTTAAATTTTAATACACAAATAAATATCTATGTTTTTGGAATAGGTTTCTGCTTGGACGTCCAAATACGCGATCCCATCAGAGTGCGCCTACGCGTACAGAGTCTTTACACGTATCGGGATCAGGACGCGAAAACAGCGCGGTGTATTTGGAGTAGGTAAAGACTCGTTTCACCGGACGAAGAAAGATTATATAAAAAAAAACAACTTTTTCAAATTCAAGAATTGTGTATGGATCATTTTAACCCAATTCAATGCGTGTGTGTGGACCATTTTTTGTAACCGCCATAATATTGACACAAAACATAATATTGGATTATACTGAAACTTCTGTCAATTCAATACAGAGTCTTACTTTTATAAGTTTTCGAGTTATTATATGAAATATATATTAAATATGTACTCTCAAACTCTCAGTCACTAAAACCCGAGCCGGACGTCAGCGTCCGCGTACCGAGAAAAACCTCTCAATACTTAAGATTCGGAACACTTGCAACTCGGAAAGACTCTGAATCAAATATTTTACTCATAAGCCGCGTACTTCTAAATACTCGTGGAACTAGTCTTTGGACCTAGTCTTTTTGTGGACGCGTACTCGGAAGACTCAGTACGTGATTTGCCTAGTACGTCTCACCTCTAATAACAAACGAGCACTAGCCCAAGTGGGACCTGAGACCCATACACAAATAAATGTAATGAGTTGAAGAGTACAACCTTAAGATTGCAGTCCTACACCTGCAAATGCGTTGCCTACCCTGAGGACTAAGAAGGAATGCCTATGCTAGTCATACAAAGTTCTTTACAGACCTTCATAGGCATCTTTAAATCTAACTTCTGACTGGTGTTTTTCTACTGATTTCGTTTCGTTCCACCAAACTATATCGTTTTTGACCAGAGGGCTTATTGTCTAACGCACTCGCAATCGCAACCGGCTTCAAAGTAGAGCTATTGTTTTCATTTTGTATGCAGACAAGCCTTCGATTTTCAAAATGAAAACGATCCTGATTGCGAGTGCGTTACACAATAAGCCCTCTGTTATGGTATTGTTTTTAGCTCGGCTGTCATTATTGTCAAGTAAATAAGAGCTATCAAAACATTGACAATACCATAAGAGGTAAAAGACAATATGTTTTTTACCACCTAGAATAGCCCTGTTAAATAATTTGGCTACGTATAACTCGCTTTTCAACCTAACCTTATTTCGTATACTGTGAGCGTCTTCGTAAAGGTGCATTACATTTAAGCAGCACGTAACGACGAGATCCATCAAAAACTCGGCCAATAAACACGCCAGCATTAGTGTTGTCTCCGGGGCTCTTAAACCGGGCATAACTCGTGGAACTCGTAAAAGGCACCATAAGTTTGAGTTACGGCGAGTCCCACTCGTAATGAATATGGCTGGCGTAAGCCGTATATTTCAATTTGGGATGTGTCTGGGTGTAATTGTGTTTTTGAATATTTTTCGGGGTTTTTAGGACGCTGTTTTTTTAGCTGGTTTTGTGAGTGTTTTTATTAGGATTCGGAATTGGTTTTATGTTAACACCTTGTTTAATTTAAGTAAAATTACAATTATTTAAGTGTTTTTGTCTGAATTATATTTCGGTTATCTTGAGTATCTAAACTGCCTAGTATTTTTGTTTCATATTTGTTTCACTTGCCTTATTGAGACTATTTTTTTTTCCTTCTTCAGCTCCTGCTTTTAAGGTTTCTATTTGGCCCATTAGTTGACTGAGAGAGAATGCTTTAATGCATTAAGTCTACCATAAATGTGCGTACCTTGTATATTATGTAATAACGTTTAATTAGATTAATTTTCAATATTTTTCGGTCGTGATTCGTTTTAAATGTTGTATAAACTGTTGGGCCGAGTTTCACAATATTAAAGTACCAAGAACGGAATACCAATGAAACAAGAATGGTGCGTGAAGCCGTTGAAATTATGAAACTTCGGATGTTTCAATGTCACGTTGTCGATCACATGGGATCAAGGTCGTTAGTAAAACGGGAAAAGTGTGTTTGGATGAATTAGATGGTACTTATGTAGATAATTTGAATGATCATAGCTATTAAATACATAAAGTCCCTAAAATAATAATAACCGGAGCTTACTTTTGGAGCTGATGACTCATAAATGGCTCACTCCCATAAAAACAGTTTTCCATCCATCCGTTTGGGAGTTATGATGCCAAAGACAGATACACAGATACACTTAAACACACGTTAAAGTTATAGCATCCCTAGGCTATAACTAGGCTAAATCTGCTTCTGCTTCAGACTTCTTGTGTGACTTCGGCTGTTGAAACATAATCGAAACGCTTAAATAAATGAAACAGTAATACGCGATTACATACGGTCTATACTTTATCTGAGTAGGTCATGAACTAAATGTAAACAAAATCACGTGACTCATCTTGCTAGCCACTCAAAACAAGCCACAGGTACAAAAGCATTAATATATTTACTATCTATACATAGGTAGCCATTATTATCAGTAGTATTGGAGCGTGTAGATATTTTTGACGCCTTGGGAACGCATATAATATTTATGGCTTTGACTGTACAATAATATACTGCACAAATTGAAAAAAGACTTTAAGTATAGTTAACTGCCCAGTTACATAAATTTTAGAATTTTTAAAGAAGCATAGTATAAATACTATACTGACTATAATTATTAGAAATTACGCTTCTATCGTTATAATATAAAATGATTACTTCTCCAATAACAAAACTACACGTATCATAACACACATCTCAGATTAGCTACGATACGCGCACCCTCCAAAACTAACTACTTATCATAAAATGACACAGCAATTTCACCCCAAACAATTTGACGTTATAAATCCATCCAGAACCCCCCACCGGACAAAAGAATCGCACATCGCCACCGCACAAAAAAGCCACCGACAATTTATGAGCTTGTGACTTTGACAATATTGAGCGATCGATATCGTCCGCCAATGACAAAAGGATGTGTCAAGAAGGACCAATGACACAACAGCTGTTGGACAATATGAAGCTCCGGGTGGCTTAATGTCACGGTGTTAACCGATGGTGATTTATGATGTCGTGATGATTTTTTAAATTGCCAAGCTCGTGATATAGGCGATGTTAAAGATAAAGGTAAGACTGATAAATTGTGATTTGATTGTGATAAAATTGATGAGGGATAAGAAAATCTATTGAAGATCTAATCTTTTGAAAACGCGTAATTGAAAATATAAGATTACGTGATTATTGATGGTACAGATTAAATTTGGTAACTTTTAGGGTTTGAGTGCCCGATTTAACATAAAAAAAAAAAAATTCGCCTATCGTTGCCAAAAATTTACCAAAAATCATATAATAGTGGCACAGAAAAAAAAGTTTACACCAAAATTAAAGTAGTAAACTCGTTTGGTAATAAAAAAATATGGCATGGAAAAGGGAACGAAACACAAGCCAGGGAAGTGGAATCAGAGTCCCATAGATTTTTTTTCTCAAGACTTCGATTCTACTAAAACTGGATATGCGTAGGCAACCCTGAGGATAAAACAGTTTTAAAAAGCAATTAATTAATTAATAAAATTAATCTCTACAACCATTTTTTTCATTAAAGGCACACGACAAAAACAGAACTTCCTTTTCCAAGTTCACTAAAAAAAAGCCATTCTGACACTACAAACAACGAACTATTCATCAAAGAAACTGTGTCAATTGGTAGACAGGCGCTTCTAACTCACAAAGCCTGTGATTTACAATACTAGTGATTTACTGGACACAACAGCCGTGAAGATTGTAACAGCAAACACGGATTTCACGGTTGCAAATCCGAGAAGAGGGCGATTTGGTATGGCCCACGTTTGTGGGGTTCCCAACAATGAAACGTTTGACTATTACAAAAAAGGATACATTCTGACTGAAAATTATGATACTAATGCTATAAATGATGACCGATTAAGAATATTTTTTTTTAAGAAAAATAAAGTTCAATATAGATTCCTATGTTTTGAAGACAGTCTACTCGTACTTAAAGGTTACATAATTAGTGCCGTTTTCACAAAAAATGTACATAGTTCAGAACAGTTAAAGCCTCAATTAAAATCCTTAACTTTTTCCATTTCGTAACGAAAATTAACCATAATCGAAGCTAAAATGCCAATCGGCGTAAAGGACAACTAAATTGTACTGTAAAATTGTCCTATATTATGACAATTGACATTTTAATCATCGAATGATTTAAGTATAGTAATTTTCGTTACGAAATGGAAAAAGTTAAGGATTCTAATTGAGGCTTTAACTGTTCTTAACTATGTTCAATGTTTTTGAAAACAGCTCATTACCTAGATTGTACAAAGTTACAAACATTTATTGTTCAATGTAGTAAACAAAACAATAAAAATTAAACGGCTTTTGTGGATTTTGAACCATAAAACTTGTCGTGATGATAAATTAGAGGTTTTATGCGTTTCCGTTAACCAATTAATTCAAACACTATCAAAACAGTCATGTTTCTAGTTAAAGTCTAACAAGAAAAGAAAGTTCAAATTGGATGTGACGGAACAAGACTGTTTAACAAACAAGGAATAGCTTATGCTCGGGTATAGACAACCTTATAGGCACGAGTCGAATTAATGACCATGATGATGATTTAAACATGATGATTATCACATGGTAAACATCTTAGCCTGATTGTGCAAAATGTAGTTACTGAATTAACAACAAGTTTTTAGAGTTGTTGGTAATACTGTAGCTCTGCCTACCCCGCTGTGGGAATAAAGGCGTGACGGTATGTATGTGTATATTATGATGATTAAAACATCATACCTACGAGTGTGTATGGCATGGTTTGAGGTGGATGTTCCAAGTAATCTTCTATATAATAAAAATGAATCGCTAAATGTGTTGCTAAGCGCAAACCTCGAGAACGGCTGAACCGATTTGGCTGATTTCTTTTTTGTTGTGTTCGTCATTGTCAGGACAAGGTTTTTATGAAAGAAAATAATTGAAAAATCTGCCGGGAAAGTCAGATATTTGCAGCGGGGCGGGGCGAAGCCGCTGGCGGGCCGCTAGTAAGTAATAATTATCATGCTGTAAAATGCAGGCACGACTAAACCCAAGTTGATCTTGAAGCAAATAGAACCAAAAAATTAGATTGAATTCTCAGAAAACAATGAGCGTATTTTACTAATATTATAAATGAGAAGAGAGTTACTCAATCACGCTTCAACCACTGAACGTATCGGGACGAATCTTAGCACATTATATAAAGGACATTAATCTCGGAAAAATTTAAAGTTCTCGAGGGAATAACCATAATCGAAATCGACGCGGACGAAGTCGCGGCCAGAAGCTAGTTGAAAAATCATTCCATACGTGCTATCTCGCAGCCGTCTCATTTTGAACACTGGCTTGAGTCAACAGGCGGGTTTATCGCTAAATAAATAATATAAGTTAAACGACAAACAAAAGAAATGCAGGCGTTGCATACCTAAATAAAAAGGTCAAAATTTATTATTTTAATAGCAACACTAATTTATTATAATAAGTCGTTAATACTTTATCTACGCGTGTGGCCATAACAATTCACCTGGCAGCTAACCACAATCAATTCCTTTTTCAATCACCATTTCCTCAACGTCAGTTCATCCATATCTCTATGAAACATCGCCACACCATTGTAGAGCTCAATCGTGACAGACAAACAGACATTGTGAGGTCCGAGCTTCCTGCGCATTCACTACGGAATTGTGTAAACACCACTATAACGTAAGTGTATATTTTACTTACACAAAAAAATCTCAAGTAACTTTTATCACAAGTGGTTTAGAACTGTATGATATGTCAGTATGGTTGGTGTTTGCTTGGGTGTTTGAGGTGGTTATGACTAGATGGACGGTTTTGTGGAAGTGTGTGTGAGTAAATGGATTGGCCGTTTGTCGGTCGTTCGACAAGTGACAGTGGGTGGCCACTCTACGTCGGCAGCTTTATAAAGTCACTATGAAAGGACACAAAGGGCGAATTTTAAATGAACGTTGGACGTCATTTATTCAATGCGAAGTATTTGATGTATGTTGTATTAGCTCTGGGTGGTAATAGCTCCTATGACGATTTGCGTGACATTTAAAAATAAACGTGTATTGTAAATGGAACAGGGAAATAAATATCGTGGATATACCGGGTTGAAATAGGATTTCCTGTATTTGGTGTGTTAAAACTTACACACGAAATGACAAAGTCAAAAAAATTGTATACACGTTTAGCGTTTTCAACTTACCAAGAATGAAACCCAAGACTCAGCAATGCTACCATCGTGTCAACCGGACGCATAATGTTGTTAACAAAATGTTACATTATACCCACCAAATATTATGTATGCGACAGAAATTTTATTCTTATATAGAAAAACATCGTAGAGGTCACAACTTTTTTTAATGAATGTATAATATTATTTGCATTTGAATATTCTAAACGTCTTTAAGTAGTCAAAATAACATAAGTATGGTAACGCGTGGGCATAAAAACGTCAGCGATATAAATTTATGACGTCATTATTGGAGTTCCTTATAAACGTCATGTCGGGTCACTTAGAAATACCAGGGACCACATTATAGGATAGCCACTGCAGATGAATTTAAATACAACAAGGTATTCTACGCCCTATTGCGTCAAGTTAGGGTTGATTTTGGGTGTGTATACATGGAATGTATAATACCGACAATAAAAATAAAATATGCTTATCTCATAGCCCATAACGGCGCCTTAAGTAGCTGTGTTTGAACAGAAATGTGTGACAAATAAAAGCGTTGATAGCATATTTTATTTAGACATTACACTTAACCATATATTACTATGTTTATGGGCATTCCCACCGAAAATGTTTCGGTAATTTGTTGGTTTACTTTATGGGCAAATCCATTAGCGATGTAGGTATTACAGAATAAATAAGAATAAACTAAAAAATAACAATATTATTATTTTAAATATAACGTCACATTTTTGAGGTTCCGTACCCTATGGATACTAAACGGGATACTTCGTGGTTTGTCCGTTCGCCTTAAATGTAAAGAACGTTTTAATAGATAGCCGATAGATTAATATTTAAGAACAGGGGCCCGTTTCACGAAGCTACAAGTTACAAATTACAAGCGGAAGTCTCTGTCTAACTCCTTTTGTGAGAAAGAGAGTTCCGCTTGTAATTTGTAACTTGTAGCTTCGTGAAATGGGCCGCAGGTGTCAAAATAGCAAATTAACGAACAAATATTAAAAGAGTAATAAAGGGGGTTCCACCCAACACAAGAAACTTTTTTTTGCTTTATCTTCAAAACGGTAAACGGTAAAAACATACAAACGTTAAATTTGGTGTAATTATAGTAAAAACCCTGAAAAAAAAAAAAATGTAAAAGTCTGTCTGGGTGATTATATTATAGTCCTAGTCTGAAATATTTAAAAGCTACTTAAATTAGGTGATAGGTAAAAAACAACCTCAACAAAAACTAGAATAAATTGGCGCCAAAAATCACGTAAATAAACACTAATTTGTCTGAGTTAGTAGAGAAACAGACTGTAACTCAACATTTTTTATGTCCACAGATAAAGAAACGCGCTCCGCAGCTGTCAGACCATTATCTCGGCCCGTATATCAATGTGTATTCTTTTATTTGTCTTACAGTGTATATTTCAAGAAGCGGCGAGTTTATCTTTTATGAGTAGTAGATTGAGGTGTAAAACGTCGAGCGTTGGCTGGCACTTTTATATTTATTTTAACTTTTGACTTCTGTTTGGTGTTCTTAAGATTGAATAATGAACGCGCTTTTACTACGGAATTTCAATTAAATGTTTGTTATAATGTACCAAAGTATAGTTATAACCAGGAAATCATACTCACACATAAATGTTTAAGTATTGCTAAGACTTTTATCAATAAGTTGCTGCGGCTGCGGCTCCATTGAGGCGGAGTGAACGGAGTGGAGCGGAGCTGTGCCAATATTAACCAATAGGATCTAAACTAACGTACGCAAGGCGCGCTCGACGTGACCGCATGCGCTTTCTATTGGTTAATATTGGCACAGGTCCGCTTCGCTCCGCTCGTCTCCGCGTCAGTGGAGCCGCAGCCTAATGTACGAGATTAATATATTATATTTTTGTATTTTCCTGTTATTTATAAACGTTTTGGCTATGTTTAACTACGACTATAACGATAATCGAAATCTTCTTTGGCGAAGTTCCGGGTCCGGGCCTTTTTGGATGTACGTTCAATAATTATCAGATTTACAAACTGAAAAAAAAAAGGTCGCTTCTAACGAGATTGTGATTGTTGTGCATAGGGATCCTGATTGCATACGAACCTAAGAAAACGTTAGATACATGACCTAAGATGTTATTTGAATCACTAAAGAACTTGCTGTTGTTACAACTAATGTTGTTACAGTTTTGGTTGATATAATGAATATCATGACTATTGTATTCAGTTTATGTCAACTAAGAGAAAATCACTTTTGGTTCGCTCTCATTTCTTTGTCCCCAAAACTAGTGTTTAAAAAAGTAGTTTCCACTTGAGGATATATTTAGTACTGTTACCTCGTCAAAGTCTCTTCTGAACTACGGATGTAACGTGTGACCTGTGTATGTGTCTTTTGATTCTTAGCCAGGTTTGATAATGAGCGTAAAGGACAGAGCTATAGCAATTACAGCTTTTCTCTCAGCGTAAACTGAACTGCATAGCTATGTCATCATAACCTCCTATGTAAGGTGGCAATTATTAAGTCAGAAGTTTTTCATCTATTTAGTAGTTATACCTACAACCTACAAGATTGTTTCATGACAATTTTTTACTTCAAAGCAATAATTGACATTGCAACTATCTTTTAAAACAGTCGTTTCATCAATTACCCTTTATCTAATCGAGACTGCGACGACATCAATAAATAATTGCTAAGTGAAACATGAACGATAATGTCAATGGAGCAAGCGCCCTTCGTTCCAATAACGGCTAACTTCAAGCGACTTTACAAAGACTAAATCAACAAACCGCATCGAAAAGCAAACCTTACTATAACCTGTTTAAGTTATAAACTAGTTTGTAGTCTCCTGGTATACGCCGTTCTTGTTTAGTTAAGTACAACTCCATCTATCATCGGTAAGTGATAGATGGGCGCTGCCCAAATATTTGAATTATTTGATATTGGATCGGGGTCGGGAGTGACTGAAGTCATTTGCCACTGTCTGGAAATATAATTTATGACGCTGTAATTATGATAACTTCCGTCGGGACCTGTTATAGGTTATTGATGTGGCTAGCGGTTCCCTCGTCAAGGAGGTCTGGTATTTTTCTTAAGTAGACGTTTTATTTTACGCGGAGAAAGCAAACAATGTTAAAAATTTATTATGAAACATTGTGGTTATAATAGTTATTTATGTAACTGGTACATAATGATGCTTCTTAAGGTACGAGCGCCGAGGTTAGAGCGCGAGCTTGCGAGCGCTCTAATTATAGGCACGAGTACCTTAAGAGCTAATTATGTACCGTTGCATACATAACTTTTTCTACAAGCTTAGAATGATAATGACAAAAATAAACAACCGCTAACTTTTCTCGTATACTTCACTCGATTTTTCTGCTAACAAATTACTTGTTAGCAAAGTCATTTTCATTATTCCGATTGGCGTTAACAGTTTGTAAATTTTATTGCTAAATGTTTACAAATTTCATGCAGTTTTTAATATGTAGTTAGGTACTAAAACAGTTCTGACAATTTATCATAAAAGTTGGAATGCCAAACACAACGCCATTTTGTTGATATCCATATTGAACGTAACCATGGTAACCAAATAACAAATCGATGGATATTACTCATCTATTTTTAGTAACTTAATAAAAATGTAATTCTAAACACATAATTTAGTCTCAAAATTAATTTTATTTTTAATATACGTAATTTTAATTGGTGTTAAAATGTTTTTAACGGTTTTTATACAAATTATTAGGATGTCAAGTGTTAACTAAACGCAAAGACTGATATCCGGAATGACCGTTACCATGGTAATAACAATGCTATAATAAATTATAGAACTGTTATTACCATGGCAACGCTCATTATACAATTGTTTTTACTCTTCGGTTACGCTATAGGTGGTATTCTGACACCATTAACGATATCAATATTAGCGATTTATAGTACGCGAGTAGAAAAAAGTGTTAGTGACTTGAACTGTATTAAAACGTAGAGCTAATGTTGCTTGCTCTGATACATCGTAATAATTATAACTACTTAGCTCTGAAATACGATTTATACCAGACATCAGTTGAAATCATACTTATAATTAATTAAGTTTACAGCGTATAATTATATTTAGTGATTTATTTACTCTTCCTACGAAGATAGCGGTCCTGGGTTCGAATCCCGGTAAAGACAATTATTTGTGTGATGAGCGATTTGTTCCTGAATCTTGGATGTGTTTATGCATTTAAGAATGTGTTTTTATACGAGTATATTATGCATTTTTATCGTTGTGCAGTACGTACCCATAGTACAAGATTAGAGCTTAGTTTGAGACTAAGTCTATTTGTGTGAGATTGTCCACGATATTTCTTTTTTTATTCATTCATTTTTAAAATCAACTGCATTGCATACAAGTCACCTTTATAATCCCCGCATCACACAAAAACCTGCATGATTATTTAACTTACACAAGCGAGAATAACCTAACACCTGCCAACAGAACGCCACTATAAAAACGACGCAACTCACCGCACATTTGAACTGACAAGCGACATTTTGAAGATAAAAAGTAAGTGTAAATAAGGGAACGGTTTGTAAATACGAATCCGTCACTTCAATATTTGCCAAGTATTTATGTCATGATTATTTTATATGATTAATTTTAAAAAGACGTAAGGCTTTAGATTCGTATTAAGTAAAATGAACTTTTTAAACAGGGAGCTATTCAACATTGTGGCTTGCTTCTGCGTTAGTTTTTTTTTCGTCGCGTTAGCAGACTGTCAGCTTAATAAGTTAGAGCGATTATATCGTAGGAAAATATTTTGCAATAACGTCTAATATAGATCCAGTGCTAGCAGGGTAGTATAGCTGGTTTTTGCCTGACTAAGCTCTGTTCGCCTCTTATTTAGCTATTTTATATACGAGTAATATTATTGCATCTCTTTCTTTCGGTATGTCAAATGTATGAGATGTAATGAGGGCGTTTTCCAAAAAAAGCGCACGTAGTTAAGGACTTCAATTAACAAACGGTAACTTTTTCCATTACGTCACAATAGTGTCATCTCAGACAAAACTCCTGTAGCAAATACAACCATTTTACTAAGGAGTGAGGATTGCAACTGCTCCGGTTATTGAGTATGAGATACGGCCTACTGGCGTATGAGGGCAGTACATAAATATTTAAATAATTATCGTGACGTAAAGGAAAAAGTTACCGTTTGTTAATGAAAGTCCTTAACTACGTGTGCTTTTTTTGGAAAACGCCCAAGAAATGTAATTAACAAATGCTGACACGTGAAGTGACCCCATTACACCATGTAGATTAGACTGCAATGAATGTGTGAAAATGTCGTGGCAGAATAGTAGTTATATTTACTCATCGGTTATTGACAACACTTTAGATTGACGTGTCATGTCTTGATAGAGCTGTATGTTGACAGGTAGTGGTATTTGTTTAACACTTTTAGCGCTAAGTTGCCTGATACAAAATATATATCGAAAACAAGCTCTACAGGTAACCCCTACCGGCACATTATTAATTTATTCATGTTCTTAGATTCATGATTTATATTAAGCTAACTCAATGCTAAATTGCCTTGCCTTTGCAAAGTACAACTGAGATTTATTGCATCTTGCAGGTATCATCTGAGCGTGCGAAATTTTGTCCTAAATCCTTGTAATATTATAAATGCGAAAGATTGTGTGTGTGTGTGTGTGTGTGTGTGTGTGTGTGTGTGTGTGTGTGTGTGTGTGTGTGTGCGTGTGTGTGTGTATGTGTATGTGTGTGTGTGTGTGTGTGTGTGTGTTTGTTTTGTTACTCCTTCACGCTGCAACGAATGGACGGATTTGAATGAAATTTGGAAAGGAGATAGCTTATACACTGCTTTAACACATAGTTTTTATATCCCGGGAAATTTAAAATTTCCTTAGGGAATTACGATAATCTAAGTCTACGCGACAAAAGTCGCAGGCAGAAGCTAGTTATTGATAAATTGGATTTCCCACAACATTACAAGACCGCAACCTTAAAGTGAAGCATCTACCTGCACTCAATTATAGTACCTATCTATCTAATAAATACAGGATGTAAAAATATGCCTAAATAAAAAAACGGACGCAAATCTTTAGAACACCCTCTATATCATGGCATATTCTCCAGGCAACCCAGCGAATTTGAAAAGCCCGATTCACTCCGACGATGACTGATGACCCGGCGTGATTAACGACCGCCATTCATCATCGCTGACGACTCCCGACTGACGAGTGACGTGTGACGACAATCAAATTGATTGACGCGTTTAATGTTTAATATCAAGTGATTGAGGTCGAATCTGGGGATTTAGTTCGTCTTAGCTTTAAATAGTTTGTGATCCTGAAGAAAATTCACGTAATTTAGGCATTCGGTACAGGTTGATTACAGAACGTGTGTTTTGATTTTAGTTAATCACCTTATCGTGTGCATTCTAATTAAGTAAATACTGTATTTTCCTGTGTCAGCTGTTTTTTTCTTATTAATCTTGTTCCTTAGATACATTCAATGTATGATGCCAAAAATTTACCTTTTTTTTATTCCATTCGCTGTGCCGTGTATAATTTAAGCATCAAAAAAATAATCCCCCTGTAAACCCGATATAGGTGTAAATATTGAACTGTATGAAAATTGATCCCTTACCCTTTTTATTCGAAACCACCAAAGTGGACTGAAGTGACTGATATTGTTAGGGCTCCCCTATGCTCTTACAACCCTTCGGCACTCCTGAGTGATGACTCGACAGAGATGAATCAACATCATTTAGTTGTATTATTTTGGGAATATCTCGTGTGTGTGCTTTGTACTAGACAGTACAAAGCACACACACGAGACAAATACACTGATGGAGAATGACACTCGTATAAAAAAATTGTAACGTCATTAAATAATAAATTATAATAATAAATATCAGGGGATAATCTCACACAAATTGACCTAGTCCCAAACTAAGCTCTAGGCTTGTACTATGTGTACTAGACAAATATTATATGTATCATAAAATGTATTTATCTACACTCATATCATAAGTTTTCTATAATGCGTTCAGAATCCGTAGACAATGACCAGCATTACTTGATACAATTTTACTATGATATGTTTTCTTATCTGTAGCTGTAATGAAAAGTTAAAATTACGATACAACTTTTGATAAAGTAATGTTGTTCAAATTTGGAACATCTTCCAAAACCAACAAAATTCAAACAGGGGGCCAATTCTAGTATCAATTGAACGTCGACTCGGTATATTTGAAGTAAAGTGTCGTACGCCATTTTGATTTCGAATGACATTAGAATAGAGACTTTGTTAGTTTGTCTATGATTTAAAAAAAAACATTCATATTCGTGACACAGGTGAGCTTTGCCGCCATGTTTGTTCTGCCGCCTACTGAACGCATCTTAGAGTACTTATAAATATAATATGTGTGTAGATAAAGTAATGTATGAAACTGTACATAATTAGGCCTTAAAACACTCGTGTGATCTTATTATGGACCCTCTTTATGTATCAGTTACATAAAATACTATTAAGTATTTAAGTATTTATTTTACTTAAATACTTTAATACATTTTATGACACACTTTAAAATGACAGACTCCGATGGTGGTCGAATGCTCTATTGCCATGCCTAACTTAACAAAAGTTTTGAGAAACTTTTTTTTTGTGTAGATGTATTATTTAATTTAAGCTACCGCGGCGCTTTCAATCTCAAACTAAATCAATTACTTTCAAATCCTAGAATATTTGTGAGGTCTTCAACCTGCAATGGGCATAAGAAGATAATTTACGTTATATATGTTAAACAGGCTGATGTATGTTTTATAGGTTATGTTAATAACAGACACGACTACACCTTTTTTTAACATGAAGAAAGAGAAACACGCAGTCGATGTAGGTTCCTATTGGTTCAACACCAGGTTTTGTAGGATAAGCCTATTAAAATCCCTTCGGTGGTCTGCATCGACGCTCTGGGCAGTGATTCTCTCAAAAGCAAAGGTGAGCGAATGCAGGAGTGAAGTCCAAGCGGCGAGTTTAAGTAGTTCCGTCAGAGAGAGCAAAACACATTTTAGCGCGTGCATTCTCAATTAGGCAGCCTTATACGTTCGAGAAGCCATGCTGCCAAATTGAATCCACGCGCTGAAATGTGTTTCATTCGCTTTGACGGGACTACTTAAACTCGCCGCTTGGATATTCATTCCTGCGTTCGCTCACCTTTGCTTTTGAAAGAATCACTACCCTGCTTAGCCCTTGGACATTAAAACGTAAACAATAATGCTGCTATCCTCGGGCCCTGCCACACCTCGTTACCAATACATGCTATCACGTGCCATAACGCTCTTTTGTACACGCTGTATATGAACTTCACTTGTGACTAACAAACTATAAAAGTACAACTTAATTGAGGGCCGAGGTAGGTATGAGGTGAGG
The DNA here is from genome assembly GCA_948252455.1 of Acleris cristana. NCBI lineage: Eukaryota > Metazoa > Arthropoda > Insecta > Lepidoptera > Tortricidae > Acleris > Acleris cristana. The sequence continues at coordinate 13,368,761 of OX411780.1, forward strand.
GGGTGAGGTATGATTAAGCTCGACTTATCACCGTTGGCCCTTCCCCAAACCTCTCTCAGTCTAGTTTCACGCCCTACCTATATAATTCAAATCATGGGAGCCAATTTTAATCTTCTTGTTATTGTGGGATTCACTTGAGATTTGGCATACGTATGCAATTCTAATAACAATACAATAAAATGATACTATTGAGCTGGTATGATGATTTAGATGAAACGTGGCTCCTCAATGGCTCATTGTATTTCCACAGAGTTTGGACTAATTTGACTCGTCTTTTGATAGAGAGTATAATATAATCAGTATAATCGGTAGTAAATCGTGTAAAATTTTTTTTTTTCATGTTATGTTACTTAGGATGAGTGCCTTCTGTATTTGTACTAATATATTTTCTGTGCTAGCATTGAATTTGTAACGTCATGCGTCAGTGCACGTGATGCATGGATAACGCTGCCCATGCGCACGCATTTGCACTTTATTGTAATTCAATCAGGTTGGATTTGAGTTACATGGACTACTTATGTTAAAAAACACTTGATTAATTATTCAATGGGTTGTCACATGATTGGTTTTTCATGTGAGTTGACATTCCGGTTTTCATAAACCAGTGGTGTAGAAGTGGTTGACGACTGAGGATTAAGCTAAGAGACAAGACAGTTATTAAGTTACGAGTTGAGTCGCATAAACAAATCGACAAATCGAAGTAAGTAAATCGATGTTGCCAAAACAAAGGATGTTCTATTTACCACGGTCGTGCGAATGGTTGAGAAAAGCCTTTGAAACGTAAACATTAGGCAGCTGTTCGTACCTATGGCTTTGATTTAGTCTAGTAAATTACACATCGACCTCAGGCAGGTTAGAAAAATCGAAACCGGGTTTTAAACATTTTAAATCGGATAATCTTATTCAAAAGACAAGCATTTATGTTTTCCTGTAAATTGCATTTTTTTAGGTAATAAACTCGCTGTCAAACAAGTGAATGCGTAATTGAATAGAAACGATTTAGATAATAATATCGATTTGTTATAATTAATTATTTTACGATAAAATTAGCCCATCCTTGATTTGACACATTACATATTGTTTTAGTTTATCGCAAATTGAATCTAAATGGGATTTTTGCGCATGATAAAACGTTGATTAGGTAATATTTTGCCAAAGTATAATAAATTATGTGATCTTATCTGTAAATGACATTTTCAAAATTCTATTTTTAAACTATGACGCCTGTTTTCAGATTGACAGTATTTTCTTGAAAGCAGTGTTTATCTTTATATCAATGCGCTTCCACATAAGGCGCCAAACGCGTCTTAATTGACACGTCGGGAAACCGGAATGCATCTAGTAAAGGTGAGATGGTTATCGATAAATTATTATATTATTTATTGTTATTCATTATAGAGAAATTCACGGAAACATCCGAGGGATTTGAAATGTTCTATTCACAAATAAGAACATTCTAAGAAGTTACTGAGTTTTTTTCATGAGAAAATTCTAAATTAAAGAAGTTTCAAGTTGATGTAATGTTAGTACATCACGTCAAAAAAAGTGTCTAATTCACACATACATACATACATACATACACTCACGCCTTCATTCCCAGAGTGAGGTACGCAGAGCTACAGAATTACCAACAACTCTAAAAACTTGTTGTTAATTCTGTAACCACATTTTGCACAATCAGGCTTAGATGTTTTGATAACTTCCCATCGCCTAACAATACTACAAGTCTTTATTCCCGCAGTCGCGTCTTACCGCTTCCACGAGAAGACATGGAGTGGCACTATTCCCGCTTATTATCTCTCATTCCGACCTCTATTTTTCCTTATATGACTGGGCTATTAGTCACCTCTTGAGTCCGAATTTTCATAAATTATAAATACATTTTTTCATAACCACTGGCTTGATTTTGGTAACTAAAGCTACCAACTTTGTACGCCTACAAATGTTAGGAACTAGAACTTCGGACTTACTGTGATTGATCGCATTGTATCATAATAATGTTGAATATTCTTCTTTTTAACCGACTTCAAAAAAGGAGGAGGTTATACGTTCCACTGTATGTATCTTTTTTTTTTTTTTATGTATGTTCACCGATTACTCCGTCAATTGTGGACCGATTTTCAAAATTCTTTTTTGTTTTGATAGAGTATACTTCCGAGGTGGTCCCATTGTCAGCAAATCTGAATCTGATGAAGGGATCAGTGAGGAATTGAGGGAACTCCTCAAATATTGTATGCAAACATATAGCGATTTTAGTATTTTTAGTAACAAGTGTAGCATTTGCATTCAGAAAGTGTCACTTGGTGAAGCGGAACTAATGATGAAGACCACAGATGGCCACCGGAACTCCTCAACGGTACCGATTTCAAGGGTGGCGATAAGATATTTCGATTAAGATAGTTGAGCGACTACAACGAAGTACATTTAATTGTTTTAAAATGACTATGATCTTTCCGCGGCGTTGCTTGCGGCGAGCTTGAAATGTCTTAAAGTTTCATATTATATCAACTAAGAAGTGGGACTACATAAGCTTATTATGATCACTAAAAAGTGTAAAATAAAATAAATGTTTTAAAAAACAAAAAACCGCCTTCAAAAACGCAAAAAATAACTTCTACTACTAGGTACTTAGTAGTAGGTACCTATCCTATTAGGTTAGTCTAACTGAAGTCGGCGACCACAATATTTTCAACAAAAAGCCGACATCAGTTGGACTAACCTAATAGGATAGGTACCTACTACTAAGTACCTAGTAGTAGAAGTTATTTTTTGTGTTTTTGAAGGCGGTTTTTTATTGTCTTGCAAGTGCTTAAACGTAAATAAATACTTAAAAACATTAGTAATATTATTCAAATAAATTATTTAAATATATCGATACCTTTTTTACCTTCACCACCACACATCCCTATTCCACGTCAACCAGTCGACAGCGGAAGCCCCGCCGGAAGTAATGGCGCGCCGCGAGGCTGCGACTTGTTCCTCCGACTGTCACTCGCTTGGTGACTGTCACTTGTTTCTGCGGTTGTCACTCGTTACCGGGACTTTGAGTGTCACATGCAGCATTATGCAGATGCGTGATTGAAGAAGGGTGTCTGCGAAGTTGTTTGTAGGGAAGATAAAAAGTAATGTAGGGATAGAGGTGTTAAAGTAAACTAAATTTGGTTCATCTATTCTTAAAAGTGGTTAAAAAATGGTTAAGTATTGTAAAAGTCATGAATATTATAATTGCGAAGATTATTTGCTATTGGGATATAGTATTTTATGTAACTGATACATAAAGAGGGTCCTTAAAATACGAGTGTGGTTTTATGAAACGAACTGAAGGCGAGTTTCATAATAAGATCACATGAGTGTTTTAAGGCCTAATTATGTACAGTTACATACATTACTTTATCTACACACATATTATAAGTACTCTAAGATGCGTTCAGTAGGCGGCAGAACAAACATGGCGGCAAAGCTAACCTGTGTCACGAATATGAATGTTTTTTTTAAATCATAGACAAACTAACAAAGTCCCTATTCTAATGTCATTCGAAATCAAAATGGCGTACGACACTTTACTTAAAATATACCGAGTCGACGTTCAATTGATACTAGAATTGGCCCCCTGTTTGAATTGTGTTGGTTTTAAAAGATGTTCCAAATTTGAACAACATTACTTTATCAAAAGTTGTATTGTAATTTTAACTTTTCATTACAGCTACAGATAAGAAAACATATCATAGTAAAATTGTATCAAGTAATGCTGGTCATTGTCTAAGGATTCTGAACGCATTATAGAGGACTTATGATATGAGTGTAGATAAAAGTATTTTTTAACGTATGTGTATTCAAAATATTACAGAACCAATCCTGTTAGGCGAAGGTAGGAAGTATTTTAGTTGTTTTATAAATTGTAATGACTTTTAATTATGTTTTTTTATAGTTTTTATATTATTTTGGTGATTGAAACAGTAATTAAATGGATATGGATAATGTTTAAGTACTTAAATAATTACAAAAAAATGCATTCGTCTATATCATCAACTTTTGAATTTAATAAAATCAAAAACTACTGGGTGTTAAGTTCGTGCATTTTTCTAAGACTTCATGTAAATTGCCAATATGTATCTAACTTCTTAATATTTTATAAGGTAGTTATCATGTTATGTATCTAACTACACTTACGTAAAAGAACCTTTAATAAATCCCAAACGTGCAATTTGGGTGACGTTAATGTTATTGCAACATGTAATTACTTGCTAGATAAAATAATACCGGATGTTAATTACTAATAAAATTAATAACGGTTATTACGTATCCATTTTTGTGGATCAGTTAAATCACAGCGAGTAAGCAAGTAGAGCATCTGATAAACTTATTACAAAAGATATGAATCGTTCTGTGAAAACGTTATCTAAATAAATTAATTACCCGTTACTATTTGCGGGTTAGGAAAATGGTGAAATATTTATTCGAAACTGATTGAGATAATCGGATATAATGAGTTTGCGATTGCGAGTGCGTTAGGCGACGCTGATCGTAGATTTTTAAGGCTTTGTACTAAAAGTAAAAATACTTGTCATCCGTTTGTCTATGTACAGCGTCTCTATTCTAAGCGGTAAAATCCAAATCGTATTTGACCTGTTATGGTATTGGTTTTAACTCGGCCGCCATTACTGTCAAGTCAATAAGAGCAATCAAAATGTTGACAATACGATAACAGCTAAAACGCTGGTTTTTACCGTGGTAAAAAGAGGCCCAGTTGAACGAACGTGTCTTATTTTTGATGTTTTGACATCTCGACAACGTGTATATATTTTTGACATTGACTGCGCATTCTGTATTTATTTAACCTTTATTTTGTTAGCCATTTATTATATCCCACTGCTGGACAAAGGCCTCTCTTTTCCACTTCTCTCTGTTGAGTGACTCATTTACCTACATAATTATTGTTTAATAACATTTAATATTAAAACTGGCTACACCGCTTTCACTTGTTTTAAGTGTAACTACCCGTTAGAAAGATATTTATTAAAAAAAGTTACATTTAAGAAGATCTACTAACATTAACTTACCTCTTGCAAGATGGAAAACATGTACTCACAAAAAATACACCATTTATACGTAGCTATAACCCGAATAAGTAATTCAAAACATGACCTATTATGTAAAAACTTTCTGAATATTTGATCCCACCGGAGGAAAATCACAGATTTAAATAAAAGCTTTTAACTTCAAAATTCTTTGTAGAAACAAGGAATATGGAGATTTATTTATGATAGGACGGAACATGCACTCTGGCACTGATATATTAAAGAGAGGAGACTTTAAATACAACGTATGTTTAATACAGGCTCCCTAATGTATATTTCAAGTAGTTTTATGGCATTTAACGTATTAAGGTAAATATCTATTGTCAGGAATAGATCGCATTTGACAGATGAATTATTTGACAGATGAATAGATCGCATTTGACAGATGAATTTATTAGTTTCTAACTGATATACTCTTTATCGTTTAAAATTGAGTGGCCGTAGAAATATGTTCATAATTATAAATGGAGTTGGGGCGGTAATGTTCTAGAGTGGCGACCGCATACTCGTTGTTGAACTCGTTGTACCCAGTATTAACCGGCTAAAAAGAGCTCTCCACATTTAAGGGCGTGCATTTTCAGCTTACCAATTTTGCCTGTAGAGTAAGCGACCTCGTATGAGTTTGTTCAATCGATCAACCGTTCGACAGAAAGCCCTGTATTTAGAGAATAACACGTCAGCAGGATATTTCTCGAGTGAGATCATAATTTAATGATCATGAAAATACATACATACACATAACATAAATGAACGGACGGTCTGCACTCAATAACGTTCATAAAATATTTACAACTTTTCTTACAAAAACTGTCTGAAAATCGAAAGGTGTCAAGTCCGTATATTAAAGCAATTCATACAAGGCAGTTATATTTTTATGACAAGTTTAAGCTGACACTTTCCGCACACGACGTCGTAAATTTGAGTTTATATAGTGGAAGTAACTAAATATCTATAGGTACAGCCATTCCGTCAAAATATCTGTAAACAAACACAAAACGTACTTACAGCTACTGAAGATATTTGGGACGTCGTAGAATTTTTTAGCTTTGACTGTATAGAATACGATGTTGCTATACAAGCAAAAGGATATCACAGGGGCGTAATATGGCTGCGTTTATCGTGTGACAAAATGTGGATAAAATATCCGTCACTTGCTGACACGTACATAAGTGCGAGAGTGCCAGATGCTTTATCCACATTACTGGGGATCTAGTGAAAAAGGTTACAAGTCGACTTGACTGGTTCTACAAAAGGGTTTATACATAAACGGAGTAAACTAGACTTAACACCTTTTTCACTTGATCTTCAGGAGACTTACACCCTTTTTCACTAGGACCACAGATTTTGTCACGCGATAAACGCAACCATACTTGGCCCGCTGGACGGCTAGCACAAGCTGTAGGTACAACAAATTGTTTGTCACTCGGACCTCTCTTTCTCAATTGAGCGACAAGCGACTAAATACAAGATATGTTAGCCGGTCTTTCTTTAGTAGGTAATTTTTTTGCCAAACTATTTCATTTGATAAATTTACAGTTAGAAATACTTTTTTCCGAAATCGTAAAACTCTTCAGGATTTTTATAAAAACAAACTTTACCTATAAGTCATAAATCAGATCTATCAATTCAAAAACTTTTGAAAATTTCGCAATTGTAACAGTATGTTAAGAAACGAAAAGCCGTACTTGTAATTGGTAACTACTCAAAAAATTGTTCTCAACATCATCTTAATTCAACCTCTTACTTAGTGATCATTAGATCTAAAAATGTCTTGTTCCCTCCATAACATTACACAACATTGCTAACTTATAATAAGTCATTCTTATCTGGGTCTAACATAAAGTGTCATTTTGCAACAACCTTTATTTAGCACTAGCCAATTTTATTTCTCGAAACTCGCAATGCTCGGTTAAGCAATGCCATCTATGAACAATGCAACTAAATTATCTCTGCGTCGCGTAACGAAATGCGTTTCAACAACATTAAAATGTTAGAAAGTGAACTTTAAGTAGATAATACTAAGGTGAAGAAGGTGATGAAGTAAGTGATAAAGTTAATTCTGTAAATGATATAACAATAAGCAATTAATTGACATAAATTGACGGCGATTAGTCTGTCAACGGTCAATCAAATTGATCCATTCGTTTGCGCGCTGTTGCACACGAGTGCGTTTTCGTGTTCCACACATAAATAATTTATACTTAACCGTTTCAATTACCAATTCGACAATGTTGAACGAACAATTGTAGACAGAATTGTATAAATTTCAGTGTGCGTTAGCGTGTCAATTAACATTACTGCTTGTCATGAATCGAGTTATGGTTAGTTGTCACGATGTGATTCACGCAGGAGTGATTTGTTAGTTGGTACTTATTTATTGACGTTTTCAAAACTTCTTATATTTCGAATATCTTAATAAAAAAATAATAACGCAAATACCAATAATACGTAGAAGATCCAACTCTTTAAGAGTATCTTGCGTGCATAACACAACGTGTATATTTCAAATTACAAAAAACAAAATTACATCACGACTACCTGTACTACGGCGGCCATATTAGCAATTGTTTTTTTACATACTCGATCAATTCGTTCATTTTAAACTTGCGAGTCCACTGGTTTTTGTGTGTTTCAATTGGACTAACCTTTTTGAATGCTAGTATTTCAGCCAATAAAAAGTTAAATTTTAGCTTTTAAACCTGTTCGTGTGTTCAATTTTTAATTTAAGCTCTTCGTGATCCAGGTAGTCGTGCCGGCTTTTTGCACGTCATGTTTTTGCAACTGTTTATACGCGTATGATCCACCCGCATACTCCTCCAAAATGTCAATACAAATGTCAGATAACAATGTCGCATTGACGTGACATATCCGTTTTATTGTTCGCTTGTCAAGTTTTTTATCAAGAACGCCATCTATTGTCTATTGTCAGTTCTATAGCTTTTTATCGGCTTGTCTTCCCACTGAATTGGTTGCGTAATAAGAACTTACAATGAGCATCTGGTAGAGTGAAGGTAGGGTAAGTAAGTTTATAAACGAGGGGATGTCTTTACGTGATTTATTGAATGTAACTAAAAGTGACCTGACTAATAATGACCCAAGGGATTCACGATTCGGATATATATCTCTGAAATAAAAAGATTTTATCTACACTCATATCATAAGTTCTCTATAATGCGTTCAGAATCCGTAGACAATGACCAGCATTACTTGATACAATTTTACTATGATATGTTTTCTTATCTGTAGCTGTAATGAAAAGTTAAAATTACGATACAACTTTTGATATAGTAATGTTGTTCAAATTTGGAACATCTTCCTAAACCAACAAAATTCAAACAGGGGGCCAATTCTAGTATCAATTGAACGTCGACTCGGTATATTTGAAGTAAAGTGTCGTACGCCATTTTGATTTCGAATGACATTAGAATAGGGACTTTGTTAGTTTGTCTATGATTTAAAAAAAACATTCATATTCGTGACACAGGTTAGCTTTGCCGCCATGTTTGTTCTGCCGCCTACTGAACGCATCTTAGAGTACTTATAATATGTGTGTAGATAAAGTAATGTATGTAACTGTACATAATTAGGCCTTAAAACACTCGTGTGATCTTATTATGAAACTCGCCTTCAGCTCGTTTCATAAAACCACACTCGTATTTTAAGGACCCTCTTTATGTATCAGTTACATAAAATACTATTGCAATGCAGTACCTAAAGATAAAACATATTATTAGTTTTTATTAAAATACATCTTGGTTCCTTGCCTTGGCTTAATAATTAAGTCCAGCAAGTAATTTATCACCATCGATTCAATTTCCAACTATCGATAAACTGGTCGACATTTCACGACATCGACACTAAGCATTACACGATCAACGAACGTGACGCATACAAAACCCGCAGAATGCAAACCCTTTGACATTTTTATTACACGTCAAACGAAATCGAGGCTTATAATGACGTGATTAGTCGATAATTATATAAAATGTCATTATAAATACAACCAAACATCAACCATATTAAGATTGAATAATGTTTAAATCAGCTTGAAGTTCCGTGTCATGTCCGCAATTAGTTCGTGACATGGTATCCGCGCCGGGTGACAATACGTCAGAAGTGACAAGCGGACACGGGAGTGACATAACTTTTCGACGCCGTCTATTATCGACTCGTGAGTCAGGGTTGGCACAGACAGATTTATTCCACACGATGTTTGTTCTGGGAAGGTTTATTATAACAATGTGGTCACGTTGTTAGGACAGTACATATAACCTTAGCACGTAAGTTCTTAGTATTCAAGTTGAGTTTTACAGACTTATTAAAGAGTCATCGGCTTTTTTTCTTGTTGGTAAAAAACATGAATAACAAATGAATGCTTTTGATGCGTTTAATTTATGATAGCGATAGACAGCTGATGATTTGGTTAGTATAGATTGTAATAGTGGTAAAGTAAATTCGATGGGCCTAATTACTTGGCACCATATTAATTTCTTTCGTTCGATTTGAGAGAAAAGCTTTAATTTTTTTTACCGCTGTCTATATTATAATTTTTTTGTCTTTGTATTAGTGCACATTTATAAAATATAAACGTTACAATTCAGGTTATTTTAAATCAAATTCAACGTGAACAAATTCTCAATTATTATTCCGAATGGTGTGAAGCTAAGTTCATTTATATCGTACTAAATTTTACGAAACATTTCAAGAAAAAGAAAATATGTATTACCCGAATTCGTTTAGCAGTTAAACCGTTAAATAAAAATATAGCCGAATATTTTTACAAAACCTGAAAATGACAATATGACCTTTTTATTATTTATTCTCATTCATTATCTTATTATAATAAAATTCCAGAGCAAAACTCAAATTCAAATAGTTGATGTAGCTTTGCCACATAAGGGCTCTTTTATACGACAGTAATTGTAGGTAGTATCAAATACAAACCACAACGATGAACGTACCTAATTTAAACAAGAAAGATATCCAATGAATTAATTACAGAGAGTATGGCAACCTCGTGCCACGTTTATTCACAACCACGGAATAGAAAAAACAGTGGAAGTGGCATGAGCTTCGCTTAGCATCAGACCTGTTGTCGCCAATACTCAAACTATCATAAAAACAACACACCACCATGGAAAATGTTTTTGGTGCGGCTAACGTTTTTACACTCCAAAATAGCACAATAAGGCATACTTCTAGATTTATTTCCTATTTTAGAAATATCGAAATATCGAAATGTCGAAATAAGCGATCGCGGAAAAAGTATGGTAGGTTATGCGGAACTCCGCATAACTATGCCACACGTTACACGCCCACTTGACACTTCTACTGTTTTTTCTGTTCTGTGTTCACAGCAGCAACATGTGACATGACAGTTGGTGTTATTCTCAATCGATACTCTAGTTTAAAAGGTGACGTTTCAGTATATTGTGATCCCTGGATTCAATAAATAGCAAATCGACGGTTTTGTGACTCAACCCCGTATATTGAATATTGTCCAGTATAAACTGACACGCACTAAGTATGCACTCGCGTACTTAGTTAGTGTCAGTTTATACTGGACAATATTCTATATTAATATGAGGTTGAGTCACAGAACCGTCGAAATGTTTCTGATAGAGACTCTAATTATTTGAGTTATATCAGAAAATATAGTAATTTAAGTAAGTACAACCAAGTGGAGCAACGACCACTTTATGACTTTTTGAGGTGAAAATGGTGTTGATCCTCAGTAAAAACGACGTCGAGTTTAAAGGATGTACGACACTAAATAACACCATTGTGTTACAACGGGAGCTGATTCGAAAAAAATACAGTCACAATGACAGTTTAAGCATCAAGTTTTTGATTCGGAGTTCTCTATAACGCTGCTGATTTAGAAAAATAACTTTAAGATTCGGTATATTTTAAAGATTTTGTCATGCCAGAACCAGAGACAGAACTATGTAACTGCTATAGCTCTGTCCTTTACACAGATCTAAAGTGAATCGCTTAGCCATTTAATGGTAACCCCTCTGTTTATTAAGAAAACTGACACAATTTATTATTATTGTGCAAGAGGAGTGACCGCTCATATCTATTATGTAGCAATTTATATAATTACCAAACGAACGCAGAAAAGTTTTTTTATTAATTTATAACATGTATGTATGAAACAAAATATAATGATGTTGTCTTTGCAACCTTGAATCATTGACGACAAAGCAAGTAATGGCTACATAGAACAAGCAAATTAGCAAAAAACGTACATAAATGGAAACAAATGGATGCTCTTACAGCCGTAATAACAGCGTTTTAAATAATAATTGGTTTAATGTTAGTGTGTAGTTTTGAACGTCTTAACTTTAAGGAAGCCGTTTGTTAATTCATTATAGTAACTAACATGACTACAACTATACTTTTAAATAATAGTTTTTCAAGTAATAGGCCTTCTCAATAGATAAAACCGTAATGATCAGTCTTTTCCCTTTGCATGCCATATGTTTTTGTTAAATATGTATTTGTGACAATCCCTTTTTCAAAAACTTAACACTACTTTTGATAGCAAAAACAGACACACGTTTGTAAGTTTAATAGGTAAATACAAGTAAAATTTACATTAAACTAGCTTCTGCCCGCGACTTTGTTCGCGTATAATTCGATTATCGCTTTTCAATAGGGAACTTTATTTTAAAGTAACCTATGTCTTAATCCAGAGGGTAAGTTATTTCCATTTCAAATTTCATCCAAATCCGTCCTGCCGTTGCAGCGTAAATAAGTAACAAAAAAACACAAAAACTTTTGCATTTTTATAATATTAGTCGGATAAGATACGTAGGATTATGATGACTTGACTAATTACCTATTTCAAAGTTTAATATTTTTTCCTCTCAACTCCCGCCCTACAATGCATCTTTCAACATCACCGTCAGACATAGCTGCCGCACAAAATAGTGCGGCAGGGAGCGAAACAAATGACAGCTCATTTAGTTCAAGCTGCAACTCAGCAGACTAAAGCAAGAAGGCTGATACGCATACAGACTTCATACATTATACTACCTTTTTCTTTTAACGGCTGAACTAGCGTATGACAAGTATGCTATTCATCACGGCTACATGGAAATGATATTATGATGATTGGATCTGTCAACATGGTGTTTGGCTGCGTAACACGTCAATTTAACAACTTGAGTATGTATTGCTTGGCAAAGGAGAGTGTGACGTGATGACAGGTGAAACTCAAATATTTTAAAATGGCAATCACGTTAAGCAGCAGCGATCGGGTAGATTGGTTTTTGAATAATAATTGGCTCTGAATCACCTGACTGTTACCACTAAATGGCTTTATTTGTTAATATTAAACTCGATTTTAATTTCCGTGGGCCTTTATTCTGCGAACGTTACGTAAGGATTCCTCTTTATCATCGTAGAAGTCCAAATAGCTAATTCGCTTCAACAGTGCATTGGTAGGAAAACTGGTCTGCCAAGTTTTCAGTTTTAACAGAAATTTCTTTCAAAATAAAGTGTCGCTTATATTGACACTTTACAAACGTTTCATTCATCTGCCAGGTGACTATACGCACTGGTGACTATACGCACTAAAAGATGACTCAATCACACTTAATTTAAATGTTTTTTTTTTTCAGGCTCCTAAGCTCACAAAAAATAGTACCTGACCATACATACCATGCACATACTCGGTTTACTGAAGTTTAACCCCATTACTTATAAACGTGGAATAACCTTGGAGTAGCTATGCCATGTTTTGTCCTTATCCGTCGAATTCAAAATCACAACGACAGGTAAGGACAAAACATGGCGTAGCTACGTACTCCAGGGTTATTCACTACAGCGCTTTCGTTTCAAAAATGATACTCTAAAATGCTACATATTACGGTGCTCCATGCAAATTACGCAACCACATGCTGAAGCGCTTTACGTTGAAAGAATATAAGAAAGTGTCTTACTTTCTATGATTAATTTGATCATCAAATAATAACACATTGCCTTATCGTTTTCTTTTTCGCCCTGGCAAGAATAAAAATATTACTTGTATGTAACTAACACATGTGTGAGTTATTGAATAATCTTTTATCTCCCAAGCATCTTGCTATTTCTTTAAACCATCTTATTTACGCATTTACAACAGATTCCACTCTCGTCCACGCTACCGATTATAACTGACTTCATTGAAGCAATTTAACAGATTTCTCGTGAATTCTCTCCATTTGCAGTGGAAACGCATAGTTTTTTTGTTTCTCAATAAATCAAAGCAACGGGAGAGGCAATTACTGAAGCTATTACAATGATTAATGCAATTACTCTATCACCGCACGTCAAAACAACCGCAGGTGTTGTTCAAAGACTAGAAAACGGAGAGGGGCCTCTTTTGGACGTTGTCTCAAACCATATTATTGCTTTCGATACCATAATAATTATTGCGTTTTAACAAAACTGACTTCGTTATCGAACCGTAGCAAAAACTTTGCAATATAGTTTATTAAATGCAAATAGTTTATTAAATGGAATTACCAAGAGCACGTTTTATAAAGGTGCAAATAACAATTTTACAGATCTAAACTGTCAACACTGCAGAAATGGATTGTTGTCATTGGTCGAGGTTGTGTCAAATGGAAACTTGTAATCTGTAAATTGTAATTGGTAGCTTTCAAAAACAGGCCACAGGCCTGACTGTCAAGTAAATGGTAGAATAGAGGCCATCATTCGATTCTATTATTGGGTCCTTACCTATGAAATTGGCGTTATTTTTACGTGTTTTATTTCGTACAGAATTTATTCATTTCAATTTTAACTTCCAAATTATTTTTAAATTTCATTAATACAGTATGTTACAAAGGTTTTAGATACAAATAATATTGTTCAATTTCTAACTTAGTGTTTAAAATTAAAGTGTGAACTCAACTCTTTTCATGTGCTGTGAGTTCGTGTTTCAATTACGCAGAGTTTTATGAAGCTTCATATATACTATTTTTGAGTAATTAAGATATGTCTAATTTAGCTTAGAAGTGTCCAATATTCCTGACAGAATTTTGTTTGGTTTGCATTTGACGTTACTAAATAATCCGCAAAATTAAATGTATGAAAACCACCGTTTTCATAAAATTCTCCATATAAAACGCCAATTTCATAGGTAAGGACCTAATATTTAATAAAACTGACATGTAGGACCAGTGGTTGGCACAATCTGTCTACTGACCTGGGATTCGCGGATTCAAATCTTAATAGGTAGTATACTAAGGGTAAATTGTGGAGTCATGACTATAGTGCAAATTGGCCATAATAATTAAGTCAATTTAATTTCTAAACTAATGATATAAATTTGACTTCATTTTTTTTTATCACTGGCTTGATAATAGTTATATTATCAAGGCAGTATGAGAGTTAAAACCAATTCTGCAGCATCTATGCCATAAACCAATTTCCCTTGTCGTCAAAGAGTATTTCTCACTTAAGTTTAATGAGTTCTTTTTTATTTACTCAAGACAATCAAATCAATTTTTTAAATTTCTGATATAACGAAAGCCTTGGCGATTCTGTATTTTTTTCTTTTATTTATCCACAGTCCGATTATAGACGTCTCGCCTAGTTGCATTCGTTACTCGTCACGCAATACCGTTTATACAGTTAAGGACATATTTTTTTAAACGGTATTTTTTAACTACCTATTTACGAGTACGTGATAAAAAATTAGATACTGGCCGCTACCGTATATATCTTTGAATAAAAAAGGTATGTCTTGAATAAGGAAAAGGAGCACACAAATCACCCGTTGGTAAGTGGTATCTGGTACCAAAAAAGATTTGCCATATCATGAGAACACAACAACACTGCAAATACGTTGCCAACACTAACCTGAGGGCTTATTGTCTAACGCACTCGCAATTCCAACCGGCTTCAAAGCGCAGCAATAGTTTTCATTTTGTATGCAGACAAGCCTTCGATTTTCAAAATGAAAACGATCGTGATTGCGAGTGCGTTAGACAATAAGCCCTCTGGAATGCCTCTAAACTAGTCATATTACCGGATTGTTGCTTTTATGTTCACCAATCAATTACTTAAAAGTGGTACGGTTGGTTGCAGCTGGTCCCACCACCACTAATTAAATGATTGGTGCACAAAAAAGCAACGCTTCTGAAAACTATCTCTATTCTTTATTATTTATTATGACTTTTGTGTTATTAGAAAAATAACACAATGACAGTCGACTGAATGAATCCATTTCTTAAGTTTCCTTTATTCAACTTTGGCTTAACTAGTATATCTTGCTTCGAAAACGTAACCAAACTTTCGACGTTATGACAGCTCTTACTGTTAGGTAAATAAGAGTTGTTTCAACGACAACAATTTACCTACGATATTAGAACAAAATGAGCGTATCGGTACTGTCAGCCCAACGGATCCTTGACCCACCATAGAACTGTGTCACAGTGACGTTATGATTCAAGTCGAAACAATTGTCAAACCAATGGTTTTACAATGTCACTGTGACACCGTTCTAATAGTGGGTCAGGGTTCCATTGAGCTAATAGTACGTTTTTAATAAAGGCCCTGGCCTGGTCACTGATATGGGTATACCTACGCCCTGGGTCTCCATCGTATTATTTTTATCCGATTGCGGCAAAGCCCAAAAGGAGGGTTATGTGTTCGACCTGTATGTATGTCCGTTCCTATGTTCCTTCGTAACTAATCAACGGTTCAACTGATTTTGATAAATGATACGTCATTAGATTCGTCTCAGTAAATTAGTGGCGGCACTGGTCGAAAATAAACGTTCTTTTTAGGGTTCCGTACCAAAATGATACAAAAGGAACCCTTATGGTGAGACTTCGTTGTCTGTCTGTCTGTTTGTATGTCACAGCAGGTTTTCTCAGCAACTACAAATGCTTACAACTTGAAATTTGGCATTGTTGTACAACTTGCATGCCCGCATCTGTTTTTAGTAAAAAAAAATATGAAATTATTTTTTTTAATAATTTAATAGTGGTCTAGAATGGGGGGTTGAAAAATGAAAGTGATTCGATTATAGCAAATGGAGTGTCATATGAAAGGTCTTAATGTGCACATTTCAAAACTATTTTATTTTTTATTTTTTGTGATGTACTTTTTGATTTATAGCCAAAAATGTACAAAAAGTGACTGTTCCTCCCCTTTATCTCCGAAGTTTATTTATCAAAAAATCTGAAAAAACCCTGACGTATTGATAATTACTTATATTTTATGGAAAAAATAAAATGAAGTGTTTATTATTTATAGTTTTTGAGAAATAACACAAAAACTAAGAAAATCTGTATTAAAATTTAGGCTAGTCAAAATGGACTTGCCTAGAAAATAAAGCTCATAAAAAATGAGTATTTTCTGTACCAAGCATAATTATCTTCAACACGGAACCCTCGGTGCGCGAGTCCGACTCGCACTTGACCGGTTTTTAATAAAGGCCCTGGTCACTAATACGGGTATACCTACGCACTGGGTCTCCATCGTATTATTTTTACCCAATTGCGGCAAAGCCCAAAAGGAGGGTTATGTATTCGACCTGTATATGTATGTCCGTTCCTATGTTCCTTCGTAACTAAACAACGGTTCAACTGATTTTGATAAATGATACGTCATTAGATTCGTCTTGATGGCGCGAGTGGCACTGGGTATACATAAATTGCTTAAAAACATTTTTTAATCGGATTTTATGTTTTAATTTTTCTAACATATATCGACGACAGGGTCAGAAAAAAATGAAGTCTAATTTCTAAAACTTGCTTTTTATTTAGTAAGTAAAATGTTGACAATACGGTGGCATGTTAAAGACAATATGGTTTACTCAGTAAATTAGAGGCACTGGTCGAAAATAAACGTTCTTTTTTTCCATCTATCTACTTGATTAAATTCAAATCTTCTTAGTTTAAAAGTCTCGGTTCTTTTTAACCGACTTCAAAAAAGGAGGAGGTTATACGTTCCACTGTATGTATTTTTTTTTTTTTTTTTTTATGTATTTTCACCGATTACTCCGTCAATTGTGGACCGATTTTAAAAATTCTTTTTTGGTTTGATAGAGTATACTTCCGAGGTGGTCCCATTGTCAGCAAATCTGAATCTGATGAAGGGATCAGTGAGGAATTGAGGGAACTCCTCAAATATTGTATGCAAACATATAGTGATTTTAGTATTTTTAGTAACAAGTGTAGCATTTGCATTCAGAAAGTGTCACTTGGTGAAGCGGAACTGATGATGAAGACCACAGATGGCCACCTGAACTCCTCAACGGTACCGATTTCAAGGGTGCCGATAAGATATCTCGATTAAGATAGTTGAGCGACTACAACGAAGCACATTTAATTGTTTTAAAATGACTATGATTTTCCCGCGGCGTTGCTTGCGGCGAGCTTGAAATGTCTTAAAGTTTCATATATCAACTAAGAAGTACTACATAAGCTTATTATGATCACTAAAAAGTGTAAAATAAAATAAATGTTTTAAAAAACAAAAAACCGCCTTCAAAAACGCAAAAAATAACTTCTACTACTAGGTACTTAGTAGTAGGTACCTATCCTATTAGGTTAGTCTAACTGAAGTCGGCGACCACAATATTTTCACCAAAAAGCCGACTTCAGTTGGACTAACCTAATAGGATAGGTACCTACTACTAAGTACCTAGTAGTAGAAGTTATTTTTTGCGTTTTTGAAGGCGGTTTTTTGTTTTTTATATTTTTTTTAAACTCTGTCAGCTCAAAGCGGGAAGCACTTTAATGCGTCTGAGCGAGTAAGCAAACCGTCTGGCCATCTGTTGCAATTATTTACGCAAACATCCTCTGTCGTCCATTAGGAATGCAAACATTTGACACAAATATTGGCGATGCTAAATTTGCTAGACTGTAAAATTTTGCATGTCATCTAATTTTAGGGAGGTTTGTTGGAGAATTATTCATGCTGAATGACGGTGGTTTTTAGAGTTACGTAGTTGAACCAAGAACCAATTTTGCTACTTTCGTCTGTCTTGGCTTCTATTCTACTTGGTAAAAACCATATTATCTTTGAAGTGTTATCGTATTTTCAACGTTTTATTAACTCTTAATTAGCGGCTAAGTTATAACATTTATTGTTAGATAAGTACCTGTTAAAAAACATTATGTGTACATATGTTATATTCAATTATAAGGAACAGTAGAAAATATTGAACTCTAAAATTCTTTGAATGAACTGAACTATAATATGAGAGTATTCTTATTTCACAACCTACAGCCAAACTATTATTTTGTGATGAAAAGTGATCTTTTAAAGCCTCCTACCCCTCCCCTTCATGCATACCCCGGCAATTAAGTTATAGCTATGCCTATAGTATTTAGAAGGTAAATCATCAAGGTATCATGAGGAAGGTACATCTCAACAGTGATCTCCTCTCGGCTGGTAGCTTTTTCTTTTTTCTTTTATCTTTTTATCTTTTTATCTTCTAGTGAAAAAAGCCTTCGGGTTTCTATCTATCTCTCAATCGCTCTCATACGATATTATGGTAGTATAATCGATTTTACTCGAACCCAAAAGACTTTTAAGACCGCTTGCACTGTACAGGTTAGTGATTCTCTCATAAGCAAAGGAGAGCGAACGCAGGAGTGAAGTCCAAGCGGCGAGTTTAAGTAGTCCCGTCAAAGAGAACAAAACACATTTCAGCGCGTGTATTCAATTTGGCAGCATGGCTTCTCGAACGTATAAGGCTGCCTAATTGAGAATGCACGCGTTAATATGTGTTTTGCTCGCTCTGACGGGACTACTTAAACTCGCCGCTTGGACTTCACTCCTGCATTCGCTCACCTTTGCGTTTGAGAGAATCACTACCCTGAAGCCGACCAGTGGCAGATGTAACGTCAAAAAACCATCAATTAACTATTATGACTTGCGTCTTGACTTAAATTCAATTTTCTTTTTACCCATACAACGTTAAAAACAGATGGCATTTAGTTCTTTTGTACAATTAAGGAAGCAAACGAGTAAGCGAGCTACCTAATGGTAGGTAATCATCAACCCCCAAGAACACGGCAATTCAAAAAAGGTTGTCGTTCGGTTACTGGCCTTATAGTTAATTGAAAAAAAATAATTAAAGGTCAATTACGAGGAATAAGTATAAGTTCTCTTGAATTGATATGAAATTTGAGCAATATACTATCTGTAATGATTGATGAAAGTCCAGAGGGGCTATTGTCTAACACACTCGCAATGGCAACCGGCTTCAAAGTGGAGCAATTTTTTTAATTTTGTATGCAGACAAGCCTTCAATTTTCAAAATGAAAACGATCGTGATTGCGATCTGCTCCTTTCATTTTGAACTACAAGAGCAATTACTAAACGAGTATTTTCGCTTCTCTGTTTTGGTGTAAAAAGATTTAAAAAACGTCATCGATATAGAAACTACAAACCACTTGGAATGTCTAATAAAACTGAACATTTTTTTCTTATAACATAAATACCTGAGGCAAAGTAACACACAGGCCATCAGAATCTATAGTAAGTGGATCTAAGACCCATAGACGTTCGCATTCTGAAGACTGCAATCTAAAGACTGCAAATGCGTTGCCAACCCTGTGGACTAAGATGGAATGCCTCTATTAAAACTATAAGACATCTCAGTAAAAACAAATTATTCTTCAAACTATTTCAACTACGAACACTTTGTTACTGTCTGACATTTTTGTCGCCGCGCCACCAAACGCTTGAACAAACGTTGGCCACATGAAACATTAGAGCGACGCCGACGCAGCGCGAATCGTCAATCATCTGTACGCATTAATCTTGTGTAGACAACTTGATAGATCATCGCGTGGGTCCCGCGAGTGTGAAGCCGTGGATCGGGCAAGAACAATATATTGTGATTGTTATTTTTTCTACTCGCGTACTATAAACCGCTAATATTGATATCGTTAATGGTGTCAGAATACCACCTATAGCGTAACCGAGGAGTAAAACAATTCTATAATTAGCGTTGCCATGGTAATAACAGTGCTATAATTTATTATAGCATTGTTATTACCATGGTAACGGTCATTCCGGATATCAGTCTTGGCGTTTAGTTAACACTTGACATCCTAATAATTTGTATATAAACCGTTAAAAACATTTTAACACCAATTAAAATTACGTATAATAAAAATAAAAATAATTTTGAGACTAAATATGTGTTTAAAATAACATTTTTATTCAATTACTAAAAATAGATGGTCCATCGATTTGTTATTTGGTTACCATGGTTTCGTTCATTAGGGATATCAACAAAATGGCGTTTCGTTTGGCCTTCCAACTTGTTTATGATAAATTGATAGAACTGTTTTTAGTAACTATTAAAATACGCGTGAAATTTGTTAACATTTATCAATAAAATTCACAAACTATTAATGCGCATCGGAATACTTAGTGAAAATTTCTTTGATGATAAGTAATTTGTTAGCAGAAAAATCGAGTAAAGTATACGAGAAAATTTAGCGATTGTTTATTTTTATCATGATCATTTTAAGCTTGTAGAAAAAGTTATGTATGCAACGGTTCACAATTAGCTCTTAAGGTACTCGTGCCTGTATTTAGAGCGCTCGCAAGCTCGCGCTCTAACCGCGGCTCTCGTACCTTAAGAGGCTTCATTATGAACCAGTTACATAAATAACTATTTTGTAGCTTCTATAAATTATTTCCTCATTGTATCTGAAAAGCATAACCCTCTTATTGATAAACACGCAATAGCTAAAGTATGGTTAAAATATAGTTTGTCTTTAATTGTAATTATAACATTCGAATTTGACAGAAAGTGACAAACAATACTTTAAATAAAGGAGGTTTATTGTGTGTTTATGAATAAGGGGATCATACTTTAACTGAAAATCTAACATGCACTAGTTACAGTTAACCGGATCCTTAAATGATGTTCGGCTTTAGGTGATTTTACCGGGTCTACTATATGGCCAAAATATTTTTGACAAAATACATCATTTCCCAAAGATTTATTTTGTATACCAAATTATGTTCACAAGTCTAACTTAACCTAAAAGACGTAACAAGCAGTTTCAGCTAGGATAGAAACAAAAATCATACAAATTGCTTCATGGGACATGATATTTTGGGTTAGGTTTTGGGTTTTACGAGAAGTACCTAATTTAAAAATATATACATATATACATACATTAAATCACGCCTGTTTCTCAGAGGGGTAGGCAGAGACCACTTATTTCCACCTGCTACGATCTTGACAGATCTCTTAAAAATATATTTCGGTATTTGTTTCCTTTACTTGGTAAGATTCAGTTTTTCTCTTTTTTTAATCGAGTCCTCAGTTTCTTTGAACAGTCCCTTGCTTTTCTAGTTTCCAAATCCCTCATACTGAGCCATTTGAATTTCTGCAACACCTTCTTTATTCTATTTTTCATAATACACAGGATGGGCTTTGGTCATACAAGCCTTACACTATGAGGTCTCACAGTGCTCACAAACGCACAGGGTAGTTCAAATCGTCTCATAAACAAAAGGTTGGTCAAAAAAGACCAATCACAAAGCTGTATTAAACGCAGTGCGTTTACTCAGTGTTGTTTGGGTGTTCGTCGACTATAGATCTATACTTATAGACAACTTGTCTAGACCTGAATAGTACAAGAACGTACAGCCTGTCGCCTCCAATCTTCACCGCTCCGCAGGTAATAAATCGCGTTAAACAAGTAGGTTGGGCCGTTTTATCAAAGTCAATCGCGATCGGTGAGTAATTACTTCACTCAAACAACGCCATGTGAGCTCTTGCGGGGGGCAGTTGACTCAGCTGTTAAAAACGGTTAATTGGTTAGTACATTTGTTGCTAAACTTCCTGTCATTTGTACAACATGGATTCTATGGACCGTATTAATAAACAGGTCGTGAACGAGATTGAGTTAGATAAAGATTTCAAGATGCGTCTTAGGCTGGGTTTTATAAAGATGCGTTAGACCAAATTTAGGTCAGGAATGTCAAAACTTGTATGAAGTTACTAAAATTTGATCTGACATATTTACTAACGGACCTTTATAAAACCGGGCCTTAGTCTCAGTACCTAATCGGTAATTTGTTGCAATGTTACAAAGATCTTGGCTAATTCTGGAGTCCTAGTGAAAAAGGGTAGAAGTCGACTTAACTCGTAATAAAAAGGGCTTATACATACCCTTTTTCACTTTATTTTAAGAAGACTTATACCCTTTTTCACTAGGACCCCAGAATTAGTAGCAATGCTATTTGAGCAGGTCGTAATGAACCTGATGGGCACTGCAGTGTTAGGGAGAGGAGGACTCGCTGTAGATATATTTGGAATCCATCATTTAAGTATTTATTGAGTGAATTAAGATCTATTAATCAGTAGCTGTTTAAATTTATTTGTTAACAAACAATTTAATTTAAACTTATATCATGTTGAATCTACATATACCACTTTTGGTGGTATTTCCTAATGTAGATTCAGATTTATTGAAAATAATGCGTTGATTTCTAAAACATCCAATCGTGTTTCAGTTTCAGTAGGTACCTACAGGCAGAAAAAATGTTAGTAAATATATTTTACAAATTATACGTTTCACGCGTTATTAACGAACCTAACTGCTTTGTTTCAGAGCAAAACAAATTCGTTCTCATAAAAAAGTCTATCCATACAAATCTATCTTCCCTAGTAATAACAAAGTACAAAAAATCGTTAATAGTTTACAAACACATTACGCAATAGCCGAGAATCATTCAAACTGACGCTTATGATAAATGTTCGGACTTGAATTGAAACAGATCACCAGTCACTCAGATCTCCCGTCATCGTAGAAAAAATGCAATTTGTTCTCTAGTTCCGCACTTTTAAAGAGAGGAAAGAGGTCACGGTATTCTGGTGAGTTGATACCAGTTTGCCAGTTGATAAGACCTCTAGCCGTGGGAGACTTTGCAATGACAGTACTAACTTTTGTAGGAGGGAAGGGGAGGTAAAAGATCAGGTTATAGTGGTCGAGCAAAACACTGATAAATGGACGAAGGGAAAAACATGGCTACTTTATTACAGGACCGGTTATGATTTATTCATGCTCTTGTCAGATTTGAAAGAACATTGGCAGTTCCACTTGGCGCTTTAGAATTTTATTTTCTGTCATATACAAGCTAACATTAAAAAAAACGTAATATTGTAAAATTAACCTAAAATTAACAGTAGTTTGCAGCCCATTTTGCATATTTATAATATAAGAGTATAAGGAGAGTTGTCACTTAATTATGTTTAGTACTACTTTTAGTCTCGGTTATTTTTGCAGTACATCCATGATAAACATTTTTAAGCAACATTATGTACATTGGCAAGTTATTAAACTTTAAGATAAAACATACTTAAGTAATCTTCAAAAACAAAGAACACAAAATAACTTACAACACTACAAACAAAATATTAATAATTGAGAGTACCTAACTCTTACTTACATGACGTTTCAATCTTATAAAATGACAGGCCAAATATTACTTGATGGTAGTATTAAACAACACTTTTCAAATACCTTTTCAACTAGTAAATTAAACTTCAATAACGGTTAAGATTGTTTTAAACCGAAATCTTGATAAGTAAATGAAAAAAGTCATATAAATGCACACCAGCATTGTTTCCTAAGCCTAAACGCTACGCTGCCGCCATGTTTGTAAGAAGTTTTTACTTAAAGAGGATTTATTGATAGGGAACAAAGGGAACGTATCCTGGAAGCTTCATACAGTCATTATCTAGGAAGGCAGCATGACTGATGACTTCCCATTGATGAATGCCTTTATCTAATAGTCACGTTATGATGGCGTCATTTTGAGGGTATCGCAGATGATGACCATAGTTGGAGATGATGAATTAGGATATTGCGAGACTGCAATTTAAGAAAAAATATGAAATATGTACATACGAGATCTTATTTTTGAGAATGTTAAAGCGGGAAATTAACAGAAACGTACTGGATGGTGACATGAACTTAACGTTGGTCTTGGTAGTATAGTACGATGGTTATGAATTAATATCGAGACAAAAGTAATATCAACTATAATTTGTTGGATCTTATCACTAATTTTCTGCTTCAGACATATAACTTGAAGCATAAATAATATTGAAGTGAATCTCCAAGAGTACCATTAGAGTACCTTAGAGCATAAAGGCATTCCATTGATGCGTTGCCAACTCTGAGCTAATGGCAACGCATTAACGATCTAAGGATTGCAGTCTTAAGATTCGTAGTCTTAGGAATGCAAATGTCTATAGGTCACAGCACTCACAGATTCCACTAACTATCAGGTGCTTGTGTGCTCATTTGCCTAAACCTAGTCTTTTTCATTATAATTCCAACTATCAAATGACCAATTTTAAATGGTAATAGATTTGTTTCTTCTTCCTTTTACCGTGGTAGGTTTTTATGTAAATAACAACATTTTTCTTCAAAACAACTTTAAACACTCTGTTCCCCCTCCCAAATAACCCGGGGCTCCCTGTACGCAATTTGTCAACGTCGCAACTCATTTCTTATTTTAACAAAGTTGTCAACTTTGGAGACGCTCCCTTATTTCATTTTGATGTCTTACTGTTGTTGATCTTCGTTAAGCTTTTGTTTTGTCGCTTTGGAAAAGTCAGGTGTATCGCACGAACCTATATTATAAATGTGAAAGTTTGTATGTCTGTTACTTCTTCACGCTGAATTGGCTTGACGTATGGCGGATTTTGTCTGTATCAATTCAATGCGTCATTGTCTGCTTTATTTTTTTGATGATAATTATCGTCCTAATGATTGATGATCGATACTTTTAGCTAATCGAAATCCTTATCATTTTGGCTAAATCATGTCAAATTTAATTTATTACATCTTCAATCAATATAAATCAAAATTTAATACCCGATAACAGCGCTAGCTGATAAACGCACCTCTAGATACAACAATTAGGTATGTTATAGAGTTACCTAACGTCAATGATCTTTTTAGAAAAAATTGTAGTCATAATTAATATTTTATATCGCAAAACAGGATCTAAATCCTTAAGTTAAGTTCTTAAAAGTTTAACTATCATTTAACATTTTGCCATTATCTTCGCAATACAATATTAATGGTAAGTCTTGATTATTTCTTTTAAAAGTGTGTTAATAACGTACATTAAAGTTGACTTTGTAAAAAAAAATGAAAATTTGTTATTGTTATAAAGTTATTCGTAATTAGGACTTAAATGATAAAAATGAACAAAAAACCCAGATTATTATATCTTTTGCTATACTTTACATTATATCTAAGAGCTTAATTAATGTGTCAGGTGGTCCTGATATTAACTTATTATGCTATTTTTACCACAAACTGAAAATGCCGCTCCGTGGTACCTAATTTGAACCAATGGATGCCAATCAAAAACAAAAAAACAAAACTCGGTAACAGAGTTGGTATATGGTTACTTCGGGTAGAGATTTGACGTTTGCCACGTACACAAGTGTCAAATTCTAACTCGAAATATTAAATCTACCCACAGTTTGATTACAAATGGACATAAGTGATTATTTACGTCTTTAATATTTGAGTAGCTTAGTTTTTATTCTAATTTAAATAAGTTTAGTTATAACTTTTAATTGTATTATAACGTAATTATTTTGTTAGTGATTCTTGAAAATACCAACACTATTAAATATCTCACAAAAACTGATAAACTAGCAACCATCAGTTGACTTCTTCTGACTAAAAATATGTTGTGAGTTTGAGATTTAAAACATCGAACTTAAAAGGGGTGAGTTAAACAAAATTAAATATTTTCATTAAAAACCTGTAACAACACAACAAATAACATATATTAAACAGCAACAGTAAAACGCGGCCGGCGTTGATAGAGTCGTAATGCAGCGATCGAATCAATCTCTCTCAGTCACGGCGACCGGATTAATGCCCGTAATTATGGCTAACGTAAGTGATTGCATAAGGTCTTTCTTATTGTAGTGCTTTTTGTTTGTTAAATTTAGTTTTGGTATTGTTTATCTTTTGATTTTATTGTACAGTACTATAACGAAAACATTTACTTAGAAATTTGTCGGAGAACTCTCATTTAGTTTTTCGTAAGTTCATTGATCTATGAATATATTTTTTCCTTTTTTAACACAGTCAAAACGGTAAGTCGGTATGTTGTTTTCAAGAAGTTTGGGCACTGCACAATTAGTTATCTTGACGTTGACTTATTGTTTCACCTCTATTCTACATTGTATTCGTCCCTATTGCAATCAAATTATTTCTCGGCTGTTTAATGTCAAGTTAAAAAAATCAAAAGGTTAAATAAAAAAAAATAGGGGTAAAGATCATGTTCATTAGAAAGAGGCCCCTGGACTCGAGAAGCAATAATAATTAGATACATATATTTGCAGACCAAGTTAGGTTTTCAGAAGCCATTAAATTTGTATCGCTTCTCTGCACTCAGTGTGACTCTAGCCGAACGCTAATGGCGCGAACCACATGGGAAGATACGGACAGGATGATAGATCCTCTCTCCAGTAATGACTTCTCATTTAAGTTACTTCAGTTTGATCCTCTGCTCTGTTTTAAAACAAGTTCTTTACCTTGAGGTGAAGAATAAATTGACATTACACCTGTTGATAGAGATTTATAATAAATGTTAGAACACAATCTTACACAAATTGACCTAGTCTCAACTGGGTGATTCTTCGAGCGTTTCAACCGCCTCATTTTTCGGGACACATTTTTGTAGAAGTGGCTCTACAAAAGTAGAAGTGGCTGCAGATTCCGATTTCGTTTCTGGTTAGGTATCTAAGTTTACCGGACATCTAACAAATATCCGAAAACGGCATCAAAATATACGAACAAATTCTTTAAAAATATGTCCACGTAAATGAGGCGGTTGAAACGCTCAAAGAATCATCCAACTAAGCTCTAGGATGATACTTACACAAAATATTACATACTTTTAATTATGCATAGGAAAGCATCCAAGATTCAGAAACAAATAATTTCCTTCATTTAATTAGTTATTTTACCGGGTATAACACCCGAAAATGCTAGCTCCGTGAGGTCACTACCAACAAACTAAATAGAGTGAGTCAACTTTGGAAAAAAAAAAACATTTGCTGCAGTTTTTTTTTAATCCCCGACGCAAAAACAAGGGTATTGTAAAATTGATCGCTATGTGTGTGTGTGTGTCTGTCTGTGGCACCGTAGCTCTTAAACCGATGAACCAATTTCGATGCGGTTTTTTTTATTTGAAAGCATGTTTTCTAGCGCCAGTTCTTAGCTAGGTTTTATAAAGATCGGTTGGGCCGTTTAAGAAATATCCGCTCTGAATGAAATCATCATTATGTCGAGGGTTTTTTCTATCTAATAGTTATCTTAGAAATGCGTGTTGTTAATAACCTGTATCATCAACTTCATCAATGTACAATCAAGCATAATTTTCCGCTACAATTTATAACAGACCCGTGAATAAATAATCTTAATGTCACTAAACACTGAGTTTCGTCCCAGACATGTGATTACCGCGAAGGGTTTGTCAAATGATAGTTCTTGGGTTATTCTGTTACGTTTTGTGTTGATAATAGCCGTTGATTGCACGAAACGTGTCAGTGGGCTGTTCTATAATGACAGTAAATTACAGTCACGCGGTTTTGTTACAGCTTTTAATGATGGTGCTGGAGCCATTGTGGCAGCTGTCGAAATCCCTTGACAGTTTGATGTGACGATTAGTCGGGTAATCGACACTATTGAAGTTTTTTAAATAATTTACTGGAAATGGCACGTTTTCAAAAGTAAATTGATTACAAGTAAGAAAGGTACTATTACCAAGCAAACATGCCAGACGTTAATAAAAACCATACAAAGTAAATAAACTCTGAACATTTAATAGTTATTTATGTGACTGGTGCATAATGAGAGGCATTATACACGAGTGTGGTTTTATGAAACGAGCCGTAAGGCTAGTTTCATAATAAGATCACACGAGTGTTTTAATGCCTAATTATGCGTACAGTCGCATACATAACTTTATCTACATACATATCATAAGTTTTCTACAATATGTGAGAAACCTGTATCCGTCGTTACCCTGCATCTTAATGTACCTGCATCTTAATGTTCACATTAAAGTGCAGGTCACTTATACTGTAAAGTGAACATTAAGATGCAACTACAGCGATAACCGATACTTTAATGACATGTTATACTTTAATGTTAACATTACAGTACAACCACAGATACAGGTAACATAATGTAATGCATTTGCTTATCGCTTCTGAACATATTATATTGAAATTATGATATGGATGTAGATAAAGTATTATAATGTATAAACCCTTAATAACTTAATTTGCCCATTAGCTTTCTTTGTGATAAGTTAGTAGTCAAAGTGCCTATCCAGGAAGTCTTAACACTATCTTTTTATTTTCTAAATAATGCTAGATCTCATGGTAATACTAAATGAGTAAGTAAACCTGTCTAACATATAAAAGCTACAGTTATGAACATAACGTATAATATGGTAGACCAGCTTAACTTAATCGTCATCTCACGACAGTAATCCATCATCACCACCTTCGCTTTATCTTCAACGATCGCCCAGTAGTTAACAAGTAATGAGGCGCCGACTTAATTGCCCCATGACGCCATACGGAGCCTTTTTACTTTAATATTTCAAATCTGGGCATAGCTGGGCTCTAATGTATGTTATAAATTATGACGGCAGCCAAGTTTTATGGGGCCGGTGGGTCGTGTTTCCATCATGATTCTCAGGGTTATAATAGATGGTGCATGAAAACGTGGTAAAGGAAATTGTTAAATGGGTTGTTAAGAACGGCTTAAGTTATATTAGAGGTGTTTTACTAGCCATGGTTTTGATATTATAATTAATCCCGTAAATCAAATAGACAAATGTGATTGGAATGTTTAAAGATTATGTGAAGTTGAAGCAAGAAATGAAACTGCTAAGCACAGGGTATTCAAACTCTAGAGGCCGTGAAACGAATATACACCATAAAAACTTCAATTGTTTTCTTATTCCGTTCTTTTGTGCAGTTGAAGTAAATATAACAAACTGACAAAAGAACAGAGAAAACAATAACACGCATCATTACTTCAAGACTTGTAAACACTTATTTAAATAAAACGTGTTATTACGGCCAATTATAAAAGCATGGTTCGAAATAACAAAAAGTACTTAACGGAATGACTTGAAAGTGGCTGGATAATAATTTTAAATGGTAGTTAGAGTTATTGTAGGGGATTATAGAGTGTATTGGAGATAATGAAGGAGTAATGACAAGTAATGTTAGAGGGGCTGTAAAGATAATACCAACGATGTAAACATAAGGCTAGGCTGAGAAACATCTAGTATTTAAGCTCAATAATTACTTAAGTTTCATAAAGACTATGCTTCATGGAATACTAAACCTGTTTTAAGGTGTGGTTGTGTTTGACGTGGTTCAAACTTAGAGACAAGGTTAATAATTTGGATCTTTTTTTATGAATTATAGAGTGTTAGTCTAATTAGACAGATAGCCCAACTGATACTAACTACGTGTTGATTGTGGCTTAAGGACTATTGCAGTGATAGAATCTTTTATTGATATAGTATCGTCGGATGATCTATCTTTAACGGGCACTTTTAGTAGTGTAATCAATTAAATAACTCTGCAGTCCATGAAAATAACTTATCAGAATGACAATGACAAGGTACGATCTTTGACACTTACGACTGGTAATATTTAGAACCAATTTCTATAGAATCAAAAACCTCGCTTAAACTCGCACAGCCGCTCGCTTAATGTTTAAATCTAGTTAATAACTAATACATTTGGAAAACAACCTTTAGATGATAACAGCTATATCACACGAGCGTTGCCGGTGCGTTACGTCGTCGCCACGCTATGTTTTTTTACATAGAGCAACGCTCGTATTTCATTATTTTCAACGCATCGTGTGGCATGGCGTTCTAATTTATATGTAGAACAACGCATTGACGACGACGCAGCGAACCCGTAACGCCTGTGTGGCACCTCACTAAAGGGCGTCCAAGTTTCATGCCCTAGGCAGACAAATACACAAAGATCTGACCTCAAACACATCGTATAACACCCTTTTCTGCAACTGGGATTAAAAAACACAGGGAACGTTTGTGCGTGCACGCTGCCCGCGTTTCCTCTCCACATCAAAACCACATAAAACAGGCAGACGAGACATAATAGCTTCGTCTATCCGTATTATTTATGTGCCATGCGTGGGCCTGCGATTACTCATATTTATACCGGTGGAATTATTCTCTTTCCATTCGCTAGAGGTTACAGAGAACCAAGATTATAGGTACAAATCGCCGTATAATCCTAGCGCGTTAAAAGGTCAAGTTAGAGCGGTTCGATAGAGCGAACTCGATTTTTCTCTGCAAGAGAATAACACCACAGCAGTGAAATATTGAGCGGCGGAAATTACTTTGCACGCCCGAGGTGTTCGTGGCTTGCGAAGCTTCAGATGCAACGCCATTTTTGTTTTGGTCGGTTAACAACAGCTAAAGCGATTTAAAGTTCTGAATTCATTCAGATGAATAAATAGTGTGCGACGTTATTTGGAACTTAATTTTAAGGTTACAAAATATGTTGGTTACTCTTTGTTTTTTCTAATCATTAGTCCTTTTTTATGTCACGGAGATGGCGAACGAGCACATAGGTCACATGATGGTAAGTGACCTTCAGACATAATATGCATTCTCAAGAGTGTTGTATTCAGACTGTAATCCTAAGACCGCAAATGTGTTGCCAACCTTGATGACTAAGATGGAATGCATCTTTGCTATTTATTTCGTCGATTGTCTTGTCTTCAAATCGCAACACCACAATGCGAACACTGCTGCTTGGCGCTAGGTTAAAGGAAGACCCTGCACAAAGTCCTACCACTACTAACAAAAATCCTAAATCTAGATTGATAAAATATCATAATTTATGTTTAGTGTTCTTGGATATCATTCATATTAATAAATTATTATCGGGGCCATAACCTTGTCCTAAAGCTCTAGATTTATACTATGGTTATTTAACCCAACAATATAAATTTCCTTTTATAAAGAAATAAATGCTTAAATATAAAGAAAATATCCCCGACTCAGAAATAAATTACTTGTGCTTATTACTTAAATTTTACCTTTATCGGGGAAAGAACTTGGGACCGCTTGCTTCATACGCAAAGACTAGACAAGCCGCGTCGGAAATGTTATGTTAAAAGCATTTAACGAGGGCTTGAAGTTGAGTTTAGCAACTTACTAGCCATAAAAGTGCAGCAGCTGATTTCGTATAAGATTCAACTGATTCTGATCAGTTTCAGCTCTGTAATTTAAAACCTATAGGTTCCTAAATGAAGTATTCTTACAGATTGAAACTTATACAACATTATATTTGTCATAGCTAGCTATTTTTAATTAAAGCTAATTGACAGCCAAATTACCAACAATGTCATCTACATAATATTCGTTAGTATAAGTACTAACGAATAGAAAAAACAATGGAAGTGGCATGAGCTTCGCTTAGTATCAGACCTGAGGGGCTATTGTCTAACGCACTCGCAATAGCAACCGGCTTCGAAATGGAGCAATTGTTTTCATTTTGTATGCAGACAAGCCTTCGATTTTCAAAATGAAAACGATCATGATTCCGAGTGCGTTAGATAATAAGCCCTCTGTCTGTTGTCGCCAATACTCAAATTATCATAAAAACAACACGCCACCATGGAAAATGTTTTTGGTGCGGCTATCGTTTTTACATTCCCAAATAGCACAATAAGGCATGCTTCTGGATTTATTTCCTATTTTAGAAATATCGAAGTATCGAAATATCGAAATAAGCGATCCCGGCAAAAGTATGGTAGGTTGCGCGGAACTCCGCATAACTATGCCACACGTTACACGCTCACTTGACACTTCTACTGCTTTTCCCTTCTGTGGTTAATACAATAAAATTTTGATGAAAATGATTAGTCTGTTCTACAATATGTGGTTTCCGTAGACCACACAGGCGGTCTTTAGAGGCATTAATCTTCCTTTATATCGCGCTCATCAATAAATTGGTAGACCATTCATCAAGCCTTGTGTGGGCTGTCTCTAGTTAAGTGTAATTTGTGTATTTAATGTATTTTATAATGTAGCGTTTTTATTATCGTCTATAGTTACGATGTCGTTTAACGCAACGACATCTAAATAATCGTTTTTGATATCATTTTTATGTAGATTTCTTGAAGCAGCTTCGATGCTTTATAATAAATTAATATACTTTGCAAACATTATAAAGCTCTAGATCTTAACAATTATTGATATATTTTTTTGCAAATGGACCTTTCATTTTTAACTTTCAACGTTTTTGGCCATCACTTGGGTTAATGTTAACAATTAAATTGTCATATTGAGGTATCTGTTGATCCGACATTTAGTTGACAACTGAAATCGGCAAGTACCTATTTAATAATACCTTGCAATTTTGGCATTTTAACAATAATCATGGTGCCCCATAAACGACTACATAAAACATGTTGTAGTTAAGACCAAAATATACCCATGTGTCACTGTTAATCATTATGGAAAGAATCGAAACTAAATTCATCCCTTCCACCTCACCTTTTTATACCCCAATTCCCCACCAACCATTTCCACAAATCAAACCGCAGTGTAAATCAGAATGTCAGCGTTCGGCGTAAAGCCCCCCACACACGGGCGACCGCGCGACATAAATCGACGAAGTAATCGCGCGTGATCTGACAGCGCGCCTGTTTTAAATGAATATTCGTGATAAATCACTGTTTAGCGGCCACCGGGCGACGGCGCAGGCGCGACTGTGGAGTCGACTGTGGTCTTTTTATAATTGAGATATTTTTTTACTTGGAATTCGTTCTCGGCTCTGTATTCAAAATGTCCGAGAATTTTTTGTGTGTGGTGTTAAGAAAGCAAACGAGCCAGCGCGTCACCTGATGGGAAATAATCACTGCCGCCCAAGGAGACCCTAGGGCAACACTAGGAAGGGAATTAGCAGATGAGTTGCTGCAGCTAAAATATTTGCCGGCCTTTGATAAAAAGCGTATGCATGTTGTAGCGATCCAAAAATACTGCCAAAAATGCTAGTACCACTGTACTGTCGGGCGTGGTGCACATTTATTTTCTTAAACAAAGTTGGACGCGGTGCAAAATTTCCCTAAAGTAGCTTCAGCAACTGTTGAATTTGCAAAATTATTCTAAATTCTATACAAAACACAAACAATAACAGCATGAAAAGAAAGTACAAAGAAATTTTGTTTTCTTTGAAATAATAAATAAAGTGGCACGGTTAATCGTCTCAGCTATGGCATATAGGAAAAACTTGAAATTTGTCGCTGGAACAGCAGCCGTTTTTAGCTTAGAGTAGAGAAGGAAGAGAAGAGTAGGAAAAAAGTATTTTATGACTTATTGCTAACAGTTATAAGCCACTTATTGGTTGATTGTGTATTTACCATAAGTTTACGTCTTTGCAAAATGTTTTAATATACATGGTATCAAACAGAATTCATAAAATAAAAAGTTTCACCATGAAATGAAAATTTATTTTTGCTACACTACATTACTACGAGTACATGCGCTCAATTTTTTTATATTATTTTAGCTGCAGTTACTCTACAGGTTCTCTGTCCATCAAGAAGGCATAAAATAGCCTCTTCTCATCGTCTCACATCGGTTATTACTGTCTCGTCCATTACGAGTTTATTATGCTAATATATCTACCTCACGGATTGTAACACAAGAAGCGGGACAGCGGTAAACTGAATATGTGGAAGGTAATGTGTTGAGGTCTTAGACACCATTAATGACGAGCACATAGGGTTGTTTTACTTTTTTCTGCTCAACTCCCAGCCTATTGGCAATCAAGGCATCAATCATCGCCTATGAACAAACAAATTATAAAAATACCTAGCATTTTTACTCCAGTCACATTATAGATAAGTATCTATCAATTCAAAATAATTTAAGATTTTTCAGGAAATAAATTACGAAATTAATTTGAAGCTGTTTTTTGTTCATTTATAGCCATACATAAATCAAGAACTGTGTCACAGGAAATCATTCGTGTCGTTATAAAAACGTATGTTAGGTATTAAATAACATTTTTCGGCAAAAATTATGATAATATAATAATAATATCTCTCCAATATAGTAAAATTGCATTTGATAAATTTATCATTAGAACGATAAATCTTTATTACGCTCCTGTAAAATTCGTATATACTGATAAATTTATCCGATTTGATTGTGTTTCCGTGACAACATTTCTAGAGATTAATACAGATAATCCTATATCCTTCTCAAAAATAAGTGTCCGATGACGTCACCAACTTATTAGAAGTCCCTTATTATATTGTGAGATTATTGGATAGATCACAGTGTTATAATGACATTCAATTATTCAAATCAATTAAGTACTTCAGGAGCTAGAATGAAACATCCAATCTTTAACACACATACTTAATTCTTAAATTCATAAGTATTCCTTTGGCTACGCGCAGAAAAATAGTCACTATTGAATAAATAGATAGAAAGCCCTCGATATAATGGCGACCCCTACTATCAAAACTGGGGGTTACCGGGGGGGTACAGCTCAGTTTAGGTTTAGAGAAAAGGACAGGACTATACCAGTTATACAGCTCAGTCCCTTTCTCCGAACCAAAACTGAACTGCTTTAGTATTTTCATGGTAACCCCCCTGATAACTCTTCAACCGCTGAACCGATTTTGATTAAATCTAGCTTTTAACCATCCCAATTAAATTATCTTTCTATCTAAAAAAGCCGCGTCCGAATTGGTTTATCCATTAAGAAGCCACGTTGCCTAGATAAAAAGACATTATAACAACTTTGTTATTATTATAACACCGTTTATTTACCAGGGGATAAAAGTAACCACAAAGCTTCAACGTATTATTTTCCTTTAATTAAAAGTAGACCGTCGAGAACATTTTTATGGCTAGAAACTATCAATCTATAATTTCAGAATTTATAGAGGCTATAATAAAATTGAATGGCATATAAATACAGGGTGATAAGCTAATCCATTTATGTGTATCGTAACAATAAATATGATATAAACGCTTGATTTACGATAGCTAGGGAAGACCCAGTAATAATCGAGAAGCAATAAATATCACCTGATGTGGAAACTTAGGTAATAAAATATTTTTCCTTATAGAATAGATCCGGTATTCTTAGTGGAGATTAAAACTCAATATCTTAATCCATTAAGCCGCAGTCAGTTTAAAATTAGCACGATTGATTAGGTACTAATTAGTTGACATTCTTTGGTCTCCTATGTCTAGCAGTGGACGTCTTGAAGCTTATAGAATGATGATGATTATTACTAATTTGATTTAATGTACGT
Source organism: Acleris cristana (assembly GCA_948252455.1). Classification (NCBI taxonomy): domain Eukaryota; kingdom Metazoa; phylum Arthropoda; class Insecta; order Lepidoptera; family Tortricidae; genus Acleris; species Acleris cristana. The sequence continues at coordinate 13,404,216 of OX411780.1, forward strand.
CTGAAACCATAAGTATAAGCCATAAGTTTGTACTTACTCCCTTCCAGATCCAGCTTAGTATCATGTGACAGATTTTTGGCATTGATTCATTCATTATCAATTTTTAACCTAAGAGCTAGGCTCTTGTCGGTGGAGTAATTGATACTTTTCTCTATTCTCTGCCAGCTTTTTCATCTCCTCGTCTCATTTTTGTTGAATAAGTAAACCTAGGTCTTCCTCTTACTCTTTACCATCAACTTTGCCCTCCAAAATGTTCAAAAAGAACTGTCATGCTATGGCAGGTGTCCTATCACCTTTCCTCTTCTACATTCTATGGTATCTAAAATATTTCTTCTCTCGTTTACCATCTTCAAAACCAAATTCAAATTGAAATTTCAAATAGTTTTTTTCTTCAAATTTGTTCATTACCAACCTATATAGGACGTTATAATAGTTTTCACATTTTATTCATATTACAATTATTTATAGGAAAGAGAATTTTATTTGTTATAAACCCATTTATTTAATCTATGAAAGAACCCACACAATTATGTCGTCAGGATCTGAAAGGACATTTGGTTTCGCTTTTATGCTCTCTTTTGTAGTTGTTTTATTTGGTGCAGTACGCTTATTTTTTTGGTATAGTTCAGCGAAAATCCTTTATTTACCAAGTTTTGCCTACGGGTTTAGCCACGTTAACTTGTTGCACTATGCATACGAAATTCCTTTTTACCAATGACAAGGTGAAATTTATGATGATTGTTAAGATTTGTTAATACTTAATTAATGTATCCATTCTTTTTTTGTTCATAATAATATTAATTTTTTGTCTCCTTACAGGTCTGCCAGATATCGCTTTGAGAAAGGCTGAAGGCTAAAGATCCTTGAAACAAAACGCAGGGGGAGAGTGTTAAGAAACGAAAAAAAAATCGAGAAGGCAAACGAGCACACAGACCACCTAAAGCTCTATTCTACTCGGGCTTAACCTAATTGCTTTTGACATGTTATCGTATTGTCAACATTATGATAGCTCTTATTTACTTAGCCGTAATGGTGTTAAGTTTAAAACAATAATGATAACAATACGTGTAGATACAAACTATAATAAGGCTCATGGTAAAGATGATGAAGTTATACCAAATATTATTTAAATTTCTCTCGCTATTAAGGCGTAGTTAAGAACTTTCACATGTATTTGCTTGCTTACCAAATTGCAATCAAAAATATAAGGCACAGTTTTTTCTGCAAACTCTACTCTTACTCTCATCAATAAGTCAAATGAAGCGGTAATGCGGGCTTGCTTAACAGCTTATTGTGTAGCTTTTGATTTATTTAACGACCGTACTTTCACTGCGCTGTAATCAGCGTGTGCTCGATTGTGTTGCTGGTCGTACTTAGGCCAGTGTTCAAGTTATAGGCGATAGTGTTTTCTTTTTTGAATTATAATATCACATAATAATAGTTTATTCATTTTATGAAGTCCAACGCCAATGGTTTCCCCGTTCATTGACGGAAACTTCAATTTGAGCCATCGTATTTCTATAGTAATATTATACACCCTGTATTTTTTGTACCAGCTATGACAAAATCAAATAATGAAGAACCAAATTATATTTCAGGGTTTCAGGATACCGAAGTGGATATTTTAGTTGTCACTTGAACTTGGAGAAGTTTAGGTATTTTAGGTTGAGACGAGTAAAATAAGCAACCAAACCCAATTCGTTAACGTAAAACTGTAAACTGAAAAAATCGAATTGACGTTAATCAAAATCGATTGTTTCTAGGCAAACTTAACATAGCTGCGTTTGCACCATCATTTCAGAATCTCATAGTAATCAAGTCTCCTATGACTTATACCAAAACATAAGTGCATACTATCGATTGTTTACGATTTGAAAATTACTAGTCGAATGAAAGATTTGCGATACAGTTTCGTGGCTGCCGACTCCCCTCAGGTTACGTCGTGAGCATACGGTCTGCGATAGATTCCTGATAAGTAATGCTTTGAGCTTTTTATTGTCATTTATTGTTTTCTTACGTTGAAAGCCAAAATAGCAGGTTTGTTTTAACAAGCTGGCAAAGCTGTAACCACAGTTAAGTTTTGTAAATGAAAATGATGATGGTGATAAAATCAAAATAGGTTGTAGCCAGTTATTGGGAGTAGCAGGAATATAAATGGCATGTGTTGGGGAACAGCAAACCAAAATAAAAACTTTATTTTCAGACAACTTTGATCCATAGTTAGAAGAACAATTTTTTAAGTGGGTGACTTTAATTACTTAAAAATAAAAAAGTGGTAGCTGCTGGCCACACGTTACTGCTATGGGTCACTAGGCTGGTTGCGTGATGTGCAGTGCCGTGAACCTCTCCAGCAATGTGCTGTCCAGTCCCGCCTACCCGCTACAAACTTTAGGAGGCTGTTGAGTACTTCCCCTCACTCCGCGTATGACGAAGCACTGATGCGGAAACACCGCATGAGTGCAAAAAATTACCCGTTATCGTGATCAGCTTAAATTGATTAGTACACTTTCGTAAACAAATTTAGTATCAGTGACGACAATGCAATTATGTTACCTATCTAAAAACTGTTCTCAAGGTGCTGATACACTTGAGCATTTACGGTCGCGTTAAATAAGAAAGAACGGTCGAGTCAATGCTCAAGTTGATCAGCACCCTTGAACGATGGCGCCGGAATGTGGTAACGGGATATCTCTTCTGTAGTAAACGTAAAATCCACTGAAATAAACCTCGTTAGATAATTTTCAAAGGGCATTTTATGGTTTAGCAAGAAAGTACAGTCAACCAATTTGATTCCTAGGCCACTATGGACTATGTTAAAGTGGTTGTAAACCAAACGTAAGAGACTTCTTATGATTTGGTTGACAACGTCACGTTGACACAGTCCATAGTGGCCTAGGAATCAAATCGGTTGTCCGTACCTAGTATTGTTAACAAAAGAACTTCTTTAAAAAAATGTGATAAAAACATGATCTGTTTCGTTCTCTATTTTCTACTATTCAATATCAACAATTTAAAAGGAGGGAAAGAATTTACTTTTTGCATATTTTATACTTTTTGATTTACTATACCTACGTACTGCATATTTTTACTATCCATTATTAATCTGGTATTGTAGCTGAACTTAAACAATTTTATCTACTTTATGACAAAAGATAAATATTATTTAAACAACACAACAAGCTCGCTGAACGTTGATCGATAAATCGATCGACTCCGACGTTACGACAACCAGCAATTACCGGCTATACATCGTGCGCGAGAGTTGAAATTAACACAACACCTCTATTAACAATTGTTTAAGCTGCAGCGTTGTGCATAAACCTTAAGTTACAACAGTTTGAAAATTTGTTACTTGTTAAAATAAACAATCGTTAACAAACATTTCAGAGTTAGAGTGCACATTAAAATTTCAAATTAACAGGAACTTTTAATAAGGAATTAAAGTTTACTAACCGCGTGGAAAAAATGGTCATAATTTGTCCCAACAACTAAAACGTAAATTAAATTGAAAGACATTATCATCGTCGAGGTTTTAAATGAAGTTTGCTTATGCATAATATAAATAAAGCATAAAATTTTATTTGGGATTTTTTGTAAAAGAAAGAAGAAAACATATTATTATAAGGTACATTAAGTACATTCGAGTTCATAAACGATTTATGTGTACGATTTAGTACCTTGTCACTTTAATCGCTGTGACAATTCATTTATGGCAGTTTAAACATGACATTAAATAGACAAGGTATTAAAGTGTACACATATTTATGAGCTCGACTGTACATCTTCTATTTAAAATTGGTATTTGAAACAATTTTGAAATTTAACTAAAATTAACTGTTAAAAAGTGCCTTAACAAATATAAAAAAAACCTTCTCAATAAATTGAAAGCAAGAGGTTTAACCAAATTAATGTCAAATCAACTTAATGTGACAGGCCTAAACTGCGCAGTATGGAGCTCAAGATGAATATAAATTGCTTGTGATGACTGCTCTTTAAATTTTATTGCACCTTAAGTACAGCCTGAGTAGCCTGACCCGCGCTTGAGTGGATTATACGTTGCAATTATAACTTCCTTTAGATTTACATGATATTTTCCCAGGAAACTAGATATTTTTATTAAGATGGATGGTATAATTTCAAACCACCAGTTAATGTATTGGTTATCCGATAGCCTGATTACGAATTGTACAGTCTTGATTCTCATCAGAACCAATTACAGTACTGGTATGATATTTTACCAACACTTTGCAAAATAGCTTTTGATGTGGTGAGAGGCTTCAGCACGCCATTAAGTTGATACACAGCAATTGGTTTTAAATTGGTGAATGTTGCCAATAAATACTTACTCCGAATAATGACTTCATATTTTTTTAGTCTTCATACAGAGAAGGCATATTCCTGTAAAGATTATGCAATGTATTTGTAGTAGGCGTTCTTGTTCATAAAAATCACTAGTGTCTTTTACTTCGTATATTCTTCTCAATTATTTCGAATATTGACGTTCTTCACAATAACACCTTGATTATATAAAAATATTTTTTTTTTTAAATGCGCAGATTAAACCTATGTAGCCTATTTGTTAAAATGAAGCCACTTCGACCCCCCATTTAAGACTTCCTTTTTAATACCTAAAATTATATTGACGTTTCCTATAAATAAATTTACTAAATATTTATCAAAAATTAATACCACCAAGCAAGTTATAAAAACTATGTAAAATTTTACGTTGATAACTTCTATAGTTGCTCTAACAAACAGACAATCAGATACCAAATTGTCACCATAATGGTTCCTTTTTATCATTATTATTAGTACAGAATCCTAAAATCAACTCAGATGTTAATAATAATAAAACCTACGAATTTCAAGCCCATGACATAAAAATAAAGTCAGGTAAGCCCACATTAAACCCGATTCCTACTTACAGTAAAATCGATAAAGAAAATATCTCGAAATGACTTCGAACCGATAAAAAGTAATGTTAGGGACAGATCGAGAAACAATGGTGCCTACTTCGATTGCAAAGGCTTGAAGCAGCTACAAACGAAATTGGACTGAAGAAATAAGAGAATTGGATTTACTTTGGATTGGACGTTCAATCAATAAAGTTCTACAAGCAATTGTGCCCACGTACGGACGGAATTTATCGTGGTATTCATTCGATATCTAAACGATTTTGCGAACAGGTCGACATTGCTTTCTGAGTAATCGATTCTATTCTCTATGCTATTGTTACAAGGAACATGTTTAGCTGGATTGCGTATGTCGTTTTGCGCAAGTAATCTCAAGTTGTCTATGGTATGTTTCGATTGTAAGATATAGTTTCATGGATCGATTGATGTTGTTTTTGTTGTGATAGTGTTTGTGATAACATTACTTAATAATTGTAGTCCGGTAAAATTTAACTATCATGAATTGACAAAAAAGATCTGAAAGGAAGTGTCGCGAACTTCTATAAAATTAACTGAGATACGATTACAGTGCAATGGCTCATAAAAGGATCTTCGAGTTTGTAAATTAATCTCTCTCACTCAATTTTATACGCTTTTATGCTAGTATGACTAAGTCCCAACCCCAAGTCAGTTTTTTTTCAGTAGCAGTAGCTTCCTTGTGTGACATTTAATCTTTGCGGTATTTCAGTGAAATCTTTTAACAATGCTGATTAAAGATTTTTGGAAACAAATGTTTATCCCAGAAAATTTTAACATTTTATAGAAAACAGCAATAAGTCTGTACAGATATAAAAGAACTAAAATGAAAAACTTAAACGAAATCCAAGAGCGACCTAACCAGCCCACTTTAGCTCATACACTCGGCCCACCGTACGTGTATCATATTAATCACTGCAATCATCCGAGAGATCATAATCTCCTGATTACACACGTTCGGGCGAGTTGATTGATGCACAGACTTCGGACCCTGAGGGCTGTGTTATTAAATCATTTTTAAAGATTAAATAGGACGTTAATCGATCGCAATGTAAAGATGAAAATAAAAATAGGGATACTGCTGACAAAACTGCTAAAAGTTAACTTTTAAGTTTTGACATTGCATTTTAAAATCGAATTAATAAAAAAAAGGTTGGAAAATGTTTAATAAGTAATAATTTAGTACGTTTCTAATTAGGTACAATATAAGCAATGTGGTTTGCAAAGCTTTATTGAAATTTTAGACGGATTTTGGATTTTGAAATCATTGATGGGACCCAGAGTGGCTTAAATCAGTACAAAAACATTTTGTATAATTTCATTTAACTAACCACGAAAAGCATAATGAACGTTTAGCATAAAAACCAATTGTATAATTTTATCTGGCATATGATCGAATAACATAACACTCATTTAGCATAACTGTTATTTTCTTGTTATTATGCATTTTAAGTAATTTTTTTCTAACTAGGTTAGGTTAGGTTAGAACTGTGACCACATTTATAGTAATGAAAGCAGTTAGAAATATATTTTTTTTTAATTTATAAACATTATGGTTTTTGAAATTATGCATTTCGTTTTATGCATCATGACTATTATATCGATGGTTTATTATGCAGATTGAAATTATGCAATTAGTGTTATGTAAAATGATCATTAGACCATTTATTTTTATGCTAAACATTACACACCCACCCAGAATACTACCTTGAAGCACACCTGTCCATATATTTTTAAGCAGTTTTTCTAGGTCTAGATTTAATTAAAACAAGACCAAGCTTAAGCAAGACGTCACGTCAAATCTTAAACTACATGCTTCAGATTGGCCTTTAAAATTCTACTAAGGTACCAATATAAATATAAAGCAATTTCAAAAGTCAAAATAAACGCCCATTACGTCCTGAACTAAGGAGATTAAACGTTTATTCTATAGCCCATTAATCAAGAGATTCATATCCTCCTCTGGCTTTTAACACGTCTCAATCGCGCCGTGTACAATCAAACCCAATGGCCGCCATGTTTTATGTCGACGGTGTTGCCATTTGTCGGGGAATTAATTGACTGGTGGAACTATGTGTTGAAGTTGGAATTATTGGCACAGTCAAAGACAAATTTATGATAGCGGACGAAGCTTCAAATTTGTACACGTGCTATAAATGTCTTGAAAAGAAAGTTGTTGGGTCTATAACAATTTATTTTTTGGCAATACTCTATGATTTTGACCGTCAGATTTTTAATTTATTCATCAAAATTTTGTTCAAATTTGTGTTATTGTTACCCAAAAAAGTAAGTAACAGCTTGATTCATGATTTTACGTTGAAATATAGAAAATCCAAACAGAGTCGACGAAGATTCGTTCAGTTCCTGTTTGGCCCAAGCAATGGACAAAAACTACAACCAGAAAACAATTAATCGTTACAAAAAATGTATTGAGGTCATTTCACCGGTTCAAGTCCTAAGCGAAAAGGTCCTTAACATGAACCCGTAAGACTTTTTAAGATGTCATGCACTGTTGGGAAAATAATGCTTCGTTTTTATATTTTTTCACCATTTTACTGTTCCAATTAACACTTTCTGCAATTTCTGCTTCACACAACCCGCTTCGCCAGAATCAATTCCGCAAAAAATCAAATATAATTTCAGGGCTGCCTTCGTTATTTCCTGACATAGCATTATCCCAAATGGTCAGTAATAACTCTTAGCCGACAACCCTGTTATCAGAGCCCTGGTATTGAGATCTTGAGGCGTAACCGCATGCATTTGCGGTGCAACGTGGCATAAATCGTATGGTAAAAAGAAAAAGGCCGTATGAATTATTCTACATTTTTAAATTTGTAACGTACGACTAGCGAAATAGATCATGATATTGAAAAACCATAATTTATAGACATATTATTATAGTGTGCAAGCTTTTTACTAACAAAATAACAACTCAGCCATAAAAACATTTAGAGCCGTTGACTCCACAACAGGTCAGTTTTGCATGAAAATTATGAAGCCTGGTACCAGGAATGTGTTAAGTATGATAATTATCAAGCTACGGGTAATTTTTTAATGATGCTTCACATGCACATCTATCAATCAAAATTGAACAATGACAGTTTATGTCTAGATAGGGAAGTGTGTTATTGTTAAAGTCTAAAAAAAAACGGTTAGGTAGGTACTTCACATTGTAACAGGCTAAGATCAGTGCTCTCTCTTCTCTCTCTTCTTCAGCCTGTAGCCACCCAATGCTGAGTGTAGGCATCCCATATTGCTCGCCACCCATCCTGGTCTAGTGCTCCCCTCATCCATCACCTTCCTGCCACCTTGACCAGATCGTCGGTCCATCTCATTTCCTGTCTGCCAACATTCCTTCGTCCAGTTACTTCAGTGCTAGGCAAATTCTACCAATTAAATAGAACATTGAGTAAAAAAACACTAAGCGGTTGTCTATTACGCCCTCGCCGAGTCACTCATTAGCTATGGTCTGGTTGTATACGGGCGAACATTCATAACAATACATATATTAGAGATATAAGGAATTTACAAACAAGGCTGATTAAATTCTTACTTAGTAAAAAGGTCAAGAAATATTGTGAAAAAGATTATGATAAACTATTTCCCTTATGTAAAGTTTTACCCGTAGATAAGAAACTAAGGTACCTGTTAGGTTTAGAGCATTATTGCAGTGAAAAGTATAAATTATTAGTTAACAATAAAATATAATACTAGGAGTGTAAGAGACAAAAGGATAGTTAGTACAGCCGAAAATGAAAAATTATTATGGCAAAAGAATTTCAAGGTACCTTGTACCTACCAAAAATATTCAATTAAATTAGACTATTAAGAGTAAGTCCTAAATTAAGGAAATCAATGTTAAAAACTAGACTAAAAATGAGTCTTCTCGACTTGTCGTGATTGAATGTGTGTGTGTATGTATGTGTGTATATACGCATGCATGTGCTTTCATTTGTGCAGCATGTCGTTCTTAATTGTGGCCCACGAAATTGTTATTAGTTTTATAGGATAAGTTTATCAGGTTAAGCTGTTTAAAAACTGAGCGCGTCTCGCCATCAAACGTAACAGTTTGGCTGGAATATAAATCTATAAGTAATGTAAGTTGTAATTAAAAAAAAAAGCAAGAGACAGCCTTCCACCACCGAAGAGCAGTACAAGTATAATAGAAACTCCGTACTCGTATACCTTTTTTTATTAAAAAGCAGAGTAGTAAAAAACCAAAATCTTGATGCATAGTAAACTTCGACTTACCACGTAAGTCTAATCTTTTTATGTTAACTGAAGTCAAAATAGGTGAACTTTACGCTGAACTCAACACCCTTTGATGGGAATAAACTCTACTCATGCTCATGAATGGCCTTTGTTTGAGGGATCAGTGATAGCATTGTGTAGTAAGTAACCGGTAGAGAGGAATGGATGCCAGGTTAAACAAGTTTAACATGCGGGTTGTAGACAAGAATAATATTGAAGACTTAAGGACTTTGAGCCGCTGATTTTCCTAGATAAAATAGCTTATCACTCGGGACTAATGTAGTTTTGTATTAGGTGAATCATTGTCGGAATCGGAGTTGTTCATAACATTACCTTCCATAAACAAACTTCAATTTGACCTCTTTGTATAAATTTTAGTAAATTCAAACAATTTACTTACTTAAAAATATTATTTTGGGGCAAGTTTGTTTTAGAATGATTTAAAAACACTACACATTAGGTAAATCACTACCAAAATTATGCTTGTTTGTTACTGGATAAAATTGAATTAAGGCCAACTTGTGTCTCTCTCTCTATTTAAGAGCCATGCTCTGGTCGACGGAGCCAACCGCTCCGGTCCTCCGTCAACTGCTTGACTTTCTGATAAGTTGTCTAGTTGGTGTAAATTGTTTTACTGAAAATTTGCACGGATTGAATATAAGAATGTCTTATAATATGCTAGAAATAATGGCGAATCAGCTTCATTCACCTATAAATTTAAAATTCAGCAATAGACTGTGGTACTTCTTTCACAAATCTCACATTGCCGTCACTGTTAATTCACTCTACAAAAAGTGAAATTATCACCTATGCTTTTGCTACTTATTAGTATGATTCCTTCCTTCTTCCTTATATTGCGTATTTAATAGCTACTCATAACAAGTGTCATAACTTTCATTTACGCGTGTGTCTCATTCATTATAGTCCCGATCACGACATTTGTTTGTTTGACTCTAAAGGCAAATTACATTTAAGCTCTAAAAATAATAATATTTAACTGCAAAAATTTAGCTTAATACCTGTCTTGGAATATGTTTTTAAATAAAAAATTGCATTGGGCTATGTTCTTAGGCGATTAAAGATGGATACGTAAAAAAGTAAAAACTACAGTACAATTGCATCACCACCCTATTTCTTGATCATGGTACTAAACACATTTAAGATTTTAATTGACTTGGATAACTTTAGTTAAAATATCTAAAACCTTTCAAAGTTCCTCGATTTCTTCCTAAAATGGGAACAATCCAATAATCCTGACCATAGTAGCCCGCCGCTATCGGTTGTCATAATTTATCGCCAAAGGAAGGCGTAAATCACAGCGCCGGCGCAGCCCCTCGTAAATCCAATAATATTATCCCGCGCCGATAATTTTGGCGTTACCACTGCAGTTTAACACCCAGATTATACTTGATTTGCGATAGTGTTTTATGGGAATTATCTATTATGGTCCATTAAACGCGATGGGTTCAGCTTTGTGTCGATGTGATGTGGTTTAAAGCTATGTGTGCTTGGGAAGGTTACGTTAAATCTTTAAAGGTCGACTTTAATATAAGCGACGGATTTGTGGATTAAAGAAAGGGCTCAGATGAATATAAATTAAGTCTTTGAAGAAACCAAGGAAATTTAAATCACTTACAGATTTTTTAAGCTCGATTAAAAAGAAACCAAACATAAGACTTTGCTATGGAAAAACTGCAAGACATCTTTGGAAGATTATTGTTTGTATTTCGGCGTTGGAATACTACATTATTGCGCTATAGGCTCTTGCCAAAATAAATAGTTGTCAGAGTTGAGTCTGTGTGTGTGTGTGCGTGTGTGTCATTAACATATTTATTACTCCTAAACTATTTAAATATTGTGTTGTAAAGACCAAGTTTCACGCTGTATTCAATTACTGCACAGTATCAAATACAAGGCGACATAAGAAAGAGATGGAATATAAAAAAAGGCAAATGTAAAAAACTTATCATAATTTTATCTCATTCCAGCAATGCCTTATTAAGCAAGTGTCCGATAAAATAAACTAGCATGTTTCTTATCTTGGACTACCAGACTCTATCTCTACTCTATAATCAAAAATACTGTGCTTAAATCCTATAAGGAAATAGAAAGACATGACATACTTTGGCACTTTCTTTTAAAACGCGTACCATTATTATGATAAATAAATCTGATCCCGTAACGTAAGGCGAGTGTCCAACACAACCGACTGGAATGTTCCTAATCACGGGCCGGCTCTTTTGAGTCAAAAGGACAAATATACGCTTAAAATCTAAGCATTTTCAACTCTTTCCCTGCTAGTAATTAACTTGATCTTACTTCAGGAACCCACAAGAGATAAGGCCTTTTGACTTAGGAGAGGAACATACCTGATATGCAAATGGTGTCATCATACGATGCGATACCGTTTATGTGCTATTCTCTATCTATAACGGCCCCTTAAGTGCTAGTCGTGGAGATATCGTATCGGCATTGCTCTATTGGTATTGACGTGTGCTTGATGTTGGCTGCGGCATTATTGCTATGCACTAAGGAAATGGGATGATTTAAAAATGTTATAAAGTTTTCTTCATCAAACATAAATTATGATAAATTTTAACTAGTAAGGCATTAGCGAATAATTGTTTTGTTTTTATTTAATTGTGTTTGGGACAACGATTACTCGCGTCTACAAGAAGATTACCCTTTTGTCAACTTGAGGGCTTATTGTCTAACGCAGTCTCAATCGCAACTGGCTTCAAAGTAGAGCAATTGTTTTCATTTTGTATGCAGAGGGCTTATTGTCTACCGCACTCGCAATCACGATAGTTTTCATTATGAAAATCGAAGGCTTGTCTCCATACAAAATGAAAACAATTGCTCCGCTTTGAAACCGGTTGTGATTGCGAGTGCGTTAGACAAGACCCCTCCAGACAAGCCTTCGATTTTCAAAATGAAAACGATCGTGATTGCGAGTGCGTTAGACAATAAACCCTCTGCACGTGTCACCTGGGTATTGCTAAAGAGTGATCAACTTTGGCTGCTGCACTGCTCGATTAAGATTCTAGAGCCTCGCAGTGATATATAGATAATTTATACTTAATTTATACAGCGTATAATAGTAATATTGTCAATTTGTTCAAATATATAATATTATTATTGTACAGTGACCATGAAACCCTTTGAAATTACCAAATATATCAGAATGAACTAGTTTTTATTGGTACGGGGAGTAATGGACTTAAATGTTTTACGTACTTACTGGCAACAAATGTCACGTAAAAGTAAATTCTATCCCGGCCTGTGAAATATGATTAATTATAATTATTTATTGTATGGCATCAACTTGGTTTCAAATTGTCTGTGCAGATAATACAACGCTTTCGAAGGATCACTTCGAATATCCTTTCACCCTGAAGAACTGTTTCACAAATAGAAATACAGTTGTGTACATAAAAGCTTGTAGACAATATCTCAAACAAGAAGCCCGCAAACTTGCATCATAAAGGAAAGAGTTATGGGGCTTTCAGCAGCACGTTTAAGCAAAGCATATTTCACAAGTTTCAACATATTAAGCAACATTTATTTTGGCAGTGACTTGCCCATTATGCCGCTACGACGGCACGAGGCTATGAAAAAGTCTGCGTTACTGTTGGTACTCGAACATAAGCACCGAAATATTTTCTTTTCATTGTTTCATATGTTAGTATTTTATGTAGAAAGTAATAAACAGGAAAGTAGAGAAAGAAGGCTTTATCCAGTTGTGGAACACCTTACTTGAGTAAGTAGCTAGATGCTGCCAAAGGTTAGCTAAAGGTGTTTTCCACCGGCAAGGCGAGGCGAGAAGGGGCAGCGGGAGGATATATTTTTCTATCAAAAAAACAATATACACTGAAGATGTGCGAGATAGGAATTGAACTTTTTCAATACCAATTTCGATTCTCGTCTCGCTTTACCTCGGCGATGGAACAGCATCTTCAGACTGTTCAACGCCTTCATGAATAATTATTTTTCTCAAAAATGTTCGGATAGGATAGCTTTTCTTTTAAAAAGCGAAGTTGGGAAGAGCCTCATTTTCTTCCTAGAAGTAAAATAAACGTATGAAAAACCATTCCTGTCCGTTGCGATATTTTATTCAAAAATGCTCTCTACAAACATAAACTTACGCCTTCCTTCCCAAAGTGGGGAAGGCAGAGCTACAGAATTACTAACAAGTCTAACAACTTGGTGATATTCTGCAACCACGTTTTGCACAATTAGGCTAGCGTATTAGTGACAGGAATGCTCTCTTTTGCGTATAAAATCGAAAGGACCATAAACAAAAGTCCCATACACCCAACTTGTGGGTGGCTGCAGTTTCAGGCGGTGGCGGCGGCGGAAGCGGGTAATTCCCCTCCTTTCCGGGGCTAGGCAATAATGTAACTACTTTTATTTGTACACTATTTTTATTTCGTCATTGTTAAAATAAGAAAGCAGAGGGCTTATTGTCTAACGCACTCGCAATCGCGACCGGCTTTAAAGTGGAGCAATTGATTTCATTTCGTATGCAGAACAGCCTTCGATTTTCAAAATGAAAACGATCGTGATTGCGAGTGCGTTAGACAATAAGCCCTCTGGAGAAACTTGTGACTTGATATAAAATAGTAACGCTTCTGTTATTGCTAAGTCGCACTGGCCGTCTTGCGACATCGTAGACTTGTTTTAGGCTTCATGCCAGTGTTTTATTATTTACTGCTCAGACCCAATTTGAACGAAGTCTTCAAAACGTGTCGTCCATATACACTGTATAGTATAAAAGCGACTTTTGTTTCAATTGGCTGTGGTTTTTCTACTGAAGACACCAAAAAATGAATGAAATGAAATATATTTATTCAAACTTTGAACGAAGTCTTCTAAACGTGTCGTCCATATACACTGTATATAGGTGACTTTTGTTTCAATTGGCTGTGGTTTTTCTACTGAAGACACCAAAAAATTAATGAAATGAAATATATTTATTCAAACTTTGAACGAAGTCTTCTAAACGTGTCGTCCATATACACTGTATATAGGTGACTTTTGTTTCAATTGGCTGTGGTTTTTCTACTGAAGACACCAACAAATGAATAAAATGAAATATATTTTATTCAAATGAAAATGGCAATAACTGAGGATGAGACTTTTTTGATTGACTGATTGAGCTGTCAGCGTGAAAGACGTTTATCACTATTCCCTCAGGAACTATCTGATTTTTTGGGATAAAACTTTGTCCTTTTTCGTTCAAAATATTCCCATACCTATTTTTATTAATACGTAACAAACAAACAGAGTTACTTTGTATGGATTATTTTTATTTTTATTTTTATAGAATGCTACGTAGAAGGAACCACGGTTAATGGCGGCATAAAAACACAGGTAAAACCTATTGCATTTTAAAAATAAATTATCATGTAAACATATTACAGAATTGTTTTGTTGTAAAAAAGGGTGTGTCGACTGGACATTCACAGAGTCCAGGAAGAAAGGCTAAACAGGGTGTTGATTTAAAGTCACTAATGAGTGGTTTTGAAAAGAACATAATAGCCCCAAGCAGGCGTTGCTGACACACAATCTGAAAGGTGTTTTAGGTTAACAATGGAGAAGGGCCGATGAATAGGGCGTTAGTTTATAATTTATTCGGCTTGGTCCTTCGAGCCGGATGGGCGGGGCGGCACGCCTCTGCCTCCGCGGGAGGCCTCATTAAGGAGACGTCGCTTTTCATGACAGGATGTCACATTCGTTGTTATGTGAAAATAACTGTTAACGTTTTTTATAGGTGTTTGGCTTTAGATATACAGATCTGTAACTCGATGCTTAAGATCCATTGTGGCGACTGACAAAGGTGTTACCTTGCTGTGTGAGTTTTGGAGATCGGTTACATAGATAGTTATTTGTCTACAGACATAAAAAGATCAAAATATAGTTTGTAATTTAGCAGGGTTATTTTGATCGATTATATCTGACTTTCGTTTTTAAGCCTGACCTCAATGTCAACAAGGTAAACTGCTCTAAAAGACCCAAACTTTAAAATAAACATTATTTAAAAAAAATGCCGCATTCATTTTTTTATTTAGAAAATTAAACGTTAATCTTATATTTTTTTATTTAGAAAATTAAACGTTAATCTTATCCAGATTTAGCTACTCGACAAACATTATTCTAAGTAATGCTTTCTGATTACCAACACAATAATGGGTGATATCACAAATGTATCAAATTTCGAGGCACGAATATTACACGAGTTCACAAAGGATATTTAAACCTATCTGTACAGTGTCATAGCGTAGTGGCTTTGAGTCTCGACTCATGATCGATTGATACCAAGATCGATATCCAGCGGCCGGTGTCTACCAATTAGTTTATTATCTCTGGGCCTCTATTCAAGTCGGTAAAACCATGCCTTGGACGTGTTATAGTATTTTTTTTACTCAGCCGCCATTTCTGTCAAGTAAATTAGTGCTGTCAAAACGTTGACAATATGGAAACACGTCAACAACAATAAGGTTTCACCAAGTAGAATCTCAACCCTGAGCACTTTCTACGGTAACCGAATGCTCTTACGGTCAAAAAAACATTATGAGGAAACCTTTCAACTAACATAATCTTTAACTGAGCAATATATCCTACCAGGTCGAATTATATTCAAAAAGGCCTATCTGTTATGACTGTATCATTATGAGTGCAAGGTCTGCAAACCTTATACAGTAGGTACCGGAATCGTTTTATTGGCTATAATTTAAAGTATTTCAATGGTTTATGAGGCTATCGACTAAAATAAAAAAATACTTTGTGGAGATAATGTCTTTTTGGTAATTTAAATTTTATTTAATATATTTTATGGCAGCTAGTGTTAAATTTTATATCAATAAAAGCTCAATTCTGTCTGTACCTATACTCCTCAACCCCATACAAATCAAATGCACTTCAAAAATACAGCCCCGCCTTTTGCTAACGAGGTACTCAAATAATAAGAACTCCTTTTAGCAAGCATCTAAAAGGATCCCCTTGTACTAAAATTCAAATTAAGGTACGGTGCTGGAAGAAATAATACTTCTGCTTGATATTTGTAAATGTAACGCATTCAATACTGTAGGCTGCAATTAAGTATTTAAAAAATACTTTTCTTAATATTTTATCGAGGAGCATTTGATACCTAATCTTTTATAAGGCATTGAGTTCATCTTATTCCTGTTTCTTTTTTATACATTTGTGAAGTAAATAAATGATCGTTGTTTGGCTTTTCATCGGGTTTGATCAGAAAGAAACTAGTTATTTTAACTTCATGACGGTATGAAGCGCGTAATTAGAAAATAAATAATTTACTTCAATTTAAAATCAAAACCGTGATTACCTAATCAAAAAGCTGATTTAAAAACTTGACTACCTGCGTTATTTTATAGTTACATTTATATAAAATATTTATAACCTAGCTTGCTGAGACCTTTCACTTGATACTGTTAGTTCATGTTGAAAACCTTTTATTTTCACTTTTATGGTAGGAAACTTGATATCTTTAAAACGTCAATACTTCATACAACTCAGCAAAAACTTCAGAAGTGACGGATCTAACGCAAGGCAATTCTATTCAATAAGAGACAGATTTGACAGAGAATAAGAGGTAGATTTGGCTGCTGTCTGTCTCTCTGTATGTTTAAGACTGTAGGTTCTAAGCGAATAGACCGATTTCAGTGCAGTTTTTTTTGAAAGAAAGAAAGAAAATCATTTATTTATGACAAACATAAACAAGAACAGATAAAAACGGACAAAAAGAAAATAGCCACGAAATGTTCCCAACTCAGCGTAACGCTGGCTTTAAAGTCAGCGCTGGTCTTCCGTTGGAACCATCCGTTTTCAATAGAAAGCTAGTTAAATCGGACGCTTTATAGTTGGGTTTATGTTATTTTAAATGATTGAACAAGGAGTAATCAGCTCAAAGGCCCTTGCCAAGATGCATTACGCTAACTAGCGTTTCTATTCGTTTCGTTTTTAAACCGATCGCGTCACTGGTAGATGACGTGATACGTAAAGTCACGTGATCTACTGGTTACGAATAGAAACGCTAGTTAGCGTAATGCATCTTGGCAAGGGCCTCTGGAATACGTCGGGGTATAATCTTATTCAAGTTATTTCGATATCACACTTCATTTTACCTTTATTTTGAAAGAACCTCCGTAATAAACCAAGGTCTTCAAACTTCAAGTACTTAAATCAAGAGTCCCCGCCCACTTCCACTCTAGACCACTCAAAATGAATGTTCTGCAATCACCAATTTTCTAATGCACTAGAATTACTCGTAAATAACTTTTATGTACTACTACACAAAGAAGATAGGACTGCATGGAAGGTTTTCGAGGTTTATCACGTTTGAAATTGTGTAATTGCGAATTTAAGTATTTTCATGTTTGCCTTGTGTTCAAAATGTTCGTTTATTACGGGGTTAAAGTTTGTTTGCTTTCAAGGTGCTTTTTGAGCTTCAAATTATAATAGAACCGACGAAGGACTAGGATATGAAAGTTCAATTCCTAAACTTAAGGTAAGCTTAAGTTGTTTGTTTTCTTATAGTTGTTTTACACACCAAAACAACAAATTATAGGATAGCTGTAATTTTGATGTAGTTATAAGGGTTTTATAGTCGTCCTGAATTTCTAGAAATTT
The DNA here is from genome assembly GCA_948252455.1 of Acleris cristana. NCBI lineage: Eukaryota > Metazoa > Arthropoda > Insecta > Lepidoptera > Tortricidae > Acleris > Acleris cristana. Next base: position 13,422,047 of record OX411780.1, read on the forward strand.
TATTTTTGGGAAAATTGATGTGAACTCATTCTATATTATTATTTATCTATCTTACGGTTTAATTCTCTACTTAAATTATTATTGAATGAGATTTATGTTATGCTGAGAGAGTTTTAAGTTCCGTCGCTTGGCAAATGAGCAGACACCATAGGCACCTGATGTTAAGTAGTCAGCATTGACAGCCAAGTTCATAACTTTCCAACTACTAATATAATGCAGAAATAAAACCAACAATGTTGTTCTGACTCGTTTCCTCTGAGATACGACGCATATTGTCAGATTTTATGTAAAATACCTGTACCTTATTTACATAAACCAATGTTATTTCATAATGTAAAACACCAAGCGCTGTAGGCCTCTATAATGGTTCGTGTTTGAATTCGTTGTCTCCGTAGGCGGGGATTTGAAGGACATCCTTGTCTGTCTGACGATTTTGCAAATTGATGTCTGAAGATTCGGCGTTTATCACGTTTTTGCGTGTTTAATTGTTCCACTATAGATTTGGAACAATGCACCTCGTTATATTTTCTCTATTTTATTACCTTTTAACATACTTCATTTATATGAGAGTTTTCAGCCATCCTATCACCAGGAGTTCAGAATCTGTAAGGGTCCGAACTGACTGGCCTGACCATATAACTGGAGTGAATTTAAATGAGATATTTTGCGTATAGCAATGCACATGTTAGAGAATTCTCGCAAAAATTTGGAAATCTCCTCAGGGTGGGTTTACACCAAGCGAACGAACAAGAATTCCATGGCATCATCTCTTACGTTTACGTTAAAAAAATAAAGACAAAACATGTTCTATCTCATTCGCTCGTTTGGTCTAAACCCACCCTCAGGAGAATACTTAGAACATTCTTGAAAATGTTTGACAGCAATGAGCATGTTCTTTTTTTCAAAAAAATATTTAGAGATTTAAAGAACTTACCAATAATGACTTCTAGATAATTGAGAAATTCTTGCTAATACAATAACGTTATTTGGAAAAATAACAATAGAAGAAATAAGTTTAGTCTAGAAAATCGCAATAACATTTAAATGCTTAAATAAACGTTTGTTAAAGTGGAGTACAAATAAATATCTTTAGCCTTAATTATTAAACAATTTCCACGATACAAGAGAACCCATGAAGAAAGGTGCACAAGCAAAATCAAGATTCAAGTAAATGAATAAGTCCCGGGAAAGAGATAGTGACTTAATTGAGCACCATCAAGGAGGAAGCTATGTGGCCTTACTATCGCCGCGTTAATAGGCGTCGTGTGCGCGATAATCTGACGCGCGGTAAATCACGCTGAGCCGCGACCTCAGTATCGACGATCGGAGCAAGGGTTGCATACTGCATTAAAAAGAATTTATTGAAAAAGAATGAGCAAGTATTTGGTTGTACGGTTTGGCGAAGCTATATTATATTATTACTTGAAGTTCGTGGATGACTTTATATAGCTTGTCAAATGTGGATAAAGCATCATCACTCTCGTACTTATTTACGTGTCAGAAAGTGACGGATGTTTTATCCATATTTAGTCAAGCAATAAACGCAGACATGTTAGGCCCCAATGTTGCCATGTTGCAACAAGATAAATTAAAAGTTAAGGTTCAATTTGATTGTTGGGTGTTGCGTGTGGTACCTATTGATATTTCAAACATTTGACCAATATGCAGAAAAACCTGTCAGATAGTAATGTTTGTTGCAGAAAGTATTCATTATGTACATTTTCGCAATATTTTTAGCATCAATGATAAATTTTAAATAATGGTTCCGTTGCAAACCTGTAAAGCAAGTGTTTCTGCTTTACTTAGTATATTTAGAGTTATGAAGCTCTCGTTTAGATACTCGTAAGTAATATCTTGCAAGTGTCACGTTCGACTAACTCCTTTACTTGCTTCTGGATGCCGTCCAACTTCTCAATTTGTATCTAGGAAACAAAGATACTATATATTTAATGAGAATATAGTGCCTTCTGCCTGCTACAATTTTGAATTACACAATCTCCGACTTAATAAATATTAGTAAATGTTTGTTTACCTTTTTATTTAGATTGTTTTACCAATTACTCGAACTATTCTTGGATGAAATCATGCAGTATGCTTAGACAAGCATAGCTTATTGACAATTAAGAATGTTTTAGAAAATGAATTTTCTTTTATTAGGCATCTGCCCAACAGTGGGACATTTATAAAATGCAAATGAATTCGTCTTTACACAAAGTAAGATAAAATTAATAATAAGCATCTAGGTAATATGTTTTTACTTTTTCAGCCTGGCTGTGAGCCCAACCGCTAGGCAAAGGCCTCTTTTCCGTCATTCGTTCCTTATGAGTAATTATTAATCATCATCGTAATGAGTAATTATTAATCATCATCATCATCATCATCATCATCATCATCATCATTATCATCATCATCATCATCATCATCATCATCATCATCATCATCATCATCATCATCATCATCATCATCATCATCATCATCATCATCATCATCATCATCATCATCATCATCATCATCATCATCATCATCATCATCATCATCATCATGAGTAATTATAAACTATTATTTTGTCAAATATTAATGAACGAAATTATATCGTTTTATAAACCATCTACTCGTACATTACTAAAAGATGGAATGGTTTTTGTTTTTATGGAAATTTGCTCGGATTAAAACAGGCCAAACACCTACCTACATAGGTGTGTTCTTGCAAGTGTATTTTGTAACGTATACAACGTTTTGTTACACACTTGTCTTGTCTTGATTCAACCCTAACCATGCGTGTTATTGAATTTTGCATATTCTTCATATCGAAGCATCGGCTTCTGTGCTCTCGCATTGTTCTACACCGGCGTTTCACCACAATGCTTTGATTTAATGCATGTGATCTTTTGTTCTTATTTCCAAAGCGTTGCTTATGCTTTCATATTTGCCGGACACAAATAATGTTTTCTGATTTTGATTGCGCTTACAGATACATTGTAATTTTTAAAATTTCTAGGTTTATTGTTTCTATTTCGTACATAAGACATAAATTCACTACCAGACAATACTTAACAAGTGTAAAAGTCGTACAAATTGTAATTTTTTTCAAAACAACACATTAATTTAGACACCTTGTAAAGTTTTTTATGATATGGGTTAAATCTCACCAGTGTAATCTCTCAAAACTTTATAAGCAATGCCTACTTTTGACAGAAGGGTCAAACTGAAATCCAGCGCTGTGACTTCTTCATCAGCGGCAGCCAGCTTACGCTGAGTCTGACTCTTTTGCCGCAGCTAAACGTTTAGAGTGTAATTTTTTAGTTAAGAACACAATTGTAAAGCTGTTTGAGCAATAAATCATTTTTCTTTCTTTATTTCTTCTTTCTTTTTTGTGCTAATGAATGTTAACAACATTTGTGAAAATCTTTTTAATATGTTGATTGTTACTTTAATGCTTGTTGTGATTCATCATCTCACCCGCCACATATCAGCCAAATAACATTAAGTTAGGACCAAATTAGTATATTCAGACAAAAATAAACTCTGTGACAGTTAAAACTACAGGCAGTGGAAAAAGTGACTTGTTTGTTTTTAAATCAATGTGGACTAAAATCGACATTATCGATCCGGTCTATAAGTTTATCATAAGTCATGGTAGCGAATAAATTTGCCCAGTGCTGGGGTCACATGCCGCTGGTAGCACCAGTGGCTGCGCACGACCAGCTATTTACGACCGCGTCACTGATAAACATTCTTGCAACCCTCAAACGAACCTAAATCAACCAAAGTTCAACCTTAAATCAAGGTTAGTAAAGGTTTGCCAACCGCGTTCATGAAACGATTTTACTTTACCGAGTATTATTTATGTCTCTTTTCTGTCTTTTCGTTTTGCAATGTTCGGTTGGAATTGTTTCGATTTTCGAAGTTTGTTTGTAAGCGATCGTAAATTAAAAGTTTAATACTTAAACTTAAACCTGACTGGCGACTAGTTTGACGCCCTCGTATATATTTTAATTTAAAACGTCTTTGACACTTACACCCGTATTCACAAACGTCACTATGAGGTCTCACAGAGCTCACGAACGCACAGGGTGGTTCAAATCGTCTCATAAACAAAAGGTCGGTCAAAAAGGACCAATCACAAAGCTGTATTGAACGCAGTGCGTTTACTCAGTAAAGGATCCCTTAAGTATTGTTTGTGAATACGGGTGTTATGTTCTTGACGAAACATTTGAATACTCGTACATTAGAATATTAATCACTTACACATATTATTTACATGTTAAACTTGTTGGTTTGAGCAGTCAGGTAATACATACATATTTTAAATATTGAGTAACGCCCAATTAGGTAAAACATACCACCCACCTGTTGAATGCAATTTTGAAGACAGAAATTGAAAATACGTACGGACTAGAAAATAAGTTTACTTTAACGTTTCTTGAGAAAAACATCTCAGCAAGATGAGTTTTTGGTTGTTTTGGGAGCTACGATGCCACAGACACACAGATACATAGATGCATACGTTCCTACAACACAAATAATTACTCTAAAAAGTGTAACCTAAAAACTGCTTAACATACATTGTTTTGCGAGTCGCAACCTTTTGTAAAAATAACAGTTTGACGTCACACTGTACCACAACCAATTTGCCTTTGTCTATCATTAACCGATTATCATCACCCCTTTCCCCATCACCTATCGCGAATGCAGAATAAATAACGTTTATCGGCACTAATATATTCTTTAGCGCGTTGGCAGAGGGCGCGGCCGCCGTCATGCAAACGTCCACGCGTGCGCACGGGAACATTAGTTCATCTTCTCCCAGAGTCACAGTGGGAGGGAAATATTTTAATAATAGTTTGTTTTAAAACATGCAAGTGAGTGTAGATTTTACATTGACAACGACTAGAATGCTTGTTTTAAAAAAAAACTGGTGAAAAGAGAAAAATATCACCGGTCGATAGCAATGAAGGGAACGGAACTTATCATAATTAAGTATTACAATATATTTTAGGTATAATTATAGGTAAAGTCTTTAACCGTATTGTATTTCTGTGCACTAAATATTACGAGTACTTATAATAGTAACAAGAATTTCCAACGACTTCATTGATATAAAATACGTAAGTATTTTGTTCTACTACTCTTTAATTATCTTTTTTAAAATTTATGTTGATAATTATTTAATTTCCAGATCATTTTTGCTTTCAAATCGACATTGTCTACTAGTTGTTTGAAATTGACACTTATTAATCAATCGGAGGCTTAATTGTGTCATTCAAAATGTGCTCAAGACGTATTTCTTAAACGCACAGCATCCTAAAGTATGCTTTAAACATATATGTATACTATTGTACACTTACCTTATCTCTTATTATGCCATTTTAATTTGACAAACAGTGACAAAGCGTTAACTAAAATAGGTTATAAAACTCATTTATCAAACGAACCGTTTTTTTATTTACTCTGCACGTCATAAAGGCCCTGTGTGTCCACAAGCGTTTCGCCGGCGGGCACAACGCCTCTTCCATGTCCTGATCAGGCGGCCCGATTTATGGCAACCCGCCTTAATTGCACCCCTATCAGACTCCACCAGAATCCGGCCATTTCAATTTGTTGTCTGTCCTTATTGAGCTTGACCTTGAAAGCGATTAAAGTCAGTTTTGTAATGTATATGAATTTTATACACGGATAAAACATTTGAAAACAGTTTTAGTCAAATTGAAGAATTAATGCATAGAGGCGTTCTATTCTAGTCCTCAGGGTTGGCAACGCATTACGGGTCCTAAGATTGCTGTCCTAAGATCGAAGTCTTAAGAATGCAAATCGTTCATTGAATACAAAACGGACACATTCCGAAATCAGTCAGTGTTGCATTTTAAATTTAGAAGCTGTTGGTAGGTATAAGATTTTCAATGCAAGAGCAAATGATTTTGGAAAGTGTCCGTTTTATATTCAATGAGCGAAATGTCTATGTATGTGTAGGTATGTCTATTTTATTTTATACTCTCTAGCTTTACCGGGTTAATATTTAGGACCAATGCCCATCCAAGTTTAAGTATCTATGTTAAGTTGCTCATACGATATATTAAGCACTTTGTTACATTTATTTTCCTGATCACAAGTTATTGCAATGTTTAGCAGTATTTAAAATGAGTTGCATAAACGGAACTGGTTATTAAGAATAAAAAAAGGGTCAAAAACTAATATTGAGTACAATGTGAATTTTAAGACTTTACTTATGTAATTTTAAAAGTAAAATGGCCGTCTTAATGTCTCTACCCTGTACACCTTATCACAGGATGAACGTATGAGGCCCGGAAAGTAATAAGTATTAAAATGTTGGTCGGTGACAGAACGGTCTAGTGGGCATAGTCTCATACTTTTCAATACAAAAATATTTTTTTTTTTGTCTGACGCTTTCCTTTTACGGTCATGGTGTGATACGGTGTAGTGCACGGAATAGAAAAAACAGTGGATGTGGCACACGCTTCGCTTAGTATCAGAACTGTTGTCGCCAATACTCAAACTATCATAAAAACAACACGCCATCATGGAAAATGTTTTTGGTGAGGCTATCGTTTTTAACTCCAAAATAGCACAACAAAGCATTCTTCTGGATTTATTTCCTATTTTAGAAATATCGAAATATTGAAATAAGCGATCGCGGCAAATGTATGGTAGGTAATACGGAACTCCGCATAACTATGCCACACGTTACACGCCCACTTGACACTTCTACTGTTTTTTCTGTTCTGTGGTGTAGTGGGTAGAGATCTTTAAGAAACGAGTTGACACGTTTCTAAGACTCAACATTTACTTCGACGTGTCCTAACACAATCAGTTTATTAATACCTACAGTGTTCATTTTTTTTTTTCGATAATCTCCAGTCTACTATGACCGAGACATTAAATGAATACGCTACATTAGCTTCAGAACCCCAAAAAGGTGAGCTTAGCGTGACATTAGCGGCCATCAAAACAGTTCCCGCAAGGAGCACACGTTTTATTGGCTCATAAAGTACAATTCTCGCTACTCTGGCCTATCGCTACGCTATCGCAACAAATTGCACGTGATGTATCGTCGGCCATTACTACGGTGCCCATTTTCGTTGTTTTCTTGAGACAGTCTTAAGATGCTATGCTTCAAACTTCGAATAGGTAATGTTTGTGTAGAAGACTCATTGAAGCTAATAAAAATTTCATGCCGCGAATGAATCATATTTGTAATGCAGAAGTATGTTTATTTATGAGATTTTTCTCACTAAAACTCTGTCAAATCCAGTGTAATTTACTCATAAATATAGGTAGTTAAGTATAGAGTATTTAAGGCCAATTTGTACCACCATAGGTAAAAATTATAATAAGGCAAGTAACAGCCATTTTTGCATTGTAGTTACAAAAGGAAGTTGTAAAAAGCAATGTGATTAGTGCGTTCACGTGAGCCAAATCTTTAAATACCAATTAATAGATGCAATTAAGTATCTAGGATACTCCCAAATGCAACGGACAAGATGTTCATAACGTCCAAAATATATTGGTCACTAGCTTTCATTCTACACATCGTTCCAAGCATCATAACAGAACACATTCGCCACTAATGTTTATAATTACGTAATAAAATGCACCGCATCCCTGCTCGCAAGCGTCCGTAAAATGAATACCACCATCAACACCAAGTGGCGTGTAATACAAGAATCAGACTATCCCGATAGTCAGAAACAAATAGCCACCGCTGCCATTACACCGCCGTCCAGCCGTGCCGGGCAGATTTTATCGCTCCTTCGACCCATTAAACCGGCCATAATGAAGTTTCCTCGACGGATAATGCACTGGAGCATTACGCAATGATTTACAAGGGCGGCAATAAAAAGAATTTAAGGGATGACCCACGCCCGTAAAAATGGCTAGCGAATCGGCGTCATAAAGAAGAAGAATGTGGCGGCTGTGCTCCCATATCTGCATTGTGCTGCGGTTTTGTGGCTTTTTTCCTGTGTACTATACTTGACACAGCGGCATGTTAATTTAACTGTTTAACTGTATTAGAAAATGTCAATCATTTAAAACGGTTTTTTATCGCGTGTCTAAGGAACTTACAATTCCCAGTTAAAGTGTTACTGATCTTAGTCTTATTTTAATCTCTGGTCCTTTGTGGATCAAAGAATTTAGTATATACACATTGAATTGTTGAATTCACCTTCTGCTTATCTCAAACATATATATAAAAGAAGAAACTGGCGGTTCGGTCAACGCACAGCCGAAACCCCTGAAATTTGGGGAAAATATTCCTCGGATATCCTAGGGGTGCACTAAGAAAGGATTTTTAGAAATTCATCTCCTAAAGGGTTAAAGTAAGAGGAATAGCGGGAAACTAATTCTACGCGTAGGTACGAAGTCGCGGGTGTCCTGAGGGCTTATTGTCTAACGCACTCGCAATCGCAACCGGCTTCAAAGTGGAGCAATTGTTTTCATATAGTATGCAGACAAGCCTTCGATTTTCAAAATAAAAACGATCGTGATTGCGAGTACGTTAGACAATAAGCCCTCTGGTTTGTTGCTATGGTCTTTCGATCATATTCTAGGATACTTATCGAGACCAAATTAACGAATCCCATTGGTGAGTCTACGTTAATTACAGCGGAGTTCTTGTTGCCACCTTCCGTCTCCATCATCAGATCAGACCCTGGATACATTGCATCCATCATTATATTGCATTGCCCTTGGGTTTACTTAATGTTTTCCAAATTTCAGCTTATTACGATAGCGGGAACTGGCTCAAAATTTACTTGAAAGATTTGAACCGGAATGGCAGGCATATGAACGAAACATGTTCCGAAATGAAAGACCATAATGAACGAAGCCAGATAGGTAAATAAAAGCTAAATACATAATTTAGAAAATACACGGTAAGAGTAAACTTATCTACGGACATAAGTACATACTTATACGAGTACCTATAAATTACCTTAATGAGTAAGTAAAGTAAAGTAGTACTACAGTCAAGTTCATAAATAGGACGTGTACATTTTAGTACCTTGTCACTTTAATCGCTGTGACAATTCATATATGGTAGTTTAAACATGTCATTAAATAGACAAGGTACTAAACACAGATACCTACCTGGATAAAATTAATAATTTGTAATATGCAAATTGATGGTTATGAGGCACTTTGCTCTCATTTTTCTCAAGGCGTCTTAACTTGATAAAGTTTGCCAGCCGGTTGCTACCACAATGGTAATTATTGTCATTTCACGGCATAAATCAGTTTATTAATAAAATAAAATAAACCTTTATTTTAGACCCGTTGATCCATAGAGTGTTAGTAGATACCTAACTTACAAACTTAATTGTTAGAGATACAAAAACACAACAATAACTTACTTAATGCTACCTATCACTATATTCACGCAAAACTTTATTAAAAGCCTGTCTACATACAAAATGAAAACAAATGCACCACTTTGAAGCCGGTTGCGACCCTCACCTGTCAAGTAAGTATACCTAAGTAATAAGTATGAGTTAAAGTTGTAGTACAAATTCATGCCTTCGCTAATTTATCAAAAATAACAAACGTAATTTGGTACATTCGTAAAAACTACTTTGTCTTTATCCTCTTAGCGTTTTTATCGTTTTCGGATCATCTATAACGATGTCAGGGATTCTACTCCACTTTAGTTCAGCTTATCTTGCTGCAATAGAGGTATAACACTTTACTGTTGCTGTTATCTTACTGTCAAGAAAATAAAAGTTGTCAAACGTGAACAATTTTGACTGATGCTGAACTTAAATGTGCTGTTACAGTATAATAAATGCCCAGAAGGCCCTTCAAGTTGTTATTATTACCCATGTTATTAACAATTACAAGAGCTAATACTCAATTTCAATTTATAATTGGAGTTCTCGGTTCGTTTTACACATCAGCTGTTTTTAATGCAACTCCAACAATAGATTTAATCTTAATGACAATAGAGGCTCAAATTTAATACGAGCATTCATAGGCACGAGGTTTGTATCAATTTCGGTGCTCAGTTGGATTTGACCCCCCGCCGTGTATTTTGTGCTCCCTGATCCTGTGATGTATTGACGTAGATGGGACAAATGCTTTGTAGAAAAAAAGTGATTTTTCGTACAATCTCAGGCACTTGTCCCACCGCCGACGAGTAAGCGATGAACTATCGGCGATTTTCTCGCCCAAGAAACGAACAAAAGATAATCGCTCCGATGTAAAGAAAAGAGAGAGATATATTTATAGTTCATCGCTGGCTGTTCACACTACCGGCGAGGACTCTCTCTACTAGTTTAGCGAAACAAAAGATATAGATCCCGTGTCAATAAAAGAGACACATATATTAATAGTTGATCGCTGGCTGTACTCGCTTCCCGCTCATCGCCCGCGGTGGGACAAGTGCCTCATTGTAACCCATTTTATCGAATTTCAACTCCTAAGGTACACCTTAACGTACAGTGAAGATCCTGCGTAGCTACCATCATTGAAGTTTCAAATCAGACCAGCTCAATAACACCAAAATATGCTAAGATTTTATACGACTCAATCACAGAGGTACCTAATGAAATAAAACGGTTTTCTACTTTAAAATCGAAAAAAAAAATACCAGAATAATCTGACGAAAAATATTATATACAAGCTTTTGCGCGTGACAACGCGTAAAAGTTTTTATCGCTTTTCCCTCGGAAACTGTCAAATTATCTGAGATAAAAAGTAGCTTATGTATTCTATCTCCTTGCCAAATTCCATCCAGATCCGTTCATCCGTTCTGGCGTGATTGAGTAACAAACATCCAAACTTTCGTAGTTACAATTTTTAACTAGTAAGGGGTAAAATTATTCGCTCGAGAAAAAAAGTCTGAGTCTTTGAACTTCTATTTAGGTAACACAGGCCCTTTAACTTGATATATTCAATTTCACTGTGACTCTCCTCCTCATACCTAGTCTTTGCCACCCAGAACCCCTGGACAGGCTTACCCCGCGGGAACCGAACTTAATACCCGAGTATTATTTACCGATGTAAAGCTCTAGTAAGCCTGGTGACGAGGCAGGTTTCGATGATTACTCAGTGGGTGATTTTGGTTCGACTTAACACTTTAGTTAGTCTGTGAGCACTTAGAAGATGCTTTGGGTTTGTACTTCTCTCACTCGCCCTTAATAAAAGCGTATGAGAGCTAGTAAGAGACAAGTACAAACTAGAAGCACCGTCATAGTGTTATCGCACTGTACGTTTTGTTTATATTCGATACTAAGGATAGCCAACCTACATGGATAGGAACAGTTTTGTGCGATCATATCTCAGGACGTGGAGGATAATTGAGGTATTCTTGACACTTTTAAGCCTGCGGTTCCACTGAGGCGGAGACGAGCGGAGCTGTGCCAATATCTATATATATAAAAGACAAACCTGACTGACTTATATATCAACAATGCGCAGCCGAAACTACTGTACCTAGAAACTTGAAATTTGGTACAAGGGTTCCTTTCATGATTTCTACGCGTACGAAGTCGCGGCGTCCGCTAGTTAACCTATAAAAGGCGCGTGCGGTCACGTCGAGCGCGCCTTGCGCACGTTAGTTTAGATTCTATTGGTTAATATTGGCACAGCTCCGCTCCATTCCGCTCATCTTCGCCTCAGTGGAGCCGCAGCCTAAAAAAGGTGCCTACTATTTAGTTAGTATTTATAGGTATTATTTTCATATATTTAGTTACCTACACTACTACTATGTACTAATTAATTGTTAATTCGTTTGTAGATACCATCAATAAAAGGTGCTTTAGAATCCTGCTAGAGATGTTTGTAAACAAGTAAATGTTTACATTCCGCCCAACAATTACAATCACGACATGAATCACTTTGGTTTTGAGTCTAAAACGACAAATCATATTTTTTTTGTGTAATACAAAACGTATTGAATTTCAACAAAAGTCAAGCAATTCCCCTTAGTTCAAATCCAATATTCCCCACTGGTTTTTAATAATTTTATGTTTCTACCAAATCTATTCTCCTAGCGATTGTCGATTGTTAGACATCTGACGCAGCATTAATATAAATAGACTTGATATCGACTTCCGATTAAAAAAAATAGGTTTACATGCACATGGTGCTGTTGTTTTCTTTGAGAAATCGATCTCATGTTATTTCTTAAATGTACATGATAAGCCAAAGTTTTTCTAAATCTAAATCGAAATAAAAATGGTGCGTTTTTGCTTAACAAATCTCTTCATAGTATTATAACAAAGTGGCACTACGCTATGCCACGGATTTTAATGCGGTTTTGTACGGGTATTACAGAAAACTCACATAAACCGAAGCGAAGCGAGGGCGGGCCGCTATTTAATAATATTATCTTAAATCCAATTGTATCATCATCACCATCATATTATCATCATGCAGGGTAGACTGCCATTACATGCGTCATTATTATGGGCTACTCTTACAATTAGTGTAATTAATTAGTTACTAACAAATTAGGATTAAGGAACTACTAACAATATTATGAGTGTAAATTTTCTCGAAATAAATGATTATATTCTATTATATTCTATACCTTTATGCCTGTCTCCCAATAGGGTAGGACGAGACTATAGAACGCCAGGGGCCTGTTTTATAAAGCTACAAATTACAATTTACAGGGTACAAGTTTCCATTTGACACAACCTCGACCGATGACGACCCGCCATTTGAGCAGTGTTGCCAGTTTAGACCTGTATAATAAAATTTTAACTTGTAGCTTTATAAAACGTGCTCCAGGTGCAGCACTTTAAACATACAACTTTCGCTTCCTTTTCATGCTCGTACATCGGTTACGGTCCAATTTCTACAAATTAGCGTTTATCCATTTCAAGAAATACATCAAATCCGTCGGCGCCCATAAACTTCACAAATTCAACTGCATGGCATGCCGCTCCCCCATTACTCCGCAAACACTGGCATTGTGTGGTAACATTAAATTTGTGGCAGCCATAACTCATACCGGTGAGACAGCGCCAATTGTGGAAGACAGTCCCGTTTTCATGGGGAATTAGTATTTTATGATTGGTTAGAAATGGAGATCGATTTAATGTTTTGGAAAGGTATTTGTTTTCTTTGCCTTTATAAAGTTGAGTGATCTGAGATTTAAGCCAAGATCACAAACACTACGTTGTACAAATATCTAATAGCAATCGAAAAGACGAATAAAAGATAAATATTAAATACTAGAGGACACCCGCGACTTCGTACGCGTAGAATTAGTTTCCCGCTACTCTACCACCCAGCCCATTTCTTATTTTCGGAAAATCCTTTCTTAGTGCTCACTTAGGTACATCATGAAAGGAACAGTAGTTTCGGCTGTGCGTTGATATATATATATAAGTCAGTTAGGTTTGGTTTTTATATATATAGATAACAACTTCAACAGTAATCAATTTTAATATCGACTGGGTATATTTTCAAATTGCATCTTCCGATCTATGGGCCTTGGAGCCCACTTATAATTAGGTAGGGTGTGTTTGTTAGCATTCTCCACGCCATAATGGAAATAATTTCCAAAACGGTTTTAATATAATTTATGTAGTACATTGCATATAAAGAACTTTAAACATAAAGACCGCCCGCAACGCGAAAGATTACCACAGCTCATTGAAATAATCTATTGCTGAGTGCACTGTGATAATGCACGGGTGCAACGTTTAATTACTATTAAAACCTACTAGCGTAGAAGCTTAGAAGGAGGTTAATCATCGGAAATTAGTAAGTTAATCAACGAGAAAGTATTGGTTAATTAAATTGAAAACTGATACGGTGGACTCTAAGATATTCTCAACAATTATGGCCTTCAAAATACATTTTTTTAAATAGAAAACTAGTAGGTATATGGTGAAATAAAATTAAGTTTTGAAGCCCTCTCTAGGCGATGATAGGAAGAATATAAAACATGTACGGACATATAAACGAAGGCCTTTTAAAATGATTATATAAACTTTTTTTTGGCTGTTTGGTCAAATAACTTAACAAATGGTTAAAAATATTTTAAATTAGCTGTTGTATCATTTATCGCTATTACCTCGAGAACCGTCCAATTTTCAGAAATAAAAAGGACTGTATGTCCTTTCCCGGGACTCAAACTATCTTTATACAAAACTTCATCGAAATCTGCTCAGCGCTTTACCCGTGAAAGCGTAACAAATAGACAGAAAGACAGTAGCGGCCTGCACACGTAAAGTTTGGACCGCGGGAAACGCCACGTAGCGTTCCTATCTTCGTTCCGAACCTTACGTGTAAATGCAACTGTAATAGTAAAATAGTAAAAATGTACGGTTCGGAACGAAGATTGGAACGGCGCGTGGCGTTTCCCGCGCGGTCCGACTTTACGTATAAAGGCCGCTAGTTACTTTCACATTAATAATTTTAATATGGATTTGTATGTAAAGGCATGAGTCTGATCGAAATCACACCTTTACTATTTTTCGATTTGCTTAAAACAAAATAATATTATCAAAGATTTCGCCGATGATATTTATTAAAAATTTCAACTCCCCTAAATTTAACACTTCTCCTAAATACTCTCCAAAAGTAAAACAACCATAACAAAACCTCACCAAATCGATTTTTTTAATCCCGCCTAATTTCCACACCCCGCGGCGTAATGCCGGGCTACCCCGGTGGTTTTTCAAAGGGATTTTTAACAATGTATCGACCCAGTGGGTCGGAAAACACGCTGGGGGGCACTTTTAATTGCACGTGTACGACATGAGCCATAAGAATGCGACATTGATATGCTTCGTAACATGCGGGTGCTTCTACAAATTTTGTAAGTCTGAGGGATGTATATATTTAACTTATCTTTACCGTTGTCAACATGCATTCGGCGAATAATTAAAAATGTATAGGATTGACGTAAGTTACCGGAGGGTTGTATCGACCGCTGTACATTTTGACAGTTTTTGAAAACATTTTTATGCTAGTGTTACGCCCTTTGTTTAGGGCCTAGTGGCTAAGAACGTCAAGTCATAGACAGCTATTATTTTTGACGTGCATCTCAAAAAGATAAAAGATGTTTGTTTGTCTCACCTTAGTTGTTTAGTAAGGACACGAAAGTAAAACTGATCTGGGCCGTATTTTGAACTACCAAGCTACGAATTATAAATAGCCTACCAATGTAAAGCAGCAAAAGACACAGAGCTATGTGAATATTACTATTTCTCTTTTACTGCCCGGATTTTATTTTTTACAGCCCCCGAAATAAGTTTCCTGTTTCGAGGCGCAAAAAAGATGACTGTTAATGACTTGGAACCCATGGTAAGATCTATCTCTTTCATTTTCTTCATATTTGAATCTCTATTTCATTTAGTGTTTAGGTACATGTGTGTATGTTTCTACGTTTAGAATTCATAGTGCATTTTTTTAAATTTATGAAACACATAATTTTTTTTTGTTATACTTTACCAAAAAAACAAACACAAAATCCTCATCAGCCCTTAGTGGGTAATTTAATTGAAAGCAAACAAATGAAAGAATCTGAAAATTAAACAGAAACACCCAAGTATTTTCCATAACATTTTGGCAGCGCTAATAAGTATTCTTTTAAAGGTATAATTTAATGAATTACTGTTTTATTTTATCCGTATCTTTGAACGGTCCGCTTCACAATTAATAGGAACCTGTTCAGTTTGATGTCCGCCGACGGTTTTTATGGATTATTCCAATGAATAAGCCTACAGTACTTGAAAGTAATGGCATAAGAGGGAACTTAAGGCTTTATTAAGAAAGCCACTTAATAATAATTAAACATAAGTACGACACTTTTTAATATTCCGACTCGAACAACAAATAATTCAACAGGCAATTAAATTGAACATACTATCGAGTAGCATAATTACCAAGCGATTAAGTGATTATGCTCGAAAAAATAATTAATCATTTAATATTTTTATCCAAAAAGAGGAAACTATATTTTTAATTCCATAGAAATAACTGGCCCAAGCTAAGAATGTCATGCGGTCTCTCTACAGATACAACCGCGTAACTTCAAAATCTGGTTGACAAACGGCGTTTTAAACTGGCTACAATATGAACCAATTTAAAAGCAGCAGTATTAGTACAAACTAACATAATGTTTGTTTACTTTTACTTAAAAATGTTTGGATAAAAGCGACACCTAGCGGTTTCCTTACCAACTACAAACTTAGCAATACGCACGCTTGACTCCGAGCGTTGCAACACCAACAACCGTCGTAATACTGTAAACGAATGCTAGATGTCGCTTTAATGTGTTTACGTTATTAATCCACTAGATGGCAGCATGTTTTGTGAATAATGAATTTAGATAACTTTTATACCAACTTCAATGGATTGGTGTGATTGATAATAAAAAATACCCGAAAATGCAACTAAGCAGACTCAAGATTATAAAATGATTTTAGGCATTCTTTATTCTAGATTATACTTATAATACATATGACTGCGAAAATGTCCAGGCTTGAGTTTTCATCTTAGACTATACATTCTAAATAGATATAAAGTAAGTGGTACCTTATCGTAAGGGCTATTATTTTAATATGCAAAATTGTGGGCTTAAAATATTACCTCAAAAGATTATTTACCCAACCGACCCTTATGTTTATAATGCAAGTTTGTTTGTGACCTCCTGTTACTAAACGGCTTGCCAGATTTGAAACGTGAGGTATCGTTAAATGACTTTATAACCAAGTGTAAGGCCCAGAGGCTCTACTCTGAAAATCGAAATTCGAAATTACGTTAGCTCCATCCCTGTGAGTCGTCATTCGAAACCACATCGAGAGAAAGAGATGGAGCTAACGTAACTTCGAACTTCGATTTTCAAAGTAGGGCCTCTGGAGCCTCTATTCCACATTAATTTAGTCCACTTATGCCCGGTTTTATAAAGGCCCGTTAGTAAATATGTCAGATCAAATTTTAGTAACTTCATACAAGTTTTGACATTCGTGACCGAAATTTGATCTAACGGATCTTTATAAAACCCAGCCTTAACATATACATCGTACGGATCGTAACAAATCATAATTGTTATTGTCAATGCAGCTTTTTTTCACTAAACAGTGAGAGCGTCTATTACATATTATAGTGCCCGGCCGTTAGGAAGTCAATCCTGACAGCTGTCATCGCAGTACATTTTATAACCTATTCTTGGGTTTGAGGTTATAAATTGTACTGCGATGACAGCTGTCAGGATTGACTTCCTAGCGGCCGGGCACTATAGTACTCATCTAATACCTATTATGATTACGGTATAAAAATCAGATGACCTAAACAAATTGGCGCAGAATATAAGGTTGTTGTAACAAATCTAAAATTACACCCCACCTGTTGATTATTTTGCAATGCGTGATAAAATTTGATTTATCATATCATAACACCCAATATATTACAACATTGTCGTGACTTAAGTCATGTACCTATAATATAAGAGTAACCCCGGGAGAAATGGCATAGGTAAGAGATGGGAAATTAAAAAAATATACTAGAAACACTCGCTAAGTATATCTTGCCAACTAATTACCGATTAAGTTGGCTTTTAGTTGTAAGAACAGACCTGCGGATAATTGTATAAAAAATAGTAAAATTCACTCATTATATTTTACAAAGTGTACAAATTACCTATGGTGTTACAAGAGTGAGGCTGTTAAAAAATAATGATCTTGTTATTAGATGTGATTAAGAAATTTTTAATAATGATGTGCCAGTAAGTTGCGCGTTGGCATAATTTTAAAATAATCACAAGGACATGCTATTGCCCTTAAAAAATGCAGTTCGCTTAGAAAATTAGGAAAAATAGCCCTATGCGGTAAAGATGTCCTTTGCTTTACCATACCATACATTACAAAACAGTGTTTATTTTTTTATTGATTTAAAAAAGGAGCTGATTTTATATTCAATGCGTGTGTTCGAGTGTTTCTTCCTTTTTATTAGTCTTTAGGAAACTACTTTACCGGTTCGGATAAATATTTTCAAAACCTTTTTTATCGAGGATTGTCTTTATTTAGTGTGGCATTGGCCAGCTTTGCATGTAGGTATGCAAATCTTAATTTTAACAACACATGTCAAAATGTTTATGAAACAAAGCAACAGAATTTAAAAAAAAAACAAGTCAAGTGCGACCGATGTATGGTTCCATACCGCCGCACAGTTAAATATAATAAGGTTCAATATTGATTAGAGCTTATATTTATTGTTGACATTGTTTTGCGCTTATATATTTATTATACTAAAACCTAGATTGTAAGATTACTGTATTACTAACACTCTTATGAACCCAGAGTCTGAAATAAATATATTGAATTGAATTGAATATAACCGTTAGCGCGAACCAAACTCCGTCCGGGTTCGGGCATGGTTCGATATGCTCTAGCCCGGTTTTTTTTTATCTCATTAGATATACCACGTCTCCCTTTTTTTAAAACGAGTAGTAAAACGTTTCAAGATTCATTCAAATGAATATTTACAATCTTCAACATACAGGTTATTAATGCAGTGACTTCGATATGAAAATCTATGACCAACGACCCCGGCCTTACCCTAAATAATTATCATAGGACTTAAATAAATTTCAATCCAGTTATCTTCATTATCTATTACGACTTAATTAAGTCAGTCCGTCATTATGACAGTCCAAATGTTGCCAAAGATTATGAATCATACAAAAGTTCATATTGAACTACCGACTATAATTTTACCGCCTATTACTTCTTAGAAAACGTATTCAATAAAAGATGAGTAATATGTATGTATGTAATGTAGCAGAAAAAAAGATAAAATATGCTTATTTATCGGATAGGCCGCACGGGCACTTTCACACGTCAAAACTCTGCCAAACGTCGACGTTTTAATACATTTTTGTAGTACCATACGGATACGGGACGCTGATTAAAATTGCCATACTTATTTTCTCGATGACGATTATGATAACGTAGGTAACTTAAAAGTTCGCACTCGAGTTCCAGATTTTTTGTGGGTAGTTTATATGTATTACAAGTACAACGAAACAATCGTTTTTGTTAAATTTTGGTTAAAATCGTATTTATATCAGACGATAAATATAAAACTCTTAAATAAATAATGTAATATAAAAATGAGTCAACTGGCCAGATATTGGAAATTGGTTTTACACTTGCATGGGTGACCTCCGCTTCGCTGTCCAGTTTGTTCTTAAGTAGGTCATACAAAATTGATAATAAATTGGACCATTTTCATACATTAATTATTGCATAGTTTCATGGACGCTACCTACTTGTTTTTTTTTATACAGTTAAAAATGTAGCGAAGCCATTTTTTTATAAAAGCCTCAATATTTATAAGAAAAGTGACAGTCCATTTTTTTATATACTTTAAATTTATGAATGTATCAGTCAATTTAACGAACTACTAATAGGTACCACATAAAACAAAGTACATAGATTACCAGGTGAGAAAATACTAAGGAAGTATATGAATAAGTTAGCTTTAGCCTTAGCAACAGAACATAAATGTGATACTCGTCATTGTTATTTATTAGGGCACTTTGCCACTTGTTATCTCAAGAACCTTCATTATGTAACCGTTGCATAAATAAACTATTAAATGCAGCGCGGTACGGTTCGAACATTATTCTCGTACTCTCCCACTCTAAGATAAATGTTACACTAGTTTTAACTAGGGTTTAATTTACGACTCAATTTTGTTTCATTATTTAAAAAAAATTGGATTCCGATTTTTCTTGATAAAAAAAGGCCTTAGCAACAGAACATAAATGTGATACTCGTCATTGTTATTTATTAGGGCACTTTGCCACTTGTTATCTCAAGAACCTTCATTATGTAACCGTTGCATAAATAAACTATTAAATGCAGTGCGGTACGGTTCGAACATTATTCTCGTACTCTCCCACTCTAAGATAAATGTTACACTAGTTTTGACTAGGGTTTAATTTACGACTCAATTTTGTTTTTTTTTTTATAAAACATTGGTTTCCGATTTTTCTTGATAAAAAAAAGATAAAAGACAAAAGACGTTTATTCAGTAAGTAGGCCGCTCGGGCAATTTGACACGCCAAGAATCTACCAGCGCTTCCCAAGAGGAGACCACTGCCGAGAAGAAACGCCGCAAGAAACTCAGCAGTCAGTCATTTAACATGTCGCAGAAACCTCACTTTTCAAATTAGTTTTAAATTTTATACAGGGCGTATGAACCTACAATTATTCAAAGCTAAGACTAGAACAGCTAAGACCTAATACAAAAAGGCTAAAATGTTCATTGTTTAACCTCTTAAACTAAATTGCCACTTCATTGCTGCAGAAAGCGTCTTAGTAGTAACCCTAAGAAAATTAAAGGTTTAAAATAAGTATTCACTGAAAGGCAATATGGCTGTATCCCTGGCATTGCTAACGTCTATGAGCGACGGTGACTGCTTACCGTCTGAGTTGTCTCTTAAATAGCTCTCTGTCGATCTGCAAAGTCATACAAGCTTGCTCACGCAACGGGTAAAGTGGGTAAGCTGGGTAGTGATTCTTTCAAAAGCAAAGGTAACGAACGCAGGAGTTAATGTCCAAGCTGCGAGTTTAAGTAGGTAGTCCCGTCAAAGCGAACAAAACACATTTCAGCGCGAGTATTCAATTTGGCAGCATGGCTTCTCGAACGTATAAAGCTGCCTAATTGAGAATGCACGCGCTAAAATGTCTTTTGCTCGCTCTGACTCGCCGCTGCGATTTCGCTCGTTCGTCCGATCGACCGCCGTTTTTAAGAAAATAACACCCCAGGGTAGTGATTCTCTCAAAAGCGAAGGTGAGCGAATGCAGGAGTGAATGTCCAAGCGGCGAGTTTAAGCAGTCCCGTCCGGGCGAACAAAACACATTTTAGCGAGTGCATTCTCAATTAGGCAGCCTTATACATTCGGTCTTATCGACAGAAGCCATGCTGCCAAATTGAAAATGCACGCGCTAAAATGTGTTTTGTACGCTCGGACGAAGTAGAATTAATTGTTTAAAACTTTGTAGCTAGCAGTCAAGTCAGTGCAAAAATATGTACGTATAGATCTTATTGCCATAGTAATAAGGTTTGTGTACATATTTTTTAAGACTTTGGGGTGTATACATATTTTATGCCCTTGACTGTACAAGGATCATGGATTATCAACAGTTTTACCGTTTTCGGCTATACAACATTTTAATCTTAACCTAAGTATACAAATACAAGTTTTCTTATTCTGTGATTGAAATCAATTTTAGAATTGTTAATAATTTAAACTTTTATTGTATGGAATTGTATCGTATTGTGTGTGAATGTAGTTCTACCAGAAAGTTTTTTAAGAATCTTATAAAAGTTTTTCAATTCTATAGGAAGCTTATTAAAAATATTTTTTGCTGATAAGAATGCACTCTATTTATACATGGAGGTGCTAGCTCTCGGAAGTATGATGTTATATCTTATCTTATCTTACAGTTGGTCCCTTTCGGATACACTTCGACCCTTTAGGATCTTTTGTGCAAGTACCCTCTTACACACTCAAATGTTCGATTGTGCACTGTTTCCTCACGATGTTTTTCCTTCACCGTAAGAGCATAGGGTAATGCACTTATGTTAGAAAAACTCATTGGTACATGGTGACCGTGGGGGTTCGAACTCGGTACCTTACGATCACGAGTCGACCCCCTAAGCCACTAGGCTACCGACGCTTTTGAGAAGGGACATAATATTACATTTGCATGATTGCTTTGAAAAATATTTGGGGTTCTTTTACGTTTATTGCCATAAAACTCGCAACGTTTTACAGATGCATTTGGTTTGAAAAATATCTGATTGGCCGAAAGCAATTTTAACTGAAATGTTGTTTGAGGATATCGATAGGAAAAAAATATAAAATAATAAAACAAAAACTACTCGAGTGGAAAACGTTGTGCGGAAATGGAAAATTCTCTGAAACTAATAACGTTTGAATAGGAGGAAAATGTTTTATTGTATAATTTTCAGTTTGAAACTATTTTAATGAGTTAATTGGAGATAAAAGATAAGCGTATCGATGTATTTAAATTTGATTGATAATAATATTGCTGATAATTGTAACTCATAACTATGTATCTAATATATATATATTTTTTTCTTACTAAATACAAACGACCGGCCATGTGTGCTCTAAGTGGGATCTGAGATCCGTAGACCATTACAATCTCAAGACTGTGATCCTTAGACTCCTGTGCAAATGCGTTGCCAACTAAGTTTTTTTTTTAAATCTTTATTTAAAGATCTTGGTCACTATAGTGACCATGTCGCTCTATTTCTGTTACAGAAAGTATCTTATATTCTACTTAAACCTACTGCAGCCAGATTATACATTTCTTTGGCGCCATCAGACAATGGATGAGCTAAACAATAATTACAACCCCCTATTAAAAACAAAAAATATTGTCTCGTCAATAATTTGCCTTCTCGCGGCCTCGTTCCGGACGCATTCCATCAAAATGCGGTACACGCCTTCTACTACATTGCATTCTGTGCAGTTGGGTGACGGAACCTTACGCATTAAAAACGCGAACTTGTTTAATGGAATGTGTCCGGAGCGTAACCTCATGGCTAATACTATATCTCGGCGATTCATATCGCAGTCATCAAACCATGGGCCTCGAGGAAGCTGAGGCTGGATAGTTCTGTACCAAATGCCTTTAGTTTTAGATCTCAGGTCGAAAAATTCTCTCCACATCTAAGCCAACTAAGATGAAAGGCCTTGATGGTCGATATTTTACCGGTTATCTTATCCCCATACCGAAACACAAAATGTCGCATACGTGAAGTTTTCGTGTTGAATCAAAGGGCACTTTAGTGTGTAGACTAAATATGTACAAAAAAAAAAGCGGCCAAGTGCGAGTCGGACTCGCCCATGAAGGGTTCCGTGAAAGGTAAATTGCGGTTTACGATTTATGACGTATTAAATAAAAACTACTTACTAGATCTCGTTCAAACCAATTTTCGGTGGAAGTTTGCATGGTAATGTACATCATATATTATTTTTACATTTATCATTCCCTTATTTTAGAAGTTACGGGGGGGGGGACACACACATTTTTCCACTTTGGAAGCGTCTCTCGCGCAAACTATTCAGTTTAGAAAAAAATTATATTAGAAACCTCAATATCGACGCTGGAAAGGATAATTGACTAACGTCCATTTGACAAACTTGACAGTAGAGCGATTTAAAGTTTGTTTTTTCGGAAAAAAAATCATATCTTTTTTATTATTGTTTGTATCGAAATATGTTGTACAACAAACTTGTTCATAATTTTAATATCTACTGATTGGTTTTTATTGTAACACTTGAAAAGTGCTTGTTCACGAAATAAATGTCCCGTTAGACAATTGCTACTTTTGACCGGCGAGGAAAAACGGTTAACAGCCACCTGTCGAAATATTACTCGTATGACTACAGCTAACAGACCTTCAATCGGTTTTGATGAATCCTATTTAAAGGTATAAAAAGGTCTAACGTGCCTTACAAGCTTTTTTGGGCCGTAGTAAAAACGGCTTACAGACCTTTGGGTTAATAACTACAGACAGGAAAAATACCTAATGTAAAAAACTCATATTAACGACGGACTAACGGACAATTTATGAAAAAACGTCGAAAATTTGGTCTGTAAGACCCTGCGTTTTACAAAAAGCTTCAAATTTATAACGGCTAACGTGCTAAAAAACTGCTTCGATCGCCTTGTAACCCGGTTCGTTAGACGTAAAAAAATTCGCTGATTCTAACGATATACATAAGTCAATATGCCCCAAAATGTCCCGTTAGTCACTTTACCTTTCCAGTGTCGATATCATTTTTGAAGACCTATCCATAGATACCACACACGTATGGGTATGATGAAAAAAAAATTGAGTTTCAGTTCTAAGTATGGGGAACCCCAAAAATTTATTGTTTTTTTTCTATTTTTGTATGAAAATCTTAATGCGGTTCACCGAATACATCTACTTACAAAGTTTCCATAGTATAGCTCTTATAGTTACAGAAAAAAGTGGCTGTGACATACGGACGGACAGACGGACGGACGGACAGACATGACGAATCTATAAGGGTTCCGTTTTTTGCCATTTGGCTACGGAAGCCTAAAAAGGCCAGCACGCACGCCGAGCATTATAAGACATTTTTTTTTATCAAACACAATCAAATAAAAACACAAAGAAATATGAATACATAGAATTATAATTAGACAACAGACGATCTTATAGTTAAAAGCAACACTTCAAGGCACCATTAGACAGAAGAGACGCTGCAACGTAAATATTTAAACAGCAGGCGGTGCAAAATAAGGTTATTAAGTAAACTTAATTAATAAACTAAACAACTTCACAGACAAAAACATTTTAAAAATAAACAGACTTAAATCTTAATTAAACGAACCGTTTCAAAGCATTTTACACCACCCTACGTCTCAAAATGAATGGCTGTAATATAAATAATTGTTGTTTAAATCTATGTACTAACACATACGTTTTTAAATTTCATCCGTTACAGGACAACATCACTCAAATTAAGATACAATACAATACAAAACACTTTATTATATACCAAACAAAAACATAACAGAGAAACAGCACAATTAGAAATAATACAGGTAACCATAGTCCCAAACCAAGCTCTAAATTTGTACTATGGGTACTAAACAACGATAAATTTACTTGTATAAAGAAACATAAACTTACATACATAGAAAATATCCACAACTCAGGAACAAATACCCGCGCTGATCACATAAATATCTGCCCTTACCGAAATTTAAACCCGAAACTGCAAGTTTCTTAGTCAGGGCACTACCAACAAGGCTAACGCCTAGTAATAATGTATTGATTATAATTAAGCGAAATAAAGTTTTTCTATTCTATTCTATTCTATTCTAATAAAATAGACTTACCGGTACTTAAAATTAATAAGGAACTTTTGGAAGGCCCACATGAAGGATTTTAAAAAGGAGAATAAATAATGCAGTCGTTTAATAATTTTCAACTTGGTCTGCACATTAACATGATTGTATGTTTTTAGAAGGATATACCTAAATACTTATTTACTATGCAGAATCTTCCGTTTTTTTATAATGGAAAACGTCCCCAAAAAAATGGTTAGGGCGCATAACGTCCCACTCGCAAAACGTCCCTCCAGCAAAATTACGTCCCATTCGCAAAGCAACTTCTGTGCAAATGGTCCCTTATGTAAAATACCCCATTCGCAAAACGTCCCTTTCTTAAAAGGTCCCACCCCTTTCGCA
This sequence comes from Acleris cristana, assembly GCA_948252455.1. NCBI lineage: Eukaryota > Metazoa > Arthropoda > Insecta > Lepidoptera > Tortricidae > Acleris > Acleris cristana. The sequence continues at coordinate 13,447,288 of OX411780.1, forward strand.
AAACGTCCCTATTGCATAACGCCCCTATCGCAAAACGTCCCGTCTGCGAAATGACCCATTCGCAAAATGTCCCGTCTGGAAAAAGCTTGTTTAAGTAGAGTCTTCTCATCGAAAGGAACGTTTTGAGAACGGGTCATTTTGCGAAAGGGACGTTTTGCGAACGGGTCATTTTGCGAAAGGGACGTTTTGCGAACGGGACTTTATTTATGTGAGGGGACGTTTTGCGAACGGGACCTTTTGCAGAAGGGTCATTTTGCGTAAGGGACATTTAGGAAAGGGACATTTTGCGAAAGGGACGAAGGGACATTCTGCGAGTGGGACGTTATGCGCCCTAACCAAAAAAATTAACATTTTAGTACAAAGATTCTTAATTTTTTTGGTAAATATTTGTTAGATTATTGGTTTATTATTTTATCCTTAAAAGACGTCACAAAATATCCGACGTGACATTTTGCACATAGACAAACAAAAACCGTAAAAATCATGTTGTTTTCATATAGATAATGTTGTAGTAGCTTCTTTTTAATTTACAGTAAGGACAGTGATTTTGTAAAAAGCAATACGGTTTCGAAAGCAAGATGGGTTAAGACAAAGAGGAACAGAATCGTAAACAAAAGATACTCTTAATGTGAGAGTTGCATCAGGGTCCTTATTCTACTTGATCTCTACTTGTATTGTTATTGTATTGTTCATAACTCGGTCACCATTACTGTCAAGTAAATAAGAGCTATCATAACGTTACTATACGATTACAATATTGCAAAATGTAAAAGTAGTGTAAGGCCCCTGATTTCCTACATCACGGTAAACATACTTTACGATAGTCGTATTCACTCAAAAGCAATAAAAGCGGGTCACTTTACTTACAAATGTGTATGTTCAGTGACCGGTTTGCTTTGCTCTTAGGTGTAGCTAAATCACGTAAAAGATGCAGCTTTAGGAGTAGTAGTAGAGCCAATGCAACAAATATCTGCATTCAATTTAACGCACACATGTAAAGGTACTCATATAAGATAGAATGTAAGGTGTGTTTGACATCTATCTGTACAGGCTTACACGCTCATATACAAATGCGTGCTCAAAGTGATTCTGCTCTACCTCGACCGATACTCGCTTGACCGAGGCGTACCTTGCCGCCTATCAATTCTTTGTTTACGTGACTTTCGCGATAGTGCAATCACCATTTTTATTAGCGCATGTTATCAGGATCATCGCTAAATTGCAAATCAGAGCCATTAAAATATCATTTAAATACCATAATTGGTTTAATGTAGACGTGTGTCAAGGTTTAAGTGTAAATACAAGTAAGTTTAATTGAATTAAGTTTTAGTTTGACTTAATACTATAAATTATCTTGGATTAATTTTAACCAAAATTAAAGTGACAAGAAGAGTCTACGCTAGTATTTGGTTCAGCGTTTTCAAATATTTTTGAGCATTAAACCTACGTATCAATATAAAAACAAAGAAATATTACACGTATTATAGATATTAAATTAGTCAAACATAATGTAAAAGTATTTATTGGACATTTCAGAATGACGGCAGGAGTCCGGCAAAGGGCCGGTGACAAACCTGAAAAAGTGGTCAAGGAAGAAACTCCTACACAGCCGAAACACTGGGACCCATTACAAGATGGCGTGAAATGGATCGAGAGGTATGCTGAGCCGCTGGAAAAATTCTTCCAAAGATTACCAGACTTCATTGCTACTTTTTGTGCTACACTTGCAGTTTTCACGTTCGGTGCTACGTTAAGAGGTAAGTTTGGAGACAAAATTAATGGAACATAAGTGAAAATTCATGACATTTGGTGCGATATTTGAGATTTGGAGATTTGGAGATGTAAGAATTTTTTAGCCGCTTTGGTAGTCCAGTACAAATAATTTTGAAGATGTAGCAATAATTGACTCAATACGCGAAGTATTAGAAATGCTTCATTTATTGTGACATTTTGAAGAATCAGAAACCAATATTACCAGTGCTCATCGCACGAATATTTTCCATCATCAAACATCAATCAATCGATAGCTTTATAAGCAAAATGTTTAAGCACTAAGTGACATCATAGTGCAGAATAAGTACAAATAATATCGGATGGTACTTTGACAATGAGACTGAAGATTTAGTATTAAAACTTAAAAAATACCCTAAGGTATACTGTCGTTTAGCTACATCGACTTAAGCAAAGCAGTGTTGAATTTGAACAAACAAAATTGTATTGGCTAACCTTAAAAAAAGTACCATCACACAGAAATAAGAGATTACAATCACTTTCCACCCCTTCATTAGCAAATTTACCACTATAGAAAAATAGTTACAAATGCACTAAAATGGGTAAAGTTAAACCGAACGCCTATAATTGTTATAATAATATCAACTACTTCCATAAATCAGCTCCGTCACAAAAATAAGGGATAAACTCCGTTCATTATTTCGGCGCTTCGGTTTAGAAAGCTGATAGGTAAATATACAAAGTGGTCAAATTTACAAAACCACATTCAATTGGCCAGGGGTCAATATAAATTTGGAACCATTCAAATTACTCATTCTGAATGTAATGAATGAAGCTAAAACTCAAAACAGTTTCAAGTAATTGATTATTACGTCAAGTGAACGAACTTGAAATTCGAACTTCGCTTTGAATATTACGATAGCACGAGTTGGTGACAAGTAATCCTGAACATAATCACGATACAGAATGATTGATGATTCCTTATCTATCCACTAATCACGTGACGCTGTCGGATGATTTGAATTTGCCTTTGCGAATCATTATTAATTACTTACGAGTACATGCGTTGGGATTAGAGAACACTTATCGTCTATCATTAGTCTAGGTATCAGTTTTTATGCTTGTTCAAATGTATTGATCGTCTTTTTTGGCTTATGATCACTTAATAATGTCCCTTTTTGATTAACTATGTTAACTTGTCCGTCTGTATGCCACCCATTCTATTCAAAATTGAAAATAATTATATAAATTACCTTGTTGTCCGTCTCTCCATCTGCTCTTCTTTGTCAAGAGTCTTTCCGAAATTGCTGAAGATACCGGGCAAAAAATTGGAATAGTTCTAGTATTCAGTGGTTTTATCATTAGAAATTATTTAAGAAAACAGCGGAAAAAAAGGCGCTGAAAGAGAAATCTGAACCCGTTAAGAAATGTTCGAGACAGCCTAGGCAAAAGTATGTAACATACTTGTTTATAGAAGATTTATTCTACACTTCGCGCCTAGGTGACTGTATTCTACTGGTTCTTGATCAGGTAGGGTTATCGATAGTACCCATTGCATCTATACGATTCTCAATACTGACTTGGTATCACATTGTTTTAGTATGGATGTTAACATTATAAACTTAATGTCCTAAAATAGCTTCACAACAAGTAATCGTCCAAATCCATTGTCATTAACAATAAAATACTCTTCAACTTCAGGTGAATGGATCGTCATCCTAGTAACGGCCCTAAAACAGATCTCAGGGCACACTAGTACAGGCCGTAATGTGACGGCAGAAGAAGTATTCTCACTCTTCACCGAGCGGAATCTCAAGATGGAGAACTTCAGCTTTATCTTCATCTCTGCTCATATCGTGTCATACGGAACGTACTTCTTTGCTGGAGGTTTCTTGCATGTAAGTATATTTTGATGACATTTTCTCAATATATTATTTTTTGTTGAATACAAAGAATTGTTACCAAGTCAGAAGAATAACTAAATTTAGACTTGACTACCCAACTGGCTATCCATAAACCCCAAGAGAAGATGCAGGCTAATACGTCGATTTTTCAACTACCTAGTTTTTGTGCCTCACCACGAATAGTTCTATCACTTTAAACTTAATTCTTAACTTAAAATAAACGTTTTCAATTCCAGTGGTACTTCTACATGAACAGGCGCGATCGAGCGAAGGAATGGAAGATTCAACCAAACAAATGGTTGAGTCCTGAGCTAGAACGCCATGAGATCATGCTTGGAACTTTGTCCCTCTTCGTCACTGGTTCATTCTCTGCTATGCTGGCCACGTACATCTACAACGGCAATCCTTCAAGTATCTATTATAAATTCGATGAATATAGCTGGATATGGTTCTTCCTGCAGTTTCCTATCCTTTTTATTTACACTGTAAGTTTTAAGGAGAAATAGTTATTTACAATACATACATTTATTTATCTTTAAACAAAAATAATAATAGATGGATTCGTAGTTTATAAGGAACAGATTCTTGCACATTAGGTCAGGAAAAATGATCACTGTTAGGAGTTTAAATAGGCGTCGTATCATAAACTTGACCTCTTTAACTTCTTTTTATGTAACAAATCTTAAGTTATAAAAAATAGATAAAGTTTAAAACAGTCCCAAGATTTTAATAATTAAGGTATTTCTGACGTTCATTAAAATTAAGGCAAAACAATAACCAAACACTGATTACATGTAAATAAAACATAATTACCTTTGCTGTTTTCAGGACTACACCACTTATGTCCTGCATCGTCTGTACCACACTCCATGGCTTTACAAGCACTTCCACAAGTTGCACCACAAATACAAGCAGCCTACAGCTTTCTCTGTCACCGCCATTCATCCATTTGAGATCATGCACATCCAACTGACAATGTGCTTGCCGCTGTTCACAATTCCTGTGCACTGGAGTAAGTTACTTTACTTATTAATTGTGAAGTCCTACCGCCAAGTTAAAGTTGCCCCGTCAGAGCGTACCAACAGTATTTTAAAGCGTGCGTTCTCAAATAGGTAGCTAAAACTCACTCGTATGAGCTTGTATGTTTGACCGTTCGATAATAAACCGTTTTTAAGAGAACACCCTGGTAACTTGCGCGCAGATTAGGAAGAAAGACAAAAAGAGCTGATCAATCATTATCATCTTGCCCTTATCCTAATAACTTGGGGTCGGTGCAACACTTCTTTTTTTCCAAACTTTCCTATCAGCCGTCATCTTTCTTTGTTTTTCATACAATAAAATTAAATATTACCTATTCGCTGTGCTAGTTTTGCGTTACCAACTTGGCAGTGTTTTGAGATGGTTAGTAAAATTGTGATGTCACTTCGAATGTATTTTTTTTTCAACTAAGATAAAAATGCCAGCATCAAAATGTTTGTAGAGAATATTAATAAAGTTACTGGTAGTATTGATCAACCTTCATTTGCTTTGTATTTGATCATGTTGCGTAGTCAAACCGTTTAATTCGATTGTCAGACAGTATGGCTTCCAAACTCTTTCTTAATAACTGTTCGTTCGTTCGTTCGTTCGTTAGATGATGACTATCTAGAGGATACGTGAGATTAACCTTATCTAACAAATAAATCTTAGTACTTACTATAATTTTCTTTTAAATGACAGAAAAAAGAAAAGTGATTACTTTTACTGACAGATATTTTTATCTGCGGATTAAATGAATCAGCCATTATTTACTTAAATTTGTTTGTTATTCCATTACAGTTCCGTACTTCGTCGTTACGATATATAACTACATCCACGGCATCCTCGATCATTCTGGCGTCAACTTCAAAGCTCAGTGGTGGCAGCCATGGCAGCCGGATGCAGAGTTCCATGACCAGCACCATGAGTTTTTCCACGTTAACTTTGGATTCAACATGAGTCTTTGGGATAAGGTGAGACCTTATGACATTTGTCTATATTTTTATTGCATTTTGTTGATTGCAGCGATCTGTTTTCAGTTAATATGATGGTGGTAATAGACAATAAAAATAATATGGTTTCTTTTTTAATCATTATTGATGATTGCATAGTAGCTACTGCGAATTTGCGGTATTTTACATAGTAAAAAAAAACATGTTTATCGTGGCAGTAAAATTTGCGCAAATTTTGAAAAAATATTGTAATATTAGTCGAAGAATGCTTCTCTCTTTGCTAGGGATACAGTATTTGCCACTAGGATACGTCCATAGCCGAAGTATTTCAAAATTCTAACGAGATTGGATTTTTATTTTTATCAATTAAAAAGTATCCAATTTAATATCCCATCAATCATACAATATAGTTCCGTTTTGATATCTTTGCGGATTAAAACGATTAACTTTGGAAAGATTGACGGATTTTTTTAAATAATCCTCAGGTGGCCTAATATATCTTTTGCGATTACTTTAACGCCATTTATCGTGTCTAAATCTAAAGAAAAATATTTTATTATTAGTTTATTCATATAACTTTTATTCCTCATAAAGCTTAGAATATTCTCAGAAAACTGTTATAAGAAATCAGCCAAATCGGTTCAGCCGTTCTCGAGTTTTGCGCTTAGCAACACATTTAGCAATATATATATATATATATATATATATATATTGCTAAATGTGTTGCTATATAAATATATATATATATATATATATATATATATATATATATATATATATATATTGCTAAATGTGTTGCTAAGCGCAAAACTCGAGAACGGCTGAACCGATTTGGCTGATTTCTTTTTTGTCATGTGTTCGTCATTTTCAGGACAAGGTTTTTATGAAAGAAAATAATTGAAAAATCCACCGGGAAAGTCAGAACTTTGCAGCGGGGCGAAGCCGCTGACGGGCCGCTAGTATATATATATATATATATATATTGCTAAAAAACTGCTTTATACAAAATACAATTTTTTTCTCGAAACATTAGTTTTATCTGGGTGCGGTTTCATTTGCATAAAACCGTTAGGCATAATTTCATTAACTACGAGTTTTTATCAGGTTTGATTTAAACAGAATAACACTCATTTACCACAACAATAATATTCTAGTCATGATACATTTAGGTAATTTCTTTTTCCTACTTTAGGTTAGAATTGTCTACTTTTTAACCTACATTATTAAGATATTATTCTTTATTAAATTATGCATTTCTTGTAAATGTTATTATGCTTAGTTTATTTATCTATTGTAAATGTTATATGCTTAGTTTATTACACATATCTAAATTATGCAATTCGTTTTATGCCAAATGAAAATGAGTACTACATTGGTTGTAATGCATTCATTACACACCCGTTTTATTTCCATTTAAATCTTTAGCATACCAAAAACAATGTAAATTTATTTAAGCAAGTAACAATTTAAATTTACAGTTACACGGTACAATGAGGAAATTCAACCGTGTTTACACAGAAGATACATATCACGGCGAAGCTCCTCTCGCAGGAACAGCAGAAGGAGATAAGCTGATACAAGAAGAACTGGCTAAAGAAAACCCAAAATCCAAAGGAAGTCTTAACGAATAACTGCCAACGTCTCTAGTTTTTATGAAAATAAGATACTGCCGAGCCATTAGCGAGGGTTTGACGAATCGCCCAAAGAATTTGAAGAAATGCAATCTGATTTTAATCTGTCGGGGCATTCCAAATGTGATAATTAATGATAAGTCGCTCATTATTCGATTTGTGAAGAGATGGTATTTTTACATTATAAAAGTATTATGATAATAAACTAACAACTGTTCCTCATGAATTTGTTTCAATTATTCTTCAATAATTATTATCTTATGCCTTGCAACTCTTCGCATCCCATCTATCTTCACCATCACGATAGTTTAAAGGAGCTCGTTTTGTTGGTTTCTAATTATATGACCCAGGTAAGCAACTTTTCTTTTTCATCCGTACGGACTAGCTCTACTTGTCCCCATCCTCCGAAGAACTTCAGCTTTAGTAAAAAAAAAATCTTTGATCATTTGCAATCAGTCCAAAGACTATAAGCAAATCTTCTGTGTGTGCTCATTGGCAGCTTTAGTGAAATGGTCCATCTAGAGTATGCGCAACATTCTGTGGTATTACCGCATCCCAAACGCTTTTACATTCTTCCTTAGGTTTTCCTTAAGGATCAATGCTTCGCATCCATAGAACACAAGAAGCCAAATGTAATACTTTAAAACTCTGGTTCTTACTATGATGGAGAGTTGTCGACAGCACGGTCATAGTGGTAAAAGAAACACGACCAACTTCCATACGTCGTGCTGTAACTTCAGTATCGCCTTCCCATATCAAAGTCAGCCAGGAACTAAGAAGATATCTATAACTTGTCAACATTTTCCAAACGACAATTTTACACGAAAACAAAGGCCTGATTAGCACTGCCCGAAACAACCATACATACTACTTATAAAATGCGACTCTTTCTACAATTACCTATTTGTATCTAGTAGATCGTCCTCGGTTAATTCTAACCGTATCATCGGCATATCGTAAGTTATTAATAATCTTGCCATTGATAGAAAAGCCAGGTGACATCCTGTAAAGCATTTATTTCAAATGGTTTAATCTCTCAATGGCAAAAACGTTGAACGATAACATCGAGACTACCAAGATACGCTTAAAGGCAATAACTGATTACGAATATTGAGTCTTATATATTTGTTAAAATATTGTTTTCCTATGATGATGACTAATCGTTATCATTTTTATAATTATTCTTATTGATCATTTCAACCTTCTTTTCAAAGAAGGTATGTTAAACATTTTCTACGACATATTTAATATGTCGTAGAAAATGTAAAACACTGTCACGGGATGACCGGACCGGGATCAGGAATGGGAATTAGTTTTTTTAGAAACACTGGAAGTCCAGGGCAAGAATATTAATTAAAAAATCTTCAATTAGTTTAAATTACAAAATAAGGCACGTAAAGAAAAATAAAGAAGGGGAAACTTAGAATAATAATAAATAATATATTAAATTAGGACTATATGAAGGGATGGTCTGAGTTATAAAGATACATATGACTTACAATGAGTGCCATAAGCAGTAGGAATTTAGGTGAAGGGTTATCCTTTATATAATTCTCACTTCATTATTGCAAAATAATTACTATAATAATTGACTTAATTTGTTTCATACAATTTTATTACTATTTTAACTTGTTCAAAGCTTGGGAGCTCGTGAGTAACTAAACTCGTCGTCGTGTGCAGGCGATCGTAGAATTTAAAAAGAACTCAAATTTAGAATTTAGAATAAAAATAGCCAGATAGAAAATGCCAGAGCGACTTTAAATTAACGAGGTGTAACACATAGGTAGATACACCTCGTTACAACACGTACGAGTAAGTAAACGTTACGTTTTTTACTTTTTTTACTGTGACACACCGTACGCTCACCGTCGCCTAAAAATTGTATTTGCCTGATATTTAAATGAACATCTTTATTTGAAAGAACGAAGGCAAGAAATAAAGAGAAATGTTTTTAAGCAAATAACAAATGAATAAAAACAAAACTTAACAAATAATGATATAAGACGAAGCTGATAGGTCACTCAAAAAAAGTTAGCCAACCAAGAGGGATGTACTCTTAGTTGAAATAAAATGAATACAATAATTATGATATTAGTTATATCAACCAAAACTTATAGTAACAGCAGCAAGTTCTTTGGTAAATCAACTTACATCTTAGTTGATGTATCACACGTCTTGTTAGGCTCGTATGGAATCAAGACGCCTATGCACAATAATCACAAGCTTGTTAGAAACGACCAATTTCTTTTTTCAGTGTAATATTGGGTTTTTTAACCGATTTTCAAGGACAAAATAACATTTTATTAATTCTACTTACCATCGGAGGCCCTTGCCAGATGCATTATGCTTACTAGCGTTTCTATTCGTTTATAAACGTACTCAATTTATCAATTTATTATTTATCCTTAGCAGCAGTTGTGTGCTGGTGCAGGAATAAGACAAGCGGTGATATTACTAGCATAGAGGCATCTATCTTAGTCTTCAGGGTTGACCAAGGATTTGAGAATGCATTGCCATAGAGGCTTAAATAAATAGTATTGGCATCTTATAACGACTTAGTACCTCCGTTTTCTGATTGCAACTCCTGGGCTAAGCGAAAAGTAGGTACCTATTTATTTACGAAACGATTCAAAGTGAATGCTCGCTAATCAGCCATGACGAGTGTTATGACTGAAAAGTGAACCTTATTGTTACTCCTACAAGTTCTCAATCTTTTGTATTACCGATAACAATAACTTCCGTATTCAAAATCATTACCAGCGACGGCATCAAAAAGGAAAAGCGTTTCCTTAATAAACATAATACAAGTTTCCTCGAGAAAATATTCAAGAATAGGGCAAGTTCTAAAAGAATTCTCCTTTTCACGTAGACCATTTATCACTCTCGTGAGGTGGAAAAAATTGCGTAGGTCTTGAGGGCCGAGGCACAGGGCAGAAAAAGACAGAAGGGAAATGTCAAAAGGGCATTGTCTTAGTACGGCTAGCATGAGTTGTATTTTCTCACTTATCGTTCAGTGCGTGACTTTTGGTAAAGAAGGATTACCAGCTTGTGCTAGATATCATGCAATTTTTTTTTATGCATTACCTTTAGCCTAGGCTAATTAAAGCAAAGCATGTATTGTATAATTGAACTATTAACTAATAACCACATATAAAAATGCGAACAAAATAAAAAGCAACACATAAAATATATATCATGATAAGGACTTACGATAACACCGCCTGGGGATTTTATATTATTTTGTTTTCACTCGTCTGTCTTGCTGCTAGTCGAAACTGTTAAATAAAAAATACTATAATTTAAACAACATGATTGCAATAGGTATAGAACAAGACGGGCTAAAACACCGTAAACAAATTAGAATACATATTCTGGCTTTGAGGTCCATGATCATTTTGATATTCAACATTGCAAAAGAGCCCTCATGTGGCCAATTTACTGAATAAATATTTAAAATTTTGAAATAAGAATTTTGCATATTCGTTGCCAAACCTAAGTACAGTCAAGGACTTTAATTGCTATGCCACTATAGAACCCTGTCATAATGACAGCGTCAAACCACATCAATGAAATTATGCCAAGATTAATGATTAACGTTATGCGACAGGGTTCCATAGTGGCATAACAATTAAATTCCTTGACTGTACTATAATGTATTGCCTCTATGAATGCTTGTCATTTCACTGACCACAGGCAAACAACAATAAAAAAGGTACTCCACTTTAGGCTACTTCGAAGGTAGAATGGTGAAAATACGGAAGAGCCCTGCATGAGGTCTTACCACACGTAAAAACAACTTTGATAATGATGCTATTACTCGGCCTCATCAAACTTACCTCACACACTGTCCAGAAAATAACAAAATAGTCAACGTTTAACTTCTGCGCCACAATATTTGTGCCAGGACAAAATAATGTTAAAACGGGGAAGGTCCCACGTTTGATTTATTTTTCTTACATTCGGCGGCCTTAATTAAACGCAGCCAATCATTCTGTCTCTTTTCCTCTCTAATCGATGCGTAAGCTTTTGTTAAGTTTGACTTCTGAAAGATAGTGACAATCTCCCTAACATTAGCAATGAAACTGTTTATGCGTTTAAAAAAAGTTTTGCATATCAGTAGCTCTAGCACGAACATTTCAATTATTAGGTAGTCATAAAGATTGAATCATCTTTACTTTAATTTTTAGTATACTTCACAATGACATGTCAATGTCGTGCTAGTTATCTTATCTTATTTGTAGGGTCCTTACACATACACTTCAACCCTATGGAATCTTTTGTTCAATTACCCCTTTTTAGCGGTTAATCAAATGCAGTGCAATGGCAGTGCCTTGAAATAGTTTGGTTCTGGGTAGCCACAACCGAGGATTTCCATTCTTACTCCGGCGAGGGCATCACATTCACATAACGTTCTAGTTAATTTTAGTAGTAAATACAAACACGGGGGCGTTGTTCCAATCGCCATACACATTTTCTCGATGATGTTGCGTTGAGGTGTCATTCCGCAGCCGACCGCAGACGTCAACGACAGGCATCAAATTCCTGTTGCTGCCATTCTACCGTTGCCGTCCGCGGTCGGCTACGAAAGGTATTTCATAGAAATACAAAGTAGTGACTCCTACCGTTTACCTCTGCTGTTCCCGTCTGCGGTCAGCGTCACTTCTGAGTTTGCGGTTGGTCGTCAGCGACGCGAGCGGTTGCGGTCGTATTTCATTTCAAATACGTAGAAACTAGTAGGGACGCCTGCCGTTGCCGTCTGTGGGTGGCTGCGAAATGACACCTTTACTCGATAAAATGAAAAAATTCATGCTCAAGCTTCAGGATTAAATACAGTAAAGAATTAAAATAATAATTATGGTATCAAAGTACTTTTTACTTGAAAAGTTATAAGCTAGTGATTGTGGTTAGCAGAATTCGTCTGACGACCTTTTGACTAAATTATTAAGACCTTATTATTCGAAATACGCACAGTTTTATAAGGAAAAGAAAAATGCTGGTTTATTAAAACCCATAAATTAAGTTTACCTCGCTCTAAAAGACATAAACCGCTTGTTTTTTAAAAAATATTTTCTTTTGCTCCCTTTTAAATAATTTCGTACTCACGGGTTAAGTGGACATTTGAAACTTACCCTTTATAATTGACTCAAATTGGACACTTAAGCCTTTAGGTAAAACGGTAAAGTCGGCAAATTTGTATCATTATTATGAAAAAACATTAAGAACATTTATATCTTTATCAAAAGGCTACGTTTCATTGCGAATTGGTTACTTTAATTGTCAAATGAAGCCTTTAGAAATATGATATTTTTCTCAATCACTAGTTTTATTTTAAGAATTGGATTGGTGCTTGTTTCGAAGTCTCGTGTTTCATTTAGTATAAAAATTACTTTTTCATATTCGTGGATTTAATAAAAATGCTTGTATGGTTGAAGTCATAAAAATGTATACAATACATCATAAATACGATATATAGGGGCCAAATCGAATCAAAGTCCTCAAATTTTAAATTTCTGTAAACCTACATTTTCAACACCAATTCTTGTTCTCAGCCTCAACCTCGATTCTTGTGTACCTACTGGAGCTAACCTCATGTTCTTCTGTTTAGTCCATGAGAATAAATGCTCTTTAGCCAAGCAATTGTCCTCGCGTGCGATATCCATGGACTTGTTTCTCTAATAAGTCCATGGTGATCATCTGAAACTCGACATTGGCAAAATACACCGTGTTAAAACAAGGAGTAAAAGCCAATAATTAAGAAAAATAATAGGGTTTGACGTTTATTAATGAAAGTTTTTACTTAGATATTATTTTAAAGTAGGGAACACTTATTACGGAGTTTCCTCATTATCTAATCGCATCTGTGCCATTGTCAATAAGGTTCACATTGTATATTTGACGCAAATAACTGACGCAAAATTTTGCATATTATATTTCATTTTATTTTATACTAGCTGTTACCCGCGACTCCATCCGCGGAGAAAAATAAAATAAAGCTTTTGTTACTCAGGAACAATAAAGCATTCTACTGACGAAATAATTTAAAAAACCCGTCCGGTAGTTTTGAATTTATGGGTTTTTTTTTTCTCTCTTTATTGTATTATGCCCGGTTCCTATATTCAAGAAACGATGGTTTTCCTTACGTCTCGTTTAGCATTAGTGTAGATAACTTGAAAGTGACACTTTACGTTAAATACTTAAAAATACACAGACTTCCGCGTTTAACGCCGGGTACTCATGGGCGAGCTGTAACTGTTGCACGTAAAATCGTGATGTGTACGCGGTTTGCGAGCCTGTTCTTCACTAGAAGCTCGTTACTGTAACTCTTACATTTACAGTTCGCTAGTGAGTACCCGGTTTTACATCCACTATTCGAACAACTGTAATAAAAATGTTCCATCGACACTACACCAGAACAAAACAAAAGCTTACAGCAAAAACAGAACAATTCTGTAAATAAAAGAAGAGGACGTTTAAAATTTTAAATTGTTTCGATTTGTTTCATAGAAGAGCTCTTTTGAGAGCGCGCAGGCGCAACTAAGGAGCGATGGCGGTTTCTTTATCTAACCCTGGTTCTAACCCTGGTAGAGTGGCCAAAAACGGTGTAAAGTTGCCCAAACCCGGTATTTTTTCCCTACATTACCTGGGTCCCACTCCCCTACCCTACCCTAACAGGTTCTTACTTCCCTAACAGGCACAAGTATTAAATTGTGGTATTGCAATATATCCATTTATCGCCACAAATTCTTGTTTGCCATCGACGCCTCTCTAACGGTTGGGTAAGTGGATGGAGTAAGTGTAGTATGCATTATTATTCCGTATTAATAATAGGTTTATGAGAACTTATCTTAGAAAGGGCGTTACGTTAGTTAGTTGCTTTTTTGTTTATGATAGCTCATATTATCTTGACAGTAAAAGCGGTTGAATCGTAAGCAATATGACTGCAATAGAGTAAAAACGTCGCGGAATAAAGCCCATGGCTCTGGATTACTATAGTTTCGGTTTTTAGAACTATATGAATACTGACTAAAGTTGCCGTCAATAGAATTTGCAAACTATGTAAACAAAACCAAACAAACCAATTCACCATGATTACTCGATAATTACATACTTTTAAAGATCAAGTGAGGTTTTTGCAACGATTTATACACTAAATCATTATTTTCATATTAAGTTTAAGATTAAATAGCTATTCATTATACGTTATTTTTTAATAAAAACACGCTTGTTGAATATTTGAGGTTATGTGTCAAACAGTACTAATTTGTTTACATAGTTAGCAAATTCTATTGACGGCGACTTTACCATTTAGATGTTTTGGCTAGAATAGATTTCATTGCTCATATTTTTTATTTATTACTGTACTTCAGTTTTTGTGATAACTTAAGACATGGTGTTGATATGTAACATTTTATATAAATATATAAAAGTGTTTTGTTAATTTATCTAGATTTTTTCCATTTACAGACATTTCATTTATGTCTTCTATCTATACTTTAATTAACACTGCAAACGCTCATTTTCTTGGTTTGCGCTCTGTAATTTACCACAGACGCCGTACGTTTTACAATATCCTAGAAATAAGATTAAATTAGCTGCGTTCAGGCTTGTTTATTATTACAACGGGCTGTGCTCTGGCAAGTCGGTTCCTTAGACCACTAAATGAAATATTTTGAACGCGATTGAGAGAAATAGACAATGACGTCACATTTTCTAAGTCTTAGAATTTTCTGACTCTTACTGCAGCACTCAGAGTCAAAAAAAAATAATGCTTTATTTAAAGTTGCTGCTGTCACTTTCTTTGCTACAGCAATAGAATTAGACAACACGTCACTAAACAAGCATATAATTTAATTGACGTCTCTGTGTGCAAATAGAGACAAATACTAGTTAGTTCAATACAATATACTTATATGAGTGTTATGAAGTTTGAGATGGAAATTTGCAGCTCATGCTATGACCTCATATTTTATGGGCATACTAATTTTTCATTTAATAAAATAAAAATTTCACGGGACTATCTCACACAAATTCTCATACTAATTAGTCCCAAATTACTAAGCTCCAGGCTTGTACTATGGATACTTACTACATAACGATAAAATTATTTAGAAAAAGGAATATATACTTCAATTCGTAGGTAACATACAATACTCAGGGACAAATAGTGTCGCTCATCACACAAATAATCATCTGCCCTTGCCGGGTTTTGTACCAAGACCGCTAGCTTCGTAGGGAGAGCGACTACCAACTAGGCTAACGCATCGTCTTCTTGTTATTTCTTATTGTCGAATTAGTAATTACTTTTCTTATATGCATACCTAGTATGTTTATTTTTAGTTTATTATATCCATGTATAAAACAAGAGGTAAGATTAAGAGTACTTCAGTAAACATTGCTTTCCTAGAATTCTTACTATCCTTAGTTCCTTATCATCTCTTAAATTATTATATTTGTTTGCATTTTCGGCCTTCAAAACCTAACGCCTCAATCAATCGAAGGAATCTATGGAATCTACTTACAGGGAAAGTTTGTAGCATGAAAACGGACAAAGGCTACATTTCATTCAAAAAAATTAGACAAAACCCAAGGTAACTGCAACAAACAACGTCTACGCAAACGGAACCGCGGAAAAAAGTTTGTTTATACTAGGGTGACAGAACCAGTAATGGACAAGGATCAATGATGGACACTTGATTCTTATTTTACAGAAGATAAGGGTTATTCATTTGTTTTGCTACAATCAGTTTAGGACCGTATGATATTTGAATTAAGAGTAAAGTGTCCATTACTGGTGCCTGTCAGCTAAAAGTGTCCATCATTGGTGCCGTCACCCTAATAACATCCATAGTCTTAGTCGAGCCTAAAGCTTGTGACTTGGAGCCCCCGTGCAGGCGTCGAAAAGCCTCCTGCATAATGCATTGTATGATTGCAACGACCTTTGAGCTTGGATTATACGTCAGGTCTATTTCGACAATTTTCCGCCATTCCCAGATTTTCGCCTTTGTGGTCTTTTGCTGAAATTGTTTTTAGCTTTTTCCCGTTGGATTTTTCAGCGTAGTTTGTAAAGTCGACGTTACTTTGTCAAATTTTAGTAAGCGACTAAGCAGTTTCTAATTGAATTTGCATACACAAATTTTCCAACGTAATAAATAATATGAACACAACATTTACAGGGTAAGTATATAGGTTTTAGGTAACAAAACGCAATTTTAAAAGGTTTTCACAACGTACAAAATTGTGTTTAAATACTAATTTAGGTAACTTATAGTTAGTGAAACCGGTACAAATCTAAAAAGTCAAACTCAGTGGGTCTACGTTAAAATATGTTAGACCAACTTCGTCACTTGTTAGATCTGATTACCAATAGGTAATGGGTCAGGTCAATATGTGTGTCTATCTTCTATATAAATATAAATAAATGTCTGTATGTTTCTCCTTTATGCAATCCCAAACCATGTGGTAGTGTTCTGAGGACGCTCGTGAGGGTTTCTGGCCCAAAAAAGCTATAGGTACCTACTTTTTTACTTGACGTGGCATTGTAATGCTTGCCAGGTTCATTTAGACTACATATAAAAGCTTTGTGATAGAATATTTAATTAATAATCAAGACTCATAAAAAACCCTCGCGCTCATACTAAACTTAAATATTTAGTTCGATACCCGGTCAGAACCGGGAATCGAACCTGAGACCGCTAGCTTCGGAGTTAGGGTCACTACCGACTCGGCTATCCGCGAGTTGTTCACGTCATCGTATTTATTAATTAGAGTAATAAAGGATATCTTATTTATGCCGTGTGGTGCCGGGTTTATAATGTTGCCACTGTTTGCAACCTGTCACTAATACACTGGATAACATCTTAGCCTGGTTGTGCAAAATGTGGTCACAGAATTATCAACAAGTTTTTGGAGTTGTTGGTGAGTCTGTGGCTCTGCCTACCCCACTCTGGGAATGAAGGCGTGAGTTTATGTTATGTGTGTGTTACTTATTTCTCAGTAATTTTAAATTAATCATCATAAAATACAACAGACGCTTAACTAAGAATTATGAGAGGAAGGAAACAGATTTGTTTGAGTTTCTGTGAGCGGTCGAATGCCAAGAATTGTAATTAGCAGTTCTTTGTTGAAACTTTGTGAGGAAAAAATATCGTGAGAACAACTCGGACCTGAGGAAACAAAATGAAAGTCAAATTAAGTTAATTACTTTTGTGTAAAATTTAATAAGTTTTAAAAAGTCACATAATTGGGATTGTTCATGTTTTAACAATTACTCTAGTTTGAAAACCATTTCGAGAAATAGGGTTTTAAAGCCGTTCTGCATTATTAAGTTTTTGAAATATTTAGCCATTTCGGATGTTTCGACGCAAGTATATTTAACTTTTGTTTGACTTGAAGTCCTCCAAGGTGTATCCTACGGGTTAGGCGAAAGTCGCTTGAAATAGTATGTTTTAATACACTATTACAATCACTTTTTATCATAAGATATCATTTAATTGTTGTAATCTATTAGAAAATGCCAACCCAAATTTAAAATAATCATGTCATCCATAAAATGTCTGCTAAATAAATTTTTTTTTTAAAACAAAACTATTGGGTCAAATACAAAATTAATAAAATTGGTCTCTTAAAATTAGCTGTTCTTTGGAATTAGAATGTAAAAACTGTGAGTTATTTTTTTGGTCTATCCCAATTAGTGGGAAGATTTTGCTGCAGCCCTCTGATTGTTTAGGGTATGTTTAAGAAATTATTAGTATTTTAATCGTATACGTTGGAAATCCTACTACAGCAGTGGCGCCTCAATTGTGTTTTCTAATGAACTAAATGATTTATAATCGTGTTAACACATATGGGACCGCTTTGGTTTTTATTACTGAGTTTCAACGGATTAAATATAATGGAAGAAAGTCGTCATAATTTTTGTACGCCAAAGCGTTTAGTGAAAAAAATAAGTTAAGTGTGAAACTCGAGTAACAGTATCAACTGCGATTAATCTCTTTCATCCCTTGGCTACCAATCTATCTATAAAATCATTAAAAAAATAGTTAAACAACAAAATCTTATATGTACACTTAATATTAACTCATGTTATAGGCAGCTAAAAGTGTCCAGCTTTGGTGCCCCTATTTTTGTTATGTATTGTCGCCCGCATTCGTTCTTAATTTGCACAATTTACTGAAGGTAGGCATGATGGAGTGAGTAATCCGTATTAACTCGTGTCTAACCACTTTGTCTTAAACCATACTCTTATTATATGATGAATGTCATGGAAGCTCTTATTACCCGATCGCGGTAAAGCCCAAATGGAGGGTTATGTGTTTGACTTGTATATATGTCCGACTCAATGTCCGCTCGTAACCACTAAACGGCTAAACCGATTTTAATAAATTATACGTGGTTAGATTCGTCTTAACCACTAGAGTGTCATAAGCTATATTAAAATTATTTAAATGTGAAATTGGCGGAATAATAAATATATGTCATGATAAGTATCATTATTTTGATGACATTATCCAAACAGCAGTTAGGTTTTTTAAAGCTTGCTTTTCGTTATTTACTTAACAGTAAAACCCAATCACAATATATTAAGGCGAAGTTGTTCGGAGGGGCTGTTTAGTTTCAAAACAAGCTTGGCCAGTATGTTTACAAGTTTTTCCAACATCCATTTTCCTATTCCAGTGCTTATTTTCACTTCGCAAATTTTCCGCTCCGTATTTCTCTCTGAAGCCGATTTTTTCATTTTTTATGAGATCAAAGGGCAGGTTCAGGTTAGGCAAGGCAGCAGAACCGAAGTACAAAAGCACAAAACAGAATTTTCGTTAATGTACTTGGATAGTTAAAAATGGCATGGAAAAAATACTGTACTGAAATCAAAATGTAAGGCAGCAAATTATAGTTTGCGCTTAGATAACCATGAAAGCTATGCGTTCAGTATCGATGATGAATATGGTTTTAATCAATAACGACAGAGATAATTGTGATTGATCAATAATTTGTAACCGAACAGGAATAATTCCTTTTCAGTTTCAGATTTAACTTAACGTAATAACAATTGACTTGATCATCAATCAAGTAATTGTAAATCATTCTGTTTACAAATAATAATTAAAACTCGTTTTATTTAATTAATTGAGATTAATTGGAATATTAATTGAGTCGGAGCTCCCTGTTCCCGCGAATTTGTACAAACTTGATCCGCTTAAGTTTGTAATTATTGAGTTCTTCAATTGTTTATTTAATGGAGAGATAGCAAACCTTGGGTAGGTTTTTTTTCGCGGAATTAACGACCTTATTGTCCGGATTGCTATTGGCATCTTCTACTAACCTACTACCAAGCATCATTGTTAACATTGTTGTGATCCAGTGTAAGCCATAAAATTATTAAAAACAAAATATCCTATGCCTATTTTAAAGAACACTATCAGTTGGCCGTGTGTTTACTTTTCTTCTTTATAACAGTAAAAACAATCGCTTTCCGCGTCTATCTGTCTGTCTTTTCTAAGCCGCTCCTGCTGAGTTGTTATGGTACACGGCTTATTTACATATCACTTTTTCCCTTTATATATCTGCAATCAGTTAAGTAAAAAGAGAATGGCAAGATAGGAATGGCCTATCTTCCCTTATCAGGATTGTTCATCGAGTCTTTTGAGTCTTTCAACACGGCTTATGTAATGACCTGGTCAAAATTGTTTGACATATTTACTTAAACGAGTCATGCAGTTTGGTGCATAACTTCATTTCTTGTGTGGCATTTTCAATATCTGGGAAATATTCCTCAATTATTGATATTCTACCTAAAACTAATACTGTCTCGTGTGGATGTCGTAAGAAGCGACTAAGGGAATATTTAAAGGCTTGTAGTACTGTTAGGCGATGGGCTTGCAACCTGTCACCAATACACTGGTAAACATCTTAGCCTAATTGTGCAAAATGTGGTTACAGAATTATCAACAAATTTTTAGAGTTGTTGGTAATTCTGCATTTCTGTCTACCCCACTCTGGAAATGAAGGCATAAGTTTATGTTTACCTAAAACAAAAACTTATATTTAAGTTATATAATCAATTCAAAAATAATCTTATCCGTAACCAAAATGTCTCTCAAGTAAACCGTCTCAAATGCTGTCCAAGGGGAGACAATAAGGGTGCTCTTTCGAGAGATAACGTCTAACGTGTGTAGGTATGACACACTAAATTTGTAGTTTATGCATAATGCTTTAAAATTTGGGATAACAAGTGCAAAGGCAAGTATTTTATTACTTGATTTAAATTCACTCGGTTTCCTTAACGAGTAGGGTAAAGTCACCAGTGGTCAGCCAGAGACCTGTAGTTAGCCTCTGCCTCTTGTGTAAGTGGGAAGAGTACGAAAGATATATTTCCCACTCTTCGCACTCATATTAGGTCGACTACTAACTGGTCTCTGGCTGACCACTGGTGACTTTACCCTACTACGTAAGTAATACATTAACGACAATAATCTTAATGGGTGGCTAAAAAGATGAAGTCATGAACCAATTGCTTGAATTTGTAGTGGCTTTACATTCACTTGGTGTGTCTGTTTGTGCACAAAAAAGCTTTACTAGTATTTATAGAAAACCATTTGGCCCTTTAAATAAAATTGAAACTCTGTGATTATGTATTACTTACGCAACAAACCTTAGTTATTTAATGTCAATTCTCCGTCAAACTCTTACTTGACTATTGGTTCTATAGTCGGCATTGCCTTAACAAATATTGTCTCAATCGCTTTATTAACAGCTATGCATTTTTTAACTTTCTTTTTTTTAAACGCAAGGTGAGACACGGCAAAAACAAATAATAGAAAATGAATGACCGGCAATATTAGACATTGTTAAACACATGTAATAATTAATTTGTGGGCAAAGCGCTAAAGTTATCGCTTTCTTGAGTGCCACGAAAAATGTGAATAGCTGGGATAGAGCGTAGTGTAGCTACGAATTAAAAACACTGACTATATCTTTGTACATATTTTGGCGGCCGAGATCCTAGGCGGTAAAAACCATATCGTCTTTGACCTGTTATCGTATGGTCAACGTTTTGATAGCTCTTATTTACTTGACAGTAATGGCGGCCGAGTTAGAAACAATACCATCATAGATCAAAGACGATATGGTTTTTACCGCCTGGAATAGAGGCCCAGTAGTACAATATTTTCACGTTTTTAAACATAAAATAACGCAACAAAGCAACGAAATTAAATGCTTTTTTCGTTTTCTTTAACAACCCCCTGTTCTCTAAATTACAGTAACGACCGTTCAGAATCACCAATAAATTACAAAAAAATATATAACGAGCAGTCTGCGGCTTCCGCGGATGTCCGCAATGGTATTTTTCGAGACTCTTGCATAAAAAGATTGAAAATTGATTTCTTTATTCTCTCCGTAATATTCAACCCTATTTTAAAAGGCAATATGAGGCGATGCCAGTAAAAGACAGTTAGTAATACAAAAATAATGAATGTTTTATTCGTCATTTAATAATAATGATATTAATGCGAACACTTTATTATACAAGCTTTTATTTAACTTGCAATATATTATGTATGTTAGGGTCTAATTTTGCAAGTTAAATTTTACCCACTTCCCGTCAACGGAATGAGCTGAAATTTGGACCAAATATGTAAACCCGATGACGATGCAATATTATGGTATCTATGAGCTGGTCTGATGATGGAGTCGGAAGGTGGCGACAGGATCTCCGCTATTATTACCGTAGACCCACCGTGTTAGGACTCAATAGTTTGGTCTTGATAAGCAGATAAAGGTTTTGCAAAAAAAAGTACAGCCAGCAACAAATGCTTGTCCCAAAAATGAAATTTTTGACAGAAACTTATTTCTCTACAAGAAATCTTTTTCATCGGTTCGCATTTAAAGTTTAACCAAGTTGGACATTAAAAAAATTGTTCAACTATACTTCAAAATATTTGCCATAACACGGGTAAATTTTAATGTAAAATCATATACTTAGGTAAGGTGTTTATTGGAACAGTCAGCTACTTTATCGCATTAAACCCATTAAATCCTATTAAAAGCCATAATTAATAAACCCATTAAAAGCCATAATTAATAAAGTCGTGCTTCCCTTGCGTCATGATTTTCATAAACCCATGACGGAACTGTGTCATGTCACTTAATAGGGTGATGCGGCAATTTTACCTGCCCTCTTACATGGTTATCGTGGTGGATAAATGCGGATACGGCATCCGTTACTTTTACACCTATATACTAGTCAGATAGTGACAGATGTTTTATTCGGTAATCAATAATTTTATCGATTTAAATTTCAATGATTAGTTTATTTCATCGAATTTCATTTCATCAATAATAATTTTCTGCTGAAACCATGACGTTTTCGGGATATCTTTAACATAAAAAAATAGACTTGTGACTACAAAAAAAAGCCTCCCATCTTCCTCTCATCCAAAGATTTTATGCGAAAAGATAAATTATGCGTAAAAAGTTTATGCGTTTTAAAGGGATCCCGTTTATAACAGGGTAAAAAGGGGGTTTCAAAAGTACTAATCGCAATGCTTAAGGGTCATAGAAAACGATATAGATACCTAAGTTTCATGATAAAAAAGCGTTTACCGTGCAAAAGTGTTGATGACAAAAATAAATTCACAGAAATAGACTGAAAGCATACACTGCGTTTGAAACTGGTAATATTGGATTAATAACGAGTTTTAATAAAGTCATATAGAAGCAGAATCATAACAACGCACGTTTTTAATTTTAAATTAATGAAATATTGTGGAGTTTCATCAATTTCATTTGATTGTAAATGAAAACTGTTCCTCGCCATATTGCTTATATAGCATACTAGAGGACGCCCGCGACGTCGTACGCGTAGAATTAGTTTCCCGCTACACCCCCCATTTTTTCCCGTTGGGGGTAGATTTTTGGAAAATCCTTTCTTAGTTCTCACTTACATCATGAAAGGAACCCCTGTACCACATTTCAAGTTTCTAGGTACAGTAGTTTCGGCTGTGCGTTGATACATCAGTCAGTCAGTTTAGCCTTTTATATATATAGATAGCTGGTTATAACTTATCGGATGCCGTTAAAAAAAAAGGAATATTATGGATTATGATTAATGATTATTATAAGAACGCGTGCATTTTAAATAATCGCGGAAAGGTTCGATTGTCAATTCATAGAACATTTTAGTGATCTGCATGCACCTAGTGGTGGTAATTTTGAAGTTACTTTTATTTTTAATGTTGTTGGGTAATTAGCATCCAAAATGTAATTTTTAATAAGAGACAAGACTTTCCTAGTAAATAATAGTATGACGTGTCATTTGACATAAAATTTTGTGTATTTAATTCATTGATTAGTCAAACTAACTATAACATATAAAATGGACGGACATACACTAACACCCCGACAAACATAAGAAAAAAATACCCGATTTACCAGAATTGACCAAACATTTCTCTACTCTAGAATCGTAGATTGCAAGATTTAAAATATTGGGTAAAAAATCAAATTTAAATGCTACGTTATAAGATTTCAGTATTTTTATTGGGAATCTAGTTTTTAAATTGGTACTTATATCGGGAAAAAGTAACAAGAAAATTCTTTGAAAAAGATTACAGTCGCGTATATTTTCGTACTTTATATAGGTACAGTTATAGTACCTTTTCACGTTTAATAACTAACATAGGTTTCTTGTCATTATTCGCGAGAAGTCAGCACCACTGTGTAAAATGTTTTAATTTGACACCATAATGCCTTCTAAGATTGCCTGAAAGAGATCACTAAATCCGTGATAAGACCGCCTATTGTTCACCTGTATAATTCTTAATTATACTGTTTCTGTGTAATGTTTTTCTTCGGTGTACCATAGTTAAAGTGTTCTGTATTCTATAGTATTGTATTGTTCTCTCATTTTCCGGTAGCAGGGTAAAAATGGCTCAAATTTTACCACTTTCCGCTTTTAAATCTAAATCGGCGCCCACATTGTCGACGTATCTAATTCCCGGCGCCCGCAGGTGTGAAAAGACGCTCATTTCACTGGCGGCGGGAATTCCTTCTTCTGTTTCGCTGACCGCGCTTTTCTCACTAACACGGATGTTTGCGGAGATACGGGATTGGTGGAATGTGTGGGGCCAGTCGTTCGTTTGGGTGACATTTATGGCAGTGATTCGACGTGTAAGCGACGCGATTGGAATTCAACCGGTATTAAGCGGTTGATTTACCTCAATGCTTCGGTTTCTAATCACTCAGATTAAGCACGTAGAGGATTTAAATAAGCTTTTGCAATGCAACAGTGTTGAAGATACAAATGAATCCACTAAAGAAGACTGAAAAGATACGATTCTTTTGAATCCGGTAATATTGAAGTAATTATTAGTTTTAGTTAAGTCATAATAGTTAAGTCATAATATTACCTGTGTGATAGTTTGCCTTCTCTATATCTTAAAAAAAAGTCCTTATAAACCATTAATATTTTCACTTTAGTGCGAAATTAGGGTGACGGAACCACTTTTTTTTCTATCGATTTTCATAAAGATCGGATCAACAATACTCAAGTTGTGATCGAACAAACATAAAAACATACCAAAATACGACTGCTTACTGAATTGACTCTAAAACCCCTCCAATCTTTTCACAGTATTCATATTCATCTTGTAAAATGTTAATTTAAAATATCGTTATAAATCAGTGATCCCAAAAAAAGCATTAAAATGCTAAAATCGCCATTATAAATTCATTACCAGTAACATGAAAGTGGTCCATAAAGAAGCTTAAAATAAAAAATAAATTCAGCTTCAAATAACAGCTGCACATTTTTTCCATGAATGTAATAATAGTGCATAATACGGCAGTGCCATAGCGATTATTCCCGAACGTTAATTTATGCGCCTCACGCTGCACGATATTAAAGTGCAAATCCGTCACCGCTCATGCTCTTATTACGTACTTAGCTATTGCCATCGCCTGGTTAATATGGTAAGTCGACTTTGAAACAAAAATGAATAGAAACTCTGTTACAAAGCCTCGTTGTGATAAAGCCACTATGAGGCTAGTTTTCTGGATGCAGTATAAAACAATGCGGCAGTGGTAGTACAGACGACTACAGAAAAATATTATCCAGTTTTACATGTTATTACTTTTTTGTAATAAAGTTCAAAAGTGGATACCTACAATTATTTTTTTACTGTACTTGATTTGCTCCTAATAATGACCTAGATAGTAACTTTGAAGCACAACTTAGGATGTCTCATCCTCTCACTCATCATTCAAGGCTTAATTGGAAGAAAAAAATGAAGATAGCTTTGTACTTCGATTATCACACATACTGCTTTCGTAAACTTTAAATGTTACATCGATCCTATACAATTTTAATAACTATAACGTTTGTAGAATGCATCTTGACTGGGGCCATTGATCATGATTTTACGTAATAGCGACTGAACATAGTAAGGCAGCTCAGCCTGAACCTAAATTTGTACACTTGCCTGCTGAATGCACCACCTTTCACTTTTTTCCCATCTCCCGAGGGGTACGCTGGAAGAGATCCCTTAAAGGCATAAGTTCGTCTTTGTGCATTGTGTTTTTATATCTTATTGTATTGTTTTTGTTTTTATGCTGTAGAATAAAGTAGGTACATGCATACATACCTCATGCACGTTTATTTGAGTGTGAACAAAACGGAAATAGTAACATTGAACATAATGTATTCCTGTCACATTCACACGTCAATGTACATGCGTCAAGTTCAGGTAAATTCACTTTAACCTCTTCCAGTCACTGATGATGATTATGCAGGTTTTATGATCGCAATCCTGCGCAGCTGCACTAAAATTGACTATGACACTTGATTTGAAGTACTTTTCACCTGAACTGACACACTTACAAACAGATTAATACAGTGTAAGAAGTTTTAAAGATGCTTTTGGGTCATACATAGATTTAGGTTACCGTCTTTTCTGTAAACATGCCCGAAATTAACTTTTTTAAGGCCTAATTTACTGGATGAACCCACGTCCGCATAAACGGCGTCAGGTCTTCTTTAGTCCTAAGTATCAGATAAAAACATAATTTACATGCACATAAGCCTTTAATTATTGACCACAGGAAAGACAACTTTTGTTTCTTCGTGTGTGTATGACTCTTTTCGGTTCGGGTAAAGTCGGTACACGAGCGTAAGAACGTTATGAGAGTGACTAAGAAAGAAGAACACAAATCCGGAAGACGTTTTAAACCCTATCGTACATTTTGTGTATGTACTTTTTAATATTATTATATTTTATAGATTGTGTATGTGACAGATAAGTTAAAACTATGTTCTGGACCAGTAAGGGAAGGCCTTTTCCCTCAATATAATACTGTTATAAGTTCTGGGACACCCTGTATTATGTCTGAAGGTCCACGTGTCTTTGTACCTTTGTGAATATTTACGCCTTTATTCATATAAAGGCATAAAAATTACACTGCCCTTTGTAACATTGAATTTATTTCTTTCTACGTAATAACATCCCTTATTTCCATACAATTTACATACAATTAGGTTGAGCAGGTGGCCCTTCGATTCTGTACAATTTAAGCGACTTGCCCATTCACGAACGACTTTTTGTGCGCCACTTGAATCGGTAATGCGTGGGCTTGAATAAATTCCCCTAATTGGCCTTTTATTGGGGGCGCTTGTTGTGCGAAATAGCCGTTTCTGATTATAAATAAGTTTCTGTCAAAAATTTCATTTTTCGGACAAGCTTTTGTTACTGACTGTACTTTGTTTTTGCAAAATCTTTATCTGCTTATCAAGACCAAACTATTGAGTCCCAACACGGTGGGTCTACGTTAAGAATAGCAGAGATCCTGTCGCCACCCTCCGACTCCATCATCAGATCAGCTCTTAGATGCCATAATATTGCATTGTCATCGGGTTTACATATGTGGCCCAATTTTCAGCCTATTCCGTTAACGGGAAGTGGGTGAAATTTAACTTGCAAGGTTTGACCCTAACATACATACATACATACATACATTGCAAGTTGAATAAAAGCTTGTAAAAACTGATATCCGCCGTGTCTAATTGATTAGAACTGAAAATATATTTTATAAATTTATATTTTTGTCATTGATTTGGTTTGGTTTTATTACTACGTAAGTTAAGTACATTTCACTTGATATAAAAGTACCTATAATGATTCATTCATATCTAATTCAAGTACTTATATCATATGTTACTTAGTTGAAAACATTGTTTTTTCTTAGAATCGGGAGGAAGCTCGCATCCTTCGTTCGTAGAAAGTGGTTTATTAATAGGAATAATATGACAAGAAAAAATATATGAATTAAATTTGTACTTTTTATTCAGTACTTAATATCGCTGTAATTTTTCAAATAATTGTCGACTTTAAAAGTTACTATTTTATTACAACTGAAAAGTTTCACTTCACTTTGATATGGCGTTTAATTTAAAGCGAAACTACAGTTTTACCACCAGGCGGATTAACGCGAACATACTGACAACTCTTAATTAAAAATTGAAGAGACATTTTATATCTGCATATTTAATTTACTTACTGAATATGATATACGAGTGAATCGTGTAAAAGCGATAATTGACATTTAGGTCGTGTGTCGTGGCAATGTTTTTTATTTTGATAAATGTTATTCTTGCTAATAAAGTCGTACTTAGGGCATTTTTACATAATATGGATATACCTTTTTATTTGTTTTAATAATAGTCAGTACCTACTACTTTTCTTGGCTTTTATTTATCAGTAAGTAGTTCAGATTCTTATTAAATAATAGAGACAGATAGAAAACTGAAGTAGGTAATAAAAAGCCGAAAAGTAGCAATAACCTTTTTATACGTAAATAAAAACTATTTTGGTCCAGGTAGTACCGTAAAAATCATCTCAGATGCTGAAGTTTGTTATAAAAACTTTAGAATACAATACAAATAGTGACTTCTTTTTCATAGAAATAATATGTTTTTAAAAGTATCTTCTTCTAACCGTTTCATTTTCCAACCCGCTTTTTTTACTGTAACTGTAAATATTCCAGAATTTTTTTCAGTACCATCGTGTATAACCATATAGGTCAGGTTAGGTTTGTTTTTATAAAAATCCTAAAATATTTAAAGTTACAGAAGAAAAAGCGGGTTGGCAAATGAAACGGCCGGGAAACAATACATTTTGCCAAGCATATTTTTACCAAAAGGCAGAGAACCGTTTTTAAATGTATGGCCAAAAAAAGCACGCACGCTACATAATAGTTAGTAAGACTCTAAGCGGCATGTAGATTTGCAGTCTCAGGATTTCAAATGCGTTGCTATTATTGAGAATTAAGAAAAACGCCTCTATGCCAGTTATTTTACCTTTTACCGGCTGTCAATTTAACTTGCTGCATCCTTGACTATAATGTATGTAAATACAATATAACGACATATTCTGCGTTCCAACTTAAACCCCAAGATATGAAATGTGTCTATCAAAGCCTTATTCCTGATCTAACTTACTGTATAAGGTCACAAATGTCTGATACTATTCTGCCATAATAAAAGAAAGTACCTAACTGCAATGTAGTGGTCAAAGCATTCTATACTCTATGGGTAACTAGATAAAATTCAAAATGCTGATAGTATTAATATATAGTTAGCCACCTTCTTTGGTATTAAGGCAGAGTTAGACCTTCGTCAAAGGAACGGCTCAACATATTAACTAGGTCCCTTATTCATTTCTATAGTTGTTAAACAAATGGTAATACATTTTGAATTCTATTTCTAGCACGTTAAAGATAGATGCTAGTTTTCAAAGTGAAGCTAAGAAATGGGGGATGGAAAACACGAGCGGACATAAAAAAATGCCTCACATCCGGTAGGTAAGTCATTTTTATTTGAGTAAAGTTTGCCTTCGTTACTTCGAGTTCGCACCTAATTCGACGCGGCTGGCGTCGGATTGTAAGTTTTTTTTTTGCCGTCAGTTGTTCGGAGCTTTTTTCACGTTACTTTATACTTGTCAACGAAAACTTACTTAATGTTTATGGTATTTAATGTATGAACTACTTTTCTAGTTATACAAGACTTTAAAAAAGTAATTACCTTAAAAAATAAAAGCAATATTAGAAGTGTTCAAAATACGGTTTAACAAAACTGTGCGCCTTAATACTGTACTACAGTATTATAAATATAGTATGAGTACAATATAAATATGGTTCTCAATAAAAGAACATCGAAGTTTTACTATTCCAAATTATTCTGTACACAATAAGAACAATAAATTATTGAATGCAGACGCAATAAAATTAAAAGTCGTCTATTCAAACATCAATTTTGATATCTTGATGAAAGAACCGATAACTCCAAAGGCTAACCGTATTCACAAACAATACTTAAGGAATCCTTCACTGAGTAAACGCACTGCGTTCAATACAGCTTTGTGATTGGTCTTTTTTGACCGACCTTTTGTTAATGAGACGATTTGTACCACCCTGTGCGTTTGTGAGCACTGTGAGACCTCATAGTGATGTTTGTGAACACGGGTATAAGTCTCTATTACATTCCTGCAGTCAAACTGTCCTAAAACAGTTTTGCAAGGCATTTGTTTATTTGTAATTTTTGTTGTTGGTTGAATAAATACAAATAAATAACAAACAATGATTGCTTTTAGTATTTAAACTAGAAGAAAAAGCTTTTTAAATATTCATCATTATCACCTTTTAAATACACAAAAGTAAATAGGTACCTAGTAAACTACCAATAACACATTCGGCGTTCGGCAATTTCAATGAGACGAAATGTTATAAAACTTCTTGTAAACCGTACTACAGTACGAGTACAATCCAAATATAACCAAATAAGAAACACACATTACTAAATCAATTGACAACAATGTTTTTTTTAAATGGTATTCTGAACAATATCATGCTTGGGTTTGTCTCAAAAGCAATATAAGCATGTTTTTTTTTAGAACACCTTTTAAAAAAGTTACTGTTGTCGAATTACAGAATAACGTTTGCACAATAAACGTTTCGTTATTCAAGACATCAAGACATAATTCTCTATATCATCGTAAAACGCAATGGGTATTTCGCGCAGCACCGATCGCATTAGATTCCTCGGTAACGAGGATCGGTTGCCTTCATCAGCCGCGGGACGTGACTTGGATAAAGAACCCATTTTCTGATTCCAAGTCGAATATGGATCCAATATCTGCGGTTTGGTTCGTTAATTAGGTAGGATATGATTTGATTGCGTTTTACGATCGTCGAAAATGAAAGAGAATGAATATTTTAATGTGTACGATTTCCGGAGATTGAGTTGTTTTTACAAGGTTTTATTTACGTCCATCGGGATGTATTTATTCGTTGGAGAATATTGCAAATTTTTGCTCATTCGGTATCGATCATAATGAGCTAAAATATATTTAAGTAAACCCAATAACATAAAAATAAGGGCTGATCTGGTGATGAAATAAAAAGGTGGCAACAGGATCTCCATAAAGCCACTGAATTAGGATTCGTTAGTTTGGTCTCGATAAGCAGATACTAAAAAAAAACAATTGACAATAAAAAGCATGCCTGAAAAACGAATTTGTAGACAGACATTTGTTTTAAATAGCTCAATGAAGGCATTGAACTGTAAAGATCATAGAGATTTTAAAATGCCATAGTTTAAAAATACGTTGCCAACACCGAGCACAAGGTTAAAATAAAGTAATTAAACAAATAAATATAAAGCGTCAATCTTACACAAATTTACTTAGTCCCAAACTAGTTAAGCTCTAAGCTAGTTATCTACTATGCGTAGACGATATTAAACTAACTTTCATAGATAAATAAATCCTTTTCATCTGATATCATTATTTTAAATTGTCTGCTGACCTATATTGTTATAGTCAAACAAAAAAAACACGAAATTCGCCACCTATTGAAAAACTTTTTACAAGCGCAATGGTTCGTGTGTCACGCTACGTTTTTCATTAAAACTTTTGATTATTGATCGAAATTTGGAACGCAGCTGAATGTTGTTGCCAATTCAGTAGAGTTTGTTTTCATACAAAGAGTAGATGCATAAAAACATAATTTAAAGTATGTTCTGATTAATCGACATCAATCAGAAAAAAACATAAAGAGCAGGTTCTGAATGTATACCTGTAGTTGTAGACTACAACAACTTGTAGTTCCACCTGTTGTAATGTAATGTTTTTTTTTTTATCCTTGATACAACATACTTACTCCACAAATATTTAAAGACAGTATTATGTTTCTCTTTTTGCCGTGGGCTAAACAAACCGTCCCGCATCACTAGGTGCGTATAAATAACGTAATTGATTGCCCTGTGTTATTACAGATTCCGTCTGGCAGCCATAAATACTGAGGCGCTTTACTGACGCCGCAGATACGAATTATGTTATCAGCGTTATTTGTAGGAATATTTACTGCTGTTTCCGATTTTATGAAGCCTAATAATGTCGGATTTTTTAGTCGACTGATATTTTTTTTGGGTTTTAGTTTTTTCAAAGATTACTTCAGGCTTGTTTTTGTTTAAATAAAAAATGTGGATTTTTTAAATCTGTTCTTTGAATTATTGTATACTAATAAACCTTTGACCTTTGACGACGCGCTGGCCTAGTTGGTAGTGACCGGTTCAAATCCCGGTAAGGGCAGATATTCGTGTGATGAGCGCGAATATTTGTTTCTGAGTCATGCATGTTTTCTATGTATTTAAGTATATATTTCTCTATATAAGTATTTATATTGTTGTCTAGTTCCCATAGTACAAGCCTAGAGCTTAGTTTGGGACTAGGTCAATTGGTGTGATATTTTCCCCTGATATTTATTTTATTTATTTTATCGTGCCAAAAAGTAACACCAACGCATGTTTACCTATCTTAACATTTGAAAGGTGTTTGTTTTACACACGAATGACCAATACATTAATTATTGGCAGTTAAAATTCTACCACCCAGCGTATATTCGTAGCGTAGTATACATTCAACATGGAGCTAATAACATCAATACAATTAAACGCTGTGACTGCGTGGACAGTGATAAGCATTACAAGCTGACTTGTTTGATTATTTTAATTTATTTTGAATTTTATGTGTAGATTAATAAAGCACAAATTCCAACTACGACATACGGCACAGCTACCCTATGTGTTAATATGGTAATTTCACGATGATATTGAATTTAACATGACGGTATATTTTCCAAATTCACTCACCACAGTTCACAAAGCAAATGTAAGAAGGTTCGTGGCCATCATCGTGCCTAATTAATGTATGCGTGCACGCTTTCTGCGTTTGCATAAGAGAAAATGCCTAAGCCTAAACAAAGACGGCCTAGCCTAAAACTATCCTACTCAAATATTCCCAAATAATCGCCCCTTTCGACTTAGTTCGACCACTCCAATAACTTAGGACCTGTCAACATGCTACTTGTCCGCCTCGTCGGGCCGGCAACGGAACATAAATTCCGGGAACTTTCTAGCCTATCCCCGAGAGACGGAAATTCCCCGTTTGACGGCTGGCTATTACGGCCAATTGTCTTCGTGCAATATTTAGTGGGTTTTATTTCGTGCTATTATTTAAAACCCAGTGGGAAATGCAAGGTATTGGTTTAATGTTAGTTTAGATAAATAAATTAATAGATGTAAAAAAACGTTAACTAATTACGTTGGTATTCTTTGAGGCTAGAAACGATGAATAAAGTGAACGATTTTCGACAGCTGTCAAAATGTTAGAATTTATACATTATTGATGACGATAACGATCGCCGAATGCACTTGTCTGGGACTACTGATTCTTCTGTCAACTTTTTAATTCGGCCGCCATTAAAATAGGTGGATCTTGTTCATCCTGCGTCCCACGCATATATGCCATCTACGCAATTGGGATTGTTCATATTTTTACAATTACTCTAATTCGAAAACCATTTCGAGGAATAGGGTTTTAAAGCCGTTCTGTATAATTCAGTTTTTGAAATAATTATCTATTTCGGATATATCGACAAAAGTATATTTAACCTTTGTTTGACTTTCGTTTTCGGCTTGAAGCACTCCTAGGTGTATCTTACGGGTTAGGCGAAAACCGCTTGAAATAGTATGTTTTAATACACTAGTACAATCACTTTTTATCATTAGATATCATTTAATTGTTGTAATTTATTAGAAAATGCCAACTCAAATTTAAAATAATCATGTCATCCATAAAATGTCTGCTAAATAAATAAATAAATTAAAACAAAACTAATGGGCCAAATACAGAATGAATGAAATTGCTCTCTTAAAATTACCTATTCTTTCGAATTAGAATGTAAAAACCGTGAGTATTTTTTTTTGGTCTATCCCAATTCTAGAATCTGACCAATGAGTGGTGACACAAAAAAAATACGCCAAAATATCACTAGCTGGTAACACGAAATGCATAACGACTGGATAGATGCTCATAATGTGACAGCATATTTCATAGGTAAAATTGTTGCCATGTGAATAATTAGAAAAAAATGTTTGTGTCACAACTCGCTGGTCAGACTCTAACTGTTAAAATTAAATGTCTTCTACAAATAACAAATATTTAAAAGTTAAAAACCTCAGTTAAAATGACGACCCCTTCTCTGAGAGCTGATACCTATCACTATCTGTGTAAACTAGAAACAATCTGTTTAAACTAGAAAGTTTTCATTAAAAAAAACATCGCCCAAATTGGTCTATCCATTTAAGAGCTGTGATGCCACAGAAAGACGCACACATTACACGTTAAACTTATTATTCCTCCCTTATGTAGTCGGGAATTAAAAAATAATTAGTGTTGACGGATAATACCAAAAGAAAACTCAGCATGTCTCCCACGTTCGATCAACCAACCAAGTAAACATATTAAGCCTTGCACTTAATTGGAAAGTGTGCCATAACGGCGAACTTTTCCACGGTAATACGGGCGCGAAATTAAAAAGTTGTGCCTTCTGCCGGAGTTCTCGGATTATTGCCGCCGCTAACGAAGTTATTCTCGGATCAATCAGGCCGTGAATGAAGAGGAAATTGGTTTCTCGGATATGGTCTATGGTGATTGAATTAGTTGAGTTGAAGTATTTGTGGAATCTGAGTATTATTGAATCCGAATCGTTAGTCGAAGTTTGTTTAGTATTGTGCATAGCATCGATTTTAAAAATAAATATGACAAAAATACAAATATTATAATCGTCTTTCAAAAGTTTAAAATAAAGTATTACACTCACCTTGATGTCAGGTAAACTAGAAGCACTGCATGAGCAAAGATTTTGCGCGTCCTTTGTTCTTAAGAGGACAACCTCAAAATTACTATTCAAAGCTTAAAAAGCAAAAATGAAGTTATGTACAGTCGAGTCCATTTATATGTGTACACTTTAGTACCTTGTCACTTTAATCGCTGTGACAACAATAAAAATATATGGCAGTTTACACATGCAGTTTAGAAAAGGTACTAAGGTACGTAAGGTACGTAGGTAGGTAGGTTGCAAGCTACGTATTTATAAACTCGACTGTACTTATGTACGTATATAAACATAATAATATGTGTGTTTATGGTTCTTAAACATAACTAGGTAACTTACACAAATATAAAATTAGCACAAACTATATTTTATCTGCTTCTCATCAGTTCTAACCTGTGTATGATCTGGTTGTTGTATTCCTATTTAATCTATCATGAATTGACTACCCCTACTCTATATTCACATAAATGATCCCCCGCTAAGAGATAGCTCTCGATAGTTTAACTCGACAAAACCAAGTACTGTTCCCAATAGCTATAATCGCGATCTCCAATGATAATAAATGGCGAGCAAGCAGGTGTGACAGCCGAACAATACCGACATCTATATCTTGAAAGGCCCTCGGTTTCCTATAAATCACTTCCTCCTCTTCAAACGAATAAGGAACTATAAGATTATGATGTCCTCATGCATATACTGCCTTTTGCTTCGAACGGCAGAATTCTGACCCCAAGTAAAAAACACTCCGATTTCCGCTTCTCAGCCCACCCTTCATACATAAGCATGGACCCTTCGGATCGTTTACCGGGAATGATTTGTTGAGTGGAAATTCTGGAACATTCCATTATGCAAACACTTGTAGTTTATTGCAGAGGCGTTGTTGGTTTTTTTCTGATGCCTCCGTTACGAGCGGTGCGGTCGAGAGGTTTAAGGAGTTTCACAATATGCCAAGTGTGGCGAATACTTTGAATACATTGCGGTATATTTATTTTTGTTTTCAACGATTATTTCATTCAGATGTGCTTTTTTTACCTTTTTTATGTTAAGAATAAAATGTGTCTGAAGCCATTTTATGAGTTTTTTTATGTTACCAAAGCATTTCGATATTTTCTCATCAGTGGCCGTAGACTAGATGCATTGCAAGATCGTATCGTTATTGAACGTGTAGAGGATTGACCGTCAGGCTTATTGCCTAACGCACTCGCAATCGCAACCGGCTTCAAAGTGGAGCAATTGTTTTCATTTTGTATGCAGACAAGCCCTCGATTTTCAAATTGAAAACGATCGTGATTGCGAGTGCGTTAGACAATAAACCCTCGTGTCAAGCGCTAATGTCAGTTCCATATATTATAGTTTGACAGATTTCGAAAATGGTTTACGATAGATAGCTAGAAGCATCTTGGCTACGGCCTCAGATAGTTTTGGCTTACGTAACAGTTGTAAATTATAATTATCGGTAGATGATTAGTCAGATTGATTGATATTGTATGTTAACAGTTGAAATGAAGTCAACTAAGCAAGCTTTGATAACCAACTATGTTTGACGTACTGTGAGACAAGATCGATGCCGTGATTGACTTTGGGATGAGGCCACGAAATATGATAGAATGTATATTTACTGTTTACTAATGTGAATGAGAGCGTCTTAACTAGGCGCAAAAGGGATTTCGATTGACAGGTCAAATCTAATACTGTTTGTAAAGTTTAATGGTTGGTAGGTTATGTAGTATGATGATGGAAAGATCAAAAGTAGAATGAACCGTTCCGACGTCACAACCTCTTAAGATTATGTGTGGTTTTTGTTATTAATAATGAGAATGTGTACTTATTGTATTACTACCATTAACTCTCTACGCAAAACAAGTTGATCATTGTATTAGATTATCATAAAAATGTTAGCCGAAATACGTCTAATGCTTGACGTAGAAAAAGTTGACACGATGCCTGACTGGGTGTTATGTCAAAGATTAGATATATTTATAAGCCGAAGTAAGATTAGATTTCACGTCAAATAGTTATTTCTATTTAGAGATTACAGTAATCAGTGTCTGTAATTGGGTGGATACTTAATCAACGTAAACCAGTTATTATATTTAGTTTGTAAGTTTTGTAGTCTACCTGTTGTCAAACCTAATAATAGTTAAAAATTAAGCTTTGGATTAACGTAACTTTTTTTTTCATTTTATCCATGTCGCATATGATTCTACTAAGGTACATAGTTAAAAACATTTTATGAAACGTATGCAGTGATGAAGACAGGTTAATTATATGGCCTCCGTTTAATAATCGCGGAACTGTTTTCCATCGACGTGTCACCAAGATGATAAAGGTGTCATCTCCACCCGCTCACGTAACCCAACCAAAAGATAATCATGCCAGAATGGTTGAAGAACTAAATTCGAAAACTTGTCCTATCCCATCCACTCATTATCAATGACTAAATCGCGAGAAAGGGATGGAGATAACTAACGTGGACTTCGATTTTCAAAGTAGGGCCTTAGCTATCGCTTTATTCCTTCATCGTTACGTTAACGTTATAGGTAAGCATGTATTGATATACTTTTAGTATTACAAGTTCCTTATTAATTACTAACAATCTTCGATTTTCTATGAAACATGAGTGGCAAAATTATACTGTTAGTTGTAAGTGAAACGCTGGACTGCACCGAGCAAACGTCCGAGCGCCTAGTGGCGCCCTCATTACTGTTATTGTGTTTTGTAATTAACTAAAGAATTTCCTTGGAATCGGACGATGCTTTTTTGAAGCGTAAGTAAAAACACAATTTATGGGATACGTAACAAACTTTGATAACAATTACACTTTGAGTAGTCAGCTTAACGGAAAAAGGTGGGCACTTTATTTCGTTAAGTTGATAACTCGAAGGTAAATTGTAATTAAACTATGTGATAATATCCTATAAATTGTGTTTTCATTTGTAGTACAAAAAAGCACCATCCGGTTTCAAGAAAATACTTTAGTTATTAAATTGTACATCGGGCGTACGCTAGGCGCAATCTTAAATCGGAATATCTAGAAGAGCTATGCGAGACAGCGAAGCGGTGTGCGAAGAAAAATCAACCAATAGCAGAGCTGCGCTGAGCGAGGCCAGGCAAATCAAGTAATCCTATTGGTGGTTTTTTCCTTGCACACCATACCGCTACCTCGTACAGCTCTGGTGGAGCTGGGAGTACTGGGATATGATTCTCTTAAGCGTATAGCTTTTCAACGCAATGCAGCTAATATTAACCGGTGAGTTTAAGTTGTCCCGTCAGAGCGTACAAAACACATTTTAAGGCGTGCATTTTCAATTGGGCTGCTTTATATACGACTGTACA
This sequence comes from Acleris cristana, assembly GCA_948252455.1. Classification (NCBI taxonomy): domain Eukaryota; kingdom Metazoa; phylum Arthropoda; class Insecta; order Lepidoptera; family Tortricidae; genus Acleris; species Acleris cristana. Next base: position 13,485,082 of record OX411780.1, read on the forward strand.
TTTAGAGAGACAAGCACAGGGCGTGTTTAAAAAAAATGATCTGAATCATTGTACCACTACAATATGAGACCATAACCACCAGAATGGCTTAGAAAATTATCAATTAATACAGCTATTCAAAATAATGTTGTTTCAACTGATTACCTTGGTTTATCCGCTTGATTTGTGTTTTGCCATTCGGTTATTGGTACATACAACGATTTGCACGCGTTAAATTAAGAAATTAATTATTCATTGCGATCAAACGCTGTGTTGATTTGTAATTTCAACGCTCGTGAGCGCGGGAGTGGCAACGTCAAGTTGTGCTGGCACGCTTTGATTGATACATTTAGTCGCAAATTGCTTTTTTTATACCCAACAGTATGACATAATTCGTTAACATTCGTGAATATAGACAAGCTTTTGAAAATTCATAATAACAATATCATAGTAGATAGTCGCGGTATGAAGAGGTTTGTTACTTTAGGACCTTAGCAGCATTGAAACAGAGATAACAAGAGACAGTTTGTTAATACCGCGACTCTTTCTACGCATTACAAAACCCACAATAACTTTTTGATAATTTGCTAATTTTGTTACTAGGAACTCTTTTCATTCATAATAAAATTTTATAATATTATAATAAAGGTTTCCCGCAAACACTAGGTACTCTCGACCCAATTATATTTTTCTACTTCAATTGACGAAGCCATGGACAAATCGCCGCCCCTGGCGAATAAAATGATAACTGCAAAAACCTTATTTTTCAGGAAAAATAAAAAACTTATTTTTGTCAAGAGTAGGTAAAATCATTGAATAACATTGCATTATTTTCTAATTTCGTAAATAACCGTATAAAAAATACAAAAAAAAAATAACAGATGCATTGGCACCCATAGATTTAAAATATAACATAACACTAAAACTGTGATAATAGCAGTTATCTTAGTATTCGTCGGGGGCGGCGAAATATTAATTTCAATATCGCGTAGAACGCTTTATATTTCGGGAAATCGAAAATTTCCCGCGATATCAAATAACAAATGAGAAGAAACCTGCATTTTATCAGATTCTAGATAAAATACCGGGAGAGTAACTATTGATAACAGTAGAAAGTTAATTTTAGTATCCGCCATACGTACTTATTTACTTACTACTTACTACATTAGTGCTAAGAACTTTTTTCCTTTGTTACTAATTAATGACACTTGGCCTTATTTTTCCCTGTAACATTTTGATTAGGTTTGTTATTCATTATTAGATTTAACTAATCAGGAGTATAGGCTCGTAATATTACTAAAACCTCATTCAATTTGGAAGTCCCACATTTAAACGAGAGTTTTTTCAAAGAAAAACGTTTAAAAGCAACGGGAAGCAATATAAACACAAATATTTTGAACCGTAATTAACTATAAACCTATAATGTATGTAGGGGTAAATTTCACTCTCCTACATAAAACCATTTACCTCTTCTAATTTCAAGTTTCTACGCCTTTTATGTGAGAAGTTATGCGAAGATAAAGGCACGATCTCCGTAGTACACCATATTAGATATCGCACCTTTTTACGGCGATCTTGGTCCCTGCTCTTGGCCTGTTTTACAGACCAGAGGGCTTATTGTCTAACGCACTCGCAATCACGATCGTTTTCATTTTGAAAATCGAAGGCTTGTCTGCATACAACATGAAAACAATTGCTCCACTTTGAAGCCGGTTGCGATTGCGAGTGCGTTAAACAATAAGCCCTCAGGTTAGACTTGAGACTACCACAATAACTTACTCTTGCAGCTAGAAATGCCTTTCGATGTAATGAAAATCTTGCGTGTGATACGTTTTTGAAAGGCATTTCGATAAATAAAAGGTATCACCAAAACACAACTAAATACCGCTTTTAACGCAATCACGTACTAAAACTAAGAGTAACTCGATGCTAGTTCGTTAAACCTCGGCACAGAAAGTCTTAATAAAAGTTGCCCTAATCTACCCTTTCAGAGTAACGGGGCTTAGAGGTCCAACTTAGGCGCGTTTACCCGCAGAAGGCGCGATAGATTTTAATTAATATATAGTTCCCAGGCGGTATTCTTGCCGTGATAATGAGAATTGATGCGGCAAGTAAATTATATGGCGAGTACAAAAGTTTACAGAATCAGGCTCCCGAGAAGCGAGTTGTGGAATAGTTTTAATTTTTGTAATTCATTAATGGAATGAAATATGGTGTGCATTTTTACTTTATTTGAGTAGTTTTGTAGCGGTATTGAGAAACTATCTTTTTCCCGTGTTGCTTATTGCTATTTCCTCAGGCATTGACCTTTTTCCAGGAAAAATAGAGCAAATGTATAAACTATTTCTACCAAATTGAACGTCGATTGATTGAGGCCATAAAGACGGAACAAACAAACACACTTATACAGTAGATTAGATACTATTTTAAAATATTAAGAAGAAAAAGGATGAAAATATAAATGTTTAAGAGGAAAATCTTACACAGCAGTGCTATAGTCCCAAATAAAGCTCTAAACCTGTAGCTTGTGTACTAGGAAAGGATAAAATAGACTTATTTCGTAAAACTCATACTTAAAATATAGAAAACACCCAAGACTCAGAAATAAATACTCGCGCTTATGACCCAAATATTTGCCGGGAATTGAACCCAGGAACTTCGTGGGTAGGGTCTCTATCAACTAGTCTAAATAGGACATCCAAATTTAAGGATTTACAAATGTAGTGGTTTAAGCACGTACAGTCACCCAATAAAAATGTTGAGCGCACTTAGAGCCTTGTCATAGTGAATTTCATTGTCATTGTCATGTGTGTCATTTGATGTTCTGTTTGAAGTTTACTATGACAACGCACTAAAGTGCTTAACATTTTCGTTGGGGTACTGTACCTACGTATAAAATACAAAGAGGGTTGCTTGGGTTTTGTGAATACAGTGGCCTCAGTTTTTCAAAGCTACAAACATGATATTATAAAAGCAGATTTTTTTCCGACTTAAAAACCTACAGTATGTTTTTTAAAATTCTACCCATAAAAGGGTAAAAGGGAAAAAAAGGAAGCGAATTCTATATGGACAAAGTCACGGTCCAAAGCTAATAAAAACTGTGGCTATTTCTGCAAGCAAAGCTGTTTGAAATGGGTATTGCATCGTCAAAATACACTTTTACGACAAGTTTTTACTAAAGTAGTTTGTTTTAAGGTTGTTATATTAAAACTTAACAGAGGCTGTTTTTTTTACAATTACGTCAGTTGGTTTTAAATTATATGTACTGTTCATCATTTTCAAAACAATAAGCCTTATGGTCCGTGTCATAAAATTCCATGCACAATTCGACAAGATTGGCGTCATTGGCAATCAAATCAGACTGCATGAACATAATAAATGTCGTCTATTGTATCTATCATATAATTGAAAATGGCTATGCTATTTCGTTAATATTAAAATACAATTGTAAATTATTTTAAGGCAAAACATTGTGCAAAAATATCGACAAGCGGAATTCGTTCGTCATCGCATCAAATTAAGAAGAAGATAAATTACTGACAGGTTTCATACTAAAACAAATAAAAACCTTAGAATAGGCACTAGAATAGGCACGAGGATAAACGTCTTATTTCACCGGTAGTTTATTAAAAAGTTTAAGCAACATCATCCACATAAACAGTTCCGTCGTTCTTTTGAAGTTGTTTCAGATTACGATATCCTTTAAAAAATTCCCATTTTTTCCCAAACTCATAAAAGCGGCATTGTTAATAATCTCGTTTCGCGTTTCCACTGGCGCCGCGTCAAGAACATTCGCACCGAGAATGGACTCCATGCAAACGGAACCTTATGAACGAGTGCCACAAAGCCAAAAAGACAGTATGCACAAGCCGCATATGGATTTCATATTGTTATAGTACCTTTTTCTTTTAAGCGGTTCTACAGTACTCGACCCCGATCCGGATCCGTGTGAATGTGGTTATTATTAAACACATTTAATAGTAAATCGACACTCAGTTTTGGGTGACGATTTTCTTCGATATCCCCCTTTGAAGCTATGTTTGTGTCACAAGAAGCCATTACTCCGACTACTTATTAAAATTTGACCTCTTTGTGCGCTATTGCAGTATAACGTCATTCGACTGAAAGTCCATTGCTAGGATTAAAATTTTCTTATTTCATTTATAAATATTATAACCGTTCACTTGCACTTAAATCAAATTGTAAAAAATATATAAAGTCCCTTTATAAAAATATAATAATCTCGAAACGTTTTATCTAAGAGTATGAAATCTTATCTACATCACTCATAATTATTTGCTAAAATAGTCAAGCACGGGTTTTCTCTAATATACAAGAAAACACTTGCTATAACCATTCATAAGCCATGCCGGAGAGAGAATTAGATTTAGGTTAGAATAGAATAGAATAGAAAATATTTACTCAACGCATACAAAAAAAAACAATAGGAAAAGTATACATATAAAGTAAAAAAGTATGCATAAAAAGGTTACGTTAGCTTACAGTCAGAATTGCAAAACAACTCGGAAATAGGAGCTCCGCTTAGCGGGTTACTTAAACTTTATTAGTTTTAAAGATAGTTCCGAAGCCGGTTTGATTTTTACATAGGTTTGGAATTTTTTGAGCTTAACTAAATGTCATAAAGTTTTCCAAGCTGAATAATTCTCAAATAATGTGTTGGTAAAATCATTATCGAACCGAAAACAGCTACCAATCGGTAAGATCACGGGAAAACTTATTAAAAGGACGACACGGAAAACGTGATCAAACTTGTTTTCCTAACTTTTATTAATTCCTCTTTCCTGGCTACCACTATTTTTCCCTTTACAAAAGTCATGTCTCTTTGCCATTAGACAACTTAGGAATGTTCCTAAGTTTACGACTTCGGGGTTCATCACAAATTTAATAAAAAAAAGTTATTGTGAGGGCTGGATTTGCTAGCGGAGTCAATTAGAAAAAAAAGAGTAATCATCGGGTAAATATTATACTCAATTATTTAACACCTGAGGGGCTATTGTCTATCGCACTCGCAATCGCAACCGGCTTCAAAGTGGAGCAATTGTTTTCATTTTGTATGCAGACAAGCCTTCGATTTTCAAAATGAAAACGTTAGACAATAAACTCTCAGACCTCTTTTTACTGGTTTCAAATCGTAAAATTAGACTCTGAAACTAGAAATTAAATTGTGTCCGACAAACCAGAATATTCTAATTCCCTAACAATTAACTAAAATACTAGAGTGAAAATTCCACGATAGTTGGATTAAGTACAGAATAACTCCAAAGATTTGGCAGGCGCGGCCAGGGAATTTTAAAACAAAAGCCATGGAAACTAGGCCGAAATCTTACAAACTTAATAAAAATGCAGAAACGAGCGAATGTATGCTTTAAACAAAAGGAGTTAGATGGTAACAGGAAGCAAGACTGCCGGAAAATGTTTGTATTTTTCCGCATACAGAACCCGATCGTAAAAATATAATGCATATTGGGCCTTATCCAAACGCTGGGATCTTTATTGATTTGGATGTGGTTTTGCGAGTTTAAAAATAAACAACAGTGTCATTCCCCTTTTGTAAGCGCTAAAATATAGACATGTTCTGAAAAAACTTAAACGCACGCCAAACTGAAATTTTAAATTTATTTAACTAGAAATCTAGGGACAGTTATGACCAGTGATCGGGGAAAACGGTGCAAAACTTCAACAAAACTTGTAAAGCTGACCATAAAGGAATTCAAAATTCAAAATATTTATTCAGTAAATAGGCCACACCAGGGCTCTTTTACACGTCGGTAACATGAGTGAATCTACCAGCGCTTGGGACAAGACCATCATTGCGGAGAAGAAGTGCCGCAAGAAACTCCAGCAGAAGGTCATTTTTTCAATCATAATTCATATAGTAGACGTGCCTTTTTACCGTAAGAGGGCAGTATAACTCTTACCATGAAAGATTATAATACGCCCTGTTCCTTATCTCTCTAACTATTACTCTACACCAACTGGAGATTATAATAATCTAACTATCTAACTATTACTCTACACTAACTCACACTTTAATATTATGAATAAATTAAATTAATCTTATTAAATATGACGTCAGACATCAAAGGTACGTCGCAAAGTCGCAATTAGTGCACTCAGCTTAGATACGCAGGTATCTTATAGAAACACGAGTTATGATATAATTTCAAGTTTTCAACGCATATTACGGTGTTCTCTGACTGTAAGTAATCTTGTAACAACATGTTATTTATATGGAATGTTAATGGAATGTAATCAGTTTGCCTAGACGATATTATCAATATACGTACGTTATATAATCATTACGTTAACGAGATTGATATTGAAGTTAGAACGTGCAGTTCTTCAACTTACTTGACTGTGGCAATTAACTAAAATTGTTAGTAGTATGGTAAGGGCAGATTTGTGTGATGAGGGTGAATATTTTGTTTCTGTGTATTTATGTATATATTTCTCTATATAACTTAGTCTAGAATTTAGTTTGGGACTAGGTCAATTGGTGTGACATTGTCCCCTGAAATTTTATTTATTTTAAGTTCAATATAGTCACTTTACTGAACTTAAGTAGTTATTATTTCAATTCATAAGGAGGATAATTTATGTGCCATTTTAAGATACTATTTTATTATTTGAATTATACATTATATATATAATATACCTAAACAGAGAAAAAAAGTCTTCAAACCACTGTACTCTATTGTATAGTTTAGTACAAGTTGTTATCCCTACAAATCGCTAAAAATCGCTTACCTGTTCCGCCTCTCACCTTTTTATTACTAGGTTAGTCTCTTTGGCCGGTAGAATCATACGTTAAAATTACTATTTTAAAATTTGAATGTTCTTCTGACAATTTAGTGGTCGGACGTGAAAAATTAGCCATTCTTTGACAAGCCAAGCCTTCTGGACAGATAATATATCGAATTGTCAGAGTGACATTAAAATATATTATTTTAAAGATGATTACCGTAGCTCAGGGGGGTTACCATGACATACTAAAGTAGTTTAGGTTGAGAGAAAGGGACAGAGCTATAGCAGTTACATAGCTCTGTCCCTTTCTCTCAACCTAAACTGAACTGCTTTTGTAAGTCATGGTAACCCCCCAGAAGGAAGTTCAGTTTCATGCTAACTTTGCTTGAAAAAAAAAATCGGGTAGGCAAATAAAGTACACCAAAAATTTTGCTCTCATATTTATATTACTAAATTAATTATACACAACCGAAAATCAACAGTTTTTATTTACTTAATGTTTTAATTTAGCTCTAATTGCCGCCTTCAGCTAATTTCCTTTTCTAATACCTACCAACTAAGTGATTAGTCACTACCTGCACTTCACTTCACTTCACTTCACTTCATCTTGGTTTATCATTACTTCCTTGGCACTATGGACACCCTGAGTCAACTCAAGAAGAGCATGGAGGAAATGAAGGAGTTCTTCACAGCTAGGATGACTTCATTCGAAGGCACCGCCTCGAACATCAACACTGACCAAGCCTCGCTTGAGGAATTCAAGGTATTTAAGTCACTCATCTGGAAGGCAGTATCAAGCCTGCAGGCTCAGATGGAAATGGTGGCTCAATCTTTAGAGGATTTAGAGATGAGGTCCCGGGTCAAAGTACTGCTACTGCATGGCATTCCTGAAGTAGCAAATGAAACAGCAAAAGAGACTGCAGTTACTATATGCAACCAAAATCTGCAGGTTCACAGTGTCTCAGCGCAGTCACTTCAGGTATGTCATCGCCTCGGAAGGCTAAAAGATCATGCAAAACCTAGACCCCTCCTTTTGCGGTTTGCTTCCCTCGAGGTGCGGAACCTTGTGTGGTCCTCGAAGACCAAGCTTAAGGGCTCTGGTCTAACCATGTCGGAGTTCCTGACCGGTACTAGGCACTCTGTGTTTATGGAGGCGCGGCGGATACACGGAGTCAAGAACAGCTGGACGAGCGATGGGCGGATTGTCGTACTATGCGGCGACGGCTCCCGTCGACGAGTCACGACCCTGGCTGAGCTGCGAGTGCTGCCGGCTCCGGTGCCTTCGTCGGGATCGTCCGCTCCGTCATCATCATCAACTCCAGTGCAGGAGCCCGCCAAGCCACCTTCGCAGCGTGTCAGGCCCCCCAAACGGACAGTGACTGTAACCAAGCCTAAGTAGTATTTTGTTGTTGCCCTCTTTCGCTTTCTCATTATATTAAGGCACATCTACGGTTTTCTGGTTAGGTTTCTTTATCTATTCTTGTTACATGTTGGTAGGTATTTGTGCAGTGTCTACGTAACTTCCCGTCCGCCATTCTGTATTTCTGTGTATCCCTACCTTCACTTTCACTTACTTTTTACTTTAATTTAACTCCTATTATTTTTAATTTTTTTACTCGCACAGTATGACGTTTGACGTTGACAGTTGGGTGACAGGGCCGATCGCGGTTTGTGGTTTTGCGTTTTGTTTGCTGTCTTGGTCGATGTTTGAGGATCAGCGGAGAAAATTATATTTTTATGAAATATATTTAAAATTCATAAATACTTTTTCTTGAAATCGTATGCTGTAATTAAAACTTTAATGTGTAATTGTATCTTGATATGTTCTCCCGACTAACAGCCAAACTTGTTTTGTATCCATAACAGCTGATGGCGAGCGATTGAGTTTAAAGTTTGTTCGTTGCTGTTATTTTATTTTTAATCTTAAAATTGTAAAATTTTGATAGTATTATACATATAATTATATTTATATTATTTATTTAAATTGTTATATATTTATTTATGCTTACATGTCTGACGTTTTCGGCGCTAGTCATGATAGCGAATTCTTTTCTTTGTCTTCGTCAAGCCTTTACGACTCGCTAAGTGATTCATCTGATATGCCAGATCTCGGTGACCGATTGCATACCATTTTTACCACTTCTTCAAAACACTTTAGCGTTGTCCACATCAATGCACAGAGTATACCAGCTCACTTTCCTGACCTACTTTCAACCTTTTCTGATAAGAACATTCACGCCATACTCATTTCTGAGACATGGCTTAAGCCGTCCCTCTCATCTACCCTCTATCCTTTACCCGGTTACCAATTAATTCGCAACGACAGGACTGGGTTCAAAGATGGCGGCTTGAGTACCGTTCGCGGGGGTGGTGTTGCCATTTATTTAAAAAATGATATCGTTTGCGAAATTGTGGCTGAGTCCCCATCCGTGTACTCAAAGTCACCGGAATACTTATTTCTCAGCGTTTCCTTAAACCACACTAAACTACTTCTCGGGGTTTATTACAGTCCATCATCCAACATAAGCTATTTCGATGCATTTGAGAATGCGTTATCTGATCTCTGTCCCCAGTTCGAACATAGCGTAATCATGGGCGATTTTAATACATGCCTCATTAAAAACGACCTTCGCTCTTCTAAACTTCAGTCTCTAGTAAGTTCACTGAATCTTAGTATTCTCCCTCTCGGTCCCACTCATTTCCCTCATAATGGGCCCCCTTCTCTTTTAGATCTTATTATAACCTCATCCCCTGATTTTGTCTCATTTCACGGCCAGTTTAATGCTGCTGCCTTTTCAAACCACGACCTTATTTACGCCTCTTTTAAAATTCGCCCCCCGAAACGTAGACACAAATTCGTCCTTCGCCGTAATCTTGGCGACATCAATCTGCAGGCTCTGCTCTCCGATCTTCACAACGCTGATTGGCAGTCTATCGAAACTTGCACTGACATCGACCTTAAACTTGAGATTTTCAACAGCACATTGCTTGCGATTTACGACCGACACGCCCCTCTGAAGCCGATGCGCGTCAAGCATTACCCTGCGCCGTGGCTGACCGAGGATATCAAAGCCCTGATGGCGAGGAGGAACCGCGCCCGCGTGAGGTTGCGCCACGATCCGTCTGAGAACAATCGTCATAAGTACGTCATGCTGCGAAATCGTTGCAACAAGAAGTGCCGGGAAGCAAGACGTTGTTATATCCATGAGTCTATTCAGAATTGTCCCCCCCATAAATTATGGAAATTTTTGAAGTCACTAGGGGTAGGCAAATCTCAAACTCACTCTTCTAATCATAAAATGAATCTCAACGCCCTGAATAAGCATTTTAGCTCTTCTCCGGTCACTTTAGACCCTTCCGTAAAGAATAATACATTATCTCTTCTTGCTACTGCCCCGAACCCCGACTTTCCCCCTTTTGATCTAGGATTAATTACTCCGAAGGAGACTATAGACCTTCTGAAGTCAATAAAAACCAAGGCCGTCGGTGAAGATGGCCTGAGCTTAGACATGCTCATGCTGGTGGCGGATTCCATTGCTCCTATCCTTTCCGACATTATCAACTTTTCCTTCTCTTCGGGCTGTTTCCCTACATTGTGGAAACCTGCTCATGTACTCCCTCTTCCAAAAGTGTCAAAACCTGCGTCCTTGTCCGATTATCGTCCTATTTCTATTCTCCCTGTACTTTCCAAAATAATAGAGCACTTTGTTAATCAAAGACTGTCTCGTTTCCTAAATATGCACAATCTTTTTAACCCCTTTCAATCTGGTTTCCGCCCCGGGCATAGCACTGTCACTGCTTTGGTCAAGGTCACCGACGACATTCGTTTAAACATAGAAAATAAACATCTGACTGTCCTGGTTTTGTTAGATTTCAGTAGTGCCTTCAATACAGTTGATTTCAATATTCTTCTCGGCATCCTCAAGACCCTGAATTTCTCTTTTTCGGCCCTTACGTGGTTTGAATCATACCTCCTTGGAAGGCGCCAGTGTGTTAAGATGGATGAAACTCATTCTGATTGGAATACTCTCACTGCTGGTGTCCCTCAGGGGGCTGTGCTCTCTCCTCTTCTTTTTTCAATTTTCATAAATGGTATAACAACCTCCCTTCTTTCTTCTTACCACTTATACGCTGACGATTTGCAGATTTATGCGGGGGCTAGTTTTGATGACTTCCCTTCCCTGATTGACCTTATCAATGACGATCTTGCGACGATCCAGAAATGGACCTCTAATTTTGGACTAAAGGTCAATGCAAAGAAGTCGCAGGCCATTGTTGTTGGAAGTCCCCACTTCATCTCGAAGCTGTCTGACGTTGTGATACCCAATTTGGTGTTTGACGGTACCATAATTCCCTTTTCCTCTACAGTTAAAAATTTGGGTATCACAATAGATCAGACACTTTCCTGGTCGACTCAGGTTACCGAAGTCAGTCGCAAGCTCTTCGCTTCACTTCATTCTCTCAGGCGACTGCAGAATTTTCTTCCTCAACATACCAAGATAACTTTAGCCCAATCTCTTCTTCTCCCTCTCTTAGACTACGCTGACGTTGCTTATATGGACCTCTCAGAACAACTCCTTGATAAACTTGAGCGACTCCAAAACGTGTGCATTCGATACATTTTCGGCCTACGTAAATACGATCATGTCTCCCACTTCCGTGCTCAGCTAAACTGGTTACCTATTCGGTTTCGCCGAAACGTTCACATCCTGTCGCTGCTTTTTAATACTATTTTTAATCCTCGTTCTCCCATCTACCTTTCTGAGCGATTTAGCTTCATGGCCACCGGCTCCCAAAACCGGTTGCGCTCTAAGGCCAATCTCACCCTCGCTTTCCCGTCCCACAAATCCAAATCCTATTCCAAATCCTTCTCGGTGCATTCTGTCAGGTTGTGGAATCGGCTACCAACTGGCATTAGGCAATCACAAACGGTAGATTCTCTAAAAGGCAAATTAAAGAAGTTCTGGCTTGACTCTATCTCCTAAATATCAACTATCCTCTAGGTACATAAAATGTAGTTTATGTATGTATATTTAAGTATTAATATATATTACTGTATCTATTTATGTAGGTATTTGAATGTATTTTTATTTTATTTATTATTGTTTATATTTATATATTTTTATTTTATTTGTTCTTCTAAATTAATTTGTACACTTGCTTACTCGATGCACAACCTTAACTTTTCTCAATCTCTCAAGGGTTAGCTGGAAGAGATCCCTTAAAGGGATAAGTTCGCCTTTGTACTTATTTTTATATTAATTGTATTGTTCTGTTTTTTTCTTTTGTACAATAAAGTGTTTACATACATACATACATACATACATACATACAACTTTTCTGCGGAATAAACTTAAGTTGTGCGGTCGGCGGAAAATTCCGGTTGAGTATCTCTCGATTGTGTTCCCGTAATGTGATATTGTGTTCTCGTTACGTTTAGCCTTCTTTTCGTTCGTTTTTTTTCGCCTCTTATAAGGTGACCCTTTCTAGTAAACCCCGAGGCGGATTTTGATCGTGTGTTTGCGGTACGAGACTTAGGCGAAAGGCTTCTCGTGGGAAGGGACCGGAACCGCTTACCATTTAAAGGGTTTTCGTTTGGGTATATAATAGACTAGTTTTTACAAACCCTAACGATGCGATAGGGTTACACTAACGTAATGCTAAGTGCTTAAAAGCCGAAACCCTTACGAAACTGATAACCTCAATGGTTGTAGTTAACTAGTTCGAAGCAGTTTCCATATCATTAGGGTAAGCCTATCGATAGGGATACACTAACGTTGGGAGAGCATAATGATGTAGTTACCCGATCGATAGACAAATAAAGGGGTTTTCCGGTCTCTGCTCGTGGGACGAGTGCCTGCGATACAGAGGCCTTCACAACATATTAGTACGACTACTAGTGTTTTCTTACAACTATTGAAGAACCAATTCGTCGCGTGGTCGATCACCGCTTCATGCTAAGCTAAGATGTCGCTCCTATCTAGTTTTTTTTTTTTAATCTTCTATTACGTTTTTTTTCACATTCATTGTCGTAGTGTCGGTGACTACAAGTTCTTGCCGTAGATCGTTTTAATCAGGTTTATTTTTCCTAATTTTCCATAATTAGTTGCGACAGTTAAATGCTAAATTTTACTTACTTTTGTTTGAGTACTCAATAATTTTAAGTATTACACCGGGGTTATTAGTGTATTCCAATTAATACACAAGTAACCTAAGGTATTTCACTATTTGTAGACATTCGATTCTTTATTCCACCGTTTTATTTTTCAAAATTCGAAAGTGGGTCCGCGAGCATATGAACTTTATTATTGTTCCATTTGGTCTTTTTTCCGGATTCATGCTTAATTCTTGGTTTTTTTACAATTATCACCATAATGTCACCACGACTTTAAACGACTGGCCAGTTTAATTCTAAAATTGTTTTTATAATCTCCAATTGTAAGCTGCTTAATTTTTAAATACTGTTTTTTATAATCTCTTTAATTAATCTCCAATCACCGACGGCTTAATCCTAAAATTCAGTTTTTATAATCTTTAATTATCAGCAGCATAATTCTAAGATTCTGATTTTTTTAATATCCAATTACGCCTTTTATAAAAACCAAACAAATCATTTTTAATTTAACATAATCTTTGAACCAAAAGTATTTAACCCTATTTATATGTCAACCTGAGGGCTTATTGTCTAACGCACGCAATCACGATCGTTTTCATTTTGAAAATCGAAGGCTTGTCTGCATACAAAATGAAAACAATTGCTCCACTTTAAGCCCATAAGCCCTCTGTTTTATTTAAATTACTTACGGATTTTATCCATACATAATAAACTTGTTATAAACTATCGGATAACTATTTTATTTAACTACAAGATCAAATTCATATGTATGGTGATTTTTCTATAATCACCCCGGTAGTGCCATTTTTTTAAGTGTGGCGCTGCTGCAAAGTATGTAAAAATCCCAAATTTTTAATAAAACCACGAGTATGACATTTTTAATAATCTTAAATACAAGTGCAATAGATATTGGAAAAAAGATAACTTTGTATCGTATGTTTAATAATATTAGACGATTGACTGCCACCTGTTATCCTTACCTTTACTATGAACTACAGAGCGACTATCGAAAATGCATAATAATATATGCTACTAACGTTTTCTTTTCTATTATTGCCAAAATGAACGTGATGACATTCTTGTGCGTTACGATAAAACATACGGTCAACTAACTGTCACCGCGTATCTTCGCATCTTGACTAGGGCCCCAGCTTCTAATCGCGGATAGGGTCAATGACTCTTCGAAAATAGAATTGTACTAGCGAAATTAGATTAACATTATAAAAATATAATTAAGGTAATCCTTTATTCTAGCCCAATATTTAGTAAAAATACCCGAACTTACCAGCAGCTGCCAATACATCGAAATAAATCCGTCAACGTGATTTCATTCAAATTATTAAAAAAAAATCACACACAAATTGTTTTTAAAATTATGAATACGAATCCTTAAGAGATACTCTTGTGGCGAATTAGTGATACCTCAAAGGTAATCAAATCTAGGGTCGTAATTTTTTCCTTTAGTACCGTTTGGTAATCGAAATTTCGTAACCAGCATTAAATTTAATTTGATTCTGTAGCAGCAGCTGGTGACGAAATTTTGGTTACCAAACGGTACTAAAGGTATTTTTTTGTAACACGGTTACTTACATAAACGGCTCAACATATTCAGAACTCTTTAGGAATTCCAGCACACCCTGGGGGATTCAGGAGGTCCGCGTGGTCACACTCCTTGATGAAGAACTGCTAATGACTCCGTAACATGTCAGGGGCCTGTTTTATAAAGCTACAAATTACAATTTACAGGTTACAAGTTTTAATTTGACACAATCTCGACCAATGACGACCAGCCATTTGAGCAGTGTTGCCAGTTTAGACCTGTAAAATTGTAACTTGTAGCTTTATAAAACCTGACTAAAAACCGTTAGTAAGCCGTCGAGTTTTATTCAATTATAGACGTGGAAGTTATTGTTTTACTTATGCGTATCGTAAGTTTTTGTGTATTAAACGATGGTTGATCGTCAAGCTTAAATTAAAAAAAAAAAACATTTTTAAACTGTACTTTAATCCCTACGACACGACGTCGTACCGACTACGATACGGCGTCGTATCGTCGATTTCGGCGGTGACGTATCGTAATATGACATTGTATCCTGCAATCGTACAAAACTGTACCGTATTAGTACTGTACTTATGTGTTTTGGCCTTAATATATTCAGCGTCAACAACCCGGTAGTCGAGTATCCTGTTCGTAGCAGATTTTTGCTACATAGCGGAAAAATACTACAGGCTACAGCGTAGCACTCGTAGCAGTGGCTGGCGGTAAATGTGTTAACGGTTTCACGTATTCATAGTTATAAAATATTCTATACTTGATTATTGCATAAACTTTTATACAAATACGTGAATAATATTTAAAAAATAAATTGTGGGTACACTATTGTTACAATAATCTTCTAAAATTAATCATTTGCCTGGATAAGCTATGAGTAAAACTTCCTCTTTTGTGGCCCATTTCACAAAGCTACAAATTACAAATTACAAGCGGAACTCTTTTTCTAGCAAACGGAGTTAGAAAGAGACTTCCGCTTGTAATTTCTTTCTTGTAGCTGCGTGAAACGGGCCTCTTGTGTTGCAAGTGATAACTTTACATCAGGTGATCGGCATGTATTAAAAAAAGTGTTCTTAATGTACAACATGAAGATTCAAAGTTAAACTGACAATGTTATGTCCGAGTCATAAGACAACAGTAAAAGTAAATAGTATCCATAATTCAAATGCATATGAGTAGTTCTCAAACTAACCAAGTAAGCGCAAGCAAAACATAATCCGCTATACATATTTTGACTTCTCCTTACACTAGCTACGTAGAGCAGTTACCCTATCCAAATTTCCGATGTACATCTTATTTACATGTGATACGATACGGGGGAACTTGCCATAGATGATCTAGAAACAGTAAAGTCAGTTTTTCCATTTCAATACGGCGCATCCCGGTACAAAAATTAACGTTAGTACGTCTAATGTACGTAGAATTTAAATAAAGAGGTATAAATTATGTATTCAGGCGATAATTCATGGATTGAAAACATTTCATAAATAAAACAGGGCAGGGGCTCTATTTTGCTTGGGAAAACTGTATTGTTTTTAAATTTTAATGTTAATGTTTTGTCAACGTTATGGTAGCTTCTTTACTTGATCCCCTAGAGAGCTCCTATTAATAAATCATTTTTTTTACATATAAAGGTTTAGTTAAATATGCTAAAAATAATGCTTCTTATAAAAATAAAAAAATTGTTTTCCAAATGAAATTAAGGTTGTCTGTTAATAACCCAATTTGTAGCTTCGTACGGTCGAACTCACAAGTACTCACCTTGTCACGGCTATTAATACATCAACATTAATTTACTTCCGAGCTAAAATCTAAGACAAAAATATGTCGTATAAAGCAGATGTTTAGAAGCACCGGTTTTGGCCATCTTTACACCGTTTTTGGCCACTCTAAATTTTAACTAATATAATATTATGTAAAGCATTATAAAGTTACAAAAAGATGTTTATATTTTATCTTTATAATAATCTATTTATGAATATTATTTTTAAATTTACTTACCGTATTTGTGATACTCATTTGAACCAGAAGTGGCTAAAAAGTAAGTTCCGGAATGTTTTTTAATTAAACTGGTCCACTTGATTAACACCTACAAAATCTTTAGTCTGTCAAACTTCAGAACCTATTTAATATTTCAACTGTTATCAGTTACAAAATTAAATCAAAGCGTTAAAAATAAAAGTGGCGCATCTATTACTTTCTTTGTTCCCTGAAGCTGTAAAGCAAATCGTATAGGTAATCTCAATATATTTTGTTCGCGTCTGCAATATATGTACCGTGTAGGTCTAGAAATTGCTCTTTTACCCGACTATTTGAACAAAGAAGTATTTTTGATAAAGCATTACCTAGATAGTCGTCCTCAAAGATATTTTTTAATCCCCTTACTAATAATAAACCTGGAGTAACCGTGGTTTAGCTAAACCATGCTTTGTCCTTATCTGTCAAATTCAAATGTCACAATGACAGATAAGGACAAATCATGGTTTAACTACACCGCGGTTTCACCACGTTTATTAGTAAGGGTAATCTCTATTTGTAAAATAGTGTAACTTATCAATGCAATACAAATAAATAATATCGATATTACTTGTTGTTGGGAGTGTATCGTTTCTGTTTATTAGCTTAAATACTGAATTATTTATAATATACAATATTGGGGCGGCGAAATCCATGGCATTAAATCTGCTTTTACCTATTGACGTGTTTAAAAGGTTTCAATCGGCTTAAAACCTAATTGTTGTGATCAGTAGGCTTACTGACTGATGCTCTCGCAATCGCAAATGTTTTTATTTCTGACAGTCCGAAGGCGAATCTGCTTACAAAATGAATACAAAAGCGCCACAAATGAAAATTAAATATAGTTTGATTTCCAACCTAAAGTAAAGAGCATTCTGAATTTAAATGCAACACAAACAAATTTTGATTTGTGGCGCTTTTGTATTTAAGCAATGAATTGTTCCACTTTGAAGTCGATTGCGATTGCGAGTGCGTTAGACAATAGGCCAGCAGCAGGAGTCGAACTTTTGGCGCCGAAGCCATCAAAATGACTAAATTTTGAACAAAGGTTGCTCTCAATTGGCAGGGCACGTGTAAGTATAGGTATTAACTGGTAAAAATAAATAAAACAAAATTATCATGTATACAGATAAATCACAATCGAAATACCTACTACTAAAAAAGCAAATTCATTCAATATTCTTGCAAGATTGTCAATTGGGCGAATATTGCTAAAAATTATAATGCCCTAAATAATGTCATGAGATGAACTCAAAATATTAAAATGTATTATGCAGAATCGGTTCTGCGACACTCGGACCGAATTTCAACCTTGTCAGTACAGGTTTTTCATTTTTAATTATCCTTTATGCAAATCGACGTCACCGGCACCAAAATACCCTGGCTGTGACCTAAACTATATTTAACTTTTTGGTCCATGAGGTCCAAACGATCTTTCGACCAACGCAAGGTAGCGGATAACCGTTGAACGACGACGTTCGGCATGTAGGTATATTGCACATCAGTAGGAAGCTTTAGGCAATGAATATGCTGCATTGTAAAAGCCTGCGTCATTACAGCCTGCGGGCGTATTTAGTATAATTGTTTCATTTCATTTTAATATTATGATTGCTTTGTGTTCGAATGATGGCTGGATATTATCTATATATATAAAAGGAAAACCTGACTGACTTATATATCAACGCACAGCCGAAACTATTGTACCTAGAATCTTGAAATTTGGTAAAGGGGTTCCTTTCATGATTTTAGTGAGCACTAAGAAAGGATTTTCCGAAAAACGACCCCCAACGGGAAGAAATGTTGGAGTAGCGGGAAACTAATTCTACGCGTACGAAGTCGCAGGCGTCTTCTAGTTGATTATATTCATATTACGGGTTCACGGAAATATTTATGATTTGTGTTATGAATTTGTTAATAAAGGTTGACTATATTTTTGCGAATTTAGTTTTAGGTTTAAAAGGCTAACACAGGGATAAGTGCTAATACCACTATTTACAAGTAGCACCGCAACGTCATTTTAAGCTGGCAACAACTGGGTGAATAACTAAATGAAAAGCAAGCTTTAAAAACCTGACTGCATTTAGTTATTGTTATTGATATTTATATGTAACCCGTTTATTAATGCTACTATATTCGAATATATTTGAGATGCTCACATTAAGACCTTTAAAATGATACCTATATTACATTCATTAGAAGACTTTTTTTTGTTGACACAAATAATTGACAATTTGTCATTGTTGTTCATTCAATTTTAACAGTTTAGGTATGCTATGTTACCCGGGATGGTGAAATGATTCAAACGATAAGAAACACATTTAAATTGGCTCAGGCGTTTAGAAGTTATGGTGGAATAAAAAATCGTAAGATACATACATACATGAACCCTGAAAAAATTAAACTTTTTTTTGGGCAGTCGTGTAAAAAAATTGTAACTGCCGATACTCTCCATCCAGCAATCTCATTTTTTCAGTCTATAAATACATCAGGATTTCGTACAAGATTTTGTTTTTAACCAACAAGATCCTGCTAAGTGCTAAGTACACTCACGAGCATAGGAAACTAGTCTCGCCCAACATAAACTTGGACGTAACAGTGTGTACCCGTATTCATTAATTATTGTTGTTCTAAACAGCGCTAGTTCCAACACTCTGATGCATTGTTATGCATATTTATTGCATAAATTTATTTATTTATTTATTTTAACCTAATTTCACTAAACATAATAAAGTTCAAAAGGGGGACTTAATGCCGAATGACATGCTCTTCGAGTGGACCAGTAAGCCAAACAGAAAAAATAAACTAAATAATTCAGTGCGAAAAAATAGCGTTAAAAAATTCAATGACGTTAAAAAAAAGTACGCTATATTGAACACCATACAAAGGAAATTGAACAAGGACAGACAAATACATGATTTTTTTAACCTAGTATGTAAAATTTAGATACACGTACATAAAGACATCTAAATAAGCATACACTCAAAATTATATAAAATAGTTTCAAACCTGTTAAGGCATAATGTATTTAAGTCAATGTCAATGTCGAAATATTTATAGACAATGCCATGGAAAATTAGAGAAAAAAGTCCATGGATATCACACGCGAGGATAATTGTTTGGTAATAGTTATTTATGTGACTGGTGCATAATGAGAGGCATTATATACGAGTGTGGTTTTATGAAACGAGCCGTAAGGCGAGTTTCATAATAAGATCACACGAGTGTTTTAATGCCTAATTTTGCGTACAATCGGATACATAATTTTATCTACATACATATCATAAGTTTTCTACAATATGTGAGAAACCTGTATCCGTCGTTACCCTGCATCTTAATGTACCTGCATCTTAATGTTCACATTAAAGTGCAGGTCACTTATACTGTAAAGTGAACATTAAGATTCAACTACAGCGATAACCGATACTTTATTGACATGTTATACTTTAATGTTAACATTACAGTGCAACCACAGATACAGGTAACATAATGTAGGGCATTTGCTTTTCGCTTCTGAACATATTATATTGAAATTATGATATGGATGTAGATAAAAGAGTATTTTATCTTATGCATTAAACAAAAGCACATTGGGCTAGCTCCACGCGCCAGTCCAGTCTGTAACAATTACTTGTTAATTATCTTTTTATGTACGTATGGAGTGGAACTCCAAATAAATGTTAACTAACGTCTGTCAAGTGGACAAAACTATCCCCCCGGGTAAGGTAGACAAGACCAACTTCCCAAAGTAACTTTTCCAATATCTGTGTTATTGTCATCGTCCCGCGAGGAATCAGATTACGTGGCCCAAGTGAACCTTGTGCAGTCAGCCCCACAAACATAACTCTGCAATCAAAATCCTCATAAACACCTTCATTTACTCCTTATCACAAGTGAATAAAGACTACACAAGTACTGCAACGTGTGCATGAATAAATTTGCGACAATAATTCATTTGCTCTTCCCAAAGACGAACGCAAAGCAATGTCGATATTAACTTTAAAGGTATAAGGTTGAGGGGAGATTATTTGGTCAGCAGATTTGATCTGGTGGAATGTCAAGTCGGATAAAGTTTGCATGGAATACCTTTGGACGAAGCTTTGAAGTGAGCGAGCAAATTCAGCCGGACAATGCTTTGAGAGCGTTGCTAAAGGATTTAGGTTTACATATCTGTTTTATTTCATTACCTTTTTATTTAATTTAGCTAAGCTTTGTTTCTTTTTACAGATGGGTAGATAAAGGTCCCAAATTAGCATTAGGTCACTGTTTTTGGTTCGTACACAATGACTGAAACAAAGGATATCAGTTATGTTGGAAGTCAAAGGGGTTGAATGGTTATTATTCTGTTTAAGGTCAGCCAGACATTGGGGACCGAGTCTACCTATAGTTTGTCTTGTTCCAAAATTTAGTAAAAATCTAATCCGTTAAAAAATCCTTAATGGTTTTAAAATGTCAAAAAAAAGTTATACTTATATTATTATAATAAAGCAATTCATTTAGCTTATGTTTGCACAATGCGGTTATATTTAGTTTTTTAACTATGCAATTGGGGCAATTTTTTGTTTCTCCAGTTGTTGAAAAACTGTAATATTTTTGAAAAATGCTAGTTATTGGTACTAAGTAACATTTTTTTCGTAAATAATACTATTGAAGTAAAATATTTATCTTTAATAATAATAATAAGTCATTTATTTCAGGAAAAGCCCCTACATAAGAGGGTAATATAAGACTCATTAAAAATAAAACTATAATTAAAATTAAAATACATTAATCACCTCACAACAATACAACTCATGTTAGGTTATTATAACTTAGAACATATTACGATCACGGTGCACAGAAAGCGCAGAATCTCATTGCTCAATGAGCTGATGCGATCCCGGAACGCCGCGATACGGGACCTCATTATAGCAAAGAAGTCGGGTACCTACTCTATGCCTCTGATATATCCTTGTTGTGACCTCCACGCTGCATCTCAATAAAATATTTAATTAAACAATATCATGTAATTTAAGATTGACCTTTTTTAAAAGTTTTTAGGGTTCCGTACCTCAAAAGGAAAAAACGGAACCCTTATAGGTCACTTTGTTGTCCGTCTCTCCGTCTGTCTGTATGTCATTGACCCTTTATCTCGGGAACGCGTGGAGGTATCGAGTTGAAATTTAAACCATATACTCAAGTCTACAGTCCCATAAAGCTGTGAAAAAATAAAAATTCTAAGTTAACGTAAAAAAAAGATACGGCCGTTTATGCCGCTAAAAACGTATATTTCGACACTCTCAAGGGAATCAAAATTTATAGGGCATTTTCCGTTGACCTAGAACTATGAAATTTGGCAAGTAAAACCATCTTACACTACAAATATAGGGGAAAATCTGAAAACCCAACATTTTTAATTAAATCACAAAAAAAAACAGGGTCTTTATGCAAGAAACGGCAGCGGTGCAAATTTTGAATTGAGTTAACCGTGTCATTTGCGGAACCCTCGGTGGGCGAGTCCGACTCGCCTTGTCCGGTTTTTTAAAGTATTATAACGAACTTAAACTTAGTATTTTTTTGAAACCACCTATCCAAATGCTTAAGCAACTTATTCGATGCGGCAAGTCTCAGTTTTTCCTATTCACCTTACTAAATCCGCGACTTTTCTGGCCTGACATGAGATCCTGTATCGAATATTTGATCAGAGAGCAGCCAGGCGTGAAAGAACTTTGTAACTGAATTAATGTTGAAGGGCATTCGCATCGATCCGAAGGGTTGATGGAAATAGGCCCTATTTCGTGTTTTCGAAGGCATTTGATATTTACCTGGGGTATTTGATTATTACCAGTTTCATTGGAATTCATGCTCATTCAAAACTTTTTATTACAAGGTCTTTTTTCTAATGTAGCTTCTTCAAAACTCTTCTATGCGTCAGTTAAATCCGGTACGTTCTTAAACGAAGTGATAGTCACGTCATTATTATTAAACCTCTGCAAGAAAATCAAGTACTTAGATTATTTTTCACTTCTCACACAAATTTGTCAAGTCCTAAAGTTAAGTTTAAGCATGTACTATGGGGTACTAGATAATGAAAAACTCACTGACTAACTTACTAGGCTAACCGCGTCATCAAATTGCGTTATCCATCGCACAAGGAAGATAGTAGCTAAAGATATAAGTTTATGAGGACAAGAGCATTATTATTTTAGCTATCTTACTCGACGTCAACAATTCAATTTTCCTTTTTTAAACTGTAGGTAACCCGAAAATACTTTACAAGAAACTATTATGCCCAAGATTGATGCCCTGAGGAACTCCCCCAATATATGTGCGATTTGGAATTTAAATGTGAAAAATAACCTCTTGTGAGCAAAAGTTGTTTTTGTAAGGTGCGCACATAATTCAGCGATGATCGCGCACGGCTGCGGCCAACGACCGTTACAGTATAAATGTGTGGCTATCACAATAAAAACGCTAACAGTGCTGCAACCTTTATTTCTGATCAAATAATTTCCAATACCTATTAATTGCTGATTCATGGAAATAAAAATAGAAATGGAATAAGCTTCTGAAGGTCGTAATAATGATTATTACTATTTTAAAGAAAAGATAAAGATAAAGATAAAGATAAAAATAAAGACATTTATTCAGTAAGTAGGCTGCACGGGCACTTTTACATGTCAAGAATCTACCAAGAGGATTTTAACCACGGATTTGTTTAGGTTGTGGAAGAACGGGTTATTGTGTAACATGTTATTTACTTATAAGGAGATTTAAAGCTTTATTATTTAATGCACTATATTATTGTTCTACAATATATTTTTTCCCTGAAATTGTAAAAACTAGACCTTATTTAGTTTCAAGCAGTGATAGAGACAATGACTATAATGCATTAACTACGATTAGGCATTGCTTAAAATCCACATCCTATAATGTATTTGTTCTATTCTAGTCAAAACACATGCAATCAATTTACAAAGATGCTGCCTGTAAGGAGTGTGAGATGAACACATTTCTTGCACAAAGTATTCATCAGTTTGCATAATGTATTTTGCAGACAAACAATTTATTAATATGAGTACATAAATTATGTTCCTTCGCTGTTTTTAACATACTGTGGAACATTTTTACGTATTGCTGCCCCGCTCCTTGGTGTAATTATGTAAATATGGACCGTTCCGTTCCTTAGTCCCGAATTCGCGTAAGCGCATTGTTTTTGTGGATTATAGGGAGAGCAGGAATGAAAATCTCAATGTTTTAAATAGAAAATTAAATGGCAATTTATGATGAAACCGAGAATAATATTATCTTAAGGGTTCCACAAAAAGAGTACCTTTAGAGACCTTTACAGTTTTGCCACGATTGTCTATCTGCCTGTAGGTATGTTTTATCAAAAACTACTGTCATAAAAATTGGTTAAATTTATTGTAAAATTATTTAAAAAATCTGTCAAAAATAACGAGCTAGTTTGAAAAGAAAATACTTACTCAACATCTGAAATGGTTTTGCTTTCACAAAATGTTCTTTAAGATAAACCAATAAAAAAATATCAAAATTCAACATTCATTATTTAAAATATTCATTCAGCGAATTGGGCACATGAGGATTCTTTTACAATGAAGTGAATCTACTAGGTCTTCAGACAGCACCAACATTACAGTGAAGAAGCGCCGCAAGCAACTCCAGCAAAAGGTTATAATCAAATACAAGAATACTTATAATTAAGTAAGTAAATACTTAAAAGATAAAAAAATACTTAAAATAATTACCTAAACTAGCACAAATAAAACCGTTACAAACGTAAAGTAAAAAATGTTATTATTAAATACTAGAGGACGCCCACGACTTCGTACGCGTAGAATTAGTTACCCGTTACTCCCCCCATTTCTTCCCGTTGGGGGTTGATTATCGGAAAATCCTTTCTTAGTGCTCACTTACATCATGAAAGGAACCCCTGTACCAAATTTCAAGTTTCTAGGTGCAGTAGTTTCGGCTGTGCGTTGATATATAAGTCAGTCAGTTTTGCCTTTTATAGGTATATATAGATAACGACTCGGAGGACAATACGACGGGGTGTCTACGTCTATCAGGTAAACTCAGCAGGATTTATAAAATCCTATTCCTAAACTATTCCTATTCTTCAACGTTACTATGTTCCCACAGTCGCTCAATGCATTGTCACGCCATTTCCGTCTAGATAAAGATGTCACGGTGCCCTGACAAACTGCCATACTCGCACAAGCATGTCGTCTGAAGAAGTGGAGAATTTTAAAATTTCTGGTAAAGTGAGATTTTTAAAACCAAATACATATTTCGGGTTCCTACATAATAATCTTGACTGAACCGTCTCCTTTTTTTCAATGAAAGTAGGGTATGTTTGCTGGGTTTCTGTCACCTAATTATAAACTTTCTTAATTATACGTAATGTTTCAAAGTACATACATACATGCATACATACATACATACCATCACGCCTGTAATCCCAGAGGGGGGTAGGCAGGGCTACCATAATTACCTACAATTCTAAAAACTTGTTGATAATTCTGTAACAAAATTTTGCACAATCGAGCTGTTAGTACTTAGGACATAAATGTAATTAAAAATACAGAAATAAGAGTTATCAAATCAAACGGTTAACTCTCAAATAACAATAAGAGGTGGGGGGGGGGGGTAAGATTCATTATTTTACTTTTTTAATTATAAACTCCAACCACGTCTCAAAAATTCAGCAGAAAATGGTAAGTACCATCAATAATTACAATTCTTTTTTTTTAGAGTGGTATTTAACACTTTGTTTTAAAAAGAAAAATGTAAGTTAACTTTCAATGAGAGTGCTTGAATTATTATGTGAGTCTCGTACATTTGCTATTCGTGAGAATTTGCGGCTGATACCTAAATATTTTGGAAGATCGCCAAGGAAAGCATCGTGAAGTGGGAAATATGGCGCGTTTCGCGTTGCTCGGTTCGATGCACTTGACAGGAAAACATTATACTTCTCCCATTCACCCAAAACTAAGAAATTCGATATTTTACGTCAGATTTTATTTTAAAGGAATCATTTTAATACCTCCGATAAGTTCTTTCGCGTTCTTATACCGTGCTCTGACTGGCGGTTAACTTTTTAGCTATGACTATCTTTTTTATGTGAAGAATCTCTCTTGTTCTCTCGTTCTCGCTCTGTATCACTGTATTTCTTTCTTTTTCTATCTCCCTCTCTGTATCTCTATCTCTCTAACTTTCTCCCTCACTCTTTCTCTTTATTCTTCTTCTGATCAAATGTAAAGCAGTTAATAATTATATCTCGTTATACCAATGTTCATTTAAAAAAATATTTTCTGTAACAAAAGTCTAAATTATGATGAAAAAAATCAGAAGGTAATTATGCCAAATATTATCCGACAAGTAACATTAAAATTTCCTTTCTATCGTTTTAAGTCCTTGTTATCCAACTGTCAAAAACTGCTCAAAAGAAAAATTAAAAGAAAAAATAACTTTTCCAGATTTAAAAGCAATAACAAAAGTTTTTACTTTAACAGAATAAAATATTCGGCCTTTGTTACATTTTCGCTCATTTATGCTAATATTATTTCCCAACGGCGAACAGGAAAAATCTTTGGAAGAAATTATTTTGGGACCCTTTTTTAACCGACTTCAAAAAAAAGGAGGAGGTTCTCAATTCGTCGGAATATTTTTTTTTTTTTTTTTATGTATGTTCCCCGATTACTCGAAGACTACTGGACCGATTTGAAATTTTTTTTCGGTGTTCGAATGGGTATACTTTCTAGTTGGTCCCATTGTCACCAAATCTGAATCTGATGAGGGGATCAGTGAGGAATTGAGGGAACTCCTCAAATATTGTATGCAAACATATAGCGATTTTAGTATTTTTAGTAACAAGTGTAGCATTTGCATTCAGAAAGTGTCACTTGGTGAAGTGGAACTGATGATGAAGACCAGAGATGGCCACCGGAACTCCTCAACGGTACCTATTTTAAGGGTGGCGATAAGATATCTCGATTAAGATAGTTGAGCGACTACAACGAAGAATATTTACTTGTTGAAATATGACTATGACTTTCCCGCGGCGTTGCTTGCGGCGCGCGCGAAATAACTTAAAGTTTCATATCAACTAAGAAGTGGGACTACGTAACAGCGTACCTATTATGATCACTAAAAAGTATAAAATAAAATAAATGTTTTAAAAAACAAAAAACCGCCTTCAAAAACGCGAAAAATAACTTCTTTAGAATTGTAGATACCTAATAGGTTAGTCCAACTGAAGTCGGCGACCACAATATTTTCACCAAAAAGCCGACTTCAGTTGGACTAACCTATTAGGTATCTACAATTCTAAAGAAGTTATTTTTCGCGTTTTTGAAGGCGGTTTTTTGTTTTTTAAAACATTTATTTTATTCTCTAAGTCTAGTTTTGAAAACCCGAATTTTTGTTTCATTGTTGTTATATTCTTAACGGGATTAATACAGAGCCAATCAAATTATTCGTTCTATCCAATTAAGAATATTCGTGGCAAAGAGGATTATCAGAGAAAAGTTTTTCTTTATTTAGTATTAGAGATACACGCAATAAAATATAGGATTGCCGGGGCGGGTGTTTGCCGCTGAGCGGCGACGTAATCGGCTCAAAGGATGTGGGTACCGTGGCGTGCAGAAGTGCTGATTTATAAGAAAAGGGATAAGGAAACTAAACACAATTTGGGTTGGTATTGTTTCCGTGAAAATAATCATCAACGACGATGACGCGGTTAGTCTAGTTGATAGCATAGTGTGGCAGACTTGGTTAACGCGTGCTAGCTGCTGGATTGCCTTTCTGTACGGTATTTTTTATTATGACACTAGCTGACCTGACAGGATATGGTTCTCTCCATTTTTACTGCTTTGCTACATAACACCGTCTACAAGTACAGCTACTTTACTAAAAACTTAATTGTAATTTTGAATTTGTTTTTTTTTTTTTAAATACCTAATAATATTCAAATAGCCTTGTCTTGCCTTACTTTGTAGCCTTGTAGTCCCCGGGTACCTATTTTATAAAGTACAAATTACTGAAAACAAAAAGGCACCAACAATTACTACAATATTAAAATAGTGTATTTTAACTTCCTGACACAAATGCATGATAAAAAGTTTTTTCAATTATTAATTCCTTTTTTTTTCAAGTAAACAGTTGTTTAACGGAACTGTACACAGAGTTCCCAACTCTATTTACTTTGGGTGTATCGCCGTAGGTAAGAATCAGCGCTGAGCCCTATTTTCAGTTTCAAATGCGATTTCTGATATGACATTTCTGTACTTTCGACATTCACAAACGAAATTTATAGATGATTTCACCTCGCTGCTTTTTATAAATAACATTGGAATCTAAAACAAAAGAAAAGATAATGTTTTAAAGATAACGGTAAATTTAATATACTTACGATGTCAACATTACAATGTATGTTAACACTATTGGTACTAAAACAACTACTGACATTATAATATAATACAAACAATAGCAAGCCACAACACACCCTAGCCTACGCAAAATTTATTTAGGTTTCAGGATAACATTAGTATCTATTATGAATCTTAAGTTCGTTAAAGTTGTCATAATCTGTGGTAAAATAATAGCAATCGCTACAAAAAAAGTAAATCAAAAGTTTATCTTAAGCATTCTAAAAGAAACACCCTATGGCATTTTGTCCTACCGCCGACGAGAAGCGAGTAAAGTCAGCGACCAACTATTAATATATGCGTCTCTTTTATAGACACGGGATCTTATATCTTTTGTTGGAGAGAGAGTTCTCGCAGTCAGTGTGAACAGCCAGCGATCAACTATTAATATGTGTGTCTCTTTTATTCACACGGGATCTATATCTTTTATTCGTTTCTTAAGCGAGAAAATAGTCGATAGCTAATCGCTTTCTCGATGGTGGTGGGACAAGTGCTTATACAATTTAGACCTGCAACACAAGTATAAAAAAATCACATGGTTGCCAAAAAACTAACACACCGGGCTTTAGTTAGTTTAATCAAGCCGCCGGCAGTTAGCGAGCAATCGAAAAGTTAAAATTTTTTTATCACTTCATCCGCTGAAATATTCAAGCGGCGCCGTAAACCGGCGCTGTGGAACGACTGCTCGAGAGCCTGGGTTGTACAGGGTGCGTAATATTTATCAAGAGCTTTTGGTTAAACCATCAGATATCTACGGCAATTGTGAACATGCTGTACTTTTTTTATACATTTATGTATTGCAAGACGAAAATCGACGAGGAGTTAAATGTGCGACGAGGAATAAAAGGATATAAAACCGTTTGGAACTGCTGAACCTACGACTTCTCTAAAGATTGCCTCAATTCTTGGTACATGAAGCATCACTGTTAACTGACCACTAGTGAGTCTTATTGTTAGGAGATAAGATTCACAAATGTTCAGTTAAATGTGTTGGTGATGGTACAAAAAGCATCACTGTTAAGTTAACTGACTACTAGTGAAACTTATTGTAAGGTGACAAGATTCACAAATGATCAGTTAAGTGTGTTGCTAATGGTACCTAGCAGCTTCTAAATGCCTAGCATGTACGTAAGCGCATACACTTGTGTATTTATTTTACTCATTGATATCTTTAAATATGTACCATGCCTTTTAGTTAAAATTTTTTTTATTACAATCATTAAAATGTTGACTAACTACAGTATCGCAACGGGTATAGGTAAGTAAAACTTTTAAAATGTTATACAATTCAAAAACAAAACAGCAAAATATTTAGGACACAAAGCACGTATAGTATCCGCAGCGCGGTAAGTAGAAGTTGTAGTGAATTTCTACACTAGGTACTACTTGTCCTTAGCGCACTGCGTATATCAAGTATTATAACGGCTGATAAAACCAAAAAGTCTAATGTAGGTAATTATCAAGGAAATTAAAGTGCCGTGTGGTGCCGGGTTAAGAATGTTGCCACTCCATGTCTTCCCGTAGATGTCGTAAGAGATGACTAAGGGACTAAAGGCTGTGTAGTGCTGTTAGGCGATGGGTTTGCAACCTGTCACTGGATAACATCTTACCCTGGTTGTGAAAAATGTGGTCACAGAATTATCAACAAGTTTTTGGAGTTGTTGGTGAGTCTGTGGCTCTGCCTACCCCACTCTGGGAATGAAGGCGTGAGTTTATGTTATGTTATGTTATGTTAAAGTTAATGCCATGCAAGCAGTTAAAATGTGAGAATATTTATATTAAAAATATATAGAAACAACTGCACCCCAGCCGTTCTCGTCAGCCCATTAGGAAGCGTGAGCATAGTCGACTGTTCGCCATAAACCACGTTTACGATACAACGGCAGTGAAAACCGCCGTGAATTAGTTACAGAATCGCCCCCCGGCAAAACACGCCCGGGGGACTATTGCTGACTCAATTTTTAAACAAATTGGACGTAATCCAACCATTTTATTACGCTATTCGGCTGTCAATTAAGTATATATGAGTTTTTTTCTGGTATGGATAAAGTGAAACTTTATAAATGTAATGAAGTCATTTGGGCTAGTTTGTTCTATATTAATCTAGTCTAAATTCTAGACGATACCAGGCCGGTTTACCCCTGAATCGCCGACACTCAAATCATGGAATCTTTTACTTTGCCGAATTTTCATTACATCGACAAGCATTTTTACACATGCAGGAGTTATAATTTTTTGGTGGTCACAAATCAAACCTAACTTACGTAGCCCATGCTTAAGATAACCTAAAAACAATAAGGTTTTTAGCAGAAACAAGCTTTCGATGAAATGAAAATTAAAGGAGATCCCCAAAGGCCTTTATTTTTGAGCTACTTGGCACTTCTTACCAGAAACCGAGAGTTAACTTTTCAGACTAGGTAAGGTTAGCCCCTTTTACTCTACGTCATCAGTCATATCAGGTCTTGATCGTTTAAGTTATTCCCAGAATATTTTTATACAGAAAAAATCTTCGTTGTACCTGTGTGCTACCTTGTAACAACACCACGACGAGCATAACTGCTCAGAGGCCCTAGCTAAAATGTATTACGCTAACTAGCGTTTCTATTCGTTTAGTTTTTAAGCTAATCACACATCACTGGTATAATTATCACGTGACTCTTCGTATCACATCACTGTTACGTATGACAGTGCATTGTCGAAACGATGCGCGTTGGTGGCTGTTCAATAATAAGACAAATTTTGGGATTCATAATTGTCTTATTAAAATACTCTATACAGTGATTATAAATATTGTTATGTTAGAAGTATTACATAAATGACTTATTAATTGGCCAAATATTTCGGTTTTTGTCTTTGATTTTGTATCATACTTTTTGATCTCATTACTGAGTGTCGCCTCAAGGCAACATTCCGGTTTTTCACAAAGTTAGGAAAAATATATACCCACGTATTTTTTTCTTTGTTATTAACTCGAATCTAAATATTTAAAAGAAACCGAGTTCATGAGTGATAGAGGGCTAACACTTTCGGGTGTAGTACTACGATAAAGCAATCAGCAAAGTGGAAACTAAGTACTGTCACCACTATTCTGCAACAACAGATTATGCTATGTTTTAATGCTCTAAAAAAATATATTCAAATATTGTATCGTCATAATGCGTCTTAGCCACCGCTAAGTGACAGTCTTCCTCAAGTCGCGTCTCTTTCCCTTTCTTGTTATCCACTTCGTCTTTCCAGTCATGGTTATGTCCAATTAATTTACTATTCATTTGCCATCGTATCTACCTGCTCTTTTTCTGTTCTACCTTTTTCCTATCTGCTAATTTGAATTTATCACTATTTCCTGTAACACTCCTTGTTAAATCCATTAATCTGTAAACCCCATGAAACTTCAACTTAACTCGCTCTCCGGAGACTAATCTTTTTACAAACCCCCGTCACGTCTTGCCTACAAATTTAAAGCCACTTAACTGTCTGCCACTCTCAACCTATATTGGCATCGCCAACAGTGTAAACACTGCCTAACAACCGTTCTACCTCAATATGCCTACGCCCTATTGACTACCTAACACTGGAACAATGCCAAACACCTTAAAATTATATGCAGTCAACACAATCTGAAAACATTCATATCACCTTCCCATAAGAACTTTATTTTTAAAAGTGAAGGAAAGTGTAATATTGTAAATGTGGTCAGTTCTGCAAATTTATCTTTGCTGTTGCTTTTGTTTTACTGATTTCTGTTGGCAATAGATTAGAATTGATTATTGCGTGAAACTTCGTATTTTGCCTGGTATGTTATTTTTATTTGTTAAGGCAATGCTTAGCGGTGTTTAGGGAGGAGTTTCACCTAAAAAGTTGAATTGAGAGTAGTTGTTGATTATGGACCAAATAAACATTTGCCCTCTAATTCACGAACGCACAATAAACCCATTTAACCTATTTTATGAATAGATGAGATATCATGAACCACTGTAGCTGCCTGTGTCAGAGAGCATCGGTGGCCTATAGTGGCTTAGGGGGTCGACTTGATATCGTAAGCTGGACTCAAAAAGTAACCAACGACGAAGTCTTGCGACGCATAGGTGACCCACGTAAACTATGGGACATCATTAAGAAAAGAAAGGTTGCTTACCTCGGACATGTCTTAAGGCACGAACGATACGAACTCCTGCAATTGATAATGATAGGCAAAGTTGAAGGAAAGAGATCCGTAGGGCGCAGGAAGAAATCTTGGCTTAGGAATATAAGGGAATGGACAGGAATTGCGAATGCTGCCCAACTGTTTTGCCTCGTGAGGAATAGAGAAGAGTATGCGGAGCTGACTGCCAACCTTCGCTAGTCGGAGAGGCACCATAAAAAGAAGAGAAGAAGGTCACCATGTACCAATGAGTTTTTCTTAAGTACATTACCCGATGCTCTTACGGTA
Organism: Acleris cristana; assembly: GCA_948252455.1. Lineage (NCBI taxonomy): Eukaryota > Metazoa > Arthropoda > Insecta > Lepidoptera > Tortricidae > Acleris > Acleris cristana. The sequence continues at coordinate 13,517,364 of OX411780.1, forward strand.
AAGGAAAACCATCGTAAGCAAACCTGTACATTCGAACAGCTGGGGTGTTATTCTCGTAAAACGGCGCTCGGTCGGTCGAACGAGTGAACGAGTCACATTGGCGAGTTTAATTAGTCCCGTCAGAGCGCACAAAACACTTTCAGCGCGTTTCTGTCGATAAGATCGAATGTATAAGACTGCTTAATTGTGAATGCACGCGCTTAAATCGCTTTGTGCGCTCTGACGGGACTATCAAATCAAATTCTCAGACCTTGATTTTAAAGCCAATCCCAACAGCGAAAATTATGCAAGAGCCACTTAAAATCAACACAAAAGTTTCGAGAATCCTTCGGCCTTATATTTAACATCTCTCAGTTACTTTACAGGTAATCGATGAAAAGGAAGGGGGACGTCAATTAGCGTGCTTAGCTCGAGCCGTCCGAAGGCTTAGGGAGGTTGCCCTTTCGCATTTGTGTGACTGGGACGAAGGGATTACGTGAGGTAGGACAGTCGAGAACGAGGGCTCTTGTTGTTTCTATTGCGTACATTCAAAGGAATATTAGTTTGATTCTGGTCAAAGAAGGCCTTAATGTTCTTTTCTTTGAGATTGTTTATTCCTTAGAAGACGAATTAGTACATTCATATTTATATTTATACTAGCTTTCCGCCCGCGACTTCGTCTGCGGAGAGTCAGGACTTCTGTTAAAAGTACAGTTATAGTTTACATCACCTTCAAAGGCTTTTAAAAAAGTCTAGAATGGAATTTTAAGTAAGCGGTCCACATGAACAACTTTAATTTCATGGCTCTAACCTTTAAAACAACAAAATTGACATACAAAATAAATTCACTGCCTCTCTTTCACCATAACGTTTATTTTATACGATTCTAGATAAATTTGCCACATTTCTATAAAAACAATTAACCCACTTAGCAGAAGATTTTCGAAAAACACAGGAGCTGAATATTTTCTGTATGTAATAATAATACCCATTTTCATAAAATATCTTGAAGGTATGTACTTTGAATATTACATAATTTCGATACAAATTTTACAGTCTTGCTTTGCGTGCTCTTAACTAACTATTACCACCTTTTATCCACGTTTCTCACTTCAAAAATATACCATAAAATTTTCTACTCCCCGTTTTACCTCCTTAGAGGTAGTTTTTCCTGAATCGAGCATTTCTACCAAGTTTCAAGTAAGTCATCCCCCAAGGGTTTGAATTTTAGTTATCACGTGACTCATTGTTTTCATTGCAGAGCAAGCATTTCTTCCAAGTTTAAAGTAAATTTAAGCATACCAAATATTTTTTCCTAAACAAACTTTGCAACCCCCTTTCATCCCTCTAGGGGTTAAATTTTAGTAATCGCTGAAATACGTGACTCATTATTTGCATTGAAGAGCGTTTCTACCAAGTTTCAAGTAAATTTGTCCATAAAAGTATTTTTTTCCATTCAAACTGCAACCCCCTTTCATCCCTCTAGGGATTGAATTTTAGTAATCGCTCAAATATAGGTCTCATTATTTGCATTGAAGAGCATTTATACCAATTTTCAAGTAAATTTGATCACAAAATTATTTTTTCCATTCAAATTTTGCAATCCCCTTTCATCCCTCTAGGGGTTGAAATACGTGTTTCATTATTTGCATTGGAGAGTATTTCTGCTAAGTTTTAAGTAAATTTGCTCATTAAAATATTTTGTCTATATACACCCTTTGCAACCCCCTTTCATCCCTCTAGGGATTGAATTTTAGTAATCGCTCAAATATATGTACCATTATTTGCATTGAAGAGCATTTATACCAAGTTTCAAGTAAATTTGACCACTAAAGTATTTTTTCCATTAAAATTTTGCAATCCCCTTTCATCCCTCTAGGGGTTGAATTTTAGTTATCACTGATAAACGTGACTCATTATTTTCATTTCAGAGCATTTCTACCAAGTTTAAAGTCAATTTGAGCATAGGTACAAAATATTTTTTCCTAAACAAACTTTGCAACCGCCTTTTATCCCTAGGGGTTGAAATTTAGAAATCGCTGAAATGCGCGTCTCATTATTTGGTGTACTGCCGTTTGGCCAAAATATTTTTCGTCAAATGTATCATTTCGTCAAATGTTTCATTTGGTCAAACGCTATTTTTTCCGAAACTGTAAATATTTCAGGATTTTTATAAAACTAACCTAACCTAACCTATAGGGTTTTACACGATGGTTCTGAAATAAATTCTTAAATATTTACAGTTTCGGAAAAAATAGCGTTTGACCAAATGAAACATTTGACGAAATGATACATTTGACGAAAAGTAATTTGGCCAAACATAGGTAAACCCATTATTAGCATTGAAAAGCATTTCTCCCGAGTTTCAAGTAAATTTGACCATAAAAGTATTTTTTCCCATACAAACATTGCAACCCCCTTTCATCCCTCTAGGGGTTGAATTTTAGTAATCGCTGAAATATATGTCTCCTTATTTGCATTTAAGAGTATTCCTACCAAGTTTCAAGTAAATTTGATCATAAAAATATTTTATCTATACACACTTTGCAACCCCCTTTCATCCCTCTAGGGGTTGAATTTTAGTAATCGCTGAAATACGTATCTCATTATTTGCATTGAAGAGCATTCCTACCAAGTTTCAAATAAATTTGATAATAAAAATATTCTATCTTTACACACTTTGCAACCCCCTTTCGTCCCTCTAGGGGTTGAATTTTAGTAATCGCTGAAATACGTGTCTCATTATTTGCATTGAAGAGCATTTCTACCAAGTTTCAAGCAAATTTGACCATAAAAGTATTTTTTCCCATACAAACTTTGCAACCCCTTTCATCCCTCTAGGGGTTGAATTTTAGTAATCGCTGAAGTACGTGTCTCATTATTTGCATTGAAGAGCATTTCTACCAAGTTTCAAGTAAATTTGACCATAAAAGTATTTTTTCCCATACAAACTTTGCAACCCCTTTCATCCCTCTAGGGGTTGAATTTTAGTAATCGCTGAAAAACGTGTCACATTATTTGCATTGAAGAGCATTTCTACCAAGTTTCAAGTAAATTGGACCATAAAAATGTTTTTTCCCATACAAACTTTGCAACCCTCTTTCACCCCTTTAGGGGTTGAATTTTAGTAATCGCTGAGATACGTGTCTCATTATTTGCATTGAAGAGCATTTCTACTAAGTTTCAAGTAAATTGGACAATAAAAATGTTTTTTCCCATACAAACTTTGCAACCCCCTTTTATACCTTTAGGGGTTGAATTTCGAAAAATCCCTTCTTAAACGACGCCTCCATTACAAAACCAACTTCCTCTCAAAATTCCAACTTTTTATCTTTATCGGTTTGGGCTGGGCGTTGATATGTCACCCGGGACATTGCCTTTTATATATATAGATTAGTATATTAGTATATTCATGGGTGTGTCGTCGAACTCAACCGATGATCATGACTTGCTTTGCTTTGAGTAGTTCACTTTAAGTTGTCCCACTAGAGCATTTAAACCACTATTTTAAGGGTGTGCATTCTCAATTAGATACCTTTACTTGTGACTTTACTGTACGAGTATGAGCCGTTTTTAAAAGAATAACGCCTTTGTGCGCTAGTAGGCATTGTACCTCAAAAGCAGCGCCAAAACAAACCGACTACAATACAAAAGAATCAGCGATGCATCGTATCAAAAACCTTTTTATGTTATAAAAAAAATAAATGACGATAATACGTTCGTATAATTATAATGGTAACTTATTTAGCTGATCATCGATACACGTACTGTATTTAACACTTTATTTGAATCACAACTCAATATCAAACTAAACAAATTTTTAGAATTCATATCATCCCGAATGCGGTTTGTATATCACTTACAAGCTCAATATCACATTTAGTGGTCATTTAAAAAATGCCTAAATGCATGTGCATAAGTATTATTCGGAGTCCTTTGGAAACTGTTCGGTTTCATGGATTGAGAAGTACGGTCACGAGCGTTAATTTGGGACCCATTTCAAGAAAAATATGCTTAAAGTCGTCAATGTCATTAGAGATGTCAAGTCATTTGTAACTTATAGGAAACTCAACCTTATTGTTGTAGAATGTCAGATTGACTTTGGACCTAAGGTGGGTACCAAATTAAATCTCGTGACTGTACCCTATCTCAATCCGGGTTGCATAAACTTTCACATCAATCGGTGTGAAGACGGACCAAATAAACAAACAAAATAATACATACATACATACATACATACAGAGTGGGGTAAGCAGAGCTACAGGATTACCAACAACTCTAAAAACTTGTCGTTAATTATGTAACCACATAAACAAAATTACAATATTGGTAAAAAGTGTCAAGCCAACATAAACATTACCCATATAAACTATTGTTCTTATTCTAATTTTAAATAGTTAATGGCTTTCACTTCTGTTAAGGAGTATTTCGCCGACGACGAGTAATTTGTACACCCCTGTGGACTTATTAGAGAAATAAGTCAATTTAAATCAGAAGCGAGGATTTTTTTCGGTAAAACATTATTTTGTCTTGGGACTAAACAGAAGCGCATCTTAGCTCCACAAGCTCGTGTCAAATCCATAAACTAATTTATTTAAGCATGATTTAAGCACATTAGCGCTATACAGACGAATATCAAATCTCCATTACCGAGACAAGAGCCGAACGAGGTGGAAACTGAAGTCAAATTTCTGTACATGGCGGAAATTGATTTTAGAAACTTAAGCAGAAGGGTACATTGTTAGTCGTTTGGAGAATAGAGATTACCAGAATTAAGGTTAGAACAAAAACATTGTTACATCTCGATTTCATGAGGAATTTAAAACCGTTGAGATAATCAAAATAATCTAACAGGTTATTATTCACTCAAAAGCGAACGTTATATAAACAATAATGTATGTATCGCAATATTTGAACAAAGACAAGTGTGGCATTATGAGACACTGGCATATTATATTTTAAGTATCCTTTGTCACTTTCTGTTAAATTTAAATGTCATAATAACGGATGAAGACGAATCACACTTTAGGCGCACTTAAGCTATTGCACGTTTTTGAATAAGCGGGTTTTTTTTAAATGAGGATTCATAATGAAATACAATAATGAACTCATAATTATTTCATTTATTGTTCTGTAATATTTTTTTAATTAATGCAGTGAGATTTATAAACGAACAGTTGATACAACCGTTGCCATTACAAAAAAAAGTTAGGTACTCTATTGCAATAAGTTTATAGTTGTTTGAATTAAACTTATTGCATCCTAAGTATCGCAATTACTTATAATTTGTTTAAATTCAAAATATTGAGATGTAATGAAACGGCAACCGATTGTTCTGTAAAACAATCTGGGAGTCGCTCCCAGGCAAGCATACGAATAAAAATTCCCTTTTGTAAATACGAAGAAAAATAAAATAAAAGTATATAAATCAATAGTCTGCATTTCCATTTATTATAGTACCAAAAAAAATACTGAGGAGTCTTTTATATCGGACATTCGACACGGACGATCGGGAAATTCGTTAAACATACGAAATTACAAGCCTCGCCATTCGCCTCGTTCGGGTGTGTTCTGCAATTTCACCCAATTTTGCCGTGTCTAGTTATTTCATTGACTTTACTTTCGGTTCTCTTAAATTTCACAGGGATTTAATAAAATACATTTGCGTAATCATGAGTGTGAAAGATTTTCTTTAGACTACGCCGAGCGTCCAGTGGCGCCTCGTTACTATTATTCTGTTTTCTAATAAATTGACATGTAATAAGTGATATTATAAATAAATGAGTATGAGTATGAGTATGATTAAAGTATTAGTTTAAAATGGAAGGATGGTTTTTGTTGCACAAATGAATACACAATTTATAGGGTATATGACATAATTTAATAGCAATTGAACTATGAGTGAGTAACTTAACTGGTTTTTTTTCCATTAATTTGACTACACAAAGATAGGTGACAGGTGACAATTTGTTATACTTTGCAAAGATTATAAGTTCCTATATCAAAGGGGTTTAGTCTTTTCCATGGTTTAAAAAACACTATCATTTTTAAATTCGTTTGCACCAGTGTATTTAAAAAAATTAAATAAAGCAAAGTCCAGCTAACAATGCGAAAATATTACGTTAATAATTTCCTCCGTAACGATGTTATATAACACTAACAAAACCCAATCACATTTATTATACTAGGTTTTAAAAATAGCTTCTACGTTCTCTCTTCTAAATTCAATTGAAGGTGCCGTGTTAACTTAAATGGATTTTTAAGAGACCTCGGTGAGTAAAAGAGTTTACTGAAAGCCTTATTTGATTTGAAAGCTTTTCTTCATCGCTATTTGAGAACATTCTTTGTTGCCAAGAATAAGAAATTTGTACACCTACACTTGATATGGAATAATTTTTATTCTAGGGACGTTAATTTTTCTAATCAAGGGATAAAGACAACCTTATATATTTGTTTATTTAAACCAAATTGCACAATACACAGTAAAAATGGTAAGCTGGAAGAAATCCCTTAAATTATATATTCAATTTAATTATATATATTGTATTCTTTATTTTTATTTGTTTTTATCTTTTATTTTGTGCAATGAAGTGTCTACATACATACATAAATAACAAATGGCGAACTTTTGTTAGCAGTTCTAGCTATCAAAACGATATACTCCAATTATTGTTACTAGAAGACTTAAAACAACAAACAGAATCGTACAAATTAAAACCGACAAACTTGCTTTAGATTGGTTTCCATTGAATTCCGTAGCTTTTTCATTGCAATGTCGAAGGTTAATGAATAAGAACTTTACTACGGTTACAATATTATAATACTGATTGCGGTTGTATGTAAACATACAAAAAATAGGTACGCGAAGGTATGTTTGTAGAAATCAGGTCATGTTTTTTGACAAGTTATTTAGGGTATTGAAATATTAATTTTATCTTTCTTATAATTTAAAATAAATATTTGATTCACTCTGCCAGGATACGCAACTAAATTCGAGTTGTATCCCTGCCTTGCGTGTTAGGTTTGGCTCCGCGTACGCCTTCCAGAGAAATTCCAAATAGTCTTGTGATTGAAGATGACAAACAGCTCACTCCTTTGTATAACATACTATTTCAATTTCATGTGAAATCAACTCAATAATATTCCCGAAACCTACTCAAATAAATATAAATAACGTATATGATAAAAGAGATTTGGTTATATTTTTCACGTTCGTTTTTCGTAATAGTCCAAGATGAGGTTTTAATAAAAATATTTTTTTCTACAAGAAAAAAGACTGCCAAAATCAGTTAGTTATAAAATATATATATAATCAACTAAAAAGGATATCTTTTTAAAATTGCTTCTGAACTTCTCGCAAACTAACACAAGTTATTGAATACAAATACTAAAATAAAATCATTTCTGACGAGCTTAGACGCACCAACAAAACACTAGCAATCGTTAGCAAATGAAACGCTTCCTACATCTAACTAAGAGTTAGAATTTTTGGAGGTACGCCAAACTAGTCCGCCAGAGGTTGCAGGCAAAGGTACTTGCGTTGTCTCCGGGATAAGACCGAGCAATGTTCGGTCACGTACTGCGAACCGACCTGGAAAAACGATCCGAGACGTGAGACTGGCAAACGCCGAAGTTTAGTAATAACAATAACCTGTCTGAACACAGGTGAAATGGCACACGAGGGTTTGTTTTAGTTTGAATCTAAATATTTACTGCAGTGGCATACGTGGGATTAGTCTTTTAGTGTAAATAGACGCTTTTGTAGCCAGATAAAATTCAAATAGATACATTTTTGATACAAACGCATCGTTCTGGTTAATTTTAACATGGCAGGTACGCAACGTTTTCACTTGGTATTTTAAGAACTAGCATTTGTTCGCGACTTTATTCGCGTCGAACTTGTTTTCCGTCAAGTAACTTTTTTTTTGTATTTCTTTTACTAAATAGTTACCTTTCCTCATACCAAATTTCATTTAAATCGGTTCAGCGATTTGCTGTGAAATCGATTCTATTTAATAAACAAACAGAGGGCTTATTGACTAACGCACTCGCAATCACGATCGTTTTCATTTTGAAAATCGAAGGCTTGTCTGCATACAAAATGAAAACAATTGCTCCACTTTGAAGCCGGTTGCGATTGCGAGTACGTTAGACAATAAGCCCTCAGGTTTACTTTCGGTTTGATAATATAGGTAGTTGACCACACGTCACCAAAAACAACTTGGTTCTCACAATAATTATATTTCAGTTTATCAAAGGAATTCACTTATAAAATGTCTCATGTAAATTCCGATAAGCGGTTTACGTTAAAAGGATGACCCGCAGTATCTGTTGACTTTTGTTTTTACGTTCCTTCTTAACCCCCTTACTAATAAACGTTGAGTAACGGTGGTATAGCTGTGATTGTATACAATGTTTTGTCCTTATCTGTCAAATTCAAATGTCACAATGACAGATAAGGACAAAACATTGTATAGCTATACCACAGTTACTCAACGTTTATTAGTAAGGGAGTATCAATGCAAGGCTAAGCAGAAAATCTCAACTAAGGTGAACGTTTATATTGCCAACAAAATGGATTGCAAAAACTAGTTTAATACAACGCAGGTGCTACAGGCCGACTGAATAAACTCTCCAGATTTAAACGAACTGCATATAGTCGATATCACATTCGGTTTTTTTTCGGACCGAATTCTGGACGCTCGTAGTCCGAGCTAAAGGCAACTAAATTTGTGTTTTTTTAGGGTTCCGTACAAAAAATGAAAAAACGGAACCTTATAGGATCACTCGTGCGTCTGTCTGTCCGTCTGTCTGTCACAGCCAATTTGCTCCGAAACTACTGGACCGATTGAGTTGAAATTAGGTACACATATGTAAATTGCTGACTCAAACACAGATGTGTAAAGTAAACAAATATTGTTTTTAAATAAGGGTCGTTTTCGGGGGACAAATAAGGATATAAAAAAAACGTTTTGCAAACCTTACTGTGTCATACGAGTATATCAAAAAAAAGGGCTCGTTATGAGGATCTCAAATATATTATTTGATTATTGTAAAATAAATAGTTTTGACTTTATTCATGAAATAAGACGAAAATTAACCATTCCCCTACCTTGATCTCCAAAACTACAGAGCCTAATATTTTGAAAAAAAATTAAAATATAGTTCATTGCTTGTAGATTACAGGATTTTGTTTTAGAATTCTATAAAAAAAAAGTATTTCCGGAACCCTATCCACGCGAGTTCAACTCGCACTTGGCCGGTTTTTTCTTAATGAATGGTTTTCACTCCTTGTTTTAACAAAATGTACCTACTTCGCCGATGTAAAGTTTCAGACAATCAGCTTATACCTCTTAGACAAACAAGTCCATGGATACCACACGTAAGGGCAATTTGTTATGCTAAAGAGTAGTGGCGTTATCTATGAAAAGGGACCTAATTGTCGATGGCACTTACGCCATACTGCGTTAATAATGGCGGAAGCGCCATTGACAATAAGGTCCCTTTTCATAGATAACGCCACATTTAGTCTTGTATACTAAACAGAAGCCCATGGAGTTAGCTGCATGCGTTTCCAAGTTCTTTCAATTATGTTAGTAGGTAGTACTGTATTGAAGACAAAAAAATACCCTTTTCTTGGGCAGCCGGGTAAATATTGAATTGCATTCATATTCGGTTTAAAGATCTTTATTTCTCAAAAGAATATTCACACAGAAAACAAAAATATATTCTTGAATTTTCCCTTGCCTTATAGTGCGAATGCGAACATTTACCATCATAAATATATGATTGCTCTCCGGAAGAGAAAACATTCATTACTTATGTCCGAAACGAAAACACGCGTGCCCGACTTCCGGCATGGAGGTCGAGGATTCCTCTTTATACATTTACTACATTAAATTACGTGAAGATATTTTTGTGGCAAAGTTCACGATTTAATAATAGCTTATTTAATGTGTCTTCTAGACGCCGGGAAGGCTTTCATCCACATGTAGTAGAATAGCCAATAGTTCGCACACAGCGGATTGCTGCGTCGTTTCTTACTCGCACTGCCTCCGAGAATCATATAACCTTGGTTTTTCAAGGCAAGAATGAATAGGCATTTTCTGGGTAAGCGTGTACCACCTTTGACCTCGTCGTCACTTAATAACAGGGGAAACTGAGGTCAAACTCAAAACCAGTATTAAAATAAAAAAACGAATTCCATTCCATGACTTCGCTCTGATCATGTTCATCATCACTTCCCTCCACGGTGTTTCCTAAGCATTATGGCATAGATATCCTCCTATAAACGCAGCGTCACTGACAGGTAGCAACTTGGCCGTGCCCTTGGCATTACTGACGTTTATGGTCGAAGGTGACTGCTTACCATCAGACCCCCTTTGGCATTACTGACGTTGATGGTCGACGGTGACTGCTTACCATCAGACCCCCTTGGCATTACTGACGTTGATGGTCGACGGTGACTGCTTACCATCAGATCCCCCTTGGCATTACTGACGTTTATGGTCGACGGTGACTGCTTACCATATAGACCCGTATTTCACCATCCTGACGATGGCAAGTAACAGGTGACAATTCGGTATACATTGCAAAGTTAACAAGTTGATTAAGGCATCAACAAACATAACAAGTTGATGGTTGTAGGCATCAATGTGATTCATATTGTTATAAGACGCACATTGTACACTAAATATGTCTCCTGTCACTTTACATTATATGGAAGGTGAAGAAGGAGGCATGGATAATAATTCTGCTCTTTCGCCTTTTATGAATATAAAAAATAGGTAACTGAAACAACTTAAATAAGCGTATTTTAACGATTGCCACAGTTAACGCGGATTTCCACGACCAGAATAACAAAATTTGAACTCTATATTTCGTGTTCTAGATTAATTATATCTAATAAAATAACAAGAAACCCAAAATAACTTTCAAAGACCTCTTCAAACCTACCTAACTACTCAGTCAGTTTTTAATAATATTAGTAAGGGTTCTTAAAAGGGTCATCCTTAAAGTAAATTGAATTATAAAAGAAGCCCCGAGATGTTTTTGTGACACTCTAAAATAAAATTATTGATTCTGACTGTTGTAAATTTCTTTGGGACCTTTTGGCAAAATGAAATTGAAGTGAAAAAAATCTGGAAATTCTTTGTTCAAGTTTTATTGAACGATTGTGTGGCGTGAGTTCTATTGTGTCGCCGATCATATTTCATTTGAAAGTCGCTCAAAGACTGTAAGAGGTCAAGTGTAAGTCGCACTTGACGTATTGTAGTTCTTTTGCCTTTGGAATTATCAAGCACGTCGGGACATAACTAAATAAAGTGGCCATTTTATTCTTTTAACTTTTTGTTTATCAAAAGTCAAACGACTCTATCTACGTAATTGTTCAGTTGATACTAAGTTTTACCCGCAACTTTGGCCATTATCGTTGTTTCTTCTGTATAGTAACTATTTTTTTTTTCTGTTAATTCAGCTATAACGTTGACGCTTACGAGTGCAAGCAATCAATGCTTGCACTTGTAAGCTCACCGTATCAGGTACCTACTGGAGCCATATTCTGTCATGCCTTGTTTAACAATCACTTGTTCACAATACATGTAACAGAGCCCCTGGGCAGAGTCTGTACGACGGCGGTGGAGGAAACCGCAGTCCTCGTCACCACGGAATGCCCCTAGGTGGCAACATACTGGACACGTTCGCCGAAGTTACTTCCAGAAGCCGTCGGCAACAGCGAGGGTCTGTTAGGCTTCCTGGTAGAACTGGGTTGCCAAGAGTAGTGCCATCGACCCAGCAGCAGAAAAGGCGCATAAACTAGCCGTCAAGATGCCCGCTCTTACCTATAACCTATAGGTAGTACTTACCTACGATCTAGGATGTTGAAAGACCAACATCGAAGATATGCACGGCCATGTTAGTTTATTTACAGTTACAGGGCAAGTTAAACTTACCGGTGTTTACACACACACATACATATACACACACACACTCACACACACGCGCACGCTCGCACACAAACACGCAACCACACACACACACACACACACACACACACACACACACACACACGCACACGCGCACACACACACACACACACACACACACACACACTCACACACACACACACACACACACACACACACACACACACACACACACACACACACACACACACACTCACGACTGGAGTAACAAATACATAATTACACTTTACTATTCACTTTATATTCTCGTTGAGGCTTAAAGAAACCTCAAAAACATCCTTTCTTACTTCCCAAACGCACAAAAAATATTCAACATCGACACCGGAACTTCACATCCACTGGCTTGAATGACTGGCAAATATTTTCTACGTACGGAACCTTAACGTCAGATCAATATAACTAATTGCTATTCACGCTTACCATATCTCTTTCACTAGACTTTGGACTTAATTCTTAGCCTCTTAAGATTTCAAATAGGGTGTTGGATCGCCGTGATGGGACACCCCGCAGTGCTTAATTAACTCTGAGGGTGACTTGACACAACGCTATTAAAAACTTCTTTCGTTGTGACATACAATGGGCTAAGAAAATGGCGAATTACCAATTAAGGCCAAGTAATTTACTGTGCGCCATAAAAAGAGGGTGATCGAATGCATTTTCTTTGAAAAACATATTTTAAAGTATCCGAAAGCATGGTGGCCAGTGGGTCCGATTCCGATTTTATTCTCTAATTTTATATATTATCTGTTATCCTAAAACTAACGTTGAACTCGATTCTAGTCTAACAAGAATAGTTTGACGTTTATAGCTTTAGCGTTACAAATATTTAAAATCAGAAAACACAGAATGGCCCCAGTGTCTTATCTATAAACTCAGGTATGTATGTTTTCAATATCTTTAAAAGATTTGGTTATAATTTATGTTACTGATATATCGTGTAAACTCACCAAATTATAAATAAATTATGGGGTTAGTTCGGACTGTGTTCTCTAAGTTTTAATGTCTGTAAATGTAAATTTATAAACGTCAAACTCGATTGTAGTCTAGCAAAAAATTGACGTTTGTAAATTTTAGTTTACAGATATTTAAAATAAGAAAATGCAATCCGAATTGGCCTTTATACTTGCTCTATATCTACTTCTTCTATGTGTGACTTTATGTGAATTTAGTTAAAACCCCTAAGTAATCTCTAACTGTACCAAAAAACGGCCCTGACGTTACTATTATGTGTATGTCTTAAGTTATAATGGGACTATAGAGTCCCGGACCTATAAAAGGCGTACAAGTAGGCAAAGACAACACGTAGAGGCCTCAAAGACAACTTTAATTTTGTTAAAGTGACGAGTCGCTTGTTATTAATAACAATTTCAAATAGTGAACTGTAGTAAAATAGACTCTTGATGGTAGTTATCTTTACACTGAGCTTAATTTGAAATAGCTAATAATTGAAACATTAATTAAATGGCATTGTTAAAATGTTATAAAACATCCTTACAACGCTTTGAAATGTTTCTGATAAAACAACAGCATTGTACGACGGCCATTGCCAATCTAGACTTGCAGTCTCAATCGAAACAATTTTCTTAAAAGTTTTTGGCTTACACCGGTGTTCCTACAAATAAAATTTCACTTAAAACATTTATTTCGTAGACTTAAAACATTTACTTTTACCAACAAAATCAAACAGTTAAGTTAATTTTTGATTCATAATTACAAAATAATAATATTACTTTAACGCATTTATCTGTTCATCTATATATCTATCTGTGGCATCGTTTAAAACGGATAAGCCGATTTAGACGCGGTTTTTTTTAATAGATAAATAGTTTTACTTTGCTGCTTCTTCACTCAGTTTGACGAAAATCGGTGGGGCCGTTTAACAATTATTAGCTCTGAAAGTAGAAGTTGCAATTATGTCGGGGTTTCATCTTAAATATTAAATTAAAGTTTCTAAATTGATCTGTCTCGGGTCTTGATTACAAAGTCAAAAAGTTCTTCTTTAACTTTAAAACACTTGGTCACAATATGTATGACCTGGACCTCTATTCACCATGGTAAAAACCGAATCGTTTTTGATCTGTTACGGTATTGTCAATATTTTTATAGCTCTTATTTATTTGAGAGTAATGGCAGCCGAGTTAAAAACAATACCATAACGGGTCAAATACGATTTGGATTTTACCGCGTAGAATAGAGGCGCTGATTTTTTTACATTGTGTAGTTAAAAAACATGTTTTTCTGTAAATGGATGTTTATAAACGTTTTATTTGACAAATACTAATGTATCAACAAACAATGCAACATGTCAAAAGTTTTTTAACCCTGCGTTGTTTAACCAATGAATATGAATAATAAATAAATTATTTGTCAAAGCGATTCTTGAACACTGTAATTATTTGTAAAACCTAGTATATGTATAGAGTTTTAACGAAGAATGATAACTTTTGCTGACCGTTGTTTGTAAAATTATGAAGCTCTAGTTTTGTTTAACTTTGACTACCAAAACAAATCGCATTGATTTCAAATTCTCAAACCAATTTTTAAAATTGTCTTATTTTTGCCCTAATTCCATTAAAACCTGATTGATACAATCCACAAATGAAAACATATACTAGTTAAAGGTATTACTCTAGCTAGGTCCCTCATTTCTGGCATATGAAATAAAAGCAAATAATTTTAGTATCAAAATGTTTGTATGGCTGCCGTTATCACCCATAAGTAGAAATTTTAATTACGGGAATGCATCGCTTATCTGATTCTGGTCAATAGGTCCGGAACAAAGCTACAATATTATTATATTGTGTGCGCAACTGTACAGAACAGAAAAAACTGTAGAAGTGTCAAGTGAGCGTGTAACATATTGCATGGTTATGCGGAGTTCCGCGCAACCTACCATACTTTTACCGCGATCGCCTATGTCGATATTTTGATATTTCGATATTTCTAAAATAGGAAATAATCCAAAAGCAAGCCTTATTGTGCTATTTTGTAATATAAAAACGATAGCCGCACCAAAAACATTTTCCATGGTGGCGTGTTGTTTTTATGATAGTTTGAGTATTGGCGACGACAGGTCTGATACTAAGCGAAGCTCATGCCACTTCCACTGTTTTTCTATTCCGTGGCGAAACTGGAACCAAATAAAACGGGAATAGAACAGTTTGCTTTTTTTATACAACCATCCAGATTCTGACAAAGGGGCAGATAAACATAAATACGACTCGTTGTTTAGAATGGATTTTATTAAAGTTGCCTCGTTTTTTTATACAACGTGTTAATACTGTGTATGAACTAGTTTTGGCATTTGTCGTTATTTGTTTCATTACAAGTAATATAACGCAAGCGTCAGTAATTATGTGACCACCGCTTATTTATAATTATTTAGTGATATTTATAGAAATCTGATTACCTTGATCTGATTTCTTTGAGTGTTGTACTTGTTTGGGTATTCGTTGTCATTAATTATTTCTCAAAAAAGCGATAAGTTCGCCTTTGTACATCTCTTTTTTTTTTCATTTTTATTATTGTTATCTCTTTTGTTTGTACAATAAATTGTTTACATACAAACATACAGAATAGCGTTATCGATATAAAATTTAAAATGAAAGGACCTAGCATCTAATAAGGTTTAGTGTCGTCACAATTGTCATCACTAAATAGTCACAAACCTTGATTTAAAAAAACTTTACGTTGTACGAGTGTAAAGCCTTATGTAAGTATAATATGTGGGTACTTAGACTGATAACGAATAAATAAATAAATAAATATTTACAACAAAACAATTATAGAATCAGGAACAAGTATTCGTTTATATTTTATATGACATAAATATTTTCCCTGACCAAACCCCGCTGGCCTATTGCCTAACACACTCGCAATCGCAATGGACTTCAAAGCGGAACAATTGTTTTCATTTTGTATGCAGACAAGTCTTCGATTTTCAAAATGAAAACGATTGCGATTGTGAGTGTGCGTTAGGCAAAAGGCCAGCCAGGACTTACTAAGTAGTTTCTATAGTTAGGATCTCTACTAGTCAAACATAACCGCGTCATTAAAAAAAATGTTAGTCATCAAATCCAATTTAAAGTACACGGTTACAAACGTAAAACGACATGTTTAAATTCTAAATCCGTAATTTCGTGAAACCTCAACGTGTTACAAGAAAACCAATCCCCAAATCCATCTGAATCAATTTGCAATTCGCCAATAACTAGGGTATTACGCTTCATCCGGGTAAGCCCGCGAATACCCGGGTTTTGAGGAAAAATACCAGGGTAATTAATTACCTGGTTTGCAACTCCCTCGTTTGTTTTACAAATTATGTACATAAATTAGACGTAATCGCTTGCGTATGCGTTGAAGAGTTTGGGTTGGAATATTAAAAATGAGACGCGGAAAACGTTTATAAAAAAAGTTTTGACGTTTTGTAATAGATTTTTCTTTTCAGAATTTAAGCGTGGCAGTTAAAATGGTATTTCAAATTCTCTTTAAGCCAACAGGGTTATGAACTCGTTCTTTAATTGTCATTACTAAATTGCTCTTGCTCGGCTATCCGACCGTCAATTACTTACTTTTGGCTTTCGAAATCTCTTTCCAAAAGACAACCTTAGGTACACGTAACTTAGGCTAACTTTTAGATTGACATAAAAATAATAATTGATAATATTATTATAAGGTATTACAGGGCCAGAGGGACTATTGTTTAACACACTCGCAATCGCAACCGGCTTCAAAGTGGAGCAATTGTTTTCACTTTGTATGCAGACAAGCCTTCGATTTTCAAAATGAAAAGGATCGTGATTGCGAGTGCATTAGACAATAAGCCTTCAGGTCAGGAGTGCCCTAAACTCGCTGTCGTTGCTTCGTTTACTTTCAATTTTCCAAATGTAAGTGAGACGTTAGTATAAACACAAAGAATAAGAGAGTAACTTCTACTCACTCTCAATTTAAGTGGTTTTGCTATGGCATGGTGAAGGTGAATGGAAGGTGAATGAGCACACAGGCCACCTGATGGTAAGTGGGATATGTGACTCACAGACATTTGCATTCTCAAGACCACAATCTCAAGACTGCAATCCTAAGACCGCAAATGCGTTCCCCACCCTAAAGACTAAGAGGAAATGCCTCTATGCTAGTAATGTCACCGGTTATCTTATCCACTCACCAGAACACAACAATGCGAACACTGCTTCTCGGCGGCCGACTGCTTGGGTAAGATTAAAGGAATAACTACATAACTTGGGCCTTATTCTACTTTGTCTGTGTATTATAACTATGGTATTGTTTTTATTAGTCCGCCATTACATACTGTCAAGTAAAAATTAAAGAGCAATCATAACGGTGACAACGTGAAAACATGTATTTTTTATTCATGTAAGAAGAAGCTTTTAAAATAGCCAGATTAAACACGGCTCAAAGTACAACATGAAAACTTTGTTAAATAATGAATTAATAATTATATAAAAATAAAAAAATACTCGTCAAGGTGGCAGGAAGGTGCTGGATAAGGAGAGCACTGGACCGAGATTGGTGTGCAATGAAGGATGCCTACACTCAGCATTGGGTGGCTATAGGCTGAAGAAGAAGAAGAAATAAAATAAAAACTTACGAAGTAATTGCGACCCATCCGCAGCCCAACCATAGTTAATATAGGCCGACTATGTATTTTGCCGACTAGCCGACTGGCCGACTAATTAGCCGACTATTCGTCGAATATTCGCCGATTATAAATCTGGCCGGCTAGTACTGACTACTCAGTACATCTCTACTACTAACTAGTTTCACTCAAACAAAGCTAATAACTGCTCTAGTCAAACTCGATATTGATTTAAAAAAACACTTTTAAATTGGCCCATCCATTAAGGAACTACAATGTCACAGACGAAGGCGTCAACTTTATAATAAGAGTACTTCTCTTGCCTGGTGTCGAAGGTTACAAAGCATGAAAGAAGCAATTTAAATGGAGCACCTGTAATTTTCACGTCTCGGAAGTAAACGCTTGGTTTCACTGCTATTTAATTTTGTAAATTGCCTTTGTTGCTACTGCAAACTCATTGCATACATAAATATTGCGAGCACAACTGACTGCTCACGGATGCCGTTTTACAGTCCTGAACCATATTTCACATCTCCCCTCCCCGACGTTGTCGCATTTTGGCCAAACATTGGCCAACACGTTTTCGTATATTGACCGACATTTGCATATTGGGCCAACGCTTATTCAAATATGCAGAATATTAAATCCAACACGGTCTCCATTGTAGATTATACTTTGTGATTTGCGATCGGATTTTGATTGCGAATTGGCATAGAGTGGCTTCCAATTTATATTCGTTGTTTTAATTTTACACTGGATTTTGGTAACAAAAAATGAACAATAAATTTGTACTGTACCAGATGCTGCCTCAGGATATTTAGCTACCTATTACAAAAATCAAGTCAGTGGGGCTAGTTGCCATCGAATACAAACGATATATCACTCGTTACAACTGACATTATTCATTTTTGACGACGCATGTCACCAAACGCTAGCGTTTGTATTCGATGGCAACTTGTCTAGCCCCGCTGAGTCGATACAAAAACATCTGCCTATTGTTTTGAAAAATACATCACTATACCTAGAGATTTTCCTAGCACGAACGACGTGTTGATAGTGCTTGACATAATAAAAACATCGACAATCCTGTTATCGCTAAGTAGGTATCATTTTAACGTCATAGAAAGATTTTCACCGAAGTATATAAAATATTGATAAATTGATAGTTCTTTTTTTTATATAACTCACCACATTGTTATATAAATCATATGACATATATGAGTGTCAGTTTTATCATTGATGAAATGATTTCGCTATTTTCTTATTTGGTACTTCAATGAGTTCCAGGACATCGTGAATATTTTTTTAACAACTATTATATTGATGTACCAGTATTTCCTCTATGACGTTGAAGTGGTTGAGTGAATATATAACAGGTTTGTCGATATTATAATTATGTCAAGCACTAACCACATGTTGTTCCTGCTAGAAAAATATTACCTCACACACCTCATCAGTACACCGCTGGACATTAGGCATCACCAATTATTGTCCCATTTCACATTACTAAGTCTAATTTTGGATTATACAGACTAACCCTGTCATTCATAAACGTGCTATAGCTAAAGTGAGCTTGAAATATGCTCAGTCCTTATCTGTCATTATGAAATTTGAACTAAAGAGAAAGGGATAATCAAGGGTTAGATAAAAAAAAGTGGTAGCTTATTGTAAGGCCTATTATTGGAGAAGAAGATATAGATGTCGCGAACGTGACAAAAAAACAGAAATTCGTTGTATATTTTTTAAAGACCTTATTTCCTGTAGTTTGTGTCGTTTTTTCTTTTGTAATTACATAATATATGTGACACATGCCAGAATCGGTAGGGTAGATAAAAAACTATATTTTTTTTAAATATATACTAAAATTGTATAAAAAAATTAATTTAAAACTATACTTTTGAACTACACCCTCAAAAATCGGCAAAGTTACTTAGCTTATCCAGGCACGGCTTTTAGTATCCAATTGCAAATAAAAGGGATGGGACATCCGGGTTTGTAATATAGTGCTTCCATCTTGATTACAACGAATCAGGCTTTGAATTTCATGAAAAATAAAAAATATTATGTAAGTAACATATTTGTAAAATTATTTCATGGCTTTGTATGTATTGATTGTTGCGTTTGTAAAAAATAAAAAAACCGTTTTATTCCGTAACTTACAACTAGGTTACACAATAGTGGCAGATGCCTCTTTTTAAGTGAAAAATGTGCTTGTTTTAAGAGTACCCCGCTCTTTCAAGTGATGGTGCCTCGTGACATAACAAAGAATAATATAGGTAAAAAGAAAAAGTTTACACAATGAAAACCTACGACAGTTCCCGTAAAGGTAAGTAAAAATTATTATTTTAAACCTGTATTTTTTCCTGTTATATGGCTTTCAACAAATTGACTTTTATTATACTAGTAAAGACTGCAAAAATCTAGAGATTGGAAGCGTAGCTATCCATTGATAACTTTGTACCATAAATAACCATCAATACTATATTACGGCACTTCACAAACTCTACATATAAAACGCAACAAACAAATGTAATAAAAGTGAAAGCTTACGTTTATCGCTTTTATTACGAATGTCGTAAAACTTGCAGCATATTCCTGCGAATAAAATATTTCGTATTTTCTTACAAGTTGTGGATTGGTTATGATAAAACAATCATAAAGTATACGACCACCGCAATACGAATTTATCACCTCCCTTGCTGAATTTTCATGGCCACTATCTATAATAAACTGGCATTACATAGAGGTATACATAACTATAAATTTCAACGACTGCGCTCTTTTTCTAAGTACGTAGATTTTTGACGTGTAAAATTGCGCGTGCGGCCAACGTACTGAATAAACATCTTTATCTTTCTTTTTTACAAAAATTTACTAAAAATATTCAACTAGCAACTATAATAGTAGTTGCCAGTTGAATATTTTTTGTAAATTTCTGTGAAGCGACAATTGCAATACCGAGACTGCAAATGAGTTGACAACCCTAGGGACAAGAAAATATTGTTTCGACGCTAGTCTTACCACCACACCGGAAAACCACTATGCAAATACTGCGCTGCTTAGTGGCTGTAGTCATCCGGACGGATCTTGGGTCTCTAAGACCTATCACCGTAATACGGTGCTTCCTCATCGCTATGTCCAAAGTTAAGGAAACCAGAGCAAGTGGTAGATCGTCCATGAGATGGACAGATTAAATTAGAGCTGCAACACACCGCGCCGTATATGAGAGTACTAGGGCAGCATCGAACCGAGAAGGAAACGAAGAACTCTTTGCGGTAGATAATAACATGGGTAAATACAATACTTACACCTAAATTGATTTCAGAACATACGTCATCATTTTACAAATTTCCAACGTAGAATAATCATATAAATATTTCCAGCCTAGCATACATATTTTATTACACTCAAGAAGGTCAATCGAGCCATAAACAAATACCGACAGACAAAATATGCGCATATTATATTATAGTGTCGTGTTTATTACTCTGGAGTCATCAACCGACTTCCCAAAGTTAATAAAACCATAGCGTCAGTACTATATTCCTTAATCGCCTTGGTACTTTAATTTAGAGTGAACTGGAGATCTTAAAATCTTTGAGTTAATAGATGTTACATTGAATCAAACGCACTGATGGCAGAAGCGGCGCGTTGCAGTGCATCCCTATAGCGTAGCGGAGGCGTTTTTAGTATGGGAACACTCAACAATGCACCGGCTTCACTATCAGTGCGTTTGCCGTTTTAGAACAAACTTTTAGAACAAAGAAATTTAGCAAAAGTCTACTCTGTATTCTCAGGCTACACTTTTAGTTAAAGATATTATCGATAGAAGAGACTAATTACTTGTTTGGGTACTATTAACGAAGATAATACAACGATATTCTCTCAAATTCTGCCACTGACAGCCACTTCCTTTGACGACGTGAGTAACATAATTAATGGTGTCTACTATACTAGCGGTCCCGGGTTCAATTCTCGGTAAGGGTGAATAGTTTGCGTAATAAGCGTGAGTCTGATTTATCATATTTGCCATATATTGAAGTTTTAGTTTAATACAGACAACAGTATTTAAAACATTCGCGGTGTCAACTAGCTGGCGGCTACGAAATTTCCGAAATATTATTAGGTACACCTCTTTGCGAGAACTCTTTCAGAAAATTGATAAATATAAGTACAAGTCGATTCACAAGAGCTGGCACGAATGGATTGAACGAGTGAACGAAAGTATACAAGTGTGTAAAATAATAACAGGTTTTCGGTTTGAAATTCTAACATCGGTTCAAAGGACGGCACTCACACAATGATAGGTGACATTACTTTCGTTCAATCCATTCGTGCCAACTCTTGTGAATCGACCTGTACCATTGAATTGAATATAGATTAAGGAGTCATCAGTTTTTAGGGTAAACTAATAGGTAAATTTTAATGGCATCCAGTATTTAGTTTAAAAGTATTTCATGTTATCACAAAACATCAATATTTAAATTAAGTGGTATGCACGCACTCTTAATCTGACTTTCGATTCAGGACAGTGTTTTGTGCCCGTGTATCTACAGAAACATTATTGATTTATACAGTAACATAATAATAACCATAATAAAGCAAATGGAACCTGTTGATTATGAATAAAATAACGGAATCGCAGAGGTAAAGTAGCAAATCTCTTATTCTTACTTTGAATGTTGCAAATCCGCCATGGACTATTATTTGAAAAATATCTTTGTTGCCTCTTTCATTTGATATATCGAATTTAATGTATTTGAAAAAATAATACCAAATGAAGTGCCGCCTTGACAGTAAATATTGGCTAACATTGGTCTCAAATATATCTGACAAAACTTTTACTTAATTAAATGTTGCTAGCATTAGACCATCTCAGATATTTCTGAGTGTCATGTTGGCTAAGAAAATAATGATGTATGTATGTATCCCTTGACCTTGACTCATAAGTACAACGTGCCGATTATTGTGGTCCCTTTATCAGTAAATTACTTTTAACTTTAGTAGGTCCTGGCAGAATATTAGTATAGCGAATGTATCCGTGACATATTATTGCTGAGCCAGAATCTTTTACGCTATCATTATAGTGTAAATTATAATACTCTTTAGTATTAAAAATACAATTATTTTAATCTACGGAAACAGGAAAGAGACAGGGTCATTATCACTGGTGACGTTACGTCATGTTCAGGTTCCGTTCTCCGTCTCTGACGATTTCAGCACGTTTCTGTAATTAAGAAGCCACACTTTTTTATCATTTGGCAAAGAGATAGTCCATATTCCAGTTTAAAACTTAAAGTTTTATTTATTTTAGAGAAAATTAGAGTTCCCTTGGTTACGAACTACGCGGATGAAGTTGTTGATTAACGCTAGTTCCTTTATAAAATCTTGAAGACCCAGTTACGCCCGACAACCGACTAAGGCTGTGTAAATATGAAGCTCTCTCAACAAGCATAAAACAAACTCAATCTCAAACTTCGATTCAGTTCGCGCGGTTCTAGTTCCAGATTTAATTGGGCGCAAAGGTGAAGTTTTCGCCCCTTTCTTACTATGTAGATTGTTAGACACTCAACAAGTCCAAGTTAAGTAAAACCTTAAAACGTGCCCATAGAGTTTAGTTTTTGTTGCTCGATTCGGTAAGGATTTCACCAGGGACTGGGGCTGTAAAATGACTTACATTATTAAATTTTCATCATTTTATTAAGAGATGGGGCAAAGTTTTCTAGTACAAGTACCGTTTAGGATTTGATGTCAAGTTTTTTTAGTCCTCACTTAATTTAAATATTGATGTTTTGTGATAACATGAAATACTTTTAAACTAAATACTGGATGCCATTAAAATTTACCTATTAGTTTACCCTAAAAACTGATGACTCCTTAATCTATATTCAATTCAATGGTACAGGTCGATTCACAAGAGTTGGCACGAATGGATTGAACGAAAGTAATGTCACCTATCATTGTGTGAGTGCCGTCCTTTGAACCGATGTTAGAATTTCAAACCGAAAACCTGTTATTATTTTACACACTTGTATACTTTCGTTCACTCGTTCAATCCATTCGTGCCAGCTCTTGTGAATGTACTTGTACTTATATTTATCAATTTTCTGAAAGAGTTCTCGCAAAGAGGTGTACCTAATAATATTTCGGAAATTTCGTAGCCGCCAGCTAGTTGACACCGCGAATGTTTTAAATACTGTTGTCTGTATTAAACTAAAACTTCAATATATGGCAAATATGATAAATCAGACTCACGCTTATTACGCAAACTATTCACCCTTACCGAGAATTGAACCCGGGACCGCTAGTATAGTAGACACCATTAATTATGTTACTCACGTCGTCAAAGGAAGTGGCTGTCAGTGGCAGAATTTGAGAGAATATCGTTGTATTATCTTCGTTAATAGTACCCAAACAAGTAATTAGTCTCTTCTATCGATAATATCTTTAACTAAAAGTGTAGCCTGAGAATACAGAGTAGACTTTTGCTAAGTTTGTTTATTTTAAAAGTTTGTTCTAAAACGGCAAACGCACTGATAGTGAAGCCGGTGCATTGTTGAGTATTCCCATACTAAAAACGCCTCCGCTTCGCTAAAGGGATGTGCTGCAACGCGCCGCTTCTGCCATCAGTGTGTTTGATTCAATGTAACATCTATTAACTCAAAGAATTTAAGATCTCCAGTTCACTCTAAATTAAAGTACCAAGGCGATTAAGGAATATACTACTGACGCTATGGTTTTATTAACTTTGGGAAGTCGGTTGATGACTCCAGAGTAATAAACAGGACACTATAATATAATATGCGCATATTTTGTCTGTCGGTATTTGTTTATGGCTCGATTGACCTTCTTGAGTGTAATAAAATATGTATGCTATGCTGGAAATATTTATATGATGATTCTACGTTAGAAATTTGTAAAATTATGACGTATGTTCTGAAATCAATTTAGGTGTAAGTATTGTATTTACCCATGTTATTATCTGCAAAGAGTTCTTAGTTTGCTTCTCGTTTTCATACTGCCCTAAAACTCTCATATACGGGGCGGTGTATTGCAGCTCTAATTTAGTCTGTCCATCTCATGGGCGATCTACCGGGTGTGTAATGTTTAGCATAAAAACAAATGGTCTAATGATCATTTTACATAACACGAATGGCATAATTTCAATCTGCATAATAAACCATCGATATAATAGTCATGATGCATAAAACGAAATGCATAATTTCAAAAACTATAATGTTTAAAAATTAAAAAATAAATATTTCTAACTGCTTTCATTCCTATTAATGCGGTCACAGTACTAACCTAACCTAGCCTAGTTAGAAGAAATTGACTTAAAATGCATAATAACAAGAAAATAGCAGTTATTCTTAATGAGTGTTATGTTATTCGATCGTATGCCAGATAAAATTATACAAATGGTTTTTATGTTCAACGTTCATTATGATTTTCGTGGATAGTTAAATGAAATTATACAAAAAAAAATTATACTGATTGAAGCGCACCCCGATCTACCACGTTCTGTGGTTCCCATAACTTTGAACATAGCGATGAGGAAGCACCGTATTACGGTGATAGGTCTTAGACCAAGATCCGTCCGGATGACTACTATAGCCGCTAAGCAGAGCAGTATTTGCAATAAAGACTCTAGAAAAAGAATGTCAGACCCGCCATACACGGACTGCTTTAAGCAGTCGGGAAACGACTGCACTCCGTTGCTATTGGTCGATTTGCAGTTTCAATGCTCTAGAAAGTGCAAACCGACCAATAGCAACGAAGTGCAGTCGGTTCCTGACTGCTTAAAGCAGTCCGTGTATGGCGGGTCTAAGATGTTGTAAATTGTTGGTATGTCAGTAAGTAATAATGTTGTTATGTGACGCCATTAACAAAAATTTCACAATTATACTTGTGTTACATCGTTTACTTCCTGTATAAACAGATAACTACCTATTTATAGCTAAACCTGGTAGAAATCATGGTGAGCTCTCGCCACATTATTTAAAACTGCGTTCTGAAGCTCGCGGCTCGCTGGCGAGGCTTCCGGCAAATTTGACGCAGCAAATGCGTACGCAGCATAGGCGAACGCGATTGGTTGAATTTAAATACTTATAGATTTTATTTTTAATATTTTTTATTGAATTTATGAACTAAAATTAAACTAAGTTTATTGCACGGAATAAATCTACGATATTTACTCTAGTTTAACCATGTTTGACTAGTGAGGTTAGAATCCCTATACACTCGTATATTACAGAGTTTAGTAAAATCTTATTAGACTATATATGTATAGTATTATCTATGTCTATGAAATAAAAGACTAAGTTTATGGTAACTCTATGTTGGTAAAACGATGCTATACGTTAACGTTTACAACTTTTTATTCACTTGCTTCTTTTTTGTATTTGTCTTAATCATATTTAAACTTTTCAAGTCTCAGAAACTACAAGTAAGTAAACAAACAAATATTAGGTAACATTTTTATTATTAGAAGTTTTGGCACTTTAAGAAAATGTCTCTTTAAAAAGTTGTGAATGTGAAAAATGTTCTTTCTTTCTGCGTGCTTAAGGCATACAAGGTTATTTATACATATATACAGTGTAGGTATGAGTAATTCCAACAGTATTGTTTGCAACCTAACATTATAGAGTGATTGCCACGACTTTGTAGGTACCCAAAGCATTCGTTTCCCTTTATTTCCCCCTTTTCTTCCCACTATCCAGTCGCACAACGTCGCAGCATGCTTGGGTTGGTCAGCGCTTTATAATTAATTCAAACTAATTAGTGGTTCGTGCGACTGTAGCAAACATTGGAATTATACTTTGACGTTAAAAAAAAGGAAAGCTTGCCTTGCCATTGTTATGGAGTATTGACA
The DNA here is from genome assembly GCA_948252455.1 of Acleris cristana. NCBI lineage: Eukaryota > Metazoa > Arthropoda > Insecta > Lepidoptera > Tortricidae > Acleris > Acleris cristana. The sequence continues at coordinate 13,543,795 of OX411780.1, forward strand.
CCAACATTAATGTATAGTAGTGAATCATAGTTATGGCAGATGAATGAAAACAGGATTAATGCTTTGGAAATGAGAGTTCTGAGAAGTGTGTGGTTAGGATGATAGACAGAGTTTGAAATAGCGAGATCCAAGAACGATGTGGATTGAAGGAAGATGTAGTGACAAAGATCGAAAAGCTAAGGTAGTTTAGTGATTTAGAAATGATGTATGAAACATTAGTTATCAAAAAAGTATGACGAGCGAAAGTGAGTAGAGATGTACGTAGGGGACGCCTTAGACGCGCATACAGTAATCAGATTTGCGATGTACTAAATAAGGGCGAAATCAAGAGGATCCGAAACCAACGTACGTGTATGAAGAGGTTGATGAATGCAAAAAAAGCGAAAGTTGTATGTTTAGACCGGTGCACCTGGCGTTCCTACCTCTGCCTACCTCATTGGGAGACAGGCGTGAAGGTATGCATGTGTGAAAAAAAACTCAATTTTAGTAACATTGAAGTAAACTCAATCAACTATCATTAAGTTTGGCACCCTGCCCTAACCCGCTGTCTAGCCAGCCAGTACGCTCGCGTACACTTATGCCGCGCGTATATCGCGGTACTTTCGCGCACAGTCCTCTAATGGCGCGTAATGCAGCTCAAGAGGTTTTTAACTCGAATGTACAGACATGGACAGAGAGCCCAGACCTCTCTGGCTTTTGTATAAGTTTCAAAAGTCTTTTATATTTGTAGCATAATGCAACGTGCAACGCTGCAAATACAGTTAAAACTACTTTTTGCAATATACTTATTTATATACCCTCTTACTAATAAACGTTGAGTAACGGTGGTATAGCTATACAATGCTTTGTCCTTATCTGTCAAATCAAAACATTGCATAGCTATACCACCGTTACTCAACGTTTATTGGTAAGGCGGTTAGTGTTTTACGGACAAAACTATGTGCAGTCATTTATAATTAATATATATATATATATATATATATATATATATATATATATATATATATATATATATATATATATGTAGATAAAATTGTTCTGACAAATTTGCTACTGTCTGTAACCTTTAAGTTGCTGAGATGAGGGGTCATTAATATTTATGAAATATAAATGACCACTTAACTCAAAACGTCAAGTTATAATTTTCATTTTATCTTTGATATTCCATTTACAATTAAAAGAGTTAATTGTATCACAAAAAAAAAGGTAAAAAGTTTATTTTTTAAATAGATTCAAAGCAAATATGTTGTTTTATCTGTGCGGTCTCGGGTTTTTAGTTCTCGTACAGTTTTAATGTAAGTAGTGGTTTTACGGTGCATACGGTCGAACAATCGAATTACTTCCGAATGGATGAATAGATAATAATAATGTAAGAGCTGAGAGATTTCAATGCAGCGAAAGAGTGTTTTTGAAACAACAAGCGGCTCAAATTTTACACGAATTTATAATAACAATCAGCGCGGGCGCATAGGCACTTTAGGCAGATGAAGAACCTACAGTAAGGGAAACTGAAAGTCGTACCTTTTTAGTTTTCCGTACCTGAAGGGAGCCCAACGGGACCGTATTGATATGCCTATGCTGTCCGTCCGTCCGTCCGTCCTAACTTTAAAGAGCTAATATCTTTTGAACCGTAATAGAAAGCGAGTTCAGTTTTTTCGGAGTATGTGTTATTGCGGCGGTTTTACTAACAAACAAAAATGATTAAAGAAAGTCAAAATAAACAGACTTTTTCAACGTATTTTTGGATCGTTAAAACAGCAAATAAAGAAACGTCAAATTTGGTATGGTTAAAGTACAAACCCCGAAAAAACAACAAATAATAAAAATGAAATGAAATCGAATTCCAATCGGAATATTATAAATACGGAATATTATAAATCGTATCATAATATATAAAGTTAAAAATACATAATAGATCATAATATATAATGGTCATCTATATACATAAAAGGCAAAACTGACTGACTGACATATCAACGCACAGCCGAAACTACTGTACCTAGAAACTTGAAATTTGGTACAGGGTTTCCTTTCATGATGTAAGTGAGCACTAAGAAAGGATTTTCCGAAAATCGACCCCCAACGGGAAGAAATGGGGGGAGTAGAGGGAAACTAATTCTACGCGAACGAAGTCGCGGGCGTCCTCTAGTAATATATAATTGTTCTATTCCTGAAACTGTAAACTTGTCAGGATTTTTAAAAGCTCATTGTATAGAACCCATTTAAGTTAGATTAGGATTGTTTTATAACAATCCTGAAAAGTTTACCGTTTTAGATAAGAAACCCTTATATATAATGACCATTACGTGTTATGACCCATTATGTATTTTGAACTTTATATATTATGATACGTACCTTATATATACCTACGACTCACACTTAACCGGTTTTTACGTCTTTACATTGTGATAAGAGCGAAAAAGGTACGTATTTCGGTTTCGGTTACTGTACATTGTACTTTAGTCGAGCTTTTGTTTTTTCGATGCATTCTGCGACAAAAGTCAAAAAAGACGAAAATGTTATTATTATTATAGTATTTAAAATAATCTTATAAAAATATTGCTGTAGTTTCGTCCTTTGTATCACTTTAACAATGATGAAGGTTTACCTACTACCGAGGGAAAAACATTTCCATGGGGATAATAATTATAACCGCATTTCCACAGCAAATATCATATCGGTAAAATTTTAATACTCGTATCAACGTCAATGTTGCGAAATTAAAATCGATTTTACATTTAATAATTATGTACACCGTCATAAACAGACTTTAATATCGTTGATTTTGATACCATGTATGATTGATTTAAAAAACGGGTTTCAGAAAAAATATCTCCTTTTTATAATCAAAAATAACGCACAATAGCCATGCTACTCATAGTAAAACTATATGGTTCAAGATCTAACTAGGTAAGTACATTTTCTGTCTTGATTTGCTTGAAAACCCACAAAAAGCAAATTATTTACTACTAATGTATGTAAGTGAAAGGTGTCTGTGCCACTGCAATTTTCATCTCTTTTTCCTATATCAGTAACAGGTTTGGAGCAAATGAGATAACACTTCAGCTACTTAGTCGTACATAATACTTGTAGAAACGAATTTCTATGAAAAAATTACCCGGGAAATTAGCTAAATCAGCCTATACCTATTCATTGTTTCTCAATCACATGTTTTTTTTTAACTTACATACCTATATCAGATGCATTGTTATTATAAATACTTTTTTCATGTTATTGTGAATTTTTTTTTCGCGTAGTCAGGTTTTTATTTATTCAAAATCAAGGAACGGGCGTTTTGTCTAATTACTCTTGGTTGACATGCAATGACTTCTGGGTGATTCTTCGAGCGTTTCAATTGCCTCATTTTTCGGGACATATTTTTGTAGAAGTGGCTGCAGATTCCAATTTCGTTTCTGGTTAGGTATCTAAGTTTACCGGACATCTAACAAATATCCGAAAACGGCATCAAAATATACGCCCAATTCTTTAAAAATATGTCCACGTAAATGAGGCCGTTGAAACGCTCAAAGAATCACCTTTCTCACGTGTGGTAGGTAAAGTGTATTCATTGCCACTAACTATAACCAATATGTACCGCTTATACTTTAAAACATGGTCTTTATGTAACTTTTCAGGCTATACGAGTAAGTAATATCTCAGTTTTTCTCACCATGTATTTGGCAGCTTGTATTAAAACTTTGGTCATTTTTACAAGTTTTATTTTATGACCATTTAAAAGTTAAGTTCGTAACGCGAATAGAATTTAAATATGCACTTTTAAAACTTGTTACAAATCGCGCTTTATTCAAACGTATTTTGAAACATACTCGTAACAATGATTTAGAACCAGTACGCTGCGTGAATCGATTATTTTCCCAATTTCGACAACATGCCGTCGACCCGTCTAATCACGTAGTTCAAAATCGATAGTGCAGTCTGGGCAACACTTTAAAATGTCATTAGACAGCCATCTTGTCTGATGAAATATTCATTCGCGGTGGAGGTTCTGTTGGTTTAGTTAATTAATTTAACTAACGGCAACATGTATTCGAGAAATTGGCTTATTATAAGCCTTGCCTTAGTTGCAAAAAGCATGTTTATAAGCTTGTTTTGTTAGATTGGGCTACAAAATTAAATATTATATTAAAGTAAGAAAATTGGCATCAAAATGATAATTGTGTGGTGAATGTCTTTATCATAATTATGTAAACTGTTATTGACTCAGTTAAATTCAGTGTCAAGTTAAACTTGTGATAAAATGGCATGGAATAATGGCCACGTTTTTTTTTTACTTAGGTTTTTTGGTCATTTTTATTCAGACACAAACTGTAACAAACTGCGACCTAACAGTGTCGGTTGTATCATAATTTTTTGAACTATACACTGTGGTTTATGAATAAAATTCATGTTTGTAGTAGTTTGTAAAATTCATATCTATACCAAGCTCACAGAAAATAATGTAGGTATTTTTCCTCTGTTAACCTTATTTCTCTAGTAAAGCTGCTTTCACATGCGGTATTATATTGTTCGGCTCAAACATAGCTCAGCCTTTTCACAAAACGTACATCGTACAAAGCGCTTTACCTCCAACGTTCAATATAATACGCCAGTTGATCGCGTTAGTAATTCATACACGCTTTACAACGCTGCTCGCTCGTAAACACGTTTTATTGAGTTGTGTAGTAAGCGAGCGATGAATTCTCAAGTAGCGAGCTATGTATGATGAATTTTAATTTGCAATCGTAACGTTCGCAGTAGTTGTTGATACAAATTTAGTGCACACGGTTTGTTTGATGCAGAACTAAATAGAACAGACTAATTTCTACAATTAGTGCATTGTGTTATTTGTTTTGTTGCCATTTAAATACCATAAGTTTCAACATTTACATCACAATAACGATGTATGTTTATATTGGCGACTTGATAACCAGCAACTTCATAATATTATGTACGCTAATTATTACCACTAGAAAAGGTAGGTAGGAAGTAATTTTTGTTATTTGCATGCTAAGGATTCCATTTATTGTAGGTATTAATTTTAACTAATGACTATACAGTGGCACTGTATTACTTTTATTTGCTTTAATTTATTTCACCGTCTTGTTTATCCTCAAAGTACACATTTTCAAGATATTTTTACAGTACAGTCCGTTGAGGATATTCCATCTCAACTTAATTTGGCACTTTCTTCAACAATGTCGGTCCTTGATTTCGCGGACCTTTGAATCGCAAACGCAAAATTCATCCTAAATTCAGGTTCAGAGTTAAATTTAATCAAGACTAAGTGGATACATAACGAGGCGGCTTGTTTTGGATCCATCCCTTGCCTGAATGGCCCCTCGCTACGTAATCAGCTTTTTTTAATTAAGGGTTTGAAGGTTGATAAATGTTGTTTGCTTCTAAATTTTGCTTATGAAGATCTTCATTAATGTACTTTGTCGCAATTAAGGGTAAATTAGGGATTGTTTCAGGTTGTTTTAGAGTAGGGCTTCTATTTCTAAATTGTCTTTAACCATTTGGCTATCGTATTGCTAACGTTATGAGAGCTCTCATTGTCAAGGTAAAGGCGGCCGAATTCGTAAACAATAACATTGTATTAATGGTAAAGACAATTTTGAATAGAGGCCCGGATCTTTTGAATATTAATGTATTCAGTGATTGAGTTTACTTTAGCAACAACACGCGTAAACAATTCAACAGTTGTTTAGATAGTAAATCCAATAGCTTAATTGTTGGTATTCGCTTCGGTAAAATAAAAAGTTTTCTTTTGCTTATCACAACTGACATGGAACCTCGTCTCTCATCTAGTTGAAACAAGTATATGATATTTATATGCCTCTGCCATAACCAGTTTTCAGGATCACACAAAATTTAGATTTGTTGATAAGACTAAAGGGCAAGCAAGGAGATTTTGATGGTAAAAAGATGAAACTTTTTGTCAATTTAGTTGGTGGCAATAGCAACGTGCTTACAAGCAATTACTTGGAAGACTCTCCATGTAATATAATAATATGCGGTTAAAATACAGAGTCAATCCCTTTGCACATTTGTCAGATCCAGTTTTATAAAAAGCTGTATATTGTTACATGATATTACTTAACTCCGTTTAATGAGGAAGAATTCTATTTGTATGTATTTCATCAGGCATTAATTTGACAGGTAAAGCAACCACCTTAGACGCACACACAGTGATCAAATTCGCGACGTACTGAATAAGGGCCAAATTAGAAGCACCCGAAACGGACGTACGTCTATGTAGAGGTTAGGGAATGCAATTTAACCGGTTATTAACAGTTTTTGTATGAAAATAACCGGTTAAAACCGGTTATAACCGGTTATTTGCATTCCCTAGTAGAGGTTGATGAAAGTAGAGGTAGCGAAAGAGGTATGTTTGAACCGGTGCACCTGGCGTTTCATTGTCTATTCCTATTCCATTGGGACACAGGTGTAAAGGTAGGGTAGAAGTACCGTTTGTGGCCACTGTACCCTTTTTGTAACATCAAAAATACTGTAAAATTAAGAATTAAATTCAAAAATAGTTAAGACTGAAGATTAATATAAAGATAATATAAAAAAATAAGTTTGTAATTTCATAATGCTTTACATACTGCCGTCATACCAAAAAAGGCGGCAAAGTGACAAAAGTAACTTTCAAGAAAAACGGCTAAAACTTTTAAATATTTCAAATGCCTTTATCTAGGGCATAAGTTGACTTACCAAAATTCTGTTTACATTAAAATTAAGATAAAAAATAATTATTTTATATTAATCTATTTTTATAGTACAATAATTATAAATAGTATTCATTTTAGAGGGTTTTATGTTATAGCTTAGAATTTGGAAATATTATTGTACTAATAATAATAAGTTAAAAGGCCGTTGGCTGAACACCAGCGACTTTTAAGCTTAGTAATCTACATAACTTTTATAGTATCATTATTTTAAATAAATGTTTGGTGCGGGTAATACACTAGAAAATCGTTATTACGGATAGCCGCTGTAATGTCTATTATTGCTTATAGAAGATGGACGTTTCTTTGTAAATAAAAATAAAGTTAAAGTACTATAACTGTTTTAAAGCTTAGTTATTTTTTAACTTTTTACACCAAATTAATAAAGCAACGCAAGTATTTACTTTTAATACATAAAAAAGCCGTAATGTGTGCGTCAATCTGTAAATAACGGCATTTTAGGTTATTATAGGACTACAATATTACGGAGAGGATGCGGTTTGAGAAGAAGTAATGATGAGAAATAAAAAGGCGTATTTTATAAAAATAAAAACATTTTTATTCTCTGAAACATAAAAAAACAGAACAATTGGCATTTTCAAACAAAATTATTCTTATTGAACTGGGTTCAGTCTTTAAAATTAAAAAACGAAGCTACCAAAAACATTATTATCGTCGCTACCTAGGTAACTGAAGGACTTTATCATATTCTTATTATTAATAAAATCAAAGTTTTAATACTTATTACTTAACGTTGTAAGTAATTTATAATGATATGAGATCAAGCATAGGAACATAAGTCAAGGTATAAAATATTCTTACGTTTAAAATGGCACCATAAATACCTAACTAATTCAGTCCGCAGTTTATAATCAGTCTTAATCATTTATTATAAGCTTATAAATTAACATGTATCTTACTCCTTTATTATTGTATCAATTTGCTATCGGTAAATTTCTCCAAAACGCGAGCTTATGAGGTGGCAATAGGTGAGATAACTTTTTTAACAAGTTGTCTTTTTTCTCTTTTAATATCCCCCTTGGAATGTTACGGAATGAAATGATTGGCAATAAACTCACTCGATTTTTTAGGAAAGCATCTTTCATGAAACAAAATTGGTGCTCCTCCTCGTCAAAGTTATTTTTATAGAATAAATCGGAGCTGTTTCTCTTGAAAGAAACCATGGTGATAGGATTTATATAGACTCGAGGATTTGCAGATTGAATTCTTCTGGTTGAAGTATGATTCACCATGTTTATAAAATTTGAAATAGTCATTTCTTTTACATTCACTTTACCAGAATTTGCCGCTGCTACAATATTGACGAAATCGGGGAAATCATATACTTTACCTTTTTTTTTCATACCTAATTCGACCTGATGATGGAAACTATCGCTACTCATGAACGTATGGCCCCTTTCAAAATAATATAAACATATGGTTTGAGCATTTATCTCGTCACTATTGACTAAGTACACTAGCATTGAAAAAAGTAGCCAATTTTTATTTTGCCCCGTGCAATTATCCAACCAGATAGTGATATTTTTAACATCTCGGTAAAACAATAAAAATGCGTAAAACGCACTCATTATCTCCTCTTGCTTCCGACCTGCTATCGCGTCATGCCACAGAGCTGAAAAAGTTTTTACTGGGGTTTTTTTCCCGAGCGGGGCAAATGTTTGGTTGTATGCAACCAATCTTTGGGCAAATACAATTTCCTTGAAAGAATCCATGCGCGGTAGCATTACGACTTTTTGTAAGTCAGCGCTGAAGTAAATATGATCATCGCTCTGTTTTTCTTGTTTGTGTTGTTCATATAAATTTCTAGCCTGTCTGTACTTTGTATTATGTTTAACCCAGTTATTGCAAACCAAACAGTCCTCCGTGATGTTATCTTTGCTATGTTTAAACTCATTACAGTGTATATCAAAAGCCTCACATACCTCGCATTCCTCATTACCCAACCTAGCAAAAGAAATGTTTAACGATTTAAGATGTTTGCAGTACAGGTCATAGGACAGTTGAATGTCAGGGTGTTTATTCAAAAAGTCTTGGTGCATATCTTTTACTATGATATCACTAGGTAAGTAACGCCTATTTGGAGCGTGTTCCCTGCGATAATGAGAGATTTTAGGGTGGTACGATTCAATATGTGCGGTCAAAATCGTTCTGTCAAACTTTTTTGTCTTTCTATGCTTCCCTCGTTTATCTTCATTGTCCCAGTCTTCTTCATTAAAACTGTTATAAAGGACCTTGTCATTTGAATTTTTAAACCCGAGAGTGGTAAGAAAAAATATTTTGCATACCTGTATATGTTTACCGTCATCTGTTTTGAAATGGAAGCCTCTTCTCGCATTTCTTACAGGAGCTGTAGTCACTTTGCGTTTAGGTGTTACAACGTGCGTACTTTTTTGAATGAATATACGTCTTTCACGCCACTCTAGTTGCCAATACAGATCATTTATTTCTTCTCTTTTTGCTTGCGATATTAATGTCGTACACTTTTTAGTACAGGTTATGTCGCAAGGATCTTTTACCAAATATTTAAGTCTCATCACGTTTTTTTTATATTTTACTCTTTCCGAAAGCTTAGTGGTGTACTTCTTTCTTTTTCGTATCGGGTTTGTATCATTCGACTCTGTGGCAGTTGGCGTCGCAGGGGTTGAACTGTGTTGCGGTACTTGTGGTATTTGGCTGGAACTGCAAGCCTGTTCTAAAAGCGGAGATGCTGTTTCTTTTTCAGTTGGAGTAATATCCAGACCACATACAGACACAGCAACTTCTGACGAATTTACCTCCGGTTCGATATCTAAATCAATTGAGTATGATATGATTTCTTCTAAAAGAGATAGACGACGTAACACCTTCTTCTTGGGTGGGTTATAATCTTTGTCATTTACCTCATCATCGGGAGAGAAGTCACAATCGGACTCGGATGACGACGATGCGTTTTTGTAGCAAACAAACGATGGTGGCGTGTCAAGTTTTTTAGTTGTGTCTTCTGAGGGTAAAGTCAATTGATTAATTACTTCGTCTAAATTGACTTCATCGAAAGTATCCAATGTATTTCGGTGTTCATTGAAGTTGTCAAATACAGGCAAATTAAATGAATATGGTTGTTTCCATATATCCGGGTCACGCACAGAAAATGGTATCAGATCAGGTGGCGCATTTGAAGATGTGACGTTATTTTTCGGTGGAGGTGTAGGTCTTATATTCGAAGTAGAAGGTCCTGGATCATTATTACAACACATCTGTAATATTTTTTTGCTACGGTGTTGCTGCATTTTGTTGAGCTGAAATAAATAAATAAATATTACGGACAATCTTACACAAAATGACTTATTCTCAAACCAAGCTCTAGGCTTGTAGGTACTAAGTATGGGTACTAAACGACACACAATACAAGACGACACGACACGATACACACTACAAGACAACTATGAATATACGTAACTATAATATAGAGAAATAAATACTCAAATACACAGAAAACATCTACGACTCATGATCAAGTAGGTACTCGCAATCATGAATGAAATAATTTGTCCATACCGTTATTTGAACCCGGGACTGCTAGGTTCACACGTAAAAATTAAATATTACACAAAATATTGAAAAATAGCATAAAATAACTCAGAGCTACTCGTCTCATTAAAAAATGTTGAAACGTTTCCCTAACAGAGGGCTGCATATTCAAAATTTTGCGCGATTGGTAGAAATAGGTACCTACTCCATCGAAGTATTATAAACCACCACTTTTATTACTTAAGTTCATACTAATTTCAGTTTATATTGATGAAAGAATGTCTGTTTTATAAAATAATATCATAGTTTTGCGTATACACTCACCTTGCTGTTTTAGTGTCGTCGACAATCAGTGCGCCTGGTCCCGCGCAGCTCGCGCTCCTGTCAACCCAAGGGCAAAGCGCCGCGCGCACTAAAACACTCCGGGCGTCGTCCGGCGACTTGCGGGCGGTGGGGCGGTGGTGGGGGCTAAGCGCAGTGCGAAAACCTAGCCGCTTTTTAACTTAGTATTGCTACTTTGCCGCCTTAAAAATAATATTGAACAAGAAACAATCCTTTGATACTGAAGTAAAAAGGCGGTCACCGCTTTATTGACTAGTATGTATGAAGTAATATAATTTTGTGTTATGGGGAAAAAGGCGGCTAAGCTCCCATAACGAAATTATAGAGTATAATTTAAAGAGTACCACTTTTAAGACTATAAATAAGTTTCTAATTTCGGCTGTGACCATTCGTTAAAACTTCGTTAAACGATCTTAACCACGTTTTAACGTATAAATAGTCGATAAGCGCTTTTTAGCTTAAAAAAGTGTTATATTTTAAGCGTAATATAAAGCAGCTAATGATACATAACGTCTTTATAACGTATTAAATACCATTCATGGCTTTTTAGATTATAAAATCCTAACGAAAAGCAAAATACGGGTCGTTTAACTACTGTGTATCTCGAGAACTAACTGTGCTAGAAAAAAATATTCAATACCGTTCGACGCAGAATTTTTTGCTGAGTATGCCTATTTCAAAAAACTAAAAAGCCGCTAAAGTCACTTTGCCGCCTTCTTTGGTACGACGGCAGCATAGTTAAAATTGTGAGTGGCCAAAAACGGTGTAAAGATGGCTAAAACTGGTACTTCTACCCTATGTTTGTAGGTAAAACATTTTTTTTGATAAGTTTTACAAGCGTCACCTAATAACTCAAGAGTTAAACTTTATAACTTTTTTACATCACTAATTCTAACGTTATTTTAAACAAAAGTTTGTGGGCCAATTTATTTTCTTTTGTCGCGTTGAGGCTTTTCGGGCGGTTTTTACGAATAAATCCCCTAAGATTCGCTACAAAGAGTTTCATTTGCATCCCAACTCGGTCAGACTTGTACCGTTGAGCCCTGGAGTCAGCGTCTAGGTCTATCTTTATAAAAAAACTCGTTTTTTAACAATGCATATTTGTCACTAATTAATAAACAATAGTTTAAAAGAGTAAATTTACTGTAAACAAATATTTAATCTGGTAAAAGAGTTATTTTACCATCTGACCTTACGTTGCAGACCACACCTATGAACAAGTAAGTTTCCTTACGACTGAACTTCATAATGCCTTGACATTTAATTGGTCTTAATCTCAAATTGACTGAGTCCCATGGTATCTAAAATTTGAAATTATCTCATTCCTAAAATATCCCGAATTTCATCAAACATTTGATCAAGAGCGTCTGATTCCCAAAATACCTGAATTCTTACACGAATTAATCTAAGGCTTGAATCCAAAACAACTAAAAAAAGGTCTGTCGCAAAATTACAAATGAATAAAATAATGACGGATAATGAAGCAGTTATGAAAGAAAGTTAATAAACTTGTTTAAATTTCAGGTATTTTAGGATTAGGTCATTTTGGATTTCAAACGATTTAGGATAAATGTTTAGGAATGCGGTTAATCCGTTATTTATATATGAATCCGTTATTTATATTACGAATGCCTAAAAACCAAAGTTTTTGACCAATGTGTCCTCCCCGTCCTCACGTACGGATCGGTAACATGGACGGTCATAAAGGCAAGTACGCACCAAATTAAACTTGCACATCCATCCATCCATCCATCCTATCCATGTTGGGAATTTCACTTCTGGATCATGTACCGAATATTGAGATTAGGCGCAGGATTAAAGTTGCGGATATTGGCAAAAGGATAACGCAACTGAAGTTGAGATGCGAGTGACACTTGGCTAGGCAAAATGATGGCAGGTGGTCGACGGCGTTAACGGAGTAGTGGCCGAGATTAGGTCACAGATCAGTGGGCAGACCATCAGCTCGTTGGTATGATCACATTTGGCAGACAGTTGGAAAAGGATGAAGGGTATTAGCACGTGACTGGGCAAAATGGCGTAAAAATGAAGAGGGGTTTTACCCTGCAGTAGGTGGATGTGGGCTGAAATGATGAGGAATCCGGTATTTTGGATTATAATACAAAACCTTTTTGAGATCTAGACGTCTTGGTAACGCTATTATGAAACCTACTCCTAAGAACAAACACGATAGAACTAGCTTTCTTTTAAAAAAAAACTCATTCATGATGATACAGATAGACACATAGATACACAAGCACACAGACATACAGATACACACATACCCACGTTAAACATCCCTCTCTTTTTGATAAGTTTACTAAGCTTTTTTTAGAAATCGCACTACCTATCTATATGTTATTATAATGTTCATATTATTAGGCTACATGTAACCAAATTCTTGTACAGTCGAGGTCAAAGATAAGTATACACTTTTGCACCTCATTTCAATGGAATAAGGTGAAAAAGTGTATAAGTACATTCTTTGTACTCGACTGTACTTACTTTTCTGCTAGATAAATTATTATTATTATATTATAAACTAGCATTACTCCAGGGTAAAAAAGTGGTAAGATGGCCCTAAATCGTTTGAATAATCGACGGGCGTTAGTTTAACTTGACTTTTGATCCGTTCTCGCACATTCTGCGGCCGCACCCTAATTCGCTCGTCAGATTTATTAAGGCAATTAAACTTGGCGCAACTTGACAGTTTTTTTCCTTTGTTTCGGCTTCTTTAATGAGCGCCGCGAGCTGTTTTGAATTAAATACTTGCCTCCCTCTCCTACGTGTGACTTTAAAAGAGACAGTTAAAAGTCGCAGACACGTCCAGGTAATTCAAACGGGAAGTTTTGTAGTTAATATAACGGTATAATTTACGCGAAACGGGAGGTAGTTTATTTAATGTTTTGTACTCGGCAAATAAAGTTGCAGTTACGTCGTAAACAATTTACATTGCAATAAACTTTACTTAATCTATTCCAAAAACGTGAATTGTTTTAAGAGTTCTGTGGCCCTAGAGAAGATGTATTTGGTGAACGTTATCGTTATAGAAAATGTACGGGATTGACGTATGTTGCCGGACGGTTGCGTCGAGCGCCTAAGGTAATTAATTCTATACATTTTGACAGTTTTCGAAAATCGATTACGTTTGCGTTTCTCATTTATTCTAGGACCGTAGTACTCCAAGATTCTTAATAGTGTTTGGTTGGCCAGCGCTATCACACTAGCGCTTGAAACTGACAGCATAATTTGTCACTCGTGTTTTATAGAAAAACGAAGATTTCTGATAGCTATTAAGGAACAAGAGCTCTAGACCAGATGCTTAACGCTAAAAGTAAACTATTATGGGAAGGTGGTTTTGTAGAAATATGATGCGGCCGCAGGTTTGTATACTTATTGTATATTGTACTTACCTATGAAACAGTGGCTAGTGGGTTATAGAATTTATTTTTGCAAAAATTATATGAAAACTTTTAGGACACTTGGGACGGCGCGCTCGGTAGCCGGGAGAAGAGAGAAAACGCGATAGCACGTGGATGAGCGAGAGAGAAGAAAGCTTAGGATGCGTCTTGTTTTAAGTAATTTGTGGTGAATTTGTGACGCGTTCACGTTACACTATTTAAATACAAATAGTCTCGCCACTCTAGAACTTTCTGTCATAATGTCATAATGTTAAAACATACTTAATTGGGATAGACCAAAAAAAATAACTCACGGTATTTACATTTTAATTCGAAAGAATAGGTAATTTTAAGAGACCTATTTCATTAATTTTGTATTTGACACAATAGTTTTGTTTGAATAATCTTTATTTATTTAGGAGACATTTTATGGATGACATGATTATTTAAAATTTGCGTTGGCATTTCTCATAAATTACAACAATTAAATGATATCTAATGATAAAAAGTGATTGTAATAGTGTATTAAAACATACTATTTCAAGCAGTTTTCGGCTAACGCGTAAGATACACCTAGGAGGGCTTCAAGCCGAAAACGAAAGTCAAATAAAGGTTAAATATACCTACTTTTGTCGAAATATCCGAAATAGATATTTTTTTCAAAAACTTAATAATGAAGAACGGCTTTAAAATCCCATTCCTCGAAATAGTTTTCGAATTAGAGTAATTGTAAAAATATGAACAATCCCAGGGACATTTGCGGTCGTCCACTTAAGAAAATTTTGGCTTGTTCGTTGCAGCTACTTAATGCTACAGCGCTCGGGTGTTACGCGTCGAACGCGCAAACGAATATCACTCTAGAGTACAAATAGGTAGAGTAGGTACTATCAGGGGTTCCATTGGCCTCGGTAAAACTATATTTTATTTGTACATGTTCTCGTATTATCAACGTTGTTAACTGTTTTTTATTTTAATGGTGGCCGAGTTAAAAACCATACGATAACATGTTAAAAGCAATATGGTTCTACCGAGTAGAATCGAGCCCCAATAAGGCGGCTTTTAGATGTTTTTTTTTATTCAACACAGTTTTGTTTAGTGCCTTAGGAATGTAATAAGTAGACAGATAAGGTTTTAACAGTAGAGGTTAGCCGACATTTCCGCCAAACTTATTTCAGACCTGCGCCAACTTTAACTTACCTAATATCAAAGGTTCACTGCAATACGAAATAGTCGTACAACACTTACTTTTCATCTACCTTACCTCTGACCAGTCATCCATATTAATATATTAGAGAGCTCTTACATTAGGTTTCTGAGCAGCGCAGCAGTCATATAGCTTTGCGGATTATAAAAGTAACAGCAACTGCACTTCGACTGCAATGCTGAGGGGTAAGGGTGCTCTAAGGGCTATTACAGGAGCTGCAAAATTTCAGTTTAGATGCAGTTATTGTGCGGTTAGCATAACTAGTTGGACCAACTATAATAAAACTGCATTACAACCAAGATTCAATCGTTAGCACTGTATGCTGACTGCAAGTGGACTGCACAGTCGATTTGCAGTTTTGATGCGGTTATGCTAACTACAAAAAAAAAAGTACATAATGCAGACCGTTTGTATTTAATAACTCGAATGGCCGAGCTCACTGCCCTTTTACTTCGGCAAAGGAAGAACTAAGATTTGATGCCATGGTCTGGTACTGTTTTTGATTCGGCCGCCATCACTGTCAAGTAAACGTTGACAATACGATAACAGAGGGCTTATTGTCTAACGCACTCGCAATCGCAACTGGCTTCAAAGTGGAGCAATTGTTTTCATTTTGTATGCAGCAAGCCTTCGATTTTCAAAATGAAAACGATCGTGATTGCGACTGCGTTAGACAATAAGCTCTCTCGTCAAAGACGATATGGCTTTTACCGCTTAGAATCTCAGCATTTGAGCTTAGCCGCCCGTCTAGGCAGCCAGTTAACACTCAATCGCGATCCGTAATTAAAATTAATGATCACAATCCAGTTTGATTTTATAAAAAAATATATTGAAGACTTGATTTGATTGTAAAATGCATAAAAAAAAACAAGTTTTCGATTGAGATTGAGTGTCTACCAGCCGTATCATGTGATTATTTTCAAAGTAAATAGAGCGCCTATTCTACGACGTTAAACAAATATTGCTCCTGACGTGTTACCATATTATTTTTTAATTCGGCCGGCATAACTATCAATTAAATAAGAGCCAGATCGTCGGTCTACCTCGTGGAAGGCCTGCCGACACTTCACTTTTCGGTCTGCAGCCGCCACTCTAGAACTTCTCACGTGTGATGAAAAAAGATCTACTAAAACGTTGACAATACGATAACAGGTCAAAAGAAATATTGTTTAACATTGTAGAATTCCCACTCCGCGACTCACATAGATATAAGTCTCCCCCCATCCCAACCCCCACTCTTCTCCCCCCTTTTTGGAAAAACCCTGCGGATAAGTAAACGGAGGAAGGACTTTCCCCTCCGGCCTTTCAGCACTGGCTGGGGTAGTATCCGCGGAAGTCTAAATTCTATTTGGTAATAGGGGCATTGGTGTTTTTAGCCGGTGCAAGCCCGGCAGTACCTGGGCCCTCCATTCCCAGGTTGGAGAGAGAGAAGGGATTTTCACCTCTGCCCTTTTTCTTTTTCTCGAAGTAATGAATAAAAAACAGTAAAAAAAAGCAAGGACTTTTGTCTTTGGCCCTTCAGGCGATTACCTAAAAAAAACATTTTAGAATAGAGACCCAGCTGTTGTAGTGTGATTGAGGTCTTCAGATACTACATTCCAGCGGTTGTCGTCTAAGGGCCGGTACACACGGAGAGCATTTGAACTGCAACCCAGCTGCAAAATGGCAGTTCAAGTGCAGTTGACGTCCGTACTGCACTCGAACTGCCATTTCGCAGTCCATCTGTTCAGGCCCTATTATGAGCGCACTTTTATTCAGCCCATTTGCAGTCCTAATTACATATTTAATGGACTTTAAACTTCACAGTTGTTACAAATAGCCCGATGCAATTAAAGTTTCAGTTGAAAGGTAAAGGTAACATTTCAACTGAGTTCAGTGCAGTTGGACCGGCGACAGTTAGCCGGTGCTGTATTTATTTTTGATTAAAGTTCAGTTGTTTGGGGAATTTCCATTATTAAACTGTTTGGGTTTTAATGAAAGTTGATCTATTTTAAAAGGAAAGGAACAATTCTGATTCCGAGTGATTATAAGTCACGTTGTTTGAGAGTAGTGGTAAAGGTGGGCCTCTATTGATCTCGGTTAAACCATATTGTCTTTAACTCGGCCGCCATTACTGTCAAGTAAATAAGAGCTAGGTACCAAAATTACGTTGACAATACGAAAATACGTAAAAAACTATTTTTAACGTGTTTAATCTCGGCCCTAATCCAACAATGATTTGGAGAAATATTGACACACGCTTGTTACGTGTTTGAGTGAAATAAAAATGTTCGCTCGTTGCGATTTTTCTGTTAAAATACGATCATAATATCAAAAGCAATATCGTTTTAGCAAAAAGAATAGAGCCCTATACTTTAAAACGTAGAAATATTAAGCTGAGGACCTAAGGGGTTCTTCAACTTACCGTTTGCATCTAAATGTCAATTTGCAATTTAAACTTAAAGTCCGTTGGGCTTGCGTTTTTTTTATAGTTACTAAAGATAAGACCCGAAACCGACGTGCATGCATGTATCGATGTATGAATGAGGAAGAAACGAAAGAGATTTGTCAGGATCGTAGCAGGTGGAAAGAAGTGGTCTTCTGTCTACCCCTCTGGGAAGCAGGCCTGATTTAATGTATGTTTTGTATGTACAAAAGATTCAAATTGAAATGTAATATTTTTATTCGGTAATCACATAACATTCAAATAAAAATATAATAATACTTATTGCACAGCAGAATGAAACCCTCGGTGTTGAGTCTGACTAGCGCTTGACCGGTTTTTCTTTTAAGGCGAAACTTGTAAGTAAACTTTAGTTGATTATGTTACATTTAGCAATAAGGAGAACGGACCGCGGCGTCAACAAAGGACCTTTATACCTTATAACATTCCTCAACATGTAGCAACACAATAGAATTTGTCCAATTAGACACGACTGCCGCGTATTCGAGTAATTCTAATAATCACTGTTATCAGACCGCGTCGATATTGTGCCGCGCGGGGTCTAATGAAATTTCGGGTAGAATTAACAACCTGTTGTTTTGAGTATTTTTAGGAGCCCTGGAATAATCTCCAACCGCTCCGGTCTTTTGTCAACTGCTTGATTTTCCGTTACGACCCAACCTTAACCTCCTCTTTTATTTGCTCAAAGTATTTTCTTCTTGGTCTTCTGACTCTCTTTCCTTCTATTAAGAATAAAATTGCTATTAAAAAATTTCGTGTCCGTAAGGTATATAAATCATTTGTAGGTCAATGCATTCATTTCTATAATAAATTACCTGACGAAGTTTTAAAGTTACCATTTCCAGTACTTAAAAATTACTTGAAAAAGTCGTTGATGTCTAAAGCTTACTATAGGGTCGAAGACTATCTAACAGATAAAAATGCTTGGCCTAAATTAAACACCTAAATATCTTAATAATAACCTAATCATACCAATATATAAACATTGTGTATTGTCTAGGGGACACGGTTTCTGTAGGAGAATGTATCGAAACTAATTATGTTTTGTTTTGCACCGTCATAGGTAAGTATAATTTTTAATTTTTATTTATTTCTTATATTTTTACTATTTATGAGTTCTTGTAGAAATTTTGAGTTTTGACACATTTTCCTGCTCAACTACGCATGATATATATAGACATATTTTTGTTACATTCATTGTTTTATATAATACTAAGTTAAGTTTTTTTTTCGTTGTATAATATCATATCATAAGAAATGTTTAAAAAACGACTGACTGTTGAGTTTCTTGCGGCGTTTCTTCTCAGCAGTGGTCTCTTGCGAAGCGCTGATAGATTATTGACGTGTAAAAGTGCCCGTGCGGCCTACTTACTGAATAAACATCTTTTATCTTTATCTTTATCTTTTATTATATTTTTAAGGAAAAGGTCGTGTCTTAGCAGCTTACTATCATTGGTCCACTTCTATTTTCTATTGTTGCTGGTAAATAAATTCCTACTTTCATTTATTCTATTCAACACTCGGTCATTAGTTATTATGGAGTCATACTTTGTAGAATTACTTTTGAGTGGGTGGCAGGTCTTTTTGCAGAGTCCATCCGAATTGTAGCTACAATCAAGGACTTTAATTGTTATGCCACTATGGAACCCTGTCGCATAATGTTAATCATTAATTTTGGCGTAATAGCTTTCATGTGGTTTGACGCTGTCATTATGACAGGGTTCCATAGTGGCATAACAATTAAAGTCCTTGACTGTACCACCATCTTAATCTCAAACCTTCCTCCAGTAAAAATTAGCACAGAGGAACTGCGCATCTATCGCAATAGATGGTAATACGTTTGCGGTCCTGAAATCAACAATTTCTTTTAGGCCCTGATGAAATGAAAACTACATGAGTAAGATCTTTAGATACTCGTATCTAAAGATCTTACTCATGTAGTTTTAATTTTTAGGTCGTTTTCCATAACACTGTGTCGGCATCAAACCCGTTTTAAGTTATTTGTCTTTCTGCACGCCAAATTATATTAAAATCCATCCATCTTGTTGAAATACAAATATTTAAACATTCACAAATCTTTACAAACTTTCACATTTCTTACAGTGTTATACATTTTCTAGCGTGACTCGACTAATTGCACTTGGAAAAAAATCTAATTTCTCGACTGTGTCTGTTAAAAGAACATCGTAACTGTGCCGAACCGCTAGAAGCTAATTTAAGAAACCATTTTATAAAAGAATCGAGTGCCTAAGTTCCGTTATTAAATCCCAGACTAGAGCAAGAATGGTGACATTTAAAATAGCTCATAAAGTAGGCATGCATCATACGTGTCGTTGCAGTTTGTAGGGGGCTATTCTTAAGGTTTACAAAAAAATATTTTGTGAAACCTGTCATTTGCAGTTTGTTTGTGTCTCTTCCCATTGTCTTACAACTCAGCCAGAGCCAACACCAGAACTAAGTTTTCGTTGTAATTTCGTATAGTTGGAATGTCACAGCTTCTGCACTTGCACCAAAGTTTAGACAATGCTCACAATACATATATAACTACTTAGTTCCGTGTGTGTGGAGCAATATTGTTTCGGAAGTAAGGACATAAAGTTTGAATCGTGTAAACTAATTTTGCTAACCTGCTAATCCACTACGATGTAGTGGAAGACAACCGTATTTACTTGAGACATACTTATTAATAATGTTTAAAATTTTCTTGAAAAAGAGCTTTTTATCACGCGTAAACAGTTTGTTATGAAATTTATTCAATGTTAGTCGTTTGATGTCCAACAAAATTATTTTTTGATTATTGTTAAATGTTCGAAATAGTTTTCAAGAGTCAAGCGTGTTCTTCGACTGCTAAATGTCTTAAGTTACCTTCTAACATTGCGTCGTTACTTGAAAGAAAGTCACAAAAAAGTCGCATACAATTTTACGAGTGTTTCCGAATAACCCTCCAAATTCTTGGCCGTGTCGACGAAATTTTTCTTTAATGTTTGTAATATGAGATTGCAGTTTGGCGCATAAATTATTTTCATACTTCGCTAGAATCTGCAATTTATTACCGCCGGATTAAGTTTAAGAAATATGGTCCGCGTTTTCTTGGGTAAGCACTCGTTTTAACAAGTATTGAAATGTAATCATTTTTTACTACTTCAGATATTTATTTATACACGCTTTAAAACATATATGCTTGATCAAATAAAAGCAAAAAAAACTGGTCTTGATGAATTAGAAAGACCTATCTCGCTAACGGCCACTTTTTGCTGCAATTTTGTCAGTTGAAGAAGAAACAAGGTAAATATTATCTGAGGTGGAAAAAAAAGAGTAAGCTTTGTGAAAAATTTACAATTTCACTATTTATGGCGTTCTTTTACGTAACTAAGATACAGAGCAACAGTGTTAGTTTGAAAGCGTTAGAGTGACAATGGCTGTGACAAATTGGATAGTTCACGAGGAAATTGTGATAAATGAATACCACCGAGAGGAATAAGCGGGAAAACGTACACTAGGTATTACTGAGTGCACTTATCGAGCAGGTTTTAATGTAATGCTCAAAGCCGTAAGGAGGTTAATTTAACTAGGTTACTATCGGGTAATAATAATATATTCATGTTTGTATTATGAGCAGTAATGTGATTATCCACTTTGATTACTGGAATATCAGGTCGATATAAATAACCAAACTGTATTATTATTTGTGAAACTTGCTCTGGATACCTAGTCGCTAGTCAATTTTTAGTTTGTAATATAGTCAGATAGCACATCGCACCGAAACCGTATGGAACGTAGTTAGAACTAACGAATTATTATTAGAACTGTCATCGATTACATTGTGGCAAGGAGGAAACAAGCCAGCACGTCCTAGCCGAGTGTATCTGTACTCGTCACTGAGATACCGCACATTCGGGAGGACGTGCTTTCTAACGAAGCACTCAAAAGCAGAAACCTACGGGACGCACTTATGTTCTGTAGGAAAACGAAGATGGGATCCATGCTGGATGGGAGCGTTGTTGCCGGACCAGTAACCCAGGAGGACCGATCGACCGCCCTCCTGATCCGGCCGGGCGTCCTCAATTATCATCATCATCATCATCATCATCATCATCATCATCATCATCATCATCATCATCACCATCATCATCATCATCATCATTGATAACAAGTCAATTTCATTATAATTTAAGTTTAATAGTCAGACGATTTAGGTGCTGGCACGCCGTTTCGACAATTTTATTTTAATTAGTTTTAAATAGGTTCGTTTTGTTTTTGTTTTCTCAACTGCATGTGTTTTTTGTTTTTATTTAATAGCCGAATAAATGAATCTATCTATCTATTATATTCTAGATGTCAATAAACTACGTTACGATTGTCAAGAAGGATTCATTTCCGCTGCTGTCGATAAGATTTGTCGATGCGGACTCGATAAGAAAGCCAATATTGCCGTATCTAAATTGGGTTTTAATTCATTCAGTCGTTGATATTCGGAAAGGGTTCCATCTTGATAATAACGTCTTATTTTGTAATGTTGCAAA
Source organism: Acleris cristana (assembly GCA_948252455.1). Taxonomy (NCBI): domain Eukaryota; kingdom Metazoa; phylum Arthropoda; class Insecta; order Lepidoptera; family Tortricidae; genus Acleris; species Acleris cristana. The sequence goes on from OX411780.1 coordinate 13,565,964, forward strand.
CAAGTTTATTATTTCAGTTAAGTAGTCGGCATGTTTGAAATTGGCCGGGAAAAGTATTTTACTTATATTTAGATTATAAATATGTAATTTTAATTTACGTTTGAATATTCTACTATTGTGGAGTTTTTTTAATTAGTAATTTGTAAGTGATTCTGTATCGAAAATCTATAATTTTATTTTGAAAAATACAGAAGTAAGTAAAAAAAATATTTAAAAAATGCTCGTGTTTGACTTAATGCTCATAAAGCATGAGCATTTTGTGTTGTAACATTTCAAGAATGCTAATTTAAAAGTAAATGGTTAACATTTTCTCCGCCATAGAGAATAACGTGATTAATCAAAATGTGATGGAAACCGAATAAATTTTAATAATGTCCGCTCTCCAAGCTTCAATAAAACAAAGATGATAATCCAACTTACTTATTCCGATCTTGATTCGGACCTCGAAACCGACATGAATGGAAATCCGAACCAAGTCTCAATTCTGGATAAATACTCGTTTACTAATTCGATTGAAAAGAATCGCTTCATACAATTTCTACGCGGGTTAAAAAATCCCTGAGGTAATCAATTGTTCAAATAATTCTTATTGACTTTAAGACGTTGCAATCTGCTATAATCTCGTTTAGAAGCTGAAATTTGAATATGAGCTTAGACAATTTTAGTAATTTTTCTTTCTCAAAAATTTTAATGTTTTCTGCATTGCGTTCTATAAAGTATTTTCACTTATTTGATAAAATTAGATAAAGTGTTCGTGAAATAAAAAAGTGTATAGAAAACACTTCAACAGTCGTGAACTAGAGTAGATTCAACTTAAGCATAAAATATGATTTGTCAAATCAAACGCTTAATTTTAATCTTATAACGTTTATTAACATTCGCACGTTATTATATTTTAGTCAAAATATAAAAGTACATTTAAATTAAAACACATACTCGTCCTCTAATTAAATAATAATTGTAAGATAAATTTTAATAAAAAAAACCAATGATACCTACCAGTATATTTGGAACCTTCGAGCCAGGTGCTACCCGAGCCCGGAAAAAAATATAGATTTATTGACGAAGCATGTTGCTGAATTGCTTTATGTAGGTACACTGTTGAAGCATGTTGCTGATTAACTATCGTAGACTCTTGACAAAGCATGTTGCTGATGATTATTTATACCTATATATTTGAGGTAGCTTGGTGTGAATTTATTTTGATTTATAAATTCATGTTTTACCACTTTTAAATAACATAAATGATTAACCAAAACTTTATCAATCAAGGTCAACAAAAAGTACCTTAGGGTATACAGAGTAAGACTATTTGACAACACTGCTGGCCATCTAGATCACCAGATCTTAAATCAAAATATTTAAAACTGAAACCTAACCTAACCTAACCTAACCTCCAAGTTTACGTTTATTTTTATTGAAAAAAATGTCTTTCATATGGCACTTTATTTGCTTAATCATTGCTTTCATTTTCAACCCCATATACAATTAACTATATATTTAATTATTATATGTTTTTTAAATTATTTTATTATTTTTATTATTTTGTATTAATGTTGACGAAATCAATGTAATTTCGTATTTTTTTACATGCAATGCAATTTATATATTATTGTAATATTACTTTGATGAATAAAAAAACTAAACTAAACTATTTAAAAAAAAACTATTTAATTTCAGATTATTTCATTTTTTACTGAAGCATAATCATAACTATTAAAAATATTATTTTTAATCAAAAATGATGCGGGCAAGCAAGTTGTACAACTATGCCAGAGGACATGGCCCGTTTAAAGGCTTGAAAAATAGCTTTTGTAGTTGCTGAGAAAAACTGCTGTGATATACAGACAGACAAAGAAGTCCCAAAATACGGGTATTTTTTTCTTTTTTGTACGGATCCAAAAATGGATAAACACATTATTCATCTTAATGAATAAAAAGCAATGAACCCTGCATAAGTATAATGATATTCGCAGTTATATAATGAGATCATAAGAATTAAGTCTGTCGAAATTAATTTAAATTATATTAAATTTCACTCAAACCCTTAATTAATGTCCCGGAAAAGCTTCCTGCGGGAATAATTACTGTTCGAATAATTACATTGTTATTTTGTAAGAAGTTGATAATTTTGTGAGTAACGAAATAAACCTCGGTATTTTATCGTGTTTTCATATTTTGTATGTTTTTCCTATGATAAACGAAACATTTAAAATAGAAATAGAGTTACATTTCTTACCATTTTTTTTTTGTAGGTTCCCAATTATTTTATTTTGTATTGATTATTTTCTAAATAAATGTTACAAAATGTAAAAACACTCAAAACAAAAATGTTTTTTTAATGAGCATACATTGTTCCTCCTTGATTGGTATCTATTAATTCTTAACTAATTAAAATAAGAATTAAAAAAAAGCAATCTCTTGCTCCGAGTCCATAATAAATGGTTATAAAATAAAACTTTGTTACCGAATTCAAAAGATATAAGTTTTAACACAGACAGCATTAGTATCAGCAGTTTTAACGCCAAATTGAATTAACTTTGCTCCGTTTAACTAAACTTATCTTCGTTTAAAACTTCGCCAAGTACCTCATTTCCAGGGCATTGTTAACTCGTAAAATACGAGTCAAAGGGATTAAGGGGGCGAGTCTGAATTGAATCACATGAGCGTGTACGAGTGTGGAGATATGATAAAATTGTTTTGGCATCGGAAATGTCTATGAATAGCTTTAGCAAGATTATCCTGGGATGAGGCAGAACGTGCTTTGATTCATAATTTTATAATAATATTGTTTTACTTACATTATTATTATACATATATGATATTATGCGAGACCAAAATCTTATAACTGCGGTCAAGATTGCTGAAGATATAAGATTTGCCTTGACTAAGAAGTGCCAATTTTTACGTAACGTCGCTTGAGCATAAAAACATAAAAAAATTGTAGTGATTTCGAAATAATTCATTTAATTTGCAGCATGATAAAAGGAAAAACAAAAAACGTCTTTTGAAACGCTGGTATTTTATCTTGATAGCGTCAAAGAAAATATTTTTATTAAAATCTGATATTTCTCTACCTTTCAATATTAAAATGCAGACAGGATTAAATTGACTGTCTGATTTGAGAAACAGATAGCTGTTAATAAATCTAAAAATTAGACTAGTCTGATTACTGAACAAGAGTTAAATTTAAATTGTCTTCACGCAACCACACACAATGAATCAATTACAGTACTTGTTTTAGCTACCTCAAAGTATTACAGTGTAATACGCCAGTTCGACCATTTTAAGCGGTGAAAAAAAAAGCATTGTTGCGAGAACTAGCCATGTTTTAATTTATTTGAGCGACAAAACCAATTGCATTTATAAAGTTCAATGAAAGGCAATTCACAGTTCGCAGCATAGTAACTTACAACATCAGGCACAAAATTTTACTCGCCATACAACGTTGGTGATCCTTACAATCGTTTTGTATCTTGTTATTATTAGTATTTAATTGCAAACAAGTACTTATTACAACACATTTCTGACAGTTCTGTTTTCACTCATACTTATCCACTCGGCGGTAACGCATTATATAACCAAGAAGAACTAAACATACATAATTCGTCCATTCGTCCCGGCACTATAATGCCAAACACAAACAGGTAGGCCAGTGGCGTGAGACAAAATAAATTCGATGAACGTTACAGTTATCCTAAATGTATAGGATTAACGTAAACTACCGGACGGTCACGTCGAGCGCTTATGTCAATATATATTTCCACTGTTTTCGAAAATTATTTACATTATTATCTTATCATATTAGTGGGGTCCTTACGTACCTATACATTTCGACCCTATTAGTTATTTTGTATACGTATCCCTCTTTTGGCGCTTAGTAGCCAATGCAGCCTCCACCCCTTCCAGAAAGCGGATGGTGGAGTGCAGTGGTAGTGCCTTGAACTAGTTTGGTGCTGGGTAGCCACAACCGAGGATTTTTATTCTTGCTCCGGCGAGGGCATCACATTTACTCAGTACCTAAGTGTTTCATTTTCTCCACCTCTTCGCCAATCATTCTACAATCTGTGTTGTCATAAAGGCCCATCTTTGCTAGGAGATATTTAACCCCAAAGTGCCCGGTAAACACTCAAATCACTCACTCATCATTCACATTACCGTTAAGCGTCTTTTATAGGGCCCTAGGAGATTAAAATAAACCAAGCCACTTTTTTTTGCATATCGTTCAGAACTCGAACCCACTTCACATCATAAAGCCGGGCACCAAGCATTCCAAACTGAGGCCACAAAAACTATCAAAACAATAGCTACAATAAAGTAGGTTAATGCGCAGATTTTAACGCCACGTCACGCCAACGACTCGATCGTCCCACTTCCTATTCATTTTTCCGCAGTTTGGTGGTTCCAGCATGCAGTTTGGCAGAGTAACGGATGGGTGAAAAAAAAACTTGCGGTATCGCTTGTTGTGAATACTAACTGGGGTGCAAACAAGAACTTGCAGCGACTTACCTATATTTTTGGCCAAAGCAAACATAATATGAAATTGATTTATTAAAGTATCAGCTGTTGTTTCTTAACAAAAAGAAAGTACATCCAATGTTAAAGTAATGTGCAGTTTTACTTCAAAAAATCTTAAACTCTTATAATGTTGTATTGTACATAAAATGAATAAATAAATCAATAAATGTATTTCTAAATGTTAAATTAACGCTAGTTTGTTGTTTTCTTCAGATTTGGGTACAAACGATAAGAAAATGGGGACAAGGTAAAAAAATATATAAAAAAATACGGTTTATGACCGTATGTAGATACGTCTATAAACAATTTACTGTACTTAAACAATTATTCATCATATCACAGATATTAAAATAACAATAATAAAGTATTACAAAAGCAAACATATCATCAACACAAACGTGCATACACACTAGTTTTGTTTAATTCAAGTAAAGAAATGAAAACGAAAGTACAATGTTCAATCATTTTATTAGTTACAATTTGAGATCCATTTTATTTTGTTAGTACATATAAGTATGTTTAGACGACGTTTAAATGTGTCATTGATAAGGAGGACGAGGACCGGAGGGCTTATTGTCTAACGCACTCGCAATCACGATTGTTTTTATTTTGAAAATCGAAGGCTTGAAGGCTCGAAATGAAAACAATTGCTCCACTTTGAAGCCGGTTGCGATTGCGAGTGCGTTAGACACTAAGCCCTCTGGAGTCTAAGAGGTCACTCCGCAAATCCTGTGGAGATACCAGGAGAATCCTGCGCTTCTGGTAGGAGTTAGGCTGGCTAGACTTCTAGCTAGTACCCCCTACGCACAATAGCCTGACATACACGGGCTAAAGGCTCCGGCACACCAAACGCGTGGCAGCAGCAGCGCGTAGCGGCGCGTGGCGTCAGAGAGTTGTAAAACAACAAAACAAATAGAGTCCCGGCACACCGAGACGCGCGTGTGCGGCGCGTGTGCAGCGCGCGAGAGTTTGGTGTGCCGGAGCCTTAAGTCTTTAATAGTTTCAATATTTTTTATGTAGTAACATAATTTATTAATTTGATTAGCGGCCTATAATTTTGCCAGAATTGTAGTCTAAACATAAAATTTTGAGTTTCAAGTTTGTTTTTGGACTTAGTACGAATGCTGGAAAAGCTTTCTGCGCCTCTATTACGAGTATAGGCCGTAAAAACGATATCGTATTTGACCTGTTATGGATTTTTTTTTATCTCGGCTTATACCGTGGCGTGTTAAATAGAGGCACTGGCATCATTTAAAACGTGTCAAAACGTATTTATTGTTTGCTCACAACTTTTACTCCGACGATAAAAACAGTGATTAAATGAATATACGTCCGCAAACAGCTAAACCAAGAGCCAATAAACCAACAGAGTTTATAAAGATTAATACTTTTTACCGACAGTTTGGTGTGCCAGAGCCTTTAGTCCGGAAAAAGGAGGCCATCACCATCACCAATGCGCAGAATCATATTTGTTTATAAACTAGTGCACACTAAAGCAAAAAACGCGAACGTCTGTGTCCTAACCACACCACAAAGGGGCAATTGCAGTTGTGCAGGCTGGCACACCAAACTGTCGGTAAAAAGTATTGATCTTTATAAACTCTGTTAGTTTATTGGCTCTTGGTTTAGCTGTTTGCGGACGTATATTCATTTAATCACTGTTTTTATCGTCGGAGTAAAAGTTGTGAGCAAACAATAAATACGTTTTGACATTTTTTAAATGATGCCAGTGCCTCTATTAAACACGCCGCGGTAAAAGCCGAGATAAAAACAATTCCATAACAGGTCAAATACGATATCGTTTTTACGGCCTATACTCGTAATAGAGACGCAGAAAGCTTTTTCGTACTAAGTCCAAAAAACAGACTTGAATCTCAAAATTATATAGACTACATTAATTATGCCAAAATTATATAGGCCGCTAATCAAATTAATAAATTATGTTACTACATAAAAAATATTGAAACTATTAAATACCTACATAAAAGTGTTTTTAGAATTGTAGTTTGACTAAACTTTAAAAATGGATAATGTTAAATCGTCATTCCCCGAATATTGGCAGGAAACTAACAAAAAAAGGAGCAAAGAAATGTCTGGCTATAAAATCCTAAATAAAAATTTCAGGCTGGTGCATTCATTTTATGAGTGTTTATTCATTTCAAAATGCTAGCAATGTAAACTTCTGTCTTTTCTTACTTTATCTTGTACAGATTGGCTCTTTCGGACACTTCGGCTTTTCAAGATCGTGCTGTGTAATGACCCTCTTACACACTCAGCAATTCAAATGTGCAGGTTTCCTCACCATGTTTTTCCTTCCATTTCCATACATTTTGTCAGTTCTCGAAATCATTTACGACAGCGCCGTAACGAGTATACATCTTGTTTAAGCCATCAGCTCTTTAATTAATCTTTTATGAATTGTACCAAATAGGACCCTATTACTAAGCCCACGCTGTCCGTGCTCTGTCCGTCCGTCGGTCTGTCCTAACTTTTAACCCGTTCAAAAGATATTGTTTTTTTTTTAATATTTAGTTATTGCTATTTTATGTAAATGAAATACTTAGGGGGTTATTTTTGTTGTATTGCAAAAACGGTGAATCATGCAATCGTAAAATTTGGTTCGATTATAGTTCAAACCCTAAAAAACTAACGACAATTATTAAAAACGGTCAAGTGTGAGTTGGGTTAACGCTATTTTTATATACTAATAACATCTACCAACAGTACGGAACATTTGGTGCGCGACTGAATTAATTTTACGTAGTGGCTGAATAAACTTCTACATTTCTTTTAGTAGCGAGTCGAGCATGTATGACGTAACTTTCCACTAATACATTTTCCTGACTCCGTGGGACACAGATTCAGCTCTTTCAGATCGCAGCCATAAATACGACGCGCTGACTTGCGGGCGATTGCAACTCAAACCCTACCATTGGCTTTTTACTCGAAAGCTTAGCTTCAATAAGGTTAATACAAGAAAAATTTAAAATTGCATGCTTTCTTTGAAAGCGGTGTATTAAAACATTTCAGAAAATCTACATCATCATTGTCATTCAATTTCTCGTAGTTGCTGTAAGGAAATGAGATGGTATGCTCCAAAATCAATACAGTATTATTTACAACGATAATAATTAAATTAAAGATTTGTAAAATTAGAAAATAATGAATCTAAAACCAGATCCTTTTTTTTTTCTAATAACGCAATAAAATTTAACGAGCAATATCCTCGTGAAACAAGGTATTCCGTAGGAGGTACATAATCAAGACAATTTAGTTTTAACTTAGGTTGCATTCGACCAAATTAGAATAAGGTCTAATACCTAGATTAAATGTCAAATTTGTATAGAATAATCTTGGAGTAAGTTTTATTCCAACTTTGATGAAATGCGGCCTTAGTATATTTAAATGAGCGTAAAACTCTTTTTATTTTCTTCAACAGAACTTATTTCCTTGCTGGTAGATTCGGAGTCTCACTCATAAAAATGCCTGTGTTTATAGTATGATTGGCATCACGAGGATATGTTGTAAACCTAAGGGCCGCCACAAACGATCAGTCGAACTGAGAGGCCGAGAGGGACGCAGCTATTTGATAGAATGAGGAAGTTAAATACGTCTCTCATTCTAATAAATTGCTGCGTCCTTCTCGACCTGTCAATCCGACTGATCGTCTGTGGCAGCCCTAAGTTTAAAGTATTACATTTTAAATATCCCTAAAAAGCGATGATTTACGTAACGGAATAAGTTCAACTAGTTCGTGGTAGGGCCGCTAGAGGTCGCATTGATCAGTCACAGGTGCACCCATTGATCACGCGAAGACAGAACCTCGCAAAGACAAAGGAAAGAGTCTCGCTGCAAAGGAAAGGAAATCTCACAGTAAGTACCTTTAATAGAACGAAAACATACTTTCATAATTGCATTTGTCTACCTTTATCATTGAGCAGGCATCTTTTAAATTGCTTACTATAAAACTATGATCCAATTTATAAAACTTTTGAAAATTTAAAAAGAACTAAAATGCAATTGTTCGATATTTTAGACATTGATTGATAGACTGCACTGCTGTTGACACTACATACAAATACAGCGCGCTTTGCATTTTGTCTAACAGCTTGTTGGTGGTTTCATCTCGAAATAGCAACCATTGCAATGTAATATACCCATATTCTTAATATACTATGGGTAATCATTTGAAGCGGCAAACATTGTGAGCCTTGGGCCAGACTGGAATTGAAATTTTCTCTTTGAAAAACGGAGTGCTGCTTAAGAAGGGCTAAGTATTTCCAATCACATTGTTAATCAACGAGCGTAAATATAAAATACAGCAAATTATAATCCGTACAATCATTCCATTTAACATCCACGCCACGCTCAGTTCATACCATTACATCATCTCCAAAATCCTCTTACACATCGCATTATTTTCCAGTATCATAAGTGCCTCCGCAATCGCAGGATTCTTAATAATAAATCCGTCGTCGACAGGCGTTTTGTCTCGCTGACTTTTCATTCCCTTTTCGTCCTTTTCTCTCACGGTACTCTCCGTTCACCTCATTTGTGGGCTTAATCGAGAAGAAACGACGATATGATACGATTACGGTGGAAGTACATTGGTGGAATGCGAACGCCACAGATAAAATATTGCTCAAAGAAAATTGAAGAGAAAATAACAGATCTAAATAATTTTTGAGCATATTGCTGTAGTCTGTGGTTTACATTCAATTTTGGGGCTTGTAGTGTGGATGTGTATCAGCGGGCGTTCATTTACTGTAGGAATTTCAGCTTTCAACAGAATCGCGTTTTAAATTTTCAGTTCCATATGCTCTTAATGCTTACGTTTGTTAAAAAGATATAATTTGAATACACGTCGCTGTTGAACGTTTTGGGGAATTTTACATTTTCTTGTATTATTTTATACAAATGGGACGTACGATGGGTTTGTTAACTAAATGAATGTGAACAGGAGTGTGTTAGAGAATAATTATATTTAGGCAAACATGCCCCAGTTATTACCTCAGGAAATTGGTTTATACTACGTGTTATTAATATTAAAATAGCCAACGAGCTTAATATAAAATGAAACTAATATCGGACGTTTACTATTTAGACATATAATGAATTGCGTTGAATTCATGATTAAGTAAACAATTATAATATTTGAGTTTTCTGAATTTGAAAATATCGAATCGAATTGTAAAAATTAATGAAAACGTATTAATTGCTAGCGACCTACTTTGGCTTCTCATTTACGTGTATTATTCATGAAACATTCAGATGACGTCCTCTTAATATTGGTAAACATGACATAAAAATCTGTTGTGAAGTTTAAACAAATTAAGTGGACAGACAGTCATACAGAAATGATAATGATGTTACCTTGATTGGTGAAATGATTTGAATTTTTAATTTTATTTTTTTATTAGTTTTTACAATCATGATTACGATACTTTTAATTTTGACATGTAATGCAAATTTATATTGTAATTCTTTTCATGAAATAAATAAACTAAACTAAACTAAACTTGAACATAATAATTATAAGTAAATTTTTTAAATATATATTTTAGATTCCAAAACACACGAAAAAATTGATTATTCTGTTGTTGTCTTGTTGTGGAGTAAAATGGTTCTAATTATAATGATTTTACTTTGCATATTTCAATTATTTCTTTAGCCTTGAGTTAGTATAGGTACGGGGGCGCACGTTTTAGCGCTATAGCGGTCCTGTAGCCTACTCTTACAGCTATTGGCTGAACACTCCAGGGGGTTTTGGCCCGTGCAAGTCGGACATAACCCGGTCCTGGCCCCCGCCGGGCGGGTATGCACGGGCATTTCCCCCAGGTCAAAAAGGGACGTAGGTATATTTAGCATGTAATAATAGTGAACTCGTGATACTCGCAATTGTTATTTAACATCTTATGGGGTCTCAGTTCTACGACGTTAAAGAATATCGCATTCGACGTTTTTATCTGAGCCGCCATTTCTGTCAATAAAATATGGACTATCAAAACGTTGACATACCGATAACAGAGGGCTTATTGTCTAAAGCACTCGCAATCACGATCGTTTTCATTTTGAAAATCGAAGGCTTGTCTGCATACAAAATGGAAACAATTGCTCCACTTTGAAGCCGGTTGTGATTGCGAGTGCGTTAGACAATAAGCCCTCAGGTCCAAAGCATAGATATAAATACACATAGATAACGCAAATGCATCTCTTTCGCGGTTTTGACACAGATTGAGGTGTTTACGTTATCTATGTGTATTTATATCTGTAGTCCAAAGCGATATTGTTTGTCGTAGAATAGAGGCCCAGGCACATTGATGAAATGTGCTGGCTTTATCACTTCACTCGTATACCGCACCTCTTTATTGATTTAGCTCATTCATGTGAAATCCGAATATACGCGACTAACTTATATTCCTTATCGTGTGATATCGTATCTCAAGACAAAAGGTAGCTAAAATCCCACGGCCCTTTTCTGTTGTAATAAAAAAACATGAATGATCGAGTAGCGACAATTCGTGTACGGAAAAGTAAGTTTATTTTTACCCTGTTTATTTTATTTCGATACGAAAATAGATCGGAGTTTTTGTGAGTATAAGGTTTTAATAATTTTACTTGATCCTAGCGCCCTATCACTTCATTTTATATTAAATGATTGTGTCTTTGTAGTTTAAAATCACTTTAGTATAATTATAATGATATAACTACAATATTTATCTGAATAAAAACCTGCCTGAACTGAAATTATTGCTAGAAAATAAAACATGTATCCTGTTTTACTGACCCTTTTTTAATTTGTCGTCGATATTAGTGTAACAATTTGTTTATAATCGAGGGTCAATATTTTCATTATTAAAATTGCTAAACTTCTCCGGCCGTCAACGCGAAAACCAAAATGACTTTGCTTACTTCGTATTGTCGCATTATTCGCCCTACTGAGAGACATTTACTTAGGGAAAAACCGTCACTTAAGAATGACTTGGCTTAGTCGTCATTAACAGAGATCAGAGAGTATGATATCATAAAGTTACTCGTTGAAGATCACCGTGTTTAATAAATCTTAAGTCATAGAAAACTGTTATCTAACTTTTTGTCTAACACTGTCCTATGCAGGGCTTTAAAAGTAAATTAAACTTTCTCATTTCTCGCTTTAGAAATGAGTTTTCTATAACTTGGAATTTACTTTTACGTGGCTTGAAACGTGTATCAACCGCAACATCAGTTACCTTTATTGTGGATGTAGACATGATTGTCAATTGTTGGTAAATTCATATAAGTTAGACGCGACAAAAACGCTTTGTTACCTTCAAATTAATATAAATACGGTATTTATTCTCCTGCGGCGATAATAATAATGTCTATTATAAGCGTTTAGTAGCTAAAAGCTCTGACATCGTGTGGTAAGTGGTTATTAATTTGCAGATAAAAGACAGCTAACTGACAAAGTAACCATATAAATTGCAGTAAATATGATGCAAATGTATGCTCTTTTCCCTTGTAAACAAGTATCAAAGTCGCCAGGTAAAGTTATTTTGCTGAAATGCTGGCGTAAATCTTTTATGAAAGGAGTCAAATATTATTCAGAATACTGAAAATGGAAAGCCATAAGTCCACATTATGTGGACATCCTGTGACCAAAGCCTGTCTAATTTATTATCCGGTAAGCAATTAAAGCTCTGGCAAAGGAAGCCATGGTCTTTGTTTCGTACGGTGTGGTGAGGGCAAAATATGCAAATACCTTTGTTACAAGACGGAAATATAATCGCTATAAAAAGGGAGGTCACGGGGAGCCATTTTCGAGGGTCAAACGGAAACAATTCTTACCAATATTATAAATGTGAGAACGTGTTTTTGCGGTTGGATTTTGTGTATTATTTTTTAAATACAGCAACTATCGGACTAGTCTTATGTAAAGTTATTTGTAATTACTAGGTATAGTTACGGTAAGAAAACGTTCGTCACTTTTGGACTTTAATGACGCTGAAATAGAGTCGAAAAGTGACGAACCTTTTCTTACCGTCACTACACTTTATTCCATTTTATTCCTTAGATCCCACTAACCATCGAGGGTTCGATTCCCAGTATGGGCAAATATTTGTGTGATAAGCACGAGTATTTTTTTCTGATTCTTAGTTTTTTATTTATTTAAGTATATATTTTTCTATAAAAGTACGTTTTCGTCATCCCATAGTTGAGCTTCGTTTGGGACTAAGTGAATTTGTGTGAAATTGTACCCTTACATATTTTATTTTTATTTTGATTTCCTGACACTTACTTCGACTTGTTTAAAAACCAGCATTTTACTCAATATCTTTTTATTAATAGGTACGGTTCGAAGTAAAGGTTTATTTTTCCTGTTCCTCAGAGTTTTTCTTCTGCAAATACTTTTTTCTTGCATTTAAAGTCCGTCACCAAGCCAAGCAATGCAAAACTTCTCTAGTTTTTATAATAAGTCGTTTACTCCGATGAAGTATTGACAACTTTACTGTTAACCTCGTTAACGCTTCAGTAAACCACTTAATTCAATATTCGATTACACATAAATCGATTGTTTACCCATCCGGCGTGAGTTCGGCAAGATTTCCTACATTGTAAGCTTTGTGTATTTACTACCCCAAAGTTTTGGAGTTTCTACTTACGCCTCGCGGGTGTTATCCGACAGGCCAATTACTTTCAGAGGTTATGTACTCAGGCAATGTATTTCATCGGAAGATAATCTAACATAAATAATTACAACTCCATCGATTCTACTGTGTTTAAGCTAAAAATTGAGATGGCTTAGAACTTTACTTGGAACGACGCATTCCTCACCAACTGGCCGGTGCCAAAATAGGAACTAATGGAAATCTAGGGAAGAGTTAATTGACCAGCAGTAAAAACTATTTCAGATAGGAAATAAAAGTAGGGGAGATGTGTATAATATGATCCCTCTAGATAAAATGATCCCCCATCGTATCCGAGTGACTGTTAGCGATATCTATCCAAATACTCAATAACCGTTTTCCTCGCGACCCCGCCAGTTGCCTCTCCAAGTGTCATGGAACTGGAAGCACTGAGCGTGGTTTTATCTAAAAAAAAATATAGAAAAATGGGTGTCTAATCTATGGTACGCCTATTTTTAAAGTCTCTTTACCTTCTGAATGTTGAGTTTTATTTAACTTTTGTTATATTGGCGGATTGTATTGAAGTTCACCTGTAATTTAGCTAAGTTATAATACCACATGTTGAAATTGAAACTTATGTTTTGATCGATGCCTTGAAATTGGGTGTTTGAGGTAAAAATGATCCCTTGTCGTGTGTATAAAATGATCCCTAGGATCAAATTACCCAATTTCTATGGGCCACAGATCCCACTTATCATCAGGTGGTATGTGTGCTCGTTTGCCTTCTCCACATCATTTTTTTTTTCAGATCTTGCCGTGAGTTTAGAAAACATAAACCACTTTAAAACGTTTTTTTACAGTTATTTAAACATTTAATTTTATTGAATAAGCATTATTTAATTTCAATAATATCTTCAAGTCGCTCACGACTTAAAATGTTATGTGTAAAACACGCTTACATATTTCTGTAATAATATTAGGCAATTCTCAGCCAGAAACCTGTAGCATCTACCTGTACTTTATATGAGTGGGAAGAGTACAAAATATATATTTCATACTCTTCGCACTAACCTAAGGTCGACTGCTGGTTTATGGCTGACTAGTGGGTGTTTTACACTACATGAACTTATCATTAAAAGCTTGGGTAAACTAATTATATTAGGAAAATTATTATTCCGTTTCAGAGGAATAACTCACTTAGCACACAACAGGTCCTGTTGTGAAGTGATGACCGCTGCCCATGGACACCAAGAACACCAGGAGAGGCACTGCAGCTGCATTGCCGGCCTTTGAGAAAAGAGTATGCTCTTCTCTTAAACTTCCCACATGTACTAAATGAGTTAAACTCTACTACGGACTAATAATTTTCCAAATATAATTAGCTTAACCAAGCCTTTATCGACAGGTTCATGTATAAAGCGCTATATCCACCTTATTTGTTGCCCTTACACGACAATGAGTCACGTACAGCCCAAGTTACGGGTAAATCCTTCGGCGAGTTGACTAATCCACCCACAAAAGGATTTTGAGGAGCTCTTAATGGACTACGGTTACCTTTGAGAGGCGGTGCAAGTTGAAAAAGGAAACCTGTATCAAGTTTTCTCATTGTTTCATATTAATTTGACACATCTTGGTCACAAATTGCTACATAAAAAGTGATCTTATTATCACGTAACACGCTATTTTCGCATTTGTAAAGCATGTACCTCTTTATCTCTAAGCTTAGTATCAAAATTGTATAAAACAAAGTCGCATCTGCGTGTTAGCAGCTAACTTCTTCTAAACAATGGTTTTTGATGCGGATTTCATTACCTTTTTAGATTGTTTTGTAAAGGACGTAATAATATCCTATTACATTCTAGTTACGTACATGTCATACAGAAAATCACATAAAAACCGAAGTTAAGTGAGGAATCTCTAGTGTTACGTATAATGATTTTACTTTTTGTGTTACATCATTAGTATTCATTACCTATCAGTAAAAAATTGTCTACATGGATCCCATTGTTTACCACCAAGCACGATCCCTCATCCAGAGGGCTTATTGCCTAACGTACTCGCAATCACGATCGTTTTCATTTTGAAAATCGAAGGCTTGTCTGCATACAAAATGAAAACAATTGCTCCACTTTGAAGCCGGTTGCAATTGCGAGTGCGTTAGACAATAGCCCCTCAGCTCTTGCGAAGATCTCTGCACCGCAATATTATGAGGCAGTCCTATACTACAAATTTGGCAAGGCGGCAACTAATGAATTTGTAATTATGAGTAATAAGCAATGTAGTAATTAATTGTGACACAAATACCTATTTAAAAAAAAAACACCTTACCAAGAAATAACACGAAGACTTCAAACTGAAAAAAGTCTTACAAAGTTTACTCTTAGGGTCTCCCCACATCTATCGACGCGGAATCGGCTTGAGCCGGTAAGAAAATCTTTTATGTCCAAGCAATAAGAGCGAAAACGACGTCATTCTGTTCGCAACGCCGAAGCGGGCCGAGCCGAGCCGAGCGACGTCGTTATCGCTCTTATTGCATGGAGATAAAACGCGTCGATAGGTTTGGGGAGACCCTTACTGTCTGGGATCTATCTTATTCTGAACCATTTCTAATACTCACTTCCTCCACTCCCTCTTAAACCTCTCGCTGAACTGAGCATGCACTACTAAAACTTAGTGTTCATATTTATAATATTTAAGTATCCGAGTTTTTAACCATAATCCTCCAAATTAATTTGAAAAATTGACATAGCAAAATATGATCAATCCCAATTGCTCCTCGCTCATAACTCGATATTTCCTTCCAAGTGGTGTGGGTGGTCCAAGGATTATCAGCTCGCTGCTTAAGTCGCCAACTTGAAGTTCACACGTCGTTCCCTTTTTGTAGCGGATAATTGATTCAATGAATTGGTAATGTTAGGCTTAGTTTGGTTAGTCGTTTGTTTGTTATTTGCGATACCTACGATAAAAAGTTGGTATAGCCTCGTGAGAGTTAATAACAATAGTAGATTGTTCAACAAGGGACTAAAACAAGCCATGATGACGCGAGATGTTTGGCGAGTGTCACTATATGGTTGTTTCTTGACCAATCATACCTAAATAATTAATGCGTACTAAATAACAATAGAGCATTATAATAACTAACGACTTGTTTCTTTTGTACTGTAATCAGGCATGAAAATTTGCGTCCATAAAATGTTTATTATATTTTTGATCGCAATAAAATTACTGTCATTAAAGTTCCTTGTTGTTAGGCCTTTTTTTGCCACGTTTGACACTACTGATTTTACTTTTTGTGAAATAATAACCGATAAGCTGAGAATATGACAAATTCCGTAGTCTATAAATGCAGCCACTTAGCCCACCGCTAGGATAGTGCCGACTCGCAGCAGCCCCTATTTGGACTCTAACCTACATTTCGTCTTCTTTATCTTCAAATATCACGATCGCAATTTTAAGGGTGCGCCAAAGTTCATATAAAATTGCAACTCCGATTATTGGAACACCGAAAATTTTTCTCATAACATTTTACATCATAACGATCATTCCTTATAATGTTCAAAAAAAAATTTTATACTAATGATCGGAACTCATAATCATCTAACTTATAACGCCAATATTCATGGAACCGTACACTTTCCAGAATTTCTTAAATATCTTACGTGTAGATAAAATTAGGTTAGGTTAGGTTAGATTTATAACAATCTTCAAAAAGAAACAGTTTCTTAAAAAAAATCATTATGAGTTGCGATAAGTATGAGATATTTTTTTCGAAGAAATTAAGTATGAGGAATTTTTTTCGAAGAAATGATGAGTATAGACACAAATCGTTATAATTATGTATAAAAAATCTAAAGACCAATTTTATATGAGCCAATTTGGACCCCAATTTTAACTAATATTTATTTACCTCTTCATAAGCTCCATAAAACTTCATTACGTTGATATTGTAAACAACTTCTTCAATTTGCTAGATATCATTCATTACAGGCTAATTGGTGCTTCGAAATTCCCGCTAGAAAAGTTCTGGCGACGGTCCAACCACAGAGGAATTACGAAGGTACAAAGGTAGTATAGAAAAGGCCATTTATAATTGACAAAGTTAAGTAATAAACACAAATATAATAATTATATTTGTGTTTATAATCGTTTTGCATTTTAAGTAATGATAATAAGTGTTACTTATTATCACTTAGATGACAACATTAATTTATTGATATAATGTTTATAACTGTAATTCACATGAACTAATAAGATTACAACTATTAATATTTTAAATGAAACTTAAAATATGGCAAACTAAAATAAACAAGGAAAAAATAAAAGTAAATCAAACAAAACTGAAAATAAAATCTAATTAAAAATTGAAAAAGAGCATTTTTACTTATTCGTTGTTATAGCACTGCTTAATAGGCATCCTGAGTTACCTACTTTAAATATTATGCCACACGACTGGCATATCAGCATTTGAAGAAAAAAAAGACAGTTCTTCGGAGAGATGACATCAGCATTACATTAATTATAATGACGTACATACAATTTGTGGCATCTAAAACCATGATGATTTGGTCTAAAAAGCATGAGTTACCGTCATGTGAAGAAGTCAAGGTGTAATGTTAAATAGACCAACATACAACCATAATCTCCAATACGATTATGGTGCTTACTATAATAATCACAGCGTCAGAATCCATTTAAATCAAACTGTGTATAATAATAATGCTAGTGTATTAAATGTACACGACAGTTTCAGGTGTTCGTTTTAACATTCAAAATTATATCGGAGTATATTTGTAATTTAATTACCATTACATTTTGATACCAAACTTCGGTAGATGAACTATTTTAGACATCGCGGAAGTAGATTGTCGTGTCTTCCAACACGCAACAAACCTACATAAAGGGGCATTAAAGGGGTATCTTTTCGATTTTATTGAAATAAAACAGGCATTTTTACATAATAATTCAGATTTTTTTCAACTAATGATGAAGTTGGTGTGCAAAAAGCAAAGCTAGATTGCTAACCAATGTACACAGTAGCGAAACGTATTTAATTCAAATATTTTACGGTCACCAAAGTGACGTAATAGTATTTTATGTAACTGATACATAAAGAGGGTCCTTAAAATACGAGTGTGGTTTTATGAAACGAGCTGAAGGCGAGTTTCATAATAAAATCACACGAGTGTTTTAAGGCCTAATTATGTACAGTTACATACATTACTTTATCTACACACATATTATAAGTACTCTAAGATGCGTTCAGTAGGCGGCAGAACAAACATGGCGGCAAAGCTAACCTGTGTCACGAATATTAATGTTTTTTTTAAATCATAGACAAACTAACAAAGTCCCTATTCTAATGTTATTCGAAATCAAAATGGCGTACGACACTTTACTTCAAATATACCGAGTCGACGTTCAATTGATACTAGAATTGGCCCCCTGTTTGAATTTTGTTGGTTTTGGAAGATGTTCCAAATTTGAACAACATTACTTTATCAAAAGTTGTATCGTAATTTTAACTTTTCATTACTGCTACAGATAAGAAAACATCATATAGTAAAATTGTATCAAGTAATGCTGGTCATTGTCTACGGATTCTGAACGCATTATAGAGAACTTATGATATGAGTGTAGATAAACACTTTAACAAGGGGCTCAGGGTCATTTGTCAAGCCCAATAAAAAAAATGTGTTTGTCCCATTTCTCTAGATATTCGAGTATTCTTTACGTTCACTTTATTACGATCTTGATCACACTTTATTCGGCACTTTGGGTAGTAAATACACATTTTGGGGAAGGAGCCTTGTAAGTGATTACCCTGTTTGAGTTCCACAAAGGAAAAGTTAACTTATGCTAATACCTTAAAGTTCTTTATTGCTACATTGCTCTTTTTTGCGGCGCGGTTTTCTTTTTTGTTACAGAAATTTCAAGTGAAGGTTCAAAATAATTGCTTAGATTGCTGTAAAACATGTTTCATCTGTTTCTAACAGTTCTCAGGATTTTTAAAAGGGCTTAAAAATAGGTGTATCTATATTTAACAAACAAGTTTTATTTACATAGCATGATAAAATGCACATTATATTTCAGAAAATGAAAAAAAAAACGTAAGTATTACTTTGTAAAGTTTCATAATACCTACCACAGCTTCACCCATAACCGCTATAAACGCTGACGAGGTTCTGTCAAAACCAAAAGGAGATTTTTAAAAGTTATTATAATAATAATGTTATTGATGCAGTTATCTCTCAGTTTAATTTGTTGACCTAAAAGTACAATTTAATTTTCAGAAGATTTATTCCGTTTTGTTCATAAAAATTGTTAACTGCTATCCGATAAATTAATTAATAAGATAATACATCATAACGCTAAATATCATACTGCTGTATGCAGACAGTTTTATAAGTTATTCGCACTTATTATTTGATTACATAACAAAATTGGGAATTCATATGCTTCATAATATCATCGCGTGCTTCTTGGACGTTGTAAAATTTTACATTACTCAATAAACTACAAAATGTTTTATGGCAAGGAGTAAAAGTACGATCGAAAAGTATCATCTACATATAAATAGATATAAGATAAAATAAAATTTGTTTTTTTACAGAACTGGAACTGGACGTGCCATTTTTTTTCTTTAAAAAAAAATACTTTATGCAATAGTTTTTAAACAAGTGCTTCATTAATCAATACTTATAATTATTGTTTTTTGACTAAAAACTGCTAAGCGATATTAACTCGTTTACGTAGGTGCCTTTTCAATACATTTTAAAATGTGTTAAATAAAACAGTAAAGAAGTCTTTTGTCGATACTTAACTACACATTTATTTCATTTAATACACTTACGAGTATAATATCTTGATTATATTGTTAAAAAAATATGTAACTCTAGAAAACATTATGAAAAAATTTAATATGAAAATAATATAATTATTATAAAGTAAAAACAATAAATTGCTGTTGTCATACATCACAATAACGACATTTTATGGTAAATAAAAATACGAGTGTTATTATATCAACTTTTCAAACCTGATTCTTTTTTTGCTGAAGTTAATAAAAGAACATGACTTACTTTTTATTATTATTTTAGACTAACCATGGTTTGTCCTAAAGCGACGTACCCACACTCCATTCAAGACACATTAGCTATAAGTAGGGAATTACAGACACATCATCTATTCTATAAATAGGGAAATACACTATCAGTTACCATAGTAACATCAAAACTTTAAAATCTCTTTGTGTGTTCACAGCCTTTCTTGACCTTAAGGTCATGTCCGCTACTCTTCAAGACTGCTTTATAGCATGGGGTGAATAGAGTTCACCACAGAGACATTGCTTACCAACTTTATTGCGGTACCTATACTTTATTCTACTTTTATATACCTTTAAAGATTGTAAAAAGGAAAATTTATCCAAAAAGTAACGACTGCTTGAATTAAGTTTGGACCGGGCTTTCATTTTAATTTAGAAATATTATTAAAGTGTAAGTACATAACTATAATAGGGTGCCTAAAGGTTTCCTAATTACATTGAATTTTTTATTGTTTTCATATTTTGGTGTGTATGTAAAATTAAATTTTATCAATTCTGCAATTTCAACATTGGAAAAAAAAAAACAAAATACTTCGAGTAAAATACATTGTTTTTTTCGATAATCCTAATGTTTCTGCATTGTGTTAAGGCAGTCTGGGTTTTATAATATGTATATTATTATATTTAAGTTTAACTCATTATTCTGTAGCTGTTTCTTTTATTTAAATACCTCGAATCATTTAGAGTATTTTGTTTCATATTAGTTCCTAGTTGAATTCTAAGTCAATTTATAGTAATAATTATGTTTTTTTATTTCTTAGCACAAACTTTAAATTGTTGCTGTTTGGCCCATTGGATTTCTTTTAGAGAATGCCATTAGGCATTAATTAATTTTACCTACTTTTTGTGCAATAGGTAAGGTTAAAATAAATAAAGAATATAACAAATTAGTCTTTGCTACGAACTTGTAATGTTAGTTCCTGATAAAGTACTATTTAATGCATAAGGTAAAGTTTGCCGTAATGCTTTAAGGAGGATATTAATTGTTCTTAGCATCCTCACAGCACTAGCGTCAAAGTTTTCCTTATGCATTAATACTGAATATTATTCTGAAGTTGACTAATGGCCATAATACCTTAACCAAAGATCGAACTGCTAGTTAATTCTCTTATGGCCGGTTTTATAAAGGTCCGTTAGTAAATATGTCAGATCAAATTTTAGTAACTTCAAACTAGTTTTAACATTCCGGACCGAAATTTGATCTAACGGATCTTTATAAAACCCAGCCTTAAACAACTCTTGAAGTCAACGGACGATTTTATAAACCGGTGAGTTAACGTAGTCTTGTCAAAGCGTAAAAACAACATCTAAGGGCGTGCGTTCTCAATGAAGTAGATTTAACTAATTAGGTCCCGGGTATGTCCTAAATATTTTTAAGTCCTATTGACTGCATATTTAACTTTTCTCATTGAAATAGTTTAGTTTATTTATTCAAAAATGTAATATTACAATATAAATTCCATTGCATGTCAAAGAATACGTAATTACATTGATAATACAAAATAATTAATACATAGTGAATAAATAAAAAACAGTAAAATTATAATATAATAATAACAAATAATCAACGACAACCTTAATAAACAACTAATAAATCGTCTATTTCCGATGGCAATAGACAAAAAGTAGTAACGGTCAAATATACAATAAATAAATTAAAATTTAAGTTGCATTATTGATCGACGGAGTATAATGGACTCACTTACTTCTGCAATTTTTTTTCAAGTTCTGAAACAACTGCAAAGTTTACAGAAAATGCATCTTGAAACACGTGTAATAATAATCATCTTAAGGCCAAAGAGACACGCAAAAAAAAAGCAGAAGTTGATTGCTGTCTTACTTTAACTTTAGTTCTAGAGCAAGAAGCACAATTTTGTTATCTTTTTCTAACTTTAGAGTTAGAGTAAGACAGCAGTCATCTTCTGCATTTTATTGCTATTAAACCTCGCTTTATATCCATCAGCCACACTTGATGATAAAAAATATCAGGACACGATCTCTTATAAATTGACCTAGTCCCAAACTAAGCTGTAAGCTTCTACTATTAAGAACTAGACAAACATACTTTTATACATAATAGAAACAATAATTATATTCGTAGAAGACATCTATGACTTAAAAACAAATACTCATGAGCATCACAAAATATTTAGCGGTAACTATCATCATTATAATTTTGACGACGTGGTTAGCCTAGTTGTACTTAAACTTATCATTAAACAATTGTAGTATAATAGCATACATAAATTCAAATTCGTCGCCATTAAAACACTCGCTATCTCTTGGCAAGCGCCACGCAACACTAACAGTAAATTAAAGGAAATTGTCAGCGATTTTTAGCAACAAAAATTCCTGGAAGTTTCCACATATCCCATAACAATTATAGCGCTGTGTATGAAAGAGACGTTTTTGCATGTTATATTTTATGAGGTGCCCGCTCGTTTCGCAGACGGCTTTGGTTGGTCTAAGTGACAAGAGAACTGGAAACCTATTCGATGTTACGAAAAACTTTCGTCCGCTGTTTCGTTTGTCCGAAAATCATTGTTCTCTGAACCCTTTAACTTTTCAAAATGATTAAAGAGATATATCTACAGATTAGTTTTATAACAATCGAGGAAACTGATTCAGAGAAAAATGATTTTCGAACAAATAAAATTTTCGGACAAACGAACAGTGGACAATAAAAAAAAATAACTTAAGAAAGATAACTAAGTTGACTATCTTTGTTTTAAATTGCACGTTGATCGATTGAGGCGATGAATTATGACAATGCTAATAACAAACAAACACATTAAAAACTTATTAGTTACATTAATTATTATTACTTATTATTATTACTATTACTTATTATTATTATTATTACTTATTATTATAGGAGACATCTTAAAAACTTATTAGTTCCTGAAGGTACTCGTCCTCTTACGAAGTCACAGGCATCGGCTAATTATAAAGGTAAAACGTTAACCTCATCCTATTGAGTGCCATCAACCGAGATGTCAAAGAAAGAAAGCGACTAACTACATTGTAACATAAGCATTTAAAATGTAATGTGGTTACCAATATTATGATTCAACTACTATATTAGGGTGATGGTACCAGTAATGAACAAGGACCAATAATGGACACTTGATTCTTATGGTACAGAAGATAAGGGTTATTCATTTATTTTGAGACAGTCAATTTATAACCTTATGACCTTTGAATTAAGAGTAAAGTGTCCAATATTGGTGCCTTCAGCTAAAAGTGTCCAACATTGGTGCCGTCACCCTATTACCATATCAGTAGCTCGTCGTTCTAATACTATGAGTAGACAGGCCAAAATCGGCTGGCGAACTGTTAGTCTGTGTAGGCCATAATAGCAATCGATCTCATCTATCTATGCTAGTATAGCCGCTAGCCACTCCTAAATGGGGCCACGATACAAAACCAACACTAGCGTATTGTCGCTCCACGCTTGCCAACTGTTCCTAATGTTATTATTATTATCTAACATATATATGCGTTATTATCTTAGCGAACGCAACTTATGGCTTTTATATGCAGCGAAGGAGTATCACATTTGTAAAGCTGATGTTTGTGAATAGAAGGCGGGGTTTAATGAGTTTTCTAAAAGGAGAAACTAGTATGAATGAAGTTTATATAATACGTGAAAGGATTACGTTTTCAAAGGAAAAGTGCTCTGTAATGTAGGTAATATTATTTCTCTGGTTTCTTTATGACGATGGAAAACAAAAGACAAATAATTTATTACAGAATTTGTACAAAATGAGCTTGCAGTTTTCAAAAAAATAGTAAATGCCAAGGGGCTCTCATAAATTGACCCAGTCCCAAACTAAGCTCTAGGCTTGTATTATTTGAGTAGCTCAAATCCATTCACTGTCCAACAAAATATAAATTATTTGAAATCTTTTAGCAATAAACAAGGTTTTTAAATCATAAAAGCGTAGGGTTATCTAAAACATCACGACCAAACCCTCCAAAATGCCGCGCAAGCTGTATCGGTGAGCACCCTCATTTATTTCACGGAGCGGAATGTACGGGTAGTTTTTAAGATCGAAGATCGTATTATCAACTTTTAAACTATCTAAATTCCAGGGCGAGAAAGCTGCAAAGTTATACCAGCTACACTTTTAAATAAGCAAAAATTCTTTCGGAGATAGTTTTATAGGTCCTAAAGCTAAGTCTAAGCTAGCTACAACAGTCTATGATATACAACCAATCTGTTCATTGTTATCTTAGTTCAAAATTTGCAAATATTATGTTCCTTTCCTTATTGGAGCGTGGATGTCACAACGAATCTTTTTAATTTACGAACCCATCTCATTACTAGTATTTATTTCATCCAAGCCCCTGTATCGTGATTACGTCTGCGTTAAACTTTTCTATTGTTATTTCCTCGGTTTTTATCAAATTTTCTGGATTAAAACGGTTGTAAAATTCTTGCACATTGACTGAGCGCCAAAATCCATTAAAACCAGGTCAATCATTTATATGCGGATGAGACACAGACATCGTAATAACCTTTTTATTTGTAATGTTAAATCCATAATAACAGCAACCGCAAGCTTTGTTTTGTTCGAGTGCAATGTCGCTTAACCTGCCCTACCTGTCAATGACACATAATTACACTTATCACAAATGTCATATTGGACTGTGTTCCAATTGCCATGTTAATTGGCGAAGTAAGACGGAGAAAATAAAATAGGTACTTTTAAAATTTTAGACTGTAAAAATACTAAATTTTATTTAGGCGAAACGTCCTAAAACAGCCAGTATAAAAACTTATTTACTAGTAATAGCGGTTGTTGTTGATGGAGCATAATTTTTGTTTACATTTGGGAACTCTAATTTATTAAAGAAGCAAATTGAAATCGTTCTAATCATATTACATGCTTTTTGAAAAACTTTTTTGTCAAAGCGCCATCTATCATCAAACACTCGAACTAAACCTCAAACAGTTGCTCTGACAGAGTCAGCACGTCATATCTTAAATCCTCAGCGTGTCCCTAAACGGCTCATATATTCAGTACGTGGCGTGTATTAGACGATGAATCTCTCTGCATAATGTATGCAACGCGATCGCAGAATAACGGAGTGGGACTAAATTCGGGACTAGACGTTTGGGTAATAGAATAAATGGGTAATGGATTACCTTTGCGATGGAGGGCCGGGAAATAGAAGAATAATTTTGGGGATGCTTTATTGTGTTTAGCTGGTTTTAACATAATAATATTACTTCATTTGCGAATATAAAATAAATTTATTTTCTAATAAAAAAAATCTTATTTATCATTGGCATAGTCGTAACATTTCAAAGTCTTTGAACCATTCGAGGCTTATGTTGTACTTACACTCAAAAAAATGTGAGCTAACCAAGAGAGGTTTTCTCTTAGCTGACATAAAATGAATACACTATTCATGATATTAGTTATATCAAACAAAACTTATAGTAAAAACAGCAAGATTTTTAGCGATTCAACTAAAATCTTAGTTGATGCGTCTAACGTCTTGTTAGGCTCGTATGGATTCAAGACGCCTATGCACAACAATCACAATCTTGTTAGAAGCAACCAATTTTTTTTCCGGTGTGTAGGTAACCAAATTTAATTGTCAGATTTTGAATGCAATATTTTATGTTTTTTTTTATAAGAGAGAGGGAGGCAAACGAGCATGCGGGTTACCTGATTTGAAGTACCTAATCACCACCGCCCATAACACCAGCAACTCAAGAAGAGTTGCCGGTGCGTTGCCAATCAAGGAAATGTAAGTTCTTTTCTTGAAGGCACGTTTCCCATGTCATAACTGGTTTGAAATACCGTCGAAGGGAGTTCGTTTCACAGTTTAACTGTTTTCTAAATGTGTCGTAAAAGCCCCGACTTGTTTGTTCAGCAGCGGTGCGATATTCGTATGCAATACTTTCTGATAATCAAAGTGACTATAGTAACCTCGAGGTTGGCAATAGTGATAGTTCTGATGATAGATCTAAAGATCAGAAGTTCTGCAAAACTATTTCTTCTAAGGTTGTTATGACATAGCTATGTGGTTCAGTTTACGCTGAGAGAAAACGACAGAGCTGTATAACTTCTATAGCTCTATCCCTTACACTCGCCGTAAAATGAACTGCATAGCGCTATGGTCTTACACAGCGTTATCGCAGAATTCAGCCAACCGTTATTTACTCACTGCGTGACTTAATTATAATACTAAAACCTGAAATGATGACCTTTTAATCATGAAATGGCAAAAAAAACTACACTGATTTTCTACAGTATTTTCTTTATTCAATTAATATGTGTCGGCCAGTAAAACGGCCTTCGGCAATGAACTGATGAAACTCAAATTTATCACGTTCGCTTTTTGTACAGGAATTTTATTATAAAAATTATCCGTTGAAATATTGCAAAAGATAATGTAAATTACACTATTAAACTATTAACAGAAACAATGTGAAACATATTTCGATATCTTTTGCGAAATTTTCCCGTTCACCTTTGATTTTAACACATTCAGCGGTAACGACCCAATAGTCGGGTCCACACTGTGTTCGTAGCAGATTTTCGCTAAGTTTAGTAGCGGCAAAAACTGCTACGGGTTACAGCGTAGCACTCGTAGAGCAGTAGCTGCCGGTGAATGTATTAAGTCTCGCTTGCAAAATAACCTGCCCATCAGCGCGGTTCAATTTTTGAGAAGTAGAGCGCTCGTCAGCAGAAAACCCTACCCTATTGAAGATAGCGAACATTTTCATTTTGTTTATTGAAGTAATTTAACCCTCGACAAAAGTTACTAATTATTAAAAGTAACTAATTTCCCAAAATTCCGGGAAATCCAGAGGTCGTTCACCCCAAACTGCATCCTAGATCCGATCACTGATAATAAGTCACGTCATTAATGGAGGAACACGAAATGCACAATGCTGCATTGAAAAAACATGCCAAAGCATTTTTTTTAAATTAAAGTTCCGATGTCTAGTATGATAAGACTCACAAGTTTCGTTTGTTCCTCAGAACAGGGGAGGGGTAGGATTACAGAACAATACAGTGCTGAAAGCCCCCCTGATTGGCCTTATCAGTGGCAGCAGTGATAAGACTAAGGTGATGCCTCGTAATAAGTATCCTGTATGAACGATCTCCTCAAAAAACCATAGCTCATCTGAAAGATCATTAATTTATCTGTAAGAAAAACCACTGTAGCATTTTCCAAACGGTGAAGAAAGTGATTACTGCAGCGATTGAAGGTCGGGCGACCATCCGCCCAGCCATTTTTTCATTGCAGCGTCGCCATTTCGTGTTCCCCATTAATAAGGTGACTAATTATAATATGTACAGTCGACGTCATAAACATATTTACACTTTAGTACCTTGTCATTTTCATTCACTGAGACATAATATATAATTAGTAATATGAAATTATCTCAGTGAATGAAAATGACAAGGTACTAAAGTGTAAACATGTTTATGACGTCGACTGTATGAATGAATGAATGAATTATGAATGAATTATTTATTCGCTGTAAGTATGGGTTACAATGGTGTTTAATTTTGTAGTAATATTTACTATCGATCGCACACTTAGCTGTGTCCAGCATGCAAAAATTTATCATCTTAAAACTATCTTACAACTACATTTATAAAATTGGAAATAGAAAAAATTTATAATTAATTATAATAAAAAATATGTCAACCGTTACACTAATTTATTAACCTCGATCGTATTATACTCGAAAAATTGTTTGATTGTATAAAATCTGTACATCATCTGGTAGTATTATCGATCTAGGTTTAGTGTCTTAGGCTGTTAGACTATTAGTTCTCAGACGAATAGACCTTTTTTTAAAGAACTGTTGTTCAATCAGGGTTGTTTAAAACCAAAATAGCCTATCCTTAATGTATCTAATTAACATTTCATATTTATTTTTAACATAAAAAGAGTTTGAAACATCTTGAGTTTTGATAGGTCGAGGAAACGGCGTTGGCATGAAAGAGGTTTTTTCCATTGATTAATTTATGCTTCAGCTCTGCTTCAGTTAAAAGGCCTTTTTGTGAAAAGGTTTTAGTAAATTCATCTTGAACGAAGTGCGAAAGGTTTTGTAGGTTAAGGGATTATTGTTTATTTTGCGGCGCGTTGGAAATAATTTTTAACAAATTTTGCTAATCGACGCAGTTAGTCTTTGAGCACTTAAAAAGAGCTTCGGGTTTTTACTTCTCTCTCACTCGCTCTTAATAAGAGCGTATGGCAACGAGTGAGAGACAAATACAAACCCGAAAAAAACCTAGTTGGTATTGCTAGGTTTTTTTTTCATTTTTATAAATATTTTATGTCTATCTAATATCTGTGGCGTTATCTATGAAAAGGGACCTTATTATCGATGGCGCTTACGCCGCACTGCGTCACGCGACGTTGTATTTATATCGGAGCATTGTTAATAATGGCGGAAGCGCCATCGACAATCCCGTTTCATAGATAACGCCACATTTTTTGTATGTTTAGCCATCTGATATTTTGTTTAACTCTCAATTGCTCAAAGATTAGGATTAAGAGAATTAGGAAGATATCCTTTAAAGGAATAAGTTCGCCTTTGAACATACCTTTTGTGTTTCTGTTTATTTTTTTAGTTTATTTACTACATACATACCTTCACGCCTGTCTCCCAATGGGGTAGGCAGAGATTGTCGAACGCCAGGTGCACCGGTCCAAACATACAAGTTTCGCTTCCTCTGCATTCATTCATTTGTTATTTTCTGTTTGTGCTATAAAGAGTTTACTTATGTACATACATGATTATATAGGTACATTATCATTTCCTGATATCCATAGTACAAAAGCTTAGTTCAAGATTAAAGGTGCGACTCCACCGCTGCTTAAAATACGGCGACGGTACAGAATGGCAGTGACGCATCGTATCCGTACCGTTTTTATCGCATGCCCTCCACACCGCTGCTTAACAGTGCGTGTATTACGGTGCGTCAAAAACGGCGCTATGTTGTTACTATGACCCCGTCTTTTATTTACGCAACGCAGCGGTGTGGGGAGCGTGCGTCAAAAAAGATACGCATACGATGCGTCACTGTGATTCCGTACCGTCACCGTTTTTTAAGCATTGGTGTGGGCGTACCTTTAATGAGTCAATTTGTGTGAGATTGTCCACCGATTTTGTTTTTCTTAACAAGTTGCGATGCAAATATTCCTTAAGCTTCAACATTGAATACCTAATTGGAAATAGTAAATCTCCTTTAAAATGCAGACGGTAGAGGTTATTCAATTTGGTTGTCGGTACGATCCCGAGACTGCCGGGTAAAGTGCACCGGATCAGAAGAACCGGATTTGCAGAGCGTTTCCTAAGAAGTAAACAAACAACTATGAACGAAGAATACGTGGTATAACAGAAGCTTCAAATCTTACTAATATTCTTTTAGATGTTTTATGTTTGTGCCTAAATAGCTTTGGATAGAAGTCATCATCATCATTAGCATGTTTTAGTTATCTATTGAATACAACAACGCGTACAAACTTACCGAAATATAGCAATAATTGGATACACACATACACAGATACACAGATACACACATATTCAGATACACTAATACACACATATACTGATACACAGATACACACATACACACATACACAGATACACAAATACACACGTTGAACTTATAAAACCCCACTTTTTGGTCGGGGGTTAAAAATAGATAGAGTGGTTCTATAAATGTTTTAAAATTACCTTTGCAAAATCTAAATGATGTACTTATTTAAAACAACTTAAAGCAGTCAAAACAACGTCCTTTCTGCGTTTCTTACCTCAAGAGCTAGGAATAAGACGAATGAAGTGGAAGGAATAAACCTGATTTGTGTTAAAGCATTTTTAATCCACCGGGTCTTCTTGTTAAGCAAAAAAAGGTAAAAATAGGGTGCCTATTATTTGATCGAAACACCTGTCCACCAACGTATAATCACGTAGAATTTTCGTTTCATCGAAAGGTATTTCTCACCGCATGAGTTAATTTTTTTTGGCAATCACAATTGTAACGTAACCTAACCTATGTAAATAATGTTTAAGATAACCTGAAAACATCATGCTTTCAATAGAAAATACCATTGGATGAAATGAAATTCGATGAAATGATGCAATCGATGAAGTGAAATTCGGTAAAATGATGGAATACCGTACACATATCATTTCACAGCACAGACACTTCATGATAAAACACCTCGTTTACGATCAGCGGTGCTGCTGGCATCTAGTGGTTTCCTGCAACCCTTATCACATCATTGGTCCACTGTGTTGGAAGCCTGCCAACCATGCACCTTCCGGTATGCAGTAGCTGCTTCACTGTATCAGATTCAGATTATGGAAAATTAGGTGGTGATTGTTATGTTGTTATGTTTGTTGAAGACGGAGCGAAATAATCGATTTGATTTGAGCAAGTGATTTTATAAAGTAGTATTAGGGTCAAATTTGATTCGACTATTACCTTTTACGACTGCGAAGACTGCCTATGAAGCTAGCGGTCCCGCGTTTTAATTAGGTCTTAAATACAAAACCGAAACGTTTTGCTAATGCACTTTATTAACAAACTCTGTTTCACTTTTATTCAAATAATATCGTTGTCATATCGTTTTACGTTATAGTTCTGTTAAAAATAATAATAATAGGGTCTAACTGCCGCACTCAATTAAATTTAATGCTTGTTTAGTGACGTCGTGTCTTATTTTATTGCTGTAGCAAAGAAAGTGACAGCAGCAACTTTAATCAAGCATTAAATATTGACGTGTCTGAGTGCGACAGTAAGACGAATTAAAACATAGAAGTATTACTTACTTCGTACAATGTCCCATCTAAAATAAAGTGAGGTACGCCGATGTGTGAATTTTGTTTCACTAACATCGAGTTACCTGATACACTACTCTACCTGTGCCATCTATTTCACTCACTGACGTGATATTCGGTTCGTTTCTATGTAGAGTGGCAAAATCAATGATGTAGGACCGACATTTACTAAGTGAAGTCTCGTGACAATATGACAAAGTGAGTGTGACATTTGAGATGCCTTATCTACTACAAGCTCATTGGAACCCTGACCTGCCATAGAACTGTGTCACAGTGAGGTTTATGATTCAAGTCGTAAGTCAAACAAATTGTTTTATAAAGTCACTGTAACACCGTTTTATGGTGGGTCAGAGTTCCAATGGGCGGATAGTACGACACTAAATGATAAATGATAAATGATAAATTTATTTCGTTTATGGCATGCTACATTAAGGTTGACATGTCCTATTAGATATAACAATATCTGTATCAGGAGACCTCGCTCTTCCAAATGAAGTATAAGGTAGTGATTTACCTAATTTATACTACAAGATTAATTGTGTGTGTGTGTGTGTGTGTGTGTGTGTGTGTGTGTGTGTGTGTGTGTGTGTGTGTGTGTTAAAACATTATTAAAACGATTAACACTATTTAAATAAACACAGTTTACATCATAAGAAGGTCCGGATGCTAGAATAGAGAAACTGTAATATCCAGCCCTAAATACTTTACATAGGTACTGATTTATTCGTAGCTATCGGTACAAACTTAACTCGATTTAAAACTTGAAATCCAAAACCTCGTGAAAATCTAAAAAGTATGATCTCTGTGAGCTCTAGTGGAAACAACAAAGGGGTCCGTATGAAAGAGCGTTTTCATAATTTAGTTTCACCCGTTTGTGCTCGGGCTTTTGTCGAAACGTGAAAAACTGACGATTTTTAGAGCATAAATTCTTTCCGCAAAAAAATCTGCAGGTTTTATAAATTCAACACTGATTCGTCAGTTTCAAAATACAGTGGAAGCATAGTACAAGCGCAGTAGTGAAAATGTATCACCTGAAGTACCGATCTTTAGTTCTTAATTGCCAATTATAAGTGCAAGTGTACTTAGTTTTAAATTTCTACAGTGAATTTTAAAGTGATACAGATTTTTTTTATGCCCGAATATACATACACTCACGCCTACATTCCCTGAGTAGCGGCCTGCACACGTAAAGTTCGGACCGCGGAAAACGCCACGCGCCGTTCCAATCTTCGTTCCGAACCGAACTTCCGTGTAAAGGCCGCTATTGGGGTATAGGCAGACCTACAGAATAACCAACAAGGCTAAAAATTTGTTGTTAATTCTGTTACCATATTTTGCACAATCAGCCAAAGATGTTTTTACCAGTGTACATTATTTGACCATTTGTGACAACAGTTTAAATTAATGCTACGTTAATGGAATCGACTAATTAGATTATTGAAAATACTAACTAAGTATTTATTTAACAGATAATAACAACTCGTAACGTCCAAAATATTTCATTTCAAAGACGTTAATGTCCCTAAAACAGCAGCCCTACTTTGAAAATCGAAGTTCGAAGTTACGTTAGCTCCATCGAGTAAATCGAGAAAAGGGTATAACGTAACTTCGAACTTCGATTTTCAAAGTAGGGCCTCTGGTTTTACCAACAAATTAATAGTCAATTACAAATACTTAGTGATAGCCAAGCATTCGATATGTTTTTAATAGGTTTCGATAGTCTTCACACGACACCGCTTTTATTAGCGTCACATTAAAACATATTCATACAAGATTGTAGCGCTTACCTTTTAAATAAAATTCTGCAATTATAGTGCTTCATATTTTGCATTTCTCGCCACGAAGTTGCATGCAGCATTTTACATCGTGTTGCAGATTTAAATGTCCTTTGTTCTTTAGGGTGCGATACGTCCCGAGTCCCCACCTAACTACATACGGCTAAACGTACTAAAAATAAAACTACGGGACCTAGATTTGAAGAACCATTTTTAACTTTATTGTGTTTTAAACATTATTGTTATACTATGTATGAATGTATGTAAAGAGATAGCAATTATAAAATGGACAAAAATATGGCAGGGCTCTGACAAAGACCAACTCATTTAAAAGTAGGCATGGATTCAATCCCCGATGAAGGCATATATATTTTTGTGACATAAACGTGTTTTTTTTTAAGGTTTTAAGTTATTTAATTTTCTACGTATGGATACATGGCTAAGTACCAACTTCACCAAACGATGTTAAATTTAATCAATGTTAATCGACTGTTAGTTCATGCATTTTGACAGCTGTTAACGCTCTAATTGTCTGTTAAGTGGTTCACATCATATGGTGAAATTGGTACTTAAGCTTAGTTTATTACTAGGTCGATTTGTAAACAGGTATCCAATGATATTTAAATAAATAAATATCTCTGTTATAATGTGGTTATAATAATATTTCTGCGTAATCCTGATCGATCTCATTTATGAATTAATGTCCAGGGGCTTGTTACTGTTAATATTCTCTGAAACATTCACTTAATAATGATAAATAACTATGCAATAATTTAGCGAGCAATGATTCAGACTACACATTACGTTTAATATACGGGCAGCGATGGCACCTGCGCCGAGCTTTGTAGGTTTAGCGCTAAGCTGTGCCAATTGAGCTTAATTGGGGCTTTTTCGCTTAAAAAGCTCGCCGTGTTGTGTTTAATTGCGGAATAAGTTACTGAATTTAGTTAAAAGTCTCGTGTTAACTTAGTAGCTACATTTTATAAGGGGTAATTTTTTTTTAACGCTGTTTTTTTTTAAAATGCCATTTTGTCCAAAGCCGCAGTCCAATGACCGTTTATGTATTTAGAATTAAATATGATAAATAACATAAAGTCATTCACCTGATGGTAAGTGGACACTGTGACCCATAGACATTCGCATTCACAAGACTGCAATCCTAAGACTGCAAATGCGTTGCCAACCCTGAGGACTAAGATGGAATGCATCTATGCTAGTCATTTCACCGGCTGTCTTCTCTCCAAACCGGAACACAACAATGCGAACACTGCTGTTTGGCAGTAGGTTTATAGATAAGATGGTGTTAGTAGTTCCTTAGTAACGATTGTTCATACGCAAGTTTGAAAAATTAACGATTTAATTGTCTCTTAATTATCTCTGAGTACGACAGTTAATCTGTCACTTTTATCAAAGCCATTACAAACCAACGCTACATTTACAAATGCTGTTCAATTAAACGATAGTAAAAACGACCTAACGAATCCTCTCTCAAAATACTACGTACCCTTATAAAAACTTCAACTACTAATATCCCTTTCTCCACTTATCCCGATTTCAATGGCCTTTGTTATATTCATAGTCTTTGTCCCTAGCTCGAAACACTTTTTGCTAATCATGTTTTAGAGCGTTCCATTTTCAGAGCGGGTCTATCAATAGAAAAGGTCATGCTGGGCTGATTATTAATTCAGGTCTGAGAGAGATTAATTTAGGTTTTGTTTGGTTTGAGCAAATTGTGAACTTGGGTCCATTTGTAATACGTAATAGGCAACTATAACACAATTTAAATGTCAACTCATTAATATTCTTCAAGAAAGTTAAATAAGAATAAAGTTTTTGCAATTTGGATTGTCCTTGTTAATTTTAAACTTGTTTTTTTCGAAACAAGATTATGTTGATGCGGTTTTAAAATTTGAAATTAATTCTTTGACCACTGTGCATCCTAAAATCTATCCTCTTAAAGTGATTTCTCTGAGGTTATATCGAACAATATCATATCGCATTGTCGCATTGTTATTATACGAGTTTTTATATAATTAAACTCTCATTTTTAAACTCCATCAGTCTTAAATCATAAATGTTTATATAAATTATGATAAACTGTTTCCGGTATAACATTATTAATTTATAGTTTGGTCAAGATTACAATTGTAATACGTTAGTTGGATGCTGGATTGCTGGTGTTTCATAACATAAGCTGAGCTGCCAAATTGGGACGCGGCAGATTTAGTTTTTTTAGCTACGCTTTCTGATTTAATTGTAGGGTCCATCTTAGCAGACCATGTTTTTAATTAGTTAGCATTTTTATTTTTTTCTTAGTTGTGACTGCGTTCTCCTAGGATGTAATCAGTTAGAATAAATAGCGCTGAACTTTGGGCCTTTGGGGTGTGCTTTTACTGTCAAAATGGTTTCAAAACAATTACTTAAGTATTGTATCCGGTATTCGAACGATAACTTTTTATTTTAAGTTTATAAAGCGAATCAATTAGTCAAAACATTCAATTAATAAACTGCCGTGAACATTTAAAAAAACAGTCAACAAATTAAAACCGAAATTATACCTACACCTAACGATCACATTTCCAAGGGAATCGTCTAAGAAGAGCTATCATGACACCACTCAAGACATAATTGCGACACTTAAATAAAATTAAGGCAGCTGACTTTGTGTTTGAACGGCGTTTCTGGGGTTATTCTCTTACTTGATCGAATTCTGTTAGAAAACTTCACATCTGATTTCGATAGCCAAACTATCTTGGCCCACTAGGAAGTATAAACTACATGCTTAAAGCCGCGTATCCACCAAGCGCACGCGCTCGCGCTGCAGCCTCGCGAGCCAAATGCTCGGTCCGTGTGGACGTGCCTCAGGACTCGTTGCCTCGGCAACGTGCGCCCGAACAGTCCTGAGGCACGTCCACACGGACCGAGCATTTGGCTCGCGAGGCTGCTGCGCGAGCGCGTGCGCTTGGTGGATACGCGGCTGTTCGACTACGAAAGCGCGGGTAATATTATGGCAGTAGGTCAAGATTGTAGACAAACTAAGCGACGAGGCTTCCCAAAGTGTGGCGTATATTTGATTTTACCAAGGCTTCTAAACTAGACTCATACTGCGTGCAAAGGTAAAATGAACAAAGTTTGGTCGAGAAAAGTCGCATTTACTGCGTAAAAGAATAACACCACAGAACTTTTCTCGTAGGTCGTAAATGAAAAATTACGCTGAATCTTGTGTAATTTGATGCCTTGGCCGCGTAACGATGCTGCGTGAGAACAGTGGGTAGATTTTTACAGTAAGTGAGATAGCAGTGTGAAGGTGGCTTACTTGCTGAAATTGAATGTGGATATGAAGAAAAAGTGTTGATTGTTATTGTGGTTGTAATACCAAGAGTGGTTATTAGTTATTAGCAGGGATTTAATGTAGTTTATCAACAACAAATTGAAAAGGATTTACATGACAGCTTTTTTCATTTAAAAATGCTGCTATTTGGCAAATTATAAGTAGAAATCGAACCGAATTATTTTGTAGCACGTTATTCATGTTGATCAAAATAAATATACTTAGTAAATATGATTTCAATGATTGATGATTTCAATGATTTATCGATAATAGTAAGCGGATAATTATGATGATGAACGAAAATGCAAGAAATAGTTTTAATGAAAACAAAATAATTATTTATTCAGTAAATTGGCCACATGAGGGCTCTTTTACACATCGGTAAAATGGAGTGAATCTACTAGCACTTCGGACAAGATTATCATTGTGGAGAAGAAGCGCCACAAGAAACACCAGCGGATGGTAATTTTTCCAATCATGAAATACAATATACTTCAAAGTAAGTTACATTACAAAGTAATGAAGAACAAATTATCGTTTTTAAACTAATTCAACAACATTTAATTAAAAATATTGACTAGGTGAACAATATGACAAGGTCTTTACGTCAGGAACGATAATTAAAATAACTAACTGGAAACAGGTCCTTGCAATCGGGAACAGACCGGACCCTACAGACAGCACCCGTTCACTAGTATCTCAGCCATCGCCGCCCTTTGAGTGAAATAAAAATTGTTTTAATGCAATATTTGATAGAAAATGTCATAAATGACTCAGTCCTAACTTAAAATAACAAAGAAAAAATTGTTATCAATAGCTTTTTGCAAGATAAATGGACCAGGTTCAATAACCGTAATGAAGAATGATTATTCGTCGCCAAATGTATTTTTTTTTTCTAAAATGATGGACATTGTGGATTACTAAAAACAACTTTCCCATCTCTTGTGGTTACAGA
The DNA here is from genome assembly GCA_948252455.1 of Acleris cristana. Lineage (NCBI taxonomy): Eukaryota > Metazoa > Arthropoda > Insecta > Lepidoptera > Tortricidae > Acleris > Acleris cristana. Next base: position 13,603,079 of record OX411780.1, read on the forward strand.
TTTCCTCTGACTGACATATTGATTGTCCATACTGTCATATTAAACATTTCTACCATTATCTTTACTTGGAGTTCTACTAACTATAATGCTATGTCGTACTGTTTCATCAACGTATGCTGTAGCGCTATCTCCCGGGGCATAAAGGAAACAAATGACCGGACATTAAGTCACCTGTTGTCAGATGTGGAGGTGTTATGAAAATGTGTCGCTTCCGTGTTTGAGGAATTGCTTCCGTCATGTGTACCTTAGATATTTGAACCGCAAGTGGTAATAAGTGGTGTCGGTTTAGGGCTGACTGATATCATAAGTTCCTTGATTATTTTCTGCAATGTTACTCTTATACTTAAACTTTGAAAGAAGTTTTTTATCCGAAATAGGTTGGTCTAAGATCCGAATAGGAGACGATTTGCACCGGGCTGCTTATTCGATCAAAAGTATTTTATATCAAATTTGATACGCTAAAATAATATATGGCGAATAGGTTGGCTGAAAAATTTCAGTCCAGTACTTATATTATTAAAAAAATAAATAATAATGAACTTTTTTTAAAATTGTAAATGCTTGTTTAATAGACTAATTACATACTAATCGAAAGTATGAAGCCTATAGAATATGCAAACGTTAGGTTTGGTGCAAATTATTAGTACCGACTTACCTGTTTATACCTGCCTATCCAATAGTTTGACGGGAAAAAAATAGTCAACCTAACGTTTGCAAATTCTATAGGCTTCATACTTTCGATTGTTATGTAATTTGTCTATTAAACAAGCAATTGCATTTTTTTAAGCCAAAGTTAATTTTTTATTTAATTATATACTGGACTGAAATTTTTCAGCCAACCTATTCGCCACATATTATTTAGCGTATCAAATTTGATATAAAATACTTTTGATCGAATAAGCAGCCCGGTGCAAATCGTCTCCTATTCGGATCTCCTACGGTACGCTTACCCAGAAAAAAGCCTATTCACTTTTGCCTTGAGAACACCAAGGTTATACAATTCCGGGAATACAGACGCAGGGAGAGCATTCCACTCCTTAAGTTACTGTATTATAAGATTTTCACTTTTGGTTGCGATGAAGAGTCGATACCTCTAGCCGATACCGACGCTTTTACGCTAGAACGAATAAGAAACCAAAAAAATTCTTACTGTTATAAGAAGAGAAATATAAATATAAATAAAATCTACGCTTCCACAATAGAAACGCAGTTAAAGTTTCTAAAGAAAAATAACATAAAAATATGTCGTTTCCACTCAGTATTGTGCCACGGCTAGCCGCGACGCTGGTTTCCAGAGGGACCTTGACTTAAAAACTAACTTAAAGATATTATTTTTTCGCTTTAACCGTGCATTTGCAAAGTTGGGTGATAGCATATACAATCACATCAAATCTGACCATGGATTTTCTATAATAACCTTGACTTGCGTACTTTAACTTTATTACTAGTAAGTTTACGCTCGCAGCTTCCGCTCATAAACCCGACTGCATTTTTGATATTGTACTCCTCCTCTCTTATTACATTGATAAAAATATTATATCACATGTCACTCCCTCAACCAAGTCGAATCTAACAAAACTAAACTTCATTATGTTAAAATCCATCAAGACATATAGGCTGCTTGCAGAGAGTGCGAAAGAAATAGACATCCATGCATGTACACTCGAAAAAAAACATAACCTTTTGACGAAGTCGTGTAAAAACATGAAATTCGAAGTCTGGCTTACAACAATTTCCTTCTCCAAAAAATCGTACCTAAATAAAAGGAATTTCAAGTTTGAAATAAGGAGTACTTGTTCTTTCTAGTACAAGTGCTTCTTCCCTAGTTTCCCCTTTTCAGTGCTTATTAAATTCGTTTGTCAGCGGTAATTAAAGCTGGGTAATTTTTTCACGTTTTTTAAAGCCTCCTTAGTGTTCTTATAATACTAATTATGTTTAACGATATTTAATATAAGCTAGCCACGGTGCTTATATCAACCTTAAACCTTGTATTTTTTAAAGATATAATATCGTCTCCTTCGATGCTCTGTTTAGACATATACATCATATATAGGTAGGTATTATTACCCCAACACGTCCACATTCCATCGACTTGCCGATACTACCAAGTTCCCTTATAGTTAATTCAAAGAAAACGTGTCCCCGGTATCTGTCTCCCTATCAGCTTATCGCATTTTAGGCGTGTGTGGTAATATGAAAATGTATCGGACGATATTACGTCGTAATCCGCTGCGGTATAAGCAGTATACGTCAAATATAGGAACGTTTTATGTGTCGTTGAAATGAGACGTAGTTTCGTGTATGTGTGTGTATATGTGTTGAAATATTGGGTTTTATCTAAGACGTTGTGCTGTTTTACGTTTTGAATACGTTTGAAATACGTTTGAATACGTTTTGAATCTTTCGTTTACGTTTACGTTTCGTTTACGTTTTTGAATACGTTTTGAATCTTTCGTAGTGAGTTGTGTATGTATTTAGTTTTTATGTACTTATACAAAGTAAAACGAAGCTTTTGCTTATTTAACTTTGGATTTTAGTAATGGTTTGAAATAGTTTTTACACAGCACAGAAACGCAGATATATACAGATATACACGTTGAATTTTACAACGTTAAAATTAATAAATTTAACTAAGTGAATTTCTCGTCTTCTAATACCAATAATACAAGCCTATAGCTTAGTTTTAGATATTGTCCCCTGATATTTATTATTATTAAAATACAATTGTGATGAAACTGATAAATTACATCTTTTTTATTAAGTATTATGTAAATGTAATTTTCTAAATAGACATGTAAGTATATTATTGTGTCTTGTTGCAGTGCCCTTGCAGGGTTTATGTTGAAGCTACTACTGTATTTTTAAGACCTCTTTGTACAACATAAAGCAATAAATGAATATGACTATGACTATGACTAAGGTTGTACTAAGCGAAAATTAAAATAGTTATAATGTAAATTATCTTATAGAGTAGAACGTTTGCTCATATAGATTGTTCTATTGTTTTCGCTGCCCACCGCTTGCAGCCATTATTTTCCAGTGGAATACCCAGTACCAAAATACGTTAGATTATACTTAGTCTTGTGGTAGTTAAATTTAGACGTAGTTAAGTTTAATCTAACCTAAATTTAAGCTAGCGCCATGTAGCTATTTTAGGCTTTTTATGTTCCAGTGCGTATGGAGATAAGACAAGCGCTAAAATAGTTAACATAGTGGCAATCGATCTTAGCCCCAAGGGTTGGAAATGCATTTGTAGGTCTCAGATCCTTCTTACTTTCAGATAGCTTGTGCGCTCGTACGAGTAGCCTTCCGTTTGCATTCTTTTTTACCAGCGTTTGGTTACAAACCGTCTTCCCGTGTTCACGACCATACATTACGGTCGTTACGATGCCGCGATAAGCCTTCTCAGGTACAGATTAGATGGGGCAACTTGTGATGGCTTCTTGTTTCAGGAGTTTGCGCTCAAAAATATGTGCTGCGATAGGCTCTTTGGTTTGATAGCGCATTTAGACGGGTAGTGGCTTTTTTATTTTGTGGATGGGCGGTTTAAGTGTTGGACGCAGCAGATTTTTTGTTGTGAGGAAATTCCGCGAGTATTTTTTTAGGATTGAAGCCTTTTAATTTTATTATACTTTGAATAAGACAGCGCTGTTAGTGTAATGTATAGTGCAAATATGACTGCATGAAGAAAATCCACTTGGTATTTCATTTACAATACGCAATTTATAGAAGGGACGTTTCCAAAAAATCCTGTGTTTATGCAAAATTTATCGTATTTCATGTCTGTGACATACAGTTGGAAACACTGAATTTATTACATACATTTTGTATTACAATAGTAGAAAAGTACTGTGTCTATACGCTACAAAATAAATTGTAAAATCAATATCTCTAACAATTCGAAGCTATGATGAAAAGGAATCTCTACAAACTTAAAAGACATTATATAAATAAATAACTTTCTCGTTCGAACAGAGATTTCCAGGACCGGATATAAATAAAAATAAACCACTAACAATAAAATACGGCAGGAACGCAAAAGAAAAGAAATCAACAAAGCATTATGTCCACGAGATACCGGAAAATTCTAGATTTGAAATACATTTTTAGCATTTGTTAAAAACACCTTTACGGGGGATTTTCTCGCAAAGTTCCGAGCGACTTTTTGATGAATCAAATTTGGTATTTAAAATATAAACGATATAGCAAATTGAACTAGTTCATCAACATCATTGCTTTGACCTAAGGTTGCTATCACACCAATCAATATATGCATCGATAGAAGTCAATTAGTTGTCCATCGATATTGCAATATTAATCGATCGACGATTGATGGACGACGAGTAGACGTCCATCAATCGATCGAACTTGAAATATTTATGAGTGGGTATTTTTTAATTAAAAATGAATAATAGTAACTCAATCTATCCACGATTGGAATATTGGGAGTAGACATAGGAAAATATTACCGATAGTGCCCTGGGTCTTATTCCTTCTTGTGGGCTGGCATGGAGAAATAAAGAATCGCAGTCCATTTCAATCTCATAAAGTGCTTGCAAACACAGAATTGATTGATTTTGTATAGGCTAGTTTAATTCTAGTTCCCCGATCTGCAAACCATAGACGCAAACAACTATATATCTATTAAGTTTTTTGTTCTTATGTTTTAGAATAACTCTGTTATGTTGGTATTATTTGTTACTTAATTAATAATAATAATAATAATAATCATCATCATCATCATCATCATCATCATCATCATCATCATCATCATCTTCATCATCATTTCAGGCGAAAGATCCACTGCTGGACATAGGCTTCCCCAAGATTTGGTTTATGGACTGGTCCTGCGCCGCTTGAATCCATCGCGTTGCGGGAACAACCGACTTAAGTGGCAGTGGGCGGGGCACATCGCTCGCAGAACAGATGGCCGATGGGGTCAAAGACTTCTCGAGTGGCGTCCGCGTATCGGAAGACGCAGCGTGATTAGGCCTCTAATAAGATGGACCGACGACGTGGCAATAGAATATCAGGGTACAATTTGATACCAACAAAACTAGTCGCAAACGAAGCCATAGGCTTGTACACATACTAAGGGAACAAGACAGCGATAAACGTCATACGTAGATAAATACATACTTAAATCAATAAAAAAAAACCTAGCCTCGCGGAAAAATACTGCCCCTTATTACAAAAATATTTGCCCTTACCATTATTGGAACCCAGGATCGCTAAAGCTTTGTTGGCAGAGTCACTACAACTATCATTAAAATATGTTTCCGTCAAAAATTTCATTTTTGGGACAAGCTTTTGTTGCCGTCTATACTTTTTTTTTGCAAAATCTTTATCTGCTTAATAAGACCAAACTAATGAGTCCCAACACGGTGGGTCTACGTCTAGTATAATAGCGGAGATCCTGTCGCCACCTTCCGACTCCATCATCAGATCAGCTTTAGATACCCTAATATTGCATTGTCATCGGGTCAAACTTAACTTGCAAGATTTGACCCTTGCAAACGTACATACATACATTGCAAGTTAAATAAAAGCTTGTAAAAAACATCATTGTTTTAATGATACCAACGAGTGTTACACTAGTTTTATGCCATTTAATTGCCAGTTAAACTATACAAGATCCAGGAAAAGCAAGCACAGGCGTTAATCGCAAGCTTGCGAGGACATTAGAACCTCAAACGAGCGGAGTTGCGCTTAGCGGTGCACACCGCCGCAGTCTTGGTTTTGTAGGAGCAACTTTAACTGCTTTACTTTCGTATTTACTCCTTCGAGCATAAGTATGAAGCCAGAATTATAAAGTGGTCGGTGTAAATTCTCATCGTATCAAAATGTATGAAGTTACTTCTACAGCGGCACACGCACAAAATGACTCAAAATAACAATTGACGAGCGGTTTTTTTGAAAAGGTGTTCTGATAAAAATAAATGCTTAAAAAACCAAAAACCCGCGTTCAAAAACGCGAAACCTACCTTTGAAATTTTAATGGTATAATTATTTAATTAATATGGTTCACACATTGCATTCCAGGGCACGCACGCACGCGCGCACGCACGCACGCACGCACGCATATACGCACGCACACACGCACACACGCGCACACACAAACTCTTTCTATGTATACTCGGTGTTGTTAAACAAATAAATATTTTTGTATTTTTATTTTGTTGTATTTGTATGCCTATAATATTTGAGGAGCTCCCTCAATTACTCAAGGATCCCCTCATCAGATTCAAATTTGGTGACAATGGAACTACATCGGAAGTATAACCAACTAAACCAAAAAAAAAAATTTCAATCGGTCGACAATTGACGGAGAAATAGTTGAACATACATAAAAAAATGCATACACAAAGAATCTTCTAATTTTTTAAGTCGGTTAAAAACGACGTTATTTAAACACAATTTCATAACTATTAAAACTCTGTGTATAATTCTGTATTCTTGTTCTCAACAGTTTAAGAAGCGTAAAGTTCATCGGTGCTTGCTACAGCACAGACACATTAAACCAAACTACTGGCACGTAACAAACAACTTCAATTCAGAATGACTTTGCTTATTAGAATTGCTTTAAGCATTATATTGCTGTATACAGTAGTGGATTTTACTCATAACTCCGTCTACTTTTTAAATTGTTTATGGCCTTGCCCTGCGTGGCTGATGTGTACTTACATCGATTCTTTTTAGAAAATTTATCATCAACCTTAACTTATAAGTAACAAACGAAATAGTTACTATGGAGCATATAACTATGCTCCAAATGGGGGAGCAAAGTAGGCACATTTTACGGTACTGTTTTTTGTAAACTTGATTTTTTAAATTGTATTTTCTAATGAAACTCAGCAAGATTAATTAAAAAATAATCACTTTTCATAGAAATTAAAAAGACCTAAAATTGTGTATCACAGAAAAGCTTTAATTATTTTCAAGTTTATCAAGAACCCAATAAGACTCCTGCAAATATTTGCTATCGCTAATACAACAACCAATGTTATAGAATAAACATTTGAACATTGAATCTATTTTTGTTATTATTTTTGCTTTTACGAAATCACAGAGATTTTTAATCGACGCAAAGTAAAAAAAAGGGGAATGTGCAAAACAGCAACTCTTGGTTAAATGTTTTGCGTTGACTGATATTCATTTATTTTTTTCTGAAAATAAAAATAAACCGGCTAAGTGCGAGTCGGACTGGCGCACGAAGGGTTCCGTATCATTATCTATACAACATTAGCAAAAAACGCCAAAAAATCACGTTTGTTGTATGGGAGCCCCCCTTAAATATTTATTTTATTCTTTTTTTAGGATTTGTTGTTATAGCGGCAACAGAAATACATCATCTGTGAAAATTTTAACTGTCTAGGTATCACAGTTCATGAGATACAGCTTGGTGACAGACAGACAGACGGACAGCGGAGTCTTAGTAATAGGGTCCCGTTTTTACCCTTTGGGTACGGAACCCTAAAAAAAGAAGTGTTGGTAATTTTAGTTGACGAATCTTCAGCATTATTCCATTATTGTTAACAGTATTCGGTCTATGAACAGCTTTATCGTTTTTATATGTACCTATGAGTACGTCTCGACTTATGTATTTACTCAAATGTCTTACTGCATGTAATAACTTTCATTATAAATCTTCTAGATTTTTCCTGAGGAAAAGGTTGTGTTCATTTAAGTATGCAAATCCATTTACTTTTTACAAAAAAATATTAAACACTATAGATTAGGTACCTACCTACGCGGTTTTAATTTCGTCATTTCCCTGCAGTATGGTTTAAGAACAAAGACCAAATTCGCGCAAAATTAATATTCTCTCTCAAAATTTAATATGGCGTTTTTTTCCCCACAAGCCAGGCTGATCTCATTTTATTAGCTGTAAGGCTGCATTCTTGCATAAGCAGATTTCTCCGAGTCACTTGCTAGTACCTTTCGGACGCGCACCTCATCTTTGTAGAATCGGCTCTTTGCGTCGGGGTTTCCGGCTCGGCTCTTCGAAAAATGAAAGGCTGACAACGAAAACCGTTGATTTCTAAAGTATTTTCGAAATTAAATGTTCAAAGTGATAACTAACCATTAATACCCCTAGACCCGCATACTCGTTTGAGGGGCGTTTTCACTTAAAATTGTACCCAATTAAGGACTGAAATTAAGGAACCTTAACTTTGTCAGTTTGGTGACGAAAATTAGCTATACATTGACGGCCGCAATGTATGGCTAATTTTCGTCACAAAACTGACAAAGTTAAAGTTCCTTAATTTCAGCCATTAATTGGGTACACTTTAAAGTAAACACGCCCTTGAATCCCTTTTTCCATAAATAAAAAAATGAAACCATTATTTTAGTGTGGCAACACACCATTAATACCTTTGCGTCAGGAGTTTAATCATGAAATCGCTTCGCGGCAGTCCAAGCGTGTCTCTCGTCATAAAATCGTGATAAAGGAATTATTACCAAGTGCTTTCACTTGTAAATAGTCTCAAACTCCAACAAACAAACGCAATATATAATTCATCACGGGTTATCTCACGGATTGACAGACGGAAACGGGGTTGACATTTATAAGAGATCGTCGGATTTTCTAATTGAATTATAAATTTGGGAGAGTCAAATGGAAAGTTTCCATTAATTTATGTCTATTGTTTACTGTTTACTACCTGTTTTGTCTACCCTGTATGTCTACTAAGTAACGGAAAACTTTTCAATTTAATCTATAACTTTTGATTCAAATGTTCAAAGATATACAGTAGAAAATGACTAACAGCGGTATTCACAAACAATACTTAAGGGATCCTGCATTGAGTAAACGCACTGCGTTCAATACAGCTTTGTGATTGGTCCTTTTTGGCCTTTTGTTTATGAGACGTGGTCTCTAACTGTTGGCCTCTTGAATAGGCTCAGAGTCACTCAGCGTGCCATGGAAAGAGCTATGCTTGGTGTCTCGCTACGAGATCGAATCAGGAACGAGGAGATCCGTAGACGAACTAAAGTAACCGACATAGCCAATTGGGTTAGCAGGCTGAAGTGGCAATGGGCAGGCCACATTGCTCGAAGGACTGATGGCCGCTGGGGCAGTAGAGTTCTCAAGTGGAGACCACGTACCGGCAAGCGCAGCGTAGGGCGACCCACCGCGAGATGGACGGACGATTTGGTCAAGTCTGCGGGGACCCGCTGGATGCAGGCCGCTTCCAACCGGGTGAGGTGGAAATCTTTGGGAGAGGCCTATGTTTAGCACTGGACGATCTATGGCTGAGATGATGATGATGATGATGTGCGTTCGTGAGCACAGTGAGACCTCATAGTGAGGTTTGTGAATACGGGTGTTAGTCGCACCGGGATACCGTGCAAATACGAGTAAAACGCCATGTTTAAGCAATCAGGCAACATTTATTTACCATTATCGCATTCGATGTACAATGGGAAGTTTAATTTTTAAAAGCTGGCTTTTCTACTCGTTTATTTTACATTCCAACGCAATAATGGTGTTTTTACTTTCGCAACCTGGAGTTCCTTTTCTGTTTCCATTTTTTTATTATTTGTTAAATAATTTTGTTTATTAAGAGTATAATTTGGAGTTATTCTGTTGCAACACTATTTTTTAGAGACTATGAAACAAAAAGGATAACATATTTTTGAAAACTATCTAAATGTAGTAATATTTCGTTTTTCTTTGTCATCCATTATCCCACACAAATCTATAGTTTTATTTTAACGTTAAATTTAACGGAAAAACGGTTAAAACACACGAATTCGTATTACTATTTTTACATTGTTGCAATCTCACAAAAACATCCACTAAATTGGACGTTGACGTCACGAACCAATAAATAAAAAATGGCGGCGCCTGACAGCGCTTGTAAAATATAAATCCCTTTGACATAACATATCAAGTTAGGTTCGAGTCGCGATGCGTGTAGCGGAATAATGGCTAGGCAATAACATCGAGACGGAGGAAAACTCGCGATTGTGTTCCGAAAACGGGACGGAATTCACAGTAGACAAAGCTTGTCAGAGGGACTGATGCCGTACAGTCAAGGACTTTAATTGTTATGCCACTATGGAACCCTGTCGCATAACGTTAATCATTAATTTTGGCGTAATTTCTTTCATGTGGTTTGACGCTGTCATTATGTCAGGGTTTCCTTAGTGGCATAACAATTAAAGTTCTTGACTGTGCTATGACTGCATTGGACTATCGAAGCCTAACAATTTCCACGCAGTATAAGAAACAAAGATATATGACTCATATTTGCTAACTCTTAACAGCTGATAATGCGGCCTCTGAAGAGGACAAAGTTTTATTCAACATGTAAAAGAGTCGTTAATTAATCAGTTCATATAAACGGCTGCTTTAGTATTGATATAGGTGATAAATTGACCTGACCTGGTCATAATAATATTAAACAAGCATGAACTTTATATTTTAATATCACGCTCGTTTTCTTGTGGAATCTTGGATTGTATCTTGGATTGGTGGACGAAATTATTATCAATATTACCTTTAAACGTTATTAATGCGAAGACAGAAAAACAACATTTTTATTTGTACTGACATAAATGTACAATTTTGCTTTGAAATAAATTATTCAGGTTATGGCTTGACCATCATCCTCATCAGGCTCATCAGCCTATACTAGTTCACTGATGGGCGTTATGCCTCTCCCTTTGTACGCCACCGGGGGCAATCCGCGGCCATCATTATCCAGTTCAGACCAGCCACGTTGCAATATTTTTTTTCAATGATTTCTCTCCGACTAGTTTGTCTGGCATCCCATACTTCCTCTGCCGTTTCATAGTCTCAACTCAAGAACATAATAACTCTAACGGTTATCAATTCCGCGTTCCGGTTAATATGGATAGGTCACTGTCACTTCAGCTTGCTAATTCAATGGGCTATGTCGATGACTTTATTTATTTGTTGTATAACCTCATTAAGAGTCAGATTCATCGGAGAAACTCTCAACCTAGCCCTTCCCATAATCTTGCTGAGCGACTTTACTTTAATAGATTGATCGATAGATTGGTCACGGAAACAAAGAGCAAGATTTAGAAACCCGACTATGGTTTTTGATATTGTCTTTGATATATGTTAATAGTTATTTATGTGACTGGTGCATAATGAAAGGCATTAAACACGAGTGTTTTAATGCCTAATTATGCGTACAGTCACATACATAACTTTGTCTACATACATATCATAAGTTTTCTACAATATGTGAGAAACCTGTATCCGTCGTTACCCTGCATCTTAATGTACCTGCATCTTAATGTTCACATTAAAGTGCAGGTCACTTGTACTGTAAAGTGAACATTATGATTCAACTACAGCGATAACCGATACTTTATTGACATATTATACTTTAATGTTAACATTACAGTGCAACCACAGATACAGGTAACATAATGGAGGGCATTTGCTTATCGCTTCTGAACATATTATATTGAAATTATGATATGGATGTAGATAAAAAAAAATAACGCTCCTCTCATACTTTGATTTAAATATTATAGCCTAGGTCACTCCTACAACTAAGAGGAATCTAACGACAACTCATAAGTAATATTCATCAAGCGGTTTAGGCTGTAGAACGTGCCAAAGAAAGAGACATACATACATAGATACACTCGAAAACATAACCCTCCTACTGAGGCAGTCGGTTAAGAAAGGTATGTACTATCAGCCCATTGGAACCCTGACCCACCATAGAACGGTGTCACAGTGACGTTGTAAAACCATTTGCTCGACACTTCTTACGACTTGAATCATAACGTCACTGTGACGCAGTTCTATGGTGCGTCATAGTTCCATTGTGCTGATAGTACCAGCTGTACTAGTCTCTACTACACCTGAACATCGTCTATATAAATTACGCGCACGCAACAATAACGCCGATCCAATATAACGCGACGTGAAATACCGTTCCGTGCCCGTGTCGTGTCTAAATGCTGACGTTACCTGCGTCTGATTGATGTTTTAATATGTTTCCGAAGAATGCCGTGACGTTTGACAACTATAAATAGTCCCAAGACTTACTGTTTTGTTCTACACCTAAATTACAGCCAGCACGAGATGGCGAAGATACATTACCTACTACAGGAATGCAATATTTAAGTGTTCGGTTAGCCCAGCCTTTGAAAACCGAAATTGACGCACAACCATTTTGTATCTTTACATAGTATAAAACAAAGTCGTTCCCGCTGTCTGTTCTCTTAGATCTTTGTGTTAGCTTAGATGCTAATGTTATTTATGAATAAGATAAAGTTATTCGTAAGAAACACACTTCCGTTAAACAAAACGCAATGTTTTATTTGTAATGTGTTATGCTATGGCATGCGATTATAATAAAAAAGATTGAGAGTAAGTGCGGAAAGTACGACCGATGAAGTGCAGATTAAATAGTTACATTTTTACATCAAAAATAAATCCATAAAAAAGGAAGTTAAAACTCTAAATAAAATTGAAACACAATATTTGAAGCTTCCTTTACATATATTAACGTATTGGAGCGCTTTTTTGTAAATACCATATTTGGCTTCGTATGTATTCAAGCCAAAACGATTGTCGATTATATTTGGCTTCGCATGCATTAAGAAGAATATTTTCTACTTTTTTTAGGACTGGATCTCTGTCACTTTTATGGCGCTTTGAGGCATTTTAAGAGGATTGTGAACCGACGCTAAAATCGCGTAGCATACAAATTTAGCTCTGGACGATGCATTTCTCACCTCCTCATCAAATCCGATTTCCACGATTTTTGAATATGTTGTAGTAATTATGAAAAACTAGGTTTGTATGTTTCTGTTTTTTTTAATACTTCAACGTTTGAATCTTACACAACTACTTACAGTAATGTTTACTTTCCATTATATCAATGCCAATGGTTAAAAGTCCTCTTACTTGTTTAAAAGCTTAACTAGTAAAACCGCATTTTTTTCATAATTGAAGTAAAATATTAATATTTAAATAATAAAATATAGTATGCCTTGAGCTTAAATAGTTACTTATTGTGGGCATTGAATTTTTTTGTCGAGATATGGACTATAATTTCAACATTACTATTATTAAAAAAAAACAACAATCACGATATTTTTTGGCAACACTAAAATACACTTGTATTCAGGAAAAACAATAAATGTGTTTCATTAGCACAGATTTTCTAAGTCGGCTCTATTAAACTGATCTAAAGTACTATCCTACATCAAACTATTCTATAAACACAGAAATTTGCTAAGACGCTGAAAAATTCTCAGGATAATAACCTAACAAATTCTCACTTTTATCTCAGAATTAGGTTATTTTATCAGCTGTTCAACTTTGTTTTACTCAGAGCTGCAGGTCCTTTAACGTTATTCAACTACTCCCAAGATGTAAGAAATAGAAGCACCAGCGATGCTCTTTGTTAAAGTAGGACAAGTATTGTTTTACATTTTCTAGCACTAGCTTTCCTATATGTACATGTGTAACTTAAGGACGTCCACGACTCCATTTGTACAGACGACTACAAAGAGATGTATCCACTTTTGGATCTTATAACAATACAATAAAGTGAAAAAGTGGTTACGTAAAATTTATTTTCGGCTATTTCCTTGTTTATTCCCGAAGGGGGATAATTTTTGAGAAATTTAATACTTTCTTAGTGCCTAGGTTTCAAGTCCCTAGGTTCAGCGGTTTAGGCTGTGTTTTCTGTCAGTCAGTTAGTTAATTAAGGAAGAATTTTATTATACTGTAAGTAAGTAAACTATTTATAGCACAAAAATAAATCGTTTAAAAAAAAAACATATGAATATAAATTATGTAAAAAACTACAAAGGCGAACTTATCCCCTAAAGGGATCTCTTCATGCTAACCTTGTAATGACTGGGTGAGGACAACGCACGAGGGTGGCAAAAAACAAGTTAAAGCTATAAAATATTTTTACTTTATACATACAACGCAAATACATAACATTAAATATATATTAACTACATAAATAAACTAAAATAAAAAATAAAATAATAATATAGATACAATATATACTTACACCAACTAACAAACTCACCTAAAAACAATTGGTATTATAGAACAGTGAATAGTAAAATTCATTAATTTGCCATAATTTCTACTCGCGAACTATAAACCGCTAATATTGATATCCTTAACGGTATCAGAATCCCGCCTCTAGTGTTACCGAAACGTAAAAATAAATTGTATAAAGGCTGAGCCACACCGGACGCGTGAAGTGCACGTGCACGTGCGCGTTCGCTTTCCACTGCGTTGTATAGTATGAATTCGCATTACGACATGTCACTATACAACGCATTGGAAAGCGAACGCGCACGTGCACGTGCACGTCACGCATCCGGTGTGACTGGGCCTTAAACCGGTCAAGTTTGAGTTTGCATATTACAGTTACCAATTTTCAAGACTCTTGATTGTAAGTGAAAATCTATATAATCTCTTTGGAAAATTGTGGTGAAATATGTTAAATGTATCTTACTCTACACAATAACAATTACGATAAAATATACGACCACCTAGTAAGTAACAATTCCCGAAACCAAAGGAATATTGCATATAGTATCCACAAATCCCGCCGAATATTTCAAAGCGCTGTCTCGCGCTACAGTCGGCTCGTAAAATATGAATAACAAATACATTCGATTGTTTCGTGCATGGCCGAATACGACCGATGCATTTTGCTTTGTTATCCACTTCGCAGCATAAATCCGGAGCGAATAAGCTCCTGAATATGTAATGCATTTATTTGGAAAAATTAAAACAATAAAGTCTTCATTTTGGTATCCTGTTTCGGAATTTTATGGTGTTGGATTGCAGAGTATTATTGGTGCTTATAATTAAGTATGTACAGCAATTAATATTCGATGAATAATTTAGAGTGCCCTGTGTATTATGTGCAAATAAAATATGATAGATTGCATTGGTGTAAAACAAAAATGTGAAGTAATAAATAAATCTAATTTTAGTATAAAGTACGGTTTTGTTGTCAAAAATTATAGAGTCGATCACGTTTATACCTAGTTTAAGGGCTTAAAAATATTAAGGTTGCCCCCACAAATGTATGCATCTTCGCAATTACCTTTACAGTCTCTTCTTCTAACATTTCACAAATTCGTCTTAATCTCATACGCCCAAACATTTTTGCCAAAATTTCATTACTCGCTAAGTTTGCGGTTCCAACTTCGGCTCCAACTCCTGCTCATTAATTTTTAGCGGAACGAACGTTACAACAAGGTCACAAATTAGAAGTTGAATATTCGGGCGAAAGTAAATCATAACTTTGGTCGGCAATTACCATAAATCTAAGGCCCGGAAGGGTGAATCTCGAGGTTCACCGAACTTTTTCCGGGGGGATAAAACATGCAAACTACTCTGTGATGCGTAAGCGTGGACCGAACGCGTTGTTTTAGATGCGTTTGCATAAACAGCAGTTTATAGAATATCGAACAATTCAAATTTTTCAAAGAAAGTGTTTATTTCGTTTTATGTTGACATAGTTATTTGAGCTTAGTAAAAGTATTTATCGATGAATAGTGAGCTGACTGTGTATTGACAACCAATGAAATTATTAGAGGCATTCCATCTTAGTCCTCAGGGTTGGCAACGCATTTGCAGTCTTCGGATTGGTCTTATTATTGTAGTCTTGAGAATGCATATGAGTCACAGATCTCATCAGGTGGTTATGTGTGCTTGTTCACCTTCTACATACCAGAAAAATTAAAGTAAGTAAATAAATGTTGTGATGTGTAGCTGATAAAATTCTGTGAATAAGAGTTTATAAAATACCACTGTTTAAGACCTCTCATTTACAATTAATTGTTTTTCACCAGGGCTTTTATGTTGAACTCATACGTAACCTATAGTTATCCCCATTTAAGGTCTCAGTGCTCCCCTTCAAAGAAAGAAAGGCATGTAGGTAAACGTACTTCTTGTTACTCATGGATTCCTGTGTTGTTTGGCATGTTGTAACAATTATTAGCTAATCATGCATAATTGCAAAATGACTGGTTAAAGAGGATGCAAACGTTGATAATTCTGTTTTCTATCGACTTGAAATATACGGAGTTGACATAAGTCGTAGACTCAATCCTGCATTGGCTTACGTCAATCCTATACATTTATTCCATTTTCGAAAATCGCTAACTTATGCATCTTTACCAGGCCCCCAGTATGCAGAGTTTATTACCGTCTATATTTTTTAAATTAAAATGCACTTTTAAAATACCAAAATTTTACCAGATTTCTGCTTAAATCGTGAACTGAAATCTCAACTTCTATTACTCGTACTAGGTATTAGACTCTGACGATCAAAGCTTTGAAAGCAAATTTTAGGTCATCGATCAAAAGACCGGAGGACCATTGTAAACAAGCCGGTAAACAAATACAAAGCAAACACGGTCTACTTGCTGGACGATTGCTGACCCGCGTTAACACCTAGTACGTGACTACTTTGTAATTAATAATAATAATAATTTCATAATTTTAAACAAAAGTAAGCTTTAAAGATTGCGTTGGATTATTGACGTCTATATACATTTTTAGTTCTACATCCACTTTTTTTTAATTAAAATACTCAGTGACTCTCGCTACGTAGAGAATGTTCTAACGAAACCTCGCTTGTTGAAATTGGCCCATCCATTTACTCTACGAAGGAAAAAACTTTAGCATAAATATGCTATACACTACTAGGCTACCTAAAGGCTAGAGTGCAATTCTCTTTGACAGCCCACCTATCTATGATTAACCAGCAATTTAAAGTTGCACCGCGCTTGTAGGTAAAGTCGGCCAAAAATGTAGTCTACCATCCTACGGTTGAAGTTCATTTGCACGTCGTGATACAACAAGTTCGATTATCCCTTGCAATAATATTATGACAGTGGCAAGTGTCAATCTTAGTGATAAATAGATCTCACAGAAACTTTTGTCAAAACTGGTAGACCACTTTCTTAGCCGACCGTACATAAAGCAGAGTTAAAGACATTTTTATTAGATACAAGTATACTGATAGTTCCTGAGTCATCGTTTTGGTAAAAGTAAACAAAAAGTGTAACCACGTGTTTTTGTTTAATTTAAATTTACGTAGTTTTACACGGTATTAATTAAAATATACACAAACTGTCAGTTTAGGGTCAGGGTTAGGTAAAGTAAACAGGCTGCTATATCAATGTAACAGTGTGACTAAATTCAATAGAATTGGACTGATATTTAATATCATGCCCTGATGAGACCACAGTTTCCTGAGTAATAATTCATTGACGTATATAAACACGAGTTCTATCTCTAGAATAATCTAAAATATGTCGTTTTCCAGGTTCCAAACTACATTAAACCCTAGTAAACTCACAGGTGGAGATGTTATAAACACTCGCTGCCTCGGCTTACTCATATCAATTTATACAGATACACTAATATTGGGAAACCTGACGTCGATTGGGGAAATATTGACTTGGTTTTCGCTTGACCGTTATTAAGGATTCGGAGTATGCGCGATTGGTTCAGCATTTCGTGAAAACGATGTGGGCTATTTAAATGTGATTATTTCGCTATATTAAAATACATAATTTAAAATATCAAATAAAATTGTCTACATAATCCATGTCTGTGACGTTTGCATGTAATAAAAATTACTATTAGACTTAGGGCCGAGTTCACCAACCAATTTGACAGACGGTTAAGTCTTAATCAGCTGTTAGTCAATACATTTGACAACCGTTAAACCGCTAATCGACCGTTTAATTGTTGGTGAACACTGCACTTAATCATTCTAAAGCAAAAATCCAATAAAATCTGAGAAGTTATACAAATCAAATCAACTTTTAAGCAAATAATTCTAGAGGGCGTAACTTTTATCTCACGCGATAAATAACCTCAACAATACGCACAAAGCAAAGTTTTTTTACAAATGTAATAAAAAAATGCAGATAGTGTGCTTGTCATTACCTTGTTGCCGTCTTGATCTCAACAAAATCGTTGGAGATACTGCAATGCTGCGTAAGTAACAAATCGTCCCTTTACTTTCTCAATCTCTTATCTGATCGAATAGTTAGGTAGAAAAAACACCCATGTTCCAAGGTCTATAAATACTACTTTCCTATCAAAATATCCGATCAGATACGAGGTTGAGAAAGTAAAGGGACAAAATTCAATGCGTTGCAAAGTTTACCTTACTGACTTAATGTGCTAAGGTGTATTTTGCACCTTATTTAATTTGTTCGTTGCGCGGTATACAGTATTAACGATGAAATTGTTCTCAATGTATTTTCTAGCACTATTTTGTAGATGTATAGGAAACTTGACAAAGTCAATGATTTCTATAGAAATCAAACCACCGTAAATCCCTCTAATGTATTCCGTATCAGCGCAAACCGCTCCATGTTGGCACTCTCGTGCCATCAATCAGTCGACGTCGCAACCCTTCCAATATAATATACCTAGAAGACATACCATAACTCCAAACTGAGGATATGCAACTTGCAATTTTATGTCTATTCGTGTAATGTTGTAAGTGTAAGGCTTGAAGTTGGAGATAAGTGATTATGGTTTTGAGTCTGAAATAACGTTAGTTTATGTAATAGCGTCGAGTAAGGTGGTTGAAGGAAAAGTTCAGGTAGATTTTTCGTCTAAAACTAGAGCATTAAAAACCCTAAGTATTCAATTGACCATGAACAGACTAAACCATTAACAAAAGAATTGCTCTCTAATGCACTAGGCAATAAAAGCTGGAACGCTTATTACTAGTGAATCCTCAGGTTTATCTGCGCTCTTTTAAAATAATACAATATTTTTACAAGAAGCTGTAAATAAGGGCTTAAGGAGTTAAAACATCGTGCTTATTCTAAACCGAGTTACGTGATATAAATTATACTTATGTAAGTACTATCTGCTTATATCACTGATGCATAATGTTTACAATCTACAAAGATAAATACCAAGTCATTTGATGAGAAGGTCCTCCTGCAAGGTCCATCCGGATCGCCGATCAATCGTTTGGGAATAAGTCAACGGTGAAATTACTAGAATAGAAGCGGTCTTAGAGCCGTATTAACAAATTGATCTCGACTTTAATGCTCGTCTCAAGATGCGTCAAAGTAAACGTCAATCCAAAGAAAACTGTCATTTTTAGGGTTCCGTATCTCAAAAGGAAAAAACGGAGCCCTTATAGGATCACTTTGTTGTCCGTCTGTCCGTCTGTCCGTGTGTCAAGACCCTTTATCTCGGGAACGCGTTGAGGTATCGAGTTAAAATTTAAAGCATATACTCAAATCTACAGTCTCTTGATGCTGTGAAAAAATGAAGCTTCTACATTTACGTAAAAAAAAGATACGGCCGTTTATGTCGCAAAAAACGTGTATTTCGACGCTCGAGGGAATCAAAATGTATAGGGTATTTTCCATTGACCTAGAACAATGAAATTTGGCAAATAACACCGTCTTTTACTACAAATAAAGGAAAAAATCAGAAATCTGTAAATTTTTAGTTAAATCACAAAAAAACAGGGTCTTTATGCAAGGAAGGGCGGTGGTGCAAATTTTGAATGGAGTTGACCGTGTCATGTGCGGAACCCTCGGTGGGCGAGTACGACTCGCCTTGTCCGGTTTTTTGAGACATCTTGAGACCAGCGTTACAGTCGAGATCAGTTTATTAATACGGGTCTTAGTATTGCAGTCTTGAGAATGCCAATGTATATATTACTCAAGTCCAATTTACTATTTAATGGCATGTGTGTTTGTTTGCCTTCTCTTTGCCATATTTTGTTAAATAAACTCGGATGATTTAATCAACCATTTTCACCTGACCAAATATTACAAAATAATGCATCACAAAACTGTTTTACCACGTGACCACAAATTCCGGGAAATTTTCGGCTAGTTTTATTGCTACCAAGCCATGCATTGAGTGCCGCGATTCGATGAGAAATTGGGTTAGCACAGCAGTAGACAGGATTAGCTATTAAATGGACCAGCGGAGTCGCTCTGATAGGACGACAGTTTGATAAATAATAGCAGAGTACTTATTTCACCCAATCTATCCAGCTTTCCTAGTTAATTGAAGTATGTTAAGTTGAATAGGAAGATGTATCAGCACCATAACATAACATTATAATGTGGTGGACAAAGTGGTAGCAGGAGTTGTTATAAAAAAAAAACTAATAGATAACAGTTTAGACATAATCATACGCTAAAGACTATAATTATCAATCTAGTGAGTTTCGAGAAATGGGCCCCAGAGTGCTTATTGTCTAAAGCCGTGTATCCACCAAGCGCACGAGCTACGTGCGCCCGAACAGTCCTGAGGCACGTCCACACAAACCGAGTATTTGGCTCGCGACGCGAGGCTGCCGCGCGAGCGCGTGCGCTTGGTGGATACGCGGCTTAACGAACTCGCAATCACGATCGTTTTCATTTTGAAAATCGAAGGCTTATCTGCATACAAAATGAAAACAATTTCTCCACTTTGAAGGTGGATTGCGAGTGCGTTAGACAATAGCCCCTCTCCTCCTCTAAATAAAAATATTTTTTCCTGTACCTTTTAGGCCACGTTTTGTTCGTTCCTTGTCATTGTGACTGTTTATTTTGATTGGTTAATTGGATGACTGATAGAGAATGACATTAGGTAGTGTGGGTCCGCTGTTTGTACTTATATCTGTGCAATAAATAAAAAGTACTTGGGTGCATGTACGCTTTTGCGATTTATTAAAGCAGCACTTAAACGCTGCTATTGAGTTTCAAGCGAGCTATTGACAGCTGCCTGTCAGGATAGCACTAAAGAGCTATTACTGTGTGAGTGCTCAAAGCCCTGTCCAGAGGGCTTATTGTCTAACGCATTCGCAATCGCAACCGGCTTCAAAGTGGAGCAATTGTTTTCATTTTGTACGGAGACAAGCCTTCGATTTTCAAAATGAAAACGATCGTGATTGCGAGTGCGTTAAACAATAAGCTCTCTGGAATCACTGGACATGGCTTGTTTCAACGCAGCTTTCAATCGCCTTTTATTAAAAATAGATAGTTTTCACACGCGATATCGTCAACGTAAATTTTGATTAACGATATTCCTTCGGAAACTTTATAATTTTCTAGGATATAAAGAAGCTTATGTGTTAGTCCAGGGGTATAAGCTATCACCATTTTAAATTGTACCAACAAACTGACACATAAACTTAAGCAATTTTTGTTTAAAAAAACTAGTCTTACAATTTTACGTGTGCGATTAACGAATTATTTTGTTAAAATTAATCTTTGTGATTAATTACACAAGTAAAACTGTAATGAGCTTCATTTTCATTACTATCATAGTTAATATCAACCATTAATTTTCGATTTCATCCAAAAAATGGTTAACTTACATTCTCTATGTTAGAACGTAAAGTTGAAATAAACATAAAGATAAGTATTTACGTTTCATCCATCCAAAACTAAATCCGTTAACAGTTTTGAACAGCAAACACTACTCGTATTTTGAATTCGGAATATCCACAGACTGAAAAGCAAATAAGGCTTTTTTCATTCCTTTCACGCATGCGCGGCGATGGCTCCTTGCGGGCTGCCAAGTTGACGACTGAACAGTTACCGCTCGAACGCCAACCCGGGTCTGTATTTCGAACGCTCGAAAAAGATCGCGAATTCGAAATTTAAACTTTTAAAAATGGTATTCTTAGAACTGATTTGAAATCATGTACAGGCCCTTTCGAATTTTTCTTTTCAATTATTTATTGCCAGTGTGACGTTAAAAATTTAGTACTTTGTTTTGTGGAAAATGTATCGTTTTAAAAACTTAGTGATGAAGTGGCAAATACAATTGGTTGTGTACGGAATTTCAGTGTTGTTTCGGTGCACGGATTCTGTCGGTAAGTGTAAAGTAATACGCCTTTTATGCAGGTATAATTCATGAAAACTCCTGCCGAGCTCAGAAGCAACAAATTCGCAATGTGTGTAATTTTTACATTAAAATGCAGAAAATGAAAGTTTTATCGACAATCTGTTGAAACAAAACTGTCGGTAAAGATTAGAAAAAATATTGTATTTTATGTTTGAGCTGATTCGTCCTTTTTAAAGAAGCCGGTAATAAATTTAATGCGAAATATGGAAAAAGTTTAACATTGTAATTTTTAAAAGCTACAAGACAAAATTATTTTAATAAAATTGGCTCATTTTGCACAATTGTAAATTCTCATAAAGTAAATTATAATATCTGCTGTAGCAGTAAACATTTATCATCATCAAAAGTCTTATCTTAGTTACCGCTTTAATTGATGAAGAGATAAAAAGTAGGATTATATAAATTAAGATAAATTAAAATTGTGTGAAATCATGCAATACACCAAAAACTGTTTAAAACATCCAACGTTACTTGTATTATTTATTCAAGGCGGAATAAAACTTATTATCTCATGTTTTACAACTTAACTTCAATAGCGAGCTACTTTTAATATCCAATGAAGTTTGAAACCGAGCCCATGCATGCTGCTAGTTGAGTTTACATATTTTCACATAAAAGCTTGGTGCTTGGGTCTACGAGTATGTTGAAACATAATAATGTATGTATGTATGTATGTAAACACTTTATTGTACAAAAAACATAAAATCAAATACAATAATTACAGAGTAATACGTATATAATACGTAATAGTATAAAGTATGCATACTATAGAAATATAAGTAAAATGCGAGTACCATTTACCTCGAAAATGGTGATACGTAATATGTAGGTATATTTTTATTTTGTGAACAAATAAATACAAACATAGTTCTTTAAAAAAAATAGTTTTATAAAAAAATAAAATAACTTGGTACCTACTTATTTTGTTCTTTTTAGTGCAATACCTATTGTTTAATGATCATATTAAGCCAAGGCGACGTTGGTGAGATGAGCTGGATGTCTTCTATCAAGACTGGTAGGAGACTGCCCAAGATAAGACTACGGAATAATCCGTATTTTCTTCGCGTAGGGGCTAATTTAAAAAAAAAACCTTTTGTGGTGCACCCCTAAGGTACCCAAGGAATATTCGTTCCTTTCAAGTCCCTAGGTACCGCGGTTTAGGTAGTGCGCCTCGTATTGTCTCGTGCCTCTCGTAATAAGTCATAGAAGAGTTGATGCGTCGGCGATTTTAAACAGTCATAAAGAGCTGTTCCGTCCGCCGACAGGCCTAGAACAAATAAGTGTTTGTTAAGCGAGCAATGTCTAGTGATGTGTCCTACAATTATTCGTGGGGCATGTCTATTTAGTGATAGGAGGCGCTTTGATAGGCGCGCGTCCTGGTGTGGCACCGTTTCCGTCTCCGTTTCCCTTGATTGTCTGCATGTACTTGTATTTGCCTGATTAGCATGTTGTTTGAGTTTTCTATGACGCAACCATGACATTAGCTGGTTATATGCTAATGGAGGCATTATTGGAGCGGGACCGACCGCTGGGCGATCCAATCCTCTCCTGGCCAGCTCGTCTGCTGCGTCGTTGCCTACAGATCCACTGTGCCCCTTGATCCATTGTGGCGTGAGTTGGTTGTTTAGACCTATCACTTCCAATGCTGAGTGACACATTAGTATGAACCCGGATTGTATTATTTTGTTACCTGTATAGAGACGAAAAGTGTTAAGGTGAATTCTTGTAATTGCATGGGAACCGTAGAACGTAAGGTGAAGTCTTGTAATTGCAACTATCTGGTTATTGCAACTAACTTAAATAACTCCTTCTAGGATCACTGTTTTGAACAACGACAGGCGTGATTATTGTATTTCTTAGTAAGGAAGAACGATATCACGCCTGTCGTTGTTCAAAACAGTGATCCTAGAAGGAGTTATTTAAGTTAGTTGCAATAACCAGATAGTTGCAATTACAAGACTTCACCTTACGTTCTACGGTTCCCATGCGATATGCTTTCATTTAGTCACAACTTCTCGATAGCCGATTAA
This sequence comes from Acleris cristana, assembly GCA_948252455.1. Taxonomy (NCBI): domain Eukaryota; kingdom Metazoa; phylum Arthropoda; class Insecta; order Lepidoptera; family Tortricidae; genus Acleris; species Acleris cristana. Next base: position 13,626,992 of record OX411780.1, read on the forward strand.
ACCTTACTAAAGTGCCGATAGACATTTGGATTTTGGTCTGAAGTCATGTTTCGCGGCTGTCTCTTGTTTTCCATAGCGGTAGCATAGGTATATGGTCGTGTAATCGAAGGCGTTGAATCTTGCCATGCTCCATGCAGTGCAAGAGAAAGAGTTGTATCACCCATTGTTCTGTCCTTTTCAATGGCTGTAACTTGGTATTTTAAGTTTGACAGCTCAATAATACTAAATTAGTCCCCGGCGTCTGTATTCATGTTCGTGCTTACCCCAAAAACTATGATGAATTTTGATGCGATTTTTACCATTTACGAGATTATTTCTAATAGATTGATATTTCATCTGTGCTGGTCGCTAATGAATAATAAGTTAATTAAATTTAAAATCCCACTGTACCTAACTAGTATTTAAGTTTGACAGCTCAATAATACTAAATTAGTCCCCCGCGTCTGTACTCATGTTCGTGCTTACCCCAAAAACTATGATGAATTTTGATGCGATTTATACCATTTACAATATTTCTCGAGATTATTTCTAATAGATTGATATTTCATCTGTGCTGGTCGCTAATGAATAATAACTTAATTAAATTTAAAATCCCACTGCACCTACACATTTTTTTATAACAAAATAAAAAGCGCCTTTAGCGCTTTTGTCCACTGGGATACCTTTTGTCATGATCTAAAATAAGTACAAACTTATAAAAATATTCGATCTGGGTAAAGTCAAAAAATCAGAAGCATAAGAATGTATGAGAGCAAGAAAAAGAAAAATACAAACCAGAAGGTCCTTTTAAGAACTGCTGCACTGTACTTAACCTCCCCATTTGGTATTGTTTTTAACTCGGCCACCATTACTCTCAAGTAAATAAGACCTATCGTTACGTTGACAATACGAAGCCCTGGGCCTCTATTCTTCAACCTTAAACAATATATTCCTATTGACGTGTTTTCGTATTGTCGTTTTGATAGCTCTTATTTATTTAACATTAATGGGGGCCGAGCTAAAACCATACCCAAACACGTCAAATACAATATGGTTTTACCGAGTTGAATAGAGACCCTTGTGTTAATTACCCTTTTAAGAGTAGGAGAATAAATAAATTAACGTTGTAACACAACATTAAAACATATTTTCACTCTGCATAATTTAAATTGAATTGTGAAAATACTCGCTGTATTAGAAACGAAAGCGACTTGATTCGAAAATCGCAATAATCCCGAGTCAACGCGGTAAAAATGCCAATGCGAATATGAATATTCAATTTAAATTCTATTCACGGAATAAGAAAAGCGATCGAGCGTTTACGGCGTATGCTGGAAAGTAATATTTTATTTCCTATTGATTGAACAAAAAGGAATAGAATTATTACGTCAGGAAAAAGTAATGACACGTTATGAGTTCGCATCAGAAATTAAAGAAAAAATCGGTCAAATGCGAGTGCGTGAGACTAGCACACCGAGGGTTCCGTACCGAAATTTGAGTATTTATAGTATTTTTAATTTTCTTCAAGATTAGTACTAGTGATAAGCATAGCAAATTTACCGTTTTTACGAAACAGCAAAATAAAAATACGTTTAAAATAGACTTTTTTATGGAGACCAGTATTATTTTATTATCTTAGGGCTGATTTTTCAATCCCCAGAAAAAGCTATCCGGAAGGTAAATTTTAGCTCTGTCCTTTTCTTTCATATGACTTCGGATAGTTTTATCCGGGGATTGAAAAATCAGCCCTTAAAAAAATAGTACAACCTTCGTAATAAAAACATTGAAAAAAATCAACCTCCTAGATTACGGTTCAAAAAATACAGATCTTTAAAGTAAGGACGGACGTACGGACAGCGTAGGCATATTAATAGAGCCTCGTATAGTTTCAGAAAGTACATAAAATATGTGACTCCTTTAACACCATATCGGTTTAATTTTGTTTAAACTGGAATTTTCGAATCAGTGACAACGACAAAGTATAAAATACATGCGTACAACATTTCAGATTTGTGTCTTTGATAAAACGCGACTGTGACATACAAACAGACTCACGAATGGACTACCCTGGGTGAAACTTAAGGGTTCTTAGTTCGACTACGGAACCCTAATAAACGTCTGAAAAGAATCGTACAGCAACTCATTTATTATGACTAAATATTGACGGGCTTATTTCGTTTCAAAAAACTGATTTCCTGCTGCCATATAAACATAAAATATACAGGGTTCATTCTGATTCCTTCGTTTTACGCAAAAGTAATGGCTTCATTGACATTTTACAAAAGAAAACATTTCGCGGGTTATTTTCGTATTCAAATTTTTGCTATGACTTCACACGCTTTCGATAAAGTAACGGTTTATTTTCGGTCCATTTTGTTCTCTGAGAATGTTTTTACGAAAAATGTTGGAAAGCAAGGCGTCGATGAATATTTATTACGTATTGAATGCAGGCTTATTTGAAAATATTATCTTATACATTTTGAAAATATTTTTTTATGGGTTGTAGGATCTTATACAGAGTTCGTATCGCTACAAACCATCTTATTCTTTAACCAAGTAGCAGTGTAAGCATTGTTTTGTTTTGATGTAGGGTGACGGAACCAGTAATAGACAAAGACCAATGATGGACACATGATTCTTATTTTACAGAAGATAAGGCTTATTTATTTGTTTTGCAACAATCAATTTAGGACCGTATGAAATTTGAATTGAGAGTGAAGTGTCCATTACTCGTGCCTTCACCTAAAAGTGTCCATCATTGGTACCGTTACGCTAGGTATAAGACAATCAGTAAAATGACTTGCCTAGCTTTGATAGGTATTTCATCTTAGTCCTCAAGGTTCTAATTATGCAACAATTATAATATTTTGGTGAAGTTCGGTCGGTGTCTTATATTGCTTCAGAGTTCAATACTGTGGCCTGTTTTATAAAGCTACAAATTAACACAACCTCGACCAACGATGACCAGCCATTTGAGCAGTGTTGCCAGTTTAGACCTGTAAAATTGTTACTTGTAGCTTTATAAAACGAGCCCCTGGTAGTGCATTTTTATATAGCAAGGAGAAGAAAAAGTATTAAGCAATCGTAAGATTGCAAATGCGTTGCCATGCCAGAGGACTAAGGTAGAATGCTTCTATGCTAGTAATTCACCGGTTGTCTTATCCTCACAACGGAACACAACAATGCGAGCACTGCCGCTTGGCGGTAGGTTAAAGTTCAAGATGGTGGTAGCTATCTAGACAGCCCTGTACAAGGTCTTACGACCACTAAAATAAATTTAATTTGTTGCCAGTAGGTAAATTTTCGTAGTTTGATCGAAGCAATTTATATGGTAACATTTTATCGTACTGCAAACTCTGTTTAGTATACGGGAAATGCCACTCGCGCTCTAGTCGACCGAGTTAACCTTTTCCTTTTGCTCTGGCAACACAAGTCTGTCCTGATGGATTGATAGAGTTCCTACATAAGTCACTTGCGACTCCATTTACAAACGTAAAAGCATTCGTATTGTTCCCAGCATATTATTGCTTTGATTTCATAATATTTATAATCACACGAATGATATTATGACAGCAATTATGTTGACGTGTCATCGAAACCTCTATTTAATTTGACTAAAATTCGCTGTGACAAAATTATCCATAAAACAACATAATTAGTGGGCCTAGTATGGCTGCGTCTATATCGCGTGTCAAATGTGGATAAAGCATCCGTCACTCTCGTACTTATTTACGTGTCAAAAGGTGACGCATGCATTATCTAAACTTTGTCATGCGATAAACGCAACCACATACATTAGAACACACTAGACTAGAGGTACAAACCGATCAAAACATATAATAATATACAAGGCTACTGGATATTCGATACAATTCTTTTAAGGAGGCATAGTAGAGGTCCTGATGGTCGAAAATTGTTTCTGAGATATTGATCATTTAAATATGATTTTCGATATTTTTTCCTTATGTCCATGTCAAGAAAAATCATTCAGAAGTTTTTCCGTTGTCTTTTACAATATTAGAATCACTACGAATCAGCGAAGTTTATAAAACCAACTTTTTAATTAATCACATAATGTTTGTTTCTCCATATTAAGTACACCTCTCTTTTTGGTCGTTACTTAAGAGAAGTAGAGTATTAGGCTATTCAGTTGATGAATAAGTCGAGTTCATAAAAGACCCTTAAAACGCACGCATTCGTTACGATGGTCATTTAAAACCCCCTGGTTACTGACAAGTAATAAGGGATCATTGGCTCTTTCCTAACCAATTACCTATTATTTCTGTGGAACGAAACTGAACAATTGGCCTTATTCATGCAGGTCCCGCCAATTTGAGAAATGAATAGTCTGAATGGAAAGGAACTCATTCACATTTATGATTTGTGGGTAAATGATCTTACCTTACCGGGATTATGGCTCTGGTGATGATATGGGTGATCATTTGGAATATATTATGTACTAGAGGACGCCCGCGACTTCGTACGCGTAGAATTAGTTTCTTGCTACTCCTCCCATTTCTTCCCGTTGGGGGTCGATTTTTGGAAAATCCTTTCTTAGTGCTCACTTACTTCATAAAAGGAACCCCTGTACCAAATTTCAAGTTTCTAGGTACAGTCGTTTCGGCGGTGCGTTGATACATCAGTCAGTCAGCTTAGCCTTTTATATATATAGATAACCTAAAATCGACACGGGTTCAGATATTACATTTGTGGGTAATAATTGCTATGCGTGATCCAGACGGGTTGTATAACTGCAGCACTCGGTGGATGATGATTTGACCTTTAGACATTCCCCAAGAGCCGTTTGGCGGCGGGTTGGAAGCGTCCTTTAGCGGCTCCTGAGGTTGTTGAAATATGATGAAATATGAACACGGACTTGAGATTATCACATCGATTTAATCTTTAAAACTAGGTATATGCTAGTCAGAGAATACAAAAACGCGTCCACACGCGTCCCTTTGACATGAAGCAAGCCTTGATATAATTGACTGATGAGTGATTGACGATAAAAATCAATGGACATTACTAATTTATGACTAAAAGTTCAAGAACTGCACAATAATATTTCATAACATAAAAATAGCTTTGCAACCAACAGACCTATTTTAATTAATGGTTAAACTAGATTTTTCAATTCCTCAATTCCTTCTGAATTTTAATCTCTTGTTACATTTGCGTCTCTTTTGTTATTGTCATCAACTGTGGGAATCGTTAAATGATACATAATGATAAATGCATTATCATTATTCATGACACGTCGTCTATTAATTACCGAAGTATTAACCACTAATTAATCATTTTTGGCTGTTTTCGCCATTCGCTGCATAATTACATAAATGATCGAAATAACGATGCCACTGTCAGATAAAATCGAACTGTAATTTATATTTTTTTTATTAAAGAAAACCTCATGATTAATTTTAACCATATTATTAATTATAAATGCTTTTGTTTGTGCTTGTTAGTTTGTTGCAAAGGCTGGACGGATTTCATGAAATTTGGAATGGAGATACCCTAGAATAACACATGGGCTACTTTCATTCCCAGATAAGTTTCCAAAGGAAAAAGATAGTGATGGTAAGAAGAGACGAAATCTACGCTGACAAAGATAGATAAAGAAATTACATTTTATTTAAAAATCGGTTGTTTATGTAATGTTGCATATATAAACTAAATAAGTAAAAGATATATTAAGATTTTGTGTAATGTACGAGTATTGCACAATAACCTTGCCAAGATTTACTTCCCTTGAACTTTTTGTCAAGTATTCTAGTTTGCAAGTCTCTTGGCTCTTATTTAGGATCGCAATGCCGAGATTTTCCGAAGCCAGAACGGCTAGCCCGGACTTTCAATTGAAATTCTTGTTAAAAAATAAAAGTGTGCTAGAAAGTAAGTAAAATGAATAGAAATTTATATATTTTGTCGTGCTCGTTTTATTTAAGTAAAAGTTTTAAATTCATTATAATATAATAACGGGAATGCCATACTGGCAGACTCCTGACATAAACGTTCCAAATCCAAATCGATGTCCTAATCTTAAACAAGGTTACGCGCCTTAGGGATGTTATTCTGAAGCCTCAAATTTGCAACCACGGGTAAGTCGTTCTTTTCAATCGTCATTTATGCCAAAATCGATAAAACGAAACGGATCAAGTGGGTTTTTTTAAGAAGAGATTTTAGTGCTTGTCCGTGTGATTGTCGGGTTAGAATAGTGCCACTCCATGTCTTCCAGTGGATGTCGTAAGTCGACTAAGAGAATAAAGTCTTGTAGTACTGTTAGGCGATGGGCTTGCAACCTGTCACTAATTAGGGAATGCAATTTAACCGGTTATTAACCGTTTTTGTATGAAAATAACCGGTTAAAACCGGTTATAACCGGTTATTTGCATTCCCTATCACTAATACACTGGTAAACATCTTGGCCTAATTGTGCAAAATATGGTTACAGAATTATTAAGTTTTTTTTGGAGTTGTTGGTAATTCTGTGGCTCTGCCTACCCCAATCAGGGAATGAAGGCGTGGAGGTATGTATGTATAATGTAGATCTTAGTGCTCAGCGTTACATCAGAGTGAATAAAATCGTCAGTCTGCCTCGCCCACTTTAAAAACTTAACAATAAAAACAGCGCTATGTTAACTCTGTCGTTCACCAAACATGGTGGCTATCTAAAATGTCCCTGTAATAGTCGAAGCATTCTGTACGCTATTAGGCTAACGCACCCACCAACAATCACGATCGTTTTCATTTTGAAAATCGAAGGCTTGTCTGCATACAAAATGAAAACAATTGCTCCACTTTGAAGCTGGTTGCGATTACGAGTGCATTAGACAATAAGCCCTCAGATATATGTACAAAGAAGAACTCATCCCTTTAAGGCATCTCTTCTAGCTAACCCTTGAGAGATTGAGAAAAGTGAAAGGTTGTGCATCGAGTAATAAACTTTACATATTTATTTAGAAGAACGTAACACATTAACTAACCAATAAAGCCTATAAGCCTAACCTAGCCTATAGACTATTGGTAAACACATTAAATTTAAAATGCTTGTACTATTGCTAGGCAGTTAGGTATTACGGCAGAACCAATTAGGTACTTAAATGTCTTAAATTATTAGCTGTGACATAAGGTAAAATCTAAGATGTTTGCAAAAAAATATTACATGATTAAGTTTTGTTGAGTTTCTCAAAATGATTTCAAAACTGTTATCGTGAAAGAACAGCTTATTCAGTATACCGCTAGTTACCGCTAGTGTACATTGAATCATTAATCTTATTAGACATATTTTAAACTGTTGATATATGGACAGATATACCTAGTACTGTTAGATAGACATTGATTATATATGTACACCATTATATTTAGTACACTTAACTTATATGGCATTCTTTTTCAAGACAGTACTGTATTTTCATGATTTTTCCTTTCCTTTAGATTTGTAAAGTTACAATAATTAATATTTATAATATTATTTAATATTTTTTATCTACATCCATATCATAATTTCAATATAATATGTTCAGAAGCGATAAGCAAATGCCCTACATTATGTTACCTGTATCTGTAGTTGTACCGTAATGTTAACATTAAAGTATTACATGTCAATAAAGTATCGGTTATCGCTGTAGTTGAATCTTAATGTTAACTTTACAGTATAAGTGACCTGCACTTTAATGTGAACATTAAGATGCAGGTACATTAAGATGCAGGGTAACCACGGATACAGGTTTCTCACATATTGTAGAAAACTTATGATATTTATGTAGATAAAGTTATGTATGCGACTGTACGCATAATTAGGCATTAAAACACTCGTATGATCTTATTTATGAAACGAGCCGTAAGGCGAGTAACCACACTCTCTAATGCCTCTCATTATGCACCAGTCACATAAATAACTATTAGTGGTTGTTTGTATTGTTATGCTTGTGTCAGATTCAAAACGATAATCCGAATTCTGTTGTCATGTAACTGTGTCATTAAAGCATCGTTATTAATTTTGTGTAACCACTAATGAACAACCTGGCGAAGGTTTCCGTGTTTTGTTAATTTGAGAAATTATTTATTCGCTCAACTTATACCAATGAAAACAAAACCTAAATATTATACTCGTGTAAGTAAGTAAGTAAGTTAAATATGTCACACGTCCTTCGACGCTGACCCACCTATGCGTCAGCCATTCAAATTAAGATTTTCAATTTTTATTGACAAAAGATTAAAAATTCGAATTTTAATGTTTTAATTATAATCCTTCAGTTACACTACAGGTTTAGGGCTGATTCCCAATTCCGAGATAAATAAATCTTACAGTTATTTTCAGAGGAGACTTTAAACGAAAAAACAAAGGAGGTTGCTTATATCAAATCCAAAATCAGTCCGCCAGCTTCCATTTTAACAAGAGAAAGTCGAATAGACACATCACATAATGAAACGACAATTCGACAGCTACAGCAGGTATTTCCTGTATTTTTCTTGCTTCCCGAGTTGAGTAGTGCCCGTTTTATTGTTATGCTTTTGTAAATAACAAACAATGCCGCTGTACAGAAGTAACTTAACGAAGCCAGCGATGAAAACGCGTAGAAATAGGGTGCAAAGAAATGGTACAGTAAAAAAAAGAGAGAGTCAATTCGACAACGCTGTTGCCCACTTGGTAGGGATCCTGATGAATGAATAATTGTTATTAGCTGAATGTGTATTTATAGATGTAAAGTGGCACATACTTTCATACTTACCGTCAAGCAGCAGTAGGTAAGTATTCACATTTGTGTTCCGCTGTATACATATACAGGGTGAATTCTAATTGGTAATCTCCATTATCACCTCTGTGTTCTAGAACAACGTTTACTATGGGAAAAACTCTGAAATCACGAAAAAAAAAAGCTGTTTCATAGAAAAGTTCAATACGTACTTGACCAAAATGTATGAGCCAAATGATTTTTGTTTCGTGATTTCAGAGTTGGTCTCATAGTGAAAGTTGTTCATATTCGTGGGTAGAATACAGAGGTGATCATTTGTATTACTATTTAGATTTCACCCTGTATATAAAACAATCGGTGAAATTACAAGCATGAAGAAAAAAATCATGTTTGTCGGTAGACAGTTGGTTTTGAGGTTGCTAATGCCTATAGATCTGAGATCCTATTTAACCCTAAATAACCTGTGTGTTCATTTGTCTACTCCATACCGCAATAAAATTATATTTTTGAGCTCCCTTACCTCTTGCGTATGCTAAAGTGCGGAAAGTATGATTTTTCTGCACAGAAGAAAACAAGACTTTTATTCAATTTTGAATTTAGAATGCAGTTTTACCAACTAATGACTGATGGATAAGTAATGACAATGCAGATATTAAAACTACAGTGTGTACGCTTACAGAAACAGTTTATAAATAAACCAAACAACTTTCGTATTTCGAATGTTCGTTAAATAACTATAACCTTTCAAAACGACCTGAAATACTGATAAACAAAAAAAAACTGTTGGCCGATATTTCTAACAGCCGATTTAATTTGCTTCAAACAATTACAATCATTTGAGACGTCTATTTTTCGAATCCTCTGTTTAAAGTAAAAACGTGGTTGGGAATAAATTCTCGAATAGAACAATGTTTTTTGTTGTTAAATAAATAGTCAATTAACACGTAGGTATTCATTTTGTTTCCAATTATTATATCTAATGATGATTCTTTTTAGTAGCACATTTAAATTTTAAATTATAATAATCGTACTTGACAAAAGAGTCCTTCAAATTCCTCACAATACTGTAGTACTACTACTACTAATCATCTATATAAACTACCTCATTTACCTATCCAATAATATTATTATAATAATATTACATGCAACAAACACGTCACAATTATCAAAAAACGGATTAAAAAATAAATAGAATAGAATAGAAATGGTTTATTCGGTGCCAAAATAAAATTAACATAAAATCAGCAAAAACATAATAAAAAACTAAAAAGTAGAGAAATACATACAAACTTAAAGTACTTAATCTAAAATTAGCACCGAAAAGGTTGCCACTCAGCATAGTGTCAGGGTTATTTGCCTTGACGCTGGTTTTCAGGGCCACCAGATTGAGTAGAGAGGAGAGCGCTCCCAATCCATCTTACTACTATTTATTAATTTAAAAGTAATACTTAAACTTAAATTGTTTTCCAGACTTCTGAATTATTGCGTGTATTTGAGTGTGTGTGTGTTTGTGTGTGTTTGTGCGTGTTTGTGTGTGTGTGTGTGTGTGTGTGCGTGCGCACATGTTAGTGTGTATGTTTACCTTATTTTTAAATAGTAAATAAATAATTTGTATGACAATAAAATATATATATATATATATATTACACATGTTATGAATGTAGGACGTCTGCTAAAAGTTGGCTAATTGAATGTCTAGTAAATATTGTTTCAATTTATTTTTTAAGTTTGTAACGTTTTTAGAATTTCTGATTGGCGGTGGCAGATTATTCCAACATTTCGTGGCAGCGTAGCGAAAGCTGCCACGAAAAGCAGTCGTCCTGTGCTGGGTACCGATTAAGAATGAGGCAAACCTCACCTGACGTTGTGATTGTTTCAGTTTTTCGTAAGGATAAGATGGCTCACCACTATTTATAATGCCAAAGATTAGAGCAGCTAGATGTAAGTTTCGTCGATTTGCCATATTTAACATCTTGTTAATATTTAAAAATGGAGTTATATGTGATCGACGGGGCACATCAAAACAAAATCGAACACAAGCATTTTGAATGCGTTGCACTAATCTACTGGTACGCCCTAGTAAACAACCTCCAAAAACAGAATCAGCATAGTTGAGTTTTGACAATATCAGTGACTCACACAGTTTGATACGCAAATCAACACTAATAAAGTCACGGACACGATATATTATTTTTAGCCTATAAAATCAATTACGCATAATTTCTAACATGAGCTTCTCGAATCGAAGCCTACCATCCATAATAACTCCCAAATTACGAGCTTCTGATACTTGTTTTAAAACATCACCCTTAATTGAAATTTGTGGATTATGAAGATGGATATCATTGATTTGTTTATTAGATCCGCACAAAAGGAATTTCGACTTATCAGAGTTCAAAACTAGATTATTAGCATCACACCAGTGGGCTAGTGGTTTAGATCTGAGTTAAGCCGGTCTACGTTTTGGGTGGTATTATCAGGTTTAAATGATATATATAATTGAAGGTCATCTGCATACATGTGATATTTACAATATTTAATATTTTCTACTATGTCAGTACTATACAAAATAAAAAGTAACGGCCCCAGAATGGAGCCCTGCGGAACTCCTCTGTCTACCGTTGCGGTCGATGAATTTAATATTGTACCACTACCGTCGCGTACCTGGACAAACTGTTTGCGTCCGGTAACATAGCTCGCAAACCATTTTAACGCAAATGAGTCAAAACCATAATAGGATAATTTCGATAAAAGGAGTGTGCTATTTATAGTATCAAAAGCTCGAGAGAAGTCTAGCAACACTAAAATGGTCCCCTCACCACCATCTTGAGCTGCGAGGATATCATCAACTACATCTAACAAGGCAGTAGTAGTGCTGTGAGACTTTCTAAATCCTGACTGTTTTTTTGGCAAAATATTATTGAGCTCAAGATAATGTGTAAGCTGGGAACAAACCTGTGTAAATGGCAGTCTTTTTGATCCGTAAAAAAATACTTATTTTCCAGTGTGTCTAATTTTCCAAATCATTAATTATGGAACATTTCTTGTTGTTTATCCCAAATACGGCATTTATTTTAGTAGAGTGTCAAAATTGGAAGTTTTTTTACAATATTTTTGGGATACAAAAGGGAAATCAGTTAAAATATTAATGTTTCATGCACTTCACACATCCTTCTTTTTAATCAGTAAGTAATTGTAGTGATTCGTAAGAATTTTTTGAAGAATCCTGATCTTTGCCAGTCCTAAAATGAGGACTTAAACCGCAAGGGGTTTTTGTTTCCATCTGCAATTTTAAGCAATTGATGATGTTGTTTGTAATCGTAATTGTAAATAAATTTGACTGTTTTACATGCTTTTCTAAAGAAATCACTTATGTTAAAAGCAACATCAGTTTGCTGCGATTAATGCTTGTTCCAATAAGCAAGTTATAGGTAGATACATTCGGTTGCTTTGTATTAAAATGTTACATATGCCAACATCAAACAAAAGACAACTCATATAGCATTGTAGGCGCGCTCCCACTCTAAACGCATTGGAGCATTTTACCAAAAGGTATTAAAGGTTTTCTTTACGGAAGTGCTTTGTCATGGAGTATTAATATTGCTATGATTTGCCTTTTCTCTCTACCTTTCTGCTCAAGAGAAGGACAAAACGATTACAATAAAGGTTGTTCTGAAAAAGTCAAATATAGGCCTTGGAAGAATTTCAACCCTTAACCGGATAATAGCATAAAAAAAACTAAAACCAAGTTAAGACTGCCAACTAATGTAATAATAGAGCTTAATCCTAGACCGCCGCTTTGACAATAGGGGGCTTTTTGCGCTTTTGTTAAGCTTGCCATTATAAAGGAGGCATTGTGGTGCCTCCAGCCTATAAGGGACAGGTACTTGTGTAACGTAATTTTCTCGATTTATAGTTATTTGGGCTTGCAGAGATAAAGGTATATCAAGATGTTTTTGACTTTGTTTTGTGAAATTACAGGGCCTCTATTCTTGGCAGTAAAAATAATATCATCTTTGACCTGTGGGGTTATTATGACATAACTATGCAGTTCAGTTTACGCTGAGAGAAAAAGATAGAGCTATATAACTGATATATAGCTCCGTCCTTCACACTCGCCGTAAAAGGAATTGCATGGCTACGTCATAATACCCACCTGTTATGGTATTGTTTTTAACGCGGCAGCCGTTACTGTCAAGTAAACAAGAGCTATCAAAACGTTGACAATACGATAACAGGTCTAAAACGATATGGTTTCCCCCCCTAGAATAGAGGCCCAAGGGGTCTAACCACGATGCATAATGCTAAGTTAGCGATATTCGAAAATCAACAGAATGTATAGGATTGACGTAAACTGATGACAGATCGCTTGATCGGTTGTCAACTTCATACATTTCTACTCGATAGAAAACAGAAACGTTAGCAGCATTTGCATCTTGGTAACACTCTCTGAAGTGGTCATTGTACTTCTCTCAACGATTTTTGTCAGGAAAATGACATGTCATGTGTTGAAGGCGGCTTAAGAGAGTATTCCACTAAAAGAGCAACTTGGCTGTACCTCTGGCATTTTTGTCGTTTATGGGCGACAGTAAATACTTACCATCAATCATTAGTATCTCATGGCAATAAACAAAAATGTTTTGATTAACTTACGTTGTTTAAGCTCCGTTAAGAACTTCCTTAACTTTCTAGATTAGTATTTTATTCAATAACAGTCAATCACAATTAAAACTCAAACGAAGTTTTTCCTCCTATCGACTATGTAACGTTAACGTAACATCATCGAGAAAATGTGGATGACAATGGAATTTCCTATCACGTTGACAATAACGTTGACTTTCGTATCGCCATCGAGTAGTTAAGGTGAAGTGGTGTCCTGTGGGATAGTTCTGCCAAATATCAGCTGGACGGATTGAACTCGTTGGACCGGCGAGCTAGGAGACTCATCGGTGATGACTTACTCGCCAATACCAAGCTTCAGAGTTTGGAGCATCGGCGTACAGTCGCTTGTCTTTCGTTATTATACAAGGTGTATTATGGAGAGTGTGCCCAGGAACTACATGACCTCATCCCACCGTTCACCTTCTCAAATTTGTCTTCTAGATGCCGCCATCTATTCACGTGTAGTAGAATACTCAATGATTCGCACGCAGCGGTTTGCTGCGTCGTTTCTTATTCGCACTGCCAAGGAATGGAACGCTCTTCCTGCGTCTGTATTCCCGAAGTCATATAACCTTTGGTGTTTTGAAGGCAAGAGTGAATAGGCATTTTCTGGGTAGGCGTGTACCACCTTTGACCTCGTCGTCACTTAACATCAGCTAAAACTGAGGTCAAACGCAACCCCATTATAGATAAAAAAAAAGTTTACATAAAAAGTGAAGTAATCACGTGAGTTTCTTTTAAGCGTTCGTGCTACGGATAGATTCTGTAAAAATATAGTACACGTCGTTCGAAAACGTGACGTATAATTTAAATTCTAGTGCTAAAGCTACAAAATTTGGTGTATGTTGAGTATGTGACAACCCTGTAAAATTTGATTACCTGAGAGAGCCGGTTGTCAAAGGCAGAGCGATAAAAGCAGGCAACTACGGTCACTTTGTCGCGTTATGGGTAACTATTAGCTAGACTTTGTTCGCGTGGAATTTGGTTACGGTTGTTCATTGGGCGATGGTCTAGTTTGTCACGGCGAGAAATAATCTATGTCAATTATCCAACCATTCCAGTTCGTTTTTGCTTCGATTTTAAATAAAACGAAATAGGTCAAATCAAAGCTTTGTTTGAAACTAGGTCATTTTGTGTTAGATTCACTGGGTTTTTCTTTTAATTTCAGAAATGTTTTTACCTAAACACAAATGTTATAAGTAAATAGAGTATTTTGAGTGTTTGTTTGATTTTATTTCGGTGATAATCTAAATTATTTTCAAAAATAATATTTCTCTAATAGGACGTTACATTGTCCAGGAACAATAAAATTATTACATTTTCTTCATTTTGGTCACTAATAATTAATAATCTTGTCAGATTAAAAAATATTCAATACTGAAAATAACTCTTCTATTAGAATCCCCACAGGAAATAGTTTTCTGCCATCATTTTATTTAAAAATAAATATCCTTATCAGTCTCGAACTACAACAGAACTCAATATTTTGTTTTCTTCATCGTGTCCATTTCTCTTACAAGTATTTTCTATATTTGTATTTTTTCTCTCTAACGTCACATATCAAAGCGCTCATTGTTTCATATTTTTTGCTTCCATTTCAAAGAAACCAACTCCCATCAATCGTGTTTTCAGATAGCAATAAAAGGAAGTCCTTAAAAGCAAGAAGCTTCCCGAAAGCTTTGTCGCGGAGCTTTTCCTTGTTTCTACCGACAATACCTACCTTCTTTTATTATTTTTGTTATTCGTGTTCGAAATTGTCTGCGTTCTATTTAATTTGTTTCACGTTACTATTTTGTTTAAGTGGTATTGTAAAATGAATCTTGTTTTATTTTATTCTTGACATTCATTAGTCAATAAATGTGTTGCCTTTTATTAGGTTGTTGCCTCCAAGATGTAATTAACTTCAAATTAAAACCATCATGTGTTTTTTTTAAAAAAAAACAACGATAGATGGCGTCAGCATAACCTCCGAGTATGAAAAAGTAAGCGATCACTAATTTCGTGGATCTTAAGTAGGGTCTTGGTGGCATAATTGGTAATGCACCTGCATTGGCCCGGATTGCCAGAGGAGATGTAGGTTCGAATCCTGCCTAAGACCGACGAATTTTTTTCGCTTTAATACAATTTGAATTACGTACAGACGTTTAGGTAAAATTAAAAAAATGTGTTTGTTTATTGATTTGTTCCACCTTGTAAGTTGAACGTCTCATCCAATCGATAGTTAGCGATGACATATGTAATTTTTTTAGCTCGGAGACCAACATTATACTTTTTATCCCGGACAGCCAGAAAATTGCTGACAAAATAGCATTTTTTAACGCTATGGCAAAAACAAAAGTCGTCATTCGCACGCCAAAAATAACTGAACACTAGAGCTAATGTCAATTTTATCTCATAAGCAGTTAAGTCATGACGGATATAGCCGTCGTTGGCGTAGGACCATGTGATACATCCTTCAATCGCGTGAAAATGGTTAAATTAATTCCCTGTGGATGGAGCGCTAGCAAACACTAATTATTGTTATAAATAGTGGTTGGTAGGACCTTGTGCAGGGTCCGTCCGGATCGCTACCACCATCTTATCCATTAACCTACCGCCAAATAGCAGTGTTTGCATTGTTGTGTTCTGGTTTGGCGATAAGATAGCCGGTGTAATGACTAGCATAGAGGCATTCCATCTTAGTCCTCAGGGTTGGCAACGCATTTGCAGTCTTAGGATTGCAGTGTTGTGAATGCGAATGTGTATGGGTCTCAGCACTTACCATCAAGTGGCCTGTGTGCTCGTTTGCCTTCTCTATGACATAAAAAAGACGTAAAACATGTACTCATTTCTTTAAACTTTTAAACGTTGGAATTAATATACCATACGCTGATTGTGGATCTACAGGCCTTACTTTGATTTTCTCTACAAGTATTGTTATCGTATTGATTTTAACTCGGTGGCGATTACTCTCAAGTAAATAAGAACTATTATAATATTGACAAAACGATGGCGTCTCAAATTGTTAACGCACATTATGATTGCTCTTATTAACTTGACAGTAAAGGCGGTCATATCATTAACAATATCATAACAATATGGTTACAAACGAAGTAGAAGAGACCCCCATTTTAAATGACTACCTATCAAAATATTCTGCAGCAAAAGTTCAAATTGGTTTTCAGAAACATGCAGGAACAATTTCCAAATGCAAACAGAAATATTAAAAATTGTTTTGCACTTGCAGCAATGTATGCTTGAAGTACACAATGCTCGTAAAATTTTACATTTTCTTTCGAGATCAGTTTGTTTAGCGTTTCGGTTTCGATCAAAATTATATTTTGTTATAATACTCGAATTGTTTATCTAACATTGCGCTCTAAATTCTCTGATATATTTTTATGATACTGGTAATAAACACGGGTTACATATTTTCGAGTCAGATGTTGCATAATATACTATTGCTGGTGGCTGTTTGTATATCAATATCGAACAATAAACAACTATAAATCATTTCTGTACCAAATTTCACGTCGATCGGTTAAAACCACCGAATAATGAATTTTAAGTAATGTTGTATTGTGTGTAAAAAAATAAATCATTTCTTTTCAAACGTTCAACCGTAAAAAAGGAACGTAAGTACATATAAACCAAGATTGTAATAACGATCGGAACGGAACCTGCATAAAGTCTACCACCACTAAATGTCTGAAAATTATAGCAATATGTGGCGTTATCTATGAAAAGGGACCTTATTGTCGATGGCGCTTACGCCACACTGCGTCACGCGACGTTGTATTTATATCGGAGCATCGTAAATAATGGCGGAAGCGCCGTCGACAATAAGGTCCCTTATCATAGATAACGCCACATATTATGAATTTAGTCCATCCATCGCTCCGTGAATTTAATGTCAGAGTAAAAGTATTACCTAATTAACCCTCTTGCGAAAGAAAATGGGCACTTACCTAGAATACCTAGTTTAAATATGGTTTAAGAAAATGAGATACAATACTACAAAATAAAATAATATTGTTTATTTATTGAATTTCTTCGCAAGTAATACTTTCTTTATTTTGTAGCATAAAATATCATCGCCTTACATTATTTATTTTATTGAAACAATGAATCCACAGCATAAATTACAATAAAGGCTTATTTTAGGCATAATCAAATTAATTACATTTAAACTTCTTGACATAATCAAACGCGCTCGTTTTTTTTGCAAGGGGTTTATCTAGGTAGGGGGTTAATCGGGTTTATTTTTATAAAACAGTTTTAAGTTCACCTTTGCTTTACGAGTGAAATAATCCAACGTTCAATGTTAATCATGCGCAATAATCTAGTAGGTAGTGTACAGTAACAATTTTAATACTAATTTCACCTGTTATCATTACCAACACAATAACATTAATAGAAATCTCAGCAATACGAGTACTATTCACACAAAATTGCTGCGTAGCTGGAATTATCATTGCTGCGTAACCAAATATCTGTGCGTTTCCAAAACCGGCTTAATTGAATATCATAGTGTAATTTGAAACTCTACTATTTTCCACACTTGACTTTTACCTATTAACATTATCATAAATATTAAAGCTTGTTTTTTTATGGCATGAAGTTGTCAAATGAGCACATGTCACCTGGGCCTCTATTCAACACAGTTAAAACAATATTGTTTTTGATCTGTTATCGTATTGTCACCGTTTTGATAGCTCCTATTTACTTGACAGTAATGGCGTCTGACGTCATAACAATACCATAAGGTCAACTACGATATCGTTTTTATCGTCGGGAATAGAGGCGCTGATTGTTAGTGGGATCTGTGACCCATAGACATTTGAATTCTCAAGAATTAGGATTGTTCATATTTTTACGGTTACTCTAATTCGAAAACCATTTCGAGGAAAGGGGTTTTAAAGTCGTTCTGCATTATTAATTTTTTGAAATATTTATCTATTTCGGATATTTTGACAAAAGTATATTTAACCTCTGTTTGACTTTCGTTTTTGACTTGAAGCCCTCCTAGGTGTATCTTACGGGTTAGGCGAAAACCGCTTGAAATAGTATGTTTTAATATATTATTACAGTCACTTTTTATCATTAGATATCATTTAATTGTTGTAATATATTAGAAAATGCCAGCCCTAATTAAAAATAATCATGTCATCCATAAAATGTCTGCTAAATAAATAAAGATATTCAAACAAAACTATTGGGTCAAATACAAAATTAATGAACTTGATTTCTTAAACCTACCCATTCTTTCGAATTGGAATGTAAAAACAGTGAGTTATTTTTTTTGGTCTATCCCAAGCAATCAGTTAACCTTTAACCTACCGCCAATCGGGAGCCTGCCGTTTGGCCGAAATATGTTTGCCAAATGTATCGTTTCCCAACCTTTTCATTTGCCAACCCATTTTTTTCCTGTAACTGTAAATATTTCAGGATTTATTTCAGTACCATCGTGTCAAACTCCAGAGGTTAGGTTAGGTAAGTTTTTATAAAATACTAAAATATTTACGGTTAGAGAAATCAAAGCAGGTTGGCAAATGAAACGATTGGGAAACGATACATTAGGCGAACATATTTCGCCGAAACAAAGGTAACCCCCGCCAATCAACAGTGTTAACTTTATTGTTGTGTTTTGGTGTAAGAATAAGACAACTAATAAAATTCCTAGCTTTACAGGCATTTTATCTTAGTTCTCGGGGATCGCAACCGAATTGTGTTTTCACCGAACGGTCCCAATGGAAAACCAATAAGACCATGGAGAGGCTGAGTTGGGACCGTTTCGCAACACTAGCACTACATGACGTGTCATGTCGTTTGATTTTTTCATAGCTTCAAGGGACTGTAGATTTGAGTAATTGGTTTAAATTTCAACTCGATACCTACACGCGTTCTCGAGATAAAGGGTCTTGACACACAGACAGACGGACAGACGGACAACAAAGTGATCCTATAAGGGTTCCGTTTTTTTCCTTTTGAGGTGCGGGACCCTAAAAAGAACGCAAAGAAGATAACCTACGGCTAAATCATATTTATCTTCTGTACTTTAGTACATTCACGTGGCCTGTGTGCTCGTTTGTCGTTTCCTTTCTATAAACAAAGACATCTGTAAACAATTATATTAAAGCGAAAAAATTCCGTCGGTCTTAGGCAGGATTCGAACCTACATCTCCTCTGGCAATCCGGGCCAATGCAGGCGAATTACCAATTATGCCACCAAGACCCTACTTAAGATCCACGAAATTAGTGATCGCTTCTTTTTCATACTCGGAGGCTACGCTGACGCCATCTATCGTTGTTTTTATCCTGCCTAAGACCGACGCAATTTTTTCGGTTTAATACGAGTATAATTTGAATAAAGTACAGACGTTTCTGTTAAAATTAAAAAAATATCTCTAAAAACTATCTTTAAAAAAGGAGGCATTCAGCTGATTTTAATATTTTTTATACGAGTGTTATAGTAATATTGCACTTCTGCCAATAAAGAAATCATAAGTATGTTCAGTGATAGGCTATGACTGCACAGACAGCATAGATGACATAACTGTCTTAACTTTAAGATCGATTTCTAAGTCTAGACACGGTTTTAAATTGATACAAAAAAGAAACAGATTATAAACATCAAGTATCTGATTTGATGGTTCGCTTTCTAATTTCAATTTTGATTGAATTTGTTGACTCGAAAAATAACGGCTTGAAATGAAATCTGATCGAATTTAAAAGTGTTTATAAATGTTAGTATTTAGAGAAAATATTTATGCAAAGAGCATTAACATAGGTAAAATATTTTAAATTGTATTATTTAAAGTTAGGTGAGGTTTTAAATAATCTATTTAAATAAGAGCCAGTCGGTATTCCAGGTGATTGTAGTAAAAAAAACGGTTTGTTTTGATTTAAAATATTGAAAACTAAAAAGGGTGTAAATTTTCATTGTTGTGATCTAGATTCCGTTTCGATAACATAAATTTATGAAAAAATATATCAATTGTACTCACTTGATAATAGTGCTATGATATCTTTATTTTTAATGACGTCATAGTCTGGTGTCTGTTTATCATCTCCTCAACCAACCAATTTCAGTGCGTTTATTTTATAAAAAAGGTTATAGTATTCTAAAAGTTCGTACCTACTTTTCATAAAAATCCGTGGCACAATCAAAAAACTCATGAAGTCCGTTACGACTAAGGATACCAATGAATTCAACGTCCACGGTTCTTTTTTAAAATACAAATCATTCTCAAATTCAAAATAAAAATACTGCCCATTGTGCGTAATGGAATTGTTGTGTTTGTCTAATGTTAGCCTCAATATAGAGTAAATTTAGTTTCCGGAACCCGAATAAGACCCGTCCAGAATTCCGGGCTATATGAATCAAAACCGGGATCGCATAACAACGATCAAAATTGTTGACGTTTCAGTTGCTCCAGCAATTCCATTTCCGGCACAGTAGAAATCACGGAACAGAGAGAGGATTTAGCCTGAATAAGAAAAAGCTCTTACTTAGTTGTTTATTTTGATGATTCGTGTGAAATTTAAAGTAATTAAAAACCAGTCAAGGTCACGTTAGGCCATGCTCAATGTAGAGTCCCGACACGCCGTTACTACAAAAACAGAAGTATCTCTCCTATAGCTTGGTAGTCAAATAACTGAGATCTGAAACATCCTTTATTTTACCGCCTTAGGTATGTAACGGATTCAGAACCAAACATGTTGTTAAAATGACAGAGCACTAAATTCTTTTCTCCTCCTAAAATCTTCCAAAAAACGAGAAGTATTAGCTAATTTTATATTTAGTTATCTAAGTTTTTTTTTAGTTAAATCCATTTTAGTCGCCTCCGAATCAAGAAACAATAATATTTTAATGAGGTCATGATAGCTTTCATTTTTTTGTTAGCTTTGTCTGTGAAGTCCTTTATTGATACGTTAGACGCAAATACACAAATCGTAATCAACATAATTCAAGAATTGGTAGTACAAAACTACCTTAAAGATCATTGTTACTTTTTCATAGTATAAAACAAAGTCGCTTCCCGCTGTCTGTCTGTCGGTCCCTATGTATGCTTAGATCTTTAAAACTACGCAACGGATTTTGATGCGGTTTTATTTAATAGATAGAATAATTCAAGAGGAAGGTTTATAAGTATAAAAAAAATTAAGGTTTATTGTACGGGTGTTACAAAAAACCCAAATAAACCGAAGCGAAGCGAGGGCGGGTCGCTAGTGATAAATAAATCTTAAAGTATAACAATAATACACCCAGCACCGACCTTAAATTGTTTCTAAATAATTGAACCATTAGAAGACTAATAGACAATGCTTTAGGGAATTAAGTTCGTCATTTGTACTTACTAATAGTTATTTAACATTTAACTTCGCTCTAAACTAATGTTATTTTACACATAAAGCTAAATAACCACCATATCAAAATTCATGGTAAGTAATTGCAGACAACTGTAGACGTTTCGCTTCTGTTTACATATTCCTTCTGCGGATTAATCCGAGGTCGCAATGTCAGCTCCGCAGGAATGCCAGTTGCGGTCATTTGCATTTGATATTCTGGCGGACGATAGGCAACACATTAATGGTGCCGCAGCTAATTGGCTTCTAAAGGCGGAGCAAATGACAATTATTGTACCGAGAATACTGTTTATTATATTCGATTAATGGGTTTAGTTATATAGATGACTAGAGGACGCCCGTGACTTCGTACACGTAGAATTAGTTTCCCGCTACTCCCCCCCATTTCTTCCCGTTGGGGGTCGATTTTCGGAAAATCCTTTCTTAGTGCTCACTTACATCATGAGAGGAACCCCTGTGCCAACTTTCAAGTTTCTAGGTACAGTAGTTTCGGCTCTGCGTTGATATATAAGTCAGTCAGTTTTGCCTTATATATATAATAGATTTATGGCGTAGTTCCTGTAGGTCTCTAAGTTGGCTAAAAGGGGCAAGAGTAAAATATTATCCTACCACAAGCCTAACAAGGTGTACCTAGTATGTTATCGAAACACCTTCGCATCGCATCGCATGGCATTTCTCGCTGCATTAGTTGATTTTATCTTGTCAGAGGGCTTATTGTCTAACCCACTCGCAATCGCAACGGGCTTCAAAGTGGAGCAATTGTTTACATTCTGTATGCAGACAAGCCTTCGATTTTCAAAATGAAAACGATCGTGATTGCGAGTGCGTTAGACAATAAGCCCTCTGGTCTGGCAAGTCTAACCCAACGTAAACTATGTAAGATATCCTGAAAACATCATAATTTCAGCAGAAACTAGCGTTTGATGAAATGAAATTCGATAAAATCATGGGTTACCGTCAAACTAGCGAAGTTTGCTGAGGATACCAAGTCACTTTGATGTTGGTTCTGTCTTGTCAGCCTGGGCTCTGAACCAGGTTTAATTGAAAAAAAAATGTGATCAATTACCTCAGCTTTGCGCCATTTTCGGCAATTTTTACTGGATTTTAGGCAAGATTTTCCTAGTCATGGCGGTCAATACTGAAGACGGCTAATGCCTATATATACATAGGAAACAACAGAAGTAAGGTTATTCAAAAGATAAATAAGTATCATAAGTCAAACATAAATCGTGTGTCTAATTGTTTGCAAGGTACTGAGAGGAGACTGCAATAATTTATTTATCACATGTGTTGAAACACGGAATTATGTTCGTTCAAACCCCAGTAGTAGTAAGTTTGATAAATTTGTCTACCTGCCCCCTATTTCACTATCATAATAATGACAGGTGACATGTTCAGTGTACATGGTGTAGCTGATATGAATACCAGTGATACGAAACTTGTTGACTCTGCAATGAATACCAAATTGTAATTGTCAAGATGGTAAAATAGGGAACTGAATGTATAATAAAATTTGTTCGATAGAATAACTTATCGGGATGTGTTTAACGATATAAAAATCGAGTGGACTATTCAAAAGTTATTAACTATAAATACGACAACTTGCGGATTATAAATTTTAAAGTATGTAAATGACAATTTGTCAAGTGTGTCAAGTTTTCAAATTTGGAATAAAAGAATACATTGTTAGTTTTCGGTTCTCACGAGATATTTATAGTGAAAGTGAGTCTTAGACGTAGTACAAAGAGAGAGCGCCAGCGTAGGCAATTAATTAAAAGCTACTTAGACTAATTAAATTTATTAGGCACACGCTAAGTATCAGAATACTGGTACAAATTAATGACTGCCGTATTAATGATACAAGCGTTGTTGGTTTGTCTCAAAACGTAGCAATGAATCGACATGATACTTTGCACAAAAATAAACTGAGAAGTGGTTAAGGCCAGAGGGGCTAATGTCTTACGCATTCGCAATGGCAACCGGCTTCAAAGTGGAGCAATTGTTTTCATTTTGTATGCAGACAAGCCTTCGATTTTCAAAATGAAAACGATCACGACATGACACGAATACGACACGACACGGTAGAGAGGAATGGCGGACACTCCACCGATATGAGCATAGTTCTTAATTTATTATGATGACAGTCACTAGTCACTGTCTGTGCCTAACAAGAGCTGGATAAGAGTGGCCGTGGATTATGCTCGGTGGCAAACAACGGGAGAGACCTATGTCTAGTAGTGGACTAGTATTAGGCTGATGATGATGATGATGATGATGATGACGACGATTATGATGATGATGATGATGATGATGATGATGATGATGATGATGATGATGATGATGATGATGATGATGATGATGATAATGATGATGATGATGATGATGATGATGATGATGATCATGATGTTGATGATGATGATGATGATGATGATGATGATGATGATGATTATAGTTACTATAGAGACAAAGGAAAAAAAACTTCAAAAAGAGTTAGTTGGAGCCTGGTATATAGTTGACTGTATATTCGTTAAAAAATAGGGCAGGAAAAATATTTATTATTCCTACAAAAACTTGTCATGCCGCGCTCTGAATTGGCATTACCCGTTCTATTGAGTAGGGTCTCTTTTGGAAGTCGTTTTTTGAATATCCCAGCAATATAGTTACCTACTGTGGCTTCTTGTGGCATTTTTCATACATCTCTAAGTAGTTATTTGTTCCCGGTTGCCTTCCGCCTACGCCACCAATCAAAGTCGTCGCCAGTCCGTAGGTTTCAAATGATCACACCTGTGTTGATCAAATTTAATGCCATCAAAGAAATATGTGGTTAATGACTTAACTTTAGAGCTGATATCTTCCAAACTGCTCTACCAATTTTCATTCAATCTAGCCAAAAACCAACCTAGGTAGTTAAACTAACTTTCTATACGTACGGTAATTTTTTGTACATTTTTAGCTATAAATAAAAAGTACATTACAGAAAATGAAAAAAAAAACGTTTTGAAATGTGCAGACCATTTTCATTTTTTAACCCCCTTATTCAAGACCCCTTTTTCAATTATTTAGGTATAAATTAATTTCATTTTTTTTTACTACAAACAGATGCGGGCAAGCAAGTTGTACAACTATGCCAAAGTTGATGGCATTTGTAGTTGCTGAGAAAACCTGCTGTAACATACAGACAGACAGACAGACAAACAGACGGACAACGAAGTCTCGCCCTAAGGGTTCCCTTTTTTACCATTTTGGTACGGACCCTAAAAAATGAATAGGGTGCTAAAATAGAATGACATCACGAATCAGCAACAACCCTAAACTTGCGGTCTCAACCGAAAGCGATCACCTGCCTCCGCCGTGGGTTGACGTTGGATTGATGGCTGCCATTGCAGCGATTGATGCTCATTGCTCCCGTTGTTCGAGCTGACGCTATCCGGCTTGACATATTCCCTGCCGGGTTTTTGCTTAGCAGTCATTAAGGTCGGGATTAAGCCATCTTGTAGGCTTTGTTCAAATTGAGTTAAGTCTGAATGTGATTTATGAGGAGAGGTTCCCAGAAATGTTTTAAGGGGATAGAAGCTTTAGGTCTTTATCTCGTTAGTACTAGGTAGCAAATACGACTAGATCGCTTTGCGACTACATCTCGATCTGACTACATCGCTTTGTGCCTAGATCGCTATACGACCAGATCGCTTTGCGACTACATCTCAAAAGGCCGAGTTGCAAATTGACCACTTCGCTTGCGTTACTAGGTAGGTTAGGTTCGTTAGGTAACTTCAAATGCCCGAAGGGCAAATTGCCCAGGAATAGGAGCCCCGCCATGCGGGGCTCCGTCGACATTGCTAACACAGACATAACATGAAAAAACAAAGTGGTAATTTAGCGACTCAGACCTATTGAGATGTAGTCGCAAAGCGATCTAGTCTTATTGCGATCTAGGCACAAAGCGATGTAGTCAGACCGAGATGTAGTCGCAAAGCGATCTGGTCGTATTTGCTACCTAGTCATATCGAGATGTGGACGGAAAGCTTCTATCCCTAGCAAAATAAGTTACAGCAGTTTTTGTTTACGCTCACTGAATAATAAATATTCTAGGTCAGAGTTGAGAAATTGTATGACAGACAGTGCCTAAATTGGATATTGTTAAATATTTTTTGTCCTATTTGACTTTGGCCAAAAAAGGGGAAAAGGACGATTATAAAGCAAACAATTAAAAACAATATTGTTTTGTCTATGTTTAAACTAGAACTGAGGCCGTGTTTGCATAATTCAAATTCACATCATAAAATAAATAAAATATGATGACAGTAGGTACTTCTTTTTGGCAAGTAATAGGCACACAGGCCTCCTGATGGTAAGTGAGATCTGTGTTCCATAGATATTTGCATTTTCAAGACTACGACTTAAGACTGCAATCCTAAGATCGCAAATGCCAACCTTGAGAACTAAGATGGAATTCCTCTCGCTCGGTAGGTCAAAGTTTCACGTGGTGATAGCGATCCGAACGGACCTTGTACAAGATCCTAACATCACTTAAATTAATATAACAATTTAAAGTTGTAGGTATATACAATTCAACACTTAAATTAATGAATATAAGACTCCACACAAACAACAAAAGATTCAAAAAAATACTCTGACGCCAACAAAAACCCACATAATAAAGCGGCCATTTTAATAAAACTGGCACGACCATTATTTTCCTCAAAAACAGTCAGTCACATGTCAACCAAGCGGGAATAAAGTCGGTTGCGAAACACACAAGTATTATTTATCATCCGAGGGTTTATCTCGAGAGTGCTTTCATAAAAACGGCTATAGCGCCATAACAAATGGCCAAGGCCCACCCTTTCACTGTTCACCAAATTACTGGCAATTTCCCGGTACTTTATAGAAAAACACTCCATCTGTCTTTTTGGGGTTAAACATTGAAGGAGATTTATCGGGAATCGGTTGGGGCTTTAATTTAAAAAATAAGTAGTAACAAACAGTTTAATTTATTTATTTGATGAACCAATTTTATTCCAATAATAATACAGAGTTGCATGTAGGTTCTATGAAAGAAGTAGTGTATATAATAATATGTTTCTTGTTGGCATATAATGTGATACTTGATTGGATTGATATTTATGTATCTGGTTTGATATTTTAACCCTGACTCAATAAAAGAAAGGTAGGTACTTTGTTTTGAAGCCTTTGTGTCTGGCTGTAACCGCGCAGCGTTAATAAATTATAAGTTGGTTTTTTCATAGTAATTTTAGCCTGGTTTCGTAAAAAAATGGTTAAGCGAATAAAAAAAAACCTGTAACAGTGTTAAAGAACTCCTAATAAGATAATATATCAGAAAAACTAATTAAATTTTATTCAATGTGATAACTAACGTACAATTTTCAATGCTAGCAGTAAATATCACTGCACTTTACAAAAAAAACCGGCCAAGTGCGAGTCGGACTCGCGCACGAAGAGTTCCGTACAACATTAGCCAAAATCGGCAAAAAAACACGTTTGTTGTATGGGACAATTAAATACCCCCCTTAAATATTTATTTTATTCTGTTTTTAGTATTTTTTGTTATAGCGGCAACAGAAATACATCATCTGTGAAAATTTCAACTGTCTAGCTATCACGGTTCATGAGATACAGCCTGGTGACAGACAGACAGACGGACAGCGGAGTCTTAGTAATAGGGTCCCGTTTTTACCCTTTGGGTACGGAACCCTAAAAATTATTGCCGTTAAAAACCTCGACATATTAAATGAAGTAAATAAATTGCCTGTTAACGTCAAATTTATTTATAATCTCTTTATAACATCAAAACAAAACGCAAAAAACAAAGTAAATCAAAAATTAAATCATTCCCGACCCAAAAATGTCTGAAAAATGCTCAGAATAAAGTTTGAATCAGAACATTTTTAAATGTTACCTGGCTACCGGCACAGAGTTATAAATATTAAGGCAGCGTTGGCAGCTGCCAGGTGCACCCACGGCAGCCTTTTCTTAGAGAGCAAAATTTGTGAAATAGCTTGCGGCATGAAGAATATTTTAATGGACTGCATTTCTGGATTGTTTGATGTTTTGACTTGTAGCACAAAGTGACTTGTCTATAGGTATACAGATATTAAAAAGAAGTAGGTAGGACTTGCAAGAAGCGCGTGGAGCTAACACCATGTGCTTCTGTTTAGTCCATTAGAGAAAATACTCTTTTAACGAAAAATTGTCTTCGCGTATGATATCTATGGACTTATTTCTGTAATAAGTTCATGGGAGTGTCTATAAATAACTCAACATTGGTGAGTACACTTTCACAGGATTCAAAGTCATTTATTAAAATACGAATTAGAAAGAAGTAGTTATATTTTGAGTCGTGTTGGTTTACCCATTTTAAAATCCGCTAACAAGAATTTACGTTATACTACTACTAATATGGGTATGGTTTATTTGATAATAAATGGCTTTCGATTTATTATCTCAAACTAAATACCATAAGCGAAGCAATGTCGGACTACTAATTTTTAAATAAAGATTTTAAGACAAAGAACACCCATTTGTGGGATGAATAGAATAGAATAGAATAGAATATTAATCATTTACATTGTCATACATACAGAATTTTATACGATTTTGTGTATAATGTTGCAATTTAAATGTAAGACATGTGTATAGCAACTTGTCATTTTAAAAGGCATGAACTACATTGTGCTTGTTATAATTCAATCCATTTTGTTCTTTTTTTGCGACAAGGAATAAATGTGTACGAAAGATTCAGAATGTTTGAAGTGACATAATATTTTAACCGAAAGTGTAAGTAAGTTGTTGCGTTAGATTAAAAGTGTTTTTTTATACAACAACGACAACGACAATATCACACAAATTTACCTAGTCCCAAGGAATACTAGACAACGATAAACATAATTATACATATAAATAACTCTTAAATACATGGAAAATATCCAAGCTTCAGTACCTATTTATAGTGTTCGACCAATAAGAAGTCCTCGCAGTAGGTACAATTTAAAGAAAGAAAGAAAATTCATATATTCACAATAACACACAATTGAAATAAAAATAAATAAATAAAGCTACACAAAGTTGGACAGTTAGTTGTTGTGAAACGGTCCCAACTCAGCATGTGCCGGCTGTTAAGCCAGCGCTGGTGTTCCTTTGAGACCGCTCGGTAACAGCACGGAAGGTGACAAACATTTTTTTTTACATAAGTGAACACAAAAAAAATAATCTAAAAAACAAAACAAAAACACGGGTGACAGTGTACGTTAACAATCATGGACATATTATTTTCACAGAACAAGATACAGCGCCCAGGCGTAAAGAATTATTATCTGTGCAATACATTACTTAAATCGAATCTGTGGCTATGCCTGAACGCGCAATAACATCACAAAATGGTACAGTTATTACGTTAATAATTAGTCGCTGAGACAACACAACAATTTATAATGTAACCTATTCTTAGCGATTAACTGAAATCTTCTATCTATCTTCTATCTATATATATAAAAGGCAAACCTGACTGACTTATATATCAACGCACAGCCGAAACTACTGTAGCTAGAAACTTGAAATTTGGTTCAGGGGTTCCTTTCATGATGTAAGTGAGCACTAAGAAAGGATTTTTCGAAAATCGACTCCCAACGGGAAGAAATGGGGGGAGTAGCGGGATACTAATTCTACGCGTATGAAGTCGCGGGCGTCCTCTAGTATAATATTTTGGTCTCACCGGGAATCGAACCCAAGACTACTAGCTTAATTTTAATAGATACACGGCTAACCACGTCGCGCCGCTTTTCGGGTCTGCATCCGCTCGTATATGGTAACCATTTTTAAACTCAAATTTCTCCAATAAAACAATTCAATTTATTCATTTCGACGATAATATTAAATCCGTTGTTATATCTATAAACCTATAACTGCTAATTGAAGATGCGTCGGTATCATATCCGTGAACACACGATTTACCAACCGGCCCGGAACGACTGAACGAGATAACCGAACGCTTTCGTTGCTTATCGGACCCCATCATCGTTTTCCGATATAGCAGGGAACACATCTAGGCTCTATTCTACTTAGTAAAACAATATTGCTTGTAACATGTTATCTTATTTTCAACATTATGATAGCTCTTATTTAATTGACAGTAATGGCGGCCGAGTTGAAACAATACAATAACATGGTAAAAAATAATTATGGTTTTACCGAGTATCGAAAGTTACGTACAAAATTATCTTTAACTTTTTTTGGTATTTTTTTCTACAAAATACATTCTTCTGGAAAACAATACCTATCGATAAGTTCGTTTTGCACTTGTTTCTTTATGCCGGTTTTTTTTGTTTTATATAAATAATTAGTATACATTCACTTATGTAATAAAGTAAAAGTTATTAAAACGTGAAATGAATAAAGATTCGCAATAAAAAAAATGAGTTTTTTTAGGTATATCCTTATTGTGATTGATTACCTACATATAAGATTTTACTTACAACGATACTAAATCAAATCCACGAAATATTTTTAGACTTCACCAGCCGTTTCTAGGTTAATACTATCCTTGACCCGTTTGACATGTCTGGCGAAATGAGACGTTATGTGATATGACATAAGAGGCAGTGGGGCTGACATAATGGGTGGGAGGAAATTGGATTCCTGCTGAGACAATAACGCTCGATCGCTAGTTTCCATTATGAGTTTTTATACGTTTTATCCGTTCGCTATGAATGTATATTCTACTTAGTTCTATTCTGGACCTAAAACGTAGTTTTTTAGATAGTAGAAAAAGTTGACACAATACAATAATTAAGAACGTTTGCTCTACTCTGTATTTGTGGATACTGGTAACCCATAATTTTATCGAATTTCATTTCCTCGATTGGATCATTTCATCGAATTTCATTTTAACGAACGCTATTTTCTACGAAAACCATGATGTTTTCAGGATATCTTAATCATTTTTTCGTTAGTTAGCTTAGGTTAGACTTTTGACAACCTAAAATTATAACTCGTGCGGCGAGAAACGCTATTCGAGGAAAATCCTGCGGAATGATACATTAGTTGAAAGTATTTACGATAAAATAGAAGGTAACTGTGAATACTTCTGTTATTTTGTTGACTCAAAAACCCTGAGAGATTCTTGGCACGAGGTCTTTGATGGTCTTTGGTCTTATATTAGGCAATCACAAACGGTAGATTCCCTAAAAGGGAAATTAAAGAAGTTCTGGCTTGACTCTTTCTCCTAAATATCAACTATCCTCTAGGTATATAAAATGTATTTTATGTATGTATATTTAAGTATTAATATATAGTTCTGTATTTATTTATGTAGGTATTTGAATGTATATATTTTTTAATTATTATTATAATATAATTTATTTTGTATAACATAATTTATTTTATTGTATTTGTTCTTCTAAATAAATTTGTACACTTGCTTACTCGATGCACATCCTTTCACTTTTCTCAATCTCTCAAGGGTTAGCTGGAAGAGATCCCTTAAAGGGATAAGTTTGCCGTTGTACTTATTTTTATATTAATTGTATTGTTCCGTTTTTTCTTTTGTACAATAAAATGTTTACATACATCCATACATACATACTATTGAAATACGATTTTGAAGATTAAAGTTTACTGCAATCACATAGTTCTCCATGCTTTGCGCCAAATCTTGTCCGTCTTAAATTCTGCCTCTTCAAATCGCTCCAGCGATACTTGGTGCGACAGAAATAAGTTCTGCGTTTTACGTTCAGAACTTCTCCCATTATTTGTAGCCCATTATTTCTGTGAGCTTTTGTCTCACTAATGGTATTGGGTGCAGCTGCAAGGTCTTCATCAGGATTCTCCATTTGTCCTTCTTTCTCGTGAGCCAAATCGATCCTATTCTCGGCAACCAAAAGCATTTCTCCTCTTTAACTTACCTCCTCATCCATAAACTTAAAATCAACTTATTTTAGTTAAAGTATGCTCTGTTACTTTTTGTCAAATTCAAACGTCACAATTATAATTTATAAGGACAAATCATACTTTAAGCATAGTTTAGTTATTGTTGGTTAGTGTCTTCGTTTCACACTCGTTGGACATCATCACTTCATGAAGGGTGAAAGTACATTGAAATATGTTCTGTACATCGACACGTGCTTCAAGTATTTTTCAACTCTCTAAAAAGTTAACGTGTGTATAGGTTTATATCACGTTGAAACCACTAATTATTTTTTATCTCCCGTCAGCCCATTCACGCTGTATCGCAAACTGTCGAAATAAGACAATGGCGTTTTAAATCCAGTAATCGTAGACCTTTGTCAGCTTAATTGCACATCTCCAGTACCGGGGCATTGTTCCATCCAAGTTTGGCGTCTGATATCCCAAATTTGTTAAGATTTTGAATTCAGCTGAATCAAGAGATTCCTCCCCCTTTGAGAAGTTAGCAAGCGGATTGATTATCATTGAGACAGTGATTTAGATTGTTGGCGTAATTCGTTTTGAAGAGATTAACATTTTGCATTGGATTTGGCTGAATGTGTTTTTGAAACTCGAGAACGTTTAAGCTGGGATTACAAGGGATTTGATACAATAACAAAAAGTTAATTACTAAGTAGGATGTTTCTTCCTTATCGTTTCATTTCAAATCCTATTTGAATTGTGAAAAAATTGCAATGAGTTTCAAAATGTAAAACACTTTATTTTTTAGGAGAATTCCTTAATTTTATGTGACTGGTGGTTTTCCTTATTTAAAATAGAAAACCAAATATGTTTACTATTCCATAATGATACCAATTTCATGCTTAATGTAAAACTGCAAAATAAAACAATTTCCCTGCTTTTATCCTGAGCAACGCTGCTATTTTAGAGAGTTTCAGTTGCGCTCTGAAAATCTCGTTAGTTATCTTCGAAGCGCTGTCAAAGTACGATGATAAAGTGAGAATGCTTTATAGAGTCAGTTTACAGTCCATGGACAGGGTACCTACATGACTATATACACGTACCGCATGTACACGTGTATATACACAAATCTATTGATAAATAATTGATACTATTGTGACATAATGTAGACGATGCTGGGTTTTTTATAGCATGGAACAGGCAAACGAGCACACAGGTCACCTGATGGTTAGTGAACCCTGAAGCCTACAGTAATCTCAAGATTGCAATCTTACGATTACATTCTCAAGACTGCAATTATGCGTTGCTGTAATTCCGTGTCAGATGTATTTTTAACTTCCCTCTTCTATTGATTCTATCTTCAAAAACTAAAACTAAGAAGTTGCACTTCAAAAAGTTGCAATGTTCCTTAAATACCAGTATAAGTTAATTATTGAGCTCGCAGGAAACTAATAAGTGGATGAGATATCGTAAGTTTCTTGAGTGATTACTCCTTAGGGATAATTTGAACACACGTTAGAGACTATTCTGGGACTAATGATGACTCAGCGGTAATTATTGATAATGATTCTGTAACGGGTGAACATGTAGCGTAATCCAGTGGTAATAAAGATAAAAGGGTCGAACACAGATTTAGGTTACTTAGCGTCTTTCCTGTGGACATACCCTAAGTTAACGTGTGTAAGGTCTTATTTTCTTGCTAAAACCATATCCGCATAAACGACGTCCGGTACTTTAGTCCTATTAGATAAATACATAACTTATAGACGTACACGAACCTTTAACTAATAAAAACAACTTCTGTTTTTCCGAATGTTTGTAACACGAAACACTTAAAACACAAATGAGATACTGAAACTCGATATTAATAGCAAGTTTTGGAGTAACAGATTTCGTTGTTATCGCAAAGGTTAACTGTATTTCTAATTTTGTTTATAATATAATTCTGATTTCAAGTATAAAACAAATCCAATTGACTTAAAAAAACAAGCCAATAAAAATAATGCAACCATTACAATGACCGATGGGGTTTAAGAGTTCTTGAATGGCATCTGCGTACCGGAAGACGCTATGGTTGGTTGGTTGTGGGATCGATGAATGCAAGCGGTGCAGGACCGGTCCTTGCGGCAAACCTTGGAATAGGACGGTACCGTGTCCAGCAATGGACATTTATTGGCTAAAATTATGCGATAATGATAACATTTACAGGATAAAAAAAAAGTTTTCTTATAATAAGTTGGTTTACTTTAAACCAAGGACGTGGGGTGTAGGACGCCTTCAGGCCAGGTGGGATGACGATCTGCAAAAGACTGCAGGTAGATGTTGGATGCGGCAAGCTGAAGACAGGGCGCTATGGCGCTCATTAGGGGAGGCCTATGTCCAGCAGTGGACTAATATAGGCTGATGATGATGATGATGATGATGAAACCAACCTTTACAAAATAGTTTTAAAATCCAACGTTTTATTTTCTGCAAATGGTGAAAATGGTGATTATTTATTTACATTGCTTTTGTAATGTTTCAAAGCTTAGTGAGGCTGAATTTGGCTTGAGACTACGGAAAGTAACAGCCCTATGTCACATAAAATATTTCGGAAGCCAAAGGTAACCGTAAGCTGAGTTGGGTTCCTTTCATGCCACCCACGCAAGTAAAAGGTCGTAATTTGAAGTAGTGGTTTGGCAACTATTATAAAGAAAGCGAAGAAAAGGGATCTGTAAGTAAATATTCTATTAGGTATACTTGTAAGTACAACATTTATTTGTTGGAGTAATAAATCTTCTTCATTATGTAAAACCATGAAGTTAAATAAATAACTATCAGGGGACAATGTCACACCAATTGACTTAGTCCCAAACTAAGCTCTAGGCTTGTACTATTGGGTACTAGACAACGATACAAATACTTATGTAGAGAAATATATACTTAAATAAATAAACCAACAGAAAAATCCATAACTCAGGAACAAACATTCGCGCTCATCACACAAATATCAGCGAAAAATAGCATCAACATCTACAGGAAATATAAGTAACATTTTTTATTTTAACAAACATTATTTTACATTATTTTCTAATCCTACCGATGCGATATTTTGTGACTTTGACAATACATCTTTATATGAAACTCTTCCATTACTGATTACTCGTTACTGACTGACAGACAAAGCATGGCCTACTGCTACACTTGAAATTAGTAAGGGATATTCCATGGATTCAAAAATTCAAAATTCCAAATATTTATTTAGTAATTCGAGACACCGAAAGAGTGCAAATAGTTTTGTTTTTAAATCAACTCCCGACGGGATTTTTTTTCCCACAAAGTTAATACCAAACGTAACGAGAACAAAATACTTACCCCATAACGCGGAAATTTAATATAAAGTTCCCGAAAATGCTTATTGACACATCATGCGAAGTTGGCCAGAGTCAGGCCCCCAGAGCCCGATTACAGGCGCTACCCGACCTTACCCGAAGCTATAACACCACCAACTTATACTTACCATCGGCTCAAGCGCCACCATAAAACAAAACTTGTAATATTCCTACGTAGAAAACGTAGTTTAAGGTTTCGCCGTCGGTATAACTAACTTTGTTTTTTTGCAGACTGTCTATTTCTCTAACTGGAAATATTGTAGAGGATCCCTCCAGGGATCGTACCAAAATATATTTTTCAAAAGTGAGACAAAAGATGAAATTATTTTTCAAGGTTCTTTTGATAAAAGTATTGTATTTAAAAACAAGTTGTCACCATAATCAACAACCATTATCTTTTGGTAGGTATTAAAATAACCATAATAACACTGTTTGCTTTAAGGGCTGATTTTTCAATCCCCAGATAAAGCTAACCGGAAGGTAATTTTTAGCTCTGTCCTTTTCTTTCATATGACTTCAGAAAAGGATAATAAAAGGTAATACATTTAACTGACGGATAGTTTTATCGGGGGATTGAAAAATGAGCCCAAAGATAAATTTTCGGTATTACTATCATAATGTGGAAATACCACTGCAAAAACCAATTCAGTAAATAAAAGAACTTTGATGCGATCTTGAAAATATTTTTAAAATTAAAACGTAAGTTTTACTTACGTAAGTAGGGACGCAGCTATTTGTTAGAATTAGATAGAAATATTTTTTTCTCATTCTAAGACTGTGGCTCCACTGAGGCGGAGACGAGCGGAGCGGTGCCGAGCTGTGCCAATATTAACCAATTGAAGGCGCATGCGGTCACGTCGAGAGAGCCTTGCGCACGTTAGTTTAGATTATATTAGTTAAAATTGGCACAGCTCCGCTCCACTCCGCTCATCTCCGCTCCACTCCGCTCATCTCCGCCTTAGTGGAGCCGCAGCCTAGCAGATAGCTGCGTCCCTACTTACGTAAATCGTAAGTTTCAGTGTAAGGCCGGCCAAACAACATAATAGTTACGTAAAAATTACGTACAACATAATAGTCGTCTACGCCACCATTTCGTCCAGCTATTTTGTTGTAATTGTTACTAAGTACCTAATGTAATATATTTCATAATATTACCAACAAATTTATTAACTTCTTGTGGCAACAAGTTAACATCATAATTACATGCTAGACATGTTCTTTTATACCCTTATCCCACTTTAACCTTTGAGCCCTTGACAAACCGCCCTCAAAAACTTAATTGCAAAGGCATGTTGTAATTAATGAATCATTAACTTTCTCTCAAAGAAGGCATATAATAAGTTACGTATTTACGCAAAAACTCTTTAGTAAGACTTTATGAATATTAAGATCTTATTTCGTAAATTTACCTAAATAAGTTTAACAAACGACTAATTAAGTAGGCTACAGCTAAAATTGGAGTAAAACGTTTCATGTTACCATTTTTGTCTAAATTATTATTATGACTGTTGAGTTGATTAAGCGCCCAGACAAAAGAGTGACAGGTATTTAAAAAACACCAGAACTTAATTTCGAAAACAAGGTTTTGCTCACGGTTAGTCGAACATTATGTAGAAACACAGTGTATAATGTAATAATGCTTTGTGTTGGGCGAAATTTGCTTGTAGTTGATACCTGCCTACAAAACTATTTGTTCTAAAGATGTCTAGCAATTATTTGTGATGAACGAAAAAAGTTCCGTTGTGCGACATAAAGGTATCCTTACAATTATTTGGCAAATTTTCATCGCACTACAGAAAAGTTACATAGAAAATTTAATTGAGTGAGCATGCCTAACTTTTTGAATCTTACTGAAATATTGTTTAAAAATACTATAATTTAAATTATTCATATTATGTTATATGAAGCTTTGTCTATTTATTGCCTTGTAAGTACCCATAGCATAAACAAAATTTGATATTGAGCTTTGTTTGGAACTTCGTCAATATATGCCTAAGATTATTTCATTATTTATTTAATAAATACGTCTCACAAATTTGAAATACTTAAAATTGTCATTTTACTTCAGGAGGTTATTACGACATGGCAATGCAGGTTATTTTACGGCGAGCAAAAAGGACAGAGCTATAGCAGTTATATAGCTCTGTCCCTTTCTTACAGCGTAATCTGAACTGCATAGCTATGTCATAATGCCCAGTGCTCTGAAAAATCAGCAATTTTACGGTCGCAAATAAGTATTCACTTTGAATAAAGTAGATAATGAAGAAGAGGGCCCCGAATATTGCCTTGAGGT
Organism: Acleris cristana; assembly: GCA_948252455.1. Classification (NCBI taxonomy): domain Eukaryota; kingdom Metazoa; phylum Arthropoda; class Insecta; order Lepidoptera; family Tortricidae; genus Acleris; species Acleris cristana. The sequence goes on from OX411780.1 coordinate 13,664,218, forward strand.
ACACCTCTTGTTACTCGCGAAGATAATTGAGATGAATTATTCTTATCCTTTAACCTACTGCCGAGCAGTAGTGCTGGCATTTTTATGTTCCGGTGTGGATATAAGACAACCGGTGAAATAACTATGCAAAGGGGCATTCGATCTTAGTCTTCAAGGTTAGCAACTCATTTGCTGTCTTAGGATTGCAGTCATAATTCTGGGATTCTGGTGAAACAGGGTAAAGTCGACTGAACTCGTAATAAAAAAGGGTATATACTCGTACATGAGCGAAGTATACTAGACTTAAACCCTTTTTCACTTGATCTTCAGAAGACTTATACCCTTTTTCACTAAGATTGTAGTCTTGGGAATGCAAATGTCTATTGGTCACAGATCCCACTTGGCCTCTATTCTACCGGGTAAAACTATATCGCCTTTGTTGGGTTTTCGTATTGTCAACGTTTTGATAGCTCTTATTTACTTCACAGAAATGGCAGTAAAATCTCAGCCGCCTGGTCTGGTCTGGTCTGAGTGCTTATTTGCCTTCTATATATGCCATAAGAAAGTTGATGTAATTATTGTCTTGACTATTACTTCTAAAGCAACAATACGTCTTGCCAAATTTAAAGCCATTATAATTTTATAAATTTAAATCCCTCTAGCGACTATAGAGCTGGCTCTTTCCTCGGCCAACTATCTCTATCCAACGAGGAAATGCATGCTGCAGCCAGCATGATGGGCACCATTCCCGGTGGCAGTGGCCTAGGAGACATATTTATACTATAGTTACTTAGAATAAGTTAATTTATTTTAGTATTTAATTATGTTTTATTACTTTTCTGCATATTGTTTGTGCCTTAATAAATGACTTCGTTAAATTAATCAAAGCACTTAACAGGTTACCGGCAAAAGAAAAAAAAATGATTGAAATAAGCCAGAAATTAAAATATCTAATCCTGTTGTTTTGAAAATAAACGAAGTTAAGAAAAATAGGGAAAAAAATCTGATTTACAGTTTCCCGGAATCCATTCTATTGAGAACGTGCTCAAAGTTTTTATAACAAAATTGCTAACTTGTCATTTGTTGGACAGCTTTGGGACTTTGTTTTTGAACAGAAGTTTTGTGTTGCTAACAGAATAATGCTTTGTTCACATTACTAAGATAAACACAAAAAAACACGAGTTCATTTTAGTTTTATTAATTTTGGTAAATGTTTATTGACCTACTAGAGTACGCCCGCGACTTCATACACATACAACAAGTTTCTCGCTACTCCCCTTATTTCTTTCCCATTAGGGGTAAATTTTCGGAAAGTCCATTCTTAGTGCACCCAAGGAATACTGTCCAAATTTTGACGACGCGTTGGCCTAGTCGGTTGTGTACCTGCCTACGAAGCTAGCGGGTCCAAATCCCATCAAATTTGTGTGATGAGCGCGAATATATTTATTTCTGAGTCATGGATGTTTTCTATGTATTTAAGTGTATATTTCTCTAGATAAAAGTATCAACATCGTTGTCTAGTACCCATAATACAAGCCTAGAGCTTACTTTGGGACTAGGTCAATTGGTCTGACATTGTCCCCTGTTTTTTATTTATTTATTTAATTCCTTAGTTGTAGTAGTTTTGGGTAATGGTTGTCTGTTAGTTCGTCACTTTGTCACGGTACTACTATGGTATAGATAGGCATGTAACCTATATAGACTTTTTTAACAAAATACTGTCATTATTTGTAAAGCTAACTAATAAATAGTTAACGTTAATTAATGGAAGGAACAAACATGCCACAATCAAGTTTAGTTAGATTTTTAATAATCCCACTTAATTTATACTAAAAACGCAACATCAACATTTCACCCATCATAATCTAAAAGGATAAACTGGTTTTCACAAATGTATAATCCAATCAACGGACAAAAAAACAAGTTTTACTAGTTTCACAATGCATTATTATGAAGGTTACAGTTCATATGTCTGCTTTATAAAGAAATGGCTTCATAGGTCATCACATTACTGGCACGGGCTGCATTCTCGTAGAACTCATTTTAGTATGGGTATAAATCAAGAGAAGTAGAATATGAGCCAAGTCAAATTGAGCCATAAATTCTTTGGAATTGGCACACTTGTGACCAAATGGATGCGTGTAAACTTTTTAATGCACATCTATACGGAGAAAAATTTTTGAACAATTGTTCATTTAAAAAATATTGTTTGCTGCTTACGTACTATGTTGGCATTATAGTCAACCAAAAAACTCCTTTAACACTTTTCGACTTTATTTGAATGAAATTGGTCGAAAAGTGGAAAAATAGTTTTTAGCAAAGCTTGATTTGTTTTTATTGGTTTACGTTTTGTTTCCTAGTATTTCACTGAAATAGGAACACGAAAAATGCATATTTTGTTGTGAACATAGCGATGTTTCGAATAACATTTTTCAACTTCAAAAGTGTAAAATATTTGCCTAGACTACATAGGTATCATCTGATGCCAGTCCTGTATCGTTCTGGTTTTTTTTTCAGAACTATAGGATTTGCAATTTAGTTTGCCGCCGGTTTATAACTAGAATTGGGTAAAATAAATACTTTTAAGTAAAAGTGATAAAAATCAAGCAGCAAACGCATGATATAATTATAATTTTGACAAACCGAATCAGAAATTAGTGCTAAGGTATCACAGTTTTGCATCGTTCATTGTGAATAATTACACGCAATATCTATATGAGTATTATACCTAAATTAGTATTTTTGGCATTCCATAGGAACAGTGATTTATAATAGGATTAAAGGTAGCTCATGCGTTAACACAGTATAATTATAAGCTACTAAACTATATTATAAATTTCATCCAAATCCGTAAAGCCTTTTTAGCGTGAAGAAGGAACAAACAGTAACTCACACGCACACAAATATTCGCATTTATAATCGGTTCCCTACATTTGGCATTAAATTTATTGTCATTATAATTCATCATTTGGCATAATCAACATTTAGCCTACAGTTTTTTTTCTGAAACCGTATACTTTTCAGGATTATTTAAAATAGAAACTATTAGGTTAGGTTAGGTTTATTTAATAACAATCCTGAAAAGTATACGGTTTCAGAGAAAAATACTTTATGCCAAATGATGATTATGCCATATGATGATTATGCCAAATGATGAATTATGACAATTGATTTTATGCCAAATGAATGTAAACCATTTATAATATTTGTGTGATTGTCTAGGTTCCTTTAGTCATTGCTCTTACAAAAAAATAATTTTCTCTTGTTTCAGATTTGCCAAGTTTTGTTGGTCCAGGATCCAACGTGACAGTGGCAGTTGGCAGGGATGCGTCTCTCACGTGCAGAGTGGATAATCTTCAGACCTTTAAGGTAATAATTATTTGTTATTCAAATTGAAATAATTTATTAAGTAAATTAGCCACATCAGGACTCTTTTATACGTCAATTATATCGATACCTTACATTTCATGTAGCGTTAAGCACAAATGATGCTTAAATCGAGTAAGTAAACAAAGGAAACTTAGATTTATTTTTTCATACAAATGTGTTTTTTCGTTGCCTAAGACAAGCTATTGGAAAGCAGTAATTTACACCACAAAAAAAAAACCACTTCATTAGATTATTATTTAAATATGTTGACACATACCGTATTTGGTTGCAGCAGCCGGCAAAAATGAATCGGCATCTGTGCTAAAACTTTATAATATTTATTTATTTGTTCGATAAAATTACTTTTAATAAGTGTATCTTACGTTTTATTACAATTTTAAACAAGGCTTGACAGTTGTTTTAATAACTCAATTTTAAAATTTATAATGAGTCGTACAATAGTTCCTATACAATAAAATAAAAGCTTTTAAGCGCATTATTAAATTAATTTAAAGCTTTATTTTAAAAACATAATATTAATAACATTAAATTAAAAATGAAATTTGCAACTTTTTATTTACTAGACTGAAAGATAAATAAAATACGCTTAATAAAAATTCTTAAGCAGAAAACCTGAAGATCAGATATCTTAATGGATGACCACTAGCTATTCTCTATTTTCTTATTTCTGCGAAAAAACAAAAATCTTAGTTAGAACGAACGAAATAATATTATAAGTCTGGACGTTTATCAAGATCTGGGATGAATGGGGAGGGACGGACGGGAAAAATACAGCTCTTAAGAAATTGTTTATCTCCGAGAATAAGTTTCACTTACATTAAATTATCTGATACGTTTCTAACATTTTGGTGGTTTCAGTAAAGATGCTACGAAGAAATTAAGAAGTTGCTTAAGTAACTGAAAATGTTTAGGTTGTTAGTTTTAATAGATTGAACTTCAAGCACTCTATAAAATGTCTTGAAAATTCAACGGAACTCGCCTTTTAACTAAAATTTCACGTTAACAAAGAAACATGGGACAAACTCGTATTTAAGAGATAGCTCGCGGGATGATGAATACAAATTATCATTAAAAATTGTAAGCAGTAATTGATTTACTAGTGCAAACTAATATGCAAAAAATGTCACAGATTTATTAACTGACTTCTTAACTAACTCTTGAAAGCAATCTTAAACTCTTCACCTCACTCCAGACCTCTTAATATATCTATAATGTATATAAAAGGCAAACTTGACTGACTTATACATCAACGCACAGCCGAAACTACTATACCTAGAAACTTGAAATTTGGTACAGGGGTTCCTTTCATGACGTAAGTGAGCACTAAGAAAGTATTTTGCGAAAATCGACCCCCAACGGGAAGAAATGGGGGGAGTACCGGGAAACTAATTCTACGCGTACGAAGTCGCGGGCTTCTTCTAGTTTTTTATATAAGAGGAGCCTAAATAAAACAAGGGCTTAAACAAACATTTCATATCGTCTTTCTTTTCTGAATTGAAAATGGAAGCCAAACTTAAACCGATAATTAACTCTCTCTCTCACTACTTCCATAATATTACATAGACACTGCGGGGAACGTTATCACGACCAATTCCCACGATTTTATCGCACAAACCAAATTCATTTTGCTCAAAATTAAAAATACCTATTTTATGATCACTAAGGTCACTGATAAATTATTTTTATGTGACAACCCTAAGCTTCAAAACGCGTTCCGTTTGCCCGCGCTCAAAATAGGTCAAATATGCCGCACTCAAAGAGGCGAAATTATTACATTCAAATTGCTATTTTTCAAGAACTCGCAAAATTGTGTGAAAATTCGAGTATGCAATGCACTTTTCGGGGAACTTTTAAATGTGCTGCAACGAGTAAAGTTAAGAATTTGAGCGTTGTTACTCAAAACTTTGAAGTAAATATACAAATGATTCGCTAAGGTACAGAGTGACAGCAACTGAATTTAAATTAAATCAATGTTTGTGTGACTGCTCCTTTATTGTTATCGAATTATTTTAAACACGATCATCATTACTATCAAGACAATAATTCATTATCATATTCAATCGTAGAAATACGGTCTTTGTTCAAAAACAATGTTCCTATAGAATTATCCCTTTATACCCATAGTCACACAAAATAAAGCTACATTAGAACTTAAAGGTCTCCACCCACTATACCTCACACCATGACCGTAATAGGAAAGTGTCAGACAAAAAAAAAATCTTCGTATTAAAAAAATATGACACTTATGCCCATTTGACAGTTCCATCACCGACCAACATTTTAATACTAATTACCTTCCGGGCCTGATATGTTCATAGTACGGACATGGTGTGATACGGTGTAGTGGGTAGAGACCTTTAACACCCGCATTCACAAACAATACTTAAGGGATCCTTCACTGAGTAAACTCACTGCGTTCAATACAGCTTTGTGATTGGTCCTTTTTGACCGACCTTTTGTTTTTGAGACGATTTGAACCACCCTATACGTTATTGAGCACTGTGAGACCTCATAGTGACGTTTGTGAATACGGGAGTTAGTGTTTGTGCGACTGGGTAAATATTTATCTTGTAACTTTTCCGCAGGTTGCGTGGCTTCGCGTCGACACACAGACCATCCTCACAATAGCCGGCCACGTGATTACAAAGAACCATAGAATCAGCGTTGGCCACGGAGACGGGGCCTGGACTCTCGGCCTCAAGGACGTAGGCCCCGGAGACGGAGGCCGATACATGTGCCAAGTCAACACCGAGCCAATGATGAGTCAAACACACCGGCTTCAGGTTGTCGGTCAGCAGACTTTTTAACTATTTCAATACGTTTTAGTTAGAAGGAGTATTATGTTACCAAAGGTGGCCCCGGAGACGAAGGCCGGTACATGTGCCAGGTCAACACCGAGCCAATGATGAGTCAAACACACCGGCTTCAGGTTGTCGGTCAGCAGACTTTTTAACTATTTCAATACGTTTTAGTTAGAAGTAGTATTATGTTATCAAAGGTGGCCCCGGAGACGGAGGCCGGTACATGTGCCAGGTCAACACCGAGCCAATGATGAGTCAAACACACCGGCTTCAGGTTGTCGGTCAGCAGACTTTTGAACTATTTCAATACGTTTTAGTTAGAAGGAGTATTATGTTACCAAAGGTGGCCCCGGAGACGGAGGCCGGTACATGTGCCAGGTCAACACCGAGCCAATGATGAGTCAAACACACCGGCTTCAGGTTGTCGGTCAGCAGACTTTTGAACTATTTCAATACGTTTTAGTTAGAAGGAGTATTATGTTACCAAAGGTATTCTGTTCGAGCTTGAGAGGTATTGAAGATGAAACTGTAACGTGATAGCGTTTAACGGTTGTTGTAGGTGACTTGCTATAGTTTGATTTAATGGAACAAAGGTTCCAATATTATGTTTTAAGACTATTATAAGTACACTCTCTCTCTTTATCGCACAAAAAGAAAACGTTTTACAAAAAAAAACACTTCTACGAATATAAACTATGTACAAAGGTATGTAAACTATGTATAAACTATGTATTATGGTGGTTTATAGTAAATTTCACACTAAATACACATGTAAAGTCCTGTAATTAAAACTGGTCTTGTTTAACGTAAATTTGGGTTTGTTCGTTTTCACTACTTAATTATTATTTTAAATAATTAAAAATTTCTAAGTATCAGCAGTTTCTTTGGTTACTTTTTCTCTTTAAGGATTGAAGCTTACAGGGTTCAAAAAGATCACGTTACTTTTAATTCAATTGAAATAACACCTGTGTCCCTAAATCATAACCCTCCTTTTTGCTTTGCCGTAGTTGGGTAAAAAGATGCATTACGAGAACAATATCAATCTTCATCTTTGTATAAGGCCTGCGTACATTATTTACACATAATAAAATTTAATTAACGATCGAGTATTATTATTATTATGTTATGTTCCTAATAAAGAAAAGGCCTAGGATACTTGAGATATTACTTCTTTATCATTATTATATTATTATTACAATCATATTATTGTATTTCAAATAAAAAGTCGTAGTCTGAAATTTGGTATATTAGGTCGTTAAAGAACGAAGCTTAGTCCATCAAATAAGTACCTAGAATTTCATCTAATCCATTTTTCAAGACATTTCATTCACGTTTCCCGCTTAGGCACCTCCTGACAGTTCTGATTAACAAGCTTTTTTGAAGAAAATGTCTCTTGAAGACATTTATTTTATTAGGAACCATTTATTTGATCAATTACGTTGGTTTCTATTTGCGCAAAAAGAGCGAAAGTCTATTTGTGTTCACTAAAACTTTTAATTTATGCTAGTATTATAAATGTGAAAGTAACTTTGTTTGTTTGTTACGCTTTAATAGATAATACGCCGAACCAATTTCGATAAAATTTGGTATCGATATAGCTTAAAACCCGAGAAAGGATATAGTGAATTTTTACAGCAAGTAGCGATAAAGACTTCTACGTGGCCAGAGTCACGGGAAAATGCTAGTTTTATCATGTTTGTAACTCTGGGGGATTACCAGGACATACTAAAGGAACACCTCTATTCAACACGGTAAAAACCATATCGTTTTTGACCTCAACCCCTATCATGAGTTACAGTTACCGTACTCGCTAGTGAGTCAAATGCTCTGTCCCTCGCAGACGTCGTAGTATTATTTTAGAGTCCGAGGGACAGAGCATTTGACTCGCTCATGGTGTGGTACTGTTGTCAATGTTTAGATAGCTCTTATTTACTTGACAGTAATGATGACCATCGGGTTAAAAACAATACCATAACAGGTATAAATAATACGATTTGGATTTTACCGCCTTAAATAGAGGCGCAGTTTAGTTTAGGTTGAGAAAAAGAGATAAATCTGCATAACTGCTCTGCTCTGCCCCTTTCTCTCAACCTAAACTGAACTGCTTTCGAATATCATGGTGGTAGTTTTAAGAACTTCAAGGAATAACACTTCCGAAACGATAATTTCCTGTGAAATATTATGTGATCTATGTTATATTCGTAAAGACATACAAGATAAAATTAAATATTCCCGTTTCATAAAGCCTTATTTATTTTTCATTCTTGCGGACCAAATGACATAGTCATTATTTATCGAGAAGGTTAAAATTTGCATAAGAGACTGAAAATATTGGATGTCACGGAAGTCAATCAAGAAAATAATGGACTTTGTTAAAGCTAGGTCAAAATTGATGGATCGAGCGAATAATGAACAAAACGAACGATGACAAGTGTGTAATGAAGGGGACATCAAAAGAAAAAAATGTTTTTCCTTCCTTTAGAATAGCGAAATGATTTCAACACCATTGAGTTTCATTGTCACTTTGGTAAAGACGTTTGACTTGCTTTTTGATATTTTGTTATTGTTATCATTATGGTTTTACACTTTTTAAGGTTTCGTAGTCAATAACCCTTATAATTTCGCCATGCCCGTCTGTCCGTCCATTTAAGATTTTCCTTAGAGACTCTTGGTGCCACGAAATTGTAATTTGGCAAAGTTATACATATTAATCATACCAATAAAGTTATAAAAAATCTTGAAAAATAAAGATGAAGTTATTATACTCTAATTCAATAATATCCTTTTTACTTCCTAATAAAGGCTAATTAAGGCTTTAAAATATAGCTTCTGTTCAGTGAGGTTAGACAAGTTGCTTAATGCATGCCAGACGACGGCTGACTGTGCCGCACTTTTGTTAATATTGTAACACCACACTACTGTAATTACTCACATTCAAGCAATAAACGATTTCATTTCATTAGATTGTAGTGATCCTGCCTACGAAGCTAGCGGTCCCGGGTTCAAATCCCGGTAAGGGCAGATATTTTTGTGATGCGTGCCAGAATTTGTTCCTGACTCTTGGATGTTTTATATTTATTTATGTATTTTTCATTATAAGTATATTTATCGTTGTCTAGTACCCACAGTACAAGCCTAGAGCTTAGATTTGGACTAATTCAATTTGTGTGACATTGTCACCTAATATTTATTTATTTATTTATTATATTATTAAATATTTATACAGAATCTTATTCACACCTTGACACATACACGCGCCCTAAGACCAAAATTAATCAAAATATTTTATTTTTGCTTTTGTTTTGTTGAATAGGGTTAGTTTTTATTCTTGATATCTTTTTAACTAATTATTTTCTGTCCCTAGTTCCACCTGACATTGATGACGAGGCCAGCAGTGGCGAGATGCTAATGAAGGAAGGTGAAGATGTTGCTTTATGCTGTGTTGCCTCAGGCACCCCTCCCCCCACGATATTGTGGAGGCGAGAAGACTCCAGGCACTTTAAGATTAACAATCACACACTGGGTAAGACCATTTTCTGTTTAATTTTATTGTAAGCTTTAAAATGTAGTTGTGGTTCTTGTTGTTCTTTGTTTTTTAACCCGCGACGCAAGAAAGGGGTGTTTTAAGTTTGGCGTGTGTATCCGTGCATATTTTGTCATGATTTTAATTACTTTCGAATAATTTCAAATGGACAGAGTTAATAGATTACAATTGCGAATTTCATATCGCCCATAATTACCATTATCATCAATCCAAATGTTATTAAAAAGTAATTGAGTTATATCCAATATGATTCACATTTTAATTTTTCGCCGCATTATAAGAGATAAAATTATAGAAATGGTAAAAAATAAATATTCTTTACAATGAACTCTATTCTGAATTTTGATGAGTTTTCTTAGAAGTAAAAGACGCCATCAAACAATCTTTTAAAATTGTTTGAATTATAATAGTATGATTTCCATCTACCAGCGGGCCTATATGGTCGTGATCACCGATGTGGATAAAAGTGGACAAAACATCTGTCACTTTCTGACCAGTATGTAAGTGGGAGAGTGACGGATGCTTTATCCATCCATAAAGGCGATCGTATGTATTATAAGGAAGCCCTCCACTTTACGCAATAGAATAAATATTGCTTTTCACATTTTAGTGTATAGTTTTTAACTTGGGCGTCATTACTGTCAAGTAAATAAGAGGTATCATTACGTTGACGATATCATAACACGTCAAAAGCAATATTGTTTTACCGTGAAGAATAGTACCTTTCAGCATCTGTCAGTTGGTTTATTATAATAATGATGATTATGGTGATTGTGAAAGTAGTGACAATTAGTAAAATAGTAGTTCATGTTACTGGTGCATAATGAGAGGCAAGGTGCGATACACAAGTGTGATTTTATACACTGAACCGAAAGGTGAGTTTCATAATAAGATCACACGAGGATTTTAATGCCTAATTATGTGTACAGTCGCATACATAACTTTATCTACATGCATATCATAAATATTCTACAATATCTGAAAATCCTGTATCTGTAGTATCCCTGTACCTTAACGTGAAAATTACGATGCAATAACCGATACTTTAATGACACGCAATACTTTAATGTTAACATTAAAATACAACTACAGATACAGGTTTTTTAATACAGGCAAATGTGTTTATCGTTTCTGAACATATTGAAACAATGACACATTACATTACATATTGAAACAATAATAATAACAACCCCACGTAAGCAAAGTGCCGCCCTGAAAACTGTCTCAACACAAACTGCAGTCAAACAACGGGCAACTTTGCCGCGTTTCTGCGACGCATTTGCATGACATGTTCAAACTTCAGTTAGCTAGTTTAAAATATGAGAGCCGTTGGTTTGTTTATGTAAGTTTGACGTTTAACTGAATTGCATTTAATCCGTATGCATAATGAGACTTTACTAGGAATAATAATATATTTAAATCGAGATGGCCGTGCGGTTACCGGCTTATAATAGTGCCACTCCATGTCTTCTCGTGGAAGTCGTAAGAGGGTGAATAAGGGAATAAAGGCACAGTATTGTTAGGTAAACATCTTAGCCAATTTGTGCAAAATGTGGTTACAGAATGTTTTTTGAGTTGCTGGTAATTCTGTAGCTCTGCCTACCCCACTCTGGAAATGAAAGCGAGAAGGTATGTATGTATGTAGATTGCTTGTAACAAGGATAAAAGTATAAAATCGCGTGTGTAAACAAAACGGTATCACTTTGAAACGCCTAAAATTTCCGCGTCGAATCACTATTTTTTCTTAAATCTTTTCGCCTAACATCTTTTTAGGCTAAAATGACAGAATTTAAGTTTATTGTGTCAGTAGTTTAGTGAAGTTAGGTTAGGCATTTTTTTTAATAATTATGTTAAACCATTTTCGATCAAACAACACATTGGGAGAAACAACGACAATTTGCCACTCGATTTAGACCCATAGGAAATAACAATGACTTAAAACTCAAGTTTAAAAAAAACCTAATTAAATAATTAAAAACAACAAACGTGTCTTTTCGGCGTCGTACGAAACCCTTCGTGTGCGAGTCAGGCACTTGACCGGTTTTAGGGTCGTGTAGTATCATTATTTTAAATTAATTCGCAGGCAATCCAGCCAATACAAAAATCATACCCGGAGATGAAAGTGGTACTTGTAACTTTGAGCTTAAAGTACAAAGTATGCCGGGCCTGGCTAAAGTAAGACTAAAACACTGAGTGCTTCGAAAGACTGATAGAAAGAAAGAAAGAGATGTTTCTCAATTTTGTAATGTATATTTTAACAATAAAATACTCAGCTACTAATGATATTAAAAAACTGATTAGTTTTAATAATAAAAGAGTGCAGATTAAGACTATTAAGCATCTTACTGTACCTTTCGTAATGATGATTAAAATAATGCTAAATCCTGTTTGTCTGTAAATTACAATGTTGAAGTTTGCTGAACTCAGAAAACCGCATTTAAATTTTTAATATTGAATTATCTGCTTAAAGTTCTTTGAGGTGAGGATATTAAAAAAGTTTTTCCAACTCGCTGTTTTAGTTGTTTTTATGGACAGACCGAGTTAGTTTGGTTAAATAAACTCTTTTATATTCAGTTATAAAAAAATATATGGTAATGCTGCAGTTCCGTTATATATAATTGCATTAAAGTAAATAACTAGATGCAGCGTGATGAAATTTCTTAACGAGAATTTTATGTTGTTATAACAACTTAAAAAAAATGTAGCTAGAGTTTCCGTCTAATTTTTTAATACCTATCATTTTAACTTCGTTAATCCCAGTCCGTTCCGTCTGTTATCAGTTGAATACAAAAGAAAAAAAAGTTATTGGGACTAATGAAGCTCTATCGTATAATTTATGTCTCTTTTTAAAACTTTATAACCTTTATAATTAATTATAGTATCTTTTATCGTAACTAACCAAAGAAAGGATTGCCTACATCCAAAAGTTTATCAATATGGCCTAAATGACAGAATCGTTTTTCTATTTTTATTAATCGTAATAATGGACGTTATTAGTAATATTTTTATGAAGTGGGTCATGATTGCAATATAATGGATATGTTGGTTAAAAATCACTAAATGTCGAAAGTGGTACGAGTTTAAATCGGACTAACCGAGTCGAGATGCATGGCCGTAGTAAATGCACTCTCCTGCTGATAAAGGACCCTGAGACCGGTAGAAATTTGCAATTTTAAGTTCTGAGATGAAGTGAAACTCAATAAAATGATGGGGCTACCCTTATTTTCGATTTTTACCATGTCTACAGTTTCCCACTTCTTCAGATTTTCGATTCACCACAATCCCATGTTTTCTGATTTCTGATTCTACAGGTTCCCATTTCCACAGATTTTCGATTCAACTGAATCCCATGTCTACAGATTCTCATTTCTACAGAAGGCCTAGGCCTAGTCAACTATCCTCATTTCTGGTGTCCATAGAGTTAGAAAACTTTGGAAAATCTAATTTGACAGAGTCGACGGAGGTCCACGCGGAGCACCTATTTCTGGGTTGTTTTAGCCCTCCGGGCCTCATATGATAACGAACCTAATCTAACCTACCTATGTCTCTGTGAAATTTATTATTTTTCTTACGTTTGTATCTATCTGAATACACAGTTAGGAATATTCAAAAATGGGAATTAGTATAGTTAAGAATCAGTAAAGGTGGGAATCTGTAGAACTAGGAATCTGTGGGACTAGAAAACTTTAAAACTAGGAATCTGTAGGGGGGGGGGGGGGAATCTGTGGGACTGCGAAATCTGTTAAATAGGAAATAGGCCCATTGATCGATTAAGTAACATTATATGGACGACATTATCCAAACAGCAGTTGGGTATTTATTATGCTTGCTTTTTGCACTTGTTACCATTACCATTACGGGTTATGGGTTATTATATTCTGAATTACAACCAGATTTTGCTTTCAGTATCAAAATGGAGTGGCCAGTGGTTGAACCTCACTGGTGCGGAGCGAGCAGAGTCGGGGGCGTATCTATGTATTGCCAGCAATGGCGTCCCGCCGTCAGTCAGCAAGAGGATCATCATCAACATGATGTGTGAGTTACTATCTCGTGCGGTTATTATCAGGCTTCGGAGTTTTCCGGTAAGACCAAAGGAAGCTGTGGAGTCGACATTAACATTAAAATTTAACTCTTACTCATACTCATACACATTTGTTTCATTCCGAAATGCTTTTATTTAATATTAATCTTATAATGTCATGAATATTAAAAGAGTAATTGAATTTAACTTTGCAATTAAATAAACGAAGGCGTATGAGTAAGAGTTGAATTTTAATGTGACGACTCCACAGCTCTCTTTCGTCTTACCGTGCTATGAAAACGAACCTCCGTTGACCCGAACCCTGGTTATTATTCATTTACTGACGCTGTGAAGTTCGACTAAAGTTGAGACACGTCCAAACGGGTAATTTGTACAACAAGTTATTTATCTTCTTTGAATAGTTTAAAATAAATAAATAAATAATAAATATCTGAGGACAATCTCACACAAATTAACCTACTCTGAAACTAAGCTCTATATGGGCTTCTATTATGGGTACTAGACAACTATAAATCTACTTATATAGATGAATAAATCCATACATACATACATAGAAAACACCCAAGACTCAGAAACAAATACTCGCGCTTATCACAACAAATACAAGTATTTGCCCATACAGGGAATCGAACCCGGGACCGGTAGCTTCGAAGGCAGGGTCACTACAAACCATACGATAAACACACACGTCACGTCGTCGTAGTTTGGCGGCTAATGATTATTTTTAATAATATTTGTACGTAACTAAAAAACGTAAAAGATACAATAGGCAATGTTTTCAATTACGTATTATTTGTTATCATTAAAAACAAAAAATATTGTGTTTGTAATAAGAACCGTTTTATGAAATAAAATATATTTGAGAACGATATGGAAACTGAAACCTCTTTGTAGTGCTGACGCTCGAATTTCCATTTATTATTAAGTCGACCCAGATTTTAATCATAACATCATTTATTTTGACGTCGTAATACCAAAACTGGTTTGTTTGCCTCCCAATGCCTTATTATCCACAGTTATTACATTAAAACCGCGCATTAAATTCATCCCGGTCCTAAATCCACGAACCAACAGGCCCTTGTACACAGTATTATGGTCCATTAAGGGGGCTTAGCCTTTTTACACCGCCGTAAAAAGTCAGCGAGTGGATGACCCGGACAAATTACCGGGAGATAAGGCAACAAGTAAGATGTTTAAACAAAGGTTGCCATAAAGCTAGGGTTTGTGGTGGTTCTCATATCATTTGCAGATTTATTAGATGATAAACACAACTATTGTTTTCTGGAACGAACTAAACAGCGCCTATTTACATAATATTTTTGTAAATTATAACTCTCGTTGCCATTGGTCAAATCGCTCTTCCCCAAAATACTCATCAGGCCCAAAGGGCCAATCTACGCCGAATAGAAGCCCCGCGCAGCTGGGCTTCGTTGGCTGTGTTACGGAAATAACTCCATTGTATCTACTTTCAATAAATACAAATACCAAGTTTATTAGAGTTGTTAGTTTAGGTACGATGCAAATCATTTGCCTTCATTTTATTTTGCGTAATGTATGTTTTTTTTTCCAACTGAAACATTTAACTACATTAAATTTAGTAAAATGAAACATGACCAAGTAAACAATAATTAATTTGCTAAAAATACCTAATTTCTGAATAATGTTTTTTTGCCGAATGATAGGTAAATTGAGTAAAATAGTTTAGTATGTGATACTTTGGGAAAAGTATTGCCCATTAATTAATAATCCAAATTAGAACGACATGCCACACGATGCGTTGAAATACGTCCAGTCAAGGACTTTAATTGTTATGCCACTATGGAACCCTGTCATAATGACAGCGTCAAACCACATGAAAGAAATTACGCCAACATTAATGATTAACGTTATGCGACAGGGTTCCATAGTTGCTCAGTTGCTCAACAATTAAAGTCCTTGATTGTACGTCGTCGCAACGCACCGGCAATCATTGAATGACATCGCTGTTAAATTTTATTTCTTGTTTATCTTGACCATCGAATCCGCCTTCTATCGACTAATGAAATTATACGTTATTTCCATACATTTAACTGCAAAATATTCTCAAAAGAACTTTCTCTCACTTAAGAATAATTTAAAAATTTGTTTTATTTGCTTCTGATGTCCAAGATATCTAAGCTTACAACTCTTATTTTTTCTTATGCACTAGCTTTTAGTTGCATTTTTAAATTATTATTTTGTTTCAGTCGCTCCCTCTATTTGGGCGGGCCGAGTTGCTGTCCGCGCTCCTTCCGGAAGCGCTGTGACGCTTCAGTGTACAGTGGAGGCCTATCCTACTCCGCAGGTCTACTGGACGCTTAATGGCGAGCAAAAAATCACTAATAGTAAGTATCAAACCAAATTTTATTAATATGTTTTGACCATTGGTTATTATGACACGGCTTTACAGTTCAGTTTACAAAGCTATTTAACTGCTATAACTCTGTCCTTTATGCTAACATATACATACATAGATGACATTAATATCAATTGGTTTTGAAAGCTTACTTTTAGTGTGGTAATAAAAATGTACACTATCTTTAAATCAACAATTTTGCTTTTTTTTAAATTAAGATACCTACCCAAAGTCTCCAGATACTCGTTAACGAACGAAAACAAACTAAGGACAAAGTAGGGCCTCATAGAATATACTTACCCTCGTATCTCATAAACGCGTAATAGCTAAAGTGTGCTTGAAATATGCTCTGTCTTTATCTGTCATTATGACATTTGAATTAAACAGAAAGGGACAAATAAAAATAACGAACTAAAATGGGTTTATTGTGCGTTTTTGAATAAGGGTGTATCTTATTACAGGAACTTGTTTTCTTTCAAAACTCAACGTATGCATAACGTTAAAATTTGAATTTGAATTTATTCTTCTACATCAAAAACATCCATCGCAATACAGTATTAAAAATATATACCTAATTAACCTTGTCCTTTACTTACACGTAAATATGAAACAGAATTATAATTACACAGTAAAAACCCAAATATTAGGGAGGCAAAGTAATATTAAAACCCAGAGAACCACTAAGTCTTCACAGCATTTAATTAAGTGCAGAAACTTCCAGCCATTTCGTGTTTTAAGATTAAAAATCTAATTTGTTCAGGAAACTTGTAATTGGGAGTCTAGGGCGCGAAATTTTTAATTACAACTTTCGAGGGACCCCGCAATGTATGCAATGAGTTCAAAATTAGTTTCGAAGTTCAATCGAAGGTTCACGTATGGTGTAAAGTTGACTCATTAAATTTCGTTTCAAAGGCAAGTTAACCGATACGAGATAGATATCTCAGACGTTAAAGTTGCTTAAACTCATTAGCGTTAAGCCTTTATAATTGGATAGAGGGTACAATCTAGTTATTAACATTGGAATAAACAGATTGCGCGAATGTGACAAAGGGTGGTTCTTAGAAGTATTACGTTGGTATAAAATATGTTTGTGAGAGATCGAAAATTACTGCGAATTCGAATACAATTAATATCTATCAGGAATTTCATTGGAATATTTAATTGGGATAAAGCTAAAAATAATTCGCCTTTCTTTGAAGTAAAGATGATTTCAACATTTCAATGTTGTCTATTAACAGTGTTTTACTGATCCGTTAAATAAATTGTATAATATCATATTAAAAGTAGAGGACTCCCGCGACTTCGTACGCGTAGAATTAGCTTCCAGCTACTCCCCCCATTTCTTCCCGTTGTGGGTCGATTATTGAAAAATCTTTTCTTAGTGCTCACTAACATCATGAAAGGATTCTTACACTCAAGTTTACGATTATACTCAAATACAAAATCTACTCAAATTTTATGGAAACCCTTTGGCCTTTGGTTACTTTTATTTGAATAAATGAGAATATTCATGACCTTTTTACATTTTCAACCGAAGCTAATTCAAGTAACAAATAGTTGAGAAAAATCATTTGTTAAATAGAAGCCAACAAAGATTTGTTCCTATCTCTTTTTAGCAAAACAGAATTTAACATGGGGTTTATACAGGGTGTTAGGCAGAAGGTTGGTCAAACTTCAGGGATTAACTCTGTAGGTCATACTCAACAACTTTTATTATGTGACCAACATCCAAATTGCGAAAAAATAAACAGCTGTTCCATACAAACTCTGAGAGCTAAACAGCCGAAATGTATAGAACAGCTGTTTTTTTTCGCGATTTGGATGTTGGTGCCGTAATAAAAATCGATGAGTATGACCTACAGAGTTAGTCCCTGAAGTTTGTCCAACCTTCTGCCTAACACCCTGTATTATGGTCGACCTGTTACATAACGTCATAGTGCATAACGGATCTCTCGGTCTAAACACTGTCTAATTAGCAGTTTAAAATGCTTGTATCATGTGTATTTCTTGGCCGATTTTAATTTTAAGTTCACTTTTGGTGATCTTTTTTACGGTATTTTCACATTTTGTTGAGAAATGCGATTTATAAAATCCTTTTACCTGTAAAAAAACATAAATACGCAATCACTTCGTAGATGTATAAATAAGGTTCACTATTTACGTCTCGCATGGCTTTGTAAGTTATCGTGAAAAGATTTGAGAGGTCCAATAACGTTACGGGTTGGTCTTTTATCTCCAATGAATATTCTATCAAAGGGTTGTATTTGTATGGTATTGATGTCATTTGGTCTCCATCTTTTGTTCGTTTGATATTGTTTTTATATATGTACTACTATTAACTTTTCTTTGAATATCGTATTCGAAAAAATATTGGAATATCTTAGGACCATTTATACTGTTTATAGTTTTAATAGGTAATAAGATATGTACCAAACAATAAATTATGCACTTGATAGTATTGTTCATTTGTTTGTTTTATATAAACTTAAGTAAATATGTACATAAAACTACGAAATTAACCTACTGTACACCAATACATTTCAATCATTCACTGTCAAGTAACGCTACAAGCGCTACGCCGTAAACCGTAGCAGCATTTTCCCGCTATGTAGCGAAAATCAGCTACAAACAGTGCACCCACTGGTGTCACAAATGTGTTTTTTTGTCCGTCAGGTACTAAGCACAGGCTCAGTATGTCATCGCGAGGCTACCGGCACTCTATGTCACTGTTGGTGAGCAGTATGTCCAGGGACGATGCGGGCGCTTACCGCTGTGCAGCGGAAAATGTGCAAGGACGCATGCAGGCTGAACTCTTCTTACATAGTAAGATTTTTTGTACTTGTTTATTGACTGTCTAGGTAAGGTATTTTATGTGGGTAAAGGAAAGTTTTTTAATGCAGCTATTTTATATTATAACACGATCTGCCTATTAACGGCTCACAGCTGGTTAAAGGCGCTTTAAGGTTTCCGAAACCAAATGGAAAAAAAACGTTTAAATAATTTCGTTACGTCCGTTTGTCACGGCCAATTTACGCAAATTGTGTTATACCGATGTAGCTGAAACATTATAACGTTCGAAATTTGATATTGGTGTGTTATCGTTGTCAGTAGAGGTGTAAAAAAAATAAGATTTTGTTGTTTTTTGTTAAATTCATCATCATCATATCGAGCATCTATTTGTCCTGGATTGAACATAATGACTCCCAAAATGACCTCCATTCATTTCTAGATGAAGTGTCTCTGCTCCACTTCCTGACAACTATTGCAAAATGTCGTCGGACCATCTAGCATTAGCTCTACCATCGGGCTGCCTGTTCTAGGCCTCTACTCTATAAATAAACTGTTTAGGAAATTATGTATAAACTAGCCGGTAAAATTGTGTTCTCCACTCACGGTTTGGAATCCTAAATTAGTACAATCTAGATACGCACTCAGCCTTTCTTCATAAGATTTAGGGATATACATGCAGTACAAATTCGGTTCCACCAATAAATTCCGAAAACCGGTGTAAGCTCAGTTTGAATTTACTAGCACACTCGTACGTTACATGCAGGAAAATTCAATTCAATCTTAAAGTTATATTCTTATTTAAAACGACGACATTGAAAAAAAAACAAACCATCAAAATTAGTTGTTTGATTATATTAATATTCGAAGGCCGATCTCACATCAATATGTGTTGCAGTGTTAACAACGACAACAACAACAACAACAACTACGACGACCACCACGACCACAACAACCACAACGACGCCACCGCCCACAACAACCATAGTTTGTAAGTATTCCATTCCATTTTATGTCATAAAGAAATTATTTTCTAGAAAACAACTCGGTCTAGTCAAAGGAAGCTCGGTCCGAGAATATTTTCCTTTTTTTTTTAATTAAGACCTCTTTTGACGTCATTGGCTTTGCTGTTAGATTCTAAAGATTTTGTTGCTGTAAATAATTTCAAAGTAAGTAAAAGAACAATTCATTTTTTTTACTATTTTTCCGCGCCCTTTTTCATTTCAAAGGTAAAACTTATTTTTAACATAGCCCTTGTCAACCTATTTTAAAATGTACTGCGCCTCTATTCCCGACGGTAAAAACGATATCGTAGTTGACCTGTTATGGTATCTTTATGACGTCAGACGCCATTACTGTCAAGTAAATAAGAGCTATCAAAACGGGGACAATACGATAACAGATCAAAAACGATATTATTTGAATAGAGGCCCTGAACCTATTTTTTTAACTAAGAGTCTTAGTTGACAGCTGTCAAAACGTTACGCTCTCATACATCATAATAATGGCTCCTACAAGACCTCCGCTAATGGAATCAGCTGTTGGCGCACTCTCGGTTATGAGTTGCCTCTATTATACGTTTACGTAAGACTTTATCACTCTTATTGGATTAACTAAGTTGTTTATTACATAATAAATAAGGCTTTTCAAAGATAATTTTTGCTTTTGCATAGATGTATTGAAATGTAGATGTGTTAGATGTTTACATCTCTCAGATGTCACTTTTTAAAGTTTTATTTATATAATTTAATTTAATGCAAGGCACATTTATTATACATGGTGCCTCTGACCTTGGGTCTTTAAATGCAACGATCGATTCTACTAGCTAAACTGAACTACTTTTGTTCTGCAATATTAAAAAAGTACTTAAGTTTAGATAACTAATTGATGTTAAAGTCTAATAGTAAAATCAGTGTATCATGGCCATAATTAATCACTATCAATGGTACGGGGGCGACATTTCCTTGGTATGAGGGCTAGAGGAAAGTGGAGAATTGGATCGCGTATATAGAAAATTACATTTAATTTGTATGAAAAAAATCAAATTTAAGTTGGACATATTTTTAACTAATTACAGAGCAAAAGATGTTCAGTTTCAGGAGTAGAAACGATCCATTCATTTAAAGCCCCAAGTTCAGAGACACCCTGTATAACAACGCTACAAAACTTCTGAAGGTTTATGGTATAGCCGGGAGATTCGTCGATGCAGTCCGTTTCCTAAAAAATATTTTAAAGTTTAGTTTACATTAAACATTTCTAGGTATATTGTTATCACATTTTATGAGGTAGGCTTTCAGTAGTCTTACATTTTTTTTACTTTTCTGCCATATACGTTTTAGGCCACGTACCTATTCAGGGTGTCCCAAAAGTCAACGTTAACCCACCTAGGGCTGATAAAGCAGCTAAAAAGCCATCGATTTAACCCCTATGTATGTTTAGCGATTTTTACTAGTTTCGGAGATATTGAGCATTTAAGTCTCAATTTTTGTAATTTTCCCTTATGTCCATGTCACGAAAAATGATTAATTTCATGTTTTATTTCATAAGTTTTTCAGTGGTATCATAAATTATAAAAATCATTACGAATCAGTTTAGTTTTTAAACCTATATTTTGCTCGTTATCCGAACCGTATATTTTTTAGGAGATATTGTTGGTTTGGCGCACTTGCCCCCTAGACGCACTTACCCCACCTTACCTTAAGTATGTTTATCGTTGTATAGAACCCATAGTACAAACCTAGAGCTTAGTTTGGATCTAGGTGAATTTGTGTTAGATTGTGTTCTGTCAAATAATTATATTTTTTAACATAATTTATATACATTACTGCGACAAGGTGCTTAAATATACAGTTACAGTGGAAATGGGTTGTTCATTTTAAAATGTTATAGTTGTAAATTGACATTTTGAAAGCTTTGAAAATGAAAATTATTCTGGTTATACCTATGATAAATTAAAATCGTTTAATATTGCCGCATGGATAATATGCTAATTTAGATCGCATTGCACTGTTGTGTACAAATGCGGTTAAATGAATCCACTTAATTAAAATGATTGACGAATAGCTCTAAAACAGATATATTGCAAAATGAATATTGCAGCATAATTTTGTAACGTTTAATAAAACTATGTATCGATATTCTTACTACTGTATCCCTTTATTAATGTTTTTTGGTGCCTCACGTGCCAAATCTTATCTATCTGTCTTAAAGAATAAGTTTAATTTGAATTTAAGTTTAAGGTCATTACACATGAGCTGCGATGAGATCATTCAAAACCAATGTAATTTATCATTGTTTTCCTTTTTTAAACCAGAAACGAGTATTTATTTGAAACACATAATTATCAGAATACTAAGTATATCAATATCATCATAATATTATTATCTTCTATTCGATCCAGTCATGGCGGCTTATGTGAATATCATTTTTTTATTATGAAACGTGTCTCATGTAGTATTTTGAACAACTTGACATTTCAGGAATTCTAAACAAGAAGCATATTATTATCTAACGATTTAAAAAAACTATCGATTTTAAAATGTATGGAAATGGTACAAGCACCCATCACGTGACCATTTTCGATAACGATTAAGTTCACAGAATGCATCATGTCTAACGCTATAGGGATACCAAAGTATCCATAGTAACGTGGGTGTTAAAATATCAAAAGTGTTATATAAAGAGTAACCATAAGGTTAAGAATTAAAATATTTTTAAATACCCTCCTGCATTTCCTTGCGAGCTGGATTGTCAAGTAAATGAAGTACTATTTGCCTGTAGATGACGCTGAGCAGCACTTAGAACAGCTGCACCGAGGGGTCCTGGAGGACCCGGGAATGGGAGACCCGTACATCGTGCTGAGCCAACATCAGATGCAGAACATTGGTAAGAAAACAAAATCACGAGAGTGGAAATTATGCGGTATGGGTGTCAGACCGCTGCTAACGATCAGATAAGTAACAAACGATTAATCGTAAAAAAATCGTAAGGACCTGCACTAGCATAATTATCAGAATTACTCGTACATTTAATAAGTATTACATTAGTATAGTAATGTTGACCTCTAAAATCGTTGAAAAGCTAACTTTAAAAGGTTTTGCCCGGCAAACGGCTTCTCAGGTCAGAAAATGATAAAAATGTTTCCTTTTATTGTCTTATGTAGGTAGGTACTTATGAAAAATATTAAGCAATTTAGTGCATTGTCGTGATAAAGTTCAAACTGAACAACAAATGAGAAGCATGACAATGAAAATTACATTTACAATGACGAGGTTCTAAGTGTGCTCAACATTTTTATTAGGTGTCTCTTAATCATCGAGTGAAATGTTGAAGTTTCGGGTTTGTCACACGATTTTGAAAAAAAAAAAACCTGTGCTCAAATTTGGTTTGAATATACCTGAATCCAATGAGTGCCAAAGCACGTTACTGTTAAATTTTAAGACCTTAATACTATCTATTTTAGAACGAGTAGAGCAAAGGACTTAGTTGAGACAAATGTGTAACTTAAAGTGGAAGTTACTCTCGTGCATTTGTACGTGCCGCAGACGGCAGTTATATTTGTCACAGGGAAACTTCCTTCGGATTGGAATGGGTTAGTTCATTGAATTAAAAAAAATACAACTTTCTTATACAGGCTGACTCCTAGTCGTGAACCAAAGTTATGGTTTCAAACGCAGTATTTCACGGCGAATTCAGTGCATTAATTCCAAAACCAAACAATGTAAAAATAGATGAATTATGTATGAGTCTGACAGTCCAACGTAAGAAGAAGGGCAACCATGAGACTCGGTAAATTTAAAATTAATAATCTTTACAAAATATTTTATTTACAGATTTTTGCGTACGTACGAATGCTTAAACTAAGGCTAAAGAGCCAGAAAAACATATTTGGGTTCGCAACTTAGGAGTCACCCTGTATAATATTAAATAAAATAAAAACCATACAATGACATGGTTAAAAGAAAAAATATAACTTTTAAAATTAAAAGTTTAACCACCTTATTCATAAAAGCGCGTCGTTATTTCTGTCGGTTGGAAATATCACAATGACTGATGAGGATAAAGCATAATAATAAATAATAATAAATAATATTATAAGTACACTTTACCTATTGTGCGTTTATGAATAAAAGGGGTAATGTTTATCTCGTAAAAAGGAAAAATTGTGACAGTCACATTTGAAATGGTACCTTTTCTTAAATCAGGGTAAGCAAGCTAAATATTTACGGCATTGTGCGGCCCCTTAAACTAACACAGGATTAACACATCCAATAACGCATTAAATTCAATTTGGTTACGTAATTAGAAATGCATCGAAAGCACTAACCGCCTCGCCACAACTTTGCGGCAGGGACAGTGAAGGGCGGCGAGCGATAGAAACAAATTCTTATAATAAAATCTCTGTATCTAAAACTTATTACACGACACAAAGTAGTTACAAAAAGTGGAGTTAAAACTTTAATGAATTCTCTAGCATTCAACTAATGAACCAAAAAGAAACAGTTACGTAATGAAGAAAGTCACGCAAAACCGTGCATGGTGTCGCGGTGATTTTAAAATTATAACTGAAATGTATGCGTTTTACAATTTATTCATTCAATTACAATTATTGGTAAGCATGGAGTTACATAAAACTTGAGATATAACGTGTATTCTCCGTCGGTTTTGGCACAGGCTTTTACTAAACCAAGAACTGGTTGCAGACATGGTGACGACGATGTGACCAGAGGCCGCAGGGAGCGGCCACTCCCCCTGGAGCGAGGGCTGGCCCCCTCTCCCAGGCCGTGCCCCTCGCCCCGCGCTGCCCTGGGCCCTCCTCGCCCTGGTCCTCCTCACCGCGTGACCTCCAGGCCTAACAAGGAAACTCTAAGACTTTAACTTGACTTCACATCGTTAGTGGTTTCAAAAGTTTCGCAAAGCCGATTCCGTTTCTAAAGTTTTATTTTAAAAGGTTGCTTCACACAACGACTAAGGTTTATTTTGTATATTCAGTGATAGATAAGCTAGTTAAGGTTAAAATTAAGGTGTTTGCTGTACATAATTTTGCACTGAGCTAGTCATATCAGATTTAGTACACGGGGTGTTGTGTTATTTGTATAATGTTAAGAGTATACGTGCCCCTGCGTCCTGATTAGGCATAAATTACATGTAAATTAATTGTATTAACGTTCCCGGATTTGATTTACCCTTTTTTTTAAACAGTGTTAAAATTTTGCCAAAAGTACCAAAAGCGCTGTTGAATATGTTCGTCTAAATCCTTTATCCAAAAACCAATGGTTTAACATTTCACAGCTGCGCCAAAATTTGCCGTTACTTGTTTAAACATAAAAGTAAAGAGCATCAATCTGCTGATCAAAGAGAAATTAATCAGTGGAAGATACCTCCGACGGAATTTCCTCTTAAAGGACAAAGCATTCGATACTTTGGCTGAATCCTTTCAACGAATCCTAAGAATGCCATTTAGTCTTTTCGACCCAATATTCCCAACAGATTTAATTTCCAAGTATTGTGTCAATAGTAATACCTGATCATTGGAAGATTCACATCTAGTTTAAGGACTGTATCAAACTGTTTCGTTGTACAAAGTGAATAAAGTTTTTGAAAAATCGTCTTTTATTTTAGTTTCACTACCACTTCATTAAAGAAAAATTAAAGGAAAAAGGAAAAGAGGGAGACCAAGAAAAACTTACCTAGACCAATTAAAAGAAAAAGTAGACGTCGTGCCGGATCAGTGAGTGTGTTAGAGAAGGTTCGGAATGGAAATTACTCCGCTGATAAAAGCATAGCTCTCAAGTAAATGATGATGATGTCCATCTCATTATGAAATCATAACATGTGCTGGCTATTTACCCTCTTATATCCGATCTCGGAAACTGAAATTCGGCACGTTTGTATTCACCGTGGAAATAATATTATTAGCAACCGCAAGTGATAATTGAACAATCGAAGAGGACGTACGCGTAGAATTAGTTTCCCGCTATTCCCCCTATTTCTGCCTGTTAAGGATCTATTTTCGAAAAAATCCTTTCTAAGTTACTCTTGAAGTTTGGAGGGAAAATTTCTTGATTACCTTAAGAATGATTCTAAAGGTGATCAAGACATTTTCTCTCCAAACTTTAAGACTCTTCGTTCAGCGGTTTAGGCTGTGCGTTATCTGATAATATCGGTTAGTCAGCCAGTGATGGAAGAGTTTAATAAATGTCTGTACTAACGACCCGCCCTCGCTTCGCTTCGATTTATGTGAGTTTTCTGTAACACCCGTACATAAACCAGTATTTATTTTACATAACAAACTTTTGATAAAAAATAAAAACCCAATCCATGGTTTTTGAGATTATTGCGAACATACAGAGGGACAGATGCGGCGGGGGACTTTGTTTTATAATATTTAGTGACAAAAATGAGACTTTCTCTTAGATGTCATTAATTTGTCTAATAAAATAAGTGTATCTCGAGTTTGTGTTAAAAGATAACAAATCCAGTATTCTAAACAGAATGTAAATTATTTAAACGAACAACGGAACAGGTGACCAAAGAGCAGGTGACTTCGTGGATCAACGTCTTAGCATTGCTATTCAGCAAGAAAATGCTGCCAGCATCTTTGGCACAATGCCACAAGGGTCCTTTTTTGATGAATTTAGTTTTATATTTAATTGTAATATAAACATAAAAAAGGTTTTATATTACATTAAATGAATAAAATTGTATCATCATCATCATCATCAGCCTATATTAGTCAACTGCTGGACATAGGCCTCCCCTATTGAGCGCCATAGCGCCTTGTCTTCAGCTTGCCGCATCCAGCATCTGCCTACCAATAAAATTGTATAATACGAGTATATGTACAAGTAAATTGTTTGTAATTTAAACTCTTAGGTAAGGCATGGTGTCAATCTATTACCCGCTTGATAATAAACGTTGAGTAACTCCTTATCTGTCATTGTGACATTTGAATTTGACAGATAAGGACAAAGCATGGTTTAGCTACACCACCGTTACTCAACGTTTATTAGTAAGGGGGTTAATACATAAGTTTAGTCACTAGTCTTTTACAACATGTTTATTATGGTTTTTCTCAGAAATAAACAAATAATAGTTACACGTGATCTCATACAATAAACAGGAAAAGGTAGCTGACAGCCAACGTTAATAACGCGAGGAAAACCTAACGTATGGTTTGCGCGGCGTAATTTATGTTACACTAAGGAATCTTCATTATGATACACGTACTGTCTGCTCGCTGAAATGCGGGCTTTTGAAAAGGTAGTTGGGTAACTCAAATGGATTACTTTAGCGGAATATCCAACAAGCTCTTTCTAAAGTGTGTAAGTTAATTAGGTATAAACTTTATGTTATAATAGTACAGTTTTAAGACGCCCATTTTCACGTGCGTAAATGTGTGGTTTAACATGTGGTTTAACGTGTGTGTGTGTGTGTGTGTGTGTGTGTGTGTGTGTGTGTGTGTGTGTGTGTGTGTGTGTGTGTGTGTGTGTGTGTGTGTGTGTGTGTGTGTGTGTGTGTGTGTATGTGTGTGTGTGTGTGTGTGTGTGTGTCTGTGTTTGTAGGAACGACATAGGATTTCGTCAGTTACCGAGGGAATAGCGATACACGTTCTACGCAGACGGAGTCGCAGTCAACAGCTCGGATGCAAATATTTTATTTTATTTCAAAATAGATTGTAGGTTTTTATGTTTGCGTGCCTATCCAAAAGTGAAAGGTGAAGTTTTCTTTTATATTTAAAATGTTTATATAGACGACGTGGTTAGATTAGCCGGAAGTGACCCTTTCTACGAAGCTAGTGGTCCTGGGTTCGATTCCAGGGCGAGGAAAGTGTCGACTTTTAATATTTTAAAAATGTCCATTGTTATTATTGTAACTAGGTATTTCTTTTTTATTTAAGTTAAAGTAATAATTATTCAGATTAATTCTCAAAACAACTAATTACCTAATTAAATTTTTCAATACTGACAACATGCAGGTACAAATATGCTAGGTACCACCAGGTATAGAACCTTATCGCTGTGCCAGACCACAATACTCAATACTGATATTATGTCTAGTAAATTATTTTGCAAAACTTAATTCCCTGGTATTAATAATGAGATTATCAAAAGTCAAGAAGTTACAAAATTAAAAATAAATCAATAAATATCAAAGGACAATTTTATTTCACATGAAAAGACCAAGTCCCAAATCGATCTCTATAGATTTGTAAAGTCAGCATCAAATATATAGACACAGTAAAACTTTCAAAAATATGTAAACACGACTCTGCTGCGAGGGAATAAGGGTGTATATATATTTCTGAAACCTTGTTAACGTATATATATTTATGACGCTGACCGTACTCTATGGGTACTAATCAACGATAATCATACTTGTACAAATAAATACTTACATACTTAAATACAATGCAAAAAATACATTCAAGACACAAAATAAAAATATTCGTGCTTATCACTCAAATAATCGCCTATACCGGGTATTATTTCTCGTCGGCTTGTAGTAAATTATTTCCTTGTAATTTAGTAACGTTCTTTAACTTTAGTTATTGTTGTCCTAATAAATCGTAATAAAGCAATGTTTACACATTTATGAAAAAGGAAGCAATTTTCCAAGCTTTTTCCTTTTATTTAAAGTACCCTCATTTTCCTCAAATCTTAATATCTGTTTGTTTTCATATTTCATAAATCGGAAGCATTTTAGCTACAAGAACTTTGAAGGATATCGACTTACAAAATATAAAGCTGGGCATTCACGGTCGCGACGTTTGTCTCGGCGACAGATGGAGTGTATACAACTGCATGGGCATTTTGACCACATTCACGGGCGCGCCACGCCACGCCTCAACGGTGCGACATCACGGAGCAGACTGATTAGAAAATGGCAGCCAGAGAACGCATTTACGACGACGCCATTTGGCTTGGCGCGGAGGCGTGGCGTGTTCCAACGTTAAATTTTGACATTCACGATAGTTCCATTCGGATCGCGCGTAGGCGCGTCGCGCTGGCTTTCCGTACATAAAATAAATCCAACGGACCGTGGCAAGTACTTTTAAACGCTACAGTTTTGATATTTACGGATCAATTTTGGCACGGCGCTGCTCTATTCGGCTTGTTGGAGCGGTCGTGAATGCCCAGCTTTAAACTCCGATATATATAGAGCGCCCCCGTCTTCACTTGAGAA
Source organism: Acleris cristana (assembly GCA_948252455.1). Classification (NCBI taxonomy): domain Eukaryota; kingdom Metazoa; phylum Arthropoda; class Insecta; order Lepidoptera; family Tortricidae; genus Acleris; species Acleris cristana. Next base: position 13,693,320 of record OX411780.1, read on the forward strand.
ACGAGGTTAACTCCATCAGTCATAGTCTACCCGATCCTTGTTTGCAAGGATTTTATTAGACCACCCATGTCTGAAAGCATCGATATAAGTACATATCTTAAATGAAACTGTACCTATGCTCTTGTTCAGTATTATAAGTATTAGGTGGAGCAAAGACATATAAAAAGTGGCTGGGAGCGGTCGGAAAAAAAACTGAAGGCAGAGCTCAGTGGCAGACCATTGGAGAGGCCTATGTCTAGCAGAGGATGGAAGTGCTGTGGGCTGATGATGATGATGATGATCATGTAGCCTTTGTTTATAGATACTTTGAGGGTTACTTACTATTAGGTTTAAGACAACAGTATCAATACAATGACATAATAGTCTGTATTTTGCACTCAACTGCATGTACATATCAAAATTAGAAAGGAAAAACTGACAGCTAGCCGAAAAGGGTCTTAGACAGACTACAAAAAAGTTCACTAGACTGGATAACTTTTTCAATGCTCAAGTCTTACTGAATAGGCTCGAACCAACTAGACAGCACTCAACATAAGTATTTTATTTGGGCATCAACTAGAAATAAAAATCTAGAAGCAATTGAATGTGTAATACGGTACAATAGAACTACTTTTTCATAACAGAATATCGGGGTAGATATACTACTGCCCTCGTATGCCAATAAGGTAGTATCTCAGATTTAATTGCCAAAGTACATTCAACCCTCTCTTTTTTGTTATAAGGTTGTGATTGAGTGTAATTATTATTGTCGATACAGTGTGTTTTATTGTGATAGAGAATGCCAATTCCTTATTTTTCTTATCGTCTTGAAATACATTATGTATTAAGTTGTAACTTGTTGTATACTTTAAACGTAAACACTGTTACCACTTCCGTTGTATTTTCATCAATATAAAGTAAAAGTTATTTAAACGCAAAAAAATTGCTTTGTTTGTCTTTATTTTTCTGTGCACCTAATAGAGTAAGGAATGAAGAAGTCAAAGTAAAAATGTGGACTAAAAGAAGATGTAGTGACTAGGATTGAAATGCTTCGATGGTTTGGTCATTTGGAAAGGATGGATGAAAGAAGATTGACGAAAGAGATATACAGAGCGAAAGTGAGTGGAAGGGGCCGCCCTAGGCGTACTTTTTCGAATCAAATCGGAGAAATACTGGAAAAGGGCCGAATTTTAAGTACCCGAAACCGACGTGCGTGCATGACTCGATGTATGAATGTGGAAGAAGCGAAAGAGATTTTTCAAGATCGTAGCATGAAAGAAGTGGTCTCTGCCTACCCCTCTGGTAAACAGACGTAATACACCTTTTTATGACAGTTCTTTACTCTGGAAACTATTCTTGTAATTTGCCATCTAGGTTCCTTAGAAATTGTTTTTTTTTCGGCATAATTTAAGCAAACGAGCCCACAGGCTGCCTTATGGCTTCCACAGGCGGCTTTTCAAAACCACAATCTCAAGACTGCAATTCTAAGACTCTACTCGTAAATGCCTTGCGTAACCTGAGGACTAAGATGAAATGCGTCAATGGTAGTAATTTTATCGGTTGTCTTAACCCCACACCAGAATAAAACAATGCGTACCTACTGCTGCTGTAGGTATTTCCATTTGTACTTGATTAATTGTAATCATTGTAAATAAATAAAAATAATATCTTAAGCTCACCTTCCACCGCAGATAATAAAAAAGTAAAAGGTAAAACCCAATTAAGCTCCCCAAACAGCATCCAGTTAATTTAGTAGATTATCCAAAGGCTGCAGTCAGGTACGACTTCCGAGCAAGCAGTGGAATTAACCGGCTACAAGTCCGAAACCATTTGCTATAATTGATTACTCTCTAGCCAGCCATGTCACTCCCAGAATATTAAAGCACACTGCCCATGTAGACAGGTATAGTGGGTTAATGAAACTTGCTACTGTGTTATGATATTCATTTAATAAACATACCACTTAATTCAACATTAGTTTAGACCTGGATGATATTGACGGTAACCCTATTTAATTGAGTTGCAGTAACGGTGGGAAGAAGAAAAAATAACATAAAAAGGTGATCGTATGTTGTTGTTGCGGGTACCTAGTGGCATGCAAAGACCCTAAATTCAGTCGGACAAGAATTAACTCCCAGCCATAAATAGTCAACGAGCTTAATTGTATGAATAAAGTGAAATGCTGAAATCTCTTGATATATTGCGAGAAAAAAGAACGATTGTTCAAAATCTTCCGCCTGGGCAATTAATTTTAAGTCACACAGGTAGGGTTACCGACAATTCCTTCTGATTCTATGATAAATAACGCGTCTGATATCTAAGTTTCACAAATGTTTAATCAATGTTATGTCGCTATATTTTATATCGTGTGCTGTCAGGTTTCTTCATAGTACATAAGTTATATTAAAGCGAAAAAAAATCGTCGGTCTTAGGCAGGATTTGAATTACGTACAGACGTTTCTGTTAAAATTAAAAAAATGTTTAGAATAAGATGCACATAAGATGGCACATTGTACTCATGCTAATTTCAACGAACTTGAAAACATGGGTGTCGTTTGTTAATAAAAAACAACGATAGATGGCGTCAGCCTACCCTCCGAGTATGAAAAAGTAAGCGTTCACTAATTTTGTGGATCTTAAGTAGGGTCTTGGTGGCATTAATTGGTAATGCGCCTGCATTGGCCCGGATTGCCAGAGGAGATGTAGGATCGAATCCTGCCTAAGACCGACGAATTTTTTTTTCGCTTTAATATTATTTGATTTACGTACAGACGTTTCTGTTAAAATAAAAAATAAATGTTTAGTACATAAGTGTTCATGATCATAAAGTGTTCGTAAGTGTTCGTGGACCTGGGTGATAGGCGAGTTATATCATAGTCCTCGGGGTTGGCAACACATTAGATATCAGAATTCCATCTGGTGACTTGTGTAATATTTCGCCTTTAAAAATTTCGTTGTTATTATTTCTAATGATAATGATAAAACCATGTTACCGTTTTCAGCTTCAGTGACGCTTGAAGGACTAATATTACTATGGAGCTCTGGACAGCTCTAGTTTTATCGCTCGTTTTCTCGTCTCCAGGGCCCGTATTATGGTCGCCTTTATCGCGGTGGATAAAGCTTCCGTCACTCTCACACTTACATACTGGTCAGAAAGTGACAGATTTTTTACCTACGCTTATCTACGTCGATATACACGACCATAATCGGCCCGCAGATCGGACTTCCATTATTGCTAGTCTATAAACTTTCTCATAAACCAGTGTCATAGGGACCATGCCGCGAACGGACCTGCTAGAGGGGGTGTTCTTTTTATAGTGGTGATTGTTAATTACATCTTTAATATTTGAGTAGCTTAGTTTTATTTTAATTTAAATAAGTTTAGTTTTAACTTTTAACTATATCACACGTGCTTATTTATTTATTTTTAAGAGATATCTACATTAGAAAAAAATATGTGAGGACTCGTTCAAATCAATAAACATACTGTACACTAAGTAACTGCACTGTACCTATACTAAGTGATATTTTTGTAACCGGCATACAAAGGGCTAATTTTTCTTCTATTTTACAAACTTGTTAATAAACTGTATATTTCCGAGAAGATTGTAGGAATAAAAGGGTACTTAGTCTTTGAAAATTATGGCCAAAACTTGTAAATTTACGTAATGGGGTACAAGTTTGGAAGTTTATGATGCCTTTTTTCTTTCACGAATGCTAAAAGGGACGTTTTCCTTTTAGTAGAATTTAGGACTTGTACCTAATCTTTTACCTTTTCTTATCATACTTGTACCTTGTATCCTAGGCAGGGGTCCTAATATGGCTACGTTTATCGCGTGACAAAGTTTGGATAAGGCATTCGTCACATTCTCGCACGTTAATAAGTACGAGAGTGACAGATGCTTGACACGCGATATAGACGCAGCGTTACTAGGCCCGCAGGCAGCCGAATTGACTAAGTAATGGTAAAAATATCTTAACTTTTGTCTGGAGTTTTTTTTTCGTTTTATATTTAATTCCAAACAAAAGAAAAGTGGCCAGAGGGCTTATTGTCTAACGCACTCGCAATCGCAACCGGCTTCAAAGTGGAGCAACTGTTTTCATTTTGTATGCAGACCAGGGATCGGAACCGGTTTCAAATAACCGTTTTAATTTTGCTTATAAACGGTTATGATTCTGTTCTTTTATATACCGGTTTATCACAGTAACGTTTAGTAAAAGAACGAAATCATTTCGGTTATCGGTATTCAAGAAGAACGAAATTTAAAACGTTCCGAGAATCTTTATTGAACTGTTTATCTCGGCCGCGCATTATGTCATAAATGTCATAATGTCTGATTGACATCTAGCATCAAGAGCAATACCTAAATAAAATTGTTGTTAATATTAAAATGGAAAGGAAAAAGGAAAACCGAATCTACTCCATGTTTTGTTATGACTATTTACTTAATTATTTGTATTTCTTTCTTATCTTTTTTGTTCTCACATTACAGGAGAAAAATATATTCTTTCCTTTTAAAAATTGGCCAAGTACCTAGTCGCGTAGCCAGAGAAAAATAGTAGGTAATGAGAATAACAAACGTTTTTAAATTTTCGCTATGTGGATAGATAAAGAGAATGAAGAGCTATTTAAAAAAAAAACGGACAAGAGCGAGTCGGACTCGCCTAGCGAGGGTTTCGCACTACACGGTTAACTCAATTCAAAATTTGGACCGCCGTTCCTTGCATAAAAACCCTGTTTTTAGTGTGATTTAATTAAAAATGTACAGATATCAGTTTTTTTTCTATACTTGTAGTAAAAGACGGTGTTACTTGCCAAATTTCATAATTCTAGGTCAACGGGAAATACCCTATACATTTTGATTCCCTCGAGTGTCGAAATATACGTTTTTGTACTCGTCGATTATAATCTGTGTATTAAGATTTCACAGAGAATACTGCAACGTCACTCTTTTCATCGTTGCATAGTCTATGTTACTTCCGAAACAACCGAAATAACCATTTCGATACGCTCCAGACGATCGAAAAAAATTTGAAAATAGAACTTCGTATTTCAATAGTATGTGTCCTTGTTTAAGGAGACTCGATCCGATACAAAATGGCTAATCTATGGCGTTTCGGAACGTAGCAACGTCGCGTCATCTGTCAACATCTACTTAAACATGCTCCTGTATCCAGGGCATAAAAAAAAAACTACTCTTTGTGATTGTAGCCAATCACAGCACAGTACTGCAAAATTACGGACGCCGGTGGTGTTATAGTACTTACGATATTTCGTTTTTTTATATACTCGTATTTAGACTTAAATTATTAATTTGAATGAACTCGTACAAAAAGTATTGTTCACAATAGTGTCATAATTAAGCTTTTTAATCTCGTACCTTACTTAGGCCACTCAGCAAGCTTCGTGGCCTAAACACGGTACTCGACTAAAAAGCTCTCTATTATAACACGATTGTGAAAAATACTATTTTGCGGCATAAACGGTTGTATCTTTTTTTACGTTAATGTAGAAGTTTGATTTTTTTACAGCTATGGTTTTAATTTCAACTCGATACCTCCACGCGTTCCCGAGATAAAGGGTCTTGACAGACGGACAGACGGACAACAAAGTGATCTTATAAGGGTTCCGTTTTTTCCGTTTTACGGTTGTGCTTTAGGTATTTAGTAATATCGCGTGTTATGTAACATACTTAAAAAGCATTAAAGTTCTCGTATCTCCTTTAAAGCATTTTTCGTAAAATACATTTAAATAATCTAAATACTGAAGAATGCAAAGTACTTATCTCTTTAATTAATTTTTACTATTGCAGAAAACGTAAATATTACGATTGAGTAAAAAAAGCAAACCAATTTTACTTATTTTTATGTAACACTACAACTTAAAAGCCAAATACCTTTTGAATCAGTTTTTTTTGAAGAAGTTGTTTTTTTTTCTAAAACACCACAAAACAGGCCACTTTTTTTCCTCCATACATTTTTCTGTGGAACCATAATAGACACCTACATGATTTTTCTAACAAAAAAAAACTCAAAACTAGTCATCGGATTTTATTGCCCTCGGAGTAGGTACTTTTATATGTTGATCAAGATACGTAACATTTTTTTTATCACAATTGACCGATGTTTTTAGTGTTCCGTACCAAAATGGTAAAAAAGGAACCCTTATGGTGAGACTTCGTTGTCTGTCTGTTTGCCTGTCTGTCTGTATGTCACAGCAGGTTTTCTCAGCAACTACAAATGCTATCAACTTGAAATTTGGCATAGTTGTACAACTTGCTTCCCCGCATCTAATTTTAGTAAAAAAATATGAAATTAGTTTTATAAATAATTTAAAAGGGGTCTAGAATGGGGGATGAAAAATGAAAGTGGTTCGATTATAGCAAATGGGGTGTCATATGAAAGGTCTTAATCTGCACATATCAGAACATTTTTTTTTGATTTTTTTTTGTTATGTCCTTTTTGAATTATAGCCAAAAGTACAAAAATGACCGTCCCCCCCCCTTATCTCCGAAGTTTGTTAATCAAAAAATCGGAAAAAAAATCCGGACGTATAGATAATTACTTATATTTTATAGGAAAAATAAAATGAAGTGTTCATTATTTACGGTTCTCGAGAAATAACAAAAAACTAAGAAAATCTGTATTAAAATTTAGGCTTGTCAAAATGGACCTTATTGCCTGGAAAATCAAGCTCATAACAAAATGAGTATTTTCTTTTGCTGTTACCAAGCATATTATCTTCAATACGGAACCCTCGGTGCGCGAGTCCGACTCGCACTTGACCGGTTTTTTTTTTCATACTTTGCTTTGCGTTCGATGCGGTGCGTGTGTGTGTTGTATTTTATATGTAATTTCATAAAGACTACACATTTTATTTGAAAGAATTTTCACGAATACCTGCTATTGTTTTCAGGACAAGCCATCATTATTTATGCTTTAATAGTTAGAAATTATTCAGCCACTACAATAATATTAAGTATTACTATAACCATGCATGCATGTAAAATAATAATTTCGTATCTGACATACGAGATATGTAATGGTGAAAAACATATGCGATAGATACGGCAGTAATAAAATAACTAAAAGATAATACAAATGTACGTATAACTTAAAAACTTCATTAAAAATAATGTGTAAGTACCTAAAATATCGCGCCGAGGAAAATGTTACCACCAACATACGTAAACCATCTATGTTATGTGTAAGTGAGAAAGAAGGACTCTTGTATCTCTGTCGCGTATAAAACCGGTTAATTTCGTTCAACAGAAACGGAATCTTCCAAAAAACGGTTTTCTCCATAAACCGTTTTAATACCGGTAACCGAAACCAAGAACGCTATTCATTTCGGTTTGAGGTGTATTGCCAAAACCGGTTTGAAGAAAAATACCGGTATCCGATCCCTGATGCAGACAAGCCTTCGATTTTCAAAATGAAAACGATCGTGATTGCGAGGGCGTTAGACAATAAGCCCTCTGGTCTTCTCTTTCCGTTTTGTTTGCGTTTGTAAATGAACAGAGCTATATGACTGCTATAATTGTTCCTTTTACTGAGTGAGAATCGGTACAATTTGTCAATTCGCTGTAATGGGCTCTGGGCCTTTATTCTACTTTGGTTCGCTCATCTAAATTCGATATTTAAATAATATTCCTGACGTTATGACAGCTCTTATTCAAATTCATAATTAAAACTGTCGTAACGCAAACAAACTGATTACAATATAAAAGCAAAATGGGGTAACAATGTAGAATAGAAGCCATGATTACGATCCTGGCACGCTGTGTTCTGACAGCCAAACAAATCCTTCATTAAAAGCCAAAAAGGACTCTTTCAGATCAGAAGACAAATGACGGCTAACATAGATGACCCAACCCGCATAAAGGTCAAAATCAAATTATAATCTCGAGAGCCACGCATACAATTTCACACGCAACGCTATATTATATTCCCTGACTTGATTTCGGAGTAAATTATTCATTAATAGGCCCCACACCCAAACGTTGACCCTTGGGCCCTTGGGCCCTTGCTTCCCTCTGAAACAAGGGCGAGCGAAGGCGAACAAAGGTGAGTGGCAATTGTCAAGACGAGCCCGAAGCTACGAGTAGCGGGAGTTCGCGCGGTGGACGCTAAAGTTTTTAATTGCAAAATATTTGAGTATCAGAATTTTTACAGTGTGTAACAAAAATCTGATCAGTGAAAAATAACAGGCATTGTGCTGGTTCAGTGAATTTTACAAACGGTTTACTTTATTGTATTGGTTTTTGCTACATCCTGAATTTTGATTAATTGGAAACACGAGCAATTAGTGCAACTATTAGTGTTAAAAGCATTTAACCCCATTTCTATTGCGAGTGATTTAAATCATATTTCCACGGCAGTCTTGTGTTTAATTTAATGGGTATCGATAAAATACAAGATTTTGATTTGGCAAACAAAATGTGTCAATTTTCGGGTTATACCTAAGGTTATGCTTATGTTTATGTTTTTGTAACATTGTTACAATTTTACCTTAATACAGTTAACCATTACTTATTGTTATATTATATCATTTTCATTACGAGAATGATTTATTGGGTCAAATTATGTGTAATCTGTCAAGTAAAATTAAAAATTAAATGATATAAAGATTTTGAATCCCTTTTGCGTATATAATGCCTTTTGACTTTAGGACTCATTATTCGGTACATATACTTCTCTGTATGTGTTTTTTTTCTTGAATCCTGTTATTTCCAAATGAATAAATAAATTATGTCTTTTCTATCAAATCGTTTTCGAGTAAAAAAGACCTGAGGGCATATTGTCTAATGCACTCGCAATCGCAAATAGCTTCAAAGTGGAGCAATTGTTTTCATTTTGTATGCAGACAAATCTTCGATTTTCAAAATCGTGATTGCGAGTGCGTTAGACAATAAGCCCTCTGGTAAAGCATGTTACACAAAAACGTAACTTTATTATTATTATGTTTAATGGACCACCCATTTGCAAAAACAGGGATAAAATGTAAGAAACCCTTATCACTCTGTCAGTTATAACAAACATGTCATTTGAATCCCTTGCGAAGGTTCCTAATGTCAACAAAAAAAATATTTATTCATGTGAATCCTATTTATATCTTTGCAAACTTCTTAAAGCGTCCTACTTTTGAATTTTACTACCTAAGTACTTTGAATTAAAACAGTGTTGAACGGACTTGCTTACATGTACGAGAACGATAATTATTACTTTTTCAAAAACTTGGGCTTATGAACAATTATTGTAAAGAAGAATGGGCAGAAATGTATGAACACTGGCCTAGAAACCAATAACAATAAGCACTATCATAGAATAACCTTTTTAATTCGACAACGATTTTGCATAGCGGGAAAACTTAAATAACAGTGAGAAATATTAAAAAAAACTGGAACATCGTGACGCCTACGTAGAGGACGTTAGCATAATTACCTACTTTGGAACACCGCTATCTTTGCATGGTGATAGGCGATAACTTTTTTCACGCAAAGATTTCGAACTACCTGCTGTAGTAATAGTTTTACAACTTAGAATTACTTATCCGATGATATATCGATTGTCTTCATTGGTCGTATAGGCCAGTTAGGCCAATTAGCCCACCCTCCTTTACAAAATACACCCCCTAGATTGATTTCAGCCACATTCGTCTCAAAAGTGTTCGCCTAAAAATGCTGTGACATACTAACTGACAGACACGCAGACAAACGAATTTGACGTAAATTATAAGGATTCCATTTTTTCATTTGGCTACGGAACCCTAAAAATGGATTGCGTTTGGATAGCTTGATATTGCCAATATCAATTTGACGAAAATTGGCAATTATTCTCTACAACGCAATCATAGATTTTATTAAATCCTTTTCCTATTTTTGGAATATCGATAGAAGTTTTGTTAAATAATATGGCTTAAGTTATAGTCCGTTACCGTCTACCACTACCATTTTCCATGAGATAAGCCGTCTTTGCGCAGGGTGCGTTTGCGTTTTATCGGGTTTGGTCTTTTTGGGTACGCGTTCGATTGCAGGTATTGGCAAATATTTGTGTGATGAGCAGAGCGAGTATTTGTCGCTGAGGTTTGGATATTTTCTGTAAATTTTAGTGCAAATTTGTCTATCATAGTCAGAGGCCGGAATTTTCGTAGCATTTTTGCTGTCATAGAGACTTCTCGTTTATCGACTTTCAATATACATAATTTATATCGATAAATACAGAATACAATATTTTAAAATACGATTACGAGTAGAAGTAAACAACAGGCAGTCTTACCACGAATAAGCCATGTCTTCGAGATAACCTTTTCGTACCAACTTTTTGAAAAAATTAAAATAATAATATTTTATTGTTTTTTATAAATAATTTGTGGATATTTTTTTTTTATTTTTTTATTGCCGTCGACGGGCAAACAGGCTGACAGCCCACCTGATGTGAAGTGGTCTAGGCCGCCTATGGACATTTGCAACACCAGAGGCGTCAACAATGCGTTTTTTATGCCTTTTAAACATTTTTCGAAACAAATTGCAACAAGAATTGCTATCGATTGTTTTCATTGTAAGTAAATCTATATTTTACATTTTCAACTACTCAAAAGTTATCTGAGAGAGATCGCTCTTTAGCGATAAGACCATCTGTTGTTTACCTCTACTTTTAATCTTCTTTAATATGTTAAGTTCTATAATATATCGATAAAATATGTTATCGGAAGTCGATAAACGAGAACTCCCTATGACAGCTCAAAAGTGCTTCGAAAATTCCGGCCTCTGATCATAGTATAGGTATTCAACGTAGTCTAAAACCCCTGGTAGTGCAGAAGTACCGTTTGTGGCCACTGTACCCTTTTTGGCCATTTTAAGGTTGAAATGAGCATCAAAAATACAGTAAAATTAAAAATAATATTCATAAATGGACTCAAGATTAATTTTTAGATAAAATATAAATATATGTTTGTTACTTCATAATGCTTTAGATATTAGTTAAAATGTAGAATGGCCAAAACCAACCAGTACTTCTACCCCACAAGTCTACAGCTTAGTTTGGGACAAGGTCAATGTGTATGAGACTGTCTCCTAATATTTATTATTATTTCTATTTTTTACCCATCGCGGGACTATGGGAGTTCCGGGCTTTTGGAAGGTGTACATGGATCCGAAACCAACACGCAGGGGACCTTTAGACAACTTCATTTAAATTAACTGATGGGACATCAACCAGTGATTGTCCCTGAGTTCACACTATAGAAGCATGCTCCCACGGACAACCAGTTAGTGTTTACTATTGTTGTAACATTTTGCTTTGAACTCATCATCATCATCACCATCATCATTATCATCATCATCATCATCATCATTATCAGCCTATTTTAGTCCACTGCTGGACATAGGCCATAGCGCCCTGTCTTCAGCTTGCTTTGAACTGCAGAATATTAATATTCTCACTACCGAGCTATTAGCATGTAGAGGCAACTTTAAAGAAAGGCCTGATACCTGGTTTCCTTATTACCTGCTCCGCTTCCGTCAATAAACATCTGAACATTAACAACATTGACTGATCGACGGCTTCCTAAGTAATTAACACAGCCTGCATTTTCTCAGGGCGGTCGTTGGCTTAATGTGACGCATAAAATTACTATAAAACAGAGTTATCTAGAGCTAATGGCGCGGGGATCTTATTTATTGCACCTGGGCTATAAATTCAAAATTCAACCTGGAATTCATGGAACGATTAGACGGGCCTTATTTTCCCTGTTATGGGGTAATCGGCGATACGGGTAAACAAGATGGACGATAATGTCAGCTAAAACGTGCCTGTCGGTATTGGATTTGCGATGGCAATTGATTTTAGGATGTTAGAATGTTCGAGGGAATGTTTTTATTTAGGAATAATTTATGGGCATGCGAAAAATCTTCTTTTATTTGTATGTTTATTTGTAAATAACGGTAAGAGGTACTATTGTTATCTTAGAGCAGATTCGATTCAACGAAAATTAATTTTATTCTCAGAATAAATCACCAGTAAATCAAGAGTAAATCAGGTTTACATTTTAACAACAATAATTCTTAGAATAGAGTACCTATTCGGGAATATTTATTATATTCCCGCCATTTTGCGTGGAATAACAGAGTTATTCCAAGAATAATTTAATGGCTTCTACATCTTGTTTTGTGCTGTCAGTGCTGCGATTATTAACGCGACTCACATTTTATAATAACAGTTATTTTCCAATCCTATATAAAACTATAAAAGTAAGTTGAGATGACTGAAACTTTGACATCGTTCCGTTGTACAGCAATATTTTTGCCGGTTAGTACATTCGTTCATAATTCACTCTTTTAATATACGCGTAACTACGACTTATTTTTAGCTAAGTTGAACTTTTCTAGACTTACTCGGGATTCGCATTTAAGACAGCTTAATTTAGAAAGTGGCAACAAAATACTAGATGACATATATCATAATATTATTTAAAAAAAACCATCCAGAATACGATAAACGTTTTTATAGTTAGGTACCTACACCTCTATAATAACATATTTTAGTTTTCTGACAAGTAAATACGAGATAGTATACGGTCAACAAATTAGAAGAAGAAGATTGGTTTGAACAAATTGGAATAGGTCGTCGGCTTATTGCAAGAAGTCATTAACCCACAAAAAATGAAGTCCGAGAAAAACGGGCCTAAAGTTTTGACTTAGTCAAATGAATATTATTGTTATAGGTTCGGTTCTAGATTCAAAAATTAAATACAAATGGTTAGCTAAATATATTTACTATAGAATCCAATCAAAAACTTTGTACAATAATTTCAAATTACGTTTTTAAAAGCCTAAATATGTAGTTAGTGACTTTTTGTCTTTCTCGCTTTAAGGGAACGTACAATTAGTTATTTTTTATTTTAATCACAATTAAATCGGTAAACATACTTTTGAACCAAAAATTTGGATTCATTAGTCTTAATTATTACCTTCGAAACTTTATGAACATTATTTAACAACGAATAAACAGTTTTAAAAATTCAACTTCACAGATAAAGTCGGCAAAATCACAAAAATAACACAAATTTCTCAAAATGACGTTATTTGTAACTCCAAACGAAAATAACTTAAAAAATATTCATTATTGATAGACGAACTTGATACTTACCAATATTATAAACGACAAAGTTTGTATGTATGGATGTTTGTTACTCTTTCACGCTGCAACCACTGAACGGATCGGGATGAAACTTGGCACAATTATTGATTAGGCCCTGGAATAGGACATATTTAGGATGGTTTGTATCCCGGAAAATTGAACCATTCCCGAGGGAGCAGTGTAAACGACTTCTACGCGGACGGAGTCGCGGGCAAACGCTATTATCCACTAATCCTATTAATGCGAGTATCCTACTAATCCTACTAATGAGACTTATCTATATTAGTCATTACGCCAATCATTAAATATTATGAATGCAAAAGTTTGTGTGTTAGTTTGTTACTTCTTCACGCTGCAACGAATGGATGGATTTGTATGAAGTTTGAAATGGACACAGCTCAGCACACGCGTGAAGAGTGCCCAGTCTGGGTGGTGCCTCGCGCTGCTCGGTCCACGGATATAGGAGCAGACGTCTCTCGTCCCTCGCGTAATGTCGCTAAGCGGCAGAGCGGGAGCGAGAAAATGATTTTAACTCGCTCCCAATACGCCGCAGAAGACCAGGCAGACGGCAGTTGGAACATATCAACCGGTTGCCGCCGTAATGGGGACCCGTGGGCGATGGGCCGGGGAATCCATCGCTTACACTTAAGGGTCCCGGGCTGGAAGGCTGAGGCCGAGTGCTCCGGAGCGCCTTTTATCGGAGGAGGGAAAAAAAACCCTGTTGAAGACGAGCCCGTAAGGGCGAACGCTGATAGACGAGTTAGCGGATGGAATAAAACAACCGCGACCTCGTCCATGGTGGGAGAAGAAACACCTCAGGGGTTTTAGTCGGTATGAGTTCGACATAACCACTCGGCCCCTCGATCGATTGGTATCCATAATGGATTTCCCCTGAGAAAAAAAAAGAAAGAAAAGAATGGTATACCCCGGATTGAGCCCGGATAAACAACCATCGGAATCAACGCAGAAGAAGTCGCGGGTAGAAGCTTACAAATAAAATTTTATAACTTTTTAGTATTTTGGAAAACTAAACCTAAAGTAGGGTGTAGATTTTTCCAAGTATGAGAGTTTCGTCATTTTCGAAGTTAGAAACGTGAAAATTGGTATATAGGCTACTATTTACAAATAAAAACTATTCTTTGTTCTTTAAAAACTAATTGGGCACTTACTACACCTACTATAATACTTTACGCATTAACATCTAAATCATATAATTCGTTCCGTGTGAAATTGTGAGACTTTAGTTTATACATGAAAGTGCAGCGGCAAAGTTCTTCGCAGTGTCGCGGACGCCGGGAGTTTAAATAGGAGCGGCAAAGCCCGCACGCGCTCAATGCGCTCATTCATTGAAGAACTTCACCCATATTGCTTTGTTTGGGATATTGTCAGTTTGTATTATTTAAATACTTACAAAATTGTGATAAAAGAAACTGCAAACCATTTTCCTTTTTGTTGTATCGTAAAAAAGATAAACCACACAAGCTTCAAAATTTGGTATTATTATACATCGTACAAATCCTAAAAAAACAACAAATACTGAAAACCGGTCAAATGCGAGTCGGACTCACATACCAAGGGTATTTTTATCGACTACGATTTCGACCAGAGCGATTCTGTGCGCTGGATGTACTTACCTATTTACATCCTATTCTACATTATAATGCGAAAGGTTATACGTGCGCGAGCTTGTTACTTCTTTGCTAAAAAGGATGGACAAATTTGGTTACATACAATTAGGAATAAAGTTTGCTTATACACTGGATTAACACACAGGGCTACCTTAAATCCCGAAATAAATCACTGTTCCCGTAGGATGGCAAAATTACAAATTTTACGCGGACGAAGTCGCGAGCAGAAGCTAGTAAGTATTTCACTAAAGGTGTTCAAATTCATACAACTTATTTGTCAAAAGTCACTAACCATAATTTAATCACGTGAATTACTTGTCTTTGGACATATCAAAAATCGATAACTGTCATTGATTACTTTAAAAAATCATGCTGATTGCCATAAATGCTGTCTCCTAGTTTTTTAAACTTTGTAAAGTACTTAAGTTATTTTATACTAAAGTAAAAGGGGTATTGTGCATCCAAAACCCATTTTGTTAAAAATCATTAAAGAATGATAATAACTTTTATTTCGTTTTACGGTTTGCTAAAAGTAATTAAATGCATTATAATGAATTCTAGCTCAAATACTTTAAAAGCGATATTCATAATTGTTTTATTTTTAAAACTTAATAAGTAACATAAGTGAATATTTAAACAAAATAAAAAGAGTAAAAATAATAAATTTGTTTTATTTAAAGTAACTAGTGGTCAAAAACCAATTACGTCAAATCAATAAAGCAAAAAGTGCAGTTAATGACTTAATGTCATGGCTGTAACATCGAAATTACTAAAGATAAAAAAAAATGGGTCCGTGCGTTAGAAAGAGTGAGTCGTAGCGAAACCGCCCGTGTTTGTACCTGTACTTAGTGACTTTATGCCATTAGTGACTTCTTGCAGTAAGCCGACGAGGTACAAACATTTATAATAGCAAATGTTTTTAAAAATAAATGCAACAATGGAAAAATGTACTTAAGTGCATTGCGCGGCTAAAAGCCTCTGCGTTCTCTAATGAAATTATTAGTGCAAATTATCATTAATCCTATCCTAATCCAATTACGCGCCTAAATTAATTATTTGGTATTGCGTGTTTACCTAACCTAACCTAACCTAATCTAACCTTATATCTGCGTATTTTTGGAATACCAAGTCTGAATCAGTTGAAAACCTATTAAAGACAAATTTTGTCCTTAAAGAGTTTTTTTATTATATTTAATAAGTCATCAAATATTCCATTGAAATACAATGTAGTCTTATAACTAATAAGTATTTTAAATTTGACCTAAACTTCTAATAAAGAGTAAAAACTGAGGTGAAAACGAGCTCCTCTTTTTAGTTCATGTTATAAGTTTTACATGTGTGTCTGTGTATGCGTGTCTGTATCTATGTGTTCGTCTCTGTTACACCGTAGCTGCCACGCGAATGGACCGATTTGGATGAGATTTTTTAAAGAAAGCTAGTCAAAAATTAAAAACCAATCAGAATATTTCCAGCTAAGTTTTATAAAATCCGATTGAGCCGCTTAAGATATAAGCTCTGAAACAAGTCACCATAATTGGAAGTTTCATCAATTTAATAGTTAAACCAAAAACAGTTGACACCAACATAACGAGTCTGTATATATAAAAATACTGAGCAGTCATTTGTCCTTTATAGCACCATTTTCTTTGTCCCGAATCATTCAGAGGGTTTTTATTTCGTTTGAAACCAACTCGTTAGGGTTCCCTTTTCTTAAAAAAGTAACCTTCAATTTGTTTTTCCTAGGTTTTTCTTATGAAAGTTTTTGTTCTTCATTAAAATCCAAAAGTTTTTTTTCTTTATTTTATGGTTTTAAGACGTAAATATGTTTGTTCGATTATTAAAAAAATAAGTTTATGAAGATGGGAAAATAAACCTTATTCCCAATGAAACGCAGTTTAAATTAAATTGCCTTAATTTATTTATTTATTTATTACACAATAAAAGACTTACAGTGCATACCAAATCTCCTATTATGCTAATTAAAAATGCTATGTACAGTCAACCAATTTGATTCCTAGGCCACTATTGACTTTGTCAATGTGACGTTGTAAACCAAATCATAAGAAGTCTGTAACGTTTGGTTGTCAACATCACTTTAACATAGTCCAAAGTGGCCTAGAAATCAAATTGGTTGACTGTACATTCAATTGCACACTCAAAAATAAGTGGAGAGTTATAAAAATTGTATATATTTCTACAGAACCCAGTTAATGTTTGGTGTAGCACTATAACGCGTCTTTAGCTCGCGAATTCCGTCCAAGTATTCCGCCTCCAAGAAACATAGCGAGCACGGGTACTATGCCCTTCTGGGTTCCCTTTATTTTGTTTATTCTTCGTTTTGAAGCTTTGCGTTTCATTGTGTTGATTCACAATATTTGAACTGTGTGGAATTTTTATTACATAACCTGTGTTGTTATGAAAACTGTTAAATTAAAATATAAATAGGTACAATATCTTGAACTGTGTTGGTAGTAAACTGGTAAAGTACTTACAGAAGAAGTATATTATTGGGTCTATATAGGAACCCATAATATCGTTTGTCCTAATTCATCGTTTGTCCTAAAAGCCATTTCCGTCTGATGTTTAAAACTTTTTAGTGTTATTACTTATAACACAGCTCTAACCTAACTTATCCGCAGGTATTTTTGGAAAACTTAAAAGATTGTGTCCGACTCAGGTAAAAACCAGTTTAGGACAAATGATAAATTAGGACAAATGACGATTAAGACAAACGATATTATGCATCGCGAATGATACCCGATATTATTATATGGAAAGAACTTGTGATTGTGTTAACTACCTCGACCGATCAATTGGAAATTTAATATATTTTTAGATATTTAATAGAGGAATAATAATAAACTTCTGCGCAAATAGAGTTACGGTTAAAAGGTTATTGTAAAAAAATGCTGTAGTTAATGATATAGCATGACATCTTATCTCTGAATATATATTTTTTTAATTTAATCATATTCTTTCAATACCTACGGTACAAATAAAATTATGATTTCTAATTTGTGGTATTGTGATTATCATCAAAAGATATCTAGAAATAATAAACTTCAAACTTCTGCTCAATTTTAAACCGTACAAACGCCTAAAACAACTCGTGTACAACAAATAAAAACAATTACACAAAATTGTTATTTTCACGAACAAGCCGGCTCAAAATGGCGCCGTGAGAAGTGCGTCGAACGTTAGGAAACAACGGTCCCTTGCGCAATCAAACGTTGGTTAATTAAGAACCATGTCGCTCTAAGCCCCGGGGTCCCGATGTTTTGCCCGGTCCCAGCGGCAGTTACAATTTTAACAAATTGACGTTTTAGGACGAACTTTTTTTGGAGATCCTCGATTATTATAAAGCAAGGAGAGTTATTGTGTTCCGTGGTTTGCGAAAGTTTTTGCTGTAATAAAGAACTTTTCTGGACTCAAAAACGTTTTCTTGGATTAAAGCCCTTGTGCAATTATAGTTTTTGGGTACCAACAGTGCGGTCAGCTATTATGAACCGTCTCTTCTTGGGAAACGCTGATTTCTGGTAGATTTTACATGTAAATGTGGCCATATGGCCTACGTCTTGTAAATATTTATATTATTCTGCAAAAAGTACGTTTGTAATATGAGATCTAGATAGATTTAGGATCACTCTTTAGATTTCTGTGTTAAGAATATCACGTCTATGGGTCATAAATGATTTATTAATGATTTATGATTTATGACCTATTATCCTACTTAGGTACCATCAGGTGGTATGTGTGCTCATTTACCTTCAGAATGCCAGAAAAAAAAGTATGTCCAAAGGTTGAAAATGTGTCTATTTCATGTTGCCGAATGATCATGTTGATCAAATCAAATCAAATCAAATCAAATCAAAATAATTTATTTGTCAGAACACAGTATTATAAGGTGTTATAATTATTTTTGCACTTGTATTCAGCATGCAAGCAGGCGTACAAATGTTAGTCGTAGGTATATTCAAATTCTATTTTATAATGTACATTACTAATTTATAAATAAATTTTATTATGGTCAATATCATCATTTAAAGTATTTGATTTCATATTTCTTTAAAATTTACATAATCCTTGACACTGTAGAAACATTTCTCCATCAACCATTTTGTTAACCGACATTTAAATCTATTTCCCGACAATTTTTTTAAATTCTGTGGTAAATTATTATAAATTACTATGCTCATATTAAATATGTTTCTTTTATAGATATCTTTGCGACATGGGGGTTTATACAAAAGAGACATGATATGTGCTCTTGTCTTCCTCGGTATCACTTCACTGCGTTTCTTAAAGTACGCTGGGTGGGAGTTGACAAAAACACAAACATCCCTAATGTACAAACATGGCAGTGGTAAAATATTTAGTTTCCTAAATAGTGGGACACAGCTGTCATCCCGCCAGGCATTACAAATTACTCTTACACATTTTTTTTGAATTTTGAATACTCTTTCAATTGCTACCGAGTTTCCCCACAATATTAAGCCATAGGTGAGCACAGAGGAGACATAACCGTGGTATGCCGTTTGAGCAGCTTCTGTGGAGACAGTCTCTCTCAATCTTTTCAGGGCAAACACAAAACGATTCAACCTATTACATACATTATCAATTTGCACTTTCCAATTAAGATGTCTATCTATAAATATGCCAAGAAATTTCATTGCGTCTACTTCGTCCACTTCCTCATTTTCATACATAATTTTTAAAGGTAAAGAATTTGAATTATATGAAAGAAATTGAATACGTTTAGTCTTACTAATATTAATATGTAAATCATTTATATTCATCCAATTAATAATGTCAAATAATCCCTTATTAATATTTCATTCGAAAGAGTCAATCTTATCACATTTTACCACAAGTGTCGTATCATCAGCAAACAATATGCTTTTCTGTGTAATGGCTTTAGGCAAATCATTGATGTAAAGGAGGAAAAGTAAAGGTCCCAGTATGCTACCTTGTGGAACTCCAGTATTATTAGTTCTAAATTGTGACCTATAAGTCTGCTTTAATATTGCTTTACTTGATCCACCTGATATAGTTTTAATTTCTACAGATTGTTTTCTGTCAGCCAAATAACTTCCTATCCATTCGAGCACTTTCCCTCTGATGCCATATACGTCAAGTTTATGTAGAAGTTTCTCATGGTTAACATAATCAAAAGCCTTTGACATATCCAAAAATACTGATACTACCGGGATTCCTTTATTTATATTCTCTGTTATGAAACGTACAAGGTCAAAACATGCAAGTGTGGTTGAACAACCCTTGCGGAAACCATATTGTTCTGAACAAAGTACATTATATTTATTTATTGATGGACATGAACATGAAACATTGACGAACGATCTTTATTATTCACAAAGACCCATATACAAAACAGTTTGCCGCAAAATATGACGGAAATTAAGATAAGAAAGCTCTATTTATACCGGTTCTGACCCTAATTTTTAATTTTTAATTTCTTAATTAGTTAAGGAGTTATTAAGATTGCATGATACTGGTAAAGAACGCTTCGTTGGCTTAAACTAGCTTATAATTTACGATGAACCAGAATTTCGAAATGCAGTCTCTATAACGAATTAATACAGTACTGTGGATTTGAACTCAAACATTCTAAGACCTCATGATCTAAGTCAAATAAAACTAGTCCAAACTAGTTCGATCTGTCTAGCCAGTTAATGCCCTCAATTGAATATTAATTTGTCTTCGCCGAAAAAAAAACAGTATTTAGAAAAATAAATGAAGTGAAAATGCGTCAAAAGGCAGATATTACTTTCATTCATTTTGACTTCAAAAACACTCTGATACAGAAGATTCCAAACTTCCAAACGTGAGAATTTTGAATGAAAGAGAGAGTATTAAGAAAGTTTCCCGTTTCGTGTTCCAAAGTATGCCCCAGATAACAATATCTTCGCAAGTCGAAACTTATTTATCGCACCTTACCTGTTTTCCTCTTTACTTACAACAAAATAGAAGAATACGGATAAAATAAAAATAACAAATTATAGTTTCTTTTTTCGCAAAATACTCACGTCTTAGAATTGCCACAGTAATAAAATTATATTATGTAGTGACTAGAGGACGCCTGCGATTTTGTAAGGGTAGAATCAGTTTGGTTGATATACTAAGAAATATTTCTTTGTGTCCTAGGTTATCCAATCCTTTAAAAGTAGGTATTTAAGTAAATCGTTGTTGTCTGCCAGTCAGTTAGTCAGTTGACTAACAGTTGAATATTTTTAAATAACAAATTCATCTCGCGACATATTCTATTTGCTACTTTCCTCACCAATAATAATTACTAATCCCATCAAACAAACGTGACAAACGTTCAATAACATATGGCTCTGACTGCGACATTCTTGCGATTTCATTGAATTTATTGGAACCACATCAGAACTACTAACGCATTAAGTAATGGAGTTTCATATTTATGTCCGTATACACTTTAACTTTAGTTATTTGTGTCTGTAATGTGCGTAAAAACCTATTTTTCAGTTTTTATTTATTCTGTTATTTTTTGCAAGAAGTTAAAATGAATAAATTATCAAAATATACATTTTGAGTGTTACTTGTTAAAAATACTTAAATGTGTTTCTTGTTCCCACATCTGTTAATATATTTGTACAGACAAGAACTTAAATTTGGGGCCCACCTAAAGTCCAAAGTCAATCTGACCTTCTACAACAAATGATTTGGTATCTCTAATGACATTGACGACTTCAAGCCTATTTTTTTAAATGGGTCACAAATTAACGTTCTTGGCCGTAGGTACAACTAATAACAATAAAATAAATCTTATATAATAAGAGCAGCAGCAGTCGAGTTTTTATTCAACTTGGTTTTTAAATAGGTATTTTAAGACCTAAAACTAAAATACATAAAATAAAGCATTATAAAGTCCTTGTACCCGGTCCGCCATCTCTCTTACATTATTTAGGTAAACTATTCCAGACTGTTCAACAATATTTCCGAACTCCGGTTGTGTAGTGTTTTACCTAGGTAGAATAATTAATGAGACGTTGCTCTTGTTAGAAATGTTTTGCTTAACTCCATTTGGACGTATAAGCATCCTCTGTTTCAGTTTAGGGCATCCTTTTGGAACAAATTGAGGCGAAAATTGGACAGGAATTGGAAGCAAGCTTATATTTAGCTGTAATATCTACCAATGTTGGTTTTGAATTGTATGGAAATGAAGCGCGGTTTATGTTATGAGATATTCTTGGAAATTAGTACCAAGCTAGCACAAACGGTAACAATGTTCTGCGAATACAACACTGATGTGATAAAATTGATTTTAGGTTTGAAATTATAGCATTTAATGTATTAGATTATTATTTTTATCTTCCATAGAAATACATTTATTTAATTTATGCACTGTATTCGACAAACATAATAAACGACGTCATATTTTGTATATAGTTTGTTAGCTTTAATACTCATAGAAAAGCTTATTAAAAAAACAAGATAAGTAAATGAATTCATTTAACAAAATACGATGTCTCGAGAACATAAGTACAGTCAACCAATTTGGATCATAGGCCACTATGGAATTATGTCAAATTAACGTAATGATTCAAATCATAAGATACATCTCAAGAATTGAATTATAACGTCACTTTGACAAAGTTATTTAGTGGCCTATGAATCGAATTGGTTGAGTGCATCTTGTTTGGCTTGCAGTGTTTACATTAATCATAATGATTGTAAATTGATACATACTGTTTAATTTTTTCAAAAAATCCGAAAAATGTTATTTATTCTGAACCCATAAACTTTTCAAAATGATTAACCTATAGGTTAGGTTAGGTTTGATAAAAATAACAATCCAGGAAATATAACCGGCTTCAGAAAAAAATGTTACAGAAATTCGAGCCTGTGATAGGTAAACCTCGGAGACTGTTTTACTTTAATATGCTTAAATTTGTCCATATCTTGCATTCTACAATTACCTAAATGGCAATTTTAATCCCTAGATCTAATTTATGTAATAAGTTAAATTGTTGATTTTGTGCCCCAAGAGGTTGAAAAGGCCTTTGTGCATGTTGGGTGGTGGCAACACCTACTAGTTTATATTGATAATACGTGGTTCTAGATATAATAAAGGGTGATTTTTAAATTTAAACGTGTCAAAAGTATCATTTCAGTTAAAATTTGTTATGTTTTGGATTATTGGAAACACTTATACTGCGATACGTTAATGACAGACCCATTTGTCTCAGGTGCCACTTTCCATCATGTAGTCCGTGAGCTCATTTGCCTCTTCTTTGGCATAAAAATAAAATACGGGGTGGTTATTGTAAATGATGATAGTCTTACAACCTTAGAACTTGTCCTGTACATTGCCCTGCGCTTTTGCAGCGACAGACTTGTTTTAATGCTTGTTTTTATTACACACTTTAAACGTATGATAAAAAATTTGTATAATTACGGCTATATTTTCTGAAAGAAGGTGATATTATTTCAATTAGCGAGCATGATTATTATACTTTCTCCAATAGTCAAAACAATTAAACTGAATAACAATTTTCCTCAAAAGGAGAAACCAAGGTAAACCAAGCTCTTTTTTTCGAAACACTTTGCGTTACCTTCGAGTTTTTGAACTCGTATAAATATTCAAGCAAACTTGTCCAACTCCATATTCCAATGCTTCTCGCAATTAATCAAATGGCAAATCCAACGATATATAATATTTAAACAGCTACTTAGTTATTGCAAAACCACATTTAACTTGCTAATCCAGTGCACTCACAACCTGATACAAGTTACGCGAACATTTTAATCCTCCTTTAAATCTGGCGTCATATTGAGTGCCACCAACAAAAGAACAATAGGAATTA
Source organism: Acleris cristana (assembly GCA_948252455.1). Taxonomy (NCBI): domain Eukaryota; kingdom Metazoa; phylum Arthropoda; class Insecta; order Lepidoptera; family Tortricidae; genus Acleris; species Acleris cristana. Next base: position 13,716,916 of record OX411780.1, read on the forward strand.
TGACTTCACTTTGAATGAAATCTGGGAGGCTGGCAGTGAACGCGTTAATCACGTTTGCGGAACCTTTGCACGTTATGTCGTCGTTTATTAAAACGTTTAGTTTGTGAGGTGAGAACGTTTGGATTTAACGTTATTTCAGCTATGCAAAAGTACGTAAGTAATTATTTGGGTACTCCTTAACTATTTATGCCACACATTTACCTGACCAAATATTATCTTTTCTGAAATATAATTTTGTGCTGCAACTCTGGCTTATTCTTATTGCACACTTTAATATGTATAATATGTAATATACGTAAGCAACGAGAGCAACTTCAACAATTATCTACCTCTATACTGATATTATAAATATTGCTTTGTCCGTCTGTTTGTTACGCATTCAAGGTTAAACCGCTGAACCGATATCTATGAAATTTGTTATAGCCATAGCTAGAACCCCGAGGAATGAGAAAACGTAATGGCACCAGTGTTCGACACTTTAAGCTGACATGTACCAATGATCGACACTTAACTCTTAATTCAAAGATCATACGGTCATAAATTGAGTGTTACAAAACAAATGAATGAAATGTATATACCTGATCTTCTGTTAAATAAGAATCAGTGTCGATCATTGGTCCTTGTCGGTTACTGGTTCCATTACGTTACTTACTTTTTGCCCCGAATAACGATAAATGACGTCTACACGAACGGAGTCACGGGCAACATGTAGTTTTTTAAATTCATAATTCAATAGATTCAATTCTCTCGATTTAATTAAAACAGCGTTACTTAAAAATATTGTAAGTCCATTTATTTCCCAGAGCACTTAAATCACAAAGCTGAATTGATGTGATTTTAACGATGCATAAAAAGTGCAAGAAAAATACAGTGAGATTAAGACTAAAGGTTTCAAAGGCTTCGCCGGAAAGATTAAAGTAAAAGAGCGATCAATATTAAGAGCAGGTGGTGCATAAATGACTCAGCAGATTGCAAGTCTCAGTCTAAATTTCCGCGGAATAAAGAAAAGAATAATCCCACTTTATTACGAACACCGACTCTACGGGAAGCGGGCAATGAAGTATTACACGGAATATGGTTTAACCTGATTCTTACTTATTTTTTTGGGTTTGAACCCGAAGAGTGCCAACCGGACCCTATTTCTTAGGCTTCGCTGTCCGTCCGTCAATTATAAGGCTATATTTTTTGTATCGTAAAAGCTAACACCTGAAATTTTTACTGGATTTGTTTGTTTGTTTTTTTTTTGTATAATGTGTGTCTTATGGTTTGTGAATATATGTATTTCTTCTTCTTCTTCTTCTTCTTCTATGGTCGTTTTAACAAAAAAAACATTTTCTTTTCAAAGGGACTCCCAACACAAAAATCGTGTTTCTTTTGGAGCTTTGTCTTAAAATTAATAGTCTACTGTGGCGGTCGTATGCGAGTCCGACTCGAACTTGGCTGGTTTTATATAAAACTCCCCAAGATTTACACCATACCATTTTTTATAGCATTTTTTACTTTTGTCATGGTAGCGTTTTGTCAAAGTTCCAAAAGCTCTTATTTACTTGACATTAATGGCCGAGCCGAGTTAAAAACAAACAAAAAAACCACAGAATGTCAAAAACAATCGAGTGAATTAGAGCCCCTGAGCTCTTATTCGACTCGGTAAAATCTTAATCATTTTTATTAAGTATGACATGTCGTACAGTAGGTAACTTAATGATAGTTCTTATATTTACTTGACAGTAATGGCATCTGAGTAAAAGTCAATACGATAACATGACAAAAGCAATTAGGTATTACCCAGTAGAATCAATCCCCTGGCTCAAAGACCCATAGACGTATCGATTGCGAGATACAACACTCACGTAATTTTGAACAAAATAATTGACAGCTTACGTTGTATAGACTGAAGCTTAAAATACCTTGTAGCGATTTGATAGCGTTCATTTCATGTCCAGCGGGTATTACTCGTATTTCTGCGAAATTCCTTTGAAAACAGTGTACAGTCAGTTTACAGGCTGTTCGATTCAACATTGAAATTGAGAATGTCTACTTTGACGTGTTTAGTAGTAGCGAGCGACTTCTTCATAGTAGATTTGATTTTTTTTTTAAGGAATCTATGAAAATTTAGAGTCTGTGCTAATGAGCTCGGGGATTTAATTGAAGTGTTTTGTTTTGATTTTGGCTTTTTTTATGATTTCGTTACCTCCTCTTAGATCTCCATTGACTTTCATTCTAAAAATAAAACACAAGTAACAAAATATATTACTGTAAGTTGTATGTGCAAGTGCGATGTGTGTACCTTGATGATGATGTGGTTTTCCTGTTATCCCACGTCATTCAGGGACATAGGGCTCGCAGGGTTTTCCAGTGTTCACCATGTTGTGCGAAAACTTCAAGATTTTCCCAGCCGAGACTAGTCAACGAAGCTTCTTGTTCAACTGATTACCTCCAGGTGGTACGAGGGCGGCCAGCTGGCCTTTTGCCCAACGCAATCGCAATCGACTTCAAAGTCGAATAATTATTTTTATTTTGAAAGCAGATTCGCCTTTGGGCTGTCAAAATGAAAATATTGGTCTACTTTTTACGATTGTTTGCCACCGAAGACCTTGCTTGGAGATATGGTTGTCTTCTTTCCACAACACATGTCTAATCCAAAGCCATTTTCGTAACAAACTAGCTGTATGTACCTTACTACGAATGAATACTCGTACGCTTGTCAGACCAGCCTGACGCAGCGCAAGTAAAATTGATTAAAACAACCATCATAAAAATACTTCTCAAACACAATGCCGGAATTCTTTTCCCCCGTATTTCTGATTTATCACATACGTCGCTTTACCCCAACGCCGTGTCCCTAAAAAGGGACCAAAAGGTGCTTTACGTTTATGATCGTCGTTCCCTGGATTTTACAGGAGCGTTTAATACATGTTCGAGGCGATAGTGGGTTTTTGTATCCAAATAATGTATGGGGGAAAGCATTAATAACGGTTTTGATAGGAGGGTGTAATTGACTTTTGCTAATGTGTTTCGCGCTTTGCGGTATGATTTATTTGGGGCTGCTATTGTGAACATAGAGGTATTTTGTTTTGTTTGTAGTTTAGTCTATGGAATCGTTTTACTGTTTGTTAGGTTGAATTTAGTAACAGAGTTAATGCACGAGCCATAAATATTAGACGAACTTGGATGAAACAGTCACATTTCTTTTTGACTTCACTCAATTGCATAGTATTTTTAAACTCCAACGAGGCTCAAAACGAGAACCTTTATAAGTGTGTATCTACTTGTATGTATCTGCGTGTCTGTGTTACAGTTTGTCTATAAAATCTGTGATTTCTGTTGATCTATGTGCTTGTCTGTTGCATCGTAACTCCTAAGCGGATGGTCCAATTTGCACTCGGATATTAATTTAAAAGAAAGCTAGTTTAGTTAACTGGGATCATTCTTAGCTAGCTTAAGAGACATTAGCTCTTGAGATCGAGGTTGGCATCAAATCAGGGGTCAATTTAATAGTTGAAAGTATACAATGAAAACTATCACCATCGTATCCACTAACCCACCGCACCGCTAAGTAGCAGTGTCCACTTTGTTGTGTTCCCGTGTGGGAATAAGGCAACCGGTGAAATTACTAGCATAGAGGCATTTCACCTTAGTACTCAAGGGCGGCAACGCATTTGAGGTCTTAGGATTGCAGTCTTGAGATTAGTCTTTAGAATCTTAATATATATAGGTCTCAGTTACCACATACCATCAGGTGGCCTGAGTGCAGCTCGTAAGCCTTCACCTTTTCATTAAAAAAACATGACGTATAAAATAACAAACATCAATCGACGTCAATCACTTACGCATAAACCAATTAATTAAAGAGTGTTTATAATACATTGTATTCGCAAGGTAAAGTATGCAAACAATCAATTCCTTCCCCCTCTGACTCGAGAAACAATTGAACGCTGTCGTAATCCTTTTAAAGCACTCAAAGCCTTCGCCGATTTGAATGTCTCGTTTTATTATCTGCTCTTTTGTCTCTCTTACTCTAGGTTTTTTTTCGTTTTCAGCTCGGTAGCTTGAGTTTTTATCCATTGGAACTATAATTGATTTGAAACTGTCTCTTTTATTTTTATTTGACGTTGCGCTTTAATGTTATTGATTCGGCTAGCGGCAATTACGTAGTAAGTTTACCTACAGTTTTCTGATTAAGTTCCTGAATTATAATTATTGATTTTATCTATTAATAACGAGTACATTATCGTTTATCCGGGACCAAAGTGCTCTAACAATTTTAGGATACTTTTTATGCCAGAAAAGCATTCTTTTTTTGATTGTGCTAAATCTCGGCTAAAACATAGGCAACTACTTAATTGTCAAATAAATGGCGAATGCATACTGCCTCTTTTTTTTAACCCTGTTTGTGATAAGTTATATAAAAGATCGTAATAAAATAAATGATACATTTTTTTTTATACCCTAATACCGCGTTCGGTCATTTCACTTAAAACCTGATCAGTGCCCTCAAAAACGAATACCTGGTATCTTAAATTCAATGGCCAAAGCAGATTCAATCCTCTTCCGTTAATAATGAGGTTGCACTTGCTTCAGGAGTTTTTTTTGAGATGCCACCATTTGTCTTAGCAGGGCAGCTTGCGGGGTAACTTACCAACATCTTGGTCTTTGTGGCTCAGTACCGAATCGTCTATGTAGCAAAATGACCAGCGACGCAAATTGACCAAGAAGAAAAATGTCTGACGTCTTAATAAGCATTTTGCCCCATTAGCATAACATCCATAACGCAGAACATAAAAATAACAATTAATCCGTGTAGAATAATGTCCAAACTACATAATTGTCAAAAACGCTATCAAAGCAGTTAGCCGGAGTAGCAAAATGACCAAAAAGCAAAGCGTCCAAAAATCAGAGGGTAAAACATGGACAATTTACATAATTGGACTTGTGCTTTTTAGACCATCTGAAGTCGTGTTCATTTTGATTCATAGACGATTAGGTACTTTGGGGTCTAAAGGGGTCTTATTGTATAATTTCTGCGCCATTACTCTAGGGCTCTTATAAATAAAAAAACATTTAATTCGCTTAATTTTTAATTTTACAGTAGGTATGTGATTTTAAAAGTGTGTTTTCTTGCCTATGTTCAGTTTACATTGAATAGATCTCAGGTTATCAGGATATCTAGGACGCTTACTGTCAAAATCAATATTTTTAAATTCATTAGGATTATTTCTTACGTACATGAGTAATCTACAATAAATTTTGATACAGCGGTTATGATCTAAAGGCTTTTAAAGTTTTCACTACGGTTTTCATTAAATTTAGCTTTTACAAGAACTCGAATTGCACGCTATTGCATTTTAAGGATACGTTCAAAGTCATGGATTTCGATTCGGTAGAAAATAGAAACGTTGGCTGCGTTTGCATTTTGGCTAGGCCTACAGTACTACCAGAGTCCAGCGATGTGCAATCTTCTTTTTGATTTGAAATAAGAATGGTAAATATAGTTCTGAGAGCAAGTTTGGTAGTGATATCCAGCCGAACGCTATATAAAGAGTTTGTGGTACAGTAATGTTAACTTAACATCATCGAGAAAATTTCTTCAGCAATTGTAACAACGCCTAAGCCTCTGTATTTAATAGAGTTGATATTAACGTTTACTTTTGCAACGTCATCAAGTAAAAAAGGTGAAGTATACATAAATAATGTATGGAAACGGACAAATTCCATAACAGTACAGTACAAGTTTTCAAATAGTAAACGTGATTCAACGTGACGTGAGATTGAAATGTTTGTACTAAAGCTACTGCTTCATCTTACAAAACATGAAGCTAAGGTGGTATGCACTCTGAGAACTTTCCTAGAATCAGCTGAATTCTTAGTTTTCGCGTTTACGGCTTTTACAGCACAAAGCCACGTTGCATTTATTTCGAGGTAAATAGGGTTTTTGAGAGGATTTATAAAAAGGCTTCTAGGGATTTATGAAGGAGTTCGCTTTAATGTTAAATAAATATTACTGAGGTGAAATGAATGGAAAATGTTAAATGAGAGAAACAATCTTCTGTTACAATTTATGTTTGCAAGTTACCTACAGTGCCCGGCCGTTGGGAAGTCAATCCTGACAGCTGTCATTTCAGTACAATTTATAACCTCAAACCCAAGAATAGGTTATAAATTGTACTGCGATGACAGCTGTCAGGATTGACTTCCTGTATATAATTTATTAGCTTTCCCACGAATCTGTCTAAGTATCAGTTGTTTATTGCTGTTGCCTTTAGGAACAGTCTACATTTTCCTGTACAAAAAGTAGCCTTGATAAATCTCCGAATTATCTTATGTAACTATATTTATTTGAAATCACGTCAACGAGTTAAGACGTTAAACCGTGAAGGCAAAACAAACAAACACACTTTCTCATTTATAAATATACGTAGGGAAATAATAAAATATAATAAGGTTCCCTTGAATCTACTACGCCTTCGTAATAATGAAGGAGAGTAAGGCAAAATAATTAAGAACTTAATTTCTCAAACCTATAATTTTTTACTTAATAATATGATAATGTATGAAAGAGCTTTAAAATATTACGGACCGCTCGTTAAAATAGACGGCAAATTAAAATCGACTTCATTATAACTCCATACATATTAATTTTGCCGCTTTTTATGAAGGCTTAAGTGCTGTTTTAATATAAAGGCAAATTGCTTTAATTTGATATGCATGCAAAGTAAAATTAGAACGAATCGGTTTCGTTTTTATAACAATAATTATTCTACTTCGTTGTAACTAAAATAACAATATAATGTAGTGTTTTGAATCCACGGCAGCATGCTCCAATACCTAATTCTACGTACAAACTAGGGAACTGATTGTCTAGCAGTGTGACATCAAACGTAAATTAGCCGTGTTATATACCCTTTTCTTGCGGGCCTAGTATGGCTGCGTCTATATCGCGTGTCAAATGTGGATAAAGAATCTGTCACCCTCGTTCTTATTTACGTGTCAGAAGGTGACGGATGCCTTATCTGAACTTTGTCACGCGATAAACGCAGCCATATTATGACGATCGTGGCACAGGTCAAATTGACGTATGTCAAACTACTAAACAATCAACCGTGCAAAGTCAATTTGAATAGCGGCGCGTGCCGTCGTGGATCGACGTGCGGCTATAACTTATTCTTACTTATACCTAGGGAAAGATTCTCTCAAAAACGGCGGTCGGACGGACGAACCAGCGAAATCGCAGCGGCAAGTTTAAGTAGTCCCGTCCAAGCGAACAAAACATATTTTAGGGCGTGCATTTTCAATTTGGCAGCATAGCTTCTGTCGATAAGATCGAACGTATAAGGCTGCCTAATTGAGAATGCACGCGCTAAAACGAGTTTAGTTCGCTCTGACGAGACTACTTAAATTCGCTGCTGCGATTTCGTTCGTTCGTCCAACCGACCACTGTTTTTAAGAGAATAAGACCCCTATAGCATAATATTTTAACATCCAATTTTACCGCAATGTCATATTACTTATTTTTAATTCGTTTTTTTGTCCATGAGTGTAGAAATACCTAGCTACCTAATTGTTTTGTAAAACTTAAAGCAAAAGGCGAAGATAATACGTAATTACTCTTAAGTAAGCCGAGCAGCAGTTATGCAGTTCGAACAATATGTACTTTAATGTGCATTGTTGATCAAACACTCGCAAACCAGTGAAGCGATGCATCTAAGTCCAGATTCTAGAAGACTAATGTATTATGTACTAACACATCAAGAAAAGGTTAAAAAAATTATTATCAAGGAACAATTTCACACACATTACAAGACCTATAATATTTTTTTTCATTATTAATTTACAGAATTGCTATCCCATTTACTATTGTTAAAATAAACAATCAGAATTTGTTATGAGTAATGATGATGAGTGAAGGTTCAAAAATCCTTTTAAAATAAAGAATAACCAGCAAACCATACGATTATTTTATTATAATACAAACTTTATACCTTCGTTATTTTACAAACGCGGACAGTTTTTCAGCGCATGTCCCCAACACAGGTAGGAACGACGAACGAGTATGAAGTTTGGATCATTTTTATTTATTTTATTTATTTATTTATTATTAGACACACCAACAAAGTACACAGCTACAGGATCATCGTGCCTTTAGTAGAAAGAAATTCATAAAATTATTTAGGAATTACTGTTATTATTTTCTTCGAGATCGTATTAGAAATCACCTCAGCCAATGCCAGACACTTAGTATTATGGCAACTCCCTGCCAGACACCCTTGAATTTTTAGAATTTTGTGGCATTATTGATTCAAGGTATCATTTTAATACTATTAAGTTCTCGTGTTACGTCTGGCTAGGTTTTGCTACAGCTATTCCAAGTTAAAATGCTTTAATTCAGTTTAAAACTACATAAGCAGTTATAATAGGCTGATGAAAATGGGAACGCTGCAAAATTGACATTTACCAGTATTGGATTTGGAACAAACATAATTTGTCATTTTAAGTTTAAAAGAAAAGTTAGACAGAAAGCCTAACTAGATTTTGGACGTTATGAGAGGTTATAAAAGAAATCGATTGGTAAGTTAAAGTTTCATAGCAGTTTATAAACGAGAATAAGATTGTCAAACATTGTAACGAAGCATATTAGTACAGCCATGTACAGCTCTGTGTATCTTTTGTCTGGATCTGGCCAGTGTATAACTTTATAACGTACGTATGCAACTTACCGAAAAGTTCTTAGCTACGATTACTGATATAGTAGGTACATTACACGATAAGCCAATGTTTGCGTTAATCTAGCATTTGGAAATGTAAATAAATTAATATCACGGGACAGTTTCACACAAATAAAGCTAATTAAAAACTAAGCGCTAAATTTGTTTTATGGGTAGATAATGAATGATATACTCACTTAAAAAGAGAAATATGTAAAATATCCAAGACCCAGGAACAAATATTCGCTTGCGCTCATCACACAAAATATTTTCCCTTACGGGGAATCGAACCCGGGGCCATCAGCTTCGTATACAGGGTCACTAACAACTAGGCTAATGTGTGTGAGTTTTTTGGCTTAATAATGGCGCTCTGGCCTTAAAAATGTATAACTAGTCGCATCACTAACATATTGTAAAAAAAAGTAATAACAGGTTGGTTTGAATATTAAAAACATTTTTTTATTGAAGCTGGCAAAATACCTAGATCTTGAAATAATACTAAAGTCATTGGACGTAGTGTTTGTGATTAAGGTATATATCAAGTCCCATTTATTATATAAAAATTTCATGCTTTCAAATGGAAATATTTTTTACCAGTAGTATATTATTGGGAGTTTCAAAACACATTTTACATGTTTTGTGTTTTGAAACTCCCAAGGCGTTTTTTGATGAAACGCTCATTTCGAGTTGATCGTTTTTTTAAACGCTAAAATAGGTGTTTTGAAACTCCCAATCGGTTTTGAGGTGTTTTGAAACTCCCAAGGCGTTTTTTTGACGAAACGCTCATTTCCATTCAGACGTTTTTTTAAACGCTCATTATTTAAGAAGTTCATACGGTTTCAAAAACACATTCTTGTTCTGAAACTCCATATTCACATATAACTACTTAATATCTTGAAGGTGTAGGCGCATTGGGTACAAAGCATTCAAGCTTACAACACGTAGTACTTGATATAACGTTTATTTTTAGAAAATATGAAGTTTGTGAGACAACCTCAAAACTTACAATTGGAAGTCGTTTGTCCAGTTCGCAACGATTGCAATTCACGTCATGGAGAACTTTTACCGAACACAATTCGAAGTATAATTTGTGGTCCTTCTAACTGTGGAAAAACCAATTTAATTGTTGGTCTTTTACTGCATGAACGGGGGCTACGTTTTGAAAACCTTTATGTTTACTCAAAAACTCTTTTCCAACCCATGTATCGATTTTTGGAAACAGTATTAGCGTTAGTTCCCACAGTTAAATTTCAAAAATATCAACAAAATGAAGAAATACTCAGTCCACATGAAGCTAAGATTAACTCAATTATTATATTTGATGATGTTGCATGTGAAAATCAAAACAACATAAGGGATTACTTTGCAATGGGACGTCATAAAAATATTGATAGCTTCTACCTTAATCAAACTTATAGTAAAATTCCTAAACAATTAATAAGAGACAATGCTAACTTAATAATTCTATTTAAACAGGATGATATGAATTTACGTCATGTTTATGATGAACACGTTGGAAGCGATATGTCTTGGTCACAGTTTCGAGAAATGTGTGCTAAAGTATGGAAACTACCATATAATTACTTGGTTATAAATAAAGATTGTAGGCGTAATTCAGGATGTTATAGAATGGGCTTTGACACATTTATCATTATGGATTAACTATAATACGTAATGCAATGTTACGAAACATTTATTGCTTCATAGGAAACCATCATGATCAGACATGAACCTTGAAATGAATGACGAGAAAACTTTGAAAGAAAAAGTAATTAAATCTGTCGAAGCCGTTAAAAAGAAGGTTAGACTGATTCGTAATATGAAAACTGATAATGATATGATGTTGGAATCAGTATTGAAACCAATAACAGATCCGCTTAATGAAATAGCAAAAAATGACGACAGTAATTACATAAACACTTACGATACGAACGTAGATAATAATGTTCCACAATGGAGAAAGTTGGCAAAAAGATTTAAATTTAGTCCTAGTGAAGAGAAGAAGCAAACTATTAATGATCTTACTGTTGTGAGGAACTCTTCTCAATCTAGTCTTTATAATGAAGATGATGGGAATGAGACATCAAACGACGATGAAAGTGATGTAAGTGATGGTGTGGATAGTGAAAATATGATTGATCAGGATTCAGCAAATGATATTTCATTTAAGACATCTGATTCTTATGCATCTCCTCGCGAAGATCCTGCATTTCAAAAGCAATATACCACGAACATAAACATTCCATTTGGTATACGAACGGAACGGGACAAGCTAATGCTAGGAACTTATCCAGTATACACCAGTAACAATAAAATCAAAGTAAATGGTCGTACTTACAATTTAACACCAGGTTTAAACGAATTGCTATATAAGAAAATACCGGATTTAGATATTGTAACTGAGGACGATAAACGTAATTACAAAATCTTATTATTAGAGACTAATGCACATAGAAGAGATTTTAATGCTAATAAACCAATAAAAAGCAACAAAGGTATAAAATATTTACATGTAATAAGACCGCTTTTTAAATTAGCTAAAGAACGAACAGTAAGTGGTGATGGATTACCAACAATGAAAAGAGTTAAAAATAAAGTGTCTTATGTATATTGGGATGACCCAAACGAATTAGTAGATAGATTAAAATTACTTATAGCTTCCCGTGAAGCTGGTAATACAGGATTAGATAATGAAATCATATCTATTATTGAAGAATTGCAAGAAGCGGGATTAGTTAACAATGCTAATATATAAATCAGTTACTGTACTATTATCGTTAGTCGAGGCAGAACTTTTGACGTACAAATATATCATAAAATGAATATAGATAAATTTGGTCATCATCTTCATAAACGCCTGCGTGTATCTGAAGTTTCTGAACTTAAAAATAATGCTTTACTCAGATCAGATGATGGGCATTTCGATTTACAGTCATTGAGATTAAAGGGGCTTGCGCATCCATTGTCGCCTAATGATGCCGTTAATAAGCAGTATGTTGATCAGCTCGTTCAGAACCTTTATGAGAAGAAGTATCTAGATTCTTTGTTTGACACTATAAATTCACAAATTCATCAGCTTGCAAATCAGTTGAAATTGAACTTTTATACAAAAAAGGAAACAGACGACATTTTCACCAAATTAAACGATGGCAAAGCAGCAAGTCGTGAACGAGATACACAGATCAGCTCGAAAAAACTTTAAGCGACGAGCAGTTTTATTAAAAGGAATTGATGATTTGTGGCAAGCGGATTTGATTGACTTACAAAATTTGCATAAGATAAATAGAGGATATAAATACATTTTGGTTGTAATTGACGCCTTTTCAAAGTACGCGTGGTGTATTCCAACAAAATCTAAAACGAAAACAGAAATTAAAAATGCTTTCGAACAAATTATTAAAGCATCTAAACGAGTACCGATAAACTTACAGACAGACTTAGGGAAAGAGTTTTATAATAATGAATTCGATTGCTATGTAAAAAAATTAAAAATAAATCATTATTCTACGTATTCAATTAAAAAAGCATCTATTGTTGAAAGGTTAATAAAAACGCTCAAAACTAAACTTTACAAACATTTTAGTTTAATAGGAAATTATAAATGGGTTGGAAAACCTTTAAATGATATAGTTAAATCCTACAATCAAACTATGCATCGTACAACAAAATTTCAACCAATTGATGTAAATTTTGATAATGAGTCGCAAGTAAAGAAAAACATCCAAAACGTGCAATCCAATCTAGGTAATCAATCAAATAAATTTAACATAGGAGATTGCGTACGCATAAGCAAGTATAAAAGCGCCTTTCATAAAGGTTATACACCGAATTGGTCAACTGAAATATTTACTATTAAACATGTAAATCGCACTCGCCCAGTTACTTACCTTATTGAAGATCAACGAAAAAATACAATACTTGGGTCATTTTACGAACAAGAACTTCAGAAAACGAAATATCCTGATGTTTACCTCATAGAAAAGGTGATCAAAAAGAAGGGGGAAAAATTGTATGTAAAGTGGTTAGGGCTTAATGATAGCGAAAATAGCTGGATTGGTAGAAATGCCATTGTATGAGCATATTTATTAACTTTATTGTATTAAAAATCGTCATTAATATTTTGGATATGAAAGGGAGAGGACTTTTAAACAGTGCTATTAATCACTTACCAATTGAACTACACTTACCCGGCTACAATTATTGTGGACCAGGCACAAAGTTGCATAAACGTTTGCTAAGAGGTGATAAGGGAATTAATGAGCTAGACAACGCATGTATGCAACACGACATAGCCTATGATAAATATTCTAACCTGGCAGATCGTCAACATGCAGATTTAGAACTTTATAAAATGGCTAAACAAAGACTGAAAGCGAATGATGCTGGTAAAGGGGAAAAACTTGCTTCATGGCTAGTTAGCAAACTAATGAAATCTAAAATAAAAATCGGCGCGGGGATAAAAACATTTAAACAGTTTGTATCTAAGATACGTGCTGAATTAAAGAAAAACAAATCTAAAAATAAAGGCACTGCAATTAATCAAGCTTTTGCAGCTGCAATTAAAGTATTCCGTAATAACAATACGAGTAAATTACGAGTTCCTCGTTTAATACCGATCCCAAAAACTGGAGGTATTTTACCACTGATACCTATTTTTGCTGGACTTTCTGCATTAGGATCTTTGGCAGGAGGAGCTGCTGGGATTGCTAAAGCTGTTGGAGATTACAAAGCTGCGAAGAAAAACTTAGCCGAATCAGAACGCCATAACAAAATGATGGAATCTATAGCATTAGGAAAAGGTTTACATATAAAACCGTATAAGAACGGTAAAGGATTGTGTTTAAAAAGTTCAAAAAACTAAATAAAAGGTTACCTAGACGAGCTCTTACAAATATTGATATTTTAAAGTATTCAAAAGATATACCTTATTTTCGCGGTGTTTATATGAGAGATAGTTTGCCAAAACGACCAAAAAGAGTAGAATGTGCAATCATAAATTTAGATAGTTCTGAAAACCGCGGGACTCACTGGGTAGCCTATGTCAAGGACAACAATTACTGTGAATATTTTAATAGTTTTGGTGATCTGAAACCACCGTTAGAATTAATAAATTATTTAAAGAATCATGTTATTTCATACAATTACCTCACTTATCAAAAGTTTAACACTGTAAATTGCGGACATTTATGTTTGAAATATTTAAAACAGTTTTGGAGTAAACGTTTAAATATCTCTGTACAATAAAAACCATATCATTTTCATGATGTCTTTCACTTTGTCTATAACCGGAACCTCTTCTGCCTTGATCACTAATTATTCACCAGCTTTTCAACTCGATGGTGAATATGAATGTGGGTTGCTGTACATGTCAACTTTTAACTCGATACCGAATATAGATTACAGAAATAATACATTTTATTATGGTAAAAATGAAGAAGTAGAAATTCCAGAGGGGTCATATGAACTTCAAGACCTTGATGATTACCTTAAACGACACCTGCAAGGATGTACATTTTCACTGACATGTAACAATAACACATTGAAGACGTCTATATTGTGTTCTAAAAACATCTACTTCAATAAAGAAAATTCGATTGGAAAGTTGTTAGGTTTTGGAGAAGAAACTATTCAAGCTAATATATTAACAGATTCCCCTTTTCCTGTTTCCATTCTATCAACAACTATAGTGCGGGTTGAATGTGACATAGTGAGTGGATCATTTGTTAACGGTAAACCGAGCCATATAATTCACGAGTTTGTACCTAATGTTCCACCTGGTTATCGAATTATAGAAATACCTAAAAACGTAATCTACTTTCCTGTTACACAAAACAGCTTAAGCTCTCTCAAAATAAGAATATTGGATGTAAACGATAATTTAGTTAATTTGCGAGGTGAAGAGATTCAAATTTATTTACATCTTCGAAAAAAATGATAAATTTCAATAAAAGTGTAGTCTCGCGCGACAAACGTACTAGTACTCATTGTACTATCAAGAAAAGAAGACCTAAAGAACCAATTACAAAGCTAACAGAAGAAAATAAACAATTTTTAAAAAACATTGGATTGTTAAAATGAGTATATTAAATTTAACAGATTCTTTAAGCTTTGATAACACGATTGAAAGTTTTGAATATCATTCATATAAACCATACATAACAAGTTTTAATTTGAACGATGAAATTCGTATACCTATTAACCAACAAGATCTTTACGTATTGCCATCGGCGAGTACTCTCTATGTAGAAGGCGATGTTGCAGTATTCAATAGAGAGACAAAGACGCCGGTGAACAGTGTACAATTTACGAATAACCCTATACTTCACTTGTTTCAAGATATTCGATATGAACTGAACGGGATCGAAATAGATAAAATTAAAAACGCTGGAGTTACAACAACGATGAAATCTCTTGTATCCATGAATCAAATCGAATCGTCTATGTCACAGTTATGGGGATGGAATGTTAATGGTACTAAAATTACACATGGATCATTTTCTGTATCTATTCCTTTAGATAAGATTCTTGGTTTCGCAGAGGATTATAAGAAAATAATTATTAACTGTAGGCATGAACTTATTCTTCTACGATCCAATAGTAATATAAATAGTGTTAAATTGAACACCAATGAATACATAGATAACATTACTATATCTAAAATAGTATGGCGTATGCCACATATTAAAGTTTCTGATAGGGAAAGATTAAATTTACTCAAATGCTTAGAAAAAGATCGCGCTATTCAAATGGCATTTAGGAACTGGGATCTTTATGAGTATCCACTTTTACCTAAAACATCAAAACATTCTTGGTCAATCAAAACTTCATCTCAAATTGAAAAACCGCGATTCGTTATAATTGGATTGAAAACGGATAGAAAGAATATGGCTAACAAAGATATAACACGGTTTGATCACTGTCATTTGAGAGACGTCAAAGTTTTTTTAAATTCAAACTATTTTCCGTATGAAAGTTTAAATGTTAGTTTTGCAGCTGAAAAGTATGCTTTATTATACGAACAGTACGCTAAATTCCAGCAGTCTTATTATAACCGTGGTCAAACACCATTGTTGAGTCCGCAAGAATTTAAAGAGAAAGCTGCTCTGTTTGTAATCGATTGTTCCCGTCAAAACGAAACCTTAAAAACAGGCGCCATAGACGTACGAGTAGAATTAGAGTGTGAACAGGATATACCTGATAATACTGCAGCGTACTGTTTAATTCTGAATGATAGTATTGTAGAATACAAACCGTTAAGCAACATTACACGAAAAATATCATGAATTCAGATTGTTTGTTCGTGGATCTTCAGGGATTTAAATCGTATAAGAATGAATTTATTATTAAGGAATTTGCATACAGTACAAATGAATACACACAGGTATTTTCAATAAAACCTCCATATAAGTTTTCGACGTTAATGGAAAGCGAAAAAAGACAAGTAAGATGGATAGAGAAAAACCTAGGTATTTCATGGCATGAGGGCTTTGTTGATTATAGAGAATTTAAAAGAATGATACGCTGTTTTTTGGAAAACAAGAAAATATATGTAAAAGGGTTAGAAAAAGTTAAATGGATTAAAGATTTGTGTAGTAACTGTACCGTAATTGACTTGGGTTGTAACGGTTTGCCTAAATTTGAATCTATGTATCAAAAATATTGTAAGGACCAGAGTAGTTATAGTTGTTCAACGCATAAAAAATCTTGTGCGTTAAAAAATGTTTTATGTATTAAAAAATGGTATTCTGAAAATAAATTGTATTCTAATAAATACAATTATTATAACTGTAAAGCATATTTTTATTTCATAATTATTTCCCTTTATATACCTACCTACATATGATAAGATAGAGTGTCCGATCCGAAAACTACAAATTTAAGTGCCTGTAAAAGTTTAAAATAACAATGATAATGACAACTATTTGTTATTTCATGGGCACTTAAATTTTAAAGTTCGAATTGGACCCAATGGGGTTACAAAAGGTTTAGAAGTAAAATAAAACCAGATTCATAGGAAATAACATTTATTTATTAATTACCACACCTTTGTTTATAACATAGCATCTTAAATCTAATTTTAACTTTAATATTAAAACAAAGATTGATGACCCCAAGACAACGTCGAGACTTGATTATCTAGTATAACGCGTTTGTCATCATTTGACGACAGTGCTACTTTATTCAAGGACTGAGTAAAAATAACATGTTTTAAAGATTTAAATACAATATTGCGTTTTCTTATCCGCTCCTTATTTAATAGTACTTTTTTATATTCCTCAAAATCCACACCGCGCAATACATGTCTCTTTGTGCCTTTAGCCTTTTTCAGTTGTTTGTTTTCTGTTTTTATACAATATAATTTAGACCTAAGGCCAACGAACTCGTTTATTATTTCTCCACCAAGTTCATCTTTAAATAAACCGGGTACTTTTTTATGTTTAAGAGTTATACCGTATGCGTTACTGACAGAATAATTACTTGTATCAAAATAATGTTGAAAATTTCGTTTTATATCTACATACAAATCTTCTGTATTTATGGAATACAAAAAAGAATCTGTATCGGTATAACATAAACTTAAATTAGATCCATAAAAAGGTTTCATGACAGAATAGTGAAAATCGTACATATGAGTTTTCGATATTTCCAAAACAGTAAATCCAATGTAAATTGGCCGGTCAAGAGTTACCGATTCCGGTTTCATTTGTATGGCGACAAAATTTTCACTAAAAACGGTAGAACTATGAAAATTAGGTCTACCTGTTAGATGCTCTGCTGTGTATTTCTTTTTTGTTTTATTTCTATTATCACTCCACGCATTAACTAACAGAACATTTAACCTTTTTTCAGCGTCTTCCAACGTTTTTCCAAATATAGCATTGTTTGCAAGTTTGCACGAATTTTGCTCAAACACGGATTTAGCTTTTTGTCTTAACTTTGTATTTAAGTCTATGTATTGTTTTAAAAATGGACCTTGTTTAAATTTGATTACTCTATGTACGTTTTTCAATACCAAGCCATGCTTTATACATGTTTTTAAATGCACATAATGGATGACATACTCGTATTTATCATATAAATTTGGGATAAGTTTAGGTTGCTTTGAACCAGGCGGTGTGAATTTTTGAGGACAGAATGGAATGTCATTATGCAAGTCATGCAAATGTTCTGGATATTCTAAATCCACTTCCAAAATATAACCATAATCCGAATCATCAGGTGTTTGTAGGATATCGAGTACATTAATTTTATCCCGTGGTAATAATTTGAAATCATCATAAGGTAAATTGCCACACATTGCATAACCGTATAGATTATTACAGTCTATGTAGAATAAGAAACTGCTTGGATTACTGGAATCAAAGTTTGGCATGTATTTATTATTTGCCTTTGCATATCGAGTAGAACATAAACATACACCCCCACGAATACCTTTTTGAATCATTCTAATTATTTCAAGGTCATCAATGAGTTGCAACTTCACACCAGTTATAAGTAACATGGCATCAAAACTTAAACTTGGGGCAGTTAGATAAAAAGCAGGGTCTAATCTATAATTGACTTTACAAGTTTGACGAAACTTTTCAAATATGTCAGTTAGTAATAATACATCTGATTTAAGGTAAAGATCGGTGTATTCTCCTAAAGTATTAATATTGAATGATTTCCATACAAGCTCGGCATGTTCATAATCATATTTGGATATAATCTCATTTGTTAATGAGTTGTAAAAATAATGTGGCTGAGGTAAACATTGCTCTTCATATCGACTCCAACTAGACATATACTCGTATGGATAGACGCCCTTTCGTTTCAATAAATCGAAATGCTCTTTTAAAGGAAAAAAATGTGAGAGATGAATAAAGTCTTCTTCATTTAAGGTGCTAACAAGTTCTTCCAAACTTGCTCCTAAAAATTTGAATGAATCTACAAAACGAACGGGCATATATTCATTTCGACTTGTAATGAAAAATTTCGTAAATGATATGTAATTTTCTTTGTTTTTTGCAATAACTTTGACTTGACCAGGAAGTTCACCCAATTGACGTATAAACAAATGACTGTCGTACCCTGATAAGTTGTGAAAAAATACTGGCACAAATGTTGGTAGGCGGTACCGAATATTACAATAAGAATGGGCTGCCCCTCTATAGCGTCCTGTCAAATGGCAATGATCTCTCACGGAATCGCCGAGTAATAACTTGCGACAAAGAAAACAATATTGAGAGTTCAAAAAATCATTTTCTTCTGTCTCTGTAATAGTTATTGGCTTCGGGTCAGAATATATTTTATTTATTCTATGTACATCTTTTTGCAGATATTCGAGAAATTTTTCTACGCAGTCTTTTCCACGATAAGACACAAATTTGTTTAGGGAGCTGTCGTATGAACTAACAATGTAGTACGCAAATGCAGCTGGTATGTGTTCCTGCAATGTTGTAGTACATTTCGAACTAAGTTTTTCATCCGTATTTGGTTGCAATAAGGATTCAAAGTCTGCATAAATTATAAAAGGCATATTTTGCATCCGCTCAAAATTTTTAAATTCAATATGCGCACCCCGATTAGGTAAAATTGTCTTTACGCCCCCGCATACGTGAGCATTAAATTTGTCTTGACTATTAAAAAATATCATACATTCATCGCAAAAAAATATTTTCCCGTTATGTTTTGTAAATTGAAGTTTAAGCAGGCGACTTAAATCTTTTATAAGACAGTAATGTGTTTGACGACCGTTTTCTAACATTAAAAGGTTAATATGATGTTGCTTCCGACATGTGGTTTTGTAAAGTGGACCTACGATTTCAGATTTATTTTTGAGTGCGTACACATTAATACTAATACGTTGATTGTTTTTTTCGAATATTTTTATGTCAGATAATCCCACAGGAAAAGTCATGTCCTTGCTATTAAGAACACCTTCATAATGGGGATATGAAGATACCCTATGCACATTATTTTTAGCTGGAAATAAAGCAGCCATCACACACCACAAAAAGCAAAAAACATCTTTATTTTGTATATTGATGCACGCCCGTTTTAGTTTTATATTTTTAGGCAAATCAATGAATCCTGATGCTCTCAGTGGGTTATATTTACTGATGTTTACCTCTAGGTATAAATTACGCATAAAAGCCCAACCACTATCCCTGTCTTGAAACTCATCAATTTTTCCACAAATACATTGTAAAAGATTTAAAAATATTTCATTAAAATCATAGTTCTGATGTATAACTATATTTTTCGTTGCAAAAGATTTTACGTCGCAAGTATCGTTTTTAAGTAAAGAAAATTCAGCAAATAATTCAAAATTGACTTTGATAGTATTAAACACTGATTGTCTTGCTTCCAAAATTTTACGAACACTGTCGCGAAGGCTACGTATAAACTCGGCTGGTGCACAAACCTGGTCTGGCCCGCCTTCACGCCCCCGCACACGGTAAGATGCTATCCTACTTCTAAAAGCTGAAGCTATTTTTTCAACGCCTTCACCGTTATCAATAGAAATATTATTTTTATGCACAATACTTCGTAAATGAGCAGAAAAAGCTCGACTAGGAACAGATGTTTCGCAAACAGAACAAAATATTGATTTACAACTCATATTTGTTTTTTAAGAATAGTAGATGAAAAGTGCTAGAAATTAAGATAAACAAAGGTATCGCGAGATTTAATTTTTTTAGTAACAATATAACGCTCGGTGAAATTTTAAATTAACTACAGCTTTCTCCTATAGATCTTTTGTCACAATAGTTTTAAGTCAGCCACATTATTTAATTTCAACTCAACAAAACATAGAATTACAACTCATTTTATTTTTTTATTTTTAAGAATACTATTTTAAAAGTGCTGGCAAATATTACAAACAGAGGTAACTAATACTAGAATTATTATTTTAAATCGCGATAGAACGTTCCATCTTCAGCGAAATAGTCCTTGTACATAATTTTAGCACTTTATTAATATCTGACACCTCTGACGAATTAACATCTAACTGTATTTTTAAATTAACTAGAGATCTCTCTCATCAATCTTTTGGCGAAATGCTTTTTATGTAAGCCGCATTATTTAATTTCAACTCAACAAGACATAGAATTACAACTAACTTTTAAGAATAGTAGATTAAAAGTACTGGCAAATATTACAAACATAGGTAAGTAATACTAGAAATATTATTTTAAATCGCGATAGAACGTTCCATCTTCAGCGAAATAGTCCTTACATAATTTAAGCACTTTATTAATATCTGACACCTCTGACGAATTAACATCTAACTGTATTTTTAAATTAACTAGAGCTTTCTCCCATCGATCTTTTGGCGAAATGCTTTTTATGTCAGCCACATTGTATAACTTTAACTCAAGAAAAAGGTCGCCTGATAATTGTGCAGTTCGACGCACCCTGCCCCCGGGAACTTGCCTTATCAATACTGACGGCAGCAGCACTGGTTCGGGTTTGCGAGCACGCCAGTCACCATCTTCACTGTCGGAGTCGATTATCCAGCCGCCTGCAGGACCGTTGAGCTGCTCTAGCAGACTTGTCTGCGCCAACTTTTTTGAGCTGTAAATCGATCAAAATAAATAAATAATAATAAACGGAACAAACATGTGCAGAGCTAAGTACCTATTTAAATTTATTTTTAAAATTACCATTTACTGAAATAAATACATATCTTACTTACCGTGGAGTCGGTGCTTCGTCTTCAGATTCAGTCGGCGGAAATTTTCTTTTTGACAGCTTCGACTTCTTTGACCTATAAAACAGAAGTTCCATAATATAATAAAGCACTTTAAAAAGTATTCAGGTAATACTTGTTTAAAATTGAATTACCGAGGTATTGAGGCTTCGTCTCCTGATTCGGGCAGCGGGGTTTTCTTTTTTACCACCTTCGGCTTCGTAGACCTTTAAAACACAAAACATAATAATTACACCGCGACAATGCACTCCTAACACACAGCACCTTAGATATTAATTAATTACCTTGAAATTGGAGCAGGATCTTGAAGCTCCGAATATGGACGAGTCTTCTTGGAGACTTTCACTTCAGAGTATTCCGTATCAGACCTGTAAAAAAAAGAACATGGAATATTGTATACGATTTATTTAATTAATAATCAATAAAACCATATCAGAACACATAAATATTAAAAACTTACGAACATTATTTTAATGCAGTTGTAGCTTGCGACTGATTGACACTGGCTTTCTTGTAGAAATAAATGTAATTACGCGTTACAACGTAAAAAGTTTCCGCTCAGCACTTTACAACACTCACAGAAGTTCTCAACATTTAGATATTTATAACATTCTATTTGTAATAACAGTACTACGGAATGCGAACAAAACAAAGTTTTTATAAAGGTTTAATACCTCAGACGTCGATTTGCAAAGTAAGCATTTGTGGTACAAACAAAAGTATCATGTTAAATATGTCGTAATCGGTGCATCAATGAAAGGAACCGGCGTTTAACAAAGAAGCCGACTTCATTTAGGTTCAATTTACACTGAATGCGATGATTGATTTATTTTATAGGACTTGTCAACAATACTTGAATAAACCTGTACTGGAGTTAAGTTCGTGTTTAGCATATTATATTTTGTAGGGCTCAATAATACATGTTTAAACCTGTATTAGAGCTGTGCACGTGTTTAGCAAAGGAAAAATATAAATACATACGTTTAATATCGCAGTTCTTCTTTAGTCGCCAATTCAGAAAGTCGCAGTTTTATTTCGTATCCCGTACCTACAATAATACTGACTGAAGTTCTTGAATTAAACGGTGAGTACCTAACTTATTTACTAATATACTGATACTGTTTTTTTTCCTAGTAGATATAAATCTAATTATATTCTCTTATTGTGCAGAGTATGATGACTTCTCAACACATTGACTCCGTGAAAGATACCAACGAACAGTTCCCGTCTTTTTCGTCTCAAACCCTTGCGGCATTCGACGAACCATTTGGCTACTCCCAAGATATGGATGCTTATTTGCAATACCAGAATAGATGTATAAATCAAATTCAAAATCCATCTTTAGAAAATTCACCGAAAAAACCCAAGATAAAGAAGAGAGCAGTGCAAATAAAAACTGATATTGGATTAAACTCGCATGTAATTAAAAAAGCGAAAAAAGGGAAGCGATTAATTAAGATCAGTATTGCAAACCTTGAATCGCAGCAGGACGCTGATGACCTCATGGCAGTGCAATTTGTCATCGAAGATAACTACGATGAATTGTTAAGTGCTACGGAATCATTAGTTGACCGAATCGTGAGAAGACTCAGTAACGTTAGCTATTAGATTTTACAGTATACGTTATTTTACATTATTGTATTTTTTAATAAAATTTTGTGTTTTTGCAACTTTGTTTCTCAATAATTATTCAATTCCCTACCCATGTTAAATCCAATAGTGTTACTATGCAAAACAAGTTTAGAAACTAAAGTAAATTCCTCTGAAGTTTAGTGCCGCTGTTGGATTTACGTGCGCTTTATATTTTATTAATCGCTTGATCGTATATCTTTAACATAATGTAACCCTTACAGTAGTAGTCATGATTCCTGCTTAATAGCCGTGTCTAATTCTGATGGGACAGCTAATTGTACATATGCACATATATTAATAAGGTAGCATGTGAAGTTAAACTTTAACGAATTGCAGACTTTATTTGTGCTAGTGAAAATACAAATCAGACCAGCGTATTTATTGACTTGCAACTAGTTTATATTTATAATTTCTTGCAACGCGTTACGAGCACGTCACAGAAACCATCCAATCACAGGCTCAGGTCTACATCGCGCTAACGAAGTTTTTAAGATTTGTTCATACATATACAACATAAAATATGTAACCGACGTGCTCCCACCTTCCGTGAACGACCGGCGGAATGGTAGGGTTCACCAGCAACCTGTGGCTCGGCCTGATCACCCTTGTTACTAACCGCTGAAATCAACTCAAAATGTATAGGGAGATTCTATGCCTATGCGGTGGTGGGCATGGATGATCCACACCTCGGTGAGAGGACTAAAATCACCAACACGTAAAATGCGGTCATAAGACCACTGGGAACTTAACGCATCCCAGGTGACCCGTTCTTGATGTGGGGCTTGATCAACCTCGCAGCAAGTTGTGAAAACACCATAGCAAACCAAGTCCGTCGAACGGTGTGGTGCGCTATGTGACTCGCTTTAGCAAACCA
Source organism: Acleris cristana (assembly GCA_948252455.1). Lineage (NCBI taxonomy): Eukaryota > Metazoa > Arthropoda > Insecta > Lepidoptera > Tortricidae > Acleris > Acleris cristana. Next base: position 13,740,821 of record OX411780.1, read on the forward strand.
AGTCCGTATGTAGCGGTGTGGGGCGCTTGTGCGACGATAGCGTGTCTGGTGACGACCTGTGACGCGTTGTGTACATGAAATTATCAAAAAACATCTTTTGTTCTGTTGCTTGTGCACCTGACAAATTAAAAACCAAATATTAACTGACAATTGTCGGGTGTACAAGCAACAGTTTTGCTCAAATGAACTGTGAAATAATCAAGTAACAAAATCTACATGCGAAGAATATAACTCGAGTACGTTGCGATAAGTTAAAATAAATTAATGGTGAGTTGGCCGACATAACCCTGTTGGAGTTCGAACCCACATCAGTGGAGTTCGACAGGGCGTATACGGAAGCGCAGTTGGAAGATAGAGTACTAAACACAATAATTCTAATATAGTAAGTATTACAAATAGGAATGCACAAAGATATAAATTACAACCATAAAACCGATTGGGAGTTTCAGAACACCATACAACCGATTGAGAGTTTCAAAACACCTCAAAACCGATTGGGAGTTTCAAAACACCTCAAAACCGATTGGGAGTTTCAAAACACCTATTTAAGCGTTTAAAAAAACGATCAACTCGAAATGAGCGTTTCGTCAAAAAACGCCTTGGGAGTTTCAAAACACCTCAAAACCGATTGGGAGTTTCAAAACACCTATTTTAGCGTTTAAAAAAACGATCAACTCGAAATGAGCGTTTCATCAAAAAACGCCTTGGGAGTTTCAAAACACAAAACATGTAAAATGTGTTTTGAAACTCCCAATAATATACTACTTTTACCAAACTTATATAACTAAATCACTAAATGCTACAATAAAATCCCAAATAAATAAATTAAATAATTAAGAAAAGCTAAACATCAGGTCATGTCCGTTGAAAGTGCCCGAGTTAATTATTCACCAAGTGAGTGTGAGGACCTTGGGACAGGAAAGGATTAGATCCTTTTTTGATTTATCTGGAGGGGAAGGTTTGTTTTGAGAACCGGCTGAAGACTCGAGTGTGAGCCTCGAGCAAATACAACACTGTCCTCCTTAGAATAAAGGGCGCATATCTCATAGAACCGCGTATGTATGAGCGACCTTATTTCTTAAGACAAGGGGTTAATTTTTCTTTGGCTGTCAAATTGCGCATGCACCTTTTTTATTAAGATGGGCAGAACAGCCTGTTTGTACAGGCGCACTTGACGATGCGATATACTTCGTTGATACAAGGTATAAGGTTTTGATTTTGTGAAATACTACCTGGTTTTGCCTTGTAGCACGAGAATTCTCAGTAAATCTATTTTTAAATTGTTCAAAAATATTTTAACTTACAGTCAAACTTACCTGTTTGGCATAATAATTATATTTTAACGGTCGTGGCTCTCCATGAAGTTGAAACTAAGAAAAACAATGCAAAGAAAATAACGCTTATTTTGGCTAAAAAAAAATGCTGTAAATTTGTGAATAGACCTGACTATTTTTTTTAAACCGCTTTTCAATAAAAAAACGAAACACAATTTTATTTGTAATCTTCTTATTTCTATTTACTATGAATACGTTTCTGACTACCCGGAGTTATCACTTTTTTTTTAAATGTTTTCTCAAAAACAAATTACACATTTTGTGACTGATTTTGACTGATTGATTTTAATCGACGCTGGGTTTTTGATCCTTATATTTTTTGGCATTTTCCTTTGTGGTGTGTTTTTATGGTCGACAACATTTTTAGTTTTGCATTAAGCGAAGCAAGTAGAATATTTTTTTCATTGATTTAGGGTTCCGTTACCTAAAAACCTGTACTCATGTCTGTCTCACAATATGTTGCATATTTTAACCATATTTTAAGTACCCAGTATTTTTTTCAGAATATCAATTTCTATCGCTTCTTTCAAGGAAAGCACTATTAAACTCAACCTGTTTAAGTCTATACTCCATTTTGGAATTATTTGCTAAATGTATTTTTTGAAATAGTCATCTAACTCGAAACTTTAAACTCAAACTCGAAGAGCCTACGTTATTCCAGTGGAGATTATTTGACCTTTGGGCTTCATCATCCAGCCATCAGACCAGCTCTTGGTAACCTTCTTAAAAATATCACGAAAAATAAAATACTGTTTTTTTTAAAACATGTTTGTACAACTTTTTAAATGCGTCACTCGTAGTTATTTTAAGTTCAAAATTATATTTCCTCTGTAAAAGTCATAAATCATTCATCTGAACATACTCTTTACTCCCAACCTTATCCAACCAAAGAGTCCTACACAAAAGAGGTCCAATGCCACGCACTGATTATCATACGAGATCCATTCAGGACCGGTTTTAATCATTCAATTTTCATTCATTCGTTCATTCGTTCTTTGAGTGGGGTTTAATTTCGCAAATTAAAAGTTAATTGACGCCGGGCACGGTGAAATGGGACGGTTCGGATATAACAAAGAATTATGAAGATTTTTTGGGATGTCGTTCGGGCTTAACAGAATAATTAAACAGTACGCGTGTTTTGTGCTGATTTAAAAGTACGAAGAGTTGTTGATTGATTTTATTTTTGTCTACTTATATGGAAATGAAAAATGACCAATATTTACTAACATACAACATTGGTACCTAAAAATTTAATAAAACAGAAAAATTAAAGGACAAGATTTTTTTGGATTTTGTTCCGGCTTAACAGAATAATTAAACAGTAGTTACACGTGTTTTGTGCTGATTTAAAGAAGGATAAAATTGTTCGTTGATTTAATTTTTGGCAACTTCTGTGAAAATGAAAAATGACAAATATTAATTAACATGAAACATAGGTAGGTACCAACAAATTATATGAAACAGAAATATTAAAGGTAATTTTTATTTTGTTCGGGCTGCAATAATTAAACAGTAGTAGGTACGCGTGTTTTGTGCTGATTTAAATTAAGAAGAGTTGTTCGTTGATTTTATTATTATGTCAACTTTAATGTAAATGATAAATGACACATATTTATTGACATAAAACATGCCTACTTTGACGCAGTAGAAAATTTAATATATTTATTGGCATAAAACATACAAATCTTATCCTCAGTTCTGGATCCTGAGCTAGGAAGCCCTGTGTTACAGGACCCGGGATTAAGTTTTTTTATTTAGTGATAGTGATAGTGATTTTTTTATTTAGTGAAATCATGCTTAGTATTTCGTAATTACTAAAATATACTTTAAAATACCTATTTTATGCCTAAACAATATTAAAATTGTCAACTTTTGTTATAAAACATCTAAAACACTTTGATAACTACAATCCAAATCAACAAAAAAAGAGATGAAAATATCTTGCTGTATACTTTCCTATCTCAAAACGTGGTCCAATATAATACCAGCTATTTAGTGAGCCCCAGGCAGGCAGCGGATTGCGAGCGTGTCTCCGATCGACAATAGCTGTGCGTTTCCGCTGCGGAAACGGCTCAAGCTAAAGGATACAGCGACAACTATTATTTATATTACAAAAAAATCCTAAGAAAATCTCAATACGTGTTTAAAATAAACATAATTCTGGAAATTGGTTATTTTTGTGAAAATACTCCGGTTATGTTTTAAAACGAACGAAGTATGTCGTAGTTATGCTACGGCGTAGCAAGTTCTGCGGTCACGCGTAGCACTAGCCTTATTATAATCGTAATTTCGTAATACAGTTATAAAATCCGACTTAATATTATTAATTCGAAAGTTTGTGTGTGTGTGTGTGTGTTTTAGTTTGTTACTCCTTCACGCTGCAACGGCTGGACGGATTTGAATGAAATTTAAAATGTAGTCAGCCTATACCTTAGATTAACACGCAGGCTACATTTTATTACCGAAAATTTAAAAGTTCCCGAGGGAATACCGATATCCCAAAATCCACGCGGACGAAGTCGCGTGCAGAAGCTAGTTGTTATGTATAATTATCATAATCTTCTGTGTAGTAATTAAATGTCTTTCTTTCTGTCTTTATGAGCCCATGTCGGAATGCAAAGTGTAGGGTTCCGACACCGTTACAGTAAACTTAAAAAAAACATCTATTTAGTATTAACGGATTTCCTACAAAGTTATTTGGTGCTGTTTGAGATATTTTTTATAAGGCATATAGGTACATTTTAGCAGCCTGTATTCTAAGAACTAATCAAGTCTATTTAGTCGTCACAGTTTTCCTTTTAAACACATTCTAGTATGTGCTTTCATTTAAGATAATATTTCGCTTTTTATAACTTGTGTTACACGCAAACAGGACACTTTCCAAAAAAAATCTAAACGGTGCTTCAAATAAAAAATAATCATGCTTTTAATAAAAGATAAGTACAGTCAAATGAAACTGTTATTATTGCCGTACATATCCACATATTTATAAAAAAAAGTTACATTGCAATGCTTAAAGTAACCATTTATTACTGTAACGTTGCCAATGTTTCTCATTTTACTTCGATTTCTAAGAAAACTATTTTCCCCGTGTCTTCTAACTTGTATCAAATATCAATAAAACCAATTCGAAATGGTTTCATGTGACGTTGACGTTGGACCGTTAAATTGCGGCCGGATCTTATTTATCCGGACCGGCCCCGGACAGGTGCGCGGTTATTGCTTGCTCGCTTATTTCGCCTTTTTTACCCGGTGATTTTTGGGCTTGTATTGTGCCAGTATCTTTAGATAACTTAGCAGAAACGAAATGAGACATATTTTGAAAAAAAAAAAAGTTTTTCTAAGTTTAATCGGCTTATGTTTTACAGATCACCAGATATAGTAAAATATAACGCTTAAAAAACACTTTTTACTGTCGAAAATAGTAAATAATCACCAAAAACGAACCTAACCTAACCTAAAATTTGGTGATCGTTTACTAATTTTGGTGCTCATTATATTTGTTGTCTTTGATATTAATAAATTCATTTACGTCATTAATATTTATTTCGTTTAAAAAAAAAAATTGAAACCCAAATACAAAGTACCTACTTACCTACTTCACAGGGTGTTATAATATTAAAACAGAAATAAAATAAAACGACAGATGAACCGCTACAAATATTAAAAGCAATATCATCCTTTATAATTTAATTTCTCGTTTTAAATTCTCGTCTTGTGCCTCGTTAAAACTAAATAAATAATTCAGAAAGAGTAAAATTTAAACGGTTTTCCTTTAATGAGTCGTTCGGTCCAGGTCACTCTACAATTAAAATGTTAATGAATAATGAGGTTGACTGTAACGAAGCACTCTTGGTAATAGCGTTTCATTAACCGACTTCAAAAAAAGGAAGAGGTTCTCAATTCGTCGGGTTTTTTTTAATTTATTTATTTAAAGATCCAAATTATAATGTATCGCAGAGTTTTGTAAATAATTAAAAGACTACAAAAGTCACAGAGGCTTATGAGTAGTCAGTGAGTTCGGAATAAATGCTACTATTGCAGGAAAGTCTTATAAAGAACCGCTAGATAAAACTCAAGTGTGAAAGGTTATACCTATGTGAGGTTACTACAATTTAGTCGGACATGTTTACCAGCGGATCCTTACAAAACCGGCCTACGTATACTATTACTAGCTTAAATACGGTTATTTACGAATATGACAATCAAAGAATGTAACCCTGGTTATTACATGATATAAAATATTTCTTAACACGTTTTATTGATTTGGGGTTGGAGAGGTATTTATAAATCTTGTATGGTTTTAGGGAGCTCATTAATTACTTTGGGTAAGATGTAGTGGTATGTTCTCATACCATATACGTTTTTATATGAAGGAAGCACGAACTTGCCCGTTTTGGTTAAACTTCTTAATTAACTACAGCGACGTTTTTCATGTAATTTTGAAATGTTGCTAAATTCTTCTTTAAGTACGGACAGTTTAATTATGCTCACAAACCACATTGCAATACTGAAACAGCTGAGAGTTGTCGCTCCTGTGGTGATCTCTCACTTTCCTAGGCACAATTGTCTTTAAAAGCTTTAATTGTAAGTGGTAAATGCTGTTTAAATGTGACTTGTATGATCTACCATAGCTGCTTATCCCGTAACGTATTACGTAATCCGCCAGCGCCAAATAAAAACATTCTTAATGTGGGATATGGTGGTTTATGTTCCCCGATTACTCAAAGACCGCTGGACCGATTTAATTTCTTTTTTGTTTGATCTTTTTAGTGGGTCCCATTGTCAGGATCTGATGATGGGATTTCGGAGAAATCAAAGGAACTCCTCTAATAATTATTTATAGGCATACCTATAGCGATTTCGGTATTTTTTATTGCAACTCGTGCATTTGCTTTTGAAAAGCGCTATTTGGTTAAGTGGAACTGATGATGAAGACCGCAGATGGCCACCGAAACTCCTTTACGGTACCTATTTCAAGGGTGGCGATAAGATATCTCGATTAAGGTAGTCGCTCAACTAAGCAGCTATGACGAAGCACATTTAGGTTTAAATACATGACTATGACTTTCCCGCGGCGTTGCTTGCGGCAAGCTTGAAATGTTCTATAGTTTCTCATTAATGGAGAAGTGTGACTACATTTACAGCATAAATAGAATCCATAAAAAGAATAAAATAAAATAAATGTTTTTAAAAACAAAAACCGCCTTCAAAACGCGGCAAAACTTCTTTTAGAATGGTAGGAAGGTCAGGGCGTCTCACAATATTGTAACTAAAAGCCGACTTCAGTTAGACTGACCTACCTACCATTTTAAAAGAAGTAATTTTGATAACAGGATAAACTACAGTCACAAGGCGTACAGTACCCCAACGAAAATATTAAGCACTTTAGTGCGTTGTTATAGTAAACTTCAAACAGATCATCAAATGACACACATGACAATGACAATGATATTCACCATGACAAGGTTCTAAGTATGCTCAACATTTTGATTTGGTGACTGTACATACCCGATGAATGAAGTATTTGTAACATGTTGACAATTTCATTCCACACAACGCTCCAATGTTCCTTGCCTCTTTTTTGCCAAGCTTTACATACATAGAAAAAAATATATACCGAAAAAGTAAAAGAGATTTACCATGTTAAACGGAAAAAAAGGGGTGCTCCTTTTATGTCAGCGGTTAAAAGTAACCATCAATATCCAATTTTCGTACGCGTTATAAAATACAACGATGACAAACATAATAAAAAGACTTCTTTCATGGTTGCTTGCAAGATCGCAGGTTGGCACGTCTGGATCAGATATATCAATATATAACATAGTCACATTAAAATATATTTACAAGATTAGTGATATTAATAGTGGGTACGATTTTTTTCTATCAATATCTATTTGGGTTAGACAGTTACTATGTCCTTAATATACCTACTCGTAAAAGGTGATCAAGTACGAATATATGTTATTTTTACAATTGATTACGTATAAAAAGAGATAGTTTATTGTGTTGCTTTCTTTAATCAAGTTGCATTGAGGCATTTGAAGTGACCTAACCTTAAAAGACTCTGAAATGAAACAATAACTATGTAGGTACCTACATAATATAACTGAAATGTTTTGGTTTGGTTTTTTGTAATGCCTTTATCCCAAATATATAATCAAATGGTTACATTTGATTATATATTTGGGACAGCAATTAATTTTAAGGGTGAACATCAGTTAAGTCGTGTATAAATCGAATCATATCAAATTCATGTATATTTAACACTCACAAGATATTTACCTATTGTTATTTTTTGTTTTTGTTTTTTTTCTACTTTACGTTACCCAATTAAAGGTCTGATCTTTTATTGTAAAAATATCTTTATATGTTCTTAGCTATCAAACTATCAAGCTATCGTTAATCTTGTTTATTCGTACGAATAAAGTTTGGTTTTTTGGTTTCGGTTTAGGTTTTGTTTTAACTTAAACTGAAGAATAAAATGCTTTTATTAACTGCACAACATAGTTATTGCCATGGTTTGAACATCAAAGCAAATGACTTTCCAATCAAAGCTAATTCTTACTCTTTATCGAATAGTTTTTCCTCAAAAATATCACAAAAAACCTGATCACTTCGATCAGAAAACAGCTAAGTCATAGTCAAGCAATATGAAGCTAGCAATACCGTCAAATCATGTAGCCTTCAAAAACAAAAGGTTACAGTTCAATCTCAGGGCTCAATTTAAGACTACGTAAAGTAATCTAACTTTATCCGATATTGTTGTTGTGTGAGCTGAACATGACGTATCAAAAATATTTTACAGACCAACTTTACTGCGGTTCAGATAAACTTGAATAACTATTAATACAAATACGCTGATTTGATCCAAAAGTCACTTTCGCTAACCCCGAAAAGTTTTTGAAATACCCGTGGTTCAAATTACTTGAGTCCCAAACCTCAACATCCAAATTAAAATACTATTGTTACTTTACTCAATATTTCGAATGTGGTGTTGCGAATTTGGTACAAAGAGTATAAGTATTTTGTAATTCTGGTACATCGAGATTGAGCAGCTTACTTGATTGATTAATGGCCGAACCCTATATTCAAACCGCGGATAAATAGGCTTACTTCGGATTAAAATTTGACACATTTTGTATGGGCAAATGTCAAATTTTAACCCGAAGTAAGCCTTATCTGTCCGCGGTTTGAATATAGGGTTCGGCCGTAAGTACCTACCTGCAGAACCCTGTCATTAAAAAAAAAAATATTTCTTTCAAAATATTAGTTTACTATAGCGTAACCTAGCTTAGCTTAACTAGTCCAAGGCTCATAAAAATGTTTTTATGAATACTTACTTAGTGTGATAATTATACAGTTGTGATAGGACCTATTACTTATTGAAATATATTTTGATACTGTCATGAGCGCGAGTCTTGGATGATTTTTATCTGTTTCAGTCCTTATTACTCTTTATAACATTACAACAAATCTGTAAGATTGTCCCCGTATAATGCACTTGAAGGGTCCACGGAAAGAACATGTCTAGTCACTTTTTTTTGAAAATGAGTTTTGAATCTCAAAATGTAGAGGACGAAATGAAGCATTACCTACCACTCAGTTTTAGATATAAATCTTCATATTTCTTGTATTTTTTCACTCTTAAAAAAACCTCTACACGAAAATTACGTACAAAATGTCATTGTTCCTAACTTTCAAATCGCGATATCTCAAAAAGTTACTAATGTGACTAGACATGTTCTTTCCGTGGACCCTTCACTTATTAATAATTTCACTCACATATACAAACGCAAAACCAAAGCAATGTTTCCTCGTCCTAGTTTTAATAATACAAAATTATATGGTCTCTTATAGCAGGTCAGTGGATAAGATATTGCTCTAACTCAACCTCTAAGTGAGTCTCTAGGGAGGATTGTGTTCAGAAGTTGCGCGAACAAGATAATAATGTATGCATCTGACGCTGCACGGTGTGGGTCCCATTGCACCAGTCTCTATTAAGCTGTTATTTAATTTAAACATACCGTAGCGAAAAACTATACAGGTCGACTGCGGGGTCGTGTAGCAACAAAGTAAACTAAACCTTACAACACCGTTAGGAAAATAACGTAATAGATTTAGAAGCGTTAAGACAATTAAAAACTTGGTTTTTTATTTTAATAATCATTAAAATGAAATCTTTTATTCAGGATCATGACCACCCTACATACTTGATTTCTTACTTGTCTGATCGGTTGATTTTCAAATAGGCTTTAACATGAAAATGTCAGGTGACCATTATTTTAGTATTAATTAGGGAAACAATATTATTTTAATAAAATTCTAAACTTTATACGTTTCAAAAACGTTTATACTAATAGAATCTCAATCATTTACTGAGTTGGGAAAATTAAGTAAAGACCACGATCTCACAGTCACCCTGTATAGTACCGATAAAATAATTGAATTCTATACGAGTGCCAATCTCTACGAAGGATTTTTAAAGCACAGCTGGCAGGAATGTACTAAAAGGATTTGATGAACAGAACTGAACTGGTAACTAGGCGTAAGCAAGTTTCGTATAAAATTGTTCTCAAAACCATTAAAACTTAAAGCGTAAAGACTTGCTACGACAAGTTTAGTAAAAGGGAGATTTATGCAATTTAAGAAACCGTGGTAGGTGTATTTTGCACTTTTATATGCTTGCTTAGGTTTCAGTGTCAAAGTGAATAATAAATAGGTTTTGAGATATCGGGAGGTGAAACATAAATAAATAAAATAAAAATTATATTTAAAAACATTTATTATAAATAGACACAAACAAAAAAAAAAAAAAACATAACTAAAAAATAATAATACTTATTCTAAGTAAATAAATAAATATAAATATCAGGGAACAATGTCACACCAATTTACCTAGTCCCCAAACTAAGCTCTGGGCTTGTACTATGGGTACTAGACAACGATATAAATACTTTTATAGAGAAAAATATACTTAAATACATAGAAAACATAAATCACTCGGAAACAAATATTCGCGCTCATCACACAAAATATCTTACCGGGATGTGAACCCGGGACCGCTAGCTTCGTAGGCAGGGTCACTACCAACTAGGCCAACGTGTCGTCGAACGTAGCTCGAAATGGTTCTTGTAAATATACACAGCTGAGCTGGTGCGTCGGCTTTTCCGATTCCGAACGTGTCTTGACACGCTACCGTGTTTCTAGATTAAAGTGCAGTGACGTATGGCTAGTGGTTCTGTGTACTAATTAACTAGCCTGAGGACGTTGGTTTAAACTGGATAAAACCGGTCAAAATTCTCAACAGGCTTCTATAGTTTAGTAAACGTAAAATCCAAGTACATTTCACGTATGGATAAGATAAGCTCAACAAAGCAAAGGCTGCATACTGCCAGTCAATTGTAACTTGATCATTTGATTATCCTTTTTTGGAATATAATTGTGAGCATAAAATTTTTTCATGGCATTTTCATTTATATGCATAAAAGTTTTTATTAGAGGAGAAGTTTTAATATGACCGTTAATTAAAAATGAAATAATGAAAATGAAAATTTTATTGATAACATTTTGTTTATCATTATATTTACGTTTACTTACTTGTGTTATTACTAAAATATTGGTTTTCTTTATAGCAATAGCTTTTATCGGTATTGTTATAAGGCTATTAAACGTATTATAACTATCATAACTAAAACAATATTTTCGAATTAGAAGCAAGATGGGCCAAAACTTTATTCAATATTAGTCTCTAAATAGTATAATTCAAAGTCGCTAGTTTTTAAGGTGCCGTACCCGAAGGGACCCTATTAATATGTCTACGCTGTCCGTCCGTTCGCCCGTCCTAACCCTAAAGAGCTGTATCTTTTGAACCATAATAGATAGCGAGTTTTTGTTTGTTATGTGTGCGGCGGATTGACTAATATTTTTCTTAAAGAAATTGAAATAATAAAGGGTGTCCCCATACATGAAACGTGTTTTTTCAACGTATTTTTATTTTTGTGGTATCGGAAAAATGTTAAATCCAACAAGCGTCTGGTATGATTATAGTACGAACCCTAATAATAAGCAACAAATACTCTAAAATAGTCAAGAAAGTGTGAATTAGGCTCGCGCTGATTCGATTCATAACCGAATTCAAATTGGAATAACACCTAGGTACCTAACTACCTTGCGGCGGTACGGAGCCCTCGGTGCGCGAGTCCGATTCACACTTGACCGGTTTTTAATAAAAATAAATCTGAAGCACGTTAAAGTGTCCAAAGAATTTCTCTACAGCAATATCAAATATTTTAGAAATTTTGCCAAGAAAATTCAAGAAAACCGGGCTATATTGTAACTCATTTTAGAGGTGGGTGCAATTTTTCAGCGTTCTGTGTGAAACTCAGTACCCTTTATGAAAGCGGTTGTGAAATGCGTCTCTTGAGCATAGCATACGCCAGCGCTGGCTGGTCGCGTTTACATTTTGTTTAAAAAATATTTTTCTTTTAATTTTTTACTCGACTAATAGGTATTATAGGTTGCTTTTATCGCGTGGCAAAATGTGGATAAAGCATCCGTTACTGTCCTACTTACATACGTGTCAGAAAGTGACGGATGTTATAACCACATCTTGTAATGCGATAAACGCAGCCATATTAGGACCCCTGGGGTAGACAATGGCATGAGGTGTGGTAGTCAGTCACCGTTACCCTCTCCCCGCACCTCTTGCATACCCCGGTTTTAAAAAAAACCAGCAACTGTATAAAAAATCTGCTTATCGTTTCCTACTCTATAAAAGTAAAAAAACAAAGTCTTGAAAGGTAGAAGACGGGACCTCTAATAGTTTCTGAGAAACAAGATACGTATTTTTGGGTCCCATACAAAAAAACAGACTTTTTTTTTTCTGCCGTCAATATGCCTTATTTCGAAAAAAATTATACAACATTTATTGTTTCTTATATAATTTTCTATCAGATAGCATTTTTAAAAAAAAGATTTTCTGAAAAAAGTGCGAATGTCCTCTTTTCGAGCCATCCAGCCTACTGTGCACCGTAGCCGCTCGCATCTCGTCATGTAAAGTTGTATCACAACTCGCCACTCATGACGGAATCGATAGAATAGAGTTAAGGTAAATTAAGACTTCGATTTTTAAACTACTAGTGGACGTAAAAAGGAGATGACTATCGGGTTGGATACAAGATCCTATCACCCGGCTATGTTATGTGAAGAACTTGTAGTTTCTCATAAATTAACTTAGTCCCAATTTAAAATCTAAGCTTGTAATATGGGTACTCGGGCGGAATGACAGAGAGACCGATCGAACGCCTGCTTATTCCAGCTGGGTGTCCCCACTCATCATCATCATCAATGGTACTAGGCAACGACAAATATAGTTACTTAGCCAGGGAAATACATACTTAAATACATGGAAAACAAAACTCAGGAACAAACACACTCATCACAGAAATATTTTCATGTACCGGGAATCTAACCCGGGACCTCAAGCTTCTTAGGCAGAGCACTACGAACGAGTACCAACTAAGCTAAATGTTAAAATTTTACAGTTATTACTTTAACAAGACTTTAAGTCTATTGAAAATAGAGTGACTTTACTATATTTTGTACGAAATTGCAGCAACAAAGTACTCGCATATACACTGCATTATGTTGTAAATACCACTTATTTCCTTTAACTCGCACGTCACTAACGCTAGACATGAGTTTGAGCTTTATTTTGCGCAAGTCAAGGTGGTTTTTAAACCTTTCATTTTAGCGTGATATCATTTTTTAAAAGTAAACCGTTATAAGTCGACTCAGCTTCCACAAAGTTTTATAAAGACGGAAACATGCAGCGTATCGCGTCTCTGTGGAACGTAGTTGGTTTATGAAATAATAAACTCGCATATTTTTTCAAGTTTGATTCTAAAAATCATCCATTTTTTCAATATTTACAAACCTTACCTTATCTAACTCACAGACTTCAGAACAGTTTGCTGAAATGAACACTTTAGGGTTTTAACTTTATTTTTTATTTATGTGTATGACTTTATTCAGCAATCAAGAAACAACAAACTTAAAAAAACAGGAACGCCAAAGGTACAGGTTTTTTTTAGTCCATAAAATAATACAACTACAATAACTATAAAAAATAACAAAGCAAAAAGCAAGCTTCAAAAACCCGTCTGCATTTTTTGATAATGTCGTCGATTGGATATTAAAAACATTGAAACACAAAATCCGATTGAAAAATGTTTTTAAGAATTTTTTCTACTCGCGTATTATAAACCGTTAATATTGATATCGTTAATGGTGTCAGAATACCACCTATAGCGTAACCGAAGAGTAAAAACAATTGTATAATGAGCGTTGCCATGGTAATAACAGTTCTATAATTTATTATAGCATTGTTATTACCATGGTAACGGTCATTCCGGATATCAGTCTTTGCGTTTAGTTAACACTTGACATTCTAATAATTTGTATAAAAACCGTTAAAAACATTTTAACACCAATTAAAATTACGTACATTAAAAATAAAATTAATTTTGAGACTAAATATGTGTTTAGAATTACATTTTTATTAAGTTACTAAAAATAGATGAGTAATATATCCATCGATTTGTTATTTGGTTACCATGATTACGTTCAATATGGATATCAACAAAATGGCGTTGTGTTTGGCATTCCAACTTTTATGATAAATTGTCAGAACTGTTTAGTACCTAACTATTAAGAACTGCATGAAATTTGTAAACATTAAGCAATAAAATTTACAAACTGTTAACGTCAATCGGAATAATGAAAATGACTTTGCTAACAAGTAATTTGTTAGCAGAAAAATGGAGTGGAGTATACGAGAAAAGTTAGCGATTTTTTGTCATTATCATTCTAAGCTTGCAGAAAAAGTTATGTATGCAACGGTACATAATTAGCTCTTAAGGTACTCGTGCCTATAATTAGAGCGCTCGCAAGCTCGCGCTCTAACCTCGGCGCTCGTACCTTAAGAAGCATCATTATGTACCAGTTACATAAATAACTATTATGTAACCAGTGACACCCCATCAAGACAAATCTAATAACTTATCATTTACCTATTATCAAAATCGGTTGATCCATTTAGTAGTTACGAGGGGACATAATCTTATTGAACAAAATACATACATACATCCATACATACATACTTACACTCATACAGGTCAAACACGTAACACTATGGGATTCGCCAAAGTCGGGTAAAAAGTCGAATTTATTAAGGTTCCAACTAATAAACCGAAATTAGCTTCTGCCAAATACTTTAAGGTCCAAGGCCATCAGTGGACGTCTTTCGGCTGATATATGATGCTAATAATTTTATAAAATACAGCTAAATGTAACATACATACATACACATACAATACATAAACTCACGCCTTGTTTCCCAGAGTGGGGTAAGCAGAGCTCAGAAATACAACTTTAAAAACTTGTTGATAATTCACTAACCACTAACTTTTAGAGATAACGAGAAGAAACGGTATAGGTCAGAATATAGTAACAATAATTTCGGTGTGCCACAGGGCAGCATTTTGGGCCCTCTCTTGTTTTTAGCTTATATTAATGACCTTCCAAACAGCATAAAGCATCCCTGTATACTTTTCGCAGATGACACCACAATCATGATTCAGAGTAAAGAAAGGAGTCTCTTAGAATCAATTATAAATGATGCTTTAGGGACTATGGTAAAGTGGCTCGAAAGTAACAATCTTAAAGTGAATATTGATAAAACTAAATTAATACAATTTCAGACGTGTAGTGTTAATGTAAGAAAAGTACTTGATGTAAAATATAATAATCAATTAGTTAACGAAGTTAGTTCAACAAATTTTTTAGGAATAACCATAGATAAATGCTGTAATTGGAAAGAACATATTAATTTAGTCTGTAATCGAATTGATAAATTTATGTATGCTTTAGGTAGAATTAAACGTATAGCCACACAAGAAGCGGCACTAATAACGTATCACGCCTACGTCTCGTCAATTCTTCGGTATGGTTTAATTCTATGGGGTAACTCCATTGACGTAGAGCGTGTTTTTAAAGCTCAGAAAAAATGTATTCGAACCATATGTGACGCTGGATATAGAGATTCGTGCAGGCCATTGTTTAAAAAACTGAACATTCTTCCTCTTCCTTGTCTTTACATATATGAAGTATCTATATTTGCCAAGAAGCACATTCACCTGTTTAAAACCAATGCTGAAGTCTACAGACCTAACTCTAGAAGGGCGAATAAGTTATTTGTTCCAAGAGTAAATCTGGCAATAGTCAGAAAAAACGCATTCTACTCTACGCTTAAGATCTTTAACAAATTGCCAGAAAGTATTAAAGAAAACAATAGTTTGTATGTGTTTAGAGGCAAACTTCAAAAATATTTATTGGAGCATTGCTTTTATACTGTTGGTGAATTTTTGGCAAAAGAATAGTTCTTAGATTTAAGTAGTCTAGTACGTAATCATTTTTAAATTATAATTTAATATGTAATGCGATAATATATTAATCTAGGGAAATAAAATATTATGAACAAAATAAATACAAAATTCAATTACTATTGTATTCAATTCAATTATTCGTTTTCAATGTATTTTTTATTTTTAAGAAAAGATTTTACTAGGGTTATTTTAATTTATATAAACATTTACACGTTGCATATGCGACAGAATATGAGAGCACTGTTTAGTTTTTAAGACCTGTTATATTACTGTACCATATTCTTTGTAAATAAATAAATACTTACTTACTTACTTACTTACTTAACCACATTTTGCACAATTTGGCTAAGATGTTTACCAGCGTATTAGTGACGGTTGCAAGCCCATCGCCTAACAGTACTATAAGCCTTTATTCCTTTAGTCGGCTATTACGATATCCACGGGAAGACATGGAGTGGCACTATTCTAACCCGGCAACCAAATAGGGGCCACAAGTGTAGCAAAACGGATTTGGGTTTTAGTACAAATTCTCTAAATAAATGGCTTTATCAGTGTTGTCTGGTACCAAGTTTTTTTTATAATAATTTGTACTTAAGGAGAGATAAGTAGAAAATACTCCACAGACAAGAGCAGCTCTTAAATTAAATTGATGATGATGTCTAGTACCCATAGAACAAGCCGAGAGCTTAGTTTATAACTAGGGCAATCTGAGTGAGATAGTCCCCCTTTTATTATTTATTTATTAATTTTAATTTTTTAATTTAATTCTAGGTTTACAAGCAATGATAATTAACATACTCGTGAATCACAAGAAAAGCTGAATCATACCATTTTTTATTTGAAACAGAAGGCAGACGAGCAAGCGAGTCACCAGAGGGCTTATTTTCTAACGCGCTCGCAATCGCACCCGGCTTCAAAGCGGAGCAATTGTTTTCATTTTGTATGCAGATAAGCCTTCGATTTTCAAAATGAAAACGATCATGATTGCGAGTGCGTTAGACAATAGCCTCTCTGATTGTAAGTGATCATCGCGACCCATGAACAATACATTAATCTAGACTAGCCGTTGTGGCGGGAAGTTTCTAGAGCAACCACGTACCGGAAAATGCAATGTTGTAGGCCTCCTAGAAACAAGATAACGATCGGATAAGGATCGCGCAAAACAGCTGAACGATAGTAGCACAAAGCTTCATGGTGGACTAATGTAGTGAACGGGAACACCTTAAATAAGTACCTGTTTTCCAAATAATGTATTATAAAAATACTTAAGCCTGTGTGAGTGTTCCACTGCAGGGCATAGCTCACCACTCTTTTTCGCCATTCTTTCCTACTGATTGCGTGCTCCCGCTCCCGCCCGCATTTGGTCTGCTTTTGCAGTTATTTTATCTGAAAGCTGCTGTTTTGAATTAAATGCTTAACTTAAATTGTTTTTTGAAGTTTGAGTTATAAGCGAAAACAAAAAATAAAATCTTTAGTTAAATAATTGCATTCCAAATTATGAAAATTCGAGAATTCGATAAATTTGGAATTATGACCTATTCCATGGTAGACATCTATGAGGAATGACATTGTCAGCCAGCGGTCAGCAGTACGAGCGACGAGCGTACGTGTTTGTGATGTAATGAAATGCCAAAAAACTTTTCAATTACTACGTTTATTAGTAGGGGGCTATCCTTACTAATAAACGTTGAGTAACGGCAGTATAGCTATACAATGTTTTGTGCTTATCTGTCAAATTCAAATGTCAAAATAACAGATAAGAACAAAACATTGTTTAGCTGTACCACCATTGCTCAACGTTTATTAGTAAGCGGGTATATTTTTAAGTATCTATAGGTATTACATAAGACAAAACCAAACAATTCACGGTGGTGTAGCTAAAATTATACGAAAACTAACCTGTAAGTATATTTAGATATTTTCCTGTTAGTTATATTTTTTTCAAACAAAAATAGCGAGCCAAACGTTGTATTTATCATCCACTAGCGACTCGCCCTCGCTTCTCTTCTGTTTATGTGAATTTTCTGTAACACCGTACATAATCCAGAATTTATTATACATTTGTAGAATTAAAATCTTTCACTTTAATCACTGTATCCATTAATAAAAAAACGCTTTAAAACCCGTTGCGTAGTTTAGAAGATTTTTAGAAGAGTTTTAGAATCGTATGGTTGGTTTCAATTGAAATAAGCAAAGATGTCAACAAACCAATTTACCATTATTTTTGAAGATCATGTGTGGTTTTATTAATGATTTATAAACTTGACTTTCACTTTCATATGAAGTTCAAGATTGAATAACTAATAATTATACGTTTTTTTAAATAAAAAGTTAAAAACACGCTCGATGAAAATTTGAGGTTATGACATGTGTCAAACGGTATTGACTTCTTTACATCTTTGGCGATTTCAACTGAGACCAACTGTACATAAAGAGGGACATACCGTCGGAAATCGACTTTATTTCATACTATGTAAAGATTACTTAATTTATGATGTCAGTGTAATTCCATGTTTTTTTATTTAATTTATTTTAATGTTTTAACCGCAATTTCTTTTGTTTTACATTTAATTAAAATAACCCTAACAACAGTCAGATATCTAAATTCTCGCAGGGATGCCAACACAACTTATAAAGGTATAGGTATTTTTGTCACTCAACTCATCCTTCTCTATGTAGTTCAGAATACAAGAGAACCACTGACCAACATGCGACAAAATTTAAGTTTTGCTAGTCAGGTCAATAAAGAGGACATTCAGGCCCGTGGTCATAAACCTCGCTTATCAGCTCTTATCCTGTTAATGTTGTCCGTTTGTCCGGCAGATTTACTAACGCATTTATCCCGAACGGCTTTGTGTTTGGGTCGAAAAAGATCTTTTAGGATATGCTAACATTGAAGAGTTTTTAGGAAAGAAGTAGAGCAGACGCGCGCTCACCTTTTTGCTGAAATGAAATACTGGCCAGTAATAATGTTTGGATGTTTAGAAAAAAAGATAATAATAATTAAAAATAATTACAATGAGTTCAACTGTGATATCATACAGTTACAAAGAAATAGCTTAAGTGACTCATATTCAATTGTCATAATTATTTAATAAACATTATTTAATTTCAATATCATTTGACCTATATATTTCGGAATGATAAGGATAAACAAACCAGTTTCCCGATACTAACGTTAAAATCAGAGGGCTTATTGTCTAACGCACTCCCAATAGCAACCGGCTTCAAAGTGGAGCAATTGTTTTCATGTTGTATGCAGACAAGCCTTCGATTTTCAAAATGCAAGCGATCGTGATTGCGAGTGCGTTAGACAATAAGCCCTCAGGTCTTAACGCAATGAAAACTATCGAAAGTTAGAGAATGATATTATTATACACTTACTTTGTAAATAATCCAACGTTTTGAAAAGGTACCTACTTTATTAGGCTTTGAATAAAAAAAGGTGTTTTTTTTTTAACTCTTACTGTTATGTCAAAACGCTTCAACTGGGCATCTATATAACTCAGTAAAACCATATTGCCGTTGACGTGTTAAGCCATTGCTTTTTTTACATATAACCGCCATTACTGTCAAGTAAATAAGTGTTATCAAAACGTTGGAAACACGTTAAAAACAATAAGGTTTCACCATGTAGAATCTCAGCTCTCCGATAATCTTGTCCATGATGATATAAATGATCCATGGCTACATGGCATGCATTCAAATATTAACTTTCCGGTGCAAAGAGTAAGGTTAGATGTCGGAATGGATAGAATATAAGTTAAAAGTAGCTCTTAGATCTACTTTAATTTAATAAATACCTAATTTAAATGAATAAGTCTCTGTCTCATAGTTCCTTTATAAGCTTGCAATCTAATTAGACGGTTAATATCAGAAGTTATTATAATTACGAGATCTTTTGTAAAGTCATTTTGAAATCTTTTTATTTCAATACATAGTAAATTAATAAACTTCTGAACAAGCATTTTTAGCCGATTAAAACAAACATTTACAAGAAGTATTGTGTTCTAATTTAGGACACGTATTTTTTGTTTGTTACACAATTATGCGTGGCTGTAATACTAATATCTAACCGTTGCATTATCGCAAGCATTAACAATTAAAATAATTGTGTATTTCTTTATCAAATACGTCATGTATATTATGTACGTAAACACTTCATTGTACAAACGCAAACGAAAAAACAATGTTTACAACATTGTCATTTAGAAAAAAATAATTAAATTTTAAACTGTTTATTTCAAAAATTAAAATTGCGTTATTACAATACTTCTTGTTACAATCTTTACTATTTTTAACATTATATTAACTAAGAAGGGGTTACCCTACTCCACAGCTTACTTTAAATATTATTCCTTAATAATATGCATTAATGTTTTTTTAATTTTATTTAAAATCGAACTTATAATTTTACCGGATCTACTCGTATTGGAACTCAATAAACAGTTGTGTATTGATAAAAACATCAATACAGTTGCTTTTTGTTTAACTTTAACACGAACAAGCGAACAAGCGAAATTACAGCGTAGAATGAGAAATTCTTTCGTCATTTTTCTTGTAGTCGCGAAAAACTACTGTCGACAATATGGCACAAGCAAAGTGAGTCGCCGACAAAGAGTGGAAATTAAAATTGGCTCGAATGCCTCCGTTACACACCGTGCTTTGTGAAATTCTCAAACTAGATCGGACGAACAAATAGTCGCTGTTTTACATAGTTAGCTGCTAATTAAAGAGTTTCAAAACACAAACTGGTAAAGAACGGCTTTCCAAACACTTTATTAAAGAAAACGGAACAAGTTCCATTTGAATTACTCTACTGCAGTTCGTTGACTGACACAGAAGAAACACAAAGTAACAGGATAAGGGAAGAAATAATAAATAATGGTCTTTAAGATTATGAACTGGTTTTTGTTTTCTATTCTTACCCGCAATTACTGGTGCAATTGTGCCAAGTTTTGTTGAGAATGTCTTGATTTATCTCGTTTCTCTAAAACTATTACACTTTAAAAGCCAATTGTTTGCTCATTTTGATCAATTAATTCGTATATATTTTCTTAAAAAAATATATCTAAGGATGGAGATCCTTAACATTTAAGTAAAAAACCGCTAAGTCGTTTTTTTGTAAATTGAATTGTGAAAGAACCACCTTTCTAATTTTCATTTTTACTTAAGCCTTACTTAACATTCTATCAAAATCAGCAACATTGTCAAACTA
This sequence comes from Acleris cristana, assembly GCA_948252455.1. NCBI lineage: Eukaryota > Metazoa > Arthropoda > Insecta > Lepidoptera > Tortricidae > Acleris > Acleris cristana. The sequence continues at coordinate 13,761,820 of OX411780.1, forward strand.
AAAAAATTGGTTGTCTGTAAAGTCGGTTTACGGACGATAATTTATTTAACATCATAACGTCATGAGTCACGCTTTTTCGTGCGTGCAGCCGGCGGTCATCGATTTATAAGACGTTATAAGGCGGAACGTGAGAATAAGGCGAAACGTGACAATGAACGTGACGATTTTTCGTGCGTGCAGCCGCCATTTATCGATTTATAAGACGTTATCACGTCCAAAATTTATTTGGATGGTATTTGAGAGGTCCTAATTATTATACTATTTTGATACCAGTGTCAGATTTTCAATAAAACTTCAATTGTACTACTAAAAGGTAAGTAAAAAAAAAAAGCTTATAATTTAAAACAGGCGTTGATATAATGTATGTATGTAAATACATCTATCTATTATATATATAAAAGGCAAACATGACTAACTTATAATATATCAACGCACAGCCGAAACTACTGTACCAAGAACCTTGAAATTTGGTACAGGGGTTCCCTTCATGATGTAAGTGAGAACTAAGAAAGGATTTTCCGAAAATCGACCCCCAACGGGAAGAAATGGGGGGAGAAGCAGGAAACTAATTCTACGCGTACGAAGTACCTGTAGACCGTAACATTATGCAGAGCCTTGCTATTGGAGAATGTTAAGATAGTGCTTGTGAAGCAGACTTTTGAACGAGAATTTGCTTTGAGCTACGGCCTTATCCTGCTACGGCCTTTGTTTCTGGATGGAAACAAAAGGTAGGTATAGTATACGCAGCGCGCTAAGGACAAGTCGAAGTGAATTTCGACACTAGCGGATACTAAAACTAATAACTGGTGACTAATAATCCTCAAACGGAATGAAATACCGATAAATTACTTGAGGATTGTGGTTTTTGAAATATAGTTATAAACAACTCAAATATACGTACAGTTCAAGAGGTTGCAGAAAGTTTTTCGAGTTCAAATAAATTCGGTTTCACTCGCAGATGAGCATAAATTATGATAGCTAATGAGAGAGAGGAACAATTACAAAGACCCTGTTAAGACCTATTGCACTAGCTGTAGGTACCTTTATGTAATTAGATGGAAATTGCGGTTCGTATAAAATATACTTAATTATTATTAATTTGCATGTGGGCAAACTGTTTACTAAAACAATAATTGTAGTCCTTTTGTATTTATTCTCTCCTTTTTTTGACAAATTTATTTATTTTACGGACAACTCACTCTTGGCAAAAAATGACTATGTATACCAAAAATTTTTAAGCAAATAAAGACCTAATGTTTGCTAAGACAATTTAACTGTATTTCCTATGGTTTCGGATTTCCCCTTAATGTCCTAGTTAAAAAAAACACACTGTATATTAACTCAATTTGTAATTTAAATTTCTGCGGTTTGTTTGGGATCGGACATTGTTCGGACAGTTAACAATACCACAGATTATCACAGATAGGCAAAACATTTTAATGATTTAGGTTAGTTCAATTAAAATAAGTGAGAATTTGAATCATTTTTACTTAAAAACAGTGTCATGAGAAAGATGGCTCAAAAGTAATTTACGGGCAGATGCACCTTGAAAAATGCAGTTTAAGCATTATTAAATGAACAAGGAACGAAAGAAAATGAAAACATAAAACTTTGTAAGTATACAATTTTATTGTTAAGAACAAATGAAGACACAATAAATAAAAGCCAAACTTTAATTACATTTTGTTTTTTAATACTATATTGGAATGAAAACTCAATTTTGCGATTCTAATCTTTAATTTAGGGTTTGATTCGGTACTATTAGTCTCTTTAAATTAGTATCTTTTTACACGACTGTCCAAAAAACGTGTTTTAAACAATGATTTTTTCGAATATTTGGTTTTGCTATTTAAAATCTAAATCCCGTAAAAAAATGTAAACAAAAAAAAACTAACACTTAAAATTGAGTGATATAGGTTCTTATTATTTTCAAGAAGTTTTTGACTAGCCTTACTAATAAAAACAATTACTAAAATAGTACATTTATCTAAATGTTAGATCAATTTCATTCGAATTCAAAATTCAAAATATTTTTATTCATTCACAAAAATGGGCCACATGAGGGCTATTTTACACGTCGGTAATATGGAGTGAATCTACTAGCGCTTCGGATAAGACCATCATTGCGGAGAAGAAGCGCCGCAAGAAACATTATCTTTAAAGCACGGGATCAAACAGTTTAAAAGTCCTATTCCTTACAAAATAAATTTAATCAGACATTTATTCTTAAAAATAAAAGGTCCATCGAAAACTCAAAGTTTAACAAGTTTAGTAAATACGTTCATAGTAACTTCAGAAAATTCGGAGACTAAGTTTTGGAGGCTCAAAAGCTATGCAAGAAAAGGTGCAACTTCTTGCTTCGCCTAGAAACTTTCGTGCACTAAGACCCCAATTTTCTCAAACAAGTGACTTCGGGAAGTCACTAGTTCCGAGTATGCTTTGAGATTTGTTTCCAAGACATTTCGTGTAGGCGACTTGTTAAAGTCTTAACAAGTAAGTTCGGGAATTATGAAATAAATTTTGATTTAATCAGAGCTGTGATAATGCCATTAGTTACGTAGCAATTAGTACAAAATAAATGTAAATTACTTAAAATTCTACAATAAAATTCCAAAAAAAAATACTGATCTTACTGACTCTAAATTAAAATCTGTCATTAAGCAAAAACTAATTTCCCGAGAATATATAATAATAAAGTAAACGATTATATCATGGATAGGGATGTTTGGCAGTGAGTCGTGCATCCTGCATGAGTAATTTACGCTTAAAAAAGGTGCAAAAATAACTGTGATATTGTAAAACTTATGTAAGATGTAAAATTTTTTTTTTAAATATACCTTGCCGAGTTTCTTACGCCGGTTCTTCTTGGGGCAAAGGTTTTATTTTTCGAACCGGTGGTAATGCTTTTTGACATTCATAGGTGCATTACATTATGCCTAAATTGAAGAATAAAGAACTTTGACTTTGACTTTGACTTATTTTTTATCATAATCATAATTATGTCAGTAAAACACGGAAGTAAAAGTGTCCAAAAGGTGATTAAAACAGCTATGATCTACATTTTATAATTTTTTATTCTTAATCGCCAAATACAATCAGTACTTTTGTAAGGTTTTTATGGCATAGAGAAGGCAAGCGAGCACGCAGATCACGGCGCATGGGGGCCTAGTATGGTTGAGTTTATCACGTGACAAAATGTGGATAAAGCATACATCACTCTCGTACTTATCAGAAACTCGTCAGAAAGTGACGGATGTTTTATACACAATTTGTCACGCGATAAACGCAGCCATATTAGGCCCCTAATGGTAAGTGGACTTGCAATTTCAAGATTGAAAATGCGTTGCCAACCCTGAGGACTATCCCCTGTATCGCCCGTTATTTCAAACTATCTAGGTAGGTAAAGAAGGTTCCAACCATATAACATTGTCGACACGTGTTAGCCAAGAAGTGATTTCGACTCTCAAGTGTGCCGTGTCGCCTGCCGAGACTTGTGCTACAATGACACAAACAAAGACATCACGCTGGCACCCGTTAGTGCACTCACGCCCGCTTTGCACGTTTGGCAAGACAATTAAGGCTGGTACATGTACAGGTTGTACATTGTACCAGTTTTGACTCAGTTTTCCTAAAAGGTAGGTTAATGATTGTCGCTTTATGTATCCATGTTTCTTTGTGATCTACTTTAGGCTAAATACCTTGACGGATTTATGAGCTTGAGGTATTGTTTGATTGGTATTTGCTCAAATAGGGTCTTAGGGTATATGAGACCACCTTAAACCTGATGCTGTAGGGGTTTTAAAAAAATAGCTTTTTGTAAGACTTGTATGTAAAAGTTCTGGTATGCCGCGTTACTTTAGCGATTTTTCATCATTAATTATATTTTCGACTTAACTTTTGTGTTAGCCTAAAAGTGATTTCGACTCTCAAAGAATGCTGTGTTGGCTGCCAAGGCTCGTGCAACGAAGATTTCACGTTTCCACCCGTTAAAGCACTCACGCCCGTTTTGCGCGTTTGGGAAGACAAGTAAGGCTGGTATTTACAGGTAGCGTTGTACCAGTTTTTGTTTAAGTTCCGATGTAAGTATCTTGAAATGTGTAAAAAAATGAATGGAATACTTGCTTTATCAAATAAAACCGAAAGCGTTTTATATTATCGAAAAATCTATTTTCACTTGAACTTCGTGTAATGGTATGTAATAAAATGAGTAAGTAAAAAAAAATATAAACGGATACCAAAGTAATGATTTTGGTGAAAGTGTATTTTATCTTTTGCCATTAATAATAGGCAAAAAATACTTACAAATTATCTTTTTACAAGTTTATTGTTTTAAGAGTTAATAAGACATTTATCATCAAACTGCCGTGGTATTCTTAATGCCCTTTTAAACGTCACAAGTTCTAGTTAAATAAAATCTTGCACAGCATTTTGTACAAGAATACCTATTTATTAATTTTAACTTTATAGCCCAAAGAAACACATTTAAATCATCTACCAGTCGACAAGCAAAAACGAGTCAAGAATTTCATTAACCTTATAATTTTAAAAGAATCCGGCTCAACAATAACTCGTTTAATCCGGTACATGTCCCGTTTTGAGCAACACTAAAATGGGATCTCTTGGGAGCATTTCACGAGTGAACGAGCGTGAGTGCTAGTGCAGGGTTCTGCGAGGTTGCTTTGAAGGCCGTTGTTACTCCAAGCGGAGTACTCAAAGCTTGCATTATTTGTTTAAAAATATCCATTGTGTTTTTACCTTGCAAACTTGCGGAGAGTTTCTGACCTGGTTCTGTTCTTCTGGTATTATGAATGACAGTTAATGTTTTTTTAATTTAAATATTGATGATTTTTGTTTCTTTTTGCTTTTTCTTACCATTTACTTAGACTCCTGTCAGCGTTGTTAACTATTTATTTTCAACCCTATTCTGAGTAAATAATTGTCTAATTGACAAGATTTCATATTTTCAAGACTTTAATTTTATTTGTTCTATAGATACTGTTTGGAAGGAGGAAGACACTTATAGTTTTAATTTTTCCCTAGGATGAATAATTATTCTATTATTCAAAAGATAAAAAAAGATAAAAGTCATTTATTCAGTAAGTAGGCCGCACGGGCACCTTTACACGTCAGGAGTCTACCAGCGCTTCCCAAGAGGAGACCACTGCCGAGAAGAAACGCCGCAAGAAACTCAGCAGTCAGTCATTTTTTTAACCATATTTCCTATTACAATGATACAACTTAGTCTAGTATTATATAAAGCTATAAATATTAATTTAAATATAATATCAAATATCATGCGTAGATCAGCAGGAAAACATGGCAAAAATATTAGGAGAGATATAGACGGAGAAAAAGGCAAAAACAAAAAAATTAATAATAAACAAAGTTTCGACATGTTTTCCTACATCAACAGTGTCCCCTAGACAAGATAAAGGTTTTACATTTGAACAAATTATTATTGACTAATTTTCGAGTTTAGGCCATGCATTTTTGTCTGCTAGATAATCCTCGACCCTATAATACGCTTTAGACATTAACGACTTTTTCAAGTAATTTTTAAGTGCTGAAAAGGGTAACTTTAAAACTACGTCAGGTAATTTATTATAGAAATGAATGCATTGACCAACAAATGATTTATATACTTTACGTACGCGAAATTTTCTAATAGCAATTTTATTTTTATTTCTTGTATTTAAATTATGTATATCAGAATTTTTGGTGAAAGAATCTAAATTTTTAATAACATAAATAATATTCTCATAAATAAATTGAGATGCTACAGTTAAGATATTAATTTCTTTAAATAGTTCTCTTAAGGAGTCACGAGAATTTAAGTTATAAATAGAACGAATGGCCCTTTTTTGTAAAACAAATATAGTTTGTATTTCAGCTGCCTTACCCCAAACCAGAATACCGTACGACATGACACTATGGAAATAACTATAATAAACTAAGCGAGCTGTTTCAACATTAGTTAGCTGTCTAATTTTCCTAACGGCATAAGCTGCCGAACTTAGTTTACCTGCCAGTACAGCTATATGGGGACCCCATTGCACATTTTTATCTATTGTTATGCCTAGAAAAACTGCCTTATCTACCATTTGCAGACACTCGTCATTTATAAAAATACTAGAATCTACCGGTTTAACATTAGGCAAAGCGAACCTAACACATTTAGTTTTCTTAGCATTTAGTAGTAAATTGTTACTAGTAAACCAATTAAGTACTTTAACTAGTATGGCGTTTATCATACTGTAGTCTACGGACTTTCTATCTACCTTGAAAATTAATGAAGTATCATCAGCAAAAAGCACAATATCACAAAGTTTATCTACTGTTGGTGGTAAGTCATTTATATAAACGAGAAATAGAAAAGGACCTAAAATGGAGCCTTGAGGCACACCTAGTTTCACTGTAGCTCCAATTGATTGCGTTTTGTTTACAACCACTGTTTGAGTTCTGTCACTTAGATAAGAAGACATAAGACTTAAAGCTTTATTGGACAATCCATAGTGTTTTAATTTTAAAATAAGGGTCGAATGATCCACGCAATCAAAAGCTTTGGAAAGATCACAAAATATTCCTACCGCATCACAAGATTTCTCCCAACTGTTATATATGTATTTAATGAGAACAGATGCCGCATCAATTGTTGATCGACCTCTGGTAAACCCAAACTGGTTACTATTAAGTAGTTTATTTCTATTAAAGTGACCTAACATATCATTCAGCATTAGTTTCTCAAAGACTTTACTTAAAACCGGTAGTATGGAAATGGGACGGAAGTTCGTTATATCACTCATGTCGCCCGATTTAAAAAGAGGTATGACTTTACTATATTTCATGAGATCTGGAAAGGTCCCCTCTGATATGCAGTTATTGTAAATTAATGCTAGGTGGGGTGCAATTACATCTATGATATGAAAAACTACTTTAACTGATGTGCCCCACAAATCCTCAGTCTTTTTTAAACTAAGCGATTTAAATACCTTGACTATTGAATCTGAATTTACAGGGCTGAATTCAAAGTTTATATTACATTTACTGACATTAGTGCAAAGTAATGATTTAGCTTCAACCGCGGATGATTTAAGACATTTTGTAGTATTGCTGGCTATGTTGGAAAAATAATCTTCGAATGCTAAGGCAACGTCTTTATTTGATGTGATTTGTTTGTTACCTGTGTTTATGGTGACTTGATTATCACGAGTTTTTGATTTTCCCGTTTCTCTATTTATAATATTCCATACATTCATTCATTCATTTATTAAGATGTACTTATTCTAAAAGGGCGTATCTTCATTTCTACGACACAATGGACATATTACGTTAGGCCAGTTTGTATTAAAAAAAAGTTCTTCTTTTTTTTTAATAATGGCGGTCCATCGATAATTATTTAAGTATCTATTTGTCTGTCAATAGTGTTAATGTCAAATTAAGAATTATGACAGCTTTTTTTCTCGAGAAAAAGGCAATGGTATTATATCTATTCGGGCGTGGTATTGGTAAAATTCAATATTTTTTTTACTTTGTTATAATTTTTCAAATAGATAAAAATAAATTTTAATAAATATTTTGCCGTGTTCAGGAGGCAAAATCCTTTCGATTCCTATAGTAATTTGCAGGTGTCACCAAAATGAAATGTTGTCAATTGTCGTAATTGTCTTTGACCTAGTTAAAGTAGTTCTGTTGCTACCTTGCTAATTAACGGACTGTTCAAACGTACATTTACATGATAAACTAAGTGTGGCCTAGGCATAACACGAGCATAGATGGCCTAGGGTATTGACTCGGGTACCCACGAACCAGTGAATATTTTTGAGTAAAATACATTACCCAATTCTGAAACGGCGAAGAAAAAACTTGCTTGAAAAAGCTGTTAGAGGGTAATTGCCCAAAAGATCCTAAAGGGCCCATCAGCAAGATAAGATAAGATAAGGAATAATAAAATACCACAGCACGTAAATTTGAGAGATGTTAGTTACTCGTATTTACGCTCTGTAAAGTTTTGAAATCACGTATCAGAGCGAATAAACGACAATAATTAATTTATTATCGTTTCTCACACAATGCTAATTCCGAAAGCCTGAATCTCAGTGAAAGATTATAATTAAGCTAATTAGCAATCACACAGATAGCATGATCATATTTCCTGGGAAATTGTATTTCAGGATGATAGGTGCTTTTCTATGAAAATTGAAATTGAAACCAACAGGCTTGAAATGATTAGTTAAACATCTCACGTGGAATAAAAGGGCTCATTTGATGAAATGGATTTTCCCCATCTATTTCATTTATTCTATGACTAAAAAAAGTTTAATGGTCTAAAAAATTACAACGTACGAGTTTCCGGTGGGACTCAAACCAGGCAGAGCCTGTATTTTGGGACCTGGTGAGATGGTTCACAGCATGATTAGACACAAACAATTGAGACTGTTAAAGTTCCTATAGTATTACTACTTACATTAAATATGTATGTGCGTTGTGCGTGTCATTTGTTGGTACGTGCATGAGAGTATTTGTGTTAATGTGAGTATATGTGTGTGTATGTGTGAGAATGAACATAGCTCTAAACACGAATTATTACAAAAACAGTTGACAAAAGCTGTCTTACTACATAGATGACGTGATTTAAGCTTATCGCAACCGTCAGGCCGGCTTATCAATTTGATACGGAAAATAAACCCTGAAATGTAGGTGAAGATCCTTGTTCACTCGACCCTACAATTAACTTGGAAGTTTGTCATACTAGGTGCATTTTGACTAAGACTTTGAACCCTCTGCTGGCGTGACGCGCGAAATGTGAAGTTTGTCATTTGCGGACGATGAGAACGAGCGATGGTCCGTGTGATTACACTGCACGCTGGTCAAGTGACAGGCGGGAAGGCTGTTCAGCTGATACGCGCAATGTCCACTAAAATCGCTAACACGTCACACATACACACCCATAACAACACCACACACACATTATACATTGTAATGAGTAAGAATAAAAATCTGACATCACCTGACAGGATCAGGAATGTTAATGCTGTAATGTATTAATTGCATTTCTTTTTTTGTTTCCGGGCATCCACTTATGAAAAATAATATAGTTCATTTAAACAAAGCTACTGTATCGAGGCACGCGACACACAATAAGAACGTACTTTGCTAAAAATACTGGAAAAAAGAATTCTGAATGTTTTATGTCTAAACAAATTGCTTCTGTAATATTGTAAATGGTCTCGTTATTTTTACTAAACGACGCCCACGATTCTTACACTTAGAGCATTTCTCGCTATTTTCACTTTAGGGGTTATTATTTGTGCGTATCAACATACATCAACAGATTACAACACAGACGATATATGTACACTATGAGGGCTCTGAAAGTCTACATAGATACTTCTGTTATAATTATTATGATTGCAAATGCGTAGCTGACCCTGAAGAGGTAAGATGAAATACTTTTGTGTTAGTTACTCACCGAAGCAACAATCAGAACAGTGCTTGGAGGGTAAGTAAGTTGGTGAGATTGTGGTAGTGATTCAGATAGACTCTATATAAGATTTTCCCAAACGAAAAATAAATGTGTGTTCGTAAAGTTCTATTTTTGTACCTGGTACCCTTGTCAAAAATCCCATCTCGCGAGAATAGCTCCACCAGCTGTGAGAAAAGAAAAGGCTACCGTAACCAAAAGACGTAAGCAGCTATGTGACTTGCACCACCCTTTACATACACATAGCCCAGTTGCGAGTCGCCCTATGGCCAGAAACAACTTCGTTACTAATCTTTACCTTGAAAATAGAACGCCAAATGAAGCAAAAATTGCCTGCTTGGAACAAATGGCTTCAAAGATCAATTTATGGCTTCAAAGGAGTACCTACCTCCAGGAGCGACTGAAATGTGAGCCACCTGGTGGGCTTTTAATCGTCTATGGGCTGGAGTTGGTCGATCCAAAGACAATCTCCTTAAATGGGGTATTCTACCAGCAAACTCAAGGTTCAAATGTCTCTGCAGGTCACTCAAACGACGCAGCATTATGATGCTTTGCCCTGTATGCCCAGTCACTGCTCTGCCAATAATCTCTGAAGAGTTGGATCCCGCAGAGTTGCAGTGGCAAAACTTGGATCATCATTACGCGATAAGAAGAATGTTGCATTAAATAATTTGTAAGTATTCTACTATAGAGTTGCGTCCCGCTCGATCTTTAAAGGGAGCGCTCCGATCTCGGTTAATGTGTTCCTCGGTTTTGGTCTTTTAGCTCCGGAGCAATCTCGGAGGATCTGACCAGGACACACTTTGAAATAGGTACTATTTGTCTCGTTTACATCGAGCGCCATGCCATGTGCTCTTTACTCGTTCGCTCTGTTTCGCTTATACGTTTAAAAATTGCTACTGACCGAAGACCGATTAAGATCTGTATGAAGAACTAGTTCCTTTCGGTCTGTGACGGGAATTCATTCCTTTTAGTTCTTAGTTCTTGACCGACTCAAGCCTATATTCTACGCTTATAACTCGCACCAGCCGCAGCAACATGCTCGCTCCTGTCAATCATTACTGGGTCTGATTTATTGATCTCCGATGACGCAGATGATGCGCCGCCTGTTCTCACTTTTTGAAGTCACGTTGCTGATATTCATCATTTTGGACAGCTACTGATAAAGAGAGTAGAATTTTGCATGATAATACGAAATTAAAAATATTTTTGTAAGGATTTGCTTTACTATGGTGTTTTCGTTCACGAAGTCATGCAAAACTACTTAATTTTACTACGTACATTGACGAAAGCGTGCAATGACAAATACATTTGAGTGACGAAGCGCGCCTTTATACCTAGATTATAAATGCGAGAGTGTATTACTTTGTTTGTTCTGTCTTCAATCCTTAATGTCTTAACCGTTAAATATGAAATTTTTTTCATTGATCCTTTTTTGTAGCCTGGATAAGGTTCCGGGTTTGATACCCGTATGGGTTAATATTTATATGACGATGGCGAGTATTTTGTTCCTATATCTTAGATTATTTCTATGTAACTTGGTATGTATTTCCCAATATAAGTATGTTAATCGTTGTCTGGAACTTAGTTTGGAACTAGGTCGAGTTGTGTAAGATTTTCCTTATTTATTTAATTTGTAATTATTCATATAAATGCCTTTTAGTGCCTAAAACTTGATACTTCACAAAAACCACAAAATTCTCGTTACCACTAAAAACAGCTGCACATAAGCTCCCACCAAAAATCGATAGCCAATTTTACAAACTCAACATTAGCTGGAGCATTCATATTAATGAGTCGGGTACGGTTCAGATTTGCGTACATTTGCATCGGATTACCGCGCAGGTGCCGGAATAACAGATCCACCGGCACCATGTTTCGCGTTACATTTTAGATTTTAGGAGAGCTATTTTAGTTTCAGAAAAATGAGGTAATGTGAAATAGTTACACTAAAACATAAATTGCATTGCATGCCATAAAAATAAGAAATAACATTGAGTTTACTGACAATTAAAAGAATACAAAAATTAAACTCTTAAATAATTAAAACAGCATTAAATAAACATTTGATGTCAATATACCTACAATCCCTAATAATAATGTACATTAGGTTATGTCAATTTAATAATAATTTTACAATTTGAGTTCAATATTTCCATAATATTCATCCACAGAGTATAATAGATTATCCAATTGTTATTATTAAAGACTGGTTTATAATGCAACATAAAAAACTTGTTATATGCATGCAAAATGCTCGAAATATGCATAAACTATGCATGAAAATACGTAAAATATGCAAAATTAAATGATAAGTTTTAAGAATCCAAAAAAAAGAAATAAAGAAATTTTAATTTTTCTATTTCAAATCAGCATACAATTAGTCAATTATCTTTTGATAGACGATGACAGGTGAAGTAGCATAGCATTATACTACATTGCGTATGGCACACGTCCTGCATGGATCAAGGTGTTTCAGCCAGTAAACTGCGGAAGGCGAAAATTTATGCAGTTTCTTCATGCCACCGTAAAAACAGCGAAGTGGGCTATCATTTACCACTTGGTATCCAACAAAAGGTTAATACTCGAAGGTCTGAGGGCTTATTGTATAACGCACTCGCAATCGCAACCAGCTTCAAAGTGGAGAAATTATTTTCATTTTGTATGCAGACAAGCTTTCGATTTTTGACCTAGTCCTAAACTAAGCTCTAGGCTGGTACTATGGGTACTAGACAATGATATAAATACTCATATAGGGAAATATATACTTAAATACATAGAAGACATCCATGACTCAGAAACAAATATTCGCGCTCAACACTCAAATAACTGCCCTTACCAGGATTTGAACCTAGGACCGCTAGCTTGGTAAGCATGGTCACTACCAACTAGGCCAGCGCGTTGTCAATAATATACTATTGCAAATTTCATCGAAATCGTGTGAGCCAACGTGATACAAATGTTGCTCAATTAATGGTATAGGAATTTCAAAGAAGTAAAGACTAATCTTATTGCTCAAAAGACTTATCCAATAACATGAAAATAATCAGCCAGACTCCACTGCAACGTGCTAGAAAAACTTTTAACACAATGGTTACACAATAGCACAAAGGGGCTTTGTGTCACTGCTGTGTCCTGTAACAGTATGCACGGGAAACAAAATAATCAGTTCAAAAAGTTTCAATTATTTATTCAGAAAACAAAGCACGACGGGGTTTAGTGTATGGTGTAGTTGAGAGTGTATTTGTTATTACCCGACCGCAGTAATATTTTTTGTAAGTGTAGCTACATTTTTATTGAGAAGTAATAAATTAGATTGTTTTAATATCATGAGAATCTTTAGGTGTTTACACTTGTGTATACAGGGTGTTTGGCTGTCGGGTGTTAGCGTTTTATGGGATGATAGTTAGGGTCATTCTGAACACTTTTAACTAAATTTACTATTATCCAAATTTGCACGGTTTTTACAGGTATTGTAACTTTTTTACAATTTTAATGTTCGCCAGAAAAACTATTTAACCTTTAATAAGGCAAAGGCTCTATATTGAACACATTACAATAAGTTGAAATTGAACTTTACTACCTACATTATATGATACTATTTTAGTAGTTTTTTCTTGAAATATAACATCACCTATTTATTACTCTTTAGACACTTGCGATTCCATGACTGTATTTAATTTTGGTCTAGTATTTTTACTTTAACGGGGCACTATTAAGGGTTAAAATCAGTCGAGCATTAGCAGGTGTTAATTTTAATTTATTTTGAAGAATGTATTCAATACGAGCTGTATAAGGTGGTTAATATTTATTTTTCTGGTTAACATAGCGTTTTTTCAAGAAAAAAAAATACAATATCTCAAAAACCGTGCAGCTTTGCATAACAATAAATGGTGTCAACAATGTTCAGAATGACTCTAACTATCTATATCTTTATTTTTACTGGGCTCGTGTAGGCTTTAGAAATGCCTTGCCGGAATTTGGTGTAGGGGCATGTTGGCAATTCAGTTGCATTAAGCACCCTGGAGCCGATCAATGGCAAATTTTAACGTCTTACGTTATTGATAATGCCAATTAAAGTGCAATTGATGTAGTTTTAATTGACAGTTCAATGTTTTCGCCCTCGTTATCAAAGATATCAGATATCAGATCATGTTTGTAACGATTGCCAATGACTCGGTGAAACGGCCAATCGGCTGCTTCAATGACACCCGTCCATAACCACCAATCAAAATTATCATCATTTGCTTTCAATCACGTAGTTGCGATTGACAATCGCTTCGATTGGATTCGTACGTTCAATGGCGATTGAGAATCACGTAAAATTGACAATAGCAATTGATCTTCGGGGTGCTTAAGGCCTACCAACATTTCTGCACGAGTGCTACCTTCTTTTTTGCCTTAAAACATTTGCTACCACAAGACTCTGTCATCATGACGTAACATCAAATGATTAGAAAAATATTAAGTTTAAATTGACTTGACAGAAGCGCGTGGAGCTAACACCATGTGCTTTTGTTTAGTCCACCAGAGTACTGTAAATCTCTTTAACCGAACAATTGTCCTCGCGTATGATATCCGTGGACTTGTTTCTCTAATTTGTCCATGGCGATTGTCTAAAACTCGATACTGGCGAAATACACCTTGTTAAAACAAGGAGTGAAAGCCATTAATTAAGAAAAAAAAAAGATTTAATTACTAATCGATATTGAGGTTTTGCGTAAGCTAATAATTAGAGTTCGTGAAGAACTAAAGTCCGTAGATAGTTTGTAATACTTAGCAACTTATCTAGATCCCTTTGTCTGCCGCCGTAGCGCTTGAACGGGTCGCATCCTCAGTAGAAATAAGCGACGAAATGTTTGTTGAAAAAGAAATCCTCTTTGGTACAGAACTCTTCGCGTGTTTTTAGCGATTGTGATTGAAAGAAAGATAGCTGCTTTTGACAAAAACCATGTGTTAACGTAAAGAAAATAAAATACAGACGGTCAGATCTGCAGAAGTCAAATAACTGATGAAAGAAGACAATTACATTACGCATCAAATATCATCAAATATCAAAAACAAATTATCAGCAACATTGCTTCGTTCTTGCTTCGTTAATGCTACTTCTAAAACTTAGTAAAAAATTCATTTTATAAAAAGGTTAAACAAAATATCAAGGTTTCCGGATAAGCAGCCGTTAGTTACAGAATCTGTCAGTTAATCTAAGGGTTAAATCAAAGGCAGACGGGAGATAGCGGGTTCATTAGTTTAGAGATCAGATACGGACACCTTCACCTGAAGGGTTAACTAAAGACACGCTTTGAATGGAGCGAAGCGAGGAACTTAATCCATGATTTTATTTTGGCCTTCGTCATCTTAATCAGACATGGAACTTTTAGTTCCCTGAACCTTAAATACCTATATAGAAAAAAAAACAGCTTTCCGCAGGCAATTTTATCTAAGATACTCGTAGTGTTTTCGTTAAAAGTAAAGATATAAAATAATAGCTATACTTAAGTGGCAGTGGGCGGGGTACATTGCTCGCAGGACTGATGGCCGATGGGGTCAGAAGATTCTTGAGTGGCGTCCGCGGATCGGGAGACGAGCTGTAGGTAGGCCTCCAACAAGATGGAGTGACGACCTTGTAAAAGTCGCGGGAACGCGGTGGATGCGAAAAGCACAAGATCGGTCTGAGTTAAGAGCCTTGGGTGAGGCCTATGTCCAGCAGTGGACGTCTTTCGGCTAACATGATGATGATGATGATGAAAGATATAAAATATTGCCTGTGGATTGGTTTTATTACGAAATCAATATCTATTATTTTTATCTATTAGTTCATTCCCAGAGTGGGGTAGGCAGAGCTACAGAATTACCAACATCTCTTAAAACTTGTTGATAATTCTGTAACCACACTTTGCATTTTAATTTTTAATTGACTTAAAGAAATATTGAATTATAAAGAAAATTATAGCCCATAGTAGAAATATCACTAAATTAATACGAGAAGCTAACTCCACAAATTGTCTCATTTGAAATGTGGTTATAACCCTCCCTCATAACATCGTGTTTAAATAAAATTGGCCGCATTATATACTTGCTTAATTTGAATTGAACTGAAATGCCTAATACAAAGTGCCTAATTATTTACATTGCCCAAAAAGTGTTTTTTCATATTATACGATAAATACTATGACTATATTATCATGTCCTTTGAACTATGTTTATTCATTTATATTTATCTATTTAAATTTATTACTTTAAAATGGTTATTAAATCTTTACGTAATTATGAAACATCTAGTCCTTTTCACGGTTGTAAGTATGTTTGGCTATTTGCTATTTTAATCATTTCCCAATCGCTCAAAGTTTAACTGGCAGAGATCCCTTAAAGGGATAACTTCAACTTTGTACATACCTTTTGTTTGTTGTTTGTTATTTTCCCATTTGTACAATAAATTATTAACATACATACATAAAAACTACTTTATCTCATAAGCATTAAACATTTCATTTTCTGCACAAAATAATCAGCTTCGCTCATTAATACAATGTAACCTTACAATGAAGTACGTTATATAATTTATCTTTCCTTGTTGTTACCCAATTTATTGCTGCAGAGCGAGACCCGTAAACAGAGGGAAAGAAATTATAACCGAAATAACCACCGTTTGGTCTCACAGGGCCAGTGTTAAATGTGGCTTTCGGGAGATCATCCTGTATAGGCTGTCGGCTTATGTGGGCCCAACATTGAATGTTAAAAATAATTACCTTTAACAAATGACAGAGTTTGACCCAAACATTACCTAAGTGGATATTTTTGGGCCAAGTAAAATAAGGTAAAAGTCGGGGATAAAACACGCTTGAGGGTTTAAGATACTTTTAAATGGGAACACCTTCAAATTCCGAATATTCATTTGTCCGAATTTTAATTGTAACAAAAGGCATGTTATGCTGGAGCTATTTTAGATTAAATGCATAATTTTATTGCTATACGTAGGTTAGGTTAGGTTAGGTTAGGTTAGGTTAGGTTAAAAAATGAAGTCTTCTATCAAAACATTGCACTCGAAATTCGGAAAATTCGGGATTTTGATCAGTTCGGAATAATGACTCTTCGGAATTATGTAGTGTACCCATATTATAAACCAAAACAAGAGGTCAGGTAGCACATAATAATGTGCTACCTGATATGTCAGAGCAAACCTATGTTACCTTGTGCAATGAACCTAAAAGTTATTCCAAAAAAGTATTTAGTCCAGAGTATAAACTTTGTTTTATTTCATTTGCTCTACCCTAAGTTACGTTGGCATTACACACTAGCGTTATCGCAAAATTATAAATACCTTTTTAGTAACGGAATAATCTTTTGGAGTTTCTTGCGGTGCTTCTTCTCCGCAATGATGGTCTTGTCCGAAGCGCTAGTAGATTCACTCCATATTACCGACGTGCAAAAGAGCCCTCATGTGGCCAATTTACTGAATAAATATTTTGAATTTCGATTTTTTTTTACTATCCATCTGGAAACAGGTTAAATATTTGGCTTATTATTTCATAAATGCAGGAAGAAAAATTTAATTTTCAAAATAATTTATTTGTGATTTAAAGTGATTTTGTACAAGATATAATCATATTTTAGGTATGTAGGTCTGTTTTTTGCCACTTTTGACCCCCTCATAACTCAAAAACTATTTCAGATAAACGTGTCAAATTTGGCTCATATATTGAGACTTGCGAGATACATAAGTGCTCCAAATTTCATAAACACATCTCAAACGGTTATTTAGATATTAACGTCCAAAAATCGTCATTTTTGTCACTGACCTATAGATCAAAACTCTAACCCAGTTCCAGATGACCTAGAAACTTCAAATTTGGCATGCAGATAGGTAATTAGGTGAATACAAAGGAATAAATCAGAAACTGGTAAATTTTAATCATTTTATTAAAATTTTCACTTAATCGATTCTATTAGGAACACTTAACTTATACTTAGTTGTAGGAAAATACAGTAGTTTAATAAAAACCATTTGGTATTAATTTTGTTATAAATAAGTACCTACTAATAATTTATGTACAAAAAGTAATGATATCCCATCAAAAACATAAATGTGAAATGAGAGCCAAGTTCAATATTATGATATATGCCTTGGTTGACTTCAACGACAAAAGAAGTGAGATCTAAATGGGTGCCAAGTTCAATGGTCAGTCCTCAAATTTATTTATAACAACATATAATATCATTTCTTCTTATAACTTAGGATAATAATATTGTAACCTAAGGTCTGACTTGGCTAGTTTTCAATATACGAATTATATTAGGTATATCCTTCGCAAGTTCTAACCCTGTTACTTGTCGGTTCTTATTTTATTATTCCAAAAATTTGGCTTGCAGGTAGAAACTAGCCATCGAACATAACAATTCGTATATGAGAACTAGCCAAGTCAGACCTTAGATTACAATATATTATCCTAAGTTATAAGAAGAAATGATATTATATGTTGTTATAAATAAATTTGAGGACTGACCATTGAACTTGGCACCCATTTAGATCTCACTTCTTTTGTCGTTGAAGTCAACCAAGGCATATATCATAATATTGAACTTGGCTCTCATTTCACATTTATGTTTTTGATGGGATAAACATTTACAAGAAGTATTTTTTTCTTAATTTAGATATTATGTATTGTTTTATAAATATCTAACCGTTGCATCATCGCAAGCATTAGCAATTAAAATAATTGCGTATTTATTTATCAAATACGCCATCTAGCCATATACACGTACGTAAACACTTCATTGTACAAAAGCAAACGAAAAAACATGTTTACAACATGGGCATTTAGAAAAAAAAACTTGAACTTTTTATTTCAAAAAATAAAATTGTGTTATTACAATACTTCTTGTCACAATCTTTACTATTTTTAAGATTATATTAACTATAAAGGGGTTACCCTACTCCACAGCTTACTTTAAATATTATTCCTTAATAATATGCATTAATGTTTTTTTAATTTTATTTAAAATCGAACTTATAATCTTTTACCGGATCTACTCGCATTGGGACTCAATAAACAGTTGTGTATTGATAAAAACATCAATACAGTTGTTTTTTGTTTAACTTTAGCACGAACAAGCGAACAAGCGAAATTACAGCGTAGAATGAGAAATTCTTTCGTCATTTTTCTTGTAGTCGCGAAAAAGTACGGTCGACAATATGGCACAAGCAAAGTGAGTCGCCGACAAAGAGTGGAAAATTAAAATTGGCTCGAATGCCTCCGTTACACACCGTGCTTTGTGAAATTCTCAAACTAGATCGGACTAACAAATAGTCGCTGTTTTACATAGTTAGCTGCTAATTAAAGAGTTTCAAAACACAAACTGGTAAAGAACGGCTTTCCAAACACTTTATTAAAGAAAACGGAACAAGTTCCATTTGAATTACTCTACTGCAGTTCGTTGACTGACACAGAAGAAACACAAAGTAACAGGATAAGGGAAGAAATAATAAATAATGGTCTTTAAGATTATGAACTGGTTTTTGTTTTCTATTCTTACCCGCAATTACTGGTGCAATTGTGCCAAGTTTTGTTGAGAATGTCTTGATTTATCTCGTTTCTCTAAAACTATTACACTTTAAAAGCCAATTGTTTGCTCATTTTGATCAATTAATTCGTATATATTTTCTTAAAAAAATATATCTAAGGATGGAGATCCTTAACATTTAAGTAAAAAACCGCTAAGTCGTTTTTTTGTAAATTGAATTGTGAAAGAACCACCTTTCTAATTTTCATTTTTACTTAAGCCTTACTTAACATTCTATCAAAATCAGCAACATTGTCAAACTAAAAAAATTGGTTGTCTGTAAAGTCGGTTTACGGACGATAATTTATTTAACATCATAACGTCATGAGTCACGCTTTTTCGTGCGTGCAGCCGGCGGTCATCGATTTATAAGACGTTATAAGGCGGAACGTGAGAATAAGGCGAAACGTGACAATGAACGTGACGATTTTTCGTGCGTGCAGCCGCCATTCATCGATTTATAAGACGTTATCACGTCCAAAATTTATTTGGATGGTATTTGAGAGGTCCTAATTATTATACTATTTTGATACCAGTGTCAGATTTTCAATAAAACTTCAATTGTACTACTAAAAGGTAAGTAAAAAAAAAAAGCTTATAATTTAAAACAGGCGTTGATATAATGTATGTATGTAAATACATCTATCTATTATATATATAAAAGGCAAACATGACTAACTTATAATATATCAACGCACAGCCGAAACTACTGTACCAAGAACCTTGAAATTTGGTACAGGGGTTCCCTTCATGATGTAAGTGAGAACTAAGAAAGGATTTTCCGAAAATCGACCCCCAACGGGAAGAAATGGGGGGAGAAGCAGGAAACTAATTCTACGCGTACGAAGTACCTGTAGACCGTAACATTATGCAGAGCCTTGCTATTGGAGAATGTTAAGATAGTGCTTGTGAAGCAGACTTTTGAACGAGAATTTGCTTTGAGCTACGGCCTTATCCTGCTACGGCCTTTGTTTCTGGATGGAAACAAAAGGTAGGTATAGTATACGCAGCGCGCTAAGGACAAGTCGAAGTGAATTTCGACACTAGCGGATACTAAAACTAATAACTGGTGACTAATAATCCTCAAACGGAATGAAATACCGATAAATTACTTGAGGATTGTGGTTTTTGAAATATAGTTATAAACAACTCAAATATACGTACAGTTCAAGAGGTTGCAGAAAGTTTTTCGAGTTCAAATAAATTCGGTTTCACTCGCAGATGAGCATAAATTATGATAGCTAATGAGAGAGAGGAACAATTACAAAGACCCTGTTAAGACCTATTGCACTAGCTGTAGGTACCTTTATGTAATTAGATGGAAATTGCGGTTCGTATAAAATATACTTAATTATTATTAATTTGCATGTGGGCAAACTGTTTACTAAAACAATAATTGTAGTCCTTTTGTATTTATTCTCTCCTTTTTTTGACAAATTTATTTATTTTACGGACAACTCACTCTTGGCAAAAAATGACTATGTATACCAAAAATTTTTAAGCAAATAAAGACCTAATGTTTGCTAAGACAATTTAACTGTATTTCCTATGGTTTCGGATTTCCCCTTAATGTCCTAGTTAAAAAAAACACACTGTATATTAACTCAATTTGTAATTTAAATTTCTGCGGTTTGTTTGGGATCGGACATTGTTCGGACAGTTAACAATACCACAGATTATCACAGATAGGCAAAACATTTTAATGATTTAGGTTAGTTCAATTAAAATAAGTGAGAATTTGAATCATTTTTACTTAAAAACAGTGTCATGAGAAAGATGGCTCAAAAGTAATTTACGGGCAGATGCACCTTGAAAAATGCAGTTTAAGCATTATTAAATGAACAAGGAACGAAAGAAAATGAAAACATAAAACTTTGTAAGTATACAATTTTATTGTTAAGAACAAATGAAGACACAATAAATAAAAGCCAAACTTTAATTACATTTTGTTTTTTAATACTATATTGGAATGAAAACTCAATTTTGCGATTCTAATCTTTAATTTAGGGTTTGATTCGGTACTATTAGTCTCTTTAAATTAGTATCTTTTTACACGACTGTCCAAAAAACGTGTTTTAAACAATGATTTTTTCGAATATTTGGTTTTGCTATTTAAAATCTAAATCCCGTAAAAAAATGTAAACAAAAAAAAACTAACACTTAAAATTGAGTGATATAGGTTCTTATTATTTTCAAGAAGTTTTTGACTAGCCTTACTAATAAAAACAATTACTAAAATAGTACATTTATCTAAATGTTAGATCAATTTCATTCGAATTCAAAATTCAAAATATTTTTATTCATTCACAAAAATGGGCCACATGAGGGCTATTTTACACGTCGGTAATATGGAGTGAATCTACTAGCGCTTCGGATAAGACCATCATTGCGGAGAAGAAGCGCCGCAAGAAACATTATCTTTAAAGCACGGGATCAAACAGTTTAAAAGTCCTATTCCTTACAAAATAAATTTAATCAGACATTTATTCTTAAAAATAAAAGGTCCATCGAAAACTCAAAGTTTAACAAGTTTAGTAAATACGTTCATAGTAACTTCAGAAAATTCGGAGACTAAGTTTTGGAGGCTCAAAAGCTATGCAAGAAAAGGTGCAACTTCTTGCTTCGCCTAGAAACTTTCGTGCACTAAGACCCCAATTTTCTCAAACAAGTGACTTCGGGAAGTCACTAGTTCCGAGTATGCTTTGAGATTTGTTTCCAAGACATTTCGTGTAGGCGACTTGTTAAAGTCTTAACAAGTAAGTTCGGGAATTATGAAATAAATTTTGATTTAATCAGAGCTGTGATAATGCCATTAGTTACGTAGCAATTAGTACAAAATAAATGTAAATTACTTAAAATTCTACAATAAAATTCCAAAAAAAAATACTGATCTTACTGACTCTAAATTAAAATCTGTCATTAAGCAAAAACTAATTTCCCGAGAATATATAATAATAAAGTAAACGATTATATCATGGATAGGGATGTTTGGCAGTGAGTCGTGCATCCTGCATGAGTAATTTACGCTTAAAAAAGGTGCAAAAATAACTGTGATATTGTAAAACTTATGTAAGATGTAAAATTTTTTTTTTAAATATACCTTGCCGAGTTTCTTACGCCGGTTCTTCTTGGGGCAAAGGTTTTATTTTTCGAACCGGTGGTAATGCTTTTTGACATTCATAGGTGCATTACATTATGCCTAAATTGAAGAATAAAGAACTTTGACTTTGACTTTGACTTATTTTTTATCATAATCATAATTATGTCAGTAAAACACGGAAGTAAAAGTGTCCAAAAGGTGATTAAAACAGCTATGATCTACATTTTATAATTTTTTATTCTTAATCGCCAAATACAATCAGTACTTTTGTAAGGTTTTTATGGCATAGAGAAGGCAAGCGAGCACGCAGATCACGGCGCATGGGGGCCTAGTATGGTTGAGTTTATCACGTGACAAAATGTGGATAAAGCATACATCACTCTCGTACTTATCAGAAACTCGTCAGAAAGTGACGGATGTTTTATACACAATTTGTCACGCGATAAACGCAGCCATATTAGGCCCCTAATGGTAAGTGGACTTGCAATTTCAAGATTGAAAATGCGTTGCCAACCCTGAGGACTATCCCCTGTATCGCCCGTTATTTCAAACTATCTAGGTAGGTAAAGAAGGTTCCAACCATATAACATTGTCGACACGTGTTAGCCAAGAAGTGATTTCGACTCTCAAGTGTGCCGTGTCGCCTGCCGAGACTTGTGCTACAATGACACAAACAAAGACATCACGCTGGCACCCGTTAGTGCACTCACGCCCGCTTTGCACGTTTGGCAAGACAATTAAGGCTGGTACATGTACAGGTTGTACATTGTACCAGTTTTGACTCAGTTTTCCTAAAAGGTAGGTTAATGATTGTCGCTTTATGTATCCATGTTTCTTTGTGATCTACTTTAGGCTAAATACCTTGACGGATTTATGAGCTTGAGGTATTGTTTGATTGGTATTTGCTCAAATAGGGTCTTAGGGTATATGAGACCACCTTAAACCTGATGCTGTAGGGGTTTTAAAAAAATAGCTTTTTGTAAGACTTGTATGTAAAAGTTCTGGTATGCCGCGTTACTTTAGCGATTTTGCATCATTAATTATATTTTCGACTTAACTTTTGTGTTAGCCTAAAAGTGATTTCGACTCTCAAAGAATGCTGTGTTGGCTGCCAAGGCTCGTGCAACGAAGATTTCACGTTTCCACCCGTTAAAGCACTCACGCCCGTTTTGCGCGTTTGGGAAGACAAGTAAGGCTGGTATTTACAGGTAGCGTTGTACCAGTTTTTGTTTAAGTTCCGATGTAAGTATCTTGAAATGTGTAAAAAAATGAATGGAATACTTGCTTTATCAAATAAAACCGAAAGCGTTTTATATTATCGAAAAATCTATTTTCACTTGAACTTCGTGTAATGGTATGTAATAAAATGAGTAAGTAAAAAAAAATATAAACGGATACCAAAGTAATGATTTTGGTGAAAGTGTATTTTATCTTTTGCCATTAATAATAGGCAAAAAATACTTACAAATTATCTTTTTACAAGTTTATTGTTTTAAGAGTTAATTAGACATTTATCATCAAACTGCCGTGGTATTCTTAATGCCCTTTTAAACGTCACAAGTTCTAGTTAAATAAAATCTTGCACAGCATTTTGTACAAGAATACCTATTTATTAATTTTAACTTTATAGCCCAAAGAAACACATTTAAATCATCTACCAGTCGACAAGCAAAAACGAGTCAAGAATTTCATTAACCTTATAATTTTAAAAGAATCCGGCTCAACAATAACTCGTTTAATCCGGTACATGTCCCGTTTTGAGCAACACTAAAATGGGATCTCTTGGGAGCATTTCACGAGTGAACGAGCGTGAGTGCTAGTGCAGGGTTCTGCGAGGTTGCTTTGAAGGCCGTTGTTACTCCAAGCGGAGTACTCAAAGCTTGCATTATTTGTTTAAAAATATCCATTGTGTTTTTACCTTGCAAACTTGCGGAGAGTTTCTGACCTGGTTCTGTTCTTCTGGTATTATGAATGACAGTTAATGTTTTTTTAATTTAAATATTGATGATTTTTGTTTCTTTTTGCTTTTTCTTACCATTTACTTAGACTCCTGTCAGCGTTGTTAACTATTTATTTTCAACCCTATTCTGAGTAAATAATTGTCTAATTGACAAGATTTCATATTTTCAAGACTTTAATTTTATTTGTTCTATAGATACTGTTTGGAAGGAGGAAGACACTAATAGTTTTAATTTTTCCCTAGGATGAATAATTATTCTATTATTCATTTATTAAGATGTACTTATTCTAAAAGGGCGTATCTTCATTTCTACGACACAATGGACATATTACGTTAGGCCAGTTTGTATTAAAAAAAAGTTCTTCTTTTTTTTTAATAATGGCGGTCCATCGATAATTATTTAAGTATCTATTTGTCTGTCAATAGTGTTAATGTCAAATTAAGAATTATGACAGCTTTTTTTCTCGAGAAAAAGGCAATGGTATTATATCTATTCGGGCGTGGTATTGGTAAAATTCAATATTTTTTTTACTTTGTTATAATTTTTCAAATAAATAAAAATAAATTTTAATAAATATTTTGCCGTGTTCAGGAGGCAAAATCCTTTCGATTCCTATAGTAATTTGCAGGTGTCACCAAAATGAAATGTTGTCAATTGTCGTAATTGTCTTTGACCTAGTTAAAGTAGTTCTGTTGCTACCTTGCTAATTAACGGACTGTTCAAACGTACATTTACATGATAAACTAAGTGTGGCCTAGGCATAACACGAGCATAGATGGCCTAGGGTATTGACTCGGGTACCCACGAACCAGTGAATATTTTTGAGTAAAATACATTACCCAATTCTGAAACGGCGAAGAAAAAACTTGCTTGAAAAAGCTGTTAGAGGGTAATTGCCCAAAAGATCCTAAAGGGCCCATCAGCAAGATAAGATAAGATAAGGAATAATAAAATACCACAGCACGTAAATTTGAGAGATGTTAGTTACTCGTATTTACGCTCTGTAAAGTTTTGAAATCACGTATCAGAGCGAATAAACGACAATAATTAATTTATTATCGTTTCTCACACAATGCTAATTCCGAAAGCCTGAATCTCAGTGAAAGATTATAATTAAGCTAATTAGCAATCACACAGATAGCATGATCATATTTCCTGGGAAATTGTATTTCAGGATGATAGGTGCTTTTCTATGAAAATTGAAATTGAAACCAACAGGCTTGAAATGATTAGTTAAACATCTCACGTGGAATAAAAGGGCTCATTTGATGAAATGGATTTTCCCCATCTATTTCATTTATTCTATGACTAAAAAAAGTTTAATGGTCTAAAAAATTACAACGTACGAGTTTCCGGTGGGACTCAAACCAGGCAGAGCCTGTATTTTGGGACCTGGTGAGATGGTTCACAGCATGATTAGACACAAACAATTGAGACTGTTAAAGTTCCTATAGTATTACTACTTACATTAAATATGTATGTGCGTTGTGCGTGTCATTTGTTGGTACGTGCATGAGAGTATTTGTGTTAATGTGAGTATATGTGTGTGTATGTGTGAGAATGAACATAGCTCTAAACACGAATTATTACAAAAACAGTTGACAAAAGCTGTCTTACTACATAGATGACGTGATTTAAGCTTATCGCAACCGTCAGGCCGGCTTATCAATTTGATACGGAAAATAAACCCTGAAATGTAGGTGAAGATCCTTGTTCACTCGACCCTACAATTAACTTGGAAGTTTGTCATACTAGGTGCATTTTGACTAAGACTTTGAACCCTCTGCTGGCGTGACGCGCGAAATGTGAAGTTTGTCATTTGCGGACGATGAGAACGAGCGATGGTCCGTGTGATTACACTGCACGCTGGTCAAGTGACAGGCGGGAAGGCTGTTCAGCTGATACGCGCAATGTCCACTAAAATCGCTAACACGTCACACATACACACCCATAACAACACCACACACACATTATACATTGTAATGAGTAAGAATAAAAATCTGACATCACCTGACAGGATCAGGAATGTTAATGCTGTAATGTATTAATTGCATTTCTTTTTTTGTTTCCGGGCATCCACTTATGAAAAATAATATAGTTCATTTAAACAAAGCTACTGTATCGAGGCACGCGACACACAATAAGAACGTACTTTGCTAAAAATACTGGAAAAAAGAATTCTGAATGTTTTATGTCTAAACAAATTGCTTCTGTAATATTGTAAATGGTCTCGTTATTTTTACTAAACGACGCCCACGATTCTTACACTTAGAGCATTTCTCGCTATTTTCACTTTAGGGGTTATTATTTGTGCGTATCAACATACATCAACAGATTACAACACAGACGATATATGTACACTATGAGGGCTCTGAAAGTCTACATAGATACTTCTGTTATAATTATTATGATTGCAAATGCGTAGCTGACCCTGAAGAGGTAAGATGAAATACTTTTGTGTTAGTTACTCACCGAAGCAACAATCAGAACAGTGCTTGGAGGGTAAGTAAGTTGGTGAGATTGTGGTAGTGATTCAGATAGACTCTATATAAGATTTTCCCAAACGAAAAATAAATGTGTGTTCGTAAAGTTCTATTTTTGTACCTGGTACCCTTGTCAAAAATCCCATCTCGCGAGAATAGCTCCACCAGCTGTGAGAAAAGAAAAGGCTACCGTAACCAAAAGACGTAAGCAGCTATGTGACTTGCACCACCCTTTACATACACATAGCCCAGTTGCGAGTCGCCCTATGGCCAGAAACAACTTCGTTACTAATCTTTACCTTGAAAATAGAACGCCAAATGAAGCAAAAATTGCCTGCTTGGAACAAATGGCTTCAAAGATCAATTTATGGCTTCAAAGGAGTACCTACCTCCAGGAGCGACTGAAATGTGAGCCACCTGGTGGGCTTTTAATCGTCTATGGGCTGGAGTTGGTCGATCCAAAGACAATCTCCTTAAATGGGGTATTCTACCAGCAAACTCAAGGTTCAAATGTCTCTGCAGGTCACTCAAACGACGCAGCATTATGATGCTTTGCCCTGTATGCCCAGTCACTGCTCTGCCAATAATCTCTGAAGAGTTGGATCCCGCAGAGTTGCAGTGGCAAAACTTGGATCATCATTACGCGATAAGAAGAATGTTGCATTAAATAATTTGTAAGTATTCTACTATAGAGTTGCGTCCCGCTCGATCTTTAAAGGGAGCGCTCCGATCTCGGTTAATGTGTTCCTCGGTTTTGGTCTTTTAGCTCCGGAGCAATCTCGGAGGATCTGACCAGGACACACTTTGAAATAGGTACTATTTGTCTCGTTTACATCGAGCGCCATGCCATGTGCTCTTTACTCGTTCGCTCTGTTTCGCTTATACGTTTAAAAATTGCTACTGACCGAAGACCGATTAAGATCTGTATGAAGAACTAGTTCCTTTCGGTCTGTGACGGGAATTCATTCCTTTTAGTTCTTAGTTCTTGACCGACTCAAGCCTATATTCTACGCTTATAACTCGCACCAGCCGCAGCAACATGCTCGCTCCTGTCAATCATTACTGGGTCTGATTTATTGATCTCCGATGACGCAGATGATGCGCCGCCTGTTCTCACTTTTTGAAGTCACGTTGCTGATATTCATCATTTTGGACAGCTACTGATAAAGAGAGTAGAATTTTGCATGATAATACGAAATTAAAAATATTTTTGTAAGGATTTGCTTTACTATGGTGTTTTCGTTCACGAAGTCATGCAAAACTACTTAATTTTACTACGTACATTGACGAAAGCGTGCAATGACAAATACATTTGAGTGACGAAGCGCGCCTTTATACCTAGATTATAAATGCGAGAGTGTATTACTTTGTTTGTTCTGTCTTCAATCCTTAATGTCTTAACCGTTAAATATGAAATTTTTTTCATTGATCCTTTTTTGTAGCCTGGATAAGGTTCCGGGTTTGATACCCGTATGGGTTAATATTTATATGACGATGGCGAGTATTTTGTTCCTATATCTTAGATTATTTCTATGTAACTTGGTATGTATTTCCCAATATAAGTATGTTAATCGTTGTCTGGAACTTAGTTTGGAACTAGGTCGAGTTGTGTAAGATTTTCCTTATTTATTTAATTTGTAATTATTCATATAAATGCCTTTTAGTGCCTAAAACTTGATACTTCACAAAAACCACAAAATTCTCGTTACCACTAAAAACAGCTGCACATAAGCTCCCACCAAAAATCGATAGCCAATTTTACAAACTCAACATTAGCTGGAGCATTCATATTAATGAGTCGGGTACGGTTCAGATTTGCGTACATTTGCATCGGATTACCGCGCAGGTGCCGGAATAACAGATCCACCGGCACCATGTTTCGCGTTACATTTTAGATTTTAGGAGAGCTATTTTAGTTTCAGAAAAATGAGGTAATGTGAAATAGTTACACTAAAACATAAATTGCATTGCATGCCATAAAAATAAGAAATAACATTGAGTTTACTGACAATTAAAAGAATACAAAAATTAAACTCTTAAATAATTAAAACAGCATTAAATAAACATTTGATGTCAATATACCTACAATCCCTAATAATAATGTACATTAGGTTATGTCAATTTAATAATAATTTTACAATTTGAGTTCAATATTTCCATAATATTCATCCACAGAGTATAATAGATTATCCAATTGTTATTATTAAAGACTGGTTTATAATGCAACATAAAAAACTTGTTATATGCATGCAAAATGCTCGAAATATGCATAAACTATGCATGAAAATACGTAAAATATGCAAAATTAAATGATAAGTTTTAAGAATCCAAAAAAAAGAAATAAAGAAATTTTAATTTTTCTATTTCAAATCAGCATACAATTAGTCAATTATCTTTTGATAGACGATGACAGGTGAAGTAGCATAGCATTATACTACATTGCGTATGGCACACGTCCTGCATGGATCAAGGTGTTTCAGCCAGTAAACTGCGGAAGGCGAAAATTTATGCAGTTTCTTCATGCCACCGTAAAAACAGCGAAGTGGGCTATCATTTACCACTTGGTATCCAACAAAAGGTTAATACTCGAAGGTCTGAGGGCTTATTGTATAACGCACTCGCAATCGCAACCAGCTTCAAAGTGGAGAAATTATTTTCATTTTGTATGCAGACAAGCTTTCGATTTTTGACCTAGTCCTAAACTAAGCTCTAGGCTGGTACTATGGGTACTAGACAATGATATAAATACTCATATAGGGAAATATATACTTAAATACATAGAAGACATCCATGACTCAGAAACAAATATTCGCGCTCAACACTCAAATAACTGCCCTTACCAGGATTTGAACCTAGGACCGCTAGCTTGGTAAGCATGGTCACTACCAACTAGGCCAGCGCGTTGTCAATAATATACTATTGCAAATTTCATCGAAATCGTGTGAGCCAACGTGATACAAATGTTGCTCAATTAATGGTATAGGAATTTCAAAGAAGTAAAGACTAATCTTATTGCTCAAAAGACTTATCCAATAACATGAAAATAATCAGCCAGACTCCACTGCAACGTGCTAGAAAAACTTTTAACACAATGGTTACACAATAGCACAAAGGGGCTTTGTGTCACTGCTGTGTCCTGTAACAGTATGCACGGGAAACAAAATAATCAGTTCAAAAAGTTTCAATTATTTATTCAGAAAACAAAGCACGACGGGGTTTAGTGTATGGTGTAGTTGAGAGTGTATTTGTTATTACCCGACCGCAGTAATATTTTTTGTAAGTGTAGCTACATTTTTATTGAGAAGTAATAAATTAGATTGTTTTAATATCATGAGAATCTTTAGGTGTTTACACTTGTGTATACAGGGTGTTTGGCTGTCGGGTGTTAGCGTTTTATGGGATGATAGTTAGGGTCATTCTGAACACTTTTAACTAAATTTACTATTATCCAAATTTGCACGGTTTTTACAGGTATTGTAACTTTTTTACAATTTTAATGTTCGCCAGAAAAACTATTTAACCTTTAATAAGGCAAAGGCTCTATATTGAACACATTACAATAAGTTGAAATTGAACTTTACTACCTACATTATATGATACTATTTTAGTAGTTTTTTCTTGAAATATAACATCACCTATTTATTACTCTTTAGACACTTGCGATTCCATGACTGTATTTAATTTTGGTCTAGTATTTTTACTTTAACGGGGCACTATTAAGGGTTAAAATCAGTCGAGCATTAGCAGGTGTTAATTTTAATTTATTTTGAAGAATGTATTCAATACGAGCTGTATAAGGTGGTTAATATTTATTTTTCTGGTTAACATAGCGTTTTTTCAAGAAAAAAAAATACAATATCTCAAAAACCGTGCAGCTTTGCATAACAATAAATGGTGTCAACAATGTTCAGAATGACTCTAACTATCTATATCTTTATTTTTACTGGGCTCGTGTAGGCTTTAGAAATGCCTTGCCGGAATTTGGTGTAGGGGCATGTTGGCAATTCAGTTGCATTAAGCACCCTGGAGCCGATCAATGGCAAATTTTAACGTCTTACGTTATTGATAATGCCAATTAAAGTGCAATTGATGTAGTTTTAATTGACAGTTCAATGTTTTCGCCCTCGTTATCAAAGATATCAGATATCAGATCATGTTTGTAACGATTGCCAATGACTCGGTGAAACGGCCAATCGGCTGCTTCAATGACACCCGTCCATAACCACCAATCAAAATTATCATCATTTGCTTTCAATCACGTAGTTGCGATTGACAATCGCTTCGATTGGATTCGTACGTTCAATGGCGATTGAGAATCACGTAAAATTGACAATAG
This sequence comes from Acleris cristana, assembly GCA_948252455.1. NCBI lineage: Eukaryota > Metazoa > Arthropoda > Insecta > Lepidoptera > Tortricidae > Acleris > Acleris cristana. Next base: position 13,792,742 of record OX411780.1, read on the forward strand.
CAATTGATCTTCGGGGTGCTTAAGGCCTACCAACATTTCTGCACGAGTGCTACCTTCTTTTTTGCCTTAAAACATTTGCTACCACAAGACTCTGTCATCATGACGTAACATCAAATGATTAGAAAAATATTAAGTTTAAATTGACTTGACAGAAGCGCGTGGAGCTAACACCATGTGCTTTTGTTTAGTCCACCAGAGTACTGTAAATCTCTTTAACCGAACAATTGTCCTCGCGTATGATATCCGTGGACTTGTTTCTCTAATTTGTCCATGGCGATTGTCTAAAACTCGATACTGGCGAAATACACCTTGTTAAAACAAGGAGTGAAAGCCATTAATTAAGAAAAAAAAAAGATTTAATTACTAATCGATATTGAGGTTTTGCGTAAGCTAATAATTAGAGTTCGTGAAGAACTAAAGTCCGTAGATAGTTTGTAATACTTAGCAACTTATCTAGATCCCTTTGTCTGCCGCCGTAGCGCTTGAACGGGTCGCATCCTCAGTAGAAATAAGCGACGAAATGTTTGTTGAAAAAGAAATCCTCTTTGGTACAGAACTCTTCGCGTGTTTTTAGCGATTGTGATTGAAAGAAAGATAGCTGCTTTTGACAAAAACCATGTGTTAACGTAAAGAAAATAAAATACAGACGGTCAGATCTGCAGAAGTCAAATAACTGATGAAAGAAGACAATTACATTACGCATCAAATATCATCAAATATCAAAAACAAATTATCAGCAACATTGCTTCGTTCTTGCTTCGTTAATGCTACTTCTAAAACTTAGTAAAAAATTCATTTTATAAAAAGGTTAAACAAAATATCAAGGTTTCCGGATAAGCAGCCGTTAGTTACAGAATCTGTCAGTTAATCTAAGGGTTAAATCAAAGGCAGACGGGAGATAGCGGGTTCATTAGTTTAGAGATCAGATACGGACACCTTCACCTGAAGGGTTAACTAAAGACACGCTTTGAATGGAGCGAAGCGAGGAACTTAATCCATGATTTTATTTTGGCCTTCGTCATCTTAATCAGACATGGAACTTTTAGTTCCCTGAACCTTAAATACCTATATAGAAAAAAAAACAGCTTTCCGCAGGCAATTTTATCTAAGATACTCGTAGTGTTTTCGTTAAAAGTAAAGATATAAAATAATAGCTATACTTAAGTGGCAGTGGGCGGGGTACATTGCTCGCAGGACTGATGGCCGATGGGGTCAGAAGATTCTTGAGTGGCGTCCGCGGATCGGGAGACGAGCTGTAGGTAGGCCTCCAACAAGATGGAGTGACGACCTTGTAAAAGTCGCGGGAACGCGGTGGATGCGAAAAGCACAAGATCGGTCTGAGTGGAGAGCCTTGGGTGAGGCCTATGTCCAGCAGTGGACGTCTTTCGGCTAACATGATGATGATGATGATGAAAGATATAAAATATTGCCTGTGGATTGGTTTTATTACGAAATCAATATCTATTATTTTTATCTATTAGTTCATTCCCAGAGTGGGGTAGGCAGAGCTACAGAATTACCAACATCTCTTAAAACTTGTTGATAATTCTGTAACCACACTTTGCATTTTAATTTTTAATTGACTTAAAGAAATATTGAATTATAAAGAAAATTATAGCCCATAGTAGAAATATCACTAAATTAATACGAGAAGCTAACTCCACAAATTGTCTCATTTGAAATGTGGTTATAACCCTCCCTCATAACATCGTGTTTAAATAAAATTGGCCGCATTATATACTTGCTTAATTTGAATTGAACTGAAATGCCTAATACAAAGTGCCTAATTATTTACATTGCCCAAAAAGTGTTTTTTCATATTATACGATAAATACTATGACTATATTATCATGTCCTTTGAACTATGTTTATTCATTTATATTTATCTATTTAAATTTATTACTTTAAAATGGTTATTAAATCTTTACGTAATTATGAAACATCTAGTCCTTTTCACGGTTGTAAGTATGTTTGGCTATTTGCTATTTTAATCATTTCCCAATCGCTCAAAGTTTAACTGGCAGAGATCCCTTAAAGGGATAACTTCAACTTTGTACATACCTTTTGTTTGTTGTTTGTTATTTTCCCATTTGTACAATAAATTATTAACATACATACATAAAAACTACTTTATCTCATAAGCATTAAACATTTCATTTTCTGCACAAAATAATCAGCTTCGCTCATTAATACAATGTAACCTTACAATGAAGTACGTTATATAATTTATCTTTCCTTGTTGTTACCCAATTTATTGCTGCAGAGCGAGACCCGTAAACAGAGGGAAAGAAATTATAACCGAAATAACCACCGTTTGGTCTCACAGGGCCAGTGTTAAATGTGGCTTTCGGGAGATCATCCTGTATAGGCTGTCGGCTTATGTGGGCCCAACATTGAATGTTAAAAATAATTACCTTTAACAAATGACAGAGTTTGACCCAAACATTACCTAAGTGGATATTTTTGGGCCAAGTAAAATAAGGTAAAAGTCGGGGATAAAACACGCTTGAGGGTTTAAGATACTTTTAAATGGGAACACCTTCAAATTCCGAATATTCATTTGTCCGAATTTTAATTGTAACAAAAGGCATGTTATGCTGGAGCTATTTTAGATTAAATGCATAATTTTATTGCTATACGTAGGTTAGGTTAGGTTAGGTTAGGTTAGGTTAGGTTAAAAAATGAAGTCTTCTATCAAAACATTGCACTCGAAATTCGGAAAATTCGGGATTTTGATCAGTTCGGAATAATGACTCTTCGGAATTATGTAGTGTACCCATATTATAAACCAAAACAAGAGGTCAGGTAGCACATAATAATGTGCTACCTGATATGTCAGAGCAAACCTATGTTACCTTGTGCAATGAACCTAAAAGTTATTCCAAAAAAGTATTTAGTCCAGAGTATAAACTTTGTTTTATTTCATTTGCTCTACCCTAAGTTACGTTGGCATTACACACTAGCGTTATCGCAAAATTATAAATACCTTTTTAGTAACGGAATAATCTTTTGGAGTTTCTTGCGGTGCTTCTTCTCCGCAATGATGGTCTTGTCCGAAGCGCTAGTAGATTCACTCCATATTACCGACGTGCAAAAGAGCCCTCATGTGGCCAATTTACTGAATAAATATTTTGAATTTCGATTTTTTTTTACTATCCATCTGGAAACAGGTTAAATATTTGGCTTATTATTTCATAAATGCAGGAAGAAAAATTTAATTTTCAAAATAATTTATTTGTGATTTAAAGTGATTTTGTACAAGATATAATCATATTTTAGGTATGTAGGTCTGTTTTTTGCCACTTTTGACCCCCTCATAACTCAAAAACTATTTCAGATAAACGTGTCAAATTTGGCTCATATATTGAGACTTGCGAGATACATAAGTGCTCCAAATTTCATAAACACATCTCAAACGGTTATTTAGATATTAACGTCCAAAAATCGTCATTTTTGTCACTGACCTATAGATCAAAACTCTAACCCAGTTCCAGATGACCTAGAAACTTCAAATTTGGCATGCAGATAGGTAATTAGGTGAATACAAAGGAATAAATCAGAAACTGGTAAATTTTAATCATTTTATTAAAATTTTCACTTAATCGATTCTATTAGGAACACTTAACTTATACTTAGTTGTAGGAAAATACAGTAGTTTAATAAAAACCATTTGGTATTAATTTTGTTATAAATAAGTACCTACTAATAATTTATGTACAAAAAGTAATGATATCCCATCAAAAACATAAATGTGAAATGAGAGCCAAGTTCAATATTATGATATATGCCTTGGTTGACTTCAACGACAAAAGAAGTGAGATCTAAATGGGTGCCAAGTTCAATGGTCAGTCCTCAAATTTATTTATAACAACATATAATATCATTTCTTCTTATAACTTAGGATAATAATATTGTAACCTAAGGTCTGACTTGGCTAGTTTTCAATATACGAATTATATTAGGTATATCCTTCGCAAGTTCTAACCCTGTTACTTGTCGGTTCTTATTTTATTATTCCAAAAATTTGGCTTGCAGGTAGAAACTAGCCATCGAACATAACAATTCGTATATGAGAACTAGCCAAGTCAGACCTTAGATTACAATATATTATCCTAAGTTATAAGAAGAAATGATATTATATGTTGTTATAAATAAATTTGAGGACTGACCATTGAACTTGGCACCCATTTAGATCTCACTTCTTTTGTCGTTGAAGTCAACCAAGGCATATATCATAATATTGAACTTGGCTCTCATTTCACATTTATGTTTTTGATGGGATAAACATTTACAAGAAGTATTTTTTTCTTAATTTAGATATTATGTATTGTTTTATAAATATCTAACCGTTGCATCATCGCAAGCATTAGCAATTAAAATAATTGCGTATTTATTTATCAAATACGCCATCTAGCCATATACACGTACGTAAACACTTCATTGTACAAAAGCAAACGAAAAAACATGTTTACAACATGGGCATTTAGAAAAAAAAACTTGAACTTTTTATTTCAAAAAATAAAATTGTGTTATTACAATACTTCTTGTCACAATCTTTACTATTTTTAAGATTATATTAACTATAAAGGGGTTACCCTACTCCACAGCTTACTTTAAATATTATTCCTTAATAATATGCATTAATGTTTTTTTAATTTTATTTAAAATCGAACTTATAATCTTTTACCGGATCTACTCGCATTGGGACTCAATAAACAGTTGTGTATTGATAAAAACATCAATACAGTTGTTTTTTGTTTAACTTTAGCACGAACAAGCGAACAAGCGAAATTACAGCGTAGAATGAGAAATTCTTTCGTCATTTTTCTTGTAGTCGCGAAAAACTACTGTCGACAATATGGCACAAGCAAAGTGAGTCGCCGACAAAGAGTGGAAATTAAAATTGGCTCGAATGCCTCCGTTACACACCGTGCTTTGTGAAATTCTCAAACTAGATCGGACGAACAAATAGTCGCTGTTTTACATAGTTAGCTGCTAATTAAAGAGTTTCAAAACACAAACTGGTAAAGAACGGCTTTCCAAACACTTTATTAAAGAAAACGGAACAAGTTCCATTTGAATTACTCTACTGCAGTTCGTTGACTGACACAGAAGAAACACAAAGTAACAGGATAAGGGAAGAAATAATAAATAATGGTCTTTAAGATTATGAACTGGTTTTTGTTTTCTATTCTTACCCGCAATTACTGGTGCAATTGTGCCAAGTTTTGTTGAGAATGTCTTGATTTATCTCGTTTCTCTAAAACTATTACACTTTAAAAGCCAATTGTTTGCTCATTTTGATCAATTAATTCGTATATATTTTCTTAAAAAAATATATCTAAGGATGGAGATCCTTAACATTTAAGTAAAAAACCGCTAAGTCGTTTTTTTGTAAATTGAATTGTGAAAGAACCACCTTTCTAATTTTCATTTTTACTTAAGCCTTACTTAACATTCTATCAAAATCAGCAACATTGTCAAACTAAAAAAATTGGTTGTCTGTAAAGTCGGTTTACGGACGATAATTTATTTAACATCATAACGTCATGAGTCACGCTTTTTCGTGCGTGCAGCCGGCGGTCATCGATTTATAAGACGTTATAAGGCGGAACGTGAGAATAAGGCGAAACGTGACAATGAACGTGACGATTTTTCGTGCGTGCAGCCGCCATTCATCGATTTATAAGACGTTATCACGTCCAAAATTTATTTGGATGGTATTTGAGAGGTCCTAATTATTATACTATTTTGATACCAGTGTCAGATTTTCAATAAAACTTCAATTGTACTACTAAAAGGTAAGTAAAAAAAAAAAGCTTATAATTTAAAACAGGCGTTGATATAATGTATGTATGTAAATACATCTATCTATTATATATATAAAAGGCAAACATGACTAACTTATAATATATCAACGCACAGCCGAAACTACTGTACCAAGAACCTTGAAATTTGGTACAGGGGTTCCCTTCATGATGTAAGTGAGAACTAAGAAAGGATTTTCCGAAAATCGACCCCCAACGGGAAGAAATGGGGGGAGAAGCAGGAAACTAATTCTACGCGTACGAAGTACCTGTAGACCGTAACATTATGCAGAGCCTTGCTATTGGAGAATGTTAAGATAGTGCTTGTGAAGCAGACTTTTGAACGAGAATTTGCTTTGAGCTACGGCCTTATCCTGCTACGGCCTTTGTTTCTGGATGGAAACAAAAGGTAGGTATAGTATACGCAGCGCGCTAAGGACAAGTCGAAGTGAATTTCGACACTAGCGGATACTAAAACTAATAACTGGTGACTAATAATCCTCAAACGGAATGAAATACCGATAAATTACTTGAGGATTGTGGTTTTTGAAATATAGTTATAAACAACTCAAATATACGTACAGTTCAAGAGGTTGCAGAAAGTTTTTCGAGTTCAAATAAATTCGGTTTCACTCGCAGATGAGCATAAATTATGATAGCTAATGAGAGAGAGGAACAATTACAAAGACCCTGTTAAGACCTATTGCACTAGCTGTAGGTACCTTTATGTAATTAGATGGAAATTGCGGTTCGTATAAAATATACTTAATTATTATTAATTTGCATGTGGGCAAACTGTTTACTAAAACAATAATTGTAGTCCTTTTGTATTTATTCTCTCCTTTTTTTGACAAATTTATTTATTTTACGGACAACTCACTCTTGGCAAAAAATGACTATGTATACCAAAAATTTTTAAGCAAATAAAGACCTAATGTTTGCTAAGACAATTTAACTGTATTTCCTATGGTTTCGGATTTCCCCTTAATGTCCTAGTTAAAAAAAACACACTGTATATTAACTCAATTTGTAATTTAAATTTCTGCGGTTTGTTTGGGATCGGACATTGTTCGGACAGTTAACAATACCACAGATTATCACAGATAGGCAAAACATTTTAATGATTTAGGTTAGTTCAATTAAAATAAGTGAGAATTTGAATCATTTTTACTTAAAAACAGTGTCATGAGAAAGATGGCTCAAAAGTAATTTACGGGCAGATGCACCTTGAAAAATGCAGTTTAAGCATTATTAAATGAACAAGGAACGAAAGAAAATGAAAACATAAAACTTTGTAAGTATACAATTTTATTGTTAAGAACAAATGAAGACACAATAAATAAAAGCCAAACTTTAATTACATTTTGTTTTTTAATACTATATTGGAATGAAAACTCAATTTTGCGATTCTAATCTTTAATTTAGGGTTTGATTCGGTACTATTAGTCTCTTTAAATTAGTATCTTTTTACACGACTGTCCAAAAAACGTGTTTTAAACAATGATTTTTTCGAATATTTGGTTTTGCTATTTAAAATCTAAATCCCGTAAAAAAATGTAAACAAAAAAAAACTAACACTTAAAATTGAGTGATATAGGTTCTTATTATTTTCAAGAAGTTTTTGACTAGCCTTACTAATAAAAACAATTACTAAAATAGTACATTTATCTAAATGTTAGATCAATTTCATTCGAATTCAAAATTCAAAATATTTTTATTCATTCACAAAAATGGGCCACATGAGGGCTATTTTACACGTCGGTAATATGGAGTGAATCTACTAGCGCTTCGGATAAGACCATCATTGCGGAGAAGAAGCGCCGCAAGAAACATTATCTTTAAAGCACGGGATCAAACAGTTTAAAAGTCCTATTCCTTACAAAATAAATTTAATCAGACATTTATTCTTAAAAATAAAAGGTCCATCGAAAACTCAAAGTTTAACAAGTTTAGTAAATACGTTCATAGTAACTTCAGAAAATTCGGAGACTAAGTTTTGGAGGCTCAAAAGCTATGCAAGAAAAGGTGCAACTTCTTGCTTCGCCTAGAAACTTTCGTGCACTAAGACCCCAATTTTCTCAAACAAGTGACTTCGGGAAGTCACTAGTTCCGAGTATGCTTTGAGATTTGTTTCCAAGACATTTCGTGTAGGCGACTTGTTAAAGTCTTAACAAGTAAGTTCGGGAATTATGAAATAAATTTTGATTTAATCAGAGCTGTGATAATGCCATTAGTTACGTAGCAATTAGTACAAAATAAATGTAAATTACTTAAAATTCTACAATAAAATTCCAAAAAAAAATACTGATCTTACTGACTCTAAATTAAAATCTGTCATTAAGCAAAAACTAATTTCCCGAGAATATATAATAATAAAGTAAACGATTATATCATGGATAGGGATGTTTGGCAGTGAGTCGTGCATCCTGCATGAGTAATTTACGCTTAAAAAAGGTGCAAAAATAACTGTGATATTGTAAAACTTATGTAAGATGTAAAATTTTTTTTTTAAATATACCTTGCCGAGTTTCTTACGCCGGTTCTTCTTGGGGCAAAGGTTTTATTTTTCGAACCGGTGGTAATGCTTTTTGACATTCATAGGTGCATTACATTATGCCTAAATTGAAGAATAAAGAACTTTGACTTTGACTTTGACTTATTTTTTATCATAATCATAATTATGTCAGTAAAACACGGAAGTAAAAGTGTCCAAAAGGTGATTAAAACAGCTATGATCTACATTTTATAATTTTTTATTCTTAATCGCCAAATACAATCAGTACTTTTGTAAGGTTTTTATGGCATAGAGAAGGCAAGCGAGCACGCAGATCACGGCGCATGGGGGCCTAGTATGGTTGAGTTTATCACGTGACAAAATGTGGATAAAGCATACATCACTCTCGTACTTATCAGAAACTCGTCAGAAAGTGACGGATGTTTTATACACAATTTGTCACGCGATAAACGCAGCCATATTAGGCCCCTAATGGTAAGTGGACTTGCAATTTCAAGATTGAAAATGCGTTGCCAACCCTGAGGACTATCCCCTGTATCGCCCGTTATTTCAAACTATCTAGGTAGGTAAAGAAGGTTCCAACCATATAACATTGTCGACACGTGTTAGCCAAGAAGTGATTTCGACTCTCAAGTGTGCCGTGTCGCCTGCCGAGACTTGTGCTACAATGACACAAACAAAGACATCACGCTGGCACCCGTTAGTGCACTCACGCCCGCTTTGCACGTTTGGCAAGACAATTAAGGCTGGTACATGTACAGGTTGTACATTGTACCAGTTTTGACTCAGTTTTCCTAAAAGGTAGGTTAATGATTGTCGCTTTATGTATCCATGTTTCTTTGTGATCTACTTTAGGCTAAATACCTTGACGGATTTATGAGCTTGAGGTATTGTTTGATTGGTATTTGCTCAAATAGGGTCTTAGGGTATATGAGACCACCTTAAACCTGATGCTGTAGGGGTTTTAAAAAAATAGCTTTTTGTAAGACTTGTATGTAAAAGTTCTGGTATGCCGCGTTACTTTAGCGATTTTTCATCATTAATTATATTTTCGACTTAACTTTTGTGTTAGCCTAAAAGTGATTTCGACTCTCAAAGAATGCTGTGTTGGCTGCCAAGGCTCGTGCAACGAAGATTTCACGTTTCCACCCGTTAAAGCACTCACGCCCGTTTTGCGCGTTTGGGAAGACAAGTAAGGCTGGTATTTACAGGTAGCGTTGTACCAGTTTTTGTTTAAGTTCCGATGTAAGTATCTTGAAATGTGTAAAAAAATGAATGGAATACTTGCTTTATCAAATAAAACCGAAAGCGTTTTATATTATCGAAAAATCTATTTTCACTTGAACTTCGTGTAATGGTATGTAATAAAATGAGTAAGTAAAAAAAAATATAAACGGATACCAAAGTAATGATTTTGGTGAAAGTGTATTTTATCTTTTGCCATTAATAATAGGCAAAAAATACTTACAAATTATCTTTTTACAAGTTTATTGTTTTAAGAGTTAATAAGACATTTATCATCAAACTGCCGTGGTATTCTTAATGCCCTTTTAAACGTCACAAGTTCTAGTTAAATAAAATCTTGCACAGCATTTTGTACAAGAATACCTATTTATTAATTTTAACTTTATAGCCCAAAGAAACACATTTAAATCATCTACCAGTCGACAAGCAAAAACGAGTCAAGAATTTCATTAACCTTATAATTTTAAAAGAATCCGGCTCAACAATAACTCGTTTAATCCGGTACATGTCCCGTTTTGAGCAACACTAAAATGGGATCTCTTGGGAGCATTTCACGAGTGAACGAGCGTGAGTGCTAGTGCAGGGTTCTGCGAGGTTGCTTTGAAGGCCGTTGTTACTCCAAGCGGAGTACTCAAAGCTTGCATTATTTGTTTAAAAATATCCATTGTGTTTTTACCTTGCAAACTTGCGGAGAGTTTCTGACCTGGTTCTGTTCTTCTGGTATTATGAATGACAGTTAATGTTTTTTTAATTTAAATATTGATGATTTTTGTTTCTTTTTGCTTTTTCTTACCATTTACTTAGACTCCTGTCAGCGTTGTTAACTATTTATTTTCAACCCTATTCTGAGTAAATAATTGTCTAATTGACAAGATTTCATATTTTCAAGACTTTAATTTTATTTGTTCTATAGATACTGTTTGGAAGGAGGAAGACACTAATAGTTTTAATTTTTCCCTAGGATGAATAATTATTCTATTATTCATTTATTAAGATGTACTTATTCTAAAAGGGCGTATCTTCATTTCTACGACACAATGGACATATTACGTTAGGCCAGTTTGTATTAAAAAAAAGTTCTTCTTTTTTTTTAATAATGGCGGTCCATCGATAATTATTTAAGTATCTATTTGTCTGTCAATAGTGTTAATGTCAAATTAAGAATTATGACAGCTTTTTTTCTCGAGAAAAAGGCAATGGTATTGTATCTATTCGGGCGTGGTATTGGTAAAATTCAATATTTTTTTTACTTTGTTATAATTTTTCAAATAAATAAAAATAAATTTTAATAAATATTTTGCCGTGTTCAGGAGGCAAAATCCTTTCGATTCCTATAGTAATTTGCAGGTGTCACCAAAATGAAATGTTGTCAATTGTCGTAATTGTCTTTGACCTAGTTAAAGTAGTTCTGTTGCTACCTTGCTAATTAACGGACTGTTCAAACGTACATTTACATGATAAACTAAGTGTGGCCTAGGCATAACACGAGCATAGATGGCCTAGGGTATTGACTCGGGTACCCACGAACCAGTGAATATTTTTGAGTAAAATACATTACCCAATTCTGAAACGGCGAAGAAAAAACTTGCTTGAAAAAGCTGTTAGAGGGTAATTGCCCAAAAGATCCTAAAGGGCCCATCAGCAAGATAAGATAAGATAAGGAATAATAAAATACCACAGCACGTAAATTTGAGAGATGTTAGTTACTCGTATTTACGCTCTGTAAAGTTTTGAAATCACGTATCAGAGCGAATAAACGACAATAATTAATTTATTATCGTTTCTCACACAATGCTAATTCCGAAAGCCTGAATCTCAGTGAAAGATTATAATTAAGCTAATTAGCAATCACACAGATAGCATGATCATATTTCCTGGGAAATTGTATTTCAGGATGATAGGTGCTTTTCTATGAAAATTGAAATTGAAACCAACAGGCTTGAAATGATTAGTTAAACATCTCACGTGGAATAAAAGGGCTCATTTGATGAAATGGATTTTCCCCATCTATTTCATTTATTCTATGACTAAAAAAAGTTTAATGGTCTAAAAAATTACAACGTACGAGTTTCCGGTGGGACTCAAACCAGGCAGAGCCTGTATTTTGGGACCTGGTGAGATGGTTCACAGCATGATTAGACACAAACAATTGAGACTGTTAAAGTTCCTATAGTATTACTACTTACATTAAATATGTATGTGCGTTGTGCGTGTCATTTGTTGGTACGTGCATGAGAGTATTTGTGTTAATGTGAGTATATGTGTGTGTATGTGTGAGAATGAACATAGCTCTAAACACGAATTATTACAAAAACAGTTGACAAAAGCTGTCTTACTACATAGATGACGTGATTTAAGCTTATCGCAACCGTCAGGCCGGCTTATCAATTTGATACGGAAAATAAACCCTGAAATGTAGGTGAAGATCCTTGTTCACTCGACCCTACAATTAACTTGGAAGTTTGTCATACTAGGTGCATTTTGACTAAGACTTTGAACCCTCTGCTGGCGTGACGCGCGAAATGTGAAGTTTGTCATTTGCGGACGATGAGAACGAGCGATGGTCCGTGTGATTACACTGCACGCTGGTCAAGTGACAGGCGGGAAGGCTGTTCAGCTGATACGCGCAATGTCCACTAAAATCGCTAACACGTCACACATATACACCCATAACAACACCACACACACATTATACATTGTAATGAGTAAGAATAAAAATCTGACATCACCTGACAGGATCAGGAATGTTAATGCTGTAATGTATTAATTGCATTTCTTTTTTTGTTTCCGGGCATCCACTTATGAAAAATAATATAGTTCATTTAAACAAAGCTACTGTATCGAGGCACGCGACACACAATAAGAACGTACTTTGCTAAAAATACTGGAAAAAAGAATTCTGAATGTTTTATGTCTAAACAAATTGCTTCTGTAATATTGTAAATGGTCTCGTTATTTTTACTAAACGACGCCCACGATTCTTACACTTAGAGCATTTCTCGCTATTTTCACTTTAGGGGTTATTATTTGTGCGTATCAACATACATCAACAGATTACAACACAGACGATATATGTACACTATGAGGGCTCTGAAAGTCTACATAGATACTTCTGTTATAATTATTATGATTGCAAATGCGTAGCTGACCCTGAAGAGGTAAGATGAAATACTTTTGTGTTAGTTACTCACCGAAGCAACAATCAGAACAGTGCTTGGAGGGTAAGTAAGTTGGTGAGATTGTGGTAGTGATTCAGATAGACTCTATATAAGATTTTCCCAAACGAAAAATAAATGTGTGTTCGTAAAGTTCTATTTTTGTACCTGGTACCCTTGTCAAAAATCCCATCTCGCGAGAATAGCTCCACCAGCTGTGAGAAAAGAAAAGGCTACCGTAACCAAAAGACGTAAGCAGCTATGTGACTTGCACCACCCTTTACATACACATAGCCCAGTTGCGAGTCGCCCTATGGCCAGAAACAACTTCGTTACTAATCTTTACCTTGAAAATAGAACGCCAAATGAAGCAAAAATTGCCTGCTTGGAACAAATGGCTTCAAAGATCAATTTATGGCTTCAAAGGAGTACCTACCTCCAGGAGCGACTGAAATGTGAGCCACCTGGTGGGCTTTTAATCGTCTATGGGCTGGAGTTGGTCGATCCAAAGACAATCTCCTTAAATGGGGTATTCTACCAGCAAACTCAAGGTTCAAATGTCTCTGCAGGTCACTCAAACGACGCAGCATTATGATGCTTTGCCCTGTATGCCCAGTCACTGCTCTGCCAATAATCTCTGAAGAGTTGGATCCCGCAGAGTTGCAGTGGCAAAACTTGGATCATCATTACGCGATAAGAAGAATGTTGCATTAAATAATTTGTAAGTATTCTACTACAGAGTTGCGTCCCGCTCGATCTTTAAAGGGAGCGCTCCGATCTCGGTTAATGTGTTCCTCGGTTTTGGTCTTTTAGCTCCGGAGCAATCTCGGAGGATCTGACCAGGACACACTTTGAAATAGGTACTATTTGTCTCGTTTACATCGAGCGCCATGCCATGTGCTCTTTACTCGTTCGCTCTGTTTCGCTTATACGTTTAAAAATTGCTACTGACCGAAGACCGATTAAGATCTGTATGAAGAACTAGTTCCTTTCGGTCTGTGACGGGAATTCATTCCTTTTAGTTCTTAGTTCTTGACCGACTCAAGCCTATATTCTACGCTTATAACTCGCACCAGCCGCAGCAACATGCTCGCTCCTGTCAATCATTACTGGGTCTGATTTATTGATCTCCGATGACGCAGATGATGCGCCGCCTGTTCTCACTTTTTGAAGTCACGTTGCTGATATTCATCATTTTGGACAGCTACTGATAAAGAGAGTAGAATTTTGCATGATAATACGAAATTAAAAATATTTTTGTAAGGATTTGCTTTACTATGGTGTTTTCGTTCACGAAGTCATGCAAAACTACTTAATTTTACTACGTACATTGACGAAAGCGTGCAATGACAAATACATTTGAGTGACGAAGCGCGCCTTTATACCTAGATTATAAATGCGAGAGTGTATTACTTTGTTTGTTCTGTCTTCAATCCTTAATGTCTTAACCGTTAAATATGAAATTTTTTTCATTGATCCTTTTTTGTAGCCTGGATAAGGTTCCGGGTTTGATACCCGTATGGGTTAATATTTATATGACGATGGCGAGTATTTTGTTCCTATATCTTAGATTATTTCTATGTAACTTGGTATGTATTTCCCAATATAAGTATGTTAATCGTTGTCTGGAACTTAGTTTGGAACTAGGTCGAGTTGTGTAAGATTTTCCTTATTTATTTAATTTGTAATTATTCATATAAATGCCTTTTAGTGCCTAAAACTTGATACTTCACAAAAACCACAAAATTCTCGTTACCACTAAAAACAGCTGCACATAAGCTCCCACCAAAAATCGATAGCCAATTTTACAAACTCAACATTAGCTGGAGCATTCATATTAATGAGTCGGGTACGGTTCAGATTTGCGTACATTTGCATCGGATTACCGCGCAGGTGCCGGAATAACAGATCCACCGGCACCATGTTTCGCGTTACATTTTAGATTTTAGGAGAGCTATTTTAGTTTCAGAAAAATGAGGTAATGTGAAATAGTTACACTAAAACATAAATTGCATTGCATGCCATAAAAATAAGAAATAACATTGAGTTTACTGACAATTAAAAGAATACAAAAATTAAACTCTTAAATAATTAAAACAGCATTAAATAAACATTTGATGTCAATATACCTACAATCCCTAATAATAATGTACATTAGGTTATGTCAATTTAATAATAATTTTACAATTTGAGTTCAATATTTCCATAATATTCATCCACAGAGTATAATAGATTATCCAATTGTTATTATTAAAGACTGGTTTATAATGCAACATAAAAAACTTGTTATATGCATGCAAAATGCTCGAAATATGCATAAACTATGCATGAAAATACGTAAAATATGCAAAATTAAATGATAAGTTTTAAGAATCCAAAAAAAAGAAATAAAGAAATTTTAATTTTTCTATTTCAAATCAGCATACAATTAGTCAATTATCTTTTGATAGACGATGACAGGTGAAGTAGCATAGCATTATACTACATTGCGTATGGCACACGTCCTGCATGGATCAAGGTGTTTCAGCCAGTAAACTGCGGAAGGCGAAAATTTATGCAGTTTCTTCATGCCACCGTAAAAACAGCGAAGTGGGCTATCATTTACCACTTGGTATCCAACAAAAGGTTAATACTCGAAGGTCTGAGGGCTTATTGTATAACGCACTCGCAATCGCAACCAGCTTCAAAGTGGAGAAATTATTTTCATTTTGTATGCAGACAAGCTTTCGATTTTTGACCTAGTCCTAAACTAAGCTCTAGGCTGGTACTATGGGTACTAGACAATGATATAAATACTCATATAGGGAAATATATACTTAAATACATAGAAGACATCCATGACTCAGAAACAAATATTCGCGCTCAACACTCAAATAACTGCCCTTACCAGGATTTGAACCTAGGACCGCTAGCTTGGTAAGCATGGTCACTACCAACTAGGCCAGCGCGTTGTCAATAATATACTATTGCAAATTTCATCGAAATCGTGTGAGCCAACGTGATACAAATGTTGCTCAATTAATGGTATAGGAATTTCAAAGAAGTAAAGACTAATCTTATTGCTCAAAAGACTTATCCAATAACATGAAAATAATCAGCCAGACTCCACTGCAACGTGCTAGAAAAACTTTTAACACAATGGTTACACAATAGCACAAAGGGGCTTTGTGTCACTGCTGTGTCCTGTAACAGTATGCACGGGAAACAAAATAATCAGTTCAAAAAGTTTCAATTATTTATTCAGAAAACAAAGCACGACGGGGTTTAGTGTATGGTGTAGTTGAGAGTGTATTTGTTATTACCCGACCGCAGTAATATTTTTTGTAAGTGTAGCTACATTTTTATTGAGAAGTAATAAATTAGATTGTTTTAATATCATGAGAATCTTTAGGTGTTTACACTTGTGTATACAGGGTGTTTGGCTGTCGGGTGTTAGCGTTTTATGGGATGATAGTTAGGGTCATTCTGAACACTTTTAACTAAATTTACTATTATCCAAATTTGCACGGTTTTTACAGGTATTGTAACTTTTTTACAATTTTAATGTTCGCCAGAAAAACTATTTAACCTTTAATAAGGCAAAGGCTCTATATTGAACACATTACAATAAGTTGAAATTGAACTTTACTACCTACATTATATGATACTATTTTAGTAGTTTTTTCTTGAAATATAACATCACCTATTTATTACTCTTTAGACACTTGCGATTCCATGACTGTATTTAATTTTGGTCTAGTATTTTTACTTTAACGGGGCACTATTAAGGGTTAAAATCAGTCGAGCATTAGCAGGTGTTAATTTTAATTTATTTTGAAGAATGTATTCAATACGAGCTGTATAAGGTGGTTAATATTTATTTTTCTGGTTAACATAGCGTTTTTTCAAGAAAAAAAAATACAATATCTCAAAAACCGTGCAGCTTTGCATAACAATAAATGGTGTCAACAATGTTCAGAATGACTCTAACTATCTATATCTTTATTTTTACTGGGCTCGTGTAGGCTTTAGAAATGCCTTGCCGGAATTTGGTGTAGGGGCATGTTGGCAATTCAGTTGCATTAAGCACCCTGGAGTAGATCAATGGCAATTGTTAACGTCTTACGTTATTGATAATGCCAATTAAAGTGCAATTGATGTAGTTTTAATTGACAGTTCAATGTTTTCGCCCTCGTTATCAAAGATATCAGATATCAGATCATGTTTGTAACGATTGCCAATGACTCGGTGAAACGGCCAATCGGCTGCTTCAATGACACCCGTCCATAACCACCAATCAAAATTATCATCATTTGCTTCCAATCACGTAGTTGTGATTGACAATCGCTTCGATTGGATTCGTACGTTCAATGGCGATTGAGAATCACGTAAAATTGACAATAGCAATTGATCTTCGGGGTGTTTAAGGCCTACCAGCATTTCTGCACGAGTGCTACTTTCTTTTTTGCCTTAAAAAATTTGCTACCACAAGACTCTGTCATCATGACGTAACATCAAATGATTAGAAAAATATTAAGTTTAAATTGACTTGACAGAAGCGCGTGGAGCTAACACCATGTGCTTTTGTTTAGTCCACCAGAGTAAATCTCTTTAACCGAACAATTGTCCTCGCGTGTGATATCCATCGACTTGTTTCTCTAATAAGTCCATGGCGATTGTCTAAAACTAGATACTGGCGAAATACACCTTGTTAAAACAAGGAGTGAAAGCCATTAATTAAGAAAAAAAAAGTTTTAATTACTAATCGATATTGAGGTTTTGCGTAAGCTAATAATTAGAGTTCGTGATGAACTAAACTCCAAATTCCCCTGCAAGAATTACTCTAACAGAGAGCTCAAATGTAATCTTGTATCATGGTTAAGTACTCTCACATATGAGGAAACCGAAGAGGTTTTAAAGGGAATGGTCTAGATGGACAAGCGCACACACACACACACACATACACACACATACACACACATAAACACACACACACACACACGTTGTTTTATATAATTTCCAAACTTCTTTCATTTTCTTTATTTTCATTTCGCATCATTTTTGGCAACTCAAGCAGCAATTGGTTACCTACGACACAGGCTGTGCCTAGTGTAGGAACCGCTGTATCTTGGAATTTGTATCTAAGCGTAAAATCTCTCTAATCTGTACAAACTACCTTTTTTTTTTGTAACCCATTTGTAAAGAGATCAATAAATAATTATGAATTATGAATTATTAATTATGAACTAAAGTCCATAAGTAGATAGTTTGTAATACTTAGCAACTTATCTAGAACCCTTTGTCTACTGTCGTAGCGCTTGAACGGGTCGCATTGTCAGTAGAAATAAGCGACGAAATGTTTGGTGAAAAAGAAATCCTCTTTGGTACAGAACTCTTCGCGTGTTTTTAGCGATTGTGACTGAAAGAAAGATAGCTGCTTTTGACAAAAACTATGTGTTAACGTAAAGAAAATAAAATACAGACGGTCAGATCTGCAGATGACAAATAACTGATGAAAGAAGACAATTACATTACGCATCAAGCATCATCAAATATCAAAAACAAATTATCAACAACATGCTTCGTTCTTGCTTCTCTAATCCTACTTCTAAAACTCAGTAAAATTTTCATTTTATAAAAAGGTTGAACAAAATAACAAGGTTTCCGGATAAGCAGCCGTTAGTTACTGAATCTGTCAGTTAATCTAAGGGTTAAATCAAAGGCAGACGGGAGATAGCGGGTTCATTAGTTTAGAGATCAGATACGGACACCTTCACCTGAAGGGTTAACTAAAGACACGCTTTGAATGGAGCGAAGCGAGGAACTTAATCCATGATTTTATGTTGGCCTTCGTCATCATAATCAGACATGGAACTTTTAGTTCCCTGAACCTAAAATACCTTTATAGATAAAAAACAGCTTTCCGCAGCCTTTTTTATTTAAGATACCTACTCGTAGTGTTTTCGTTAAAAGTAAAGAAAGATATAAATTATTGCCCGTGGATTGGTTTTATTACGAAATCAATATTGTTATCTATTAGTTCATTTCCAGAGTGGGGTAGGCAGAGCTACAGAATTACCAACATCTCTTAAAACTTGTTGATAATTCTGTAACCACATTTCGCATTTTAATTTTTAATTGACTTTAAAAATATTGAATTATAAAGAAAATTAAAGCCCATAGTAGATATATCAATAAATTAATATCAAAAGGAAACTCCACAATTTTTTTGTCATTTGAAATATGGTTATAACCCTTCCTCATATCATCGTGTTTACATAAAATTGGCCGCATTTACTTGCTTAATTTGAATTGAACTGAAATTCTGTACAAAGTGTCTAATTATTTAAGTTGCCCAAAAAGAGATTTTTCAAATAATACAACAAATACTATGACTATATTATCATGTCCTTTCATCTATGTTTGTCCATATATTTATATGTAAGACCTAGCTCATATTGATTTATTAGCTTTATTACTTTAATTTGGTTATTAAATCTAGTCCCTTTCACTGTTGTATGTTTGGCTATTTGTTGTTTTAATCATTTCCCAATCGCTCAAAGGTTAACTGGCAGAGATCCCTTAAAGGGATAACTTCACCTTTGTACATACCTTTTGTTTGCTGTTTGTTATTTTCCCATTTGTACAATAAATTATTAACATACATACATAAAAACTACTTTATCCCATAAGCATTAAACATTTAATTTTCTGCACAAAATAATCAGCTTCGCTCATTATACAATGTAACCTTACAATGAAGTACGTTAGATAATTTATCTTTCCTTGTTGTTACCCAATTTATTGCTGCAGAGCGAGACCCGTAAACAGAGGGAAAGAAATTATAACCGAAATAACCACCGTTTGGTCTCACAGGGCCAGTGTTAAATGTGGCTTTCGGGAGATCATCCTGTATAGCTGTCGGCTTATGTGGGGCCAACATTGAATGTTAAAAATAATTACCTTTAACAAAATGACAGAGTTTGACTCAAACATTACCTAAGTGGATATTTTTGGGCCAAGTAAAATAAGGTAAAACTCGGGGATAAAACACGCTTGAGGAACACCTCCAAATTCCGAATATTCACTTGTCCGTTTTTTTTTCAAAGGCATGTTATGCTGGAGCTATTTTAGATTAAATGCATAATTTAATTGCTATACGTAGGTTAGGTTAGGTTTTATTTATAAGCGATAACAAAAAATAAAGTCTTCTATCAAAACATTGAACTCGAAATTCGGAAAATTCGGAATTTTGATCAGTTCAGAATAATCAAATAACTCTTCGGAATTATGTAGTGTACCCATATTATAAACCAAAACAAAAGGTCAGGTAGCACATATTATGTGCTACCTGACCTGATATGTCAGGGCTAATCTATTTTACCTTGTGCAATGAACCTAAAAGTTATTCAAAAAAAGGATTAAGTCCAGAGTATAAACTTTGTTTTATTTCATTCGCTCTACCCTAAGTTAGGTTGGACACACTAGCGTTATTGCAAAAATATAAATACATTTTAAGTAACAGAATAATCTTTTGGAGTTTCTTGCGGAGCTTCTTCTCCGCAATGATGGTCTTGTCCGAAGCGCTAGTAGATTCACTCCATATTACCGACTTGTAAAAGAGCCCTCATGTGGCCAATTTAGTGAATAAATATTTTGAATTTCGATTTTTTTTTACTATCCATCTGGAAACAGGTAACATATTTGGCTTATTATTTCATAAATGCAGGAAGAAAAATTTTAATTGCAAAATTAGTTATTTGCGATTTAAAGTGATTTTGTACAAGATATAATCATATTTTAGGTATGTAGGTCTGTTTACTAGTATTTCCTAAAGCGCTTGATTGAATGAAATATCTTTATTACCTGCGCGCTGAAACCTCAACGCATTAGCACCTAGCTCACATAAATCAGGATTAAACATTTAGCTCATGGGTTTGAGATTGTTCTGCCATTTGTACTTGAAAGGACTTTAAAAAAGCGTTAAATTTAGTGTAAATTAATTGAAGCGTTTGTGTAAAACCTTAAGGGCAAAATAGACTAGCAATAAAAATTGCAGAAGTAGATTTAGAGTAAGAAGGACTATTTTGCTATCTGTTTCTGACTATAAAGTTAGAGTAAGACAGCAGTCAATTTCCGCAATAAAATTTGCTGCTGACATAAGGGTGATGGAACCAGTAATGAACAAGGACCAATAATAGACACTAAATACTTTATTCTTATGGTACAGAAGATAAGGTTATTCATTTATTTTGAGACAATCAATTTATAACCTTATGATCTTTGAATTCAAAGTGTCCATTATTGGTGCCTTCAGCTAAAAGTGTCCAACATTGGTGCCGTCACCCTATGATGATGATGAAGGCTTACAATAAGCCAGTGCATGCCCCTTAGGGCCTGTGCTTACAACGGGAATAACGCGAAGGCAAAGAATGGCAAAAAAAATGTGTAGGTACACAATAATCTGGGCCTTTACTGTACTGGGTATAAAATTTGGCCTTTGACATGTTATCGTGTTGTTTTTAAAACGGGCGCCATTACTCTCGTAAATAAGAGCTATCGTAACGTTAACAATACGATAGCATGTAAAAGGCAATATGGTTTTACCCAGTAGAATTAGGGGCACTGGGAATCATGGCACAGGACGTCATGATGTCTGTGCTTTGTTTTTTGCCACCGCGCATGATGCCACGTTAACTCCGAAGTGGTCGTCAGTTATAAGTTGACTGTCATATACATAAATAAATTAAATCACGCCTGTTTCAAAGAGGGGTAGGCAGAGACCGATTCTTTCCACCTGCTACGATCCTGACAAATCTCTTTCGCTTCTTCCGCATGTTATACATCGAGTCATGCATGCACGTCGGTTTCGGGTACTTAAAATTCGGCCCTTTTCCAGTATTTCTCCGATTTGATTCGAAAAAGAAGGCCTAGGGCGGCCCCTTCCGACCCTCCCACTAACTTTCGCTCTGTATATTATCTCTTTCATCCATTCTTTCCAAATTACCAAACCATCGAAGCATGTGCTTCAATTATATATCATTAAAGTTATTTTCAATACACAAACGCAGATAAATAAGATGACATTGGCTTTTAATCTTACAATTTGTATACAAATTGGGTTAAATTTAAACCAGAAATATCCAAATTTGCCACGCTCTAAATATAAGAAACGAGAGTTAAATCAACGCTTCTAAAGCTGGGCACTAACGGACGCGCTGTTTGTCTCGGTGACAAATGGAGTGCATACAACTGTATGGGCGTAATATTTTGACCACATTTACAGGCGCGCTACGCCATGTAGTTTCCGCTTCTTTAAATAGTCAACGAGCGGTCAACCGGCGAGGTTAAATTTTCACGTCGTGTTTCAGAGCGTATTACTAACAACTGCGTAACTGTGAGTTGACTGTTAACTCAATTTAAAATAGTATATTATATTTGCCCCCTTATTAATAAACGTTGAGTAACGGTGGTATAGCTATAGAATGTTTTGTCCTTATCTGTCACTGTGACATTAGAATTTGACAGATAAGGACAAAACATTGTATAGCTATACCACCGTTACTCAACGTTTATTAGTAAGGGGGTTAATCTATACTTCAATACTAATATTATAAAGAGGTAAAGTTTGTGACGTTGTAGGAGGTAATCACAAAATTATTTTGCCAATAGAAAGCCACGTTATTTGTGAGTATCATAGGCTATATAATTAACCAAAAAAATGTTTATTGCCCAACGAAGTGGGAACGGAAACAACTAGTACCAAATCATAGTATACGGTGAGTAAATTTGAACGCGATTTAAAGGTAATCTACGCTTTTTCAACATAAGCGAGGTTTAGACGAGCAATAAAAAATGCAGAAGTGGACTGTTGTCTTACTCTAACTTTTAAGTGAGAAAAAGGCAGCAAAATTGTGCTTCTTGCTCTAGAACTGAAGTTGTGACACAATTTTGTTGTCTTTTTCTCACCTTAAAGTTAGAGTAAGACAGCTGCCAACTTTAGCAATTTTTATTGCTAATCTTTATCGCGCATTAAGGGTCTCCGCCCACTACACCGCACTATACCATGACCGTACTATGAACGTGTCAGGCCCGGAAGGTAATTAGTATTAAAATGTTGGTCGGTGACGGAATGGTTCTAGGAGGCAAAGTTTCATGGGCGCTACTATCGGCGAATAAAGACGGTTACGGGCAAGCACGATAGTACAGAGGACATACTAGGCTGTATTCGCCGATCATCGTCTATGATCGCCGATGGTCGCCTGCGACCCGTGATTTGTCGGTTTTTCGGGCACGCATCAAAGGGAATCGCCGCGTTGTTCGTTGAACTGCCGACACTATCGCCGATCAATCATAGCCCGGTGGACAATTAATTAAAAATTAAATTGTACTCGTACTATAAAGTTATTATACCTACATACTTTACTATGATTAATGCTTAAGCACAACTATCTTCTTTTCCTCCATTTATTAAGTAATAAAGCAGCAACACAATCCACGTCCATCTTGTAGGCTTGCCGTTAGAAAACTACTACGGGCTATAGTGTGGATGCTTGCACGATCATCGTGCCGATTACAGACGATCAGACCATTAACGATCATCGCCGATAGTGTAGAGGAGCTATCATACTTTTCAATACAAAGAAATATATTTGTCTGAGACGTTTCTATTATGGTCATGGTGTGATACGGTGTAGTGGGTAGAGACCTTTAGGGCGCTTTTATTCGTTCATCAAGTATTAAGAATCGTATTTGAAGAAAAGAAAAATGTTCGAGAATATTATTTTTACCTACCTTTCATTTAATGGCGATGATATTATTATAATATTTATTGTGTACAAAAGAATATTTACTTAGGACGTCTATTAGCAGAAAATAGACTAATAAATTTACTCAGTCTTTTATATTAATGTAATTTTCTTTAGTGTCTACTTAATAATATTTTCGCTCAGACTTTATTATTATTATGAGTTATATTTATCACTGAGTGGCGTGTCCACAAGTGGAATATACCATTAAAAGTTAACCCCAGGTTATTTTTATTCTTTAAATAAAGGCCGTTAAGAATTATTTCCATGTATTCTGTTTTTCTCTCGAAATATCGAAAAAAGTATTTCGACAAACATTATTAATTACATTAAAAATAAACATGTGTGTATTTGGAGATATTACTAAGTGTTGGTAGCGTTGACGACGGAACCCTACACTTGTTCGTCATTCTCTTGACCGTTTTTATAAAAAGACAGAATTATCCAATCTGGTTAAGTACTTATTATGTATGAGCCCTGTTAGACTTTGTCATGGTAACGTTGGTTTTAAATTCGTGCCTGCATCCTTTCTTTGGAAAGGACTTAAGAAACAAAGCAAACTAATCCCTAAGCAATGTCACCTTAATGTTTCAAAAATGTATTCCTTAAAAAATACCGCATTTCGGCACGAGATTAAGGACACCCTGTATAGTATTATTGAATACTAGAGGGCGACCGCCACTTCGCACGCGAAGAATTAGTTTCCCGCTAACCCCCTTCCTGTTGTTGGTCGATTTTAGGAAAACTTAGTTTTATTTTGGGGTACTCCCCATAAAATTTCGAGTCCCTAAGTCCCGCGGTTTTAATTGTGCATTTATCGATCAGTCAGTCAGTTTCTCCATTTAAGCACCCCGGCGACGATCAATGGCAATTGTCAATGTCACGTCATTTTTGAAGTGTAATTGATGTAGTTTCAATCGACGGCTCAATGTTTTCGCCCTTGTTCATCAAAGAGATCAGACGTGTTTATGTTCGCAGTGTTCGAAACTATTATCAATGACTCGGTAAACGGTCAATTGCCTGCTTCAATGACACCCGTCAATGACCATCAAACAAAATTATCATCATTTGCCTTCTATCACGTAGTTGCGATTGACAAACGCTTCAATTATATTCGTATATGTTTAATGGCGATTGACAATCACGAAAAATTTACAATCGCCATTGATTGTCTCCGGGGTGCTTTATATATATAGATAAAATGCTCTAAACACTGTTGAAACATTAAGGGTAGGTCGACCGTTTGGCGGATTAACGCACTCGAAGCGGAAGGGTGCAGTTTAATCTTGTGTTAAGGCCTGGTGTTATCGCGTCCTACGGGCTGCCCTCGGCCATTAACTTTTAGAACCGACTCCGTAAAGTGTTGGAATGAAAGTTAACCGATTTTAAACGGTATAGTTAACCCCTGTTTTGATTTTTGACCGGCTTGAGGCTTGCTTTTAACTTTCGGACATAATCTTATTCGCAGAAGATATAAGCAATAAACCGGAGGAAAAAAGATGATCAAATAAAGTTTTTCTACTCGCGTACTATAAACCGCTAATTTTGATATCGTTAATGGTGTCAGAATACCACCTATAGCGTAACCGAAGAGTAAAAACAATTCTATAATGAGTATTGCCATGGTAATAACAGTTCTATAATTTATTATAGCATTGTTATTACCATGGTAACGGTCAATCCGGATATCAGTCTTGGCGTTTAGTTAACACTTGACATCCTAATAATTTGTATAATAAACTGTTAAAAACATTTTAACACCAATTAAAATTACGTATATTAAAAATGAAACTAAATATGTGTTGAGAATTAAATTTTTATTAAGTAACTAGAAATAGATGAGTAATATCCATCGATTTGTTATTTGGTTACCATGGTTACGTTCAATATGGAGATCAACAAAATGGCGTTTTGTTTGACATTCCAACTTTTATGATGATAAATTGTCAGAACTGTTTTAGTACCTAACTATTAAAAATTGCATGAAATTTGTAATCATTTAGCAATAAAATTTACAAACTATTAACGCCAATCGGAATCATGAAAATAACTTTGCTAACAAGTAATTTGTTAGCAGAAAAATCGAGTGAAGTATACGAGAAAAGTTAGATTGTTTATTTTTGTCATTATCATTCTAAGCTTGTAGAAAAAGTTATGTATGCAACGGTACATAATTAGCTCTTAAGGTACTCGTGCCTATAATTAGAGCGCTCGCAAGCTCGCGCTCTAACCTCGGCTCTCGTACCTTAAGAAGCTTCATTATGTACCAGTTACATAAATAACTATTATATTAATTTTGATTTATTCAGTACTTATGTATTTATTTAATAAATTAATAAAAGCTTCGTTTTTCACTAAACACGCACATATATATGCGCATAATTTTACCACGTAACATTAATTTTAATAAATTATGTTGGTTCTTAAAAAACTGTATGTTTTTTTAGCACCATTCCAAAACTTACTGAGTAATAAATTGAATCATAATAAGAGACTTTTTTATATCGTGTTTTAAAATTGCCAAAGGTTTATGCTATTGAAACTGAATGCAATACCTACATTTAAAACAAGGTGATGCTCCTAACCTCAAACTAAAAACTGTTTCCCCGGTATTAGTGTTTTTAAATACATTTTAACAAGGTACGTCTATGTCAAAACTTCTCTACAATATGTTCAGAATTGATAAGCAAATGGCCTATATTAAGAAACTTGTATCTGTGGTTGTATTTTAATGTTAACATTAAAATATTGCATTTCATTAACGTATCGGTTATAAATGTGGTTACATCTTAATGTTCATATTAAAGTATCAGTGACTTTCAGGGCAACTTCACAAACAAATTTCTCACATATTCTAGAAACTTATGATATGTATGAAGATAAAGTAATGTATGCGACTATACACATAATTAGGCATTAAAACACTCATGTGATCTTATTATAAAACTCCCTTTACGGTTCGTAATATTTACCACACTCGTGTATTAATGCCTCTCATTATGCACTACTCACATAAACTACTATTAATTTCTAAGCAAATAATAATATATTTATAATAATAATTCCAGAATGTTATTTTATTTAAGAGGTCATACCTGTCAGCATCAAACTAACTCTAGAATGCAAAAAGATGTGTACAGTCACCAGCTATGGTACACTAATTAAACATTACGTTCTTTTACATAATTATTTAGGAGCTGCCAATCTGTGTAAGTCAAAGAGGTACATTAAGAAGAAAAAGAAATACTTTTATTCAAAATTGGGCCTAGAAATATAATATTATTTATATTTAACGGGTGCCCTTAAACCAGTCTTAAAACATTTGTATAAACTCTGAAAAGCATATCAAACGTTTATAATAAAAACAAATTGTATAATTTTATCAGGCACACGATCAAATAATTTAACGCTCAATTAATCACTAATTTTCTTATTTGTATGCATTTTAAATCAATTTCTTCTTACTAGGTTAAGTTACAACTGTGACCAAATTACTAGTTATCAAAGACGTTAGAAATGTCTACTTTTTAACCTATAAATATTATGAATTAAGAAATTAGGTACGCATTTCGTTTTTATGCAAAATAATTATTAAGATAAGATCAGATAATATTTTTATTTGTAAAAAAAACTTATAATTAGGTACAGGCATCTACAGGGGTTCCCAAACTTGGCACAGCCTGTATCTTGGGCAACGAGATAATTTTAAAAGTTTCGCACCCATATCTAACACCTCCTGCTGCCTCGTAGTAATGCAGACGAGTGAGATATTTTTGAGTCCGATTGTAATATTATTATTATTGCTGGTACATATTTTTGGAAATTCCACATTGGAGCTGACTGGTACACCTTAGAAATCAAATGCCAATACATTATTTAAAATATATTAAATTGTGTTTTATATTCATTAAATTTTTAATACGTTAATCTTTTGACAATGGACCGTGAAAACAAATCAATCAGAAAAACAATATTTCTGATCATTATTTTCATAAAATGGAAAAGAGTTTTCTGCCGAAAAACATATTGAAAAATTATTTCCTATTAGCACACAATTTAATAAATTATGGATTTATTTATTAAACATAAACATTCGGTAAAATTGAACAAAAACATTCTAGTTACACAAAACTAAGGAAATGTATGTATTACTGGCATAAAACCATGATTTCATTAACGAATACTGCCACGTGTCCAAGATTTCACCATTTACCGGCTCGTTTCCGTTCACAGGTCGAGGCCTGGTGGAACTTAGACGTTATCTAAACGTTGGTTAAAGTTACTTAGTAAATGCAGGTTATCACTAAATTATTATAAAATAAAGTCCCCGCCGCGTCTGTCTGTTTGTATGTACAGTAGTTTCGGCTGTGCGTTGATATATAATTCGGTAAGTCAGGTTTGCCTTTTATATATATAGATATATTCTGATTTATGGACGGGAGTTACAGAAAAATCACATTAACTGAAACAAACCGAAGGCGGGTCGCTAGTAATAGTTGAAAATAGCATTACTAGGGGACAAAAAGTGTCTTTGTGAGTTTGTAAATGAGTAAATGATTTTTGACCATTTGTCCAAGTTTAAACTTGATTTAAGTAGATACTAGTAGATCTTAATGTAGTTCTTTGACGTTTAAAGGTCGCTAAAACCAGATATTAATAAATATATTCATTATATTATAGACAGAAAAACTGCATTAACTAACGAAAAAATTGATCAACGACTTTTACGTGGGCAGAGTAGCGGGCAAATAGTAACATAATAATTTACATTATTTTCAGTAACATTCGTCTTTCTAATCATCTGGGGCCCTAGCCAAGATGCATAACGCTAATTAACGTTTCTATTCATTTCGTTTTTAAACCAATCGCGTCACTGGTAGATGACGTGATACGAAGAGTCACGTGATCTACCATTAACGCGATTGTTTTAAAAACAAAACGAATAGAAACGCTAGTGAGCGTTATACATCTTGGCTAAGGCCTCGTTCCGGCCGTTAGCTAAACAACTTTGATAAACATAATTAACCCACGCATTAACCTTTAGCTCACTCAGTACAACTGGCCCTTGGACACGGCCGGTAAATAAAAGTTGCTAAATTAGTTGGTAGCTTTCGCCCACAGCGGCTAGAAAATTGCTTTTTATGCCGCTTTTGTACTGCATCATGCAGATAGCAACACTTGTACTGGGTAAACTTTTTGCCGGCGAAGAGGAAGTTAGTTAGATGTTCGGTCGGTTGTTTGAGTGAATACCAGTTTGAGGTTATAAAATATTTGACGTAAGTAGACTTTAGACTAACTATAAGTTCTTTTTATTTTGGTTAGTTCTTTCGGCTATAAGGCTCGTATCCATTTGAGCAGACTCAGGCCGAGCAGCTTCGACTTGAGGCAAACAGCCTCATTTTAGGCTGCTCGCTCTGAGGCAAGCTCCAGGCACGTTGCGGATCAGCTAGAAGCGAGTCGCTTCAACTTGATCCGCAATGTGCACCATTTACACGCCCGTCTCCATCAGTGCACGGCTCGGACTGAAGCTGAAGCTTTGAGCACGGCAAAAAAACCGACAAAATATGACTCGGCTCGCGGCGACGAACTTGCCTCGTGTCGTTGGGGGGCCTTAGGTTGAGACAGCGTCTCCACTTGCGCAGCCTCGGAACGAGGTAGCCGCTCGACCAGAGGCTGCCTCTAGTGGATACGCGATTAATGTCATGCATAACTCCTTTTGATAAAATGAGAGTTCCGCTTGTAACTTCTAGGGTCCTAGTGAAAAAGGATGTAAGTCTCCTGAGGATCAAGTGAAAAAGGGTGTAAGACGACCTATACCCTTTTTCACTAGGTACCCAGATTTGTAACTTGTAGCTTCGTAAAATGGGCCACTGGTGGTAAGTGGGATCTGTGATCAATAGACATTTGCATTCTCAAGACTACAATCTCAAGACTTCAATCCTAAGACTCCAAATGCGTTGTCAACCATGCGGACTAAAATAGAATGCCTCTATGCTAGTCATTTCACCGGTTGTATTAACCCCACATCAAAATATAAAAATGCAAACACTGCTGCTTGGTGGTAAACCTGTACAAAACTGTATACTGGGGTAGAACAGTACGGTATAATATCTATTATGGTACTTAATAATGCTTATTTTTCGTGCACCAGATCGGTTAGCAGTGCCCACCAATTAAAAGCTACATGTATTACTGCCGCACTCAGAGACGTCAATTTAATTTAATGCTTGATTAAAGTTGCTGTGTCACTTTCTTTGCTACAGCAATAGAATAAGACAACGCGTCACTAAACAAGCATTAAATTTAATTCACGTCTCTGAATGCGGCAGTTAGTCTTTGATGTTTTCTATAAAATTATTTAATATTTAACTTTAAAAACTATTTTAAAACTTTTGGTCGCGTGTATGCACTTGGTACCCGGTATCCCTTAAGTAATTTTGTTATGATTAATATTTCTTCATACAAGTATGCAAGTCAAAAAAAAAACATTAACTACCCCTTAAATGTATCTGATAGGTTTAAAGAGAGGTTAACAAAGTTAACAATTTTTATTCTTGATTACGCTAAAATAAAAATTTCTAACATGGTTATCTCTTAGCATATACTTTTTCGGTTTAATCACAGTCGCCATGTGTTTCTCATTTATACTATTTTTATGCAGACCGAATTCTCAATATCAATTTTAGTTTCTGATCACTCAAAATTAATGAAAACTTGTCAATCCACGTAGAAATTGTGGTGGTGATTGTGTTGACTCTCGAGTTCAGCGGAGTCCATAAATAGAAAACAACTCTTAGTATCTCTAAGCGTAACTAAATATTTGCTGCGAAAAATATGTAGCAGTAATTATCAAAGTTAAAAGAACTGGAAAGCAAAATGTAAAAACGATTGCAGCGCGAAGCGCAGTTTTATGGCTTTTTATCTAGACAGATCCTGAGCGCTAAACATGCTAATTCTGAATCTAAAATTCGTGACAAAATAAAAAACCCGACGAAGTGCGAGGACACACTCGAAGGGTTCCGTACTACTTTACAATTAAGATCGAGCAAACAATACTTTTTTTGTATGTGATATTTCTCCATGCATTAAATTTTTAACTTTAACTAATTTTGATCAATTGACATGTCCCAAGTAGAAAAGGGACAAAGATATAACCATTCTTATATAGCTCTATCTCTTTTACTGACTGTAACTTAGCAGGCATTAGCAGCTCATAATACGGCCTCGTTATTCACTTATGACTCCTGAAGGCTTATTGCGTAACTCACTCGGAATCGCGATCAGTTTCAATTTGACAGTATGAAGGCGGGTCCGCTTTCAAAATGAAAACAATGGTTCCATGTAACGTCATCGCATTCGAAAACGATCGCGAGCCATTTTGTAAACCAAGTGAATGAATGATTTGCCAAAAATTGGTTTCCCGTAATGAGTAAAATGACAATTTGTAGTTGGATTGAAGGCGATCGCGAGTTGTGAAACCAAAGAGCATCCGTCGTATTGACATCACATTGACATTGGTATTGACGCAGTGGCTCAGCGTATGTCAGATTTTTTCCGAATATAATTTATATTAAAATATAGTAAAAATTTACTGAAATAGGCACCTTGGTAATTAAAAATAACTCAAATATGTTTTCCTTTGACACAGTGATTAATAAAGGACATGGCTAAACTGAAGTATGGGCGACTGCCCTAGCAATGTATAAACATTGTAACTAGTAAAATGTTATGCTAATGAGCTGAATATTAGTATTCTGCATGAAAAAAGTCCCAGGAACTTTTTATATCGTTAAAATCCTGAAAATAAATCGTAGAAACTCCTTCGCATACAAACTGCAACAAGGTAACAGAAAAAGATTTTGCTATGAACTTTTGGCTTGGCGTTTCTATTAACATTATATTATGTTATGTACATATACTAGCCACTGTCGGAACTTGGTGGAACACCAACAGCATCTTGAGTAAAACTCACTTGTACTGGTTCTACAATAATAATTATATTTTATGTTTAATTATATACAAGTGTGTTTTTCTCAAGTAGGCTCTGCTAGGCTTTTGTATGCAAACTTCAACAACTAGGTTAAAAAAAAAGATTTTACTTATAACTTTTAGCACGACTTTTTTTTATTTTTAAAGACAGACCTGCGATTGGCCTCTATTTCACCTGGTGTGAATCGATGAGGAGACCAAGGGTAGCTCCTGTTCCTCTCACGCTTGCCTTCACCGGCCGGCTGCGGTGTGCAAAGACCAGGAACATACCCTCACTTCTGGCTTGCCTTTATTGGCCGGTCAGAGTCTCAGAGTGGAGTTGCAAGAGCTATATGCTCGAAGGGCGGATTTGTTGCATAAGTGGCGAGTGGCCACATTATGGTCGTTTAAAGACCAGAAGCACCTCTCGACCCTTAGCCCCTCTGGAACTGTTACCTTCCTGCTGCTATGTATATGTGGCTATTTTGGGAGGTTCATTCCATTGAACTGGCGAGTCACCGCCTGCCATTTCAACCAAAGTAATTAGGATTGGCCGGGCAGGTGCCGTTGTTTCATCAATAGTCTTGTTCACCATTCCATATCCTGGTCATTCATAGCGCCTATTTTTAATGTTCCCATCCTTCTTAAATAGTGTTACACTAACCGATGGTCGTCCATGGAAGCATACTTATGTAGTTTATACTCTAGGACCATCGCCGTATGGTGTCCCATCACTTTACTAAATTAAACTTGTCTAAAGGGCCTCTGCGTGTTAGCTTCGGCTCCATGTACGCCTTCCAAAGGTCCGGGACTCCCATAGTACCGTGATTGGTAAAGACGTACCTACAAATAATAATAAAAAACAAAAAAAAAAACAAAAGACTGTCACTAATAGACACTGGTAAACATCGCAGCCTGATGGTGCAAAAGGTGAGTTTTTGATAATTCTGTAGCTCTGCCTATCCCACTCTGGGAACAAAGGCGTGAGTGTATGCATGCATGCATGCATGTTACAAATAATTTCACATTTTAAAAATGTACGACATCTA
Organism: Acleris cristana; assembly: GCA_948252455.1. Lineage (NCBI taxonomy): Eukaryota > Metazoa > Arthropoda > Insecta > Lepidoptera > Tortricidae > Acleris > Acleris cristana. The sequence goes on from OX411780.1 coordinate 13,825,268, forward strand.
AGGCAACTATTCTGCAGTCGTGACTTTCAAGATTAGTATTTCTGATCCATTGTCATTGACCTCAAAATATATTCTGAGAACCGCGGTGAACAACCTGCAAACCGCATTTGCTCTTCGTTGCTTCTCATATTGATTGGTTGTAGAATGATCTTAGCTAACTGTAGATTACTTACCTCTATTGTTAACCACCGTGCTAGGATGGTGAGTAAACGGCCAGGCAATGAAGGCATGATATGTCTCCGCAGTCTTTGCGTGGCTACAAGTGCTACAACACAGTTTATACATCTCATGATGAATCGATAGGTAGGCTAAGTCCGTATAGAGTAGCGAGAGGTTAGTAAGCAGGCGAGCACACACAATAAGTCCGATAAACTAGCGAGGGTCAAAAGTAAGAATCAGAATATTTTCGATCAATATACGGAAACAGTGTCTTTTGAGACTTAATAAACCAGAAATATATCTGTAAGTGTTTCATACTGAGGTTTTATCATAAAGCTCGCAAACTTATTGTTGAAAAGGAAAAAATAGTAACTATGATTTGCTTATAGGTACATAAAAATAAAGATTTAAAGATGTATGTTCTGTAATTATGTAGGCCCCACGGGCACTTTTACAGGTCCATTTCTACCAGCATTTAAAAGAAGACCACAGCAAAGAATATAATCATCAACTTCGTAATAAAATCATTGAAGTAACTGAGCTAACCTTAGTAATATTAATGAGAAGATGTTTAAGATATTTTGGTACTTTTGTATTGTTAGCTCGAAACATGTTGAAATTCGTTTTAGTGATATAAACTTTATTACTTAATATCAGCTAGTAGATAGTTCTAAAGCTTGATTGTTACCAACGGCCGTTTATCATTCGGTTTTAGAGGCATTCATTGCAATCTGAAAAAACCGGTATATTTATACAGAACATACTTACCTTCCCGAGGTAAGATTTAAATTATTTAATTCATTAAAAATTGGATCATGCTGCCAATTACACTTCAAACTGCGATGTATTATTTTGTAAAACGGTTTTAATGAACCTTTTTCGAACGATGGCCACCGTAGTGCTATAAAGTCATTGTCAAGTAAGTATCAAACTCATATCAAACTGTCAAAAATGCCAGAACAATTGATTTTGAAAAAAATCTGTTTATGGTATAAATAACTATAAAAATAGATGCCGAAATTAATGTAAAAGTTTTTCATGAGTTTTAGTTGTTTAAAAAGTGGCCTATACAATTCAATTTCGGCTTCTGTCCATATGGACAACTTAAAGTGGACTAAATATTTTGGTCGTGCAAGCTTCATACCAGCTAGATTACGGGATCTTAAAACTAGTAAGTATTTCTCCCTAGTTGTATGATAAAAAGGAGCTTTACTCTTATGCGGACTAAGTTGTGGGCTAAAGGAAGCTTCCGTGTTTGACCCATATCTATAAATGTATGTTTTTATAGAATGTAAGGATTTTGATGTACAATTTACAATGAGTTTTATGCGGTTCTGCTTGAAATGCAAGCTAGAAATATCCTACAGTCCGCCGAATAACATTTATACGGTGTTGGGTATCTTTTTAAATAAGTTTGCACCCACATAATATTATTATAACCGCAAAATGTATAAAAATTCAATGTTTTGTAACAAAAACAAATTATTACCTATGTATATACGTAAGTATATAATTATGTATATGTATGCTGAATGCGAGTAGCACAGAACGGGTCACGGTGGAGATCTTGGGAAAAGAATGTCCAACTGTGGACGTGTTACGGCTGACACTATGATGATGATGATTATGATGATGATGATGATGATGATGATGATGATGATGATGATGATGATGATGATGATGATGATGATGATAATGATGATAATGTATATATATGATTGTTTTTAAAAACGACTTTACTGATATGGTTAAGTCATTTGGGAATATTATTCTCGATTTTTTCGAATGGTATTTAGATTTAATATACTGTGACATTCACACGGTGTTTCTCGGGGCAAGCAAACATCCTACTGTCGCGTAAATTCATTAACCGACTTTCAAAAAAAGGAGAAGGTTCTCAATTCGTCGGGATACTTTTTTATGTATTTGTCCCGATATCTCAAAGACCAATGGACCGATTTGTTTTTTTTCTTTGTTATGAGTATGTATGAGTATACTTTCTAGTTGGTTCCATTGTCAACACGTCAGGAGCTGATGATGGGATCTTGGAGAAATCAAGGGTACTCCTCAAGTCAAATATTATAGGCACATCTATAGCGATTTCGGTATTTTTCACTGTAACTCGTGCATTTGCTTTTGGAAAGCATTATTATGGTGAAGTAGAACTGATGATGAAGACTACTGATGGCCACCGGAACTCCTTATCGGTTCCTATTTTTTTTATCTTTGCGATTATCTCAATTAGTACCTACATCAACTCTGATTGCGAGGAGCAGGAGCACGGGATAGATCACGCTGGAGATTTTTACCATAGATAAGGCAAACAAGCACTTACGCCAACTCATGGTAAGTCAGTGTGACTGTTGTGACCCACATTCATTTTATATTCTCAAGACCATCTGAAGAATGCAATCCTAAGTCCACAAATGCGTTGCAAACCCTATGTTCTAACAATAAATGCCTCTGTGCTAGTAATAATATTTCACCGATTGTCTTATCCCCAAGCAAGAACACAACAATGCAGACATATAGCTTGTAGGTAGGTGAAAAAATAAGATGGTGGTAGCGATCCGGACGGACCTTGTACAAGGTCCCGCCATCACTAAATAAAGATTTATATATTTGGGAAAGGACTATGTCCAGCTGTCGACGTGTTTTTAACCGACTTCAAAAAGGGAGAAGGTTATAAGTTTCACTGCATGTATTATTTTATGTATGTTCACCGATTTCTCCGTCAATTGTGGACCGATTTCAAAATATTTTTTTTGGTTTTGGTAGAGTATACTTCCGAGGTGGTCCCATGGTCACAATATCTGACTCTGATGAGAGGATCAATGAGGAATTGAGTGAACTCCTCAAATATGTAGACAAACATTAACGATTTTAGTAACGAGTCTAGCAATGGCATTCAGAAAGTATCACTTTGTGAAGTGGAACTGATGATGAAGACCACAGATGGCCACTGGAACTCCTCAACGGTACCTATTTTTGAGCGACTACAACGGAGAATATTTATTACTTGTTGAATTATGACTATGATTTTCCCGCGGCGTTACTTGCAGCGCGCTTGAAATATCTTAAAGTTTCATATCAACTAAGAAGTGGGACTACGTACCTAACAGCGTATTATGATCACTAAAAAGTATAAAATAAAATAAATGTCTAAAAAAAAAAACCGCCTCCAAAAACGCAAAAAATTACCGTCAAAAATAGCATATTTAAAGCAAGCCGGTGGGTTTTTCAAAGTTGCTTTGTGATTAGGTACCTACTATTTCTGTTTCAGCCTACTACGTCTACTTTTTTCATCTCATTATATTAGAAGAAAAGCTGAAGTGACACAAATCGGTTCACCCTGTTGCGGCATATATAACTTTGTAAGTAATAATTCTTAGAGGCATAATCTAGACTAGACTTATTATTAGACTTTGCGCATAAACTGTTATCGCAGAATCTACATTTGAATAGTTTGATTAGGTACGTAGAATTACGTTAGACCGAATATTATTCGGTTATATTTTTCATGCTCCGAATGATGTCTTCACATAAATTAAATGAGCATAAAATTCTTTTGCCGAAAACTATCATTGCAGAAATATGTTTTGTCATAACATTATTTGACTGAATTATCGACGAACTTAGAGAATATATTACCTGGAGCCGCCTTATAGGTCATATTCCAGTACAATCATGTCTGCCGAGATTTGCGGGGGGTGAAGAAATAACACATGCAAAAGATTACTTACAAATGCAAAAACTATCTGTGTCATTACACACGAATATTTTGACAAAAATCTAACACATATACATTTTAATGCACACAAACATATCACACATGTAAATACTTTGTATAAACGCAGTTTAAGAATACGTAAATGCGAATGTAAGCGGCATAACCTACGGTGCGAGGATTAGGTCGATAGCTAATATCGATATTATTACTGACATTTGCACAAGCATACAATTTTAGTACCTATAAACTATTACGAGCATTAGGATATTATTGGTTAATTAAATAGTAAATAAAAATAACGCAAAAGTTTGATGTTTTTTTATTGTGTGCGTGTGAATTGAGTGAGCACCCTACTAAAAAAAATTAAAAAAATGCTGTTCATTTAGTAAAAGTTCTAAAACAATTGTAAAACTAATCCCTGTATTTGTAAAACCTTAATTTTTTTTAAAAAAAGCTTTAACATGTGCTCACTCAGTTCTCACAATCTACCAACGAAATCAGTGAATGTATTCATTTAACATATAATATTTATATACTAATATTTAGTAAAACCTATGCTAACTTACCTTTATAATTTGTAGATCTCCTAGTAACGTATTTAAGGTTTTACAAATAATTTCTTATGCTCACTCAATCCACACGCTTTCGAAAACTCGATTTCTGATGAAAAAACTAAAGATTTAAACTGCTATATATGTGTACAGTTAAGTAAAATTAATATGGGACTTTGTAAAATACAAAACGAACCACTAACCTGGCAGGTTTTTGGATAATCAATTTTTGTAAGTGCTCACTCAGTCCACATATTATAAGTAAGTTAAAAATGTATATATCTTTAGATTTGTAGTATCACAGAAACTATAAATTAGTTCAACTTTTAGTAAAATATTTTACTAAATATCCACCATCTAATATTTTATATTCGTTGTCTGTTTATAAAGATATTCAATTGTAATTATTGTAATGTAAATATATCAATTAGGGTGACCACACTTTTATATTATGGTCATATCCAAAATACAGGACATTTTAAAAGAAAACAAATTTGTTTACTTAATCAGTCTTCTTTATTGAAGTAAGTAGGCAATAGAATAATATTAATTTATACTCGACTACGGCAAAGCAAAAAGGAGGTTAAAGAAATTTACAAAAATATTATTAACGGGTAAGTAAAGTTATGTATCAAAATAACTGCACTGTTAAGTGTCAATTAAAACAGCTTAAAAGGTGTAACAGAATGTCTTGGTTAGTACTTTCTGTAATTTTAGTACAATTATCGTCGTAGCAAAAAAATGTGTCGTCTACTAAATGATGAGCTTTGTAATGACCTATATCAGTTGAATGTAAAGGTGCTACAAATTCAACTGCGCCGATGATTTTATACATTTTATTATTTATATATAAAGTACGAGGCACTTTATTTAGTGCTACTGCATTGGTGCCATTTAAATCAAAAGAGATCAAATTTGATATTACATAATTACTGGTTGCTATTCCTTCACATGACGCACATTTTAATCCACCTTCCGCTATAGAAATAGATTCTTCTAACATACTAATATTCTATTATATAAACAGTTTTATTATATATTATAATATTATAAGGTACACTTGTCGCAATACTCGCAATTAAATTAAGATAAATCTCATAAAAATATATCAATTTAATTAATGTGTATGTGGCTGTATCGGTTAATTTCCTTAGCCTTAAAAGAAGAAATTTATTTATTTAGGATATGACCATAATATAGAAGTGTGGTCAACCTAATTGATATATTTACATTAGAATAATCACAATTGAATATCTTTATAAACAGACAACGAATATAAAATATTAGATGGTGGATATTTAGTAAAATATTTTACTAAAAGTTGAACTAATTTATAGTGTCTGTGATACTACAAATCTAAAGATATATACATTTTTAACTTACTTATAATATGTGGACTGAGTGAGCACTTACAAAAATTGATTATCCATAAACCTGCCAGGTTAGTGGTTCGTTTTGTATTTTACAAAGTCCCATATTAATTTTACTTAACTGTACACATATATAGCAGTTTAAATCTTTAGTTTTTTCATCAGAAATCGAGTTTTCGAAAGCGTGTGGATTGAGTGAGCATAAGAAATTATTTGTAAAACCTTAAATACGTTACTAGGAGATCTACAAATTATAAAGGTAAGTTAGCATAGGTTTTACTAAATATTAGTATATAAATATTATATGTTAAATGAATACATTCACTGATTTCGTTGGTAGATTGTGAGAACTGAGTGAGCACATGTTAAAGCTTTTTTAAAAAAAAATTAAGGTTTTACAAATACAGGGATTAGTTTTACAATTGTTTTAGAACTTTTACTAAATGAACAGCATTTTTTTAATTTTTTTGGAAGGATGCTCACTCAATCCACACGCACACTTTTTTATTTATCTTTGTTAACAATTTTATACATTTCAATTACTTAACTAAATACATATATAAAGTAGCGAGTATTATTATTATCAATAACGGGGAAACACATTCGAGTTCTGTGATACGTAACTGAACCTGATATTCACCACAATTTATTTATTTAAACTTTATTGCACTAAGAAGACATTTCGTATAAGGGGAGGACCTAATATTATAAAGCATCTTCTACCAGTCAACAATAGGCCAAATCAGATAAATTATCACTATCGTTATAGCGAAGGAAAAATAGTCTAAGAAATTTAAAATTATATATTTTCACAAAGTTTGCCCTCTTGACCACTCATGGAGATTATAGTCCAATGTTTCTTATTATTGTTTTATGAGAAGAAACCTTATTGACTGTATTTGTATTAGATCATATGTGACAAAGTTATGAAAGTTTTAAAATACTATGGTCATTGGTCTTTATTTGTATAAGTAAATATTTAAGAGTGAAACGTGAAAAACTTACTAAAATACTAAATATACCTAAGTTTTCATATAAACATAAATTAGGTACAGCAAAATCTATTAACTTTCGCCTCTTGCTTGGTAGCGTTCGATACTGACTTGCATCAAAATGTTTCGAACATATGGAACTAGGTAGTACGCGAAGGCACCCAATTTGCTTGTCTGCTGCATGAGGCGGTCATATTTTTTTCAAATCCGGGTCTTTTGGAAAACTGTAAAATATACAATTAGAATAAATTGTATTCAGTAGGTAATTTCCAGGTCCTTAGTAAATCTTCCTTATTGTCGATAATTATTTATGTAATCGAGACTACCCTCATCACTATAACCGAGTCTCGGGGGGAGTACGCCGACGTCATCATTTTTATGAAAACAATTATTTAGCTTATTAGTATTATCGACTTTATTTCAAAACCGGTTAAGTCATTTCTTACAAAGCATTAAAACCGAGTCTCGTGAGGAGTACGGACTAATCCAAGTAACAATTGGAATCGATTGCATATAATCGTTAAATTTGACGTGCGATGAAAATATTTTTATAAAAATATTATTTTACGTATATAAAATTATAAAATTACTTACAAATGAAATGTTGTACCATCTTTTTCGAAGCTTGAAGTCGTTGATCGTTTTTTACACGAACTTACAGCCCATGCAGGCATTTTTCCAATGAGTGTTCTCTGGCTAGCGGCGATTTTGCGAATGACCATTAATCGATTTTGAAATAGGTTTTGTATAACTTTTTGCACATTGTGCAGGTTTTTCGACAGAGGGGTAATGTACTGAATGGCGGCTCCAGGTAATATATTCTCTAAGTCGACGAACGTCAAAAACGAACGTAGCAGCTAGTTTTTGATAAGGTCACAATTCTTACCAGGTTAGGTTAGAAACCTAACCTAACCTACTTTTCTGGTAGCAGTTCCATGCCGTCCATTCGTTTATCCGTTTATCCAAAAGTGTGTCCTCCTATCTATTCATCTATCTGTCCGCATATCCATCGGTCCATCAGTCCGTCCGTCCATGTATGTATGTATGTCACACTGAGTTTTTGCAAAAAACCTGACATTTTGTACACATGTAAATATTTAAATAAACGGGCGGTTAGCGGTTTGACGGTTGTCAAATGTATTGACTAACAGCTGATTAAGACTTAACCGTCTATTAAATTGGTTGGTGAACTCGGCCCTAAAAATCTGACCTTAACCGGAGGTTCTCAATTGGTTACGTTTATTTTCTTTTTAACCACCTTCAAAAGAAGAGAATGTTCTCAATTCGTCGGCATTTTTTATGTATGATTTGCTACCGATTATGATGATTAATTTTTTTACAAAACTAACTAATTAACTTTTTGGTCCTATAGGTGGTGGTTAGGTTTTGGGTGATCTGCCGACGTGGGATGGAACTCATCAAAATTATAGAGTCACATACAGCGTTTTGCGGAGTCGCGCTCTCCACTCAAGAACACGTCTACCGCAGCGGTTATCGGTTCTTCTACAGATATGGCCAGCCCACTGCCACTTCAGCTTGCTAATTCTCTGCGCTATGTCGGTTACTTCGGTGGTGGCTGACTCGGCAAACGTACATAGTGTAGGACGCCCTCCGGCAAGATGGAGTGATACACGGAACGCTGCTGGCAGATGTTGAATATGCGACAGGCCGAGGACAGGGTAAAATGGCGCACACTAGGGGAGACCTACGTCCAGGGGCCTATTGCATATAAAATAATAGCTTATATTATAAGCGGAACTCTCTTTCTAACAGTATGTATTAAAAAGAGACTTCCACTTGTATTACAAGTTATAAGCTTTTATGAAACGGGCCCCTGTACTGGACTGATATAGGCCAATGATAATGATGATGATACAGCCTTTTTCGTATTTTTAGTAAGCATTTACATTCCAAAATCACCATTTGGTAAAGGACAATTGCTGATTAATCTACTTTTACACTTCTAAAATCTATGAGCGCTTTCCAAGACACCACTCCTGAGAAGAAGCACCGCAAGAAACTCAACGGTCATTTATTTAATGAATTTAATAGTGCCACCTATGTATGTAAGTGTATAGGTACCAAAGTATGTATGTAGGTATGTTTACCTATACAGGATAACAAATCAGATCTTTTTATGTACGTCCTTAAACATTTCACCGAGTATGGAGTAAGGTGGAATCTTGTGGTTGCTACTGTCTCGTTATTGCAATTGACTTAAATAACTCCCTCTAGGATTACTGTTTTGAACAACGACGCCTCATTAGGTATTAGTCGCCAGTCTGGTTTGATTGTAGTTTTAAAAGTCTGCGTACAGTTTATTTTTTATTGGGTACCTACATCTTTTTATGTAATAATTTACGCCTATTAAGCGTCGTGCTCGCGCGACGGAGCACCACAGAGTTAACTCCTTTGCCAAGTTCCTAACGAAAAGATGCACTAAGCGACTCTAGAGTAAATACTACTTCTGCTTAACGTAAATTGTAATTTTACGGAATTCTTACGCTTCAGGGTCTAACGGTTTCGTCAATTAATGGCCACTTACCAAAATGGACTTACGTCTGAAAGACCGCTTCCCATAATTACCATTTCCTATAAAGACTGGTTCTTAGATTAACCACTTCCCAGAAGGGCCATTGCCCAAAACAACCAATCCTCAAGTCACCCTCTTTCCAAATTGACCACATTCCTATAATGGCCGTTTCCCAAAATGGCTACTTCTCAAAACGGACAACATCTCTGAAACACCTCTTCCCATAATAGTCATTATATGCGGCCTCGGCCTAAGTAGTCAATATGGAAGTAGTCGTTTTAGGAAATGGCCCTTCTGGGAAGTGGTCAATCTGGGAATCAGTCTTTTTAAGAATCATGGAAAGTGGTCTTCCAGACATAATGGTCGCTTTGGGAAGTGGTCAATGAATGTTCTGGATGTTACGAGACTGGTCATTCTAAGAAGTACTCAATATGGACGTAGTCGTTTTATGAAATGGCCCTTCTGGGAAGTGGTCAATCTGGGAACCGGTCTTTATAGGAATGGTCACTATGGGAAGTAGTCTTCCAGACATATGGTCATTTTGGCAAGTGGCCATTACGTGACGAAACGGGTCTAACCTCTAAGCTAGTAAGCTAGAAAGTCCTGTATTTCAGAGGTCAGCGTCCTTTCCCACTTTAACTCTAATTATAATTGCATGATGTGTTATCAATAAAAAAGTTAAATGTAGATCGGCAAGACCAGTCGTCTCTTTTCTTTTTTCAGACAAAGTGAAGGCATATGAATCTCATTGATATGAAAACTTCATAACCTTGGAATTACTGTACAGTCACCTTTCGTCGTCAGGATGGTGGAATAGAGCGCGGATAGTAAGTGGGATCTTACCCATACACATTTGCATTCTCAAGACTGCAATGAAAATGATATGACCTTATCCTATTTTTTATTTTTATCTTTTTAGAGGTCCGGACGGACCCTGAACAAAACCCTTCCAATATAAAACTTATCCCGTATTGCTTTTTGTTTAATGTACTACAACTAGAAAGTAGCGAGATTACTTGCGAAAATGATTGCGTTATGTTATTTACCGTCTTGGGCTGGCCAAATACAAAAATATAAAAAGTACAGCCACTCCACCACAACCACCCAGCGAAATGGCGATGGCAGTTTTCCTTACCCCTGATTCCCGTTCTATATTTTGAGACCAGCTCTAGGTTTCCTGGGGGCGTCGTTGACAAGGGTCCCAGAACTCTCCAATTAGAAAAAAGTATAAATTGTATTAGTTTTAATTAAAATACTGTTGTTATGTTAATAAAACAATTTTAATTTTCTGTTAAGTTAAAGAAAATGTTATTTTATTGCTACAGGTTTATAAATATACATATATCGAACGGGATATGATAATGGCGCTCAGATGATGATCAGATCGAACATGATAAACATGCTTTAGAGTGTACATCGCTTTATACCTGCAGCTTGAAGGCTAACTACATGCAAAGGTCTATCAGCGCCCTTAGAGTCCAGCAAACAATGCGTTTAGTGTTAGAGCTTGCAACGCGTCGGGCTTGAAGACAGACACGCGCGTCTACGGCTTTCCAGCCCAGGTTGCAAGACGCAACAACAGCATCCTGCGCATCATAGCGGACAGATGTCGGTATCTACAGCATTAAGCAGGCCTGCACCGCACCCTTTGTATCCCTCCGGTCCACCTGTACCATTAGGCAGTACCATTGATGGTACAAATGACATTGATTTATCCCACTAGGACCATGAAAAAACATACAAGTGTAACATTAGGCGTTACTTGCATAATATGATGAAAATTCGTACATTGTGAATATTTATTTTATGTGTGTTCACCGATTACTCCGTCAGTTGTGGACCGATTTTAAAAATTCTTTTTTGGTTTGATAAAGTATACTTCCGAGATGGTCCCATTGTCACCAAATCTGAATTTGATGACGAGATCAGTGAGGAATTGAGGAAACTCCTCAAATATTGTCGGTATACATATAGCGATTTTAGTATTTTTAGTAACAAATCTAGCATTTGCATTCAGAAAGTGTCACTTGATGAAGTAGAACTGATAATGAAGACAACAGATGGCTGCGGGAACTCCTCAACGGTACCTATTGCAAGGGTGGCGATAAGATATCTCGATTAAGATAGTTGAGAGACTACAACGAAAAATATTTATTTGTTGAAATATGACTATGACTTCCCCGCGGCGTTGCGTGCGCTGCGCTTGAAATAACTTAGTTTCATATCAATTAAGAAGTGGGACTAGGTAATAGGTGCCATTAAATACGTCTTGCATTGTGCCTTCGGTAGTAAAAACGAGTTTTGACAAAGTATTCGGAACGGACTCATGGACACACTGCTTGTTGTCCCATTGCTATTCGAGGGAGCCCTGCCTCCCAGCAGCGCTCCTTTTTCAGGGCAGTTTGCCCTTCGAGCATCTAAAGATTTCCAGCGAACCTAAGCTACCTACTTTTGCGGGGTTTTGGACTCGTGGTGAATGATTTCTGACGAAAGCAAATAGCAGTGGAACAAAAAGTAATGGGACCACTAAGCCTAACATCAATTTTGTGGTGGTGTGGTCTCTTAACAACATTGTACTTCCACCTATCACCAAGTAAAACTGCTTGTTGCCGAGCTAACTATTAAGCTTTTTATGTGGCCATGACACTGCAGTGCGCCACTGAGGTGGACGTTATTGGTGCTGATAGACTTTAGCACATTCGCTAGTATGCTCGAGTAAATGCTCAAGTCTATCAGCACCTCTAGGTATGATTCCGATGTTGGCGCCTGCAACATAGGTCAATGAATTTTGAACAAGGTGAGCGACCTGGGCCTCCATTCTACTCGGTAAAACAATATTGGTTTTGATAATAATATGTTATCGTGTCATCAACGTTATGAACTCTCATTTAGAACTCTTATTTGACATTAAAGGCGGCCGAGTTAAAAACTACGATAACACGTCAAAAGCAATATTGTTTTACGGCATAGATTAAGAGTTCCCGGTTGAGCGAGACGTCGCAATCGCATGGGTTGGTGAGCGTTTCATATAAATTCAAAATAATCTCGAGCGACCGGAATGTTAGTGGCGCCCTCATAACACAATAATTGATAGGATAAATAGCTTATTATTCCTGTCCCCGCCTATGCCTTGCCGCACCCATGGTGCAGAGGGCCTCAGGCGATGACAAGCTCACTCTCGACAGAGCGGCAACATGATCGGCTCGACCGGCTCTCCGTTGACCTCCAGACTTCCAGACCTCCAGCTGCTACTCGTAAGCAATATTCGCGGCCCTGGTTTCCGTCTTCGAATGGTTTGGTCAATCCATCTTCGTTTGCACCGCGCTATTTCCGCAGTAATAGGTGATTGTCAGCACAGTACAGTAAATCTTTGTTACGCATTGTTATCGGCCAGAAAACCCGAAGGATCCACCTCAGAGGCTTTTTAACTATAACATGGAATTTGTTTGTTAAGCCCCTAGTCACTCTCCATCTCTTGCGGCCGAATTGAAGCAGGGACTTCACAGTGGATTCAAAGAGAGAGATTTTTATTTGGTGTGTTAGCACATTGGACTCCCAAACGGGTCTAGTTGGACAAAATTAACCTTCGAGTAAGCAACTTAAAGGAGCGTCCTCACTGAATGCTCTCAGCGAGGACTTTAAGCTAAGCTAGTCAGCTATAGGAGACAATGATTTTAATGTACCTACGGCATTAATAGTTTACGGCACATTTCAGCCTAATATGCGTGGGGCGAGTGCATGGCATTCGCCAGTAGTTATCCTTCAAGTTATTCCTCAACAGTAGTTTAACAATGAGTGGATACTTATATGTTTTAGTAAATGGAAAACCTCTTAAAACGTGGCGTTACGGATTCAAAGTAACTGGTTTATCCAGCGATGATATAATCTCTTATTGTAAATCATTCTGATAGAGCCATCTATTGAGAGACACTTTGTAAATAAGTGATCTTGCGAGTAACTAGTTGTTACTATTATTTCTAAATAACTTTTTGTAAGTATACTAGTTCTTCAGAAAAACTAACACCACCGCATTGTTTTAAACATTTTCTACATCACATAAAACCCAATCTTATAACAATATTTTCTTAGCCAAAGCTTCTATGGACACATGGCATTGTTCATCCGATGAACGCAACCAAAAAAAATCACGTTTTGAGACGTACTGTGATAAAAAAAATATTAATACTGTTTATTTCATTTTTAAATGCAAGTTCACTGCCCACATTTTACGTAAAACGGATCGTCGTACTTGATCATGTTATCTGTTATCTGTCAGGTCTAGATGGCAAACAAAAAACATGAAAAAGCCAAGTAAACAACTTTTAATTACTTTATTATTATTCGAAAGTTCTAAGAGAATTATAAATATGTAATAATTAATTAAAGAATTTTCGAATGTTACAAGCTAGTAAGAAATTTCTATACATGCTTAGGGCAGTTGTTTAGCCATGTCCTTTAACGATGTCTCGTGGATACCTACTAGCACTAGCCGAGGAGGAGCGGCTCAAAAGGAAGGCAAGGCTGGCTAAAAGAGTATTGCGTATGAATAATGTCCCATTTCAGATGCCCGGAAACTTGTTTAGGGCAAATTTCAGTCTTTCAAAGGCACAATTCGGAAAGCTATGTCATGAAATAAAAGGTTGGCGGCGCAATACTGCCATACAACCGGAGCTGAAGGTAAGTAGGTACCTATTTTTACTAATCTATTGAAACAAGTTATTAGTTATATTCAACAATCGACACAGAGACAGTGTTCGCATGATTCTATTTTTTGTTAAAATGTACTTTTTTCAATCTCCAGCTAAGGTCCATACATTGATAAATAGTAGGTAAGACGAGTACCCTTCTAGAATATAAGCACCGTATCTTGAAATTAAAAATTTGTCATGGAAAAGATGTAACCTAGGAATTTATGTCCACTAATTATTGTTCTAACTTAAGTATTGCTGTACTTGTTTTTAGGGTACCGTAGTCAACATGGAAACCTTATAGTTTCGCCATGTCCGGCTGTCTGTCTGTCTGTCTGTCTGTCTATCTGTCTGTCTGTCTGTCTGTCCGTCTGTCACTGGTTTAATATCAAAGACCATTGGCACTGCAAATCTGTTATTTGGCATAGTTATACAATTAAATTACACTTGCAAAGCTTTTAAATTAAATCTTGAAAAAACATGTTTTAGGGTTCCTTCCCCCATGCCATACATGTTAAACAAAGATAAAAAAAACTTGTTTTAACTTAAGTATTGCTTAACTTGTTTTTAAGGTACCGTAGTCAACATGGAACCCTTATAGTTTCGCCATGTCCGGCTGTGTGTCTGTCTGTCTGTCTGTCTGTCTGTCTGTCTGTCTGTCTGTCTATCTGTATGTCTGTCTGTCTGTCAGTGGTTTATATCAAAGACCATTGGCACTGCAAAGCGGTTATTTGGCATGGTTATACAATTAAATTACCTACACCTGCAAAGCTTTTAAATCAATTCTTGAAAACACATGTTTTAGGGTTCCTTCCCCCATGCCATACATGTTAAACAAAGATAAAAAAACTTGTTTTAACTTAAGTATTGCTGTACTTGTTTTTAAAGTACCGTAGTCAACATGGAACCCTTATAGTTTCGCCATGTCCGGCTGTGTGTCTGTCTGTCTGTCCGTCTGTCTGTCTGTCTATCTGTATGTCTGTCTGTCTGTCACTGGTTTATATCAAAGACCATTGGCACTGCAAAGCGGTTATTTGGCATGGTTATACAATTAAATTACACCTGCAAAGCTTTTAAATCAAATCTTGAAAACACATGTTTTAGGTTCCTCCCCCCATGCCATACATGTTAAATAAAGATAAAAAAACTTGTTTTAACTTAAGTATTGCTGTACTTATTTTTAAGGTACCGTAGTCAACATGGAACCCTTATAGATTCGCCATGTCCGGCTGTCCGTCTGTCTGTCTGTCTGTCTGTCTGTCCGTCTGTCACTGGTTTATATCAAATACCATTTGAAATTATATTAAAGCGAAAAACCATTATACACTGCAAAGCTGCAATGGGAGATTCTTCGGGGCCATGATTTTCGACGTCCGAGGGCTTAGTTCAATAAACTATTTAGTTTTTTCAGAGGTGAATTATGTTCATATTAAACTGGAATATCGGACGATTTATGTCTAATTGATTCTAAAAAATTCGAGAGGTTTTTATGCTTATGTCGCAACCCTACTCTGAGCATGGCCGGACATGCTCTGGCCCGGTTTTATTAATGTTTAACTTTGTACACGCAATTTTGAGTGCATAATTACCTACTATCTACTTTTGTAGGTGCTAGCAGCCATCACATTCTTCGGTAATGGGCTGTACCAAAAAGGTGTGGAGCATACCACCATCTGGCACTGTCCCAGTCAAAAGTGCATGACTGTTTGTGGGAAGTATGTACTCAACTAACACTAACATATTTTTGTTGCATAATTAATTTCCTCTATTTGTATGTACCTATCAGTAGAAATGTGAAAGCCTCTCCCACTTGATCTTGATGACATTTTACATTTGGACACCTGTCTGTCTGTCCGTCTGTCGGTCTGTCTGTCTGTCTATCTATCTGTCTGTCTTTATCTACTGTCCACTTTACCGATTAAGTTGAAACTTGGAACACATGTTATTACATTAAAGTTTATACATACCTAGGTACATAAAATAAAAATAAAAGTTTTTGCAATTGTAGGTACCGTGTGACATCAAATGAAAGGGCTTGGTTGCGGCGGTCTCTAATATCCAGTTTCTGTTTCCATCTTTGTCTGTTTGTTCGCTGATCCGATTTCGGTAAATACCACTATTATTATAAATGCGAAAGTTTGTGTGTGTGTGTGTGTGTGTGTGTGTGTGTGTGTGTGTGTGTGTGTGTTAGTTTGTTACTCCTTCACGCTGCATCGGCTGGACGGCTTAGGGATAGCTTATACCCTGGATTAACACATAGGCTACTTTTCACCCTGGACAATTTAAAAGTTCCCGAGGGAATATCTATAATCGAAATCTATGCGGACGATGTCGCAGGTAGAAGCTAGTTTGGTATAAAGATAACGTAAAACTCTGAGGAAGAGAAAATATATATATAAACCTTAAAATTGAACAGTTCTTGAGGGAAGAGCGATAGTCAACGTCTTATAGATTACAGGAAAAGTATGAGGTCTGAATAATCCTTGGTCCATCAGTAAATCGGTACATGTTTTTTTATGGCAAGCAGAAGGCAAACGAGCACACAGGCCACCTGATGGTAAGTGGGACATGAGTCCCATACCATAATACACTTGTTGTATTTTCAAGACTACAATCATATCATAAGACTGCAATCCTAAGATTGCAAACGCGTTTCTAACCCGAGTAAGGCTGAATAGTTAGGGAGCCCACGATACTAAACCTAGTTCGATAAGACTACCGGATGATATATATATTATATATATTTAGTCTCGTCATTAATGGGGGAACACGAAATAGTGATGCTGCAATTCGAAAAACCAGGCATAACATGCAGCAGCGGTTTTTCTTACACAGAAATTGATGATCTTTCAGATGAGCTTTGGTTTTTTGAGGAGATCGATCATAAAAGATACTTAAATACGAGGCGTCACTTATCATGCTGCTGCCACTGATTAGGCCAATCAGGGGGGCTTGTAGCATTGTATTGTCGTATATTCTTACACATCCTGTTCCGAAGAATAAACAAAACTTTTGAGTCTTATTATCATACTAGACATCGAAGTTAAAACTAAAAAAAAAATGATTTGCCAGTTTTTTTTTATTGCAGGATCACCATTTCGTGTTCCCCCGTTAATGACGAGACTAAATATATATATATATATATATATATATCATCCGGTAGTCTTATCGAACTAGGTTTAGTGTCGTGGGCTTTCTAACTAGAATGCCTATGACACCTCTATGCTAGTAATTTTACCGCCGCGGTGGTCTGTGTAGTTATTAACCGACTTCAAAGAAGGAGGAGGTTATACGTTCTACTGTATGTATTTTTTTTCTTTATGTATGTACACCGATTACTCCGTCAATTGTGGACCGATTTAAAAAAATCTTTTTTGGTTTGATAGAGTATACTTTCGAGGTGGTCCCATTGTCACCAAATCTGAATCTGATGAGGGGATCAGTGAGGAATTGAGGGAACTCCTCAAATATTGTAATAATAATAATGTTATCTACTTATATACTTAATCACTAAATAGCGAAATTAATCATCAAAACCTACTGAAAGGCGTATAAAACAATGGCCGGCCTTGAAATATCTTATTCGGCAGCCTATCTAATATTATGAGAAATTGATTGTAGATAAAATACCTACCTATATCGAAGTTAGTAGCAAGAATCATTTACATTTGTTTAGGCCTTACTTTATGGCGGTAATTTTGTGAACCTTGTGAACCAATTTCTATAATATTTACATTTTTGTTCCAGGCAACTACGTCGGTAGAAGGCCCGTCAGCCAGAGTTTAAAGAACACGGATTGCCCTTTTTCATGACTTATTTGACAGCATTAATGGCGCAGCAGAGGCCCTAATTTGAAAATCGAAGTTACGTTAGCTCCATCCCTGTCACTCGTCATTCGAGACTAAATCGAGAGAAAGGATCAGAGATCGTAACTTCGAACTTCGATTTTCAAAGTACCGCCTCTGGCTTCACTAAAACAAGCACTGCGGCCATCGTGAATTCTTGCAGAAGGCGATTAAAAGGCTGGATTCCAACTAACTCATTGACAAGGATCTAACTTTAAAAAACTTCGTCATAAGTCATACATAAGCGTTATGTTAACACGTAGCAAGTTTAAAAAAATATTGGTCTGAAATGAATGCCATAATAATAATAATTCTATCACGCAAAAACTCCCAAACCGAATTTTATTAAATTTGGGATTGATAGTGTATACACTGAATTAAGGTGTATTATAGTGTAGTGACATTTATAAAAAATCTACCCCTTTAGGGATAAAACGTGGGCAGAAGTTTGTATGGGACCTTGGTCATTTTTAACGTTAGAATGAACATGAAAATCGGTATTTCAGCTACTCATATGAATGTAAATCATAAAAGAACCCATTTTATAGGTACTTTTAGAATACCAACCCCGTAAGAGGGTGAAATGGGGGCTGTGGCCCGTTTCACGAAGCAACAAGTTACAAATTACTAGAGGAGCTCTCTTTCTAGCAAAAGGAGTTCGAAAGAGACTTCTGCTTGTAATTTGTAACTTGTAGCTTCGTGAAACGGGCCTCTGGAAACGTACACTTCTTAGAGTTTTAAAAATTACCCCTATAGACTGTAAATAGTTCCACAATAATTTCAGGCACAGTAGTAGTGTTTACTCGTAGACCTATCGGCGAAAGCCCTTGGTAAGTTCAGTACATAAAGTTGGTTCCGTTATTATATACCTACTAGAGGGTTTTGTAGACACCTCACTTGAGAGTTACTTTTTATTACGCATGACAATAGCCAAATGAAAGTAAGAGCTGATAATATTGAAGGAAAATAATCTAGACTATTTCTTTTGTATTGAGGTAAAATATATAGTTTGTTTTGCTATATTTTTTATAGATCCGTAGGCAAAATGGCAAAAACGGAACACTAGTTTCGTCATGTCCGTTCGTCCGTCCGTCCGTCCGTATGTTATAGGCATTTTACTCGAAAACTTCAAGAGGTAAGGTCAGGTGGGCCTGGGGCTAGTGCGTCAACGGGGTAAAGTGTGACAAACCATATTTTTTTAGGAGATATTGTTGGTTTGACGCTCTTACCCCACCTTACGGCAAGTGCGTCAACGGGGTAAGTGTGACAAACCATATTTTTAGGGTTCCGTACAAAAAATGAAAAATCGGAACCATTATAGGATCACTCGTGCGTCTGTCCGTCAGACTGTCACAGCCGATTTGCTCCGAACCTACTGGACCGATTGAGTTGAAATTTGGTACGCATATGTAAATTGATAACCCAAACACAGATGTGCAAAGTAAAAAGTTTCGGGGGACAAATTAGGAAATTTAATAAAAAAGGTTTGCTAACCTAACTGTGTCTTATATCAAATGAAAGGGCTCGTTATGATGATGTCAAATATATTTTTGAAGATTGTCGATCGCTATTAGGAAAAGGGTTTTACTGTACTAAGTTTTTAGATGGTACAGTCACCAGCGATAAAATGTGATCCAACATTGGGCGCAAAATTATCTGACACGTCTTTATTACTAGAGGTATAAGAGCGTGACACATATTTTTGCGCCCAATGTTGGATAATATATTATTGCTGGTTACTGTACAGTACCCCAAAGAAAATGTTAAGCACTTTAGTGCACTGTCATACTAAACCTCAAACTGAACATCAAAATAATGCCAAGTATGACAATAACAATAGCAGTCACAATGACAAGGTTCTAAGTACGCTCAACATTTTTATTGGGTGACTGTATATTACTTAAGAGAAAATGAAATAGGGGTAGTTTTCCTCAATCACCCAAAGGTTAGCTGGAAGAGATCCCTTAAAGGTATAAGTTCGCCTTTGTACATTACTATTCTGTAAAAAGTGTTTACATACATACGTACACACGTTCGCGGACATAATAGAGATCCATTCAAATTTGATGTAACCTTGTGAAAACGCCAGTTAAAGAAAAAACTTACTTTTTGCTTTATTTTCTCTTATATACAGTCGAGGAATTTGATTCCTAGACCACTTTGGACTACTTATGTCAAAGTGACACTGTAAATAAAATCATAAGATGTGCCTTCCTTAACCTGACATTGGCGGAATCATAGTGGCAACACAAATGACATATGCCACAAAACAAAGATCTATCTGTCTCTTACGTTTTGATTGATTACGTCACTTTCATGCTATGGCAACTTAGTACATTTGACGTGGTTCGCTTTTTTTTGTTTTTTTTTTATGTATGACAAATTATTTTGGCGCGTGGATCAAGCAATAATAGACTCTTGGTCAACGATGTAAGCGCTTCGACGCGCGCTTTCGTGCTGTGGCGCCATCTTCATTTTAGGTGGAATAAACATTTAAAGTCAGTGTTGCTGATGGAGTAAAAAAACCCACTTTACGAACCAAACAAAAACGTAACGATAATGCAAAAAAGGATATTTTTTTACTTTTGTTATGTTGAAAAATATATTATGCTTTATGAAAATGCAAAAACATATAATTTATGACAGTTTGTATTGAATCAATATGACAACACAATAAGTAACTTGTCCGTTTTGACATTTTTTGACATAGTTCAAAGAAATTTTCAATTTCAGCGATAAATTATAAGATTCTTTAATTTAATTTAAGGATTCTAGGAGGAGGAATTATTGCATGATGTCTTTTACGATGTGCTGCGTACCTGGCTGCAATAACCGGACCGTAGACGGTATTTCAAATTTATGGGTCAAATACAGATTCCAAATGTACCTATTCAGAAAAAAATAACGGACAATTGTATCATTGGTCGTACTATTCATATCATAAATGGGAAAATGTGTCTGTCTTTCTGTCTTGTAGGCTTCGCTGAACTGATTTTGATGAATACCTGCAAACTATTGAATTCTAGATGGAATAGCGATCGATATACGATATCGAAGTGGATGAAGTTAAGGGCAATATTTAATTTATGAATAAGTACCTACATTAAATTGTAATTGTGTTTGTCTGACTGAAATGCGTTCATGGCTAAACCCTCAATCGGTTTTGATGGAATTTGGCATGACTCCATTTGTTGGCATTTGTTGGTGACCCCAGGAGACCTTACTTAATTTGGGTCGGGTCCCGTTGGCCTTACTTGCATTTAGCCTTGGCGAGCAGAGCACCTTAGTTTTATTTTGTCCGGGTAGCAAAATGCCTTGGTCTGTAAAACGCCCTCATTGCTATAAGGCATAGTATAGACGCAATGACTTGGCTGTAAAATCACTTAATTTCATAATGTTCTAATAGGCAAATGGTCTCGATAATCTTCACATATCAAGATAATACAATCAAGACCTAACACAATTGAGTCATTCTGCTTACTGGTGCATTTCACGACCTAGACGTTTTGCTAAGTAAGTCTTCTTGAAACTAAGACAATTTTGTAACTATGGAATTATATAACCAAGTCATTTTGCATACTTGGTCAGTGTACTACTGAGCCGTTTTGCTTGCTAAGGCTAAATGCAAGTAAGGCCAACGGGACCCGACCCCTTAATTTCCTAATCCCCTAGCTGGGGCAGAGAGCACCCACAGAGCGCTGCCATCATCGAGCTCTTACTTGCGCTGCGTGTGCTTGTGTCTAGCGATATAGACCATAGCGAACAGCGATACACGTGTTCTACAATGACGTATACAATTTAAATTAATAGTAGATTTTTAACCAAGGGATGAAAGTGATCAATTGCAGCCCAAGAGATAGCGAGTGCGCCTATGGTTCGAGGGTGCGCAATTAATACTTTCACCCTGTGCTTTCGATTATGAGGAAAGTAAATATTTGAGAAAAAATTATAACTTCAAATGCTAGCGAATTTGGATGAAATTTGGCACTCAACATAAAATGAAGACAAAAGCTAATGCTAATTAGCTTTTGCCAGCAACTCTTCCCGCATAGAACTCGTTTATAGCTTTTCCCTCGGGAACCATCAAGTTTTCCGAGATTAAACTTGATGGTTCCCGAGGGAAAAGCTGGTTATAATAATATTAAAAACATTTCTTAAAACACGGTTAAGTAGTCAAAATAATCAATCAACATTTATTTCCACATTTCTTTTACGGCGCATGGAGAAGGCAAACGAGGACACCTGCCACCCGTGCGCCGTTTCACGAAGCTACAAGTTACAAATTACAAGCGGACCCCTCTTTCTAGCAAAAGGAGTTAGAAAGAGACTTCCGCTTGTAATTTGTAACTTGTAGCTTCGTGAAACGGGCCTCTGGTGGTAAGGTGATCTGTGACCCGCGCATACCCGTTATTTTATGTTTGCTGAAACAGCTTCTTGGAAGTGCGTTTTACATAAGTTCTTATGTAAAGATCTTCCTGTCCACCATTAATACACATATTATGTATGCAGGTATGTATGTTTGTACAGAACACTTTAAAGTAAAAAAAAGAAAAAATATATAAATAGCCCAGAAAATACAGATGTGCCAAACATTTTTTTATATTTAGGTATGCTACTTACTGTACTTACGTAAGTCTTACGCGTTATTTTTGAAGGGCTAACCTGCTACACCCTTACTATACTACTACTAGAGGACGCCCGCGACTTCGTACGCGTAGAATTAGTTTCCCGCTACTCCCCCCATTTCTTCCCGTTGGGGGTCGATTTTCGGAAAATCCTTTCTTAGTGCTCACTTACATCATGAAAGGAACCCCTGTACCAAATTTCAAGTTTCTAGGTACAGTAGTTTCGGCTGTGTGTTGATATATAAGTCAGTCAATTTTGCCTTTTATATATATAAGAAAGAAGATTATTACGCTTCACTACTAATATAGGTAACGTGTATTAACAATTACGAGTATTTACCTGTATGTTATGCGACATTGAAATAGTACTAGGTATTTATTATAAGCAGGCATATCTATCTGCCTGTCTGTCCGTCTGGTGGACTGTCCGTCCATCTGTCAAAACCTCGACTGCGTCAGAAGGAGGGTTGAGTTTTTCTAGCGTCTATTTCTGCGCACGCTCTGCACTCTGCAGCCTAAACAGCTTGCGAGGTGTCATTCGATTTGTCTTAATTGCCGAAGTGACATCACTACATAGTATAAAACAAAGTCGCTTCCCGCTGTCTGTCTGTCTGTCTGTCTGTCTGTCTGTCTGTCTGTCTGTCTGTCTGTCTGTCTGTCTGTCTGTCTGTCTGTCTGTCTGTCTGTCCCTATGTATGCTTAGATCTTTAAAACTACGCAACGGATTTTGATGCGGTTTTTTTTAATATAGGAAGGTTTATAGGCACATTTTAATCTAATTAAGTTTTGGTATAGTTGAGAAAACTCAATGTTTTCTTACCAAGTCGTCAAAAAATCAATGTTCGGGCGCTTACATAGCTTACGCTGGCTAAACGTTAAGAGATATATCAATACAATGTAATGAAGAATTGTAGGTCTTTAAAAAACCTAGAAAAAAGTTCGCGATGGCATATGTCTAACTCCTAAGGTTAACTCACAGTAACCATTTTTATCTTTAAAAAAATATTTAAAAATCTTAGGTTATTTGCGAAGCCATTTTCTCCGATTCCGATTTATCCTTATCCAAATAAATACGTTAGTTATCTTGGGTATTTAATGCTAATGATAAAAATGGTCCTTTACACTATATTAATCAGTTTTCAGAAGATATGGCAGATTCAAAATTACGCGCAACCCAAATCTAAATTATCGAAACGGTTGGCCGGGAGCCCGGGCCGCTGCAGAGCTGGCTGCCGCTGCCGCGCTTCGCCCTAAAGTAAGAAAAATTTTGAAGCGATCAGACCTGCACCGGAGCTCTCCTGTTACATTATTCAGATTATTAAATTCGGGAAATGGGTAGGTAGTTAGATTGAGTTTAGGTTTTGATTAAAAGTTATTTATATGTTGTTTTTCCTTTTAAGGGTTCCGTACCCAAAGGGTAAAAACGGGATCCTAGGCTATTACTAAGAATCCACTGTCCGTCTGTCTGTCTATCCGTCTGCCTGTCTGTCACCAGGCTGTGAACCGAACCGTGAACCGTGGTAGTTAGACACTTGAAATTGTGCCCGTAACAGATCAAAAGCAAAGCACTATCAAACGTAGGCAAGAGGAATGTCCCGAGGGCAGATGTTAAAATCAGCGAAATCTGTTTGGACGGAGAAAGGACTCTGAGAATGACTGACTGATTGATTACAATTTTTTATCAGAATATGGCTTAATGTGTCATTTTGCAGGTGGCAGCTGAGTGACCATTTTTAGTCAGTTGAAAAAGTCTCATCATCATCATCATCATCATCATGTCAGCCAAAAGACGTCCACTGCTGGACATAGGCCTCCCCCAAGGCTCTCCACTCAGACCGGTCTTGTGCTTTTCACATTCAACAAGTTCCCGCGACTTGAAAAAGTCTGGCAGATTTACTTCTCTTTTTTTAACAAAGCATTATGTTACCTTTTCTTTCTTTGATAATAATGACTTGAACATTTGGCGTGACCTGCGGCTTTAAATGTTTTAACAGGCAGGGAGGAGTGGTTCTGGTATTTCAAGAAATTTCCTTGCCGGACTCGGGTTATCCATTTAATAAACTAAAATAAGCTATACAATAGATCTTGTTTGACCTGTTTACTGGCTCTGGATTAGCTTGCCATTTGACTACGGATGGTGAGCTGAAGAATTAACATGATCAAAATCCCACTTCTGACAACATGTTAAATAAAAATCATGAGTTGTTTTTGACGACTAAAATTCGTGTGGAAACAATTTTGTAAAACACAGAATTTTATTTTAGGTTTCTCTATAGTCTATAGCATAATTTTGTCTTGACGGCGCCGATGGTGATGCAGAACGAGAGCGTTGTTGTAGTGGATGCTATGTTGGGGTATTCAACGCAGGTGCCGTAAATTTGGGTCACGCTGGCTTATAACACAGGTAAAGTATAAGCCAAAATAATACAAAAAAAAAATACTACTCATGCGCAAGGTGACCCTTAAAAGCTACATATAGGCGGCATAAAGTTATATGTCTTGTCTCTAGGGACTTAAGTACTTTACCTTTTGAATTTTCTTGGACAGCCATATACCTAGAGCACTCAACTAGTTTGGTCATGCTATCGGGGAGCTCGGTGCCTCGGTCTTCGTTTTGGATAAGTTATCTATGTATATTAGGTTCCTGGGTAGGTAACCACAAAAACAAGTATTTGTGTAGTTCTCTCTTTCTGCATTTGAGTTACGGTTAAATGGTAAACAAAATAGCCATATTAGATGTATTTTTAATTTTATCACATACAACATATACTTTAAACTCATTACCATCTTTGGACTTCGCAATCTACTATAAAGTGTAGGTTCATGAGTTATGGATCAGACAAGAACTGATTAAAATCTGATGATAATACTTAGTAGGTACCAACTTTATTATAATACAGTTTTATTATTTTTAGGTCACAAGATATTCTTGGAGGCGGTTTGTGTCCAGAGCAAGGAAATGTGTCCCAGCTAGAACACCTACTTATCTGCACAAAGATTCGATCTGGTATTATCTGTGAGATTATTGAAACCAAATGATACTTATAAGCCAGTTAAAAAAAGAAAAGATTGTCATCATAACCTGCAGTGAGGACCTGCTGAACTTCCATTATGTAAAGGCTGTTAGAGCAATACAGTGAATGTCACCTCTCTTATACCTATGGTGAAGCTGAAGCGAAATACCCGACTCAAAGAACACATGGCTGATCAACTGATCATCATCAAAATCAATATTTCTAAGATTTTTATTTGAGGCTGTTGAAACCAATAAGTTGCTTTAGGTCAAAAGAATTTATAGAAAAAAAAATACCTTCACGGCGACTACCAAGAGTCAAGTAGCGAGATGTGAAAAAATAATGGTATTGTCCGCTGAATGTCAGGTGAAGAAACAAGAGAGGGTTGTAGGTGTAGGATTGCAATCTTTATACAATATAAACAATAAAATCATGGGCAACACAGGCAGAACAGGCCAAGGAGGAGAGTTGACATGAAAAGGGCAGAAAATGCAAATAATAACAATAACAGAGCATCTTTACATTGCTAAACTTGAACATAGTTTACAATAATATTTGTCGAAGGCATTCCAAAGAAAAATGGAGGCTATGAAAAGATCCGCTGAATTACCTACTCAAGGAATAATCATGAAGAGAAGAACAGAATTTCGAGGAAATGAAAAATAAATGCTACGTTTTAATATTATTATAAGTTATTTACATTTTTAAAATAAGAGTTGGCTAAGATTGGTATGATTTTGGCGTGGCGGCATAAAGTGGAAGACAGGGGAAGTGAAACTTTTGTTCAAAACATTTGAAATAGTCGGCGAGAAGTTTTGTATTTTTAAATCTCAATGGTCACTGAAATTCTCATTCCTGTGAGAAACTTTGAAATCATTTCGTTTTTTTCTTTGTTTTCGTTTTATGATAATTTCCAGTTTTTCAATCGATATTACTAGAGTAGGGTCAAGTGCGGTAAATTTGAGACAAAAATAACAACTGGTAAAATAACAACTGACAAAAATAAAAATTTGGTAATAATGTTTTGGACTTATGGAAATGTACTATCTCAGACTATCTTTCGCGCATTACTGATAATTTAACTGGGAATTTATATAATGTTATTATTTCAATACAAACTATGTATCTATTTTTTTTTCCATCAAATTGAAGCAGTGTTGTTTAAAAAAAAGACAGTTCATAATTCCTAAGCTATAGCACAGTATATAAATAAACCAGTAAAGAAACTAAGAACAAACGCTCGAAACGACGCACTCACACAGACGCACGCCTCTACGAGAGCGCTAAGAGGATTTGGCGGTGCTGTCAGTCGCGAGTGTCGCGTCGAGACGAATGGGCTCCTTCGCATTTTAATGAGAAAAAGTAGCCGCCATCTTGAACTTTTTAGTTATTCAACCGATTGCTTCCAAAATCGATATCTGGGGATATGTATGGTCTCCGACAACTAATCTGTTGGCAGAATGCGAAAAAGTAGCCGCCATCTTGAACTTTTTAGTTATTCAACCGATTGCTTCCAAAATCGATATCTGGGGATGTGTATGGTCTCCGACAACTAATCTGTTGGCAGGATGAGAAAAAGTAGCCGCCATCTTGAACTTTTTAGTTATTCTTAAAATGCTAAAGTTATGTTTATTACCCAATTTTATTTGCAGGGGCTACTTTTACTGATTATGTTAACGGATTCGTTATCGGACATCACACAGATCTCCAGATATCGATTTTGGAAGCAATCGGTAGAATAACTAAAAAATTAAAGATGGCGGCTACTTTTTCTCAATCTGTCAGCGGATTTGTTGTCGCAGATCACACGTATCGATTTTGCACTAACTAGTTGAGATACAATA
Source organism: Acleris cristana (assembly GCA_948252455.1). Taxonomy (NCBI): domain Eukaryota; kingdom Metazoa; phylum Arthropoda; class Insecta; order Lepidoptera; family Tortricidae; genus Acleris; species Acleris cristana. Next base: position 13,852,619 of record OX411780.1, read on the forward strand.
AACGAGAACTTTTTTCAATTTTACAAAATGTTAGTGGACAACCCTTACGCTCAGATTCAGATTCATTTATTGTCAAAAACTGTGTACATTAGGTCACTTCATATAAAAGGTCCAACAGTTTGCCCATTTCGGGCGTACAATAACAAGTAAATATATTATATTAAACAGTCTTAAGCAGGTATACATCTAAAATATTCATTTAAATTGTAGAAACTTTTCATTGATAGCCATTTCTTGAGCTTTGTTTTAAATCTAATCCCATCAAGCGATTTAATATGTTCAGGCAAATGGTTAAATACCTTTTTGATCATGCTGCCTAAAAAGCAAAATGTCAACGTGAAATTTAGCCTAAGGCTTATAATACCTAAGAAGCAAAATCCCTACCAGGCAATATGACTACGCAGCACTTGAACTTCATTGTATATTGACTAAGAAGCAAAATGCCTACCAGGAAATATGACAATGTAGCACTTGAACTTCTTTGTATATTGACTAAGAAGCAAAATGCCTACCAGGCAATATGACTATGCAGGATTTTAACTTCATCTTACATTGACTAAGAAGAAAACTGCCTACCAGGCAATATGACTATGCCACCTTCCTACTTGTACACATGCAATTAGATACATAAATAGGATATTAGGGTATTACTAATACCCTAATACCCTATTTATATTTTAAAAAATATCACGTTTAAAGTGCCTTTGTAGCTCTTTGCTAGACATCGATTTGTGTCTCTATTCTACCAAAATGCTAAGTAGTGGCATATTTTTATAATAAGAACATAAAACAAGAAGATGGTCCTGGGATATTTATTTATTATCATTTGAGAAATATTTACAAAGTAATTTCAAAAGAAATCGGAACTCCAGTGAATTAAAAATCGAAGCGACTTATTTAGTTTAAGTAGGTAACGAACATATTATAATAACAACATTTTCTTAAGCAGGTACATAACAAAATACATATTTAACTTAACATAACTTCTTAAATTAAGTACTATCTTAGTCGTGTTTAAATATCTGTTTCCTTATTTTTATTATGGTTTTTAGAAATTCAAAGGGTGTAGTTTCATTATCTATCAGTTTTTGAAGCACCATTTTGTATTTTTTATTAAATTCCACGTCACATTTCCTTCGATTATTGGTTTCAAATAAGGAATGGCGTATTTTCCTATCTTGCCACTGAGCTTCCATCAATAATTTTTGAAGAAATCGAATAAAAGTCGCGTTACGTGGAATGCGGCCATTTAATCTTTGGTGCCATCCTTCGAGACTATTATTCGTCCGATTTGTTTCTGAAGCACAGCTTAATATTTGTGGCAGCAGTTTAAGCCACTGCTTTTCAAAGTACTTCACAAAATCCTTTATGTTGCAATCATTATCGGTCCCAGATTGTTCTACTATAGACAACCATCCGTCTAAAACCTTTTCTGCTGGTAGCAGAGGCAAATTGGCAGTCATTGCTATTAGTAGTCGTCTTTCTTTTGTATTAGTTAAGTTCAGCTTCTCTGCCTGTTTCCAAATCGATTTACTATAGTGATAATAGCACCCTGATATTTGAATACCAGGAAATACTTTTTGTAATGCGTTAATAGGTGCTAGTTCATAATCGCATTTTAGATTTCGAAATTCAACATCCAAGTTTGTTTTTATCAGCTCAAAGAGCCTAGTATAAGTATCTTGGCTTTTGTTTGGTAGTAGGGCGTAAATAACAGGAACAATGTTCACCATTTCGTCTCCACTGGCCACATCTACATGGATCGTGTAGAGCTGGTAAAAAGGCGTCGGTGTCGACTTAAATGTACCGTCCGCATAAAATTTAATCTGACTATGGTTTTTTTTTAAATAATTTTTGGATAATGTTGTGATAAAAATTAATATTTTATTATTATCATCTCCATCTTCAATCAGATTAAACGGTTTGGCAAACATTTCGGGTACCTTTACCTCATTTAAATTACCGAACTCAGTTTTCGCTGCCTTCAAAAAATTTCTCCTCGCCCGTAATAGTGTATCTTTTTTTTCTTTAAATAAGGGAAGTTTACCTTCATCATCAGATGATAAATCATTTCTCTCACTATAAACATTTTCGAAAATTTGTTGCACCGGTTTGAAACTCTTGCAAACTTTCATTTTGCACTCTTGCATCATTAGAGCGATTTTATTTTTGGTTGGATTCGGTAAACAACAATGAGTGCTTTCATTTAAAATGTGATTCTTTTTTTCGCTAAGCTTCAACGATGCACTGCATTGTGGTCTATTATTGCATCTCCATAGACTTGTTCCGTCATTATTGCATTTATTTAATGTATATTGATACCCACACCATAGCACCAAATCTCCACCTTTTTGATTTTTTATAATTTCTATTTTAGCAGAACTTTCCATGCTTATTCGTTTTATTAACCATGAATCCTAATAGACCAAATTGAAGATCATAAGTCGCAAACAAAGAACTCGTTCTTGATAATGACAGTGTCATTTATTTTATCTTCCTATTTGTACTTCAATATAAAGTGGCCAGTAAGAACCTTACCAAGTAGCTATGATAATAAACCAAGAAGTTTAATCCTACATTAATACGTCATTCTCCAGCCATTAGGTATGTTAATATCATATTCGTAAAACATGATATTCGCCAAACATCATTATTACTCGTAGCAAGACATCAATTAGACAGTGTCGACTGACCTCCGCTGCCGCGGTCCTCCTACTTCTAGGTGGTTTGCCCTCCGGGCCCGCTATAAAACTTAACTTAACCTAAACCTACCTACGATTCTATAACCTAATTCCACTATTTGTAATTATTTATTAATATGGAATCTTTATTACTTGAGAATATTGGTTAACTGGAAAAAAACGACCACATTATTTTTTGTGTTGTATATGGTAAATATAAAATCAAAGAAAGATAACGTCGTCAAACATTAAGCTAGTAAAAGCCACCAAGAAAAGAAAGATGGTTACTTTTCACATTTTGATTTTCTTTTAAAAGATACAATTAAAATACTGTAAATTCAACTAAATTATTAATGTAGTCCGAAAGAGCATCGGAGTAGTGTAAAACAAGTACATGGGAATACTATAGATAATTATGGGGTATGAGCACCTTGTATACCTAGTGTACAGCGTACAACGGACACTAATATATAATTAATTATCATGTTTTGCGAATATCGTGTTCGTGTGTTTTGCTAATGTTGTATAAATAATGGTTCTATTGCAATTTAGGCATTTTGCTAGGCAGACATTTTGATCTTTAGACGATTTACTGCTAAGGTATTATTGCAATTTAGGCATTTTGCTTGGCATACATTTTGATCTTTAGACGATTTACTGCTTAGGTATTATTGCAATTTAGGCATTTTGCTTGGCAGACATTTTGATCATTAGACGCTTTACTGCTTAGGTATTTTGCCCCATAGACATTTTCTTTTAGTCATTTTGCTTCGTAGACGAATTGCAAGATAGGCAGTCTGATCAGGAAGGGTTAAATATTTTGATTCCAGATACATATGCGCTTTTATTAAGTATAAAGCTGGAGGGTCTAACTGTACATACATCGTATTTATATTGGGATCGGATATTGTTTTTAGAGTCGCTTTTTTTTATAAATATGTCATTTCGTTCTTTAACAAATAAGCAAATTTGTAGTATACCTATAGATACACGACAGAGTTAGAATTTCGTAATCTTTAAAAATGTCTCTAAGGGATTGCATATTCCTGAGCTTGAATATAATTCGTATACATCTTTTTTGAAGAAGAAATGTGGATTCAAAGTTTACGGAATTTCCCCAATATATTATGCCGTACGTAAGTACGGGGTAAACATTTCCATAGTACGCCTTCATCACAACATCGACCGAAGCTATGTTAGTCAGTATGGATAGTGCATAGCAGGATTTGGCTAGTTTTTTATTTATCTTGTCTATGTGGGACTTCCAATTAAGGTTGCTATCAATTGTTACTCCTAAAAAGTTTGTACTATTCACTTGTTCAATTATTTTACTGTTTACAACAACATTCAAACTTTTTTGTATCTGCTTATAGTTAATAAATTGTAAAATTTTAGTCTTATCTAGATTTACACTTAAATGTAACGTGGACAACCAATGAATTACAATTTCCAAAGTATTTTGTAACTCGTTAGCAATATCAGAGCCTTTTTCTTCAGAGACAAAAATAGTGGCATCATCAGCGAACATAACACACAGGTGGTTAATTATTAGGGGAAACTCATTAACATATACCAAAAACAAAAATGGCCCCAAGACACTGCCTTGAGGTACCCTTGCAGATTTAAATTATATTTTGACTGTACTCTTGTAATTGTTTTTGTAGTCTTGTCGTAAGTGTCTAATATTGTTGCTTGAGTCCTATTTGCAATTGGAGCGTAGGTATTTATCTTGAAAAGTAGGCCTAGTTTCTTTACTGGTTTATTTATTATACTGTGGCTATAGGTGTTTTCTAAGCGAGTGGGTAATTTTGATACAGTGTAGGAGAAAAAAAATACGTTTTTTTTTTGTGACTTTCAATTTTTTATTTTTTTTATGAAGAAAAATCATAAACTAACGTAGTGACAAAAGTATGTTTAATAATCATAATGTCGAGTGATAATGTCTAATAGTGTAATATGGTATTAGAGTAAGAGATCAATAATTACAGTCTTAAATTGCACCACGAGGAACGTAAATTATAATGTTAAAGTAAAAAATGCGACATTCGCTTATAAAATTCAAAATTAAACAAAATCTTCAAAATCAGTACAAATATAAGACACTTCGAAATTACTCGACTTGATATTTTTCAAAGTCTATATGAAACATTAATGGTCTTCTCTTACTTTTTTGCATCGGAGCAGATAATTTTATGACAACTTCATCTCTTCATCTTTGTGAACAGAGTACTAAATATGGGTATCAGGATAAAGAAAATAAGTACATTGTTGAAGAGTAGAAAGTACGCGATTTTTGGACGAGTCATATAGAGGGCCGAAACGTAGTTGAGGCCCTCTAATGTACGAGTTCATAAATTGCACTTTCTACCGAGGCAGACATAGTGTTTTTCACAACTACTGAGAGGAAATAAAATAAAATTCATATTCAAAACTCAATAGTGTTAGTAAATTGTCGTCGGTTTTTCAAAGGTAGTACCTATAGAAGCTGTATCACCGCCAATTTTACCATAGATAACTTTTTTTTAAATCTGGACCCCTGTTCTCGTGGCACTCGAGATTAATAAACTAACATTCGAGATGAAGATGTCAACTCCATATAAAATTGTATTTGTTTCGCCATATCTCCCATGTAATTTCATCTCTAGTGGTTCGAGATTAGGGGCCAAGTATGAATTACATTTAAAAAAAAAAGCAGTGACATATTTTTTAGTCTGTGTATCTTTTAGCAAAAATACACCTAATATTTTATGACACAAAATGGTGTGTTCTGATTGGTCGATTTCAATTTTTCATTTTAAGGAGCTGACACAAAAATTGATTGATTGATTTTCATTGGTTCTTAAAGTTGGACAACAATGTTCTCGACCAATCAGTAAACACGCCGAGAAAAACATTCTTGGTGTGTCCTTATAAGCGACGTTTTGTGACCCCAAACAAGACCATCTATGGCCATATTTCCGAGCAGTGTTGTGAAAAGAATTTTTTTTTTGATCTTTTTAGTTAAATTACTGATAGGTTTCCGTTATCCATTCCTTCCACTCGAGCTAAGTAGAACTTAAATATGTTTTTAATAGCGTGTCTTATTAGAACAAAGTCACCTATCCCATATACTTACTTATTGAATCTGTCTTATTATTACACTATACAGTGGCGGATTTGCAGTCTTGGCCGCTCTAGGCCCCAGGCCATGTGCCTAGAGCGTGTCTCAGCACCCATCATATCAGTTTTTATGTTAAGCAAAGCAAGATCGTTTAACCTTTGCTCCATCATTGTTGTGCGTAAATAGTTTTTAACTCTGCGCAAACAAGAAAACGACCATTCTCCTGAACAGTTGCAGGCGGGAGTACACACACATACGAAGAGTAATATCCACGTTTGGTTAAATGGTTTGAAGACCTTCAGTTCGTAACCATTTAAAGAAACTGACAGCACTGTTCCGCTCGTAATTTTTAGGGTTCCGTACCAAAATGGTAAAAAAGGAACCCATAGTGAGACTTCATTGTCCGTCTGTCTGTATGTCACAGTAGGTTTTCTCAGCAACTACAAATGCTATCAACTTGAAATTTGGTATACCTAGTTGTACAACTAGCTTGCCCGCATCTGTTTTTAGGTAAAAAAAAATGAAATTTGTTTTATAAATAATTGAAAAAGGAGAGGTCTAAAAGGAGAGGGGTCATTATCTGTACATTTCAAAACTATTTTTTATTTGTTTTCTGTGATGTACTTTTTGATTTATAGACAAAAATATACAAAAAATGACCGTACCCCCCGTTACCAAGTATGTTATCTTAAATACAGAACCACGAGTGCACGAGTCCGACTCGCACTTGACCGGGTTTTTTATGCTGCAGTGAGAAGGAAAATGTAGAATAAACCATATGCAATGCTTTGGCCTTTTCTTCGACTTCTGAGATGCTCAGTTTCGTCAGGTTAGTAATGAAGTCAAATTTATTGTGAAGTAATTTATCCCGTCGATTTTTTAGTTCTTCTGACAATGTATTAATTACTACCGAAAAACTAGTTAATCCGAAATTTTCGCAACCATTCTTGTGTTGCATCTCTTCACCTTTATTAGTCTCGCCAGGAAGTAGCTTACGCTTTGGATTGCGTCGAAAATCCCTTTCATATTCCAGTACGAAAGGCAGTTTTTTGCCTCTGTTTTCGAAATCATTGAAGATATCTCTTTTTTCGCCAATAAATGTATCAGTGTCCCATAGTTAGAGTTGACAATGGTAATGTCAATAACTCGCGTGAATCACGAGCGAGTGTTTTTAAACTCGTCGATATGTACGAAATAATTACTTATATTTTTATACGTTTAAAAAGTGATTCAGGAAGATTATTGCTATACATTGCGGTGCAGTGCGGCCCGCCATAATATGCGCAGCCTTTTAAATATTTAGGTACTTTGCGCTTTGAGTTATTTCTTGCTATCATCAGTGATTTTTTTGTCACGATTTGCCGCCCCTAATATCTGGCCGCCCTAGGCCCGGGCCTACTGGGCCTTAGGGCAAATCCGCCGTAAATATAAGACATAGCGTAGTGTCACTACACTATGTCTTATATTTTCCCTAAAGCATGTCTCATTTTTTCCTACCAACACAACGCAACCTCCTAGCTCACTAGCATGCCCCAGACTCAAATGACCGCTCGCCGACGCAAGAACCTCCCCCGCGGAGGGCGCGGAGCGGGGCACTGCGCGCCTGCGACCGTGAGGAAAGCGACCGCAACCAAAGTTGGTCGACTATGATTGAAAATTTTCGCTTCATTTTTTATACTCAAAAACGAAACTTAACAAAAGTCGTTGATTAAATGATTACAGTAGTCCGTGTTAATTTATTTTTTTAACATTAAATATATGTGAATAAGGATTCTTTTTTTTAAAATTAAATATGAATGCATATCCGAGAATTTTTGAGTGTTAACAACCGTGTCTTATGTTTACCTAAAATATTGAGTGTCTTATATTTACCCCACTTGACCCTAACTAAGTATAATAATATAGTAAAGTTTAACATGAGTCATTATTTTACCTTAAAGTTGACTGGTAGAAAATGCTTGTAGCATTAAGTTCGCCTTTTGTACACTATTTTAATTTTGTGCAATAAAGTATTAATATAAAATAAATACCTAATCCTAATTAGGTTGGTATGTTAGGTATTTAATTAGTATTAAAAACTTGTCATCACTCATCATTCAATTGTTGAACCAAATTCGGTTTTTGTTATGGATTATGCATGTACTTTTTAAATAAGTGTACCTACTAGGTTTAAACATAACAAGTTTAAATGCAATAAATGATTTATTTACACATTCATTATGTTTAATGTAGGTAATTAGTTGGATTCCTCGAGCTCTGAAAATAGATAGGTACACTTCGGCCACATCTGTGTGATTTGAAAAATATTCGTGTTAAAAAACTAGTTACCTAGTTTTTTTAAAGTTGGTATCTTTCTTTATTTATTTTAAAAAAGACATGACAGTAGATATGGCCGCAGCATTAGGAAGACCCATTAAATACATGATCCTCACAGAGTATTAGTTATAAAAGCTTTTAAAAACCATTTGGGAAAAAAATATATCGTTAAAGGTACCTACAATCGTTTTTTTTAGAACTTTGTGAACTTATAATTTTGTCGTTCTTGAGGGGTCCTGTATTTAGTGGATGTCTTTCGGCTGAAATGATTGTCTTCTCACTGGTTTATATGCAAATAAGAACTGATCAGGCGCGGCGTACCTACTAAGCCCGTCGCTTCTGCGGTGCGGGTGACGCCACTAGATACCTACTCGTTTTATTATTATTATTGCCTATCCTATGTTCCTAATGCCTATAAAATATACAAATCGTTCCGCGAATATGAACGATGAGTTAAAAGTAATATGATATTGTAATTGCGCTAATGTATTCAATAAAAAAGTATCTCGTTGACTAAGTACTTATTTTCTTTGCAGTTTATCAGTTCTCAATATTTAAAACATTGCCATCACGCCTGGTATGTTCTTTTTTGCAGTACTTACCCTAAATCAAACTTTAACCCCGTTTTCATAAAACTTTATAAATAACGATGTTTAAAGCCATAATAGTTACCTAATATGCGCCAACAACGTGTCTTAACTATTTATTGGTCTTTAAGTACCTGTTGTGATTTTATTATGAATAACGGGGTGGCGAATAGCTTACGTATGTGGTTATGTATAAGCTATGCTTACACACACATACGCATAAAATTAGTTCCGCCACCGCGAACTAGATGGCAGAAGTTTCTATGAACAGCTTTTTTTTTATTTTTATTTTTTAATAATTCTTTGAGAACCGAAAAAATCGCCGAGTTGCCAGTCTATATCCAGTGTACAATAGTAGTCTTTGGTCACTTTGGCATAGTCCAAAGTGGCTGAAAGTGGTCTAGGAGTCATTTTCCTTAATAAGTAATCTAAAAAAGTATAGAGAAATATAGCTGGTGCAAAGTTCAATTTACAGTCCGGCTCCTATGCTATATTATAATAAGTCAGACCCCCTAGTCTCAAGAAGTCTCATACAAACTTCCATCCCGAAGTTTAAGGGGATGGGGGGTAAAAGTTCCAAGTTTTTTAGAATTTTTGTGTTGTTTGTGTACTAATACTAGCCTACATACCATTTTTCAGCTTTCTAGGACTTCAGGAAGTACCCTAACAATTTGGATCAGTGAGTCAGTGACGAAATCGGGGTTATTTAGATATCAATAAAATGTAAAGTATAAGAGCTATGCAATTGAAATTTTATGGGTTTAACCCTTAATTTGGCAAAAATAAAAAAAGTCGGGAATTCAAACCCTTTTTGATTTTGAATCAGCAAAAAAATAAAAACACATTCCAAACAAAGAAAGTGTAGGATTATGGTATGTTCACTGTGATGAACATTGCCAAATTAAGGGTTAATAAGTCTACTATTGACATCATATCCCGAGATTTTCTTTTATCTGGTATAATCCAAACCCAAGTTGTGAGGGTTCATAAAAACGACGAACCGCTTCGAGAAAAGGTAGGTAGTGCCCCTTGTGCTTCGTTCGCTTGGCTCGTCTTGGCGGGGGCACTACTTAAGGACCGTCTAGAACTGACCTAATACAAAAGTTTAAAATATTCACCGTCTTCATTAGGTCCACCACATGGTATAGGTACTTATTCATGGTATACTATCCTTTAGAGGAGGTAATCACCAGGCGAGGGAACCCGGAGGCATGTATAACAGACTACTGTAATGGGAGCTCTGGTCGAGACAGATCCCATAGTTTTCACTGCAAACTCCACAAAATCATAATTGTTTTAAACTATATGCATTTGTAAAGATCGCGGGAACGCGGTGGATGCGAAAAGCACAAGACCGGTCTGAGTGGACAGCCTTGGGGGGAGGCCTATGTCCAGTAGACGTGGACGTCTTTCGGCTGACATGATGATGATGATGATGATATGCATTTTAATTGTGATTAAATAAATGTGCCGGCCCTTTTAGAGCCGACCGGCATTTGTAGAAACGATGGCAAGAGACATGTCCTTAATTATTGTGATTTTGTTGAAATGTATACATGGTTACAAATTTGGATTGGTTTTATTTTCCCAGGCCGGGGCCACACTGCGGGATTCGTGTTGGCGTCTATACGCCGAATCACGTATAGGCGGCGTTAAGAACATACTAGAATATAGTGTTCTAGCCGGGGCTCTATTCTACTCGGATAAACCGTATTACTTTTGCATTTACATACTTGACAGTAATGGCATAAGAGGATAAAAAGAAATACGACAACATGTCAAAAGCATTATGGTTTTACCAAGTAGAATAGGTCAATAAATATAGGTATTTGAAAGATAAATTTAGCCCTTTCTCTGTCTTACACTTGAAAATAGACAAGGAGGGATCCAACTTTAAATGACAGATAAATTTACTTGTCGATTGTGAAACAGAGGCTCTACTTTGAAATCCGTAATTCGAACTTCGTCTATTGCTATCCTTTTTGCTCTCGACGCGTCACTAATTCGCAAGAAAGTGACGGGGCGATCCGAAGTTCGAATTACTGATTTCAAAGTAAAGCCCCAGGCCCTTACAATTAAAAAAACAGCAAAATTTCATACCAAGTAAGAATAAGGCCGGCCGCGTACATTCGTTTTCCGTATACGGTTTCCGAATACGTTTTCCGCATTCGGATATCCGCGGCCGGCCGCATACATATGTTTTCCGAATGCGGAAACCGTATGTGGCCGGCCGCGGATGTCCGAATGCGGAAAATGTATTCGGAAACCGTAAACGGAAAACGAATGTATGAGGCCAGCCTAAACAAGATCACGACTTGACAGAAGTTTACGAAGCAATACTGAGTTTCGCGTTTAGTTAATTTTAATCATGTTGTTATTTTCGGTTATTATGGAAAATATTTATAATTTTAATATTTTTATTGCAATCAACAAAAGAAAATTACGAAAACGGTTACTTTGTGAATAAAAACGCTACAATAAGGGACTATCAAGATAATCTAAACCATTCATTCATTAAAGTATAATTGCAAAAACAAAACGTTTCATTCCATTCACTTGGTTTCGTATATCAAGAGGATTGCGATTATGATTGCGGTCGTAGTCAAAATGACAGTGTTACACAATACCAATGTTTTGAGGCGCTCGTAATCAGAATCGTAATCGTCTTTGAAACCGATCGCGATTCCGAGTGAGTTACGCAATAAGCCTTCTGTCTTTTCTATAAATACTTTCATCTAGGTATATTCAACAATATTTTCTTCTGCACAATTTTATTGTTTCAATTTCTGCAAGATATCATTCAAACAAAAGCTATTCAGGCATATCCCAACAAAAAACCCCTTTGATGTTCGGTTGGGCAAATTACGAGGTCCTAGTAAAAAGGGTACAAGTCGACTTAACTCGTAATAAAAAAGGGTATATACATGAACGAAGTATACTAGACTTAAACCCTTTTTCACTTGATCTTCAGATGACTTATACCCTTTTTCACTAGGACCCCAGAATTACGGACCAGCAGGACCCTTGATAATGGGCAACGATTTGTTAAATGTGTAGATATGGGCTTAATTGAGGTGATAGAGTATTATTAATGACTGAAACCCAAATTTAATTACAAAGGTTTCGTCTCGTTTCGATGTGTTTGAGTTAGAATATGAAAACAAAGAATAAAAAACGTTGTGTGTAAATCACTATGGAAAGTAAGGAGGTTGTTTAGCTGTTTAGATCTTCACAAATAAACAGATAAAGTTTAATTATCCTTTTAATAGTTTTCATAGCAGTATTGCTAAACAAGTTCGGCACGGTAAAAAACCGAGGGCAAAATCCGTATTTAGTTTGCGAAACGGCAGTTTTGAGATTATGATCACTTTCTCAACAATTAAAAATAAACTGTTATTTGCTGTTTTCCGACTATGATGACAAACTAATTATCCCTGTCTCAAGCAGTATCCGTCTTATTACATCTAAGAAACACAAGACAAGCTGTTTGAAGGAAATAAACCATTATACGCATCTAAATTTCAATACATCTAATATATCAATTGGAAGCAAATCGAGTTGCCCCTTCAAAGTCATATTGAATACAAATTGAATGAAATTTCGCATACGCAATCAATTAAAAGGGTAAAATCCTTCCTCGTTATTAACGTGACATCCATTCAATGCGATTTCAAAATTTTATATACAAGAGAAAACAAGATAATAGTCAATTATCTTATTAAAAGGTTTTTTTTGTTTCTTTTGGATCGTAACCTTTTTCCTCGGATAAGATCAAAGGTGCCTTTTCAATCTTTTTATTGAAATCAAACCTTTGCAAAACACAATTCTGTTCAGTCATGTGATTAAAGAAAACAGTGAATTTACCTGTCATTATAATAACAAGGGAAGCTTTTTCAAAGACATTGCATCGTTTGAATTAGAGATAATTATAATTTCGAACCTTTACCATGGACGAGAGATATGCAAAGCAACAACGTGGAAAACAAGCGCGATTCTAAAAAAATCCAGCCAAGTGGAGTTAGGGTCTCACCAGAACTATCGACGCGGAATCGGCTTGAGCCGGTAAGAAAAAGTTTTATGTCCGTGAATTAAGAGTAAATAACCTAACCTAACCAACAAAAAGTTGGAAAACCCCCGACATTGACATTTCAAAGTTCAATACTTCAAAAACGGCTGAACCGATTTCGATATAAAATGTCTAAGAACCACCGCTAGAAAACCTGCTTTCAAATAAAAAAACCGCATCCAAATCGGTTCATCCGTTTAAGAGCTACGGTGCCACAGACAGACACACACACACACACACACACACACTTACACGTCAAACTCCCACCTCTTTTTTGCGTCGGGGGTTAAAAAGGCGTCTTTCGGCTCGGCTCGGCTCGATTTGGCGTTGCGAACGGAGCGACGTCATTGCGGTGTTATTGCATGGACATTAAACTTTTTCTTACCGGTTCAAGCCGATTCCGCGTTGATAGGTCTGGGGAGACCCTTAGGCTCGCACACCGAGGCTTCCGATCAAACTTTAAAAAAAAACATTTTTTGTGGTATATACAAGTTTTCAGTTTAGGGACCGTTTCTCTTTACGTGTGACATTGCTTTTAACCAAATTTCATGATTCTAGGTGAACGAGAAGACCCTATAGGTTTTGGATCCCTTGTGAGTGTCAAAATATGCGGCAAAAACGGACGTATCTTTTGATTGCGTTGAATTAGGACTTCAGTTTCTTTACAGCTCCAAGAAATTACTGATTTAAGTATTGATACCTACATGCGTTCTTGAAAACAAGGTTTTTGGCAGACAGACAGACGAACAACGAAGTGATCCTTTTGAGGAGCAGAACCCTAAACACAATTATTTCGTGTACGCATAATTAATTAGGTATATCGACATAATCATCATGATATCAACCGGAAAACGTCCACACGTGTAACAAAAATAACGCAAAATCTGACCTAGAGAGTTAGGAGTTTTCAGGTCAACAGTCTTACATCGAAGATAATCTATCCGTATCCCTATTATTCCTTAGCTAGTTTTATCTAACGGCCTTTACTATATCATCGATCCACCCTGGGGAATGCTTGTCAATAATGCTTCATTGGTTCGAAGTCTTCACTCCAGAACCTATTCGCTCCAACGGCTAACCGTTCTACGAGAAATGTGCATCTTCTCTGCCTATTAAGGTTTGCACTTTTCTCTAGTTATTTTATGGTTGTCATGTTTCTGTTTAAGGAGTGCATTTAAATGTACTGAAAATGTATGATGCACTGAATAAGAGAAAAACCAAAAGCACCCGAAATCGACGTACAGTCACCATTAATATTATATTATCCAACATTGGGCGCAAAAATATCTGACACTCCCTTATACCTCTAGTAATAAAGACGTGTCAGAATGTTGGATAATATATTATTACTGATTACTGTACGTGCATGAAGAGATTTATGAATGTAGAGGAAGCGAAAGTTGTATGTTTGGACCGGTGCACCTGGCGTTCCATAGTCTCTGCGTAACCCATTCGGAGACAGGCGTGAAGATATGTATGTATGTATGTTTAAATAGGTGGCATTATGACATTGATGATTGTAATACAGTTGTTTTATCTCACGAAAGCGGGTTTGCCGTTCTTGTGTGGTTAGATGCACGTGCACGTTGTCTCTGAGTGCGTAGTTGTCGTCGCTAAGCGACGCCGTAGTGTGCGTGTCTATACGTGTTACAATTACAAGTATGGCCAACCTGCTTTCGTGAGATAAAACAATTGTACAGATGTGTATGAGAGTTACTGCGAAAATCATCTATTCATCATCAATCAATCATCAATCATCGGCTATATTATTACATCTGATGAGCTCGTAGTCTATTGAGCAACTTCCATATGCGCCTCGGTAATAATAATAAATAATTCACTTTGCATTGGTTCCTAACTTTAGGTATAGGGTAGATCGGAATCAAACCAGCAACATTGTCAATCTGACAATAAATAGGGCTTGGTCGTCCCTTTGGGCTCCGATCAAATATTAGGTTCGCAGCAAACACCGTGGGGCCCTGCTGACTCAACGCGCAAAGGCTCGAAACTAAAGACCCTATCACACTGACATCCTCACATCATTCGTAATTCGGTTTATTTGAAGTGAAAATGTGTTTGATAAATAAACATCAAGGGAAAATCTCACACAAATTGATCTAGTACCAAACTAAACGCTTGGCTTGTACTATGAGTACTAGACAACGACGTATTTCTCTACATAAATATAAATTTATGTTGAGAAATACATAACTAAATATGAAGAATACATCCAAGAAACAGGAAGAAAAACTCGTGCTTATCTCATAAATATTTCATAAGCCCCATACTAAGAATCAAACCTGGGTCCGCTAGCTTCGTAGGCAGAGTCAATACCAACTAGACTAAATAGGCAGTCAATGGATGTTACTAAAGCAAGGCATTTTCAAAATTATGCCCGAGCAGCCTTGCTAACACATTATTTAGATAGTCATAGTCAAAAAGCTACTTTTCATCCTGAAAATTGGACTATTGCAAAAACAAATTCCACACGTTAAAGCGTCGTTGGTAAACGTTATTTTATTTATTAAACATAAACCCCCTTACTAATAAATGTTGAGTAACGGCGGTATACCTATACAAGGTTTTGTCCTTATCTGTCAAATCCAAATGTCACAATGACAGATAAGGACAAAACATTGTATAGCCACACCGCCGTTACTCAACGTTTATTAGTAAGGGGGTTATAAACGTACCTTTATAAAGATGTGCGTCAGCGCGGTAAATCAGACGAACTCGCTGTTTCCTCCTGTGTCAATATATGGTGTTTAAATATCGTAATAAACCCAATCGAGTATATCTTTAACTGCTTGGATGGCGGAAAACTACGATCATAAATTGCTATTTACTATTAATAATTCAAGCAACGGTTTAGTACTTTATGTATTTAATAAATTAAAGAGATAGGACTAAAAAATCTTGATAAGTTTGAATTTAAATACAGGGTGCCTCTGACCTTGGAACCATAGATTCTACTCGTTAAACTACTTTTGTTCTGCAACATTAAAAAATATCTTAAGGTTAGATAAATAATTGATATTAAAGTCTAATTGTAAAATCAGTGTATTGAATCATGGCCATATAATCACAATCTCATGGTACGGGGGCGACATTTCCTTGGTACGAGGGCTAAAGGAAAATGTATAATTGGATAGCGTACATTGAAAATTACATTTTACTTGTATGATTATTTTTTAAGTTGTCATATTTTTAACAACTTACGGAACAAAAGAAGTTCAGTTTCAGGAGTAGAAACGATCCCTGCATTTAAAGCCCCAAGGTCAGGCACCCTTTATGTTTTTATGCCGCAAATTAGTGAAACTATTTCTTCAAAATGACAAATCGCGATAAATACAATTTATACCTGCATCGCCAGATTTACAAGGATGAGTACCTCGTTTGCTAGATCTAATTATAATACTCTTGATCTTCTCTATGTTCTCTTGTAACTACAGTACGTAAGACTTAGATAATATTTGATCTAGACCTAGATCCCATTTTTCTTAAACTATCGCATATTACCTACAGTATGAAATGCTTCAAGTTTAAAATCAGCAACACATACAACAAAGCAGTGCAATAATCTCGAATTTCAATTAAATCAACGAATTCGGGTAGCATGTTAGTTTAATTCATAAGACACAGTCATATAATATGGTACGAGTATGTCGAAAGAGAAGAGATTAAGGAGCACGTCTTGACATCGCTTGGTCGAAGTCAAGAGCGGAGACGTTCAAGTAGCTGAACTTAATACAAGTAATTTTTGGTTGCAGAAAAACTAAGGTCACTAGGCTGAAGTTACAATGGGCAGGGTAGGTACATAGGTCGAAAAACCGACGGCTGGTGAGGCAGAAAAGTTCTTATGTGAAGACCAAGACCTGGCAATCGTAACGTGAGACGACCGCCTGTACTATAGACAGATAACCTAATAAAGGTAGCAGTAACTGGGTGGGTGCAGGCCGCATTGTATCGTTCTCGCTGGGATTCAAATTGGGAGGCCTATGTTCAGCAGTGATCATGATGATGATGAATTTAGTGGTCAACTATTTAAAGTGAAGTATAATTGGGTAGCTACTGCAATTTTTGCCCATAAAAACCAATTTTGCCAAATGTACGTTCGCGCAAAAATCGAGAACGGCTTGATTGACTTCGCAATTTTTT
Organism: Acleris cristana; assembly: GCA_948252455.1. NCBI lineage: Eukaryota > Metazoa > Arthropoda > Insecta > Lepidoptera > Tortricidae > Acleris > Acleris cristana. The sequence goes on from OX411780.1 coordinate 13,869,527, forward strand.
TTTCAAGATTTTACTTTGCAACTTTTTCAGCGTAATTTAAATGCCAAATTACAGCTTTGTAGTACTAAAATCTCTGAGCTAAACCTCAGATAGACGGACAGACGGACATGGCGAAACTACTTACAAGGATTCTTTGTTTGACTCCGGAATCCTAAAAATCGACTGCCCGACATGTTATTAATGTATAACAGCCAGTAAATCGTAGCGTTTTCAAAATTGACAAGAAAATGAAATGAAACATGAAATGTTTGTTTAGCATATAAAAAGAACATACAAAAGTCAACAACTTGGAATTGACTCTTCGTGTCACTTAGAGCACAACCACCAAGAAATTGTCTCCGAGACAATGTAGCGTTGAATCAATACAGCTTCGTTCGATGCAATTTATGCCTCGGCACGCGGAGCTCAGCCACTGCAAATTATATTCCATACAGTATATTATTCGCAACGCGTTTCAAAAGCTTTGAAGGAATGTTTTGTGATGAAAATTGCGGTGGGAGTTCGCCGGTTTGACTGTAAATTATGGAAGGAAATGTTACGATTAGAAACTTTTACTTGCACATACATTGAATGTTTTATAGCTTGCTATAAAGTATGACATGCGAAGTGTTATTATGTTGTTGAAATGAGAATCTGAGAGAGCACTATAAATTTAGTGTAAAAATTAATGGCTAAAGTCGAGAAAATTAATTTGATTGCTAATACCTACTGATTCCCTAAGGGATTGTTTCACATTTTTTGACTTAATTGAGACAAAGCTAACTTCCATTGTCTAACGAAATTTAGCGATGCAATCATATTATTATCTAACCATATATTTTCGATACACAAAGCAAATATCACGTATTTTATAATAAAATTCAATCTTTTTGATTACATTAACTGCCAAGTAAATAACATTATATTTATTAAAGCGTTATGTACCTACTTTAAGTCTATTTTATTTATTTTATTTAGAAACTAACAGTCGTACATAAACATGAGCAACTACAAAAAATAGAAAATAGACCTATAGTTTCATAAAGGTACAAGTTAATACATGGCCAAACATTACACAAATCTGACCAGTCTTGCAAACAAAGACGATTTTTTACTATTGCAAAAAACGCTAACAGATTTGCAAGCAATAGAGGAGATATATTAATTGAAGAGAACAGATATGCATAAAAGTACCAAGCAAAGTAACTAATTAACTTAAACAATCAAAGTAAACTCATTTCAATGCTTTTTTCAGCTGTGTACATGTACAGTTGAAGATTATCTGTCTATAAGTTTTTCATTGTTATTAAATAATTTACAAGCACGCTTAACAAATACATTCCCGGATAAAAAAAAAGTAATGGAAGCGTACAAACTTTGTTTTTCCAATAACTACAACATATTCAAAAATCGTGGAAATCGGACTTTATTTAAGGGGTCAGAAACGTTATGCCTGGAGGTGCAATTGTATGGAAAATAAAATACAGCTCTACGCGATTTAAGTATCGGTTCACAATTCTGGTCATCAAACAAACTTTGTACTTCGGTTTCTTTCGCTCTTATACGCTCTTAAGAAGGCTTTATCTGAACTAAAAAGACCTATTAAGAATCTTGGACTGTATAATTTTATTGTCTGCAAACATCAGTATTTATTTTTAAGGAACTTTGAACGTACCTGTTTGTTGAATCAATGTTAACATATTATGCAAATTTTACATTGCAGTTACAAAGTTCTGTTATATTGCGTTCTTAAACTTTGCAGTGTTATTTCGGAATGTTAAAACTTAGAACATTGTGATTTACAAGTCTTTGCAACGATATACAAAAGTATTTATTCATTTATTAAAGTAAAGTTCAAGTGTGAAGGGTAAACGTACTCATATTGCCTGAAGGCATTATCCACCTGTTGATTTGAAAGAAAAACAGAATATTATCCAAGATGGAGCTATATATTATTTATTATAGTGTTGATGGTGATTTATTGTTATTGAGCAAAAAGATAAAGATAAGATACATAAATATAATAATAAATACTTATGATACTTTATCTACTCTATGTGACCAGAAAAATGAAATAAAACCAATTGTTAATGATGTTTACGCTCTTTCCCCTGACTCTGTCTGCGTAAAATTTATACTTAAGTCACTGTTCCCTCGAAAATTGTCAAATTTTCAAGTATAAAAAATATACAACCATCTTTTTTATACTCATTCTCTCTGTTTTCAATATCACTCAATTTGATAAGGCGTTGAAATTAGAAGAAGCAACAATTTTTTTTTTTTGTAATTTATAATTAAGTATTATGAAGAAGGGTTTTTCACACCTTTATTTGTTTCTTCCTCTCAATGGAACGTCACCACAAGTTATTTCAACTGCATACAACCTATAAATAACTGACAGCATTCTGCAGCTACAAAACGCATCCGCGTCAGTTCTATAAAGCTGGGATTGGCGTGGCTGCACCATTGGCACAATAAGGCAAAGAGCACGTTTGTTCAAACCATTAGCAGCTTTATGAGACCCGGGAATGATATGCTGAGCTGATAACTTGACCTTAAAGATTGTTATGCTGGTCATTGCAGCACAGTGCTTTACACTTTCGATTGTTTTATTAGTTATTACAATTTTGTCAACGAAGTATTATTATCTTAAAAATAATGTTTGGCAAAGCTAATGGCTTATAGCTACGCCAATGATAATTTACACAAAGGATTAAAAAATAAAATATCACAGGAAAAGTCTGACACAAATCAATACAGTTCCAAAATAAGCTCTAAGAAAGAGAATTTTTCAATTCGTCACAAATCCTGATTCTCATTATAATAAGAACTATTTTCACATCCCACTAGCAAAATGACGCCATCGACGCTTAGGACATGACGTCAAGTCCACCTATAACAACGTCAACGACATCGTTTAGAGCCGAACATGCCATAATTAACGTCAAATGAACTCACTGGTTGGTTATTTTATACCAACCAGTAACACTCGTACTCTTCGAAGCCCCACGTTGGGCGCCACCTTAACATTTCGGTATCTATCTGTTATAATTATATATAATACTTGTATACCGAATTGTTCTCTTTAAGTTGCTTTATGCCTGAATACCAGGAATTCATTGATCACTGCAGACGACAGAAAATTAAATCCTTTGGAGATGTTACCTCGAGGCTTCTCAGTTCGTTTGAAATATCGATGTTAATATGCCTTGATGTTAAAGACGGAGGCAAGCTTCAATGGGTTGATTAAATCCCTGAAGTAAAAATGCTGGCCCTGAGGTCGTTAGTTCGATTCATATCATAAAGATATATTAAAAATAATGATGTTATCTAAAATAATATTATGGAATACGTACGATATTGGTACGCCAAAATAAAATAAAACTCATAATAGTTTAATATTAACTGAGTACCTTATGATCAACCTTACAGACTAACATACATGCTTATATTTAAAACAAATACCTTATCACTAATAAACATAATAATATCAAACATGCATAGTAATAATTCGTTATTGAACACCTCTAATCTACTCATTATTTGCCTGCAAAATCTTTTCATAACATTTCCTAAAAACAGTTTTGGATAGAAAACAAAACTCACAGCTCATAACCAAACATCAACCCTGACCTTCTCATATCCACGTCAAAACACCAATAAAACTAGCTTAAGGGATCCCGTCGACTTCAAAACTCACTTATCTCGTGTTGCAAATTGAAATATATTGCTTTGAGGGCAAAAAGCCGGCGTCGGCGGTATTCAGGAACAATGTGGGGAAAGCGCGGCGTAATTTATTCGTAGCTGCGAGGCTGAATTAAAGACAGGAGGCGTAAAGGGAACCATTACAATGATTTTTGTTTATGCTACAGGAGGCAAATAAGCGAGTAGGGCCCCTTGATGGAATATAATCGCCACCGCCCATCATGAGAGGAATCGCAAATGCGTTTTCAAAACCTTGCTTTAGAAGAAGGGTTTTTTTTTTAAATCTTTACAAAAACAACTGTAAAAAATACAAATTTGAGTACAAAAGGTGAATTTAATGCCTAATATGTGTTCTTTATCAGTACGAGTTCTTCGAGTGTACTTACCCGACTGCGTCAGAAGGAGGGTTATGTTTTTTGTATTTATGTAAGTATGTATGCATGTATGTGTATTTCTTTAACACGCTCTGCAGCCTAAACAACTTGATAGATTTTAACGAGGTGTTGTTAGATTCGTTTTAGTTGTGGGAGTGACATAATGCTATAATATTGTAATTACATTATTATTAATACATTTTTTAACATACATATCGACGACACATATCAAAAGTGCAGTGGTATTTTTAAACGTTGCTTTTTTTATTTTATTATTTCAATTTGATTATTAGTTTACATAAACTTAGTGGTGGTCGGACCTTGTGCAGGGTCTATCTGGATAGCTACCACCAGTACTGTAGCCAAGTGAAACTTAAGCCTCTGTTCAGCAGTGGTATTATATCATGAACAAGATGATCATGATAGTAATAATCATTGTGATGATAATAATCATGATTATGATAATGATCCTGATGATTATGATCACGATGATAATAATGATCATGATGAAAAATTGCACTTAGATAGACCAATAATTATGAGAAAGAACTTTCTTAAAGGGATAAGTTCGCTTTTGTAAATCCCTGCTTTATTTTAAAAAGATATTCAGAATCCGCATAAAAAATAATAAATGTATTCTGAAGATTGTTATAAGGTTCCCTGTGTGCCCCGACTTTTCATAAGCGGAAGGGTGTAAACAAAGTATTTACTAAACGTCCAAGTAATATTAGATTTTATATTTTTTGCGAGGGCACGCAACTTAACACGAAGTCATATTTAAATGAATATGTTATCTTGATTACCTCGTAAACATTGCGATTGCAGCCTTCTTGTTATTGCAGTTTTTTGTGGTTGAAATATTTATATATATATTGGTTAGGAAAAGAGAAATTACTTACTTTAAAAAATTGAGGCTTACATAAATTACTACCATCAAAATTCATAACAGAGTATGGTTAAAAAATCTTGGTTCATTCATAATGACATTAATTAGGTTTTTGATAAAATTGTAAATCATGATAATATTGTTACTCGCTTAAAGCAAAAATATTGTTCTGGGCTGTTATAAAACAATATCTTTTAATTAAATATTTATAAGTAACGATCGGTAGTAAAAGAGCCTAGTTTTCTCTCTCTTCTCTTCTCAGCATATAATCGTCCACTGCTGAACATAATACCTCTTCCATGGATAGTGTTTATTATGACGTAAAATTATCTGAGAAACTTTTTGGTTGTTTTTTATAGCATAGAGAAGGCAAACGAGCACACAGGCCACCTGATGGTAAGTGGAAACTGTGACCCATAGACATTCGCATCCACAAGACTGCAATCCTATGACTGCAAATGCGTTGCCAGCCCTGAGGACTAAGATGGAATGCCTCTGTGCTAGTCATTGCACCGGCTGTCTTATCCCCAAACCGGAACACAACAATGCGAACACTGCTGTTTGGCGGTAGGTTAATGGATAAGATGGTGGTAACGATCTGGACGGACCCTGCACAAGGTCCTACCACCCACAAAATTCGATACTCGAAGTTGAAAAATCATATGAACTTTGGCGCAACCCCCATTGCCACCTTCCGACTTCATCATCAATTAATCAGCTCTTAGATACCATAATATTGAATTACCTCAGGGTTTACTAATATAATCCTAATTTGAACCCGTTACAATAACGAGAAGTGCTTCAAAATTTACTTGCAAAGTTTTAACCGGAATGACAAAGAGATGTTATTATGAACGAAGCAAGTTCTCGAATAAAACAAGTTTAATAAAAGCTTGTAGTAAAAATAAACGCTGATACTAAGTGTCAATTACTTTGAGAAGCAAGATTGAAAAAAACAATTTCGTTCTTCACACAGTAGAGCAAAAAACACTTGTCACGAAAAGTAATAGACAAAACATTCACATTTACTAAAATGAACGTTACTAATTAATCAAATTTCAATATTATCAACACTGAAAAAACAAATGGGTTGATTTTACTAAATTTTATGGTTAATATAGAACCAACTCGTGAGTTTGGTTGAGTTAACCACTAAAAAGGTTGAAGCAACCTTTTCAATGTGTTGTTTTTACTAAGGTTAGGTGTTACCTCAACCAAACTCAAGGGTAGGTGCTATAGTTTTAGTTTAGTTTTAGTTTTATTTATTGCATAAAACAATTACATTATAAATTACATATAATTTACATGCATTGATCTATGTTTGTCAAAATAGGTACAATAATTAACACAAAATAAAAGTAGCAGTCATAACATACCTAAATAATTAAATTTGACAAATAACAGAAAATAACATCAACCCATTTGTTTTTTCAGAGAATGCACACATTTCAATTTACTGTCAAAACTGTAAAATTACGCCGCAAGCTTAAAATGTTTTTGAATCAGTAACAATTACCGTTTCGATTAGGCTCATATATTATATTATTATAGTATGGTGCAACGCAGTGAATGTCCATGTTTTTTCGGTTGAAAATGCTATTTGTTTTTTCAGTGTATTAAATCTCTGAATATCATGATTATCGTTTTCATTTTGCATTAAAATCGGTGCGATTGGCACGGGATATCATGTTTACTAGAGACGTAATAATTTAAATAGTAAATTGATTCTCTTTGTTGCACGTTGACAGCAAAAAGCGCATTCATTTAATTGCAGTAAAACAGTATAGTGGCAATGAATAAAACAGTATTTTGAATTGTGACAAGTAGGTACTTATTATAGAATATGGTATACGAATAATCGGATCTGAGAAAATAGTTAAATAATACCCTAAATGCAAGCAGGAGAAGAGAGGTTTTACTTTGTTTTTGCATCACGATTGCAATCTTATCTTATCTTACTAATATTATAAATGAGAAAGTTTGGATGATTGGATGTTTGTTACTCAATCACGCTTTAACCAGTAGACAGATCGGGATGAAACTTGGCGCACATATAGGTTAGGTCTTGTAATAAGACATAGACTAATTTTATCCCGGAAAAATGAATAGTTTCCGAGGAAAAGTGATAACTGAGTTATACGCGGACAGAGTCCGGGTAACAGCTAGTATCACAATACAAAAATAATATAACAAAACCCACAGGCCACGGTGTTTTACCCCTATGCAATAATCGTGCCGTTTAAACGGCTTGGCCGCCTTTGCTTTAAAGTTAATACGAGCTATTTATAAAGTAACCAATACGATAACTACAAAGGTAAATATTATGTACTTACAATAGAAGCCGAAGATAAAATAATAGGTATAAAAAATATGTCTTAATTCAGGAATAATTAATGAAGGCGACATTTCAAACTAAGGTGACAGAGTAACTAGGTAGTAAAACTAAATATAAATAAGACGTTCAAGCCAATAATTATAAGATAATTGTAAAGAGATGTGATAATGAATACAAATGACTTCCCCACGGCAAATGCTTAGGTACAAAAGAATGCGTAGAAAATAGAAAGCGTGAGTTAACATGTACGGAATTGCTTTCTTAATTCTATTTTGTTGCCACAGTGAAAATAAGTTAATTCTACAATGTGAAACAAAACGTACATTAACGTGGAACAGGAAAATACAAGACAGTAATTTAAAGATGAAAGCATAATTAGAAACACAGGACCGTCACAATTCATTTATATTATCTATTTTTAGTGCGAACGAGGGCCCTATTCGCAGCACCCGCGGCGTTTGCATAGCATAGCTTAGCTAACAGTGGATTCACAACAAGTACCTTACATTTTCGATCGTTAAACTATAATTCAATTTAATTATAATTTTTCATATGAAAAAGTATTTTTTTGGTAAGACGAAGGCAAACAAACACACAAGCTACCTTATAAGTAAGTAAGTTACTAAGTTGGATCTGATATCCATAAACATTTGTAATTTTGAGACAGCAAAGACTGCCAATGCGTTACCAACCCTGAGAACTAAGATATAATGCTTCTGCTGCAGAGGTTATATGTCCGGTGGTCTTTTTTTTTATTTGTCGCAGTTACCGGTTGTCACAGGAATACAACAATGCAAACTTTGCGGTTTGGTGGTAGGTTATAGAATAAGATGATGATAGCGATCCGGGACCCTGAGGGCTTATTGTCTAAAGCACTCGCAATCACGCTCGTTTTCATTTTGAAAATAGAAGGCTTGTCTGCATACAAAATGAAAACAATTGCTCCACTTTGAAGCCGGTTGCGATGGCGAGTGCGTTAGACAATAGCCCCTCTGTACAAGGTCCTTGCACCACGAATTGGCGAGACTAATTTAAATATTTCAGTACTATGGTTCCTACAGTAGCAAATATATACTGTGACTTCCAACTCTCCCCACAACTTCTATTTCACATTGTTTTAATCCATATTGAATTCACAATTTATAAACGATACGGTTACCTTTACTATTAAGTAAGTAAAAACTACAAAATTGCTTAGTAAGTATCAAATTGTTAAAAATCAGGTGAAATATAATAATATTGCATTCTCGTCCGACTTACGAATGGAGAATGCTTATGCTATACCAGCATGGCTTATGAGCTAGATTACGATGTTATAATGGGTAGTCTGAACAAATAGATACACTGGACTACAAGAGTTGTGCGATATCGCTGGTTTTAGCGGCATGCAACAATTTACATTTTATTTATGGTTTTTTAACGACCCACTCCGGTAATAAGGATTCAGAGTTATGCTCGTATTTGCAAGAGACTCTCTTGGTTTTTTATCGCTTCATTCTTCATTTCTCTCACGGTTTATTTTGTGTCGTTATAAAGCATTACACAACTGTTAAAGAAGTTTTATAGCTTACTATGTCAGTTGAGTTGGACTTGTCTTGAAATTTTATGCAACGAGGTCTGGAAGTTTTATAAAGTTTAAACAGGGTTATGTTATACAAGAAGTCGTTTAAATGTTTAGTGTGTAGAGCTACGTTGCAGTAAATATAAGTTCCAGTACAAATTATGGGTCAGCTGGATCAAAGTAAGGTAAGCATTTCACAATTGTGGAGGACGTATTTTACCAACAGACTTCTTCACACTTTTCCAGATGCTTAGTGAATTTTTACACGAGTCTCCAAAAAGAAGGAGTGAAATGTTTTCACGGTTCATGTATGTATGACATGTATCTTACGATTCTTTATTCCATCATTACTTCTAAACGCCTGAGCCGATTTAAATGTGTGTGGTATCGTTGGAATCCTTTCACCATCCCGGGTAACAACAATGGCGAAATGTCAATTATATATGTCAACAAAAACAAAAGTTTTCCAATTATTACAATATAGGTATCATTATTTGAAAGGTCTTATTTAAATGTGACCATCTCAAATATAGTAGCATTAATAAACAGGTTTAATAACAATAACAAAGAATGCAGTCGGGTTTTTAAAGTTTGTTTTTCAATAGTTATTTACTGTATGAGTGGCTATGCTACTTATACAAACATACAAAATTTCTCAAACTCTGTCGAAACGAAAGAAGGACCGTTATCCGTACAGATGGTTTGTATGACCCCGAACCTAGCCATTACGTCACACAATTTCTGTATTACTACACTAGTACTGTATCCCGTAGTAACGTCATATGCCTCCACCCACTTGGAATAAGCGTCAACTATTATCAAATAGACATAACCATTTAAAGGCCCTACAAAATCTAGATGCGCTCTTGCCCATGGCTCCGCCGGGTAGGGCCACGGCGTGAGCGGCGCGCGCGGCGGCGCGGGGCGGAGGTGCCGCGCCGGCACGTGGCGCACGCGGCCGCGGCGCGCTCTAGTGCCGCGCCCAGCCCGGACCACCAGAACCGAACGCGCGCCTCGCTTTTCATCTTCACATAACCTAAATGCCCAATGTGTAACTCGTCTACAATATTTTTTTAGTACTCGTCGATTATAATCTGTGTATTAAGATTTCACAGAGAATACTGCAACGTCACTCTTTTCATCGTTGTATAGTCTATGTTACTTCCGAAACAACCGAAATAACTTTTATCTACACTCATATCATAAGTTCTCTATAATGCGTTCAGAATCCGTAGACAATGACCAGCATTACTTGATACAATTTTACTATGATATGTTTTCTTATCTGTAGCTGTAATGAAAAGTTAAAATTACGATACAACTTTTGATAAAGTAATGTTGTTCAAATTTGGAACATCTTCCAAAACCAACAAAATTCAAACAGGGGGCCAATTCTAGTATCAATTGAACGTCGACTCGGTATATTTGAAGTAAAGTGTCGTACGCCATTTTGATTTCGAATGACATTAGAATAGGGACTTTGTTAGTTTGTCTATGATTTAAAAAAAACATTCATATTCGTGACACAGGTTAGCTTTGACGCCATGTTTGTTCTGCCGCCTACTGAACGCATCTTAGAGTACTTATAATATGTGTGTAGATAAAGTAATGTATGTAACTGTACATAATTAGGCCTTAAAACACTCGTGTGATCTTATTATGAAACTCGCCTTCAGCTCGTTTCATAAAACCACACTCGTATTTTAAGGACCCTCTTTATGTATCAGTTACATAAAATACTATTTTGTACTCGTCGATTTCGCACGTTTCCATTCTAATAGTAATCGTATTGTCAACGTTTTAATAGCTCTTATATACCTGACAGTAATGGTGGCCCAGTTAAAAAAAATACGATAATTGAACACGTCAAAGAAAATTATGATTTTGTCCAGTAAAATAAAGTACCAGGTCAAACCCTTCTTCCTCGGGATTCGGCTAAAAGTAGAGTTTTAAGCAGCTATAACTTTCTTAATAAAAAAGCGAATAATAATATTGAAATATGCTGGTAAGTTCTGAATCCCACAACAGTACCGCAACGTTAGTAACCATGCTAACTTCACACTGTTGGCACATTGTTTAAGTTCATTAATGCTCCTAATAGGTCCTTAGAGAATGGAACAAAAGGAAAATTCCCTAAAGATCATAGTAACACGTAGTCTGGAAATCAAGCTCGGTTAAACACTTACGAAATAGACTGCAGTGTATTCATTTATACGTAGTGAGAATGCAAGAAACTGACATTTTTACTTAAGTATCATTAGAGTGCATATTAAGTATAAGTATTTAAGTTTAGTTAATGATCAGAATTATTTGACGTATTTTCCCAAACAAACCACAAAATATGGCAAAAAACGTATTTTGTATTAACTTCATTAGGGTGACGGCACCAATGTTGGACACTTTTACCTGAAGGCACCAATAATGGACACTAAACTCTTAATTCAAAGATCATAAGGTTAAGGTTATAAATTGACTAGTTATTGGTTCGCTGCCCAAAAAATTTACTCTATATATTGAATTACATTATATTGACATATTTTGTTTAGATAATTTAATTTAATATTTCTAGAATTTGTTGTAAAATTATTGTGTTTTGAACTTTTGACTTGTAAAACTATGTTTTATCAAGGAATAAATAAATAAATAATAATTGTCTCAAAATTAATGAATACCCCTTATCTTCTGTACTATAAGAATCAAGTCCTTTATTGGTCCTTGTTCATTACTGGTTCCATCACCCTAGTAACTACTTTATAACTAAGTAAGTAACTTTTATTAAGAAACTTAAGTAGAAATGTCAAATATTATAAATCATGCTTATAAATAACAAATTGGGCCTGGAGCGAGATCTATTATGAAGGACAGACATTGCGAGTGTCTGGCGAGACTTAATTCAATCCTTAGGTCATTGTCGGAGATGCAAATACTAATTTAATAAATTATGTACCCTAGCAAAATAAATACGTAACAATATTAATCGTAAAGTTAGATGAACGTTCTTTAAACTTTTAACTTGTTTTATTTTTCTTTTTTATAATTAAGTCATCAAGTTGGTTCATTTATGTTTTAAGTATACATTAACTGCAATAATGTGGAATTTTAATATTTTTTATTACAAACATCATGTTAATTGACAAATAATTTGAATAAAAATATTTAATTACTCTAGAGTATAATTATTATATAAGGGGAACGGATAGTATGGAGTATAGAACGGATAGCATTTCAATATATTCGTTTTTTTAAATACTTATCATCTAAAGGAAATATCACTTTCTGCTTGATTATTTAAATGTAGTAGATACTGCTTTCTTCTTTGGCAGGTAGTAAAAATGTTTATTTTTACCTCATTTAAGCAGCATAAATAATTATACCGAACCAAATGCTCGTGTCAAACAGTCACCTAAGTAGGTTCTTACAGTTCCACTTAACTATCTAGTCATAAACACTATAATTAAGTATGACACAGTAAAAGTGTAACACTGTAATTACAAAAGTAAATAAAGCTCACGTTAAAAACAAATTTAAGCTTGATACTTCCAATATTTTTATTTTTATTTGTGTGATAGTTAAATTGGGCTTTATCCAGGAAAAAATTTATTCAAAGTAAGAACAGTGTAACATTGTTAGAGGCCCGTTGCTCGGCCGACACAATCCACTTAGCCTGGGCATTTCTATCCGGTCAGCGGTATTATTCTTAATTCGCTCGTTCGACACTCAATTCTACGGCACTTGTAAATTAATCTATTAAGTTTTACTAAACAATTTAGTTTTCAAAACCCGTTTTAAGCAGCTGTTTATGCACTGTAATTTGATGAAACAGTCAGTGACAAGATTTGGAGACATTTCATAGTCCTAAGGATAGACAATGCAATTCTCAACGCAAATTTTCCCAGTTTTCCATCTCAAAATAATTTTCCTTCCCCATGCCATAAAAAAATCGCGTCTACGATAAGTTAATTGAGCAAATTCCTCTCTGCGTCGTAGAGAATACCCCTGCTGGGTATTTCTATTGGATCCAAGCACGATTGTTCTACCGCTATAGTTATTACTAGGAGAGGAACGAGGTGGTTGTACCGCTGAGTTGTATTAGATCAAGTCTAAGGCACGTCAGGTAATGTTTGTTTTGGAGAATATTAAGGGTAGAGTAGAATAGGCAAACGTGTGCATTTGTAACTTAAATACTACACATTACGAGTAAGTGAGTGTTTATTGTTACTTTTAGTTCTTGTAATGAACCAGCGATCACCTAATAGATAAAATAACTATCTTACGAGGACGCGTTAACCTAGTTGGTAGTGACCCTGCCTATGAAGCTAGCGGTCCTGGGATCAAATCCCGGTAAGGGCAGATATATTATTTGTGTGATGAGCACGAATATTTGTTCCTGTTTCATGGATGTTTTTTATGTATTTAAGTACATATTTATCTATTTAAGTATTTACTCGTATATCGCTGTCTAGTACCTACCCATAGTACAAGCTTAGAGCTTAGTTTGGAACTAGGTCAATTGGTGTAACACGATCACGATCTTTTTCATTTTGAAAATCGAAGCCTTGTCTGCATACAAAATGAAAACAATTGCTCCACTTCGAAGCCGGTTGCGATTGCGAGTGTGTTAGACAATAAGCCCTCTGATATATTTATTTATTTATTTATTATCTATATATGCCACGAACATCAGCAACACTAGAGGGCTTATTGTCTAATGCAATCGCAACCGGCTTCAGAGTGGAGCAATGGTTTTCATTTTGTTTGCAGACAAGCCTTCGATTTTCAAAATGAAAACGATCGTGATTGCGAGTGCCTTAGACAGTGCCCTCTGGAGAGGAATTGCAGCTATGCGTTTTCTTGACAACTCTTTCGATTGATCGGTCCAGCTTGTCGGTGAACGACCGCGCAATCTTTGCCCTTCGGTGTTCCCAACCACAATTTCCAAATTTAAGTTGCCTCTGCGCATAATAGTAATAAATCATGTAACAATGCATTTTTATTGATATACATTTAATATAATACAATTAAAAGTTAAAACTAAACTCATTTAAATTAAAATAAAAACTAAGCTACTCAAATATTAAAGACGTAAATAATAATCACCACTATAAAAAGAACACCCCCTGGAGCAGGGCCGCAAGCGGCATGGTCACTATGACATTTAGCTGTGCTACCTCTCTGGATAGCTAGCCCAATCCTTTGGGAGAGGTAAGCACCAGCTCTAGGATCTCCGGAGGTGTCTATGAGCCGGGATGACAGGGCCTTAATAAAGCTTTTCATATCAGCTGACCAAGTTCCCATGGTCTCCACTGCAAGCGCTACAAATTCATATAAATATTTGCGGCGCTTGATAAGTAACAATTCCATTTCAAACTTTGCAGTCTCATATTAAGAGTCAAATAAGTGGCACAGTTAATTTATTACCTTACATTGGAATGGTTATCGGTAACAAGGAACCTCGGCAACATTTATTCGCAGTAATTATGTAAACAACGGTAAATTCATCAACGCGGAACCCGGGCGCGCTATTAACCAACCCACAGATTAGTAAATGTTTTTGGTTTCTGATTCGTTAGTGTTTAATTTAACGTTAAAAATGTAGCGTTAACGCGTTTTAGTGGTTTATTTAGGAATTAAAGCTTTGCGAATGGTTTAAAACGTTTAATTGATACCTATTTAACTCGCGATTTATTGGATTTTTTGTAAAGTGTGTTCCTAGTAAATGTATATATAACCGTATTTTTTATTGATTAAATAAATCAACAGCATAAATCATAAGTAATAATCTAGTAAGCAAGAGTGAATTAACTATATTATTGAAAACAAAAAAAAATATGTCACTTTTTTGTGTCGTATAATATTGAGATAAGAAGTCAAAATGAATGGAGAAGCATAAAAACCAATCATCGTTGAGATCGTTAGGACAACTCTTTGTCACGCAAAACAAAGTCTTTCGGCTTAAAAAAATAATTTATTATTTATTTATTTAAACTTTATTGCACAATACACAAAGTAGGTACAAATGGCGGACTTAATGCCTTAAGGCATTCTCTACCAGTCAACCAAAGGGCTAAACAGAAACAAATTAAGGTTGGTGCTGAAAAAGAGAAAAAAAATGATGAAGAAGATAAAATTATTCATATTCAAAGTGATCATTAATATTATGTTACTGTAATATGCTTTTTAGAGTGTTTTGTTACATTTAATATAATTTTAGAATTATTGCACCCCTAGGATATCTAAGGAATATTTCCTCCAAATTTCAAGTCTGTAGGTCCAGCGGTTTCTGCTGTGCAATGATTGATCAGTCAGTCATTTTCTTCTTTGATGTAATTATTTTAAGATTGTTTTGTTCTTGCTTTCACATAAAGATATATTTTGTCACTTAACTAACATTAAATAACAAATACCTAAACAAACGTGTATGAGTTTAGTCTCATATAAATAGCGTTTTAAAAATCTGCGACGCCGCTAAGAAAACATTATTTATAACACTTTCTCTGCTAAGCTTTGCTACGTGCTACGAGCGTAGCACGTAGCTGCTTTTACCGCTTTGTAGTCACCCGCTCTACGAGTATTCCCAGGTATTTTTTACTTTTTCGTTACTTACTTTTCCAGGTGTCCGTAGTACACAAAACTCTTAACGTGAAGAAAAACATTGAAAGGAAATCAACACATATTATGTGTGTGTAAAACGGATAATTGCACAAACAATCCTGGAGGTTCGACGTGTATCCAAAAGAAGCATTAAAATGGTCTAATTTTATTTAACATTTTATTAAATGGGGTATCATTTATAATTCAGAAAGATCAAGTGAGTGAGATTAAAAGGCTACGCGCTGACGTCGGTGGTCATGTTTTAGTTTATATCTTTTTTCCATCCATCTTATCCTTTAACCTACTGCCAAGCAGCAGTGTTCACATTGCTGTGTTCTAATGTGGGGATAAGGCAACCGGTAAAATTACTGGCATAAAGGTATACCATCTTAGTCCTCTGGGTTGGCAACGCATTTAAGGTCTTAAGATTGCAGTCTTTAGATTGTAGTGTTGAGAATGCAAAAGTCTATGGGTCACAGATGACACCCATCTGGGAGGTCTATGTCTCATTTGCCTTCTCCGCACCATAAAAAAACTTAAACTCAATAGGCCCCTTGTACACAAATTGTACCTACATAATACGGCCAATGAAATACAGATCTAGTACAAAGGAAATAAAATTGTCAAGTCAAAAAAAAAACTTGATTTAATTTTCAGTAGGTTCAAATTCCATTCACAAAATTTCGTATAGTGGACTCTCAGGTTTATACCTGTAAGAAACACGTCGCGTCTGCACCATATAATTAATCTATGACATTATTTTAAAGGGTTTACTTTGCGTGACGATTATTTACTGAGTACCACAATGCGGCATTTGTGTAAGAAACGATTGTTGTCGTTTGTCACCCGGGCACATTAGCTGAACACAGTGTAACGTGATAACGGGTTATGTTTGATATTAATTTTGTTTTCGTGTTGGGAATGTGATTCAAAATTAAATATTTAAATCATAGGCTTGTTTAATGTATTTGGCGCCGTTGATACGCCCGTGGGCCTAAAAAGATGTTTAATGACAACGTTATCGATTTTTAAATACTAAGCGGCTGACGTGATAGATGGTCAGTTTACGTCAATCCTATATATTAAAATGCCCTAGTGACGGATAAGGACGGAACAAATTTTCAGCACACCTTAACTATTGCATGTTTATGAATAAGAGGTTAAGTCATTATAGCATTCGCAAAATTTTGTTGGTTTGTTTGGAAGTTAATGTTTTAGTTAATGTACAGTCACTGTTTAGAAAAGGGTTGATAATAGTGGAGAAAGGCTAGATAGCATTAGAAAGTTAACACAAAACCCCGCTATGTAGGCATCAATCAGTTACTAGGCAATTCGCTCACCTGATGAGATCCGATGGCCCGGCTTACTCCCGGGGTGGCATCCAGCGCCTGAACTACGGCTTGCCTAGGTCTTGCAGCTAGGGAATGCAATTTAACCGGTTATTAACCGTTTTTGTATGAAAATAACCGGTTAAAACCGGCTATAACCGGTTATTTGCATTCCCTACTTGCAGCACAGCACACACAGAAAGGTCCACAAGAAAAGGGAAAGTAACGAAAGTTCACACCAAAGCACAGTGTTTTATCGCTGCAGATAGTAGAAAGATGCGCACGCGACTACAGCCGTTTTCGTTCCTCTCAGGCGCTCGCGGGGAGTAGACCCGCACGCGGACGGAGGGAGCGGGGGAGGTCCATCCAAAGTATTTAGAAGTCATTCAATGAGGAGTTAACTTAGATTTTCCTGAGAGTTGCCTATGGGTGTTACCAGACCAATCGATCGATCGTCGATCGACGGCATCGATCGATGGTAGAATTGATTAGTCGACGTTGATCGATAGTTCTTACCAGACCAATCGATCGATCGTCGATCGATGGGTTAATGGATTAGTCGATCGATAGTTCCTTCATGAATTAAAGCTATCAGACCAGTCAATCAACGTCGACCGGCAATCGATCGATTGGTTAGTCGAACGATATCCGTCGATCGATAGTTCTTTCCAGACCAATCGATCGACTTCCATCGACGTCAATCGATGCCGTCGATCGGCGATCGATCGATTGGTCTGGTAACACCCTATGTAATAAAAGGAATACTAAAAAGTTACGACCCATTTCAAAAAATAAATGCTTGAAGTCGTCATGCCATTAGAGACGCCAAGTCATTTGTAACTTATAAGAAACTCGACCTTATTGATGTAGAGGTAGAATGTCAGATTGACTTTGTACGTGATACGCTTGTCTAGACGTGGTGTTGTTTGATAGTCTAGACTATGTTTATTTTGACCTTATATTGCCTCGTATGTTGTTTTAGTTAAACTTTTAATGGCTCAAGGTGAGTGTTAATGGGTATCCCTTAGGACCTTATTAAATCTTGCTTTACGGTTTGTTTGCTTCAATTTCAAAGCTGAAATCTTTAATTTAATTTTCAAATATTTATAATTTCTGTTGTTAAAAAAATTAAATGTTGTCTTCTTTTTATATTTTATTAGTTCATGCCCGCGCCTGCGTCCGCGTGGATTTTGATTAACGCTATTACATTGTGTACTTTTAATTTATTCGGAATGAAAAGTAGCCTATGTAATAATCCAGGGAATAAACTATCTCCATTTCAAATTTCATCCATATCTGCCCGGCTGTTGCAGCGTTAAGGAGTAGCAAACTAACACACAAATTTTCGTATTTATTATTTTAATTAATAAGATTCATCTGTAAAAAAAAAAGATAACAATCAAATTGAAAAATAAATGTTAAATTAAAACAAATAAAAACTCCGATCATACAATTGGGATTGTTCATTTTTTTACAATTACTCTAATTCGAAAACCATTTCCATGAATAGGGTTTTAAATCCGTTCTGCATTATTAAGTTTTTGAAATAAGTATGTATTTATCTATTTCGGATATTTCGACAAAAGTATATTTAACCTTTTTTTACTTTCGTTTTCGGCTTGAAGCCCTCTAGGTGTATCTTACGGGCTAGGCTAAAACCGCTTGAAATAGTATGTGTATGATACACAAAATAATCATGACATGTTATCCATAAAATGACGGCTAAATAAATAAAGATATTAAAACAAACCTATTGGTTCAAATACAAAATTAATGAAATCGGTCTCTTAAAATTACCTATTCTTACGACTTAGAATATAAAAACCGTGTTTTTTTTGGACCATCCCAATTGAGACTGGGTGGGTGGTGGTTGTGGTTTTTGATTGGGTGTTGTCTTTATTGCTCTTGAATGACAGATAAAGACAACACCATTCTTTTTAAGGTTTCGTACCATATACTGAAGAATGAAACCCTTATAAAGTGACCTAATTGTCCGTTTCAATCTCCGAAGTGTTCGTAGCTATCTCCCCGTCTGACGACATGATGATATGAAAGCAATTTTCCGTTTCAAAGGTTGAAGCTATCGAACTACAATTTTGTTACAAAATTCAAACCTCCAACCTCATGAGAAACTAGAATTTATTTATTTGAGTAGAGAAAACTTTGAAGTCCTTGAAAACTGGAAGTCCACTTTTACTTTAACTAGGTGATATTAACTAGCCTGTTTTGTAACAAGTTTAGGCATATCCATCGTAACATCTGGGGCCTAAAATACCGTTCATTGCCCAGGTAGGGCCAAGTAGACCCAATTAGCATACCCTTGTCCCACCCAATTACTTAATCGCTAATTTGCGGTAAGTACAACACAACTCGGGCTATGACGCTAATCTAATTAACACTATAAAGCTATGTCATAAAGATTGTAATTTGCGTGACAGTTTGTTTGAGTTGTGTCTTTGTTTCTGCGTTGTAACAAAATGTAATCGACTCGGCTCACACGGGCAAAAGTCCAGAATGGGTTTAGTTTTTAAAAACTGTTTTGTTATTTAACTAAGTTTAAATGAACTTTGGGTTATTCATATAATATACTTACTTATACGATTTTTATGAAGTTACTAGCCTGCCAGCGGCTTCGCCCCGCTGCAAATTTCAGACTTTCCCAGTGGATTTTTTCTTGTAATTTTCTGCGCAATTTTCTTAATTTTATTTAATGTGAACCTTCTACGAAGTATTAAAAAACATTTTTAAAAAAGATGAAGCCATTCTCAAGTTAGGTATAGCGTGACCAGGAGAAATAGGGGTCATTTTTATATATAGATAGATAGATTTAAGTATTTAAATCAATCAATTCTGATTATATTTCATGAAACACGTTATTACTGAACCGAACCAAATGAATTAAATCGGTAAAGCCGTTCTCAAGTTAGGTATAGCGTGACCAGGAGAAATAGGGGTCATTTTTATATATAGATGGATAGATTTAAGTATTTAAATCAATCAATTCTGATTGTATTTCATAAAACACGTTATTATTGAATCAAACCAAACCAAAAACCCTTTGAAGCCTTGTTCATTCAAACATGGTGATGGCTCTAACATTTATTATTTTTATTTTATTTTATTTTCATTTTATTTTTTATTTTATATTTAAAGTCGTCATGAGTTGTCGTGTTTACACCGCCATTGACGCTTTAAGTTGTCAAATATATAAAAGAGACTTATTTCGTCTGGAATAAGTTGAATGTTGCATAGCTCTTGAAACATGCTTGGCGTGTAAGTGACTCTTAATATTTGACACGAGGCGTTGAAACGGTTAACGAACATTCTTCACAGACACTGTTTGAAACGATAAGTTATTACAGATGTAGTGCATAATCCTTTCCCATCATATTTTCTCGGAAACGCTCATATTTGTCATGCTATTTCAGTCAGCCTCACTACCCTGTGCTGAGTCTGACTCAAATAGCATGACAAATACGAGCGTTTCCGAGAAAATACGATGTGAAAGGATTATACACTACCCCCCTTACTAATAAACGTTGAGTAACGGTGGTATAGCTATACAATGTTTTGTTATTATCTGTCAAATTCAAATGTCACAATGACAGATAACCCACCACCACCGTTTCTCAACGTTTATTAGTAAGGGGGTACATCTGTTAGTACGTAGTTGGCTGAGCTGCCCAGTCAATTGTAAATCGAAGCTTGACCTCTTCGTCAAAGTTACCCTTTGCTAACTAGTTGGTTTATCTCCAGACAGATAGCTATTACGTCTAACGCAGTATCTCCGATTGTCATATGGGAATTGATGCAACATGCAATCGATATGATCTTTGCTTTGTCTGGTACCCGTTTACAAGCTCAGGGCCTCTAATCGACTGGATAGAACAATGTTGCTTTTGACTCGTTTATTTCGTACCTTTAGAATTATAGTGACCTAATTCAAGATTTCAGCTTTCGATATCGAGTCATAAATTTATTACTAAGTATAGAGCCCTAACTCGAAATTCAAAATTTGTGAATTAGGTCACTAATAATTCTAAAGAT
The DNA here is from genome assembly GCA_948252455.1 of Acleris cristana. NCBI lineage: Eukaryota > Metazoa > Arthropoda > Insecta > Lepidoptera > Tortricidae > Acleris > Acleris cristana. Next base: position 13,890,333 of record OX411780.1, read on the forward strand.
GCGATTTGTTTTTAACTCGGCATCTATTCTGCTGCGCTAGTGATATTGGCAGTAAGTTAGTATAGTAACCATACTTACTTACTGCCAATATCGGTAGAGCGGGAGCATTATTTTAAAGTAAATAAAAACTGTACGTTGACGATGCGATAACATAAATAGAGGCCCTGCTGACTTTGCAGCCTAACGTCGAGAAAGACGAACCTAACGTCTTGGTTGTGGGAGTGAGATAGGGTATAGTATTTAAATTAAAGTAATGAGAGGGAGGTAACATTTTTTAACATAATTAAGTATATCAATTGAAAAAAATGTAGTCGGCTTTTCAAAGTTTACTTTTTATTACGTGATCCCTTTGTCACCCTTCAATTTATTGTGTCGAATTTTGACCATTATTATTATTTGAACTTTATTTTCATAGTGAAGGTAAACCAGCGCGCAGATTCTTCTTATCTTACACCTAATTTAAGATTACAAATACCATGGACCTGAGGGGCTATTGTCTAACGCACTTGCAACCGCAATTATTTTCATTTTGAAAATCGGAGGCTTGTCTGCATACAAAATGAAAACCACCACTACTCCACTCCACCACTCCACTCCACTTTGAAGCCGATTGCGATTGTGAGTGCGTTAGACAATAGCGACGCTAAGGACATGGATGGAATATCTCTTTATGCAATGTGCGCTATCTTAAGTATGTATGTATGTAAACTCTTTATTGCACATAAACAATTACAGGACATGTTTGCATCAATATAGATAATGTACATAGGCGAACTTATCCCATATGGGATCTCTTCCAGTTAACCTTAAGTCTAGCAATTATTCTTAAGGCTTTGTTGGTTAGCGGAACATACAAAAAAATCTTATCTAACTTCTTCAAACATAGCCATTTTTATAATTATTTGAGCGAAATTGCAGCAATGGGTGACTTTAAATATCGTATTAACGCATGCGTACTTTTCATTTATTCAAATCCAATCATTTTAAATGTGAATCGAACATAAAGTTTACAGCTTTAATAAAGTGAATATCATTATACCGTTTTATTTTGCAAAAAAGCAATTACGAATTGTTTTTAATTTAAATTAAGCCTTTTCAAAATATAAAAAATTCTAAATCTGATATACATTTTAATATAATTAATCTTAGTAATCCATTTGATTAAACTGAGAACTCATTAACCTGTTACACGCAAGATCAAAAACACTGGTCACTATACTAATAAATTTACATAATACTGTGACCAATTTTATTGCTCCTGAGTTAACATACACTGAAGTGTAGTATAATTCAATTAGTAAATGGTAGGTACTTCAGCCTTTCTTGTGAGCCTTTCTGCCCTATTTAGGTCATAGCGGGCATTACTAGATCTAATGAATGTGCTAAAAGGACTCTTTAGGGTCCTATAAATATGTGGGGACTTTTCAGTCTTCATGTTTTATACTTGGTAATGAAAAATTTTTTTTTTTACTTCATGGCACAATTTATTGTGTATTAAACACGAAGTAGGTACAAATGACGGACTTAAGTCATTAAAGAATACAGTATCAGTCTACCAAATTACCACATAAATAACAATACAATACAACAATAACAATTTAATATGATAGTAGGAGCTAGAAATAAAAAATACTTACGCCCCCACAAAAGGGATGGCTTTATGCGCTTCCGCGCGAAGAATGTGAGATGGAGATAGTTCGCGCGCGCCTTAAAGGCAGCGTCAAATTCAATTAATTGCTGTTTACTTTAAAACTATAACATTTATTGAAAAAATCGTTTGCCAAGATTAAAAAGTTACATATACTCAACTATTGAATCATATTTAGGGCTGAGTTCACCAACCAATTTAACAGACGGTTAAGTCTTAATCAGCTGTTAGTCAATACATTTGACAATCGTCAAACCGCTAACCGTCCGTTTAATTGTTGGTGAACACTGCACTTAGTAGATTGTTTTTGTAACCGTCTGTCAAAATCCTGAAAATTGTATTCATTCTTCAGTCTCAGCTTATACGACGATCATAGCTAGAAAATTTTTGTTAAGTAAAAAGTTAACCTCAGGGCCTTTATTTGGTTTATCCCATTTTGCTTCGGTACCTATATAATACCTATCGCAATTAAACTGCTGACGAAAATAATAATGCGAGGTAAAAAGACGCTGTTATAAATCCAAAATAATACATACATTATACTACATACATTAAACCACGCCTGCTTCGCAGAGGGGTAGGTAGAGACTACTTCTTTCCACCTGTTACGATCCTGACAAATGTCTTTCGCTTCTTCCACATTCATACATCGAGTCATGCACGCACATCCGTTTCGGGTATTTAAGATTCGGTCTTTTTCCAGTATTTCTCCGATTTGATTCGAAAAAGTACGCCTAGAGCGGCCCCTTCCAACCCTTCCACTCATTTTCGCTCTTTATATCTCTTTCGTCAATCTTCTTTCATCCATCCTTTCCAAATGACCGAACCATCGAAGCATGCTCTTTTCAATCTTAGTCACATCTTCTTTTAGTAATAATATCATAACGATATTGAAACAAGACGGGAAACAATATAGAAAAGAAGTGTTCATAATTCCGGGACAGAACGTAATACGTTTTGAATGTGATAAAATTACGTATCTAACAGGAAAATTTCTCCGTAACATTTTAATACGTCGCAAAACCTTTACCACCCCAATACGGTATCCAAGGGCTGTAAGTTAAAAACCCTTTGGAAAGACATCGCCATAAAGTTCTTATTCAACCCAATAGGGGTGTTATCGGTGGGGAGAAATATGAAAATGTCGCGGCCGAGACGGCTTTAGGCTGTTTGCATACAGGGCATACAGTTTAATAATAAGAAAATGTATTAAGTATTAATTTTATAATTATGACGAAGTATTAGAGCTAGCTTTATATAATTAATTGGCTGTGTTTTTTGTAACTGCAGTCTTTATTTTGTGTGTTATCAGGCAGAATAACCTAATAGTTCGTTTGCCTTTTTTCCCATATTTTTTTTCTTTTCTGGGGAACTATGATGGTACCATAGTGGCGCAAATCGTCAAAGTGCATGACGCATATAATCTTCAATTTTTCCCTTCCTGTTCTTACCTTATCACGCCCTTTCTTTTTCTTTTACGAGAGTGATGCTTCTGATAAGTATTGACGTTTCTAAAGCAGTTACCAACAGAACTTATTGGTAGTGACGTGACTCAAAAATAACTAAAGTTTGTTTGATAAAATATAGACGAAAATGATGCAGTCTGTTAGTTTTCTTAACTAAGGAATTTCGCTCTTTTCCCGTCTACTCCATTTGTGATTACTTTCACACTGCAGCCATTGCTGCAGATGCCTGCCATTTGTTGCAGATGTATGTCCATTTTGGCAGCTAGTCTCTATGTAATAATGTCACACGGGTCAAGTGTTTAGTTTCATGTATAAAATTAAAAGGGAGTTTTTATTTTTGGGGTGATAAAGACGATGGAGTAGCGACAATGTACGTTTAAGTTATCGTTTTTCCAATGATAAAAATAAGTAAGGCTAATGTTGCCTATGAAACTTGCGGTATCGGTTCGATTCCCGGTAAGGGCAAAATAGTGAGTGATAAGCAGCAAGAGTATTGTTTTCTGGGTCTTGAATGTTTTATTTATATTTATATATATGTATTTCTTTATACAGGGTGTTTTTTTGGTCGACAACTTCCAAAACAGGAGAGATAGTTTAATTAATGCTGAATCCGAATATCACATTAAAAAATTAAAAAGCCTTAGGAGGTCAGAGAAATAGCATTTTCAGTTTATCCCATTATTTCACTTAATTGTGGTTACTATGCGACGTGTTTACCGAAGACTAATGACGTAATCACCGTGCACAATGTTATGATTCATCTTTCCCTTCATACTTGTTACAGGCTTAGGACCGTCAAAGATTACAAACACGGTTTAGGTTAAAAAAATGTAGATTATTGTTGTAAAAATCGTTCTGAAATAGCATTTAACTACAGAATAACGGTATGGATTAAAAAACCGCAAGATTTGTCTTTGGCGTATTTAAAAAGGGGAATCAGTTTTGTACAACGATTGTTAAAAATTTACAAAATTTAAATTTTTACATTAGGTCACTTTTAATAAATGTTTGAAGTGACGGCCGCCTTCGGCTCGCCTGTATTTAAACTGCTTAAAACTAAGAGAGTACTCGCCCGTGGATGTTCTTCGAAGTAATTGAGAATAGCCTGCTTAACATCCACTGCAAGCCCACTTTGGGCTCTTCCTTGAGCATGGCGTGGAGTTTCAAAAGTGCCCCACTCGTAAAGGTTGCTAGCGATAGACCTTACTGCAGTGTAACACGTAATGGCATGCCGATTAGGAAATCGTTTAGTCCAAATTCTAACGGTGTCAGCAATGTTTTGACCACTCACAAAGTAAATGTTTACAATATCAAACATGTCCCGATTGTCAAGAAGTAAATTTTCTTGCCGAGACATTTTTTTTATCAATAAAATGATTGAACACTTCATTTAACAAGCACTCGCTTCGAAACAAACACGGTAGGTACTGACGTCACTTGCGCATAGCTTTGTGAGGGTAGTATCAAACAATAACAATCGTGACGATAAGCGGCCTACCCCCTTTGTAGCTACAGAAACGAGAGACCATGATTTATAATGTAGCGAGGATATTCTTTCGAAAAATCATGAAAATAAAATTATTTTTTTTATATTTTTTTTGAGTTCAGAATCATGAATATAGTAACCCCTATTGTGGAAGTTGCTGACCAAAAAAACACCCTGTATAAGTATGTTCATCATTGTACCTATAGCACAAGCCCAAGCTTAGTTTGGGGTTCGGTCAATTAATGAGATATTGTTCACTGATATTAATTTTAATGGTTTATTTAACATGCTAAACAACTAGCGGTCTAATCAATTTAGAGTGATCTCTTGAAATTCAATTTCGATACTAAAAGAGTCATCTAAAAAATAATACAAAATATATGCAGTGTACTCCAAAAAAATTACGGCAAGTTTTTTCCGCGCGCGCCTTTGCTGCCACGCGTGTACACTGTCGTAAAGTTAACGCAGCGTATGAGCAAGTTTCCATAACTTCGAAATTAGCACGCTATTGCATAGACGTTAGACAAAATAAATCGGTGGTACCTGTGGGACCTGCCACCAGTAGTGTTCGCACATCCGGTATGGGGAAAAGACAAGCGGAGAAATCTCTAGCACGGAGCTATTCCATCTTGGTCCTAAGGTTTTGCAATGAATTTGCAGTCTTAGAATTGCAGTCAAAAAAATTTACCATCAGGTGGCCTGTGAGCTCATTTTTTTTCTCTATGCCACAAAAAAACTTGTTTTAGCCAAAATATGCGCAGTGTGTCTTAAACCTTAACGTAAGGCTAGCTTTATTCCGCGCGCCTTTACTGTCACGCGCGTACATTGTCGTAAAGTTTACGCCGCGTATGAGCAAGCCTCCATAACCTCGACATTTGCACGTTGATAGTCTTGCATAGACATTAGACGGAATAAACCGGTGGTATTACGTGCTTGTACTTCTGAATACCCATTTAGTAAATACGTAGCTTTGCATGCGGTACAATGTCGCATTTTTAACCTTTTCCACGCTAAGAGCCTTGCGTAGACTAGGTGGAGCGACGATTTTCGCAAGGTGGCTGGCAATGGGAGAGGCCTACGTCCAGCAGTGGACTAGTATAGTTGATGATGATGATGATGAATGATGATGAGATTTGCATCGGCTTTAGACAGAATAAATCGGTGGTACCTGTGGGACCTGCCACCAGCAGTGTTCGCACTGTTGTCTTCCGGTATGGGGAAAAGACAAGCGGAGAAATCTCTAGCACGGAGCTATTCCATCTTGGTCCTAAGGTTTTGCAATGAATTTGCAGTCTTAGAATTGCAGTCTAAAAATTTTACCATCAGGCTGCCTGTGAGCTCATTTGTTTTCTCTCCCTGAAAAAACCACTTGTTTTAAGTGAAATATGCGCAGTGTGTCTTGAACCTTATCGTACGGCTAGCTTTATTCCGCGCGCCTTTACTGTCACGCGCGTACATTGTCGTAAAGTTTACGCCGCGTATGAGCAAGCCTCCATAACCTCGACATTTGCACGTTGATAGTCTTGCATAGACATTAGACGGAATAAACCGGCGGTATTACGTGCTTGTACTTCTGAATACCCATTTAGTAAATACATAGCGTTGCATGCGGTACAATGTCGTAATTTTAACCTTGGACTAAATTTTGAGGCGTGTAAGCTTGACTTAATATTTATAGCTTTTTTAGTTTATCTGAGACTTCAGATGAATGATTGATGGATGGATAGACAGGACTCAAATACGTTTTTTTTTTGTTTAAATACCCAACTCATTACATGCTATTGTAACATAGTCTATAGAAAATTGCCAAGTTTGGGCTCAAAATGCATTTAGTGGCGACAAATTGGTACGACTGCCAACAATATAGTGCCAACTTGTCACCTTTTTAGATATCACTACTTTTGGTGGTTCATGAGGACTTGTTTTGGTGGGATTACATTTACTTAAATACTGCCACCAACTAAGAATTGTTTTTTTTTTAATTTATTTTTTCAAGGCGTTCGTAACAAGTAATCATTGCAAGTTAACCCGCCAAACTGACAAGACAGTTTTACATTTTCTGCTATGCATGCACCTAAATTACAAATTTACTAACTGCCGCACTCAGAGACGTCAGTTTAATTTAATGCTTGATTAAAGTTGCTGCTGTCACTTTCTTTGCGACAGCAATAGAATAAGGCAACACGTCACTAAACAAGCATTAAATTTAATTCACGTCTCTGAGTGCGGCAGTAAGTAAGTAGGTATACAAGTATACATTTTATGTGTATTTTTTGTATATCTCTACCTACATACCTAGTATAAAACAAAGTTGCTTCCCGCCGTCGGTCCCTCTGTATGTACGCTTAGTACTTTCAAACTACGCAACGTCAATGTCATCATCATAATAAGTTTTTTTCTTCATTCTTTCGGATAAAAACCTTATCCAAATAAATATTTATGCTCACAATAAATTTAAACCATACATTATTTAGCAAATAATTTTATTAATTATATGTCTTTATTCACTAAAATTATTTAATAGGAATTATTTGAATAGTCACACCTGCATAATTCTATTATGAATAAGTAAAGTGAATAAGTAGGCTCGTGTTGTAATGTAAATGAGCCACTACCATAGGCCCATATCTATAGGCCGTCCATTAATATTGTGCTGGACCGCGCGTGGTGGTGCTGGCTTTACAGCAAGCGAATGCTGAGTTGGGACTGTTTCGCAACAATTTCTCTGTCTTGTTCTTTTTTAATCTATTTAATGTAATATTGTATTGTTGTGAATAAAACGTCTCTTTATCTTTATCTTTTATTAATAATTATTGTTTTATTGCAAAAGCTATCATTTATATCGTTTATAACAATTGTGATCATTATTGCCAAGAACATAACTCTGCGTGCACCTATTACGCAAAGTTTCTGCCGCGTAAGAGGGCCAAGTTCATTAAACTTGTCTCGTTAATCGCGAACTTGGCTGTGACAATGCTTAATCGAATTCCAGGTCCTTCAGCGATGTTGGGTGAAGGTATTATTTTTCGCTTTTTATAGGAACAAGTGGAATTTTAAATTAAGTTTGCTTAAGTTACTATGTGCTTGTTACACAATATTACCTATTAAAATTAGGGGGTTGTGGCATATAAATTGAAAGTAGGTATGCAAGAATATATTTTGAATGCGGCCCGAAGAGATCAACGTTTTATTTTATTTTCTTTATTTTGCAATAGAAAAGTACATATTATTGAGTTTCACCATCATTATAATATCCTCCTGAGACCCAGTGTGCCATATGAGGTAGGTACATAATCAAGACAATTTAGTTTAAACTATATTTTTAGTGAGTATAAAGTTCATTTTTATTTATTTCTAAATTGAAAATGGCATTTTAAAACGAATGTAAGCAGGTGAACTTATTAAATTATTACTTATTAACTTTTTTAATTGATTCGCTCGTCTCAAACTATAGCGCATTCTCAATAGTAGAAATAATAATTTATTACTCCTTCAGGTTGAAGGTATTTAAAATCACTCTTCTTCTATTTGTTCCAATTTACTTCAAAACCTATCATTATGTTTTTACTTTTGAACTAACCAATAAAACCTCTATTCATATTATCATGTTATACTCGAATAACAATAAAAACCTTCTTAAATAACAAAACTAAAGTATCACGTCTCAAAGTTTCTTGTTAGCTGAAACCTGTCTCGACCGTCCTCAACAAACACTGAGGCCATTTTTAACCCGTTCCGGAATAGTTTTTCGTAATGATTAATGACCGGAGTAGTGACCCGCGAAACTGTGGCACACAGGAAATTGTTCAGCAGTAGCCAAACTGTTAATAATATTATAATTATATTATATAGGTATATCGGGGACAGTCTCACACAAATTGAACTAGTCCCAAACTAAGCTCTAGACTTGTACTGTATGTACTAGACCAGAGTTGCGAGTGATAGCGCTTATTAGCTTATAAATAAGGTCGATCAAATTTGCACGAGCACTCAAGTGGATAAAATATCAATATTTACTATGAAAGATTTGAAGAAAATTTAACACATGTCCAAAATATGTACTTTCCTAAGCAAGGTGGTCGTAAATAACATAAATAAAATAAATATCAAGGGACAATGTCACGCAAATTGACCTAGTCCCAAACTAAGCTCTAGGCTTGAACTCTGGGTACTAGACAACGATATAAATACTCATAGAGAAATATATACTTAAATACATAGACAACATCTATGACTCAGGAACAAAATATTCGCGATCATCACACAAAAATATCTGCCCTTACCGGGATTTGAACCCAGGACTGCGAGCTATATGTGAAAACAAATCAAATACTCCTTTTGCACTTTACTAAAGAGTCAAGGACGCATATGCGTTTTTTTCCGCTCGGAATGAATAAGACTGTGGTGCTGCATTTCCATCTGCAAGTATCACATCCACGTAGTAATTTACCTTAAAATGTTAAACCAAAAGACGCATAATCTTCTTTTTATTATATAATCAATAAACAATAATAATTAAGTACTTCATTATTTTTAAAATGTTTCATCATGTTTGTTAAATTTTAATTTTTTTTAAACGTGCCGTGAATTAAAAACATTATCGCCCGTTTCTCAAAACCTATGATATTGAGATGCATCCTGGCAGAATAGTTACTTAGAATTCATCAACGATTTAGGAATATACTAAGTATGTCCTTAAAGTATTATGTAATAATATATGTTATACACACTCATTACTTAACACTAACATTAACCCGTTTATAAAAAGAGCCCTTTCGATCTTTTCGAGTAGTTTTAAATACAGTTTAAAAAAATAAGACTTTATGCTACAAAATAAGTAGTATTATAAATATAATTTTCATAAGTATGTAAATAATATTTTGTCTATTTTTTAGCATTAAATCAAATTTTCTTACAGTTTTAACTATTAACCTTCTTAAGAATATCTAGTTTTTTCAGCAAGTGTCGATTTTATTTATAACTACAATGTTTGTAATGTAAAGCTTTTTAGCCGTACCTACTCGCTGTTTTTTCTGTAAAATTTATGAAAATAGGATTTTTTCTGTTTGTTACTTCATTTAATTTTAATTTCTGATTCAATTCAATTCAACCTAAAATACCTAGTCCACATGATGGCTAGTTTTAAACTTTTCCTTTCACTTACGTACTTTGAGCTTCATCGCAAACTAACCTTCTGCAGTTTTATTTTCTCTTCTCTCAACTTCTTCAATAGCGCGTACGTTCTTTGTGTTTGCTCCAAACTGAGTAATTGATAAAGTTGAGAATTAGTTCCACGTTACGTTAGTTGCCGGGCAGTTAATTTAGTCCACCTCAATATACTCACATGTGTGCTTGCAAAAACTAATAATGGTCTGGACAAGTTAGTGGGTTTAGGGAGGTTTGCTTTCGACTATGTTTGATAATAATCTGCTGAAAGATATTGTAACTAGTGATGTGCGTTGCCTATTTCCCAAATTCCCGGAATATTGCCACCGGCAACATAGGCAAGTTTTCGGTAACATTGCCCAGGCCTTTTTAGGGTTCCCACTACGAGCAATATTGCCGGCAACATTTACGGCAATATTCCCTTGCTGGGTAATATTCCCGGGCACGACACATCACTAATTATTATTTTAACTTATTTAATTTTACGTAGAAATGATTTTTAAATTCTGCTGTGATAAATAGACAAACAAAATTCGCTATAGTAACTATCAAGGATAGCTTTGATTACTTCGGATTCATTTAGTACATATTGTGTCAATATTAACATCGTGGTAACCACGTTTCCTGAGCATTACGCTTTGTTACACCAACAGGGTTGTATGTAGTTTTGTGTCAATTTCTCAGAAAAAACTCAATAGTAGTGGTAATTAGGTACAGGTACCGGTCTCACGCCGTGTTCACGTCATACCTAAACACTGGAGGACAAATAAACAGTTTACAAAAAAAATACGTTAAATGAGAGATAAATAAAAAATGTGTGAAAAACTTGTAAAATTTGCAAAATTTAATTTAACTTTATTTTCATATTGGTAAGTGATGAAGACATCGGTAATGCATGATGAAGCATACTTAGGGCTGATTTTTCAATCCCCAAATAAAGCTATTCGGAAGGTAAATTTTAGCTCTGTCCTTTTCTTTCATATAACTTCAGAAAAGGGTGGTAATACATTTAACTGACGGATAGTTTTATCTGAGGATTGAAAAATCAGCCCTTACAAAAATAGTCGTGCCAATTGGAATCAGTGCTCTTTAATTTTAAATAAGTATCTGGAAACCTTAATTTATAAACTTCAAACCCAAGAATCGAGTTTATTCTTGTTAGAATATTAAAAATAAAAGTTTAAAAAAACAAAAAAACCGCCTTCAAAAAGCAAAAAATAACTTCATTTAAAATGGTAGGTAATAGGTCAGTCCAACTGAAGTCTGCTTTTGGTTAAAATATTGTTGGACGCCGACTTCAGTTGGACTGACCTATTACCTACCATTTTAAATGAAGTTATTTTTTGCTTTTTGAAGGCGGTTTTTTTGTTTTTTTAAACTTTTATTTTATTTTATACTTTTTAGTGATCATAATTATACTGTTATGTTATGTAGTCCCACTTTAATTAATAAGAATTAATAAGAAACTATAGAACATTGAAATTCAATCTCGCCGCAAGCAACGCCGTGGGAAAGTCATAGTCAAATACTTAAACATACATATGCTTCGTCATAGTCGCTCAACTATCTTAATCGAAATATCTTGTCGCCACCCTTGAAATATATACCGTTTAGGAGTTCCGGTGGCCATCTGTGGTTTTCATCATCAGTTCCACTTTACCAAATAGTGTTTTCCAAGAGCAAATACACGAGTTACAATGAAAAATACCAAAATCGCTATAGGTGTGCCTATAAATTTTGAAGAGTTCCGTCGATTCCTCATGGACTCCATCATCAAATCTTCATTATGATAAAAATGGGACCAAATGGAAAGCACCAGCTTTCAAACAAAAAAAGAATCTTCAAAATCGGTTCTCCCAGTCGAAAGTTCTGAGGTAACAAACATAAAAAAAAAAAAAGAACATACAGTCGAATTGAGAACATCCTCCTTTTTTGAAGTCGGTTAAAAAATTAGGCAACACTGATCCGATTTTGCCCATTACTTATCTCAATCTCAAGATGAAAACCAAGTAAAAAGTAGTAAAAAGTAGCAAAACCTAATCAAACTTCAATTAGATAAGGTTCATTAAATGTTTGGGCTTTGATTATCTTCTGTAATTATGTTTCTAAATGAACTTCGTTTGATGTTATACCAATAACGAAATTTCAGATTAATCTAGTCTAGTACGAGTATATTGTCAAAGTAAAACACTGTTTTCGTGGATAAATAGTTTGCCTGTCAGTTAAGTGGATACAAATTAATAACGACTAATTACGTCGTAATTTATTTGTTTTGTTAGTGAATTCATTTGTTTTATCGCTTCTATGAACCCTTTACCAGGGGGCCTAGCATGGCTGCTTTTATCGCATGACAAAGTTTGGATAAGGCATCCGTCACCTTCTGACACGTAAATAAGTACGAGAGTGACAGATGCTTTATGCACATTTGACACGCGATACAGACGCAGTCATACTAGGCCCGCAGGCAAGGAATCCTTGTGTACCACATATAATCTACTCAATTGTACCTTGTATGTTAGTACCTAAGGTTGAATCTCTACTATGACGTCTGATCTGTCAGCCTGGTTACGCATTTTCAGTCTTAAGTTTGGAATGAAGCATAAGCCATTTTACCATCTAGTGGCATGTGTATTGTGGCCTTCATCATACCATCACTACATAGTATAAAACAAAGTCGCTTCCCGCTGTCTGTCTGTCCCTATGTATGCTTAAATCTTTAAAACTACGTAACGGATTTTGATGCGCTTTTTTTAATAGATAGAGTGATTCAAGAGGAAGTTTTTTATGTATAATAAATGCTGGTTTATTGTACGGGTGTTACAGAAAAGTTAAATAAACCGAAGCGAAGCGAGAGCGGGTCGCTAGTACACTATAAAATGGACGAGTCAAGTGAACGTCCTTTATTTTGTCCTGCTTCGTCCGGTAATAAGCGCCGACTGATCAGCCGGGTCGAGTGTCGCTACGTGATCGCATATCGCGCGATCGTGCCCTGCATACCGCACCGCGGCCTAACCTTATGAAACGTCTGCATTATTGAATACACCCTTTGAAGAAGGGTTGAATGGAAATCGCTACGAATCCTCGGTGATTGGTATACTCGAACGATCTTTTATTGATGTAAGGATTCTGAGTCTAGATTATGTAGATATGTTACGTAACTATCGGCTTCTGGAAGTTTGCGTACCTTTGTCGGGCGTCGATTCCCAAATGTCTGACTATACTCCTGAAAATCCCTGTATTTGGGACCTCATTTTCCGTTGACTTTTCCGTATTGCATTTGTATTGTTTTTGACTTGACCACTATTACTATCAAGTAAATAAGAGCTATCGTAACGATGATGAACTATCATATCGTTTACAAAACGATAACGGAGGGCTTATTGTCTAACGCACTCCCAATCACGATCGTTTTCATTTTGAAAAACGAAGGCTTATCTGCTTACAAAATGAAAACAATTGCTCCACTTTGAAGCTGGTTGTGATTGCGAGTGCGATAGACAATAAGCCCTCAGGTCAAAGGCAATACGGTTCTACGCAGTAGAATAACACGGAACAAAGGCGAATTAAAAAAGGTGAAGGTTGATAGAAAAAAAGGCCAGGGTGTTACGTAAGATGTCATGGCTCGGAAACATAAAATACTGGACAGGTGTTGTCACGGTTGAAAAGTTGTCGTGTTTGGCGAGAGATAGGCAGTTATATGCGGAAACTGCCAATCTCCAGTAGTCGAGATAAATTTGGACAGGTAGAAAGTTTTAATAATTTTTAAAGTAGAGATATTGTCTCATTCTAACTACAAATTATGCGTGCCTCAGACACCAGGGCGATATGACGACGTGAAATTAATGAAAATTGAAACAATTTACTGCTAAATGGGTGTCCGCGGCGTGACACTACCAGTCATGTCAACGTCAACTTTTCATTTTGTATAAGCCCAGTCACTAGATGCGTTACACATTTTGTCTTTGGAGTTATAAACGAAATGAAGCCTTGAAATCGAAGTTTATTAAGAGCTCGGGCCTTATCGTGCTGAATAACTTCGTAGTAGATAGCGTCGTTTGGAAATTTTGCACGTTAACGTTCTTAGTTAATGTGGAAACTATGCAATAATTTTACTTTGCATGTCACTTACTAAAACTACCTATTCAATTGTAGTTAAATTAAATCAGTGAGCTATATCAAACGCATGGGATCATTTTTATCTAACCTTACACAATAATCATGCTTGGGTTATGGTGAATTATTTAGTTGCTAAGCATTACTAAACGTAATTTATCTAATCCCAATCTACAGGTTTTAGAGAAAACAAAGTCTATTGCTCCAAAAAAAGTATTTAGATCATACAAATTTAATCTTTGTTTGGGTGACCAGTATTCATCGTAAAATGATTTTGAACAGTCGCGTGGGTAAAGTTAGTAATAGATTAACAATTATGCTGAACGTTAAACAAAATTACAAAAATAAAAACTTTTCAGTTGACATATCTAGCCGTAATGTTAATTTTGCGATCGGTACCAGAAAATAATTTCAAAATTATGATGACATGCATGGTGCTGTGTGCGTGACCTCAACTCTCGTGCCGATACCAATGCCTGACCGTTATGATGTCATCGGATTAAAAAACTCTGCCAAACCAATTTCAACTTTGTTGCCAAACTTTAGTGCCAAAATAAGCGTTTTCGCCGCAATTTTCGCTTTTAATTAAAATTTATGCTCCGCGCGGTGCTGTTTATAACTCATAACAATGGCCCCTTCCGCGAAGCTCATTTGTTCTTACCTAATTAAATTAATTAGGTACTTGTAATTTTCTCGAGACTTATATTTTATCCGTTTAATAGTATAAAGGCGAGAGTGTATGTTTTGGTATGTAACGTTATCTTGTCTCAATTATAAAGACGGGATGTCGGAAACACTTCAACTTGGTAGACATTTTAGTATACTTAATTATTGTTGTTACTTGCCCGGCTAATCAGTAATTTCTGGAAAGATTTTTTATCACCCTTAGAGAATCTGATACATAGTTCTCACTAGGAGTATTGTTTACGTTTGAAGTAAGTGTGTGTGAAGTAGTAAGTGCAGGAAAACTTATTGCTTCATTGCGATAGCATTTTCTTTTTGGGAAAAATGTAGCTTAATATTTGTACTTTTAGTTTATTTTAGACACGTTTATTGCATTAGATACTTGATCTTCAGTTCGTGAATACAATTATGTATACACTGGATTGCAGTCTTACACCCGTATTCACAAATGTCACTATGAGGTCTCACAGTGCTCACAAACGCACAGGGTGGTTCAAATCGTCTCATAAACAAAAGGTCGGTCAAAAAGGACCAATCACAAAGCTGTATTGAACGCAGTGCGTTGACTCAGTAAAGGATCCCTTAAGTATTGTTTGTGAATACGGGTATTAGATTTGCGGTTTTGAGGTTACTAATTGAACTGCTATTAGGCAATCTTATCATAAAGTGACCAGTGTGTTCATTGGATATCTCCATGCCATAAAAAAAAAACTTTTTTTACCCTTCGATAATCAAACAGATTTGAATGGCCGAATATGTTTCGGAATTTTTGGTCTAGTTAGACTATAGTTCCCATTTTAGATAGTGTTATACAGTGTGTGTCTTCCATACGAACATAAATTTTAAGTAATGATAGCTTTAAGTACTGTTAACTATTTTATAATAAAAATATAACAATTACGGTTGGTAATTTAACGTAACAATTTTTTTAAGTTTTCTCGAGCAGCAATGTAATTCAAAGTTTTTTTTGACACTTCTTACACGCATTCATTTCAATTTGTAATGTTTATCTTATAGGGCGATATCAGTTGTTAACTTGTTACCGATACATTGCGTGCCGAATTAATTTGTAAAAGATATCAAATTATGTTCATTGGGTTTAATACTTTCAGCCCTTAAAATACGTGTTCGTATGGAAGACACACACTGTATATCCACAAGCCAAAATTACGAGAATTTTGTTCCAAAAGTATTTACAAGGTGACCATTTATAATTGCTCGCCAGTGTAGTGACATGCTTGTTAACTAAGAGTAAGACTAACGTCTCAAATTGAATGCCTCTGCTATTGGTTTTGCACTCAATATAATTATACTTGTAAATTCGGTTTTCTTTACACTTCATGAATTTCAAGCGGACAATTTTAACGGGCTAAAAAAGTTTCAATTCATTCCTCGTTTCTTTACAAAGGGCAAATTAATATCGGCTGCGAATTCAATATGGAACTCGCCTTTAACAATTTCTTTGGGCAACAAATCTTGTTGACAGTTATAAAAATTCATCGCCCCGAGTTTTATTGGGTTTGTTTGGAAATTCATAAATAACGTCGTCACTCGAGCGATGTTTTATGAAAAAAAGCATTTTATTTTTTATTACATTCTTTTGCTAGTTTGCAGGCCGAACGGTTGCGATAAGATTTGACGTAAACGTTTCTCGTTTTGAAAAGGGACTCTGACGTTGGTCCTGCCCACGCTTTACTCATTTTTATGTTAAAAAGAAACCTATCTTATTAACGATTCATTTTTAATTGTTTAGGTTAAAGCTAGAGATATTTCATAGGAAAAAAATGTAAAATATTAACCCGACATTATCAAATCTATTTACAATTCAAACATTGGGACAGAGCAATTTGCAAATAATTTACCTAAATGTTTTTCTATTGCTGATATGACAATAAATAAATAAATAAAAAAAGAGGCCCCATACAAGAATGGTACGGAACTCTTCGTGTGCGAATTCGACTCAAAATTGACCTTGCTTGGCTTGTGTCGGTCTGGAACTAAGAACTAAAAGGAATAAATTCCCGTCACAGACCGAAAGGAACTAGTTCTTTTTAAACGATCTTAATCGGTCTTCGGTCCTTTAGGTCAGTAGCCATTATTGAACGTAGGTATGAGCGAAACAGAGCGAACGAAAAGCACACGGCACGGCGCTCGATGTGAAAGAGACAAATAGCACGTATTTCAAAGCGTATCCTGCTCAGATCTCAAACTTTGCTCCGGAGCCAAAGGAGCTAAAGGAACTAAAAGACCGAACTAGTTCCTTTGACAGATTGACCGAGATCGGAGCGCTCCCTTTAAAGACCGAGCGGGCGCAACTCCACCGTACTGTAGTGGAGATTATAAATCATACATTTTAGCGGTGCAAGGTCTACGGGACAGTAAATGGGTTGATTGGCCATTTAATTAAAAATGGCGCTTGTTAACAAAATCAATAAACCACCTTAATTAGATATTGGTCATTTGATATTAAACTTGGAAGAATTTATTATCGAGCGTAAGGTAAGACCAAAAAAATTACGTATTTGTAAGTGAACATAAAAATTAGTAAAGCTAATAGCATGAAAAGAAACACGTTGTATCTGGTCGTTCTACTCGCCGCTTTAAGATTGAAACAATCCTCAGGAAAAATATGAATATATTTAATAAAACAACCAATAGAATACATCAAAAGAAAACTTTTTCTTGGACGACTTATCTAAATCTTATCACTTATAAAAACATTTCCGACCGACAACCGTCCAAGTTCCAACAAATCTTACCGGCAGATTACACCTGAAAGCCTCGCTCGAAAAATTCTCCCCTTGTTTTTATCATTTCAGGGCCCATCGGCTCCATTAAGCGCCAACTCTTTATACTATTTTAACTCTCCTGGAATGCTGCACGCAAATGGATCGCGGACATTACAAACTTATATTTGCAGCTAACAAATCAACTAAGGCTCCTTCTGTCGTATCGTTTAGATAGGTTTTCCTTTTGGATTCATTATTCGCTCGATGAAGGTTACTTGGTGGAGTAGTGGTTTAATTGATCAGTAAAAGATTTTCCTAAGTAAACTAACTAATTTTGGTGTCGTGGTGGAGAAAAACTGGAGTCGGGGAAAGTTATTTGGAGCGTAGTCGGTTGGGAGAAGTAACAACAAATAGTTTTCGTACCATTAATTATTTTGGAAAGTTGATTTATGATACTAATTTCAAAAGAAATGTTATATTGTATATTAATAGTGCGTGTTATATGAGAAAGCAAACTAACAAACGAGCCAACTGTTTAAGAGGCCGCATATTATTATTCCAAAGTCGGTATAGTTCCGAGATCTGGATGTCAATAACATTAATGCCTGTGTTTGATCAGTCTATGTGTATAATTAAACGTGGTAATTTTTCCTTCAACTGTTAAACTTAAAGCCATTATTGAAACACAAACCTTGATAGTTAATTTTTTGAATCAAAATCAAAATATTTATTTAGTAAATTGGCCACATACGGGCTCTTTTACACGTCGGTAATATAGAGTGAATCTACTAGCGCTTCGGACAGTGAAGTCTTAGTAGTAGGGTCCCGTTTTTACTCTTTGGGTACGGAACCATAAAAACAAGATAAATACGAACGTTTTCGACAAAATACGATGTGGTTAGGCTATTCACTACATCAAAGCTGTAACCATTAAGGTAAAACAGCAGACGGTCTGTGTTTTCTTACCACAACTACCTATTCGTCATAATCTTGTAGCTGTATACTCATTCACTCTGTTTTGAGCACAATGAAACAGTTAAGAAATGAAACACATGAGTAATCTACGTACAATGGACTCCGGCTCGTATGTTATTGTGTGCTCTACAATGCGTTTTCCACTCGCCATAATACTTCTACGTACGAAGGAGTCTACTGGCTCACAATTCTCAGTCCATAAAATCTGTTTTAGTACCGACTACTTCTGTTACTTAACAAACAAGAATGTCTTTGTACCCGGAATAAGCACGGTAATGTTTTGGAATTGTATTTAAATAAATATGTATGTTTTTACGTACAGTCGGCCTTATAAGAAGCTGCACACTTTTGTACCTTGTCGCTTTAACGTCATTGACAGATTATTGCAGCAGTTCAAACATGACGTTAAAGTGACAAAACACTAAAGTGTGCAGCTTCTTATAAGGCCGACCGTACTATCATGAACGTTAATTTGTGACCCATTTCAAGAAAAATATGCTTGAAGTCGTCAATGTCATTAGAGATGTCAAGTCATTTCTAACTTTTAGGAAACTCAACCTTATTGTTGTAGAATGTCAGATTGACTTTGGACCTAAGGTGGGTACTAAATTAAAGTTCGCGACTGTACATGTATGTTTTATCATTCATTGTAAAAGAATAAACAAATACATTTCGTCCAGCTAACCTTTGAAAAAATGAATATAAGTAATATGAATAAGTATTTTTCCGTGTAGAAACTGGATAGACGTCCTGATTACGATGAACAAGGTGTCGTTAAAATAGTCTTAGCGTCGCCAATGTCACGAATAATTTAAACGATTTTAAAAATATAATTAAACTAGTTTTTGCCTACGACTCATTTATCGCTATTCCCTCGGGACCTCCTTAATTTTCATGAAAAAAAGGAGCATATGTGCTATTCCAGACACTAAAGTGCCCATCTGTTTAGAAATTCTAGCGTGATTGAGTAACAATCGTCCAAACTTTCGCATTTATAATATTTGGAAGATAAAATAGCATTTTTTCGCAATTCTATCCAGCTATTCCCTCTTGTTTAAATTTCCGAGATGCATCCGCAGTCTGTTGAGCGAATGAGGATAAGAATAAGAATTATAAAACAAAGGAACGTAATTAAATGTAACGTTAATTGAACGTAAATAATAACTTGAAAATATACTTTTAGACTTATCAAATTTAGAATACATATCAATATCGTTATGTGAAACAATCGCTGAAATTAATAGGTATTGTAATTTTATTGATTTCCATAATATCTGCCAGCAGGCCGATTATGGTTGTGTTTATCAACGTAGATAAGCGTAGATAAAACATCTGTCACTTTCTGACCAGTATGTAAGTGCGAGAGTGCCGGAAGCTTTATCCACCGCGATAAAGGCGACCATAATACGAGCCCAGAACTCTTGAAAATCAAAGACGTTCCGTTATGAATGAATTCAGGCGACAATAGGGCACATACGGGAAGAAACACATAAGAATGACGGTAAACGTACCTATATTTTTGTTTTGAATAATAAATTATTATCATACATACGATCGTTATTAAATTCCCTTAAGAGATCTGTTGGTCTAATAATTTTAAGTTTTGTACCAATACTAATTTTAATATCGATTGCAAATAAACAACATACCTCACTTAAAAACAAGACATTAATAACAAATACATTGACATGGTTAATCAATTATTCAAGCCTGCGTTACCTAAAAAGGGATCGCAAATTGAAACGCCATTTCTCTTTATTATATGTGACATTTCCCATTGTGTTACTTCACCAACGTTACTTGATACTGAAAACTGTATGTGACACCTACTCGTGCTTGTACTGTATTGTACTCTTATTGTACTCTTTGAAGCGAGGAGGAAGTTTGTAAAAGTGTTGCATTTCCGACTGTAAAACTGCTCCTGCGGGCGATGAGATTTCCAACTTAAATTCTACTCGGTTACTCTACGGGCAAGGGGCACTGTTCACTGGATAGCCAGAATTTCGCAGAGTTGTTTATTTGTTTACTTAAGGGGTTGTTTTGAACAAGAGTTGAGTATTCTGTCTGAACAATAGATGTTTAACAGAACTGACTTTTATTTAACTATATTTGCCAGTAAAAAAATCTTTATAAGTCGATTTTATAGGACAGTCTAGTTACTTCTGTAGTAAATGGTATCTAAGCAAGTTGCTGCGCCTGCCATTTTGCTGAATTTGTTTTCATATTAAGCATTTCAAATTTTGATTCAAGCGTAATATTTACAAAAAATCTTCTAGAAAATAACATATAGCGATTTGTTTAAATATTAATGCATTGTTTTTCTTAAATGTATGTTTTGTAGAAAATATTGTTTAAAGAGTAAATAGAAGTTTAAAGAAGAACTGAAGTCAAAATTAGGAAGTCTAAATAATAACCAATATGTCATATGAAACTCTTCCATTACTGACAGTCAGCCATGAAATTTAGAGGGATTTTTTTAGGTACCCTATTGTGTACCCTAAGAAAGGTATTTTTGAAAATCGACCGGGAGGAAATAGGAGGTGTAGCGGGAAACTGACTTTACGCGTAAGAAGTCCCGGGCATTATCTAGTCTAAATATATATAAAAAAACTGACTGATTCCAAATTCGGCACGTAAGTTCCTTATGAGGTCTTAGGAGGGATTTTTGGAAATTCATCCCCAAAGGGGATAATTAGGGGTAGTAATGGGAAACTTACTTTACACGTACGAAGTCGCGGGCGTCCTCTAGTTTCTAATAATATTCTTCCGCCCGGCTTGAGTTGGCTTCCCTACTTCCCACCGGGACTTACATCATCTAAGTTAGAGCACAATCTAACTTGGTGTCTCTGCCACTTTATGCTTCCTTTCCAGTCTTCTCTTAGATAATGTTATAAAATGCTTCTGGGTTCATATGTGAAGTTACAAAAAGCGATACGTGTGGAGGAAGTATCATGCAAAATATATGAATTGTAAAATATTAATTAGCAGAGATTTTTACTTCCATCTTTCTATTTTTTCCTGAATAATGATTTTTAATAATATTTACGGATCTTAAAAACTAAACTTAACCTAACCCTACCTATTAGAATATATTTTTATATATTTACTAGCGGCCCGCCATCGGCTTCGCCCCGCTGCAAATTTCCGACTTTTCCAGAGAATTTTTTTTTTTTTTTGCGCAATTTTTTTTTTTTTAATGTTATAACCTTCTACGAAGTATTAGAAAATATTAAAAAAAAAGATGAATGAAATCGCGTGACAATAGGGGTTCATTTATATATATATATATATATATATGTGTTATGTAGATATAGATGACCCCATCTTTCAGAAGTGATTTCATTTAAACAGCCCTACCAATTTTCATAAAACCTCGCTAAGAACTATACCGATTAAATTGATTCCTAGACCACTTTGGACTATGTCAAAGTGACACTAAACATAAGAAGTCTCTTACGTTTTGAATTATTACGTCAACTTGACATAGTCCAAAGTGGTCAAGGAATATTTCCATTTACTGTACACACGTAAAACTTTATAACAACCCTATTTTTGCGTCGGAGTTTAAAAAATAAACAATGAATATTGACGCAGCCATGCAATGGCACTTTTGTAGTTATAACCTTGGTTATGAACACATTATTGTACAATTACACATACTTTGTCATCAATATTCACCTAACGTGCCACTATGCCTTTGTTAGAATTTCCCGTAACGTCGCAATTTGATTGTTAAATCAAATTATAGCAAGTGAATTAGTCGAGTTAGTGTCTCGTGGGACTCGCGCGAGTTACTCGAATTACACTTACACTTTGGTTTAATACTAACGTGTTCAATTTAGTGGTTGAATAAAAGTATTATTTAAGAGTACCTACATTGAAAAACCGAATGGGTTGATTTTACTAAATTTAAGGGCCTACCCATGAGTTTGGTTGAGGTAACCACCTTAGTAAAAACAACACATTGAAAAGGTTTCTTCAATCTTTTTAGTGGTTAACTCAACCAAACTCACCTGTACGTCCTATTTTGAACCATAAAATTTTGTAAAATCAACCAATTTGTTATTTCAGTGTAAAGTTTAACTTGGTAGTGACAGTATTAGGTTTTTACATACATACATAAAGGTGGGCAGGTAGGTAGGATTTTTAATAGTAATAAAAGCGAGCAAGACAGCTGAGGCCGCATTTCACCAAAACTGGAAGAAGACTTACTCCGAGATTAGTCTATACAAATTCGGCGTTTAATCTAGGTATCAAGCAAAAACGGAACTAACTCGAAAAGTTAGGATCTGAGGTCACTCTCAAACGGCTCTGACAATCGGTCAATCAAATGGCGAAGTCATACGAGCTCGCTCACTCGATACGACGCCGGTAAAGCGGGTAAGCAGAGAATGCACGGACTTAAATGTGCTTTTACGCTCTGTTGGGACAGTTTCAACTAGGCGGTTAATATTATATTTATTTTGATGCCTTGACTTCAACAACAAGTGGTTTAAGAGAATCACCAACCAGCGGGCCTATAATGGTCGTGTTTATCGATGTGAATAAAAGTGGATAAAGTATCTGACACTTTCAGTTCAGTATGTAAGTGCGAGAATGACGGATGCTTTATCCACGTTTTTCAATCGCGATAAAGGACTGAGAAGGTTCTAGTATAATTTAAGACACTGCTTGGGTGAATACCAATCCAACTATACCCCGAACTTTAAAACCCGTCAAGGCAATTAGCCTACAGGAGGTCCCAAAGAAGCATGAATACAAGGATAAACAGTCAAGGATATCGAAAGACGTACCTTTTTAGCTCTTGTCACAATGTGAATGAGACATAAAAAGGTACATCCTTCAGTTTTTCTTACTAGTAGTCATGATAATTCACAAAATATTTATTTCATCAATCAATTGTTTTGCTAATATAAATATTCTATGACACGAAATCTCTAATTAATTAGATGGCTGTCCTTTTCAAAGAAGTTATAGAATAGAATAGAATAAAATAACTCTATTTATTATTTCAGGTTATTATTATCGCATAATCTTTAAATAGAGACAGTGTGTCACTGTAATACGTCTAAGTAAAATTTGACTACTATCTTAGCTAGGTTTGATAGTTGCCCGTGTGGTTGCCGGGTTAGAAATGTGCCACTCCATGTCTTCCCGCCGATGTCGTAAGAGGCGACTAAGGGAATAACGGTTTATAGTACTGTTAAGCGATGGGCTTGCAACCTGTCACTAATACGCTAACGCATACGGCTAAGATGTTTAATCTTAGCCTATTTGTGCAAAATGTGGTTACTGAATTATCAAAAGTTGTAGGTAATTCTATAGCTCTGTCTACCCCACTCTGGGATTACAGGCGTATGTATGTATGTAATTATTATCTCTAAAATTAGGGGTTGCCATGACACAGGGGGGTTATGAATTTATCAAACAACGATTCTAATCCTTAAAAAAATAGGTTTAAAACATTGTTCTTCCCAACTAACCAAAATCACAATGCTCCGGATTCCTACTCTCAATCCGCCCCGGAAGTAGCGAAGACATTTTGTTTTCCCTTCTTTTGAGTCGTTTCCGGACCTCGGGGTCTAGGGTTTTATTGTCCCCTTTATTGGATGTTAACGTTGAGGTTACGGTCTGGTTAGTGGATACGTTGGGTGCCAGGCTGTGTATTTGTATGCAAAATTAGTCCTATGTGGAGTTTCGGGCATTGACAATGTTAATAAAATAAAACGAAAGGTAATTGAAAATGTTCGTAGGTAGATTGGTATAAGCTTGGACTATTTTTGAACTGTTTAGGCGAGAAATAGTATTAGAAACGTACGTTTAAAATTGCCAAAACAATGTGTTGATAGACTTGTTTTGTGTTATACATAGTCAATGTGATACATACTATTTTTTGGAGCTGAAACATCACCAATCACCTACTTTATACTTTATGTGTAAACATCAAAAATATCCCTACTTGATTTTAATATTTAGCAGTATACTGCATTGTGATAGATTGTATGACTATCACAATTTTGCCTAACTATCAGAGATAGTGACAAAATAGTTAAAACCAAAACAGTAATAAGACATTTTGCACTGCAGCACTGTTCCAATGCTAAATCAAGACATCCAAGTTAAATACACAAACTCCCAAAGGATACGTACGGCAAAAAACGTACCGTTATATAAATGACCTCTAATTATGTTCGCCCCCTTTCGACTTACGTCGAATACAATTTCTCTGCACATTTTTACGGAATCGTCAATTAGATCTTTCAAAAGGTTGTTATAAGAGTTCTGCTACATTAACGAATACGCAAAAAGTTTGAAATTACAACAGGTATATCAAAAAGAAAACATTTATTCTGTAAAAAAGCTCTAAAGGCACTTTTACATGTCTAATTGCCGTACTAACTGCCGTACTCAGCGACGTCAATTAAATTTAATGCTTGATTTAAGTAGCTGCTGGCATTTTCTTTGCTATAGCAATAGAATAAGACAACACGTCTCTAAACAAGCATTAAATTTAATTGACGTCTCTGAGTGTGGCAGTAGGAGACGTTTTAGAGACATTTAACTCATTCCTTTTTTAAACTTGGGAACGTCACTAAAGAACGTCGTAATCACCATTAACTGACTCTGAGTGCTGCCGTAAGTACCAGCACTTCAGTAACCACTGTTGAGAAGTTATAACAGTACAAGACAAGAGGCATTCGGTGAACCGTATAGTTATCGAAAATATACAGGGCCTCTATTCAACACGGTAAAAACAATATCGTTTTTGATCCGTATCGTATTGTCACCGTTTTGATAGCTCTTATTTACTTGACAGTAATGGCCTCTGACGTCATAACAATACCATGACAGGTCAACTACGATATCGTTTTACCGTCGGGAATAGAGGCGCTGAATTGATGTAAGCTGCCAGATGGCCGCGACAAGCGCTTATGACAATTCTATAAATTTTGACAGTTTTCAAAGACAGTTTACGTTAGCGTTACGAATCTTTAAAATGGTCTCAACAGCGGATTCCTGCCTCATTTTTTTTGCTTGCTACCTAATTGTAATCAAGTCGTTTATTCTTACGTTTTATTCAATTTGCCTACGAGATTTCCTCAGCTTGATGTATTAGGCGCGCCTTCATCGCTCACGCGTTCTCCTGAGACACACCTTACAACATAGATATTTACATGACTTTTTATGTTACTTAATTATTGAAGACAGTACAATTTTTACGGCTTTTTTGCAAAAAAAATGATTTTATAGGGATATATCCCAAGGGACATGAACGATCTCTTTACTTACCTTGAAAGATGCTATTTTCTTTTTAGACAAAGTGGTGTAACGGAACACCATTGCGCAGTGCGCTCGTATCACAGTGGTCTAGGGATTTGAAAGAAAGGAAACAAGAAATAGGTAAACAAATGAAGTTTATTCGGCACACAGAACAGTATATTATTGAAGAGGCCGGGAAGCAAGCATTTTCTAAAAGAGAATATACCTTCTTTTTTTTCTTAATTAATGGCTTTCATTCCTTGTTTTAACAAGGTGCATTTCGCCAATGTTGAGTTTAAGACAATCACCATGGACTTATTAGAGAAACAAGTCCATGGATATCACACGCGAGGACAAAATTGTTGTTAAAAAGGAGGAGGTTATTTACTCTAAACAAGCACACGGGACTAGCTCCACGCGCTTCTGTCAAAGTTCGCCATTGTACACGTTATCTTAAGTTTATGTACGTACTTACTTGTAATTAAGAGTTTACATACATACATACTAAGGCCCGTATTAATAAACTCGTCTCAGCTGAGATGCCCGTCACAAGATACGTCAAAGTAAACGTCAAACTATAGAACACTGTCATTTTTGACGCATCTCGAGACGAGCATTACAATTGAGATGAGTTTATTAATACGGCCATTAGTAATGTGGGGTTTACACTGAGTCGTTCACCTAATGCGGTCGCCGAACTTGTTTCAAACTACTGCGGCAAACGAACGTCGTGTTCACATTAGTTTGTCCGCCTACTTCGATCGTTGCAGCTGTCGTTCGCCGAATGCGGCCGATTACCGTGTTCTTTACACTGTTCGCTGTCGCCGTATGCAACATGCGATGGACGACTCAATGTAAATGCGACTTTAGTCAGTGTCCTCAAGAACGTCGGTGGCCTAGTGGCTTAGGAGGTCGATTCGTGATCGTAAGGTACCGAGTTCGAACCCCCGCGGTCACTATGTTCCAATGAGTTTTTCTAACTTAAGTGCATAACCCGGTGCTCTTACGGTGAGGGAAAAACATCGTGAGTAAACCCGCACATTCGAACAGCTGAGTGTGTAACTGCCGCACTCAGAGACGTCAATTAAATTTAACGCTTGTTTAGTGACGTGTTGTCTTATTCTATTGCTATAGTAAAGAAAGTGACAGCAGCTACTTTAATCATGCATTAAACTTAATTGACGTCTCTGAGTGCGGCAGTAAGAGGGTAATTGTGCAAAAGATCCTAAAGGGGTCGAAGTGTATCCGAAAGGGCCCATCTGTATGATAAGATAAGATAAGATAACTCCGTGTCCTAAATGAAATCGACAACCCTATATTTCCTGAAACGGGCAATTTACATCAGAAAGTTCAAATAAAAATTATAATTTACAAAGGAAGATCGAGCTAAATGGAATCCGCGACAAATATTTGCAGTGAGCGTTGTGAAACTTTCGAATAAATAGTAAATCGCAGTGCTAAAGTGCTGTGTTTATTCAGCCCGGGCGCACCCCTAACTTGCACTGTTTTGGACGCCAGCGAGTACAGTCCACTGGAATTTTATTAAAAGTGAAATATTCATTTTATAGTTTGTACAATTTTGCCCCCGGTCTTTTTGTTATTCAAACACCCTTCATTTTTATTCATTTTGTTTTTTTTTTGTTACTAACAAATAAAACCATGAAAAATATTATCTGTTTTTTGTCTAGCTTTATACTATTCCTAAGGTTTTGTTTTTACTTTTCGATTAAGGCGTGAAAGTTTATGAAACAGACGGACAAACTCGTTTTAATCTACAAAATGTGTGTTAAGTGTTAAGTAAACAATTGAACTATAGAATTACCCATTAATCAATCTGTTTTTTTTTTCTTGAAGATGTCAGTATTCGGGTTCAGGATATTTTTAATTAAAAAAAAATATTCTTAAACATTACAACATTACTTTAAAAGAAAAATTATATCGGTCTTGGTGCTATGCTTTTTCTAAAGCCTGTCTGAAATTTTGAACAAAATTCAAAAGCCTAGAGTTACAAAACGTTTTATATTTAAAAGGTGATTGGGATTATTAACAACGTAATTGATTTAAATACGTGGTCAAGTAAGTTAATATATTTTTTAAGACTGTACGACTGGCTCGGAGCCAGCTGTGGGTAGTTTTATTTATTCTTGGAGCCGCCGCTGAATTATCACTGTGACTGTACATCTATTTGATTCAATGCACGCGATAGTGATACTATGTATGTATGTATTTGTAAAATATGATATTTACGAGGTTGCCTTTACGTGATTTATGACGGAAAGTTAAGATACACTGAGCGTCGAAAACTATCTTTTGAAGATTTTCCATTGGTTTTTCTGTTTTAATTTTGGTGTGAGAACTTTTTGTTTGTCGTTCGGGGTAAAATTGTGATGATAATGCATTACCTATTTTATGGTGATAAGGCTAGTAATCACAAAAGATTAAGAATTGTAATGATTACTTAATCAAAGATGGTATTGTATAACCGCGATTAATTGCAATGAATTGACAGCTTTTCCAATCCTAAAATAATCGCGGTTTCATAACCACCCAATCAATCAAATCTTGGTACCCGTTCAGTTGGCAAGATGGACGTTTTAAAAACACACTTTTTTTTTAAATATGAGTTTATATAAAGTGTGTTTTGAAACGTCGAATAATTTCCAAACATAGAAAATGACCTGTTTCTAAGAGGAATTGTACGACTAACTTTATGACTTAGAGAAAATTTCATTTACTTGTAATTAATTGTATACTAACAAGCAAATAACAAGTACTATATCTACAAGACAATGAAATAAAAAAATATGGTTAAAAAAATCGAGATTCTAATCAACCTAAAAGTACTATACATATAGACTACTCTGCACAGGGGGGTTATTATGACATAGCTCTATGCAGTTCATTTTACAGCGAGCGTGAAGGACGGAGCTATATCAATTATATAGCTCTGTCCTTTTCTCTCAGCGTAAACTGAACTGCATAGTTATGTAATAATAACCCCACAGTTCTAATTAAAAATAAGCTCTTCGCTACTTTGTGGCACTTCAAACAAACTACAACAACATAATGTTATGACAATGTCAAAGAGTGTTAAACAACAAGGTTCTAAATATACTTCCTACTAATTTTACTAAAAGAGACTTATATGTGAGAGTTTTTGAGTATGTTTAGATGTTTAGATTTCCTTTCAATAAAGCTTAAACTAACTAGATTAAACTGGATTGGGGTAGATGAAATTTGGCACACACAGGTTAATCTCTTGGATTACAATATATTATAGGTACTTTATACATTTTTTTTAATTTTAACAGGAACGTCTGTACGTAATTCAAATTATATTAAAGCGAAACAATTTCGTCGGTTTTAGGCAGGATTCGAACCTACATCTCCTCTGGCAATCCGGGCCAATGCAGACGCATTACCAACTATGCCACCAAGACCCTACTTATGATCCACGAAATTAGTGATCGCTTACTTTTTCATACTAAATAGTTTCGCTTTAATATTTAATATAATTTATATAGTACTTTATCCCGGATACTTTAAAAGTTTCCTGTGAAGTGACTAAAGACAATTTTTACGCGGACAAATGCTAGATAGCTCTTAAAAGGTACTTTGGGTTTGTACTTGTCTCTCACTCGCTCTCATACGCTCTTATTAAGAGCGAGTGAGAGAGAAGTATAAACCCAAAGTAACGTCTAAGGGACACTTGCACCAAAAATTCAACACTGGGTTAAGACACTAACTGGAGTTAAAATGTCAGTTTTCGTATGAGTCTGACGTTTATCAACTCGAGTAAGTGTCTTAATCCAGTGTAAAATGTTTGGTGCAAGTGGCCCTAAGTGCTCACAGACTGTATTAGGTACGGTTTAGTTAGGTTTTTAGGCTTCGGCTTAGATAGTCTTCAGTGACTTAAACCTTCTGTAACTCTGATTTTAATGACATTTATAAGCATTGACTGTTTATCTACGAGCTCAAGCCATAATCCGTCCATTAACAGTCCCAACCCCAAACAATTATTATTTTATTAACACATTATAATAAATGTTATTGCTTCGCTTCTGAATACGGGCCGGATTTGGAGTTCCAGTAACAAAGCGAAGTTACTCCGTAATGAGATAATAAAGAGATTGTTAAGTCTTTAGCTTAAGCAGATGTGTTTAAACTTGGCGATTAAAACATTAATCTATTTTGGATTTTCACACTCCACAGTAATCGAGTTTAGGGCCCCTGTCACAGTGTAAACTAACCAGTAGCCCCAGACTAGATGCATTTGGCGAACGTAAACGCTATCGAAAATGATAAGAGGGCTTATTGTCTAACGCACTCGCAATCGCAACCGGCTCTTTTGTCTTTCTTTCTTATTTCTTTCAAAGTATTGCGAATGAGGCATTCCTTACGTACCTAGAACTAGTTTGGCTCCGATATAAGGCATACAAATTATTGAAATAATGTTAAAGAAATAATAATTTAGGTGGCTAACACGTTAAACACTAATTATTTAATATAGTATTATAAAATGACCAAAACCAAGTATTTATTATAAGCACCGTAAATAGAAATGTTTGCGTGAACAAAATTACATTAAAAAAAGTAAATATAATTACATACCCGAGCGTTCGAAGGTACAAGGGGTCCTAAAGAGCCGAAGATAAACTACTTTTCTATTTTTACTTTGCCTCGGTTGTTAATGTGTTAGGTTTAACTTGGTAATGGCGGAGCCGATGTTTATATTACCCAATTATTCAGTCTAAAGGTTTTTGTGTATTGGAAGTTGGGGAAAGCGAAAAAAAATATATTAGACAATCATCAATATACTTGAAAAAATTACTAGAAATTTTTAATTAAAAATCCTTTTCTAAAAACCTCTTTCTGAGGCTGTGTTATTATTATTAAAACCTGCCAAGTTCGAGTCAAGGAATAGAGAAATAGGAGTCATATATCTCTATCCCTTTCAATTACATGCTCTTAAATGCTCTTAAACATTCGAGCAATCAACATCAAACACATACAATACCTACATACCTACACTGTCTCCCATTGTGGTTAGCAGATAGTATGGAACGCCAGGTGCACCAACATAATTTTTGAACCCTTCTAATTTCGTATTGATTCCTAATACACTCAGCTTCTATTTTCATAACGCTTAATAGAGCTAATTGGGATGGAAATAAACAAAAAATTATTCCTTTGTCTAGTTTTATCATAAAAGCGGACCATTGGGAAATAAAGCTACATTGACGGCTATATACGCGTATATTATAACATGTCCACGACTGATCCTCTTAAAAATCACGTCATATCTATCTAATAAAACAATATAAATTTGAATATCAAGCAAAAATGCTTATACTGTTTTTAGGTTTACTATCAATATGTATAAAACGGAATATGTAAATTGTGTAACATTTAACAAAAATCATCTACAAAATATTCTAAATTTCCGAACGTTCCGCGATGGTCTTTTGTGATTTTGTTTGTTTAATTGATTGAATGTTTTCAACGCGGATACGGTTTTAATTTTCTTTAACAAATATTTGTGCAAGTTGATTAAATTTATACAAAAACCTCTAGCAATTATTTTGGAATAGATAATTTTCACGATAGAATTTCTTGTTTGTACCTACCTTACTAAGTAAGGCTGCCGCGGTTAGAGCGTGGAAATTTTCATGCAGCTGCCACGCGGTTACCGCACATTTTTTGCGCTTCGTGTTTATTAATTGCGAGTAAAATCAATTAACTGGTTTTTGGAATTCACGTTCACTCATAATGAAAAACATAATTGAGTTGGATAGATCACGTTGTACAGGCCCAAATAAGTTCAAATCAAATTAATATTATCAATGAAAAGGTCAAGTCAGGTCAGGTTCAGGAAATACGAATTGGCCGTTCGTAATCTTCACTAAGATGTTTTCGTTAATATCAAACAAAAGGTAATCTTAAAACTACCCTCGTTATTTAAACATTATAGTAGGTTGAAAGGTTTTGATACTTGAATCACATTGTGGCTATAATTATCTTAAAGCAGAAAAAAAGATCGCAATGTAGATAACAGAAGGCCAAATCATATTTCCTGAACTATACTATAATTAATTAGTGGGGTGTCCCTCGGAATACCTAATAACGTTTGTCCTAACGCTTCAATTGCAGCTGAGTCAGACCACTTTTTAATTTTTCCTAAAATAACTGCGGTTTGGTTAGGTTAGGGTTTTATAATAACCACAATAAAATTTTAAAAACTAGGAAAAAATGGCTTTAAGAGAGAAACGAAAATTCGGACAAAAGATGCATTAGGACAAATGACGATTAGGGATTACAATATAGGTCCTCATTAGTGACAAAGTTTTATAACTACCTATTCATTTTTATTGCGACTCCTACTTTCAAATCTATTAAACGGCCAGTTTAGCTTTCATTAACAAAATAACTCCAAATTGGTCCATCTGTTAAAAAAAATCAACGCTAACACCTATTATACATAGGTATTTGAGTTCAAAATATCCCAACCCCAAACCCAATAATAAAATATTCTTCGATGACAGGTGTATGAATTGACTTCTTATGTTTATTTCCGTGTAACAGATTTTTGACTATCAATGTGTATACCTCCTTCATAGCCCGTCTTTTGTTTTATTTTCCACATGTTATTCATCCAACAAACAAGCAGGCAATCTGATGCAGTGTCATTTTAAAGACCTTGGCTATCATTAAGGCTCACTTAATATAATTTTAAAACACTAACAGCTACAACAGTTATTATAGCTTTACATTTGTACAAAGACATTTTATTATGTTGCAGACTCTAAATCAAGAACAGAATAAACATGGAAAGTATCCACTAATAGCCCATTCGGGTCGCGAGTGGGGCTGACGACGTCATTAGCCGCAGGAAGTGCACCCGCTGCACCGATAGTTGTTGCACTTACCTACGGTACAAATGGTTTTGCATTATGGACGAGACTCAGAGTATTCTGTGTCCTAACAGCGTTGAAGTAACTTGCTACGTTATTTCGATTTTTATAAACAAAGATAGTGAGTCAAAATTCAAGTAGGTACCTACGACATATTTTTAGGTCCTTACAAGAAATTGTAAGGTTTTGTTGAGCTGGGGGGTTATTGTCTAACGCACTCGCAATCACGATCGTTTTCATTTTGAAAATCGAAGGCTTGTCTGCATACAAAATGAAAACAATTGCTCCAATTTGAAGCCGGTTGTGATTGCGAGTGCGTTTGACAGTAAGCCCTCTGGATACTGGTTCCAAATATCTGGTGTTTGGTTAAGAATTAAATTCAAATTCATATCAAATTTTAGCTCATATATTTTATGCTTCGAATTTAGCGATGCATTTGTTATCGCGTCATTTGTTTTTTTTCTTTGACATCATTCTGTTCACAATATGGAGAACTTAAAATATCGCGTTTACCAGTTCCACCGTGGCACCCAGTGCTGCAGAAACGGCTCGGAGGATTGATGATGTGTATGAGGCAGCTATTGTAAAAGAAAACACGGTACCGTTTTGGTTCCAACTTTTTCAATCTGGAAATGTTGACCTACAATACAAGCCCCGTGGACGACCGGAGACCCAAGTTAATAACGAAGAATTAAAAGTGATTGTGGAAGCGGATCCATCGCAAACTACGTCAAAATTAGCGACAGGCTTCGGTGTGAGTGATAAAACAGTTTTAATTCACCTGAAACAAATTGGAAAGGTGAAAAAACTCGAAAAATAGGTCAATCGCTCTAGCCTACTGCTACTTCAGGACAACGCTAGATCACACACTGCACACATGACGGTCGCTAAATTAGAGCAGTTGCGACTGGAGTGTCTTCGACACCCACCATATTTCCCGGACTTTGCCCCAACTGATTACTAGTTTTTTCGGAATTTGGTCAACTTGTTACGAGGAAAAAATTCAATTTCGATGAGGCCGTCAAAACGGCCGTCAAAGATTTTGTAGATTCTCGCTCTCACAATTTTTCAGCAAAGGAATCAATGAACTACCTGTGAAATGGCGAAAGTGCATTGATAGCAATGGTACACATTTTGATTAAATAAATATATAATTTCATACTGTTTTTTCGTTTTAATTTTTGCCATATAAAACGCCATATAAAATACATATATTCGAATAGTATACACGTATGAGCGGTATTTTCATACAATAACAGAGCATAATTATGCTGTTCTCGCTCCCGGTCATCAAACCCCGATTGTTTTAACACGAAATACCTATTTAAATTGTTTACCCTTGAATCATCGGCTCTCATTTAATAGAATAAACTTTGCCGAATTTTTTATATTTCATCAACAGGCATTTACACGTGCTGGAGTTATGATTTTTTGGTGGTCGAAGGTCTAACCTAACCTAACATAGTACGTAACCCATGCTTAAGATAACTTAAACATAATAAGGTTTCAAGATGATGTTCTATTTGAATATTGTTTTTCAATTAAATGATTACATTTTAATTAAACTAACGTGCGTTTCTAATTCAACTTCATCATCCGAGAAATTTGAATAAAATAGTTCTCTAGTTAAACGTCTAGCAGCACTCCTTTCATTTGTACACCTTGAATCCATTTGGTTGAATCAAATTGTATCAGCATAATACCGAAGAACAAATTGAATCAAAATTCAATTTGTGATTCAACTAATGCAGTTTAATTTCCACTTTATACTGCATTATAAATTCGTTTGCTGCTTTTCTATCGCTATTGGTTTTTTCATGGAAACTGTTAAAATTCGGGTTGAAAAACATATTAAACCGGCAATCGAGGATTTAAATATGGTTAGTTGTGTGTGTGGTCTAATTTAATGGAATCCATAATAATTATACAGGGTAAACAATTCAAATGAGCCAGTTAGTATGGGGAATTCGAAAACTATAACGTTTAACACTTATAATTGTTTTAAAATCTGGGCGTCTATTCTCCTGGGTCAAACGGTATTCTTTTTTTACCAGTTATGAATTGTTTTTAACTCAGCTGCCATTACTGTTAAGTAAATAAGAGCTACCAAAACGCTACTACGATAACAGGTCCTAAGCAATATTGTTTGTCGTCGTAGAATAGAGGCCTTGAAATATATTTTTTCCTTTTTCCAAAACCGAGGCATTCGTTCCTAAAAATAGAATACCCTAACTCTAATAGTTTCCAAGTTACCCATAACTAACCCATTTAGATGGCTCACCCTATATTACAGTGGAGTGTGATGACTGACGAGGTTGTATGCGATCACGGTTCTCTGGTACTTAGTGGTAATTACTCATCCATGAATACCCCTATGCCAGAGGATTTGCAAGAGCATTACGGGTAGGTATATACGTATACCTTCACGTATGTACCCGGTAGCTGTAAGCCAACATTCCAAACCATAACTATTTATCTAAACAATAGGTAATTATGTGCATGGTTAAGGTATAAAAGTCTAACGCTCTTATTCATAAACGCGCAATAGCTAAAGTCTGCTTGAAATATGATCTGTCCTTATCTGTTGTTACAACATTTGAATTTGACAGGAAGGAACTAAGAAAACTTTAACTAAAATATAGTAAATTACTACAAAGACCAGTAAATGAGCCTTCCTGGACAAGTATTTATGAGTTACTTACTGGACAATTATTGATTCCAAATTTGAAATCACTCGACTTTACCGGACACTTTCAATACTTGTGCAGGAAGCCAGTACCTAGGCTCCTAAGTACTGGTGTCATGGCAAGAATACATGGAATTTTTGAGAGAAGTTTACTGTATTTGTATATGAATAAAGGGGTTAACATTTTCAAAAGTCTTGAAATTTAATTTAACGGTATTGTATATAACGTTAAATATTATTTACGTAGGTAAGGTTAGGTAAGACTTATGTCTACCAAAAAAAATACTCATGCCGCTAGAAATGCCTTTCGATGAATATGAAAATTCTTCATAATGATTCGTTTGTTGATAGATATTTCTATAAAATAATAAGTACCCATAAATCGGTATTAGAAACCCATGACCTTGGAAGATCGCCATCAAAAATATTAAAGTTGATAACACGTTCAAACGCCAAGTTAAAATCATAAGTCTAGGTCTCGTTAAATCAGCAACGGTATATCAGATGATAAACTACATGAAGCTTCATTATACCCGTTCCAAGAACGCCCTATCGTGTCAAATACGTATGACAATTACGTATTCCGGCACTGAACGTGTTATTGTGTTGCCTTCAATAAGTACGAGTTGCCGAACTAGGCCACGGCTCTTCTGTTAGCTTAACTGATAATTTAACCAAGTTAATTTCATACTCCATTAAGACACCTGTCGGAGTCACTTGGCAGTCTGTTAATTACAAACGTAATCCGAATAAATTGAAAATTTAATCAGTTAAAATTGGTTTAACTACGTGTGGTTGCGATTTAATAAAGTACCGGCTTCAATATTTTGAACTTTTGAGTTTATTAATTAAGTAGTGACCCGTTCGACGCACGTGGCGCTGTCCATTTTTTTTGCTGGATAATTTTTCCATTGTTTACCCTAATAACTTTATTCAGAGCCTTAGTACCGATTTCACCATACGATGTTAAATTTAATGAATGTTGATCGAATGTTAATTCATATATTTTGATAGCTGTTAACGCTCTAATTGTCTGTTAAGTGGTTAACATCGTTTGGTGAAATTAGTACTTAACCCACGCCTTAATGATGTGCTTTGAACATAATTTAATTTTTATTTGTATATATTAAATGCCTTTGCCCGAGGCTTCGTCCATGTAAAACTAACTAATAAAAGTTATTATGATGGGACCTATCAAATTTTCCAGTATAAAAGTATCCTTTTTATAACTCTAATCCAGGATATTCCCGCCATATTTACATCTGTTCAGCTGTATATCCGTGATTGATAGACAAAGATCCAAACATCCTATCTCACGTTTACAATATTATATTACACAGTAGAAAAGTGAGATTCAAAGGAAATAAGTTATTAAAAAGTAAAATTGCTACGGAAAAAGGTTATTCGTCAATGTCTCTACAATGTAGAAAACGATTCGTTTGAAATGAGTCGGAATAAAATGCACCTGTGTGTTTGTACGTCTGGAATTGTTCTTCGTACATTGGTTTTAATAACCTGCTTTTTAAATTGGTCACCGAATGATTACCCATAAGTGTTATTTTCTTAAAAACGGCTCTCTGTTTGAACGATCGATCTAGTGAGCGAAGTCATACGAGCTCGCTAACTCGACGGGTAAAGCGGGTAAGCTGAGAACGGCACACCCTGAAATGCGGTTACAACGCTTTGACGGGACAACTTCAAATCACCGGTTAATATTTGGTACGTCGATTTCAAGAATGTGTTGTTTAACACATAACGACCCATTAGTCGAGGTATACTGTTCGTAGCAAGCAGCTTTTCGCTACATAGCGGAAAATGCTGCTACAGGCTACAGCGTAGCACTCGTAGCAGTGGCGGGCGGTGAATGTGTTAAGGTAATAGTGTAATAGTAGCGAAGTTGTCTCGTTAGAGCATTATTAACATTTTAGTGTGTTGATTTTTAATTTGGTCGCAGGTTTTGTTAACGAAGCAGCTAGGCCAAAATGGTTGGTATCTAATTCTGCCTTACGTTCCGATTCTACAAACTACACGCGTGACATGGTAAGTATCAATTTCACCAAACGATCTTAAATTTAATAAATGTTAATCGCCTGTTAGTTCATACAATTTGACAGCTGTTAACGCTCTAATCATCTGTTAAATGGTTAACATCGTTTGGTGAAATTGGTACTAAGCCTCACACATTGCTGAGTGGTAACCTTTCGGTATTACTTTAGTGAAATTTCGTTCCTTAGCAACGATTCTTCATGAACTAATTTAACAAAAAAAACGAGTTAGATGTCTTTAGTGAAATTTTGTTCCTTAGCAACGATTCTTCATGAACAAATTTAACAAAAAAAACGAGTTAGATGTCTTTAGTGAAATTTCGTTCCTTAGCAACGATTGTTCATGAACTAATTTAACAAAAAAACGAGTTAGCTGTCTGACATATATATCTCGGAGTGCGGCGGTTAAATACCATTTTATTTTTTCATGTTTTTGTTATATATTCGGGTGCGTTTTGTTATGGTTATTTATTAGTACTACACCATTCCTTTTTTGTATCCATGTTTTCTTAAAAAACTGAAGAGTAAGTTAATTATGTAAATAACATTTTTGTTAGTACCTGGTTTTCAATTAAAGTTCAAACGTCAAAATAGTTCTTTTACCCATAATTTTGTGCGGGATTAAGTAAGCCTTAATTATTAAGTTAGCTATGACTGTTGCTTATATTTCAAAAATTACCATTTTCATAATCCATTAAAACACTTTGTAATATTAACTGCGTGGTTATACGACTTATTCGCCACTAAAACTGTGCTTCACTGAAATGTTACGACTCCTTAAGTTGGTTTTAAAGGAATATGCTGGTGTTCCCGGTCAGGCTATTATCATGATAAGAACACGGTAAATTTATGGGCACCCTATTTTATTCTTTTCTCGTTTAATGTAATTAACAAGATGCTAAAACTTTAGTAAAAAAAATCGAGACAAGCTTTTGTTGCACTCTTTCTTTGTACAGTCGACTACAAGAGATGTATCCACTTTTTACATTATTGCATTTTAATGAGGTCCAAAAGTGGATACATCCTCTATGTAGTCGATTGTACAGTCATAAGATCTAGATCAAACTAACGAATCCTAATTCGGTGGGCCTACGTTCACAATGACGAAGATCCTGTTGCCACTTTCCGATTTCATTATCAAAATATCATAAGCCGTGGGTTTACTTACGTAGTTCAGAGGGCTTATTGTCTAACGCACTCGCAATCACAACCGGCTTCAAAGTGGAGCAATTGTTTTCATTTTGTATGCAGACAAACCTTCGATTTTCAAAATGAAAACGATCGTAATTGGGAGTGCGTTAGACAATAAGCCCTCAGGTCATTATTCTATTACGATAGCGAGACTTGCAACAGAGCAATCAACGTCCACATTCCCAGCCGAGACTTAAGCATAAACCTACTAAAAAAAAAAACAATACAAAACATCCTAAATTACGAAAAACATGTTTAACGCCACCTACAAACTCTTCCCGCTAACTAATATTATTTCTACTGAACAAAGGATGAACCTTGAGCACAACTGGGTGCGAACGGTATTTATTGTTGCGATTCCTCGATAGATGGCGCTTTTATCAATAAATCAACATCTTTAGAAAACAAGTACGGAACTCCAAGTTAAATGGTATAACAGTTGGATATTGTATAATTTGACTCAAAACTCAGTAATAGTACTTACGCAAGGCGTTTACTCTTAAATCCTCCATTTTACCAAAGAAAGGACAATTAACATGACAAATTGCATTAACTTTTTAGAATCAAATAACACTGTGTACAGATTAAGTATCACTTTTAATTTTTAATTAAATTGATAGAGGTACTTAGTGTTGCATCACAGTCATTAAATGTTAGGTCGACGGTAAAGTGACTAGGATAGAGGTATTCCATGTTAGTCTTTAAGGTATCCAACGCATTTGCCACCTTAAAATATTTTTTAACATCTAGGCTTTAGAGTCCACATTGCATTGGGAGACCTGTGTGCTAGTTTTTTATTCCATGCCATAAAAAACAAAAGCCCCATTTAATAGAGTTTGAATCAACCCACTATTCTTTTTTTTAGGGTACCGTATCCAAAGGGTAAAAACGGGATCCTATTAACTCCACTGTCCGTCCGTCTGTCCGTCGGTCTGTCTGCCACCAGGCTGTATCTCATGAACCGTGATAGCCAGGCGGTTGAAATTTTCACAGATGATGGTATTTCTGTTGCCGCTATAACAAAACATACTAAAAAAAAAATTAAGGGGGTTCCATATAACAAACGTATTTTCTTGCCGTTTTTTGCACGATATTAATAACGGTAACTGGCAGAATTTTAATAGTATGTTTACTTTGAAAATAAATAATTAAATTAAAATAAAATAAACATTTAAGGGGTTTTTATAGAGAACGGTACGGAACCGTTCGTGCGCGAGTATGACTCGCACATGTCATGGCCTGTTTTTTTGTAATCTGACTTCTGTCTTTGTATTTTTTCATACAAAAATTAAATAAGATGATGTTCATGAGTTACAAATTTAAAAATATTGTAGGTTATTTGGTCATGTGATGTATAATCGAAAAATAGCGACAGCTTTTTACCAATTTTTATTTTTAAACCCCTTCTAAAAGATTCCAACAAGAAAATTCATTGGCAGGTGGAATGGACCGAAATTTTCTTTGGAAAATAACTTTAGCAAGGTTGGTCATATCTAGTTAGATTTAATATTAATCTTTTTAACTGTTTTAAAAGTTATCAGTTCTGATAGTAGTTGTCACAATTCCGGGTAAGCAGGTTTATATACATATTAGTGCGACTATCTCGGTTTTCTCATTTTCAGCCTTGGTGGCAATAAACTTTGTCACAATCCACTAATATTTTGCCACTTACTTCTCCCTCAAATTATTTTTACTCCTAATTTTAAGGGATTGAGGTTAACCCTTAATACGTTTTTGTCCGTTTTTTAGTACAATCACATGATTTGATGTAAAGGTAAAAAGATAAATCCAACCTAGAAAAGGAAGTGCGGAATAGAAAGTGCGAAAACGATGCTTTTTCTGTCTCATATACACCAACTCTTTTCAACGGTAAACTTAAGCGTGAGCATCAGTTGAAGTAAGACATTTGACAATTTGTGCGTCAGTGCGTGTTTATGACGTTATAAAATCTGAGTGTTTTGCTTAAAGTTTTTAATGCACACAAATCTAAAAAGCAGGTAAGTTTGTTGATGATATTCTATTATACATTTATTCATGTTTAGTAAGGTTTTAGCGAAAAAGTGTTTTATATAGCTTGTCCCATTTCTGTGACATTGTCGATTGCCTTGATTACTGGGTTACAATTACGTCCGTCCTAAAAAACGGCCAATGCTGAACTTTGTAGAAAATATGGTTGTTTCATGTTGTCCTAGAAAACGGACATAACCGTTGTTAACTAATATAACTTTCATAGTAAACTGTTACTTTTTTAGGACGTCACTGCATAAAAAGCCCATCCAAAACATTTTTTTTTTCTAATTTTAGGTCCCATGGGCAAAGAGATCGTCATTATGGCTCGCCCAAAAGATCATGGCAATGCTCTCGCCTTCTGACTGTGAGCAGTCAGACTGAAAAAGGGGATTATGACCAATTATTTTCAGCAATAGACTGCATCTGCTTTACCAGAGTCTGACACTTGAACTTACAAGAGCATAAAATATCCGAGAGCTAAAATGGCCCGGAACTATACCTACCGAAGACATCCCGGATGACAACCTGTGCGAGATTAGTATGGCTCTAAAACAGTTCAAGAACGGCAAAGCCCCGGGTTATGATGGAAGTAGCTGAACTTCTGAAAGCTGGTTACGAAAACCGGTCCTCAGGGCCCTTCAGACCATGTTTGATTCCGTCATTCACGAGGAGAAAACGCCGCAGGCATGCAACAGAAGTGTGGTACTGCTCTTCTTCAAAAAGGGGAACTATTGTGAAGCCTGCTGAATAATTATAGACCCATCTCACTTATGAGCCATGTTTACAAGGGGTTCTCAGCTATTACGAACCGTCTCATGCGCAGGTTTGACAACGTCCGGCCACAACAAGCCGGCTTCCGAAAACGCTTTAGAACCGTATACTAAATATATACCGGCGCTGCAGGTTATACAGAACACCGAAGATAACCTTCTCCTTTGTCTAGCATTTGTGGATTACGAGAAAGCCTTCGATTTGATCGAAACGTGGGCTGTGCTGCAGTTCGACTACTTGACCAGAACTCTGAACCTATTTTAATGCAGTGGGTAGTCAGACAAGGAGATGTTATCCCTCCAAAGATGTTTACCGCTGCGCTGGAAGATGTGTTCAGCGTTGTGGACTGGGAAGAATTTCGCATCAATATAAACGGTGAGCAAATCACCCACCTTCGGTTTTCCGATGACATTGTAGTCATGGCTGATAGCTCAGCAGAGCCTCCGAACGAGTTGGTCTAACAATTAACATAGACAAGACAAAGATCATGTTGAACAACCATGTAGTTCCCACTGCCGCAATAATCGGAGGCTCAGCGCTTGAAGTTGTTGAGGATTATGTTTACCTAGGACATACTAACCAATTAGTTAGGTCCAACGTCGAGAAAGAGGTCAATCATCGAATCAGGCTCGGCAGCTTTCGGAAAGCTACACAATATCTTCTCGTCCAATATGCCGCTGGCAGTGTACAAAGTCGAAAGTCTTCGACCAGTGTGGGTCGTATTATTGTTGAGTAATTTTCATTTATCTTGTGACAATGGTACCCTTTTTAAACTTGATTATGTTTTTATTAATATAAATAAACCTTTTAATATATATGCTGTATAAACCGTCAAGGAAATGCTTTTTGTTATTATTTTTGGCTGAGAAAACAACGTTTATTTAAGTAATTTGCAAAAAACTATGACAAAATAGTTGAAAATTTATTGAAAATAATTATTTAATTTTTTTTAATTAATTAAATTCTTTTCTACAAGTACTTTATCGTGTTTTATTAATTGGAATCAACAATATTTTCCGGAACGCAAATACTTTTTTTTATTATTTATTGAACCGTAACACAGCACTGTCACTTTTTTATGACACTATTGAGTAGTACCTATTATAGGGGTTTATCGCGCTGTCCTTTTTAAAGGACAGCCTGAAAATCCAATTTCCAAATAACTTTTTTCAAGTTTTTCTTCAGGATAGCACTTTTTAAGCCAAAATTGACACGAAAAACATTCAATGTACAAAAAAAAAACATTCCTTCATGTCTTGCCATGTTAAGGGTTAAATAAAACATATCATTTTTATATTTTGTATTTTATAAGTGAATAAATTAACTGTTTAAGTTGTATGTAGGATGCTATTGTTACAAATCAGGTTAAAAAACACAGCAGCACGTGATTACTCTGACTATGGTGTTAGCGTTATAATAGCAATACAGATAAATTGAAATAAAGACCCTTAATGTATACACAGAAAAAGCTATTGTAATGGGAAATTGAATTAAGTTGTGGCACTGTAATGCAAAATAAATACCAACTTTTTCAACTCAACCCCAATTGAAGTTTCGACCAAAGAAACAGCAAAAAATGTTTTTTTCTTTGAAGGTGGGTAATGTGTTCGAATCTTTTAAAAATCTAACACAGGAGATATTTGCTAAAGCACACAACAGACCTTTATAAACATTTTAGGATGCTTTCAGTGAAAGCACCTTTACAGCGATAAAAAAACAACAAATGAAATGTCATTGTACTTACACAATTTAAACTGGTCTTTACATTAAAAAACACTATAATGAACATTTTGGGCCGTTTTCATACGCGAGTAATCCATAGCAGTGTTTATTTTGTTCGTTATTTAATTGTTTAAATTTTGTTAATATTTAAATACAGTCATCCATTTCATAAATATAAACAACACACTATATCTACCGATAGATAACGTCATTATAGTTATATAAGTACCTACTAGTACACGAGCTCCATAAGGCAGTGAGCAACAATAACAGCGTGACAGACAGACAAACCTATCAAAAGATGTTATAACATTTAATTACAAATGTTAAAAGATATTTTTTAATAAATCTGTGGCAAAGTGAAACCCATATCTTATCTTAAAGTGACCCCGGAGGCTCCCTTCAATGCAAGTGCTTCGCCAAAAAATAAACCTATCCTAAGTTTAAATTTTCAGCAGTAATAAATGATTGTTATGTAAACTCAAAACCCAGATACTGCCTTTTAGAGGCTCAGTAAAATATTAGCAGTAAATGTTCAAAAGGGTACTGCCGCTAAAAAAGTTTATAAATCACTGAGTAGAGTCACTTATCATTAATCAGCTTCAACGGATTTTTTACATTCAGACATATTTTTAAGGAGAGCAGTTATCCTGCCTTTTTGCTTTGTAATTGTAAAAATGGCTACATTATAAAACCACCTTTTCGTAATCTGTCTGCCACAAACGCCAAGCCGTGATTTGACATTTATAAGGTACACACTAAAAGGCATCATGTTTACAGAATTCAATATTCAAGATAATCAACTTTTATTAGTTGCCACACAGAGCTTATAAAAAATACATCTATTATGAACCTCAATTTCAAGTGTTTAAATATTAAAAGCAAAATAAAAATTGGGCCGTGAAGGTTTATAGTCTCAAGTCTTTTTCTACAATACTATTGGAGCACTTTTTATAACCATGATTTTTCGTCTAAGTTTCATTTCATTCTACAACACACACAACAGATGTATTTAAATCATTTCAAAATCCCAATCCGAAAATGTCATAATTTTCATGTTAAATATACCAAATGACATGCTTAATCAGATTTATTATTTACATTATCCGTCTACCCAGATTAAAATATAAAAAGTGCTCTTTTTCGTACTTAATTTAAAACAAAAAACCGAGGATACGTTCTTTTTTACTTCAAAGTTGGCAAAAGGCTGCATACTAAAACTATTTAATTTAACATAATCCTTGTGTGTTAAAGTCAAAAGTGATGATTTCAACTAGTGTCTATACTTTTTACGACTAGAATACCTATATTATTACAAAATTATAAAAGCGCAAAAATAAAATTTACGCAATTCCTCTTATTTTATTAAACTATAAGATATGACACATCGTTTAATTACATCCATATACACATTATTATACAATTTATTATACACACACGTCGTGCTTTATTTATCACATTAAATTGTTGCCGTCTCATTCATAAACGCTCAACACCTGAAGTTTGCTTGAAGTATGCTCTATTCAATATCTGGCATTATGACATTTGAATTAAACAGAAAGGGCCAATGAATACTTTAACTAAAATAGGTTGCTATAGTTCGTTTATGAATAGGGCGGTTATCATATTATTTAGATTGACAAGTACAAGTAGTACCGTATGAATGTGATATATATTTATTATTATAAAAAAATATGTCGACTGTTACGTTAGTCAGACAATATTTTTAGAGCTGAAAAAACTGCGTCATTGGAGACTAATAAACGATCATTTTTACGGCAATATGCGGCTGGAAAATAACGCTGTTTTACTCTTACTTCGTATGTTAGAGCAATACTGACAGCCATACATTGCCATGAAAATGATGTTCATTTGGAAGCCTCTTCAGGCCTAGTT
The DNA here is from genome assembly GCA_948252455.1 of Acleris cristana. Classification (NCBI taxonomy): domain Eukaryota; kingdom Metazoa; phylum Arthropoda; class Insecta; order Lepidoptera; family Tortricidae; genus Acleris; species Acleris cristana. The sequence continues at coordinate 13,935,092 of OX411780.1, forward strand.
TGTACACTCTGATGGCTTAACGCGGATCGGGAGACGAGCTGTAGGTAAGCCTGCAACAAGATGGAGTGACGACCTTGTAAAAATCGCGGGAACGCAGTGAATGCGAAAAGCACAATACCGGTCTGAGTGGAGAGCCTTGGGGAAAGCCTATGTCCAGCAGTGGACGTCTTTCGGCTGACATGATGATGATGATGATGATGATGATGATGGCTTAACTGTGTTTATCTATCTTTTTCTTTCACTTTCTATGCAAAACGTGAATAGAACAAAACAAAATCGTTCAAAAACAGTATTTATGTAGGCAATGTTGAACAAGGGTCCAGAATTTAGTACTTACCTTTTGCTAAAATAAAACAGCTCTATTAAACGGTACCTGTACTTGTAAATCTTGTACAATACAATTACTCGACGAATTTTCAGTAGCTACAAGAGCATATAAAATGACTTTTAGATGACTATAATTTTCAACATTTTTACAAATCCACAAACTGTTTCAAACAGCTGTAAGTTGTTTTCCTACTTTCACGATACATAGCAGTATATCTCCGTAACAGTTAGGGTGACAGCAGTAATGATGGACACTTTTAGCTGAGAGGCACCAGTAATAGACACTTCACTCTTAATTACTTCATACGGTCCTTAATTGATTGTTGCAAAACAAAATGAATAACCCTTATCTTCTGTAAAATAAGAATCAATTGTTTGTGCCTTGTCCATTACTGGTTCCGTCACCCTACTGTCAATATGGGGTTAATTTGTAATTTGTATTTATTACCTTTTAATCACACTTGTCTTTTAATAACATTAGCTTACCATTTTCAAATTAAAATGTAATCAAATTCACATTTGATAGTTTTTTTAAATGACACACAGTTTTTGTAAACACTCAGCCATTATGACTCATTCAAAAAATTGTGTGAACAACATACAAGTTTCAGTGCTGACATAAGTGCATTTTGTAAATGATCAAGTCAATTAGCAAAATCTCATACATGTACTTCCGAAGCCGTAAACTATATTTTGTATACAAAATTAGAACAATTTAAACATCTTTTAATATAAGGACGAGACTTAGTAGAGGCAATCTATTTTATAGTAATAACAGTAGCATCTATTTTAATAACGTTTTATTCAAGTCATTCACAAGTACTTTGCGGTATTTTGATGTGTTTTATTTTAACATCTTACTTCAATGGTATAAGGTGCCAAAGTGTATACATATCTTTGAACTCGATACGTGTATTCTTCTACATCAATTAAGGCAACGCATTACTTGTCACCAGACAATAGAACTTTGAATTATGGCCATCAGCAATAAGATGTAAATCTACGTAGATTGCCTCTACTGTAACAAGTACTACACATCCAACTGCGGTCTGAACGGCAGATGTCTCCGCGGCGTGTTTTGCTGCGGCGTGTGCGGCGCGTCCAAGTCGGCGTGGTGCGGCCTCGGCGCAGGCGCACGACGCGCCAGCCGCAGCGGGCACGGCAGCAGCTCCGGCATGACGCTGTGGTGCGTCACTAGTGCTGAGAGTGACGTGAACTCTTTTGTGAAACCCTGGAAATTCAAAAGTGCTACGTTTGAGAACCATCATCATAGTTATGTAATCTGAAAGTCTATTAGCAGGCAAGGAACTACTTCAACTTTCCAAGGTTGGTGAGAATGATCAATCCCACGCGAGTCGCACCTGCATATTTTTTGTTTCTTAGACAGGTACAGTAAGCCGAATTATATAATATATTTTTGTGTTGAAAAATATAATAATAGTAACGAACTAATTCAAAACGTGAAAAACATTGTCAGTACCTATCACCAAAACCAAACTTGACAGTTGGTGTGTGACCTAAATCACCTATTAATTTTTTTAAATGCACGGCTATTAATGTTTTTAACTACACACAGCTTTTTTTTTTATTGATAATGGGTTTGCTCTTGCCTAACTCTTGCCCTTGGAGGACGAAGATTTTGTCAACGATGAAACGAGCTCACCCAGAAGATACCTAGTCACCCAAGCTTTAAATAACTTACCTTAATCTTGTATCCTTTCGGTGTTCGCAGGATGAGGTAGTGCGCAATACCGGTGGGCTGGAAGTCTCGAGGCACGCGCACCGACAGGGCAAAGCAGCCGGTCTGAGTCGTGCTACATCGCACCATGAACGCTCCGACTGGCTGGTTGCTCAGCACTTCTAGGGCTATCTGGAAACATGATGCAGAAGAATCTTTTAGATGAGGCCTTTACCACAATCAGGGCTCGTATTATGGTCGCCTTTGTAGCGGTGAATAAAGCATCTGTCACTCTTGCATTGACATACTATTTAGTCAGAAAGTGACAGATGTCTTATCCACGTTTATCCACATCCGTTATCACAACCATAATAGGCTCGCTGATCGTCTTAATATGGATGTATTTCCTGTCTACGACAAATATGTTAGGCAACGAGTGTTTTGTTAAGATCCTATTAAATATTCTATTTTTCTATGGCAAGGGGAAGGCATATGAGCACACAGTCCAACTGGTGTTAAGAGGGATTTGAGACCCATAAACGTTTGAATTCTCAAGACTGCAATTAAAGACTGCAATCCTAAGATTCCAATTTTTTACCCAGTAAGCGTGATTAACAACCTAAGTTTTCCTCCATACCCCTAAACCAAGTTCACTAATCGCCGGATTTTCATTTGGTAATGGACAAATTTGGTCCAAGGCATAATGACCTAGTTGCTACTACGAGCTGTAGCTAGAGGATGTTAGCAATACCTACGCCTACACTTAATAAACACAAATTACTATGCACAATCGGGGGTCCCAGCGGTCTAATCGATTTATGACGCCCTACCTACCATGTTTATTAACCCCCTGTTAAAAAAAAATCAAAAGCTTACTTCTCTCGGAATCCCAGCCTGGAACCAAGGCGCGTGACGCAGTTCAGGCTCGGCTCGAGGTACATTGTTATTCCCAGAGCCGTGGGATCCGCCGCAAGAGGATGCACCGGATGACGATGACGTCGCCGCGCTGCAACCCGCTGACCCGCTACTGGAAATTAAAGAGATTCCAAGTTCTCAAATGGAAGAAACACAGTAACATAGGCACGATGTATTCAATGATTTAGGTTACCTATTTAAAATGATTTTTATTTTTGGTCTAAAGTTAAGTGGTCGTTCATTGTCATGACTACAAGTGTCTGAGGGTTAAAAGTCAGCATAAGAAGTCAAATTACATCTAAACCCCTCAAAACACTTATTCCCTACCTAAAATTACTTAGCTGCGCCCTATGCAAACCATCACTTGTCAAAGCCTTTTTTTGACATTGCTAACTTTTCTGCAAACTGCGTTCATGATAAGATAATACCTTATTTCAAGATTTGAGAAAGTGGTCTGGTGACCAGAAAGTTCTTTTTTTATTTACTTAGGCCTTTAAATAGTCCAAAAAGAATTGCTGTTGTGCTTACTAAGACAGCACTAACCTAAGATATCCATAACCTTGATAACCACGCATGCAACCCTGTACTTACCCATTCTTAACATTGCTACACTTGGTGAACTCTTCCAGCTCATTATGAAGGCTGTCATGGCGAGGTGGCAGCTCTCGATTGGACTCTCTTGTCCTCGCTTCTGCATCCGAAGCTTCATTGATGTACCCGCCGTTCATGCATAGCGGCAGGTTTGTGGGGCTGCAAGCAGAATTACCCGTAAGCGATGCTAATTAAGCAGAAATAACCATCTAACCCAATGATCTCTAAAGTATAAGTAATAATTCCCTTCCCTTTCTACAAAATTATAGGATAAGCACTATGCGGTCTAATATTGTAACTACTAACATGACTATTTATTAACCATCACCAGATTTCCTATAAACTTACAATAGGTTCACAAACATGTTACATAACACAAGTGTTAGTTTTTCTACTACGATTACATGAATTCACTATGATGTAAAGGCACACGTCCAGTCCTGAAAATTTCACATCGTATCGTTAAATCAGAGATGGTGCCACTGAATATGAACGCAAAATTCTTCCCTACTGAGATAAATAGGCTAATTTCCTGCTATAATTTAGTGTTTTCAATTCACAAAAACCCACGATTCCACTTTGCGTATTTATATTAACACCTAATTTAGAGGTAGTATTGAGCATGTCTTTGTGAACTGACGTGTTTAACTATAGATGATCCAACCCCTCTCGGTTAGTAATAATTTCCACGTATGTACTTTTATCACACAAGCACCATTTTCCAACGAAAGACGAAGTGTTTTTCAATAATCTACGAGAATGCATGAGTCACAAAACCGGTTCTCAAGTTATGTCAAAACCGATTTTCCGGGTATTTAGGATTTAAAAAATAACTATCTTTTAATTACACATTATAATATAGCCATTGTTATTCTTAATAATCACATGAAATAGTTAAACCGGTTTTGTGACCCCTATGCATGACCTTAGAAACTGATTAGCTCCCAATTCTCCAATATTTTCAAAATTCTGCATTGGACTTACGTGGTAGGTGTATCAGCGACTAGCGGTGTGGAGTCATCATCAGACGGCTGCAATAAGGCACCACTCAGGCCCATCGCCAGCCTCTTCATGAGAGGTGGTCGATCGCCCAGCCGCCGGTAGCAATTCAGTTCCGTTGGTGAGTTTGACTCTTCTGAACTGCTTGGACTGGTTTGATGCTGTGACATGCCCATTATATCGCATTTCGATGGAGATCTGAAATAATGGAATGGCGAATTTAGAAACGAAGTTGGAACACCATAAAATATTACAGTATTTATAAATACTACTCTTGCTTTGTTGAAGTATGTCTGCTTATTTTAAATAATCCGAAGTTAATTGTAATTTGTTGTTGCTTTGATTGCTTTCAATTTCAAATTGTTATGCAATACCAACGTTTGTCCTAAGGAAATCTTTATTTAAATACCTTTCCAGGTACTATTTTTTTATTTTAAATACAAATTGACTAGTACCTACTTTAAGCAATAACGATTATAACTCCAACTATTCAGTATTTTTTTCCTTGTTGATATAATCAACTATTTTATCTCCCACAAACATAATACTTTCCCCTCGACCATAGCAATATTTAGTGTGTTTATTGTAAATAAATTTACAAAATTACAAAGGTAAAGCACACATGCCACCTGATGGGAAGTGGAACCTTATACCCTTTCCCCCTTACTAATAAACGTTGAGTAACGATGGTATAGCTATACAATGTTTTGTCCTTATCTGTCATTGTGACATTTGAATTTGACAGATAAGGACAAAACATTGTATAGCTATACCACCGTTACTCAACGTTTATTAGTAAGGGGGTTAGATATTTGCATTCTCAAGATTTCTTCTCAAGACAATGCTAAGACTGCAAATGCGTTGCCAACTCTGAGGACTACTACTAAGGGTATTTAGACCATATGGCAAAGATGTTAGTGTTGATAATGGTATAGACCTGTCTCTGGTCCGAGGGTAGTGGTGCGTCAGGCCGGGCAGCGAGTCGGGAGCGCGGACGCCCTCGCCGCCGCTCAGCTCCGCGCTCTGAAGAAAAATAAATATTGTGACTTAAGGGACAAGGTGTAGGGTTGCTATTTCAATAAACGCGCAGATTTTTTTAGTAGGTATATTCTCAAAACTAGATGTTTTTCTAAATGCATTAGAAAATGTCAAATGATTATTGGAAATATCGCGATTTAAATTTTTTTTCAACGTATACTATCAAAGTTCATTTAGTAAATAATAATTTTGAGAAAAGTATTTTTTGCCGACTGTATTTTTTTGTATAGTCACCATCTGCTTATAAGTAGAATCCCAATTCGTTGGGTCTAAGTTAATAACAGCGGAAATCCTGTTGCCACCTTCTGACTCTATCACCAGATCGGCGCCTCTATTGTAATCGGTAAAATACAAATCGTATTTGACCTGTTATGGTATCATTTTTAACTCGGTCGCCGTTACTGTCAAGTAAATGAGAAAATAAGAGCTATCAAAACTTTGACAATACAATAACGGGTCAAAAATGATTTGGTTTTTACCCGGTTGATACAGGCCCTGCACTAGGTACCATTATAATTATGTAGTGTCCGACCGAAACATGTTTTTTTGCCAAAACCGAAACCGAACCTTTTATAAACGTGATTAAAACGTAATATAAAAATGTCAGTGGGCCGTTCTTTCCAGATATTTGATTAATGAGACATCTCGCCGGCCTAATATTACAGGTTTCTACGTTCAACATTTATCGAATTGAAATTTTAACATTGTTTTAGTGACAGTTGGCGAAGTTAGGCGAGCGACGCGATATTGCCAGCCGTGCCGAGCGCACCTGACGTTAGGTGAACGCGACCCGAAAATACGCTGTTGTAAGTTTCGGCGCGGCCGAAAGGTTCGCCTTTTTTTTGGCCGAAACCAAACCTCTGGCCGAAACTGGGCGAAACCGAAACTGAAACTTTGGTCGGACACTAATAATATGGCATTTCGCTTAGGTATACTTATGCACTCCAAGTTTCAGTCCATTGTAATATCGGGAAGTGGTTTAAACGAGAATGAAAAAATATAAACGAAGCAAGTTACGGAATAAAAGACTATACGAACAAAGCAAGTGAAATAAAAGCTTGTAATAAAAATATATTATAGTCAAGCTGTAAAAAGCAAGCAGGCTAAAAACTATCCAAATTCCATCTAAAGAAATCTGTTTAGTTAAATGTACGGAATCCCGAATTTATAACTTTATAATTTATTTACCATTTCATCAAGGAATTTCATATTTTTTCAATTAAATCACTTGCCCCAAATAAATAATTACATCCAAACGACATTACAGATTCCATTACCTACCCAAACAACGGCATCCGGGCAATAACGCTGGCATTATTATTCCGTAATTTAACGAGCCTGTAAAAGCGCTTTAATTGTGATTTAGACGCGCATTAATATACGAGAACGTCGTAAAAACAGGCTGCCTACTGCGTGTTTTGACTTGAAAGATAGTACAGTCAGCCTTATAAGAAGCTGCACACTTCTGTACCTTGTCACTTTAACACCTTTGACAGATTAGTGCAGCAGTTCAAACATGAAGTTAAAGGTGACAAGGTACAAAAGTGTGCAGCTTCTTACAAGGCTGACCGTACACAAGCCTTCATGGGCCATGAAGGAAGGAACAATGAAGAACAACTATACTTTTTGCACTGTAGCCTTTTTGGGATCCCATTTTAAGGGTTTTAAGCCCATTTTGTCTAGTTGCGCTTTGGAAATACTCAATTATTACAAACAGTGATATGCAATTCGATGAGCGTAAGTTTTTGCACGAGCTTTCATTTATAAGGAAGACAATTTGTTTTTTAAGCTGTTAACGGAGAGAATCGTTGAAAGATTGTAAAAGCCGCAGGTATCCGTCGTGTATTACGGACAAAGTAAAACTAAATTCAAATTCAAATTCAAATGTAAAATGTGTTCAAGGCCGTATTATGAGAATGAGCTATTAAAACTTGCCAACTTTCAGCCAGTAAAATGGATAGAGCTATATGAGTCGAATATTTTTTCCTTGCCTGTGAATTGACAACTTTTGACATATAACTCGACCTTGGGTCGTAGTTCCAATTTTTTTATGTCCGAATTCGTTGCCAGCTGTAGCTAACATAAAAGCACAACTATTTAAAGAAGAATAAGATTCCTGACAAATTTTAGTAAAATTAGGCACCTTGATTCACTTTTTCAAACATTTACACATTCACTAGAAATTGTATGCAATTTCAACACTCAAGGGTGTGTAATTGGCACTGAACGTCTTGATACGATTACCTAAGAGCTATTTCAAGCTCAAACAGGATTTATTTACAAAGAAACGTTAACAAACCATAACGAAACGCGACACTTCCTCCGCATTCTGAAATGCAAGTTTACTGGAACGTAATTTTATTGTTCTGTTTAATTTTAGTATACAAATGTGAGGAACCGGAAATGGCGTGTCGACATCCTGCCATGGATATAGTCGTACGTGTTTCCTCAGTTAAGAGGTATTTTAAGCTCTTAATTTGGCGGTGGATGACGAAATACGAGTATAGGTGATAATAGCACATTTTTGACCCCGATACAAAACAAATGGGAAATGAATGACAAAATCTTTATTTGACATCATAACGTAATGGCACCAATGTTGAACACTTTTAGCGACTTAATAAATAGGTATCATAATAAACAGAGAAGTCAGTGTTACATACAAAAGAATAAGTACTGTGATGCCGGAAAAGAGGCTGGACTCAACATTTGCTCCAGAGCGTAAACGCTGCAGAGCTGGTTTTCAGCCAGAACCTTACTAGATGGCTATTAAATAAACGGCTCTTGACAGGTATATTAAGGTATTAATGGGTGTAGATTTTAATTTTAAAGTTTGTAGTTTGATAAAAGGTGGTTCTCAGGAACTACTAAGCTAGCTGGCTAAGTTTCAATCAGTTATGAAACTAGAGTGGAGATTTCAAGTCTAAGTCGACTATTTTATTAGTCTTCATGTATCTTATTGTGATTAGCATTTATTATTATAAATTTATTATTATTAAAGTCTAAATAAAGTTTTCTCTGTATTGAAAAAAAATATCCCAATCCAAACATAAAAGAAAAAACGCTTATTCCCTCGCGTTAAATAATCTCGTACTGTCGTGTGAACAGACAAGTTAATTCCACTGTGCTCCTAGCTCCCAAACCTCATTGTTACAATTGCCGTGCCTCATGTGTCCCAATGCAATATACCAGAGGAATGCCGACTTAAGCAAAAAGGCTTTATGCATTGGGACTTCATACTCTTATACATCCTTTTTCTTTTGGATGCCTCTAGGTGTTTTATTCTGGCCGCATTTGATAAATTGGAAAGCTATCCAAGCCATTCTCGGATCATATTCAAAGAAAATAAATAAATTAAGTCCTATATTTAGCATAGTGGTTTACTCAAAAAAATCTACGTTTTGTACAAGGTTGCATGTGTAGGTATGTAGAAGTAGAAAAAAGTGAAATTTTGAACCGCTAAGTAAAATGTCTTTGTAATAATGTTGAAAAAAAAAATCTTATTTAATAGCAGCTGCTCTGCAATTTAGGGTTATTTGCTGAGGACACGCCCTAATTTACGAAATGCATTAATCATAAAATGATACGCCGGTACACTTCCCCAAATTACTTTTTTCTGAAAGTTCATGATTACTTGCAGTTTTTTGTAATGTCCATAATCATAATTTGTTAATGAGTCGGTTGAAAAAGGGCCTCATAATAATTACTGTGTTCTTATTTATGAATAAATCATGAAGAAAATTCTTATTATTATGATTTAGGCTGCCCAGACTTCTTTAGTCACGAAAGAGAACTATAAAATTAATAAGTGTAACATAAAGAATACATTTTATTGAGACAACTTAGTTTTTACAAACGTAATATCTGAAGGTCAAACTAAACGAGAGTCTGTTATCTGTCATTTAAGAGTCTTTTTTATTAATATGTTTTTTATTGTTTCAAAAAAGTGCAAGAGACATAAAAAGTATTTTCGGTTCGGGTAAATAACAGGAGTGAGAGAAGTTTAAACTCGAACGCCGTATTAAGACCTTGTTGCATTGTACTTTTGTATTTTTTTTTATTAGTGTAACCACTTTTGTACGTTTTTGATCTCATTTAGATCCATAAAATATCAAAAATAAAATAAGCAGCCAGCGAATTTGGTTTACAAAGCGGAACAATTGTTTTCTTTCTATAGCTAGATGAAATATATAGACGCGGTTTGCGTGCCTCGCCGCAGTAACAGAGTGGAACGCATCTATCACGCACCGCCTGATCCCTATCTGTAATTTATATCATCTACATTGCGCGATCAAATTTCAAATTATTTTTAACTGACTGCTGTGACGTTCGAGATATGGGTTTTCTGTAACGTCCTAGATAAATAAAAAGCTTTATGTACCTACGCTTAAAACAAGTAAAACGAAACAATTATTATGTTAAGGGACAATTTTTGGATAGACTCATATTTACGTACAATTTTATAAATAAACCTACTAAGTTTAATATGTTTCTGCTATTAAAATGCATATACTTTCTTATAAAGCGGGTGTAGTTAAAAAACCGATCTTAACACTTTTAACGATACCGTTATAAGAGGTCAATTAATTGGCCTCACTGATTGAAGTCTATTGAAGTCACCTACGAATATGGTTATCTATGTATTTCCCATTATTGCAAATTCGTAAAATGGGTTTGGTGCTTTAACAATGTTGTCCAAATTTAGAAAAAATAATACACTTTTACATCTTCGGTGAATACGTGTCAAATAAATATGTTTTTCTTTCGCTCTCACCTAATTCAAACAATCTCTATTATCTGAGACAACGATAGGTTTGAATGCGTCCCAATAGGCCCCGGCGCGGGCTCGGGCAATCTGCACGTTTTCTATCAGGGCAGAGATTCTATTCGTAAGCGGGCTACGAGAAAGTCTTGAATGTCGGGGTGTGGTGCGAGTTGCAGAGGGAAGCGATTTAACCAAATTTTACTATTATAAATAAATATTTTGACAAGTTATTAATTATTTTTAAAATACAGTTGATTATAGACTTAGCTTACTTTCAGTAAATGATCACTCATATTTAGAAAATATAATTTTGTGGCACTAGTGCCAGAGATATGATGACAATGACATGGTGTACTATCTTTCAACCGTCCATCTAGGTACCTCCAGCAAAAAATCACGGTAGTATGTAAAAATAATCAACCAACAAACATAGTTTTGCATTTATAACATTTTCAGTGGGGGTAAAAGAAGTAAATGAAAGGCTTAAAACTTTTTTTTACTTTTACCGCTACAGCTTTCTCCCGATGCCGCCACCAAAAATCCTTCAAAAGCCGTCAGTTATCGTTCGCGCCGAAGTTCTTTTTTCTGCGCTTAGTGCCGCTTCACACGACAAGCCGACACGTGCAATACATTCACCGTCTGTTACACCCTTTGCCCGTTTGACCTTCGCAATGATTGGCCACGTCTAGCCGGAGGTTTATGAGTACGTTATAATGTAATTGGATTTGGGTGTGCTGTGCTTAGGTTTGCAATAACGTACTATATGGATGATCTTATTGTTTATGATTATTGAAATGTTATTGAAATACGAAAAATACGGTTTTATTAGTGTTCATTGAACAAGGGCGGTTTCAATGAGATTTTTAATTTGTTTTTTTTTTACTTTGGAGTGAATTTTTGAGTTCTGAAGATCAAATTAGCTTTTATAATAGTATCAGATAATTTTACTGATAACTTAGTTTAGTAATCTTATAATATGTGTTCAGTATCACAGATACAAAGTATAGACATTGTTTTACGGTAGTCGGGTGATAATAAGTTTGCACTTATCATAAGACGTGATGTGACATCAAAATCACACTCGTCACTGGATTTTTTTAAACTACATATGTACTTGCTGAATGTTTGTTACATTAATTTATAAATGTAGGTTTAACAATGTAGCGTAGCTTAATGTTTAACGAGAATTAGGACGAATAATATACAAGGTTTGTGACGTTTTTATACTAAAACAACACGAAACGTTAACTACGGCCTTGTCAACCTTCCACGCCGCTCGTAAATAAAACAACTTTACAACTTAACCAGAGAATTTTATAGCTTTAATATCGTTTAAGTAAAACAGCTAATATCGTGCTGCCATTTTTGCCTACAGATCGTAAAAAAACAAGTTAACATAGGGCCCCGTTGACGCTGTATCTAGTGAAATTATAATCATCATCATAGTCATCATTTTAGGTGAATGACGATCACTGCTGGACATAAGCCTCTTCCAAGATTTGCCACAAGGACCGGAGGGCTTATTGTCTAACGCACTCGCAATCGCAACCGGCTTCAAAGTGGAGCAATTGTTTTAATTTTGTATGAAGGCAAGCCTTCGATTTTCAAAATGAAAACAATCGTGATTGCGAGTGCGTTAGATAATAAGCCGTCTGGCCTACGTCGATTGCAACCATCGTTTTCCCGCAAACTTAGCTACGTGACGTCATTGGTCTACCTTGTTGGAGGACCTGACTAAAATAGGTTGTAATTCACTATGACTTAACTGATGTCTCTTATCTGCTGTGAATCTCTTTTGTTAAAGAACAGATAGAGAAGGATTACCGAGCGGCTTAAAAAAATGCGGACACGTCGAGTCAGCTGTTCAAAACGCCGTAAGGTTATCTAAATTAGTTTCAGCTATTTTGCTAAAATATTTTGCACCTACAAAATCTTATACATTTTCATTGACTCATCGATACCCATTTCAGGTTTAGACTCCGAAACTTTTTATAAACTATATTTACAAGTACAACATAACCAGTAACATTAGTTTGAAGTCATACCTTTGCAGTTAATATTTATGTCGTCAGGCCAACGTCCTACAATGCCGAATGCGAGGTTCCAGGTGGAATGGTATCATTATTTATGATTTACAGGGCCATGCGTGAGGTAAAAGAAGTTTATGGCACTTGTTACGGGTACTACTGAAATACACGCGCCGTTTTGACATTATTCGTAATAATTATTTATTTCATAGCAAGGGCATTTTTGGCCTGAGATATTTCTTCAAGAAAGGCCATGTCAAGGTTTATCACTGTCAAAGATAATAATTTTAAAACCTTTTCGCAGTTACCAATTGCTCATTGAGGACAATAATAGTTTTGATGCTTTCTTTTTCACCCCTCCACACACTTGAATCTCGCGAAGATTTGGTGTCTATGATTTTGGTATCTTCTAGACTGTGCCAGTAGTATCCTAATAATTATCTAGTACTAATATCCACCCGGACTAATACCAATGTGCCATAGTGCAAACGTAGTTTCGTTTTTTTTAGTGACATATCCAAATAAAATAAATATTTTGCTAAAATAGTTTGTCAATTTTACCAGTAATTATAATATATTTTGACCAAAAACCTACAGGCACAGAAATTGATATTAAGTTCCGCATAAAAACCAAAAAACTTTTATCTCTATTTTGTTTTCAACCACTATCAATTTACGACATATTAAAAAAAAAAAATTGACTAATGAGTTTTTTCATCCGACAAGTCTTCAATTTAAAAAGAAGACGTTTGCATAGATTTAAACTAAAACGTGTTCTGTGAATCTCTTGGTGACTTAGGTAGTAGAATAATACCGCTGTTCCACATTTTATTCTTGTCCAGTGGACAGGATGAAACGCAACACTTTCTCAACCTTCATTCCTTGCTAACGTAATTAAATCCGTACCCTAAGTTATGCGTTATTGCCTCTTCGCACGACAGTCCCCAAGGTCCCCCCTCCCTTTCACGCCAACTGGCTTTCGTATGAGCGTCCTTTTCCAAGCGAAAGTGACTCCGGACGGAATTCCCATTACGACTGGTATAGCGGAGCAACATGCACTGTTTTTTTATACCTTGCGATTTTTGGTTGGAATTGCGTGATGATTTGGAGATTCGTTTAATTTTATATTTTTAGCTAAATTAAAAAGTAAACATACTTTGATGAAGATTTTCAGGCTTTATCGTAGGATTTTGTTCCCCACACAGAGGTATCAAATGACGAAACAAAATTGATACTTATTTTGGTTTTCAAAGCGCACCCTTAAAGATTTCTATATTTAATTAAATAATAGATTTTTCATAGAGCTTATTGTGAAAGAGTGCCGTAATAAACATTAAAAACGTAATACGTTTCAATTGGCTTAATAAAACGAGAAACCTCTTCTTTAAAAAGGTCCATTCACAAATCCGGTTCACTTAAAAGAACACAGTTTAGGAACAACGGTTTTCAAAACAAAACGTCTATAAACTTTTATTGTAGTTAAACGCAGTTTCCCTTATCACGGACCAAGGGGAGGGTCGAGGACGTCAGTAAATTTTATTCGTTATCGCCCCGCGCGCACTGGGACCCCGCCCTAATTACTTGATGCTAACAGCTGTTTAATAGTTCAGCAAAAAGTTAGTTAGTGAATGGTATTTGGTTTAAAGTATTCTTTATTGCAGGAGGAATCGAAATGTAACGACACTCATAAATCGATATTAAATGTAAAATGACACAATATATTATTTTTGAAATTTTTACTTATTAAATTATGTACGTAATTTATTGTTTTTTTAGTACTTAATGAACAGTACAATTGCTATACAGAAGCAACAAAGGCGAAAACAATGTAGAATAGAGGCACATCTAAACTAATAACCGACAATAATCTCGTACATAAACAAAACACGCCATTGTGGCTTGAACTATTAATCAAAAGGGAATAAGTGATTTAGATTATAGGGCACGAGTAGTGTGGGTGTACATAAATCAGTTTAAGGTAGTTAAGTTATTAAGAAATCGGCAAATTTATCGCTACACATATCTGAATCTAGATATTATTAGGCTTCTACTCAACCAAAACCAGATTGCGAGAGTTGAGTTAGTTTTAAGTTTTGTGTTATTAATTATGAACTGTAAGGTTTTTTTATGCTAGCCTATGCAAACGAGCTATCGGGTCACTTGATGTGAAGTGATCACCGCTGCTCATGGACACCTGCAACTGAACACCAGGGCCAGGAGTTTTATTCTCTTAAATAATAATAATAAATTCTCTTAAAATACGGCGGTCGGTCGAACGAACGAGCGAAAGCGCAGCGGCGAGTTTAAGTAGTCCCGTCAGAGCGAACAAAACACATTTTGACGCGTGCATTCTCAATTAGGCAGCCTTATACGTTCCATCTTGCAGAAACCCTGCTGCCAAATTGAAAATGCACGCGCTTAAATGTGTTTTGTTAGCTCTGACGGGACTACTTAAACTCGCCGCTGCGACATTCACTCGTTCGTTCGTCCGACCGCGTTTTTGAGGGAATCACCTCTGGAGAGTAATTACAGCTGCGTTGCTGGCCTTAGAGAAACGAGTATGCTCTTCTCTTGAAGGTCCCCAAGTCGTAAATATGGGCCTCGTGCCGGAAATAAAGGTTTTCTATTCAATTCTATTATTTAAAAGACAACTGGTTACACATACATTTTCTGCTATAAAGTCGTTAGTGCGACTTTTTTTATTCTGTAACTTTATACCTGTAAAGTTTCCCAATACTAGTTACTTCCTACAAAACTATAATTACAATGCGCTCCTAAGTTCACTATATTTATTATGCTCTTAATAGTTTTATAACATGGTGATTATACCATCAAAAACCCGTTAAATCCTTAAACATTATTCATGTTCCCACCTCTATCATTAGACGTTTACTAACACCGGATTTGGATCCATTTTCATAATAACACACTGGATCATTGGATCACCGACCTAACACGTATTATTACGATGTTGGTATTAACCGGAAGCTGGGCAGAAAAAGGTTATAATTATTTTAGTCAAGTGGCCACATATACTAAAGTCGGTAGTATTCCGCGACCTGGATCTCAATAACCATAATATGTATTTGTTATTTGGTAATATTAAACTTGATCATTTTCCCTTGGATTTATTTTATAAACATGACAGCTTTTTCACATGCTTTTGGTTGACTTTTTGAAACCTTACGATCCTTGATGATGAGTTTTGATTCAATTGTCAAATCAAATCAAATCAAATCAAATGCATTTATTTCATTACATTTAGACATTTTCCATATAGACAGGATACACAAATTGCGGTAATGAAAAGGGCGTGGGCACAGCAAAGCTGAATTTAAACTTAGTTTGGCATATAGTACAAGTCTAGAGCTTAGTTTGGGACTAGGTCAATTTATATGAGATTTTCCCCTGATATTTATTACATTATTATTTGTGACTTACCCAAAGCGGTGCGGAGGGCTGCAGCTGCGACGCGAACGCCATTCGGAACGCATCTCCCACCAGCGTGTTTAGTTCCTCCGCCTGTCAGTAACAAACAAATAAATAATTATTAATAACATCTTAAATTATTAGCAATTACATTTTTCGAATGCAGTGAACGAGGGGCCAAAAGGACTACCGATTGGCTTTTACTATACGGACATTGGCTCAGAGGAATAGCTAATAGAAGATAGGAGATGGTCGGACGACCTAGACTTGTACCAAATATATTGGGCGGAATACCTAAAGAAATAAGTGGAAGAAAATTGGAGAAGCCCTTGAACAGTAACATGATTTTTTTTTAAATCTTAAACAGAAAGAAATTAACTTTAAATAATAGCCTTGAGTAAGCATAATTATGAAGTGGTGTGAAAGATTAACTTGAACTGTTCTTAGGTTAAACATTAAAGTTGGCTTACTCACAAATAATGGTTTATTCAAGTAGAGGGAAAAGAGGTGAAATTTACACAATATGAAGAGTAATTTTAAAGCACTCAAACGTCGCTCGTCTCAGACATCGACGTTTAAATTTTAAATGCGCTGCGCCATTAAAACGCATCCATACGCAATGGTTGCCATTAAATGCCTTAAGCTATTGTCTTTTACAGCCTAGGCAAGTACGAAAAACCAACCTTATTTGAACCTATTGCACGTTTAAACTGCATGACGACGCGTGTCTGGTTCGCTGGTTCTTTGCAGAAAATATTACTGTTCAGTCATCGAGTAGTTACAGAAACGTTGAACACTTTACTATTATACTTGAGTGCTGAGCTTAATGCAGACCTAGAAACGCAGCGGGATGGTAAGGGGAGGGGTTTAGAGGGGTTTAGAGGGGTTTTGAGGGGACCAATTAAAAGAGAAAGGAGACGTCATACCGTATCAGTGTGTGAAAGAAGAGGCTCAGAATAGGAAAGAATGGAAATAACTCCACTGACAAGAGCATAGCTCAAACACCCAAAAAATGTGACTATTCGAAGTTATGCAGTGTACCCAGAAATAATAATATACCGATACCGAGTATTAATAACATGGAAAAATTACAGTTTTTGAAATATTATTGTATCGTCAACATGGTTATGATAACTGTTGACAGTAAAGGCGGCTGCGTAAAAAACAATACCATAATATGTCAAAAACGATTTTGTTTTACCGCGTAGAATAGAGATCCTGCTCTAATAACATATTCCAACTTTAAATAACAAAACAAAACACCAACATCAAACAGCTATAAATTACTCCACAACAAACAAAATCGAACTCTTGCATGTCGTGTCATTTTGTATATCTCTCACCAAATTTATTCCCAACAACTGGTAACACGCGATCAAACAGACCACTGCATTTTTCACCTCCGGAATGTGTTAGTTACGTGAAAGACAAACCATGCCACCATAAACATGACGGCATATTGAGGCATCTTACAAAATGTTGTCGAAATGTACTATTGTCAACCTAAACTTCGTTATCATAAGGATATGTCTTCAGCAAAAACAATGAGTTTCTAACAATATAACTTTTGCTTTTAAATGACGCATCATGCATCTCTATTCTTCAAATCATAAGGCGTATCTTGCTGCAACAAATACATTGTTTTTTTTTTCCAATGCGTCTTGAATATTCACTTTGAACTTTATTACTTCCGAGTTAAATACGATTAGAACTGTATTACTGTGGGTGTGAGATATGCGACGGCCGCCCACGTGGCATGCCATGATGCATCACATGTAAGCGTAATACATTGAGTGCCAAGATGATATTGTCTTACAAAACGGAGCCGATATTTTATTCTTCGGGCTAAAAAGTATGCAATGTACAATATACTTTACTACAAGGGTGTTTTTATAAGTCAGCACTATAGCGCTGTGTAAACTGAGTACCGGAAATAGTTATGTACAGCAGAAATTAATGTAATAGCGATTTTTTTCTGAGACTGTTTATGATAATCGATGTAATCTCCTTTTATTATTCCTCCTTCCTTCCTTTCCTTTTGTGAAGGCACATTTTATAACACTGCTTGAGAAAAAGCCACCGTCTTCTTTAAGAGTCAAGTTCTTTCCGTCATCTTTGACATTAAATGTTATAAAGTAAATAGTTATTTATGTAACTGGTACATAATGAAGCCTCTTAAGGTACGAGAGCCGAGGTTAGAGCGCGAGCTTGCGAGCGCTCTAATTACAGGCACGAGTACCTTAAGAGCTAATTATGAACCGTTGCATACATAACTTTTTCTACAAGCTTAAAATGATAATGATAAAAATAAACAATCGCTAACTTTTCTCGTATACTTTACTCGATTTTTCTGCTAACAGATTACTTGTCATCGAAGACATTTTCACTATTCCGATGCGCAATAATAGTTTGTGAATTTCATTGATAAATGTAAACAAATTTCATGCGAATTTTAATAGATACTAAAAACAGTTCTATCAAATTATCATAAACAAGTTGGAATGCCAAACGAAACGCCATTTTGTTGATATCCATATTGAACGTAACCATGGTAACCAAATAACAAATCGATGGATATTATCCATCTATTTTTAGTAATTGAATAAAAATGTTATTTTAAACACATAATTACTCATAAAATTAATTTTGTTTTTAATATACGTAATTTTTATTGGTGTTAAATGTTTTTAACGGTTTATTATACAAATTATTAGGATGTCAAGTGTTAACTAAACGCCAAGACTGATATCCGGAATGACCGTTACCATGGTAATAACAATGCTATAATAAATTATAGAACTGTTATTACCTTGGCAACGCTCATTATAGAATTGTTTTTACGCTTCGGTTACGCTATAGGTGGTATTCTGACACCATTAACGATATCAATATTAGCGGTTTATAGTACGCGAGTAGAAAAACATTTTAATATTATATTCTGTCACTTTTTATACTTTTATAATATCTTAATATGCCTCTATGATTTGTTTTTAAACCTTACATTTTACATATTTTCCCAGCTTCAGAAAATTTTGCATAATGCTTGGAACAAGCAGAGCTTTTAAACAAAAAGCTTATAGACATTAAGCTCCATTTCTTATTTCCCTGAAGTGTAGTTTGAAGTCTGCCCAGTGTTAATCGTGAAAGTTTAAAACAAATTACTCTATTCGGAAGATAAACGCTACGTATTTTAAAGGTAAATAAATGAATACGTAACAAATAAGACAGAAGTCAAAAAACTAATTAGTAAAGACAACATCATAATATACATAAGTACAGTTGTGAAGGTGAAACAGACACATCCTACGATACCTAACGTGAACCCTGCCCTGTCAGCAATTTGTATAGTCTCATGAGTGGTGACAGGCCATATTACGTTAGGCTAGAACGTTAGGTTACTCGAGAAAATTAACCGTCAATTTGTATGGTATTTAAATTATTTTGTTAGTACTAAAGAATCATGATGGGCAAGGTGGAGCTAGCCGCAGAAAGAAGACGTAGCTGCAGAGTTTAATAAAGTGGGTCGGGGTTAACTCAGAGAAGCATCAATTCTATCTCACGCAAGACGTGGACAGAGAAGATTATTGAAAGTAAACGGTCAACCATTAAAAAAGGTAGGCAAACCTTTAACATAAACGCTTTCCAGACAGCGCCCCGGTAAGTCGATACAAACCAGCTAATTGCGTTACCAACTCAGTCAGGTTTTAAGTTCACTAACGAGTCCAATGTCATATTACAAATTCCTCAAGAAGCGAATTGACACAGATACCTACAAAAGCTTATTGATTATCTAATCAAATGCTAAAGAATTACCAAGCCGGTTGATTGTAGTGCAAAATCAACTTTACGGTGTTAATAATATCCTGAACCACGCTCGCAATCATAAATGAACTGGCCACCGTTATTTGGCCTCTTACTTAAAGCAGCTGCTTGAAGTTGGAGTTCAAGATATCGTGGCGTGTTGTGCACTTACTGTGGTTTAAATTTTTCCTACAAATTATTCCCTGTAACCATGATAAGATATATTACACTCTACCGGTTTGTAATTAGGCTAAATCAATCAGTATTTGTAGAGTTGCCGGATTACCGGTTGTCGGTAGTTAGGTCGCAATTATAAGGATTGCCGGTTCGAGTCCAGTGGCCTTTTAGCGCCCCGGGCGACTAGGTAAAATACTGGAAACTAGGTATTTGCTGCAGTTAATTATTTCTTGCTGTTATTTATTGCAGAGAAAGGCAAAAATGTCGCCAACGTATGTAGAATATCTGAATTTTGTCTCAATTCTCTCGATCTCGCCATTTTCTGAAATGTAATGTCAAGAAAATGCAGTTTTCTGCTAGTTAAAGAATGTACGGAATTGAATCTGCAGTTTTAGATTATATCCTTTTGCAAACAAATTTACTAAAACTTTTTTTTGTTAAATTATGTAATGGTAGGAGCTATTTTAATTTTCGTCTTATTTTTGGTTAAATTGGTAATCAATAAGCCTAATTTTATGTAACTCCAACCTAACTTCTAAAAACACATTGCCAAAAAATCTACTACACTAAAGTAATATAAATACTCGACTATCAAATTAGGTACGAGACAACGTATGGCATGCCATGCTTTGAGGTTAAACTAGACAAATAGAAAGTAATTCTATCAAACTACAGATACGGTAAACTTTTACAACTTTGCCTATGTGCACTGTTTTTACCTGGAACTGTTACCACAGCTTAAGAGCTCCTCTAACCCTAACATTACAGGTAACCCTATCAATAAACATCTTTCAAAGTTATTTCTCGACCATTAGTAAACACTAACAAGGATTTTATTAAATACATGCAAGATCCAAGTTACAAGATGGCCACGTATTATCTAATTAGTGGATTAGGCATGCGGCCCGCGCGCCTCGCATCCATCCGGTGCCGGACCAGGATTGATCACGTTCGGGCAACATCGGGACACGAGTGTTTCCGAACGTGATGTGTTCAAGGGGCTTTAGTTTAAAAAGAAAGCAAACAAACCCACTTCAGACTATATTTATTTTGACATTGTTTAAGTGATAATAATGGTTTTTAATTTCGTAAAGAGGATAAGAAAATAAGTTATACATAAAACATTGTACGTAATACGTGGATAGCTTTGGGGAAAGCCTATTTCTAACAGTAAACGTCTGATCTGATTATGTTACATATTATTATGCATTTTAAAGTACCATAATTTAGTGTCAAAATTTTTCAAAAAATAGTTAATTGGGCCTTAAAATATCCCAATCTTTATTAATATTATAAAAGGCTTGTTCCAAAAGAAAAAAAACATTAATTTAAAAGATACAATTTGATTGATTATGCAAACAAAATATTTGGTACCATTTTCAAAATGCCCGAGTCTTTATTTCTAATCATTTTAGTACGTTGCTGCGTATTTATGATATCTAATCTCTGACATCATTCCAGTCCTTTCTTCATTCAAATGCAAATATATATATTATAAAAACTATTTTTTCTCGTAATCGGTTAGCCGACCACTTTTTGTCATCATTTTGTGTTCCCAAACGGAACAAAAACGCCTCTACCTGATATTACCGTTACAATCCAACCTGAGTCCAATGACATCTCCTTATTAAGACATATGATTAATCTTAATCGATCATCAAAGCGAGAAAATAATCTTATGAATCTCACTTTATATATATGAATATAGTAATAAACTTAATTAATCCAGCGGATGTCAGTTGAGATGGCGCTTACAATAAAACAACGTCTCACTCTGATTAGAAACACAATGTGAATATACATAATATGTATGGTAATGAAATGAGCTAGCAGGCAGCTTTGTTTACACGCCACGAGCAAGATATGTTGACGATATCATTGAATAGTTGAAGAATTGAACAATTTGTAATACTTGAATTTTAAACTCAGCTATTTTTTTATCTGCAATAAAGATTAAATGTGTTTGTTATAAATATTCATAATGTTAAGAAAATAATAAACAAGATTTACTTCTAAACTGGAGGATTTTACAAATCCGCTAAGCAATACAAACGAAAGAGGGTGACGGTGATGTAAAAATGAAAGATTAGATTAAGAAAAGGTACAAAGTGCAGCAAAGCTTTGGATCAGGTACATTTTTGTATTCTTATTATCAAGTAGTTTAACAAGTTGATCATGCTCAGGGTGAATGGAATTACTTAAATCTTAAATTTATTTACATTTACTCTAAAAAGAAATAAAAAATATGGTTTTAGCCAACTGTTGTCTCTTTTAAACGATGTCGTGACACTTTGAAACCAAAACGCTAGCTTTTTTAATGACTGAAATATTCAAGTAGTATCGTTGTCGTAACGTAACCGTCTAGTCTAAAACTAAGCATGCTCTACGCTAAATGGAAATAATGTTGGTGAGTAATTAAGTTCTTGGTGGAAGCAACTGTGTGAGAGTGGATAAAAGAGGAGATATTCTGTGAAGTAATAAACACACGGTTTCTAAAGTAGTCAATGTTAACATGCTGACACCCTTTTGTTTTTCTGAGTGTGAACATTGTTGCTTCTTTTTATGTTGACGACATGACACGTTCTTTTGATTGAATGTTAGTTTAGCTTCTGAGAACGTCGAACGGAGAAATAATTATATTATGGTATTTTAATAACTGAAAATATAAGTCATGTATCTTAATACAGAAACCACTTTGTAAGTACAAGACTTTGCACGAGACTTCTTTCGTTGAAAACTGCACGATTTTCCGACATATTTATGTATAATATGATATCTACTTGACCAGAAATTTAGAAATCAAAATCATTCCGGCTAGAATTACCTTGGAGAATTAAAACAGTCAAGTATAGCTAGACTATTGCCATTCGGATTAACTAGCTCTGACCGCAAATCCTTCTTTTATAATTTATTTATAGCTATTCGAACCCTATTTATTTATTTATTTATTTATAGGAAAACCAGCTGCTGCTAAATTATATTTAAACATTAATTACAGGTGTTCACAGTTATAAATAGAAATTATGAAAGGAACAAAGAGTAATAAACTACTTACTAAAATAATTTTGCATTAGATGCGAGAAAACACTCTAGTTGAAACTACTCAATAAAAAAACAAAGTTAAATACAAGGTGTTTATATTGTTATGTAGTAAAGACAATATCACACCAAAACCAATATTAAATCATACTTCATATTAGGCATACAATACAGCCGATGCATTTAACATGAGCAATGCATCACCCGCCCTGCTTCCCATAAATATACCGCGCATTAAGACTTATCATAACGCAACCAAATGATTTATATTTTAGTCCGACCCCATTTGAAAGACCAATATTATTTTTAGTTAAAAATATAAAACATGCTCAGTAGTTGGGCTCTATTCAACATAACAATCTGCGTAGATCTTGTTTTCATTATTCCTTCCAGAATTAATAAAATTTCTAGGACAGAAATAAAATAACCTTTTGCAAGGCTCAAGGAATCTTGAAAACAAATGTAATCAAAATCGATTTAGGGTAAGACGGTGGTAACCATCCATTCGGGTCCTACTTAGGCAAACTGCCACCGTCCGAATCCGCTTTCATTTTCGTTTTTTCGACGCCTTTACGAGGTAGTTTCCTTTTTTAATTCACCAAAACTAAAACCAACAAACTCAGAAGGTTTCAGTGTGGAGAAGGCAAACGAATACACAGGCTTCCAGAATCCTAATGGTAAATGGGTTCTAAGCCATGGTGAAGTAGGATCTAAGCCCAATATCATAGTTATTTGCAATCCTAAATGAGATAGAATCGAGTTTCCACAGTAACACCGCGAGCTTTGTTTCCCTGTAACAGGATTGCGATCATTTCATTTACATTTTATTCCGGACGCAAAGTCTGTGGTAATTCAATCGCTGGATGTGTGCGAATTGATACCGGGGTGGGATAGCAAACGTGCTGAGGTCTAAAATATTTTAGATCTTATTTTTAAGAAGCTAGAGGGTCAGCACGTTTCACTGCTATGACCTGAACGTCCACAATACCAGAACAAGTGTGTTGTTACAAAACGGTATGTGAAACATGTAAAAGGTTCTGGAATCGGACAATAGAAGAAACGGATGGGATGCTCATTGGTATTGGATTAGAACCATTAACCATCTACTACTAGGTTTTTACGTTTTATGCATCAAGAAACCGATTTCAGCGTCTAATGAGGTTCGGAAGAGCTCTTACAAGAGATACTGACTTTAGGCATGTCAAGCTGAGAGTAACTAAGGTCAGGTAGCAGTTGTTGGTTATAATCAGCCAAGAGTATCCGTGCCGATTTCAAGAAGAGAAGTTCATGAAGACCAAATATTGAATATTGCTAATCATTACAAAGTTCATTACATTTAAAACCCAAACGAAATTCCATGGAACAAAACGTCTAAAGAAGATTTAAAACTACAATTATGTTTTGAGTTGCGAGAAATCCATACGGCACAATAGGTCACAGCTCCACATAGTTTTAGCTCGCATATTGATATTTGTTTACAAGTGAACGAGGAAAGGGAAGGGGAGGGGGTGTCATTCAAACCGAGGACGGAAATAGAGGCGGTGCAGCGCGGAAATGAAATATGGGGGAAATGTTTCGTGAACAACTAACAGGCAGCTAACGGTTGTGCTAACGATTAATGTTAGGTTGTATATATTACTTTAGTTAAATATTACTTTACACCTTGTTGTAAGTTATTGATGACAATGCTGTTTTTCTTTTCTTTTGATAATTTGACAAATGCCAGCGAATTGTGCATGTAACTTTAAATAAGGTTAGCGTAACTTTCTGTTAGTATAAGATAAACTATGGCAATATTTTTCGTCAAATGTAAATTATTCATCATTATTATTCTCAGCCTAGCTCGTCCACTGTGTAGGCCTCTATTTATTGCACTTCAATCTCGTCGATTACATTTTGTCCGTTAATACATACTAACTATTTACAAATTTAATCCGTAGTTTCCTCTGTAAATGGTCTTCAAATATGAATAAGCTGACAACAAGATTGTCTCTGAGATTAACAACCTTATTGTAGCAATCTGCATGCATCACACGTTACGACCCTTAGATGAGGGATTTAACTCGCGAAGCCTGCAGCAAGGAATGGCTCGTAAAACTGATATCGCTGCGACCTACCATCTATTCTATTCCATGTCATGCTCTCCTGGTCACGGAAAGAAATAAATAGTAGAGGAGAAAGAAACAATGTCATATTAAGAGCGCTTGGAGTTACCTCTCTTAGTTACATGTCGGTATCTGAATCCTGACTCTGTGACGTCATAAAGTCTAAATTAACCAAAAGCCTAATTTTAAAATTCAATATATTTATAAACATAAGTAGATACATATTTAATGGGTCCAATTCGGATAACCGTTGTCTAATTTTAAACGTCTGTAAAATTAAATTAATAAACGTCAAACTCGATTTTGACAGGTCTAAACTCAATCCGTATTCGGGAATTCTTCATTTTAGACAGAAATCCCTAATTTTAGAGGCACACTCAATTTGACATTTCTAAATTTATAGGGTTTACAATGTGACATTTCTAAATTTATAGGTAGATTAGAATTTGGTATTCGGACGCACATTACGTTATATTTTATCTGCAATTTTAAGCGCCGCTTGAAACTTTGTAGATAGATTTTGAGACTAGAAAAATCTTTAGGATACATTCTTACATGAAAAAAAACGCTTTTCGTTATATGAAATAGCTTAATTCTATCAGAACCAACCACAGACAAGAGAGTAGTTTCTAAATTTAGAGCTGTCATTTACGGCTAAAAAGTTATAAATTTAAGTGAATTTTAATTAAGAGTTTTTCCGAATACCAATTGGCGCGTAACCTAAAGTGACATTTCCTAAATTTATAGATTTAAAAGTTAAGTTGAAATAAAGTTGTTTTTTTTTTGGAAGGCCCTAGAAACGTAGTTGTCAGCCTTTGACGGCTTTGCTATATCAAAGAAAATTACCGACAGAATTGACGACTTTATAAAATAAAACAATAGGCATTCTAATTACTTTTTTGCTCATTTATTACAGTATTAAATATTATCATACCTTTTACCGTTAACCAAGTTGTTGTGAAAAAAAACCGAAAAACATAACTTATATTTTATTTACTATATTGTTGCAATTAGCAACATTAGTAATAAGAAAAAATAAGAAGTAGATACATACTTACTTACACTTGTTTTGTTTGGTCTTTATTAGAATTATTCTAGTTTGCCTAGGTACATCATGCCTACATACAATGTAATGTAAACAAACAAATACCTATGTATAGTTTCAGTTTAATGCCGTACCCACATGCTTGGTGCTTGCCACAAACACTGAGGGTTGCAACTATTATGTTAAAGTGGGCACGACGTATTTCTATCTCACTCTAACGTAGAGTTACGTGCGTCCTGAGGCGCGTTTCACGAAGCAACAAATTACAAGCGGAAGTCTCTTTCTAACTCCTTTTGCTAGAAAGAGAGTTCCGCTTGTAATTTGTAATTTGTAGCTTCGTGAAACGGGCTGCAGGGGCGTATTGCATAAAAAATAATAGCTTATATTATAAGCGGAACTCTCTTTCCAACAGTATGTATTAAAAAGAGACTTCCACTTGTATTACAAGTTAGAAGCTTTTATGAAACGGGCCCCTGAGGTTTGTGGAAAACACCACCAAGATTATTTTTTTATCATGTAGTTATAATCTGTGGTTTTCCCTGGAATCATAGTGGAATGTGGTTGTGGAATGTACGTCTGTGGAATGGACTGCGGACAATTCGAACTGCGATTATAATTTTATAATTTTCTACAAGTCTAATATTTTGGCGCAGCCATTAGGCAGTAATTCAGTCTTATCTATGGATGGGCGCAGCTGCATAATACAATTAAATACTCCTGCATTAGCATGCTTCGTGAAAACTGCAACTTGTGCTATACTTAGTCGTTTTTTTCCTGTATGCGGTTCAGTTTCGTTTTTTTATAAGTAGGTACTAGATTAAATTTAATTTAGTAACAGTCCTCGTGTAGTAAAATAACTGTAAGGACACCTATGATGAGTAATGTCGGGCTGTACCTACTTACAAGAAGCAAAACACTAACCTACCTACTTATCTCAATGATATTGACAAATCCTGATTTTGGCATCAGCTGAAGGTTAAAATTTAATGAAGGTGCTTTTCTACTAGCGATCCGAGGCGCGACTAGTTTAAATATTCGTATTGAACAACCATTTCCACCTAGGATGATGTTCATAGATTTTTGATACAAATTTATATTATCGTCTAGCTTTGCCTCGCCAGTGGAAAAGCACCTTGTGTAAGACTATCTGGACTGTACCGTATTGGGACTCCAGCTAGTACAGTCACCAGCAATAATATATTGTCCAACATTGGGCGCAATAACATCTGACACGTCTTTATTACACGAGGTACAAGAGCGTGTCAGATATTTTTGCGCCCAATGTACGACAGTATATTATTGCTGGTGACTACCTACTCAGCAAACTATCACCAATTCATCACCTACTGACACAATTCTAAGTGACATACTTGCCTCATGCAACATACAGCTACAAGTGGACCATGAGGAATACACCGTTAAGACCGTTAACAGCAACAACTCAAGGATGTCATTACCTCTTGGTATATCTATGTCCTCCATTTCTCAAAGATAATAAATAAAACACATATCATGTTACCTTATTACTATTAACCAATAACATTTAATTTGGAAATACACTTTACACTAGCTGCAAACAGACAAGCATATGGCCCACCTGATAGTAAGCCGTTACCGTAGCCTATATCAAAATGCCCAAAACATAACTGAGTCAAAAGGCCCGAGCTGGTATTCAGGTGCTCCCGCCCAGAGATAATCCATATGGGGCTGGACGTGCGACTTATACAGCAACAGTCTTTGCCTCGATGTGAAGTACCACTTCGCTCTATTCAGCGCACCAAGTTTCATGAATCACCAGGATACCATAAAGCATGTCACCACTATTAATCTGAAAAAATAATCATAATATAAGATTGCTGGTTCTAAATGTTATATGCCCTTACTTATAAACGTGGAGTAACCATGGAGAAGCCATGCCATGTTTTGTCCTTACCGTTGTGACATTTGAATTCGAAGGATAGGGACAAACCATGGCTTAGCTACTCCATGGTTACTCCACGTTTATAAGTAATAGCAGTAAAGTTTAAAGCAATGAGAATAAAAAATTGGGTCTGAGTGAGTTGTGGCATGTCTTTAGTGAAATCATTAAACCATAATCTAGATGCGTTGTCCCATGACACTTATGCATGCATTAGAGCTGGATCATACTTTAGGTACTTAAAGAAAATATGTACTCTTTTTCAGAGTCACTAAATTATATATATAACTAACTTTAATTAACATAGGATAGGGCTAAACTTTCTGTGCAGTAAGTAACATTAATACCAGCAATGAATCTTGGATGTTTCATAGTTGTATGGGAAATAAACAACTATGTAGTTAAATAGCAATGTAAATCATCTAATGCTTGTATTTATACTACTGTATAATAAAACTATTGAATGATCTTTTTCTTTATATTTCATAATATAAAAAAACAATACTATTCTATGATCATTTGTTTCTTTTATCTCAAGACCCTACTTTTTAAATATAATTATGGTAGGTAGGTACAGTGATATTCAAGTTATTCATGTTGTTTGTACGGAGCATTTATAGGCACACAACCTATGTAGAAAACAATTTACAATATTAAGGAGTTCTTTGCAGTGGTTCATCTCAAGTGTTTATTTAGGAAGCATTAATAGGTGCTAGTAGACTCACAACTTGTGAAGTGCATGTATAGCTTAGAGAATAAAATTTATTCGAATTCTACACTTAGGTAGGTACATAAAACCATTTATATTAAGGCAGTTCATAACATAACATAGGTACCTACTTACCAACAAGTATCTATGTACTGGTACAGCATTCCTTGTGTTGGTCTATGTTTTATCTTATAACATGGGTGCAATATCACTGCATCATTTAGGTACTTAATAAAGTGCCTTTGTCATAACATTGTTGAACACTAGAAAGACAAAAATTGGTGGTTAGTTGTTTATTAGTAAATCCTAAGTTATCATTGTAAGAAATATACTTAAATAAAAAGGTAGGTAGGTACTTAGTAGAGAAAAAACTTTAGCAAGTATAACGCATTTCACAAAGATATCAAACTATCTCTCGAATATTTCCGCAGGTGTATTAAATGACTTACCTTTGATGGTCCGGGAAATCCTAATATTCATTTATGCAGCAATCGTATCAATTGACGAGCTGACTCACACAGATTTTAAGGGTGTTTCTTTTTAACATTTTCACTTTTATGTACGATAGGTTAGGTAATGAAATGAATTCCACAGAACCATATCCCTTTTGCGTTTTGCAAATAGCTAGGTACAGACACAGAACTCAAAGCAGACACATTTAAGGGCTTTTCATTACACTTTCATTCAATTACTAGGAATCCTTTTTAGAATTTAGGATAACGTGAAAAAAAATGCAATTAAAACAGGAAGGATCCTATTGACGAACGGTAAAATCACAGATTATAGGATATGGTAAAATCAGTAAGGCTTCGATCTGTCATCCGATTTAGAATCCCTAAGTACCTATCGTGTAAATTTACACGGGACTGTTTAGGTGGCGTCTAAATTTACAGAAAATTTCGTTTAAAAATCTGTAATTTGACGTTTGTGATGTGCACCCGAATACCAAATTGGCGTCTATCTCTAAAATGAATATTATAAACGTCAAATTTAAGCGATTCTCTAAATCAAGAGATTTTAATGTATGGCAACTTCAACATAGGCGGTAATCCGAATACCAATTGGCGTGTAACCTAAAATGACATAACTTAAAATTACAGATTCTTAACTTAAATTTAAATTTAGACGTCACTTATCCGAATTGGACCCAATGTAATACAATTAAAAGTTAAAACTAAACTTATTTAAATTAAAATAAAAACCAAGCTACTCAAATATTAAAGACGTAAATAATAATCACCACTATAAAAAGAACACCCCCTCTAGCAGGTCCGCTCGCGGCATGATCCCTATGACACTGGCTGCGTTACCTCTCTGGATAGCTAGCCCAATCCTTTGGGAGAGGTAAGCACGAGCTCTAGGATCTCCGGAGGTGTCTATGAGCCGGGATGACAGGGCCTTAATAAAGCTTTTCATATCAGCTGACCAAGGTCCCATGGTCTCCACTGCAAGCGCCACAAATTCATAATTATTTAATAATGATGAATATTTGCGGCGCTTGATGGTTGGGCGTGATCAGCTGCTGCACCGGCCCGATTACGGGTTGACTGGACGTGGGACAGGGCGAATGTGTCAACACACGTCGCGTCCCACACCAGTGCCCTACCCAGTTTCCACGGCACCAATGTAGCTCCGTCTGGTCGCTTGCCATCGTCTCTATGTAAACCTGCTGGTTCCAGGACAGCTGGTACAGAGGCAGTGGCAAGCGAACGACGGATCAGATCATTAACGTTACTCATATTTCTGGAACAACTTGCATACATTTTTGTAACTGGAAAATCAAGGAATTGCTTTCAAACATTACAAACTAACTTATAAATTTTTAACGATTAATTTGATTTCCCGTAGAAATGAGATATAATGTCCTATTCTATTGTGTGCCTAGTTTCATCCCGATCTGTTTATTCTTTGGTTGAAGCGTGATTGAGTAACAAATATCCATCCAACCATCCAAACAGTTAAACTTTATAAATGAGAAAGTTTACTAAGATAAAGTTTCACTTAGTTTTATTTACCACCTCGGAGTTCAAAAACCTCTTATAGAGCTATAGATTTTCTTTAACAGTGTTTGTACAAACATCCATCATATAATACGGAAAATACCTCCCTAAATAGCCACTAGGAAATAAACAAATCACAATAACGTAACGGAGTTGACGCAGGCTGCAGCCGGGGCAAATGGGTCGTAAAGAGGCTATCGCCTCCGTCGGCCATCTGTTTCGTGTCATGCACTCCTGGTAGATTCCAGCACAAATACTAAATAAGACTTGCCTAAAATGACCGGGAAATAGGTATTATATTAATTATCTTATGGTATAACGAATTTAGCGACGTTTCAGGGCCGTAATAATGAACTGAAGTTATTTTAGATGCCCGTTTTAAGTCATCAGATATGACAGTTACCAAAGATTTGAAATTTATTTCACGTCTCAAAAAGGGTATCTCAAGATTAATTAATTTATACGGCCCTTAATCACTCCTTATACCTACTTCGGTTAATCTAGGATGATCCCTAAGACAGTTCTCTATGGCATTAATATTTAGTAAAAGACATTAGGATCAATCCAATTGTTGTACCATTATTCATTACATGACACTTAATAACGTGTTTACATAATAATACGCATAAAAATAAAACATACACATTAGAATATTTTAATGAACAGCTCCGATCATACCACTTTAATTTTTCTAGGCCAAGCGTTAATGAAACTACATTAAGTAGTCCAAACAAGCGATATTCAAAAAAACATATCCATGGATGACATAATAAGAAAGTTAAAAAAGGTTACCCTGTCATCATTAAATTTTAATTCGGATTGCGCGTTGAATAAAATAAACCAAGCTACATGTCCTGGCGATAAATCAATCATTTCTCGATTAACATACACGACAGAGAAAGTCGCATAAATAAAAGAAGGGTACGGTATGCGGCAGAGATGCTTCGAGAAATAACACATGGTGTTCTCATTTAGGAGGTTTCTGAGAGTGTTCATAATATTGATTTATTATTTTAAAACAACCACACTGGTGTTATAAATAAGCATGAGTTTGATCACTGAAATTACTTAGAAGCTGTCCCATGTTACACACATAGCACACTAGCTAGCACATGTTGGCCGCGACTTGTTTGTCGCTCGGATCTCCCTTTCTATCTAGTCTGTAACGATAGAGACGCACTGATCGACAAGCGAGAAAATACAACTTGTTGTACTTGTGCTTGTGGCTCTGTTTGCCGCAAAAAATTGACCTGAAACTGGGTTACATTTCATTCTGAGGTAACATTAAATGTTATGAGGTTAATTTTCCAACGAGAGTAAAATCGATGATAGTCTTGACAACTGTAATTATTTATTAAGACAATGATCTGTTTTCAACACTTAATTTTTAAGTGGGCTCACCGCCTTGCCGTAAACTTAGTTGCTTTGAAAATTTCCTGGAACTCAGTATTTAATCACCCATACGACTTTATTGACCTTACAAACTTTTCCCGCCTTTCTCTGCAGTTTGCGGCGATCGAGGCACGGGCAAAATTTATATCTGGTGCCGACCGGAATGCCAAGAGACTGTGATCGGAGATAATAAAATATTTGAGAGCTCCCAGCCTAGAAGCGCACCCGCTTGTTCCTTGCCTTTGTGTACTACCAATTTCTTAATACGAGTAGTTATAGGCAGTCTTTTGTTTTTATGAAACGCAAGTGACAAATAATAATGTTAGTGATGAGAAAGTGTGATAACGAAAGCCAGCCAAACGTGAATTTTGTTTAAAAATCATTGATCAGCTTTACCACTACACTCGGAGACTGCAACCTTCAAGTGACGACCTATATTAAATTCACTACCGAGAATACAAAATCGAGCCACCTTTGCAAGAATATTACGTGCCAGGTACTGGATTAACTTCCCCGCAAATCATCTATTCCTACAGCACGGGGGTAAAGCCAATGCAGTATTTAAAATACATTTTCAAGAAAGAGACCTGTCTATATCAATTGAAAGCGCCTTTGTTGTGTGGTTGTTATGAGCAGCGACGTGACCTTAGTGTACTTAATAATAATTTAAGCTAAAGTTATTAAGGTTTTAAGCAGCATTCATTTAATTTTGGTGGCGAAACTGTTTCTTTATTAAGATGAAATGGTTAACTTAATATGTTCTTTTGCAGTATATTTGGCTACTTTTGGGGTTAAAATGTGACACCGTTTTGAAAAACGACACTTTATTTTTTTATTAAAAGTCACGTTGTGATTCTTGGTAAAGAAAATAATTTATGTGGTTAGCACGAAAATTCATTGTATATACCTTGATGTATGTATTTAGAATAATTTACTGTACAAATAACAAAAAAGACGGAACCACAATAGGTATGTACAATCTATATATATATAAGTATAAGGTAAACCTGACTATCATCGACTTCAACACAATCGTTCCTGATCAGGGTCTAAACCATCCCAAAAATCTGACCCAATTCAGCCGTGATCAGATCGAAAGGGGTTCTCTTTCCCGTCGTTCCGTTAAACGCATTGTCCTATTTGAATCTGAATGGAGGTCTGTAAAAAATGGCGTCGAATTTGATGACCCCGGATTCTCAGCCCAAGGGTCTGTCTTGGATCGTAAAGCCATTCCTTGTGAGGAAATCCCGGGAATTGGGAATCGAATTGGAGGAGGATCTCGCTATGAAGGTCTTGCAATTACAATACTGTGAAATGATTTTTGATGACAGTTTTATATTTTACTTCGGAAGTCTTTTAAAATGTATGCTTCTGGTTCTTAATGGTTCTTTATTTTACATTTTTGACAAAATAAAGGATATTATGTACGGAGATCGTTAATGGTGGGGACTATGAAGGAAAAACTTCTGCAAATACACTAGGACCTTACATGGTTTTCATTTGTTTCTCGCGGTAACCCATCATTTTATCGAAATTCACTTCATCGAATATATCATTTCATCGAATTTCATTTCTTCGAACGCTGCTTTCTGCTGAAACCATATGGTTTTCAAGATATTTTAAACATTAATTAAGTAGATTAGGTTAGGTTAGGCTTGTGACTACTAAAAAAAGTTAACTCATGCGGCGAGTAATGCCTTTCGATGAAATGAAAATTCTGCGCAATGATACGTTCGATGAAAGGTGTTTCGATAAAATGATAGGTACCCGTTTCTCACATATTCGTGTGAAATGGAATCTCCTACATTGCTTAGTCAAATTATTACAACACCTACATAACTTTTAGGAGCAATCAGCACTATGGAGTTGCAAATTTCAGATAAACAATAAAGGTTTATTTCATTCCTAGTAGGTAACAGATACTTTCTTTAACATTGTAAAACAAGACTCGTAAAAATCTTACCGCATCTTAAGTTCCGCTCGAACCATTTTAACGGAGGAAGTGTAACAAAATTGTGTTTATTTGTGCGTAAAACGGAGCATCTTGGCCGGATATTTACACGGCAGTAAAGTGTATTTTTACCTTCTTTGATCCTGCTATTGCCGGGTTATTGATATCTTCCTCTAGCAATTAAAGTCTGGACACACCGGTTTACTATCATTAGGCGTGTTGAAAGATATCGTATGTTTTTATTGCCGAGTTTATTTTTAACGAAGGGATGTAGAGTTAATTAATTGGATTTTTTTCTCAGATAAAGCGTTTAGTGAAAATTTAGAATAACGTTTGTGACGTCAAAATCTTAGATAGAAGTAGATTGTTCAACAAGGGACTAAAACAAGCCATAATTACACGAGATGTTTAGCCACCTGACCGGAGAAAGGATATATTCGTAATCATTAAAAGTGTTTCACGAAATTAAATCGTTTTTTTATATTTATGCACTGTTGTCATTTTGAGGTTATTTCCACACCCTAAAATTGTCTATACACAATTACACAATGACTGAAAATGGCTATAATCCACCATTCACAAACACCGTGATTGGTTGTTTAGGGGATTACAAAGTGAATTAAAAAAATATTACTTTTGTCCCTATATACAGATCGGCATAATTATTATCCCGAGACTAAAGTAACATTTCAAGAGCATAAGAAGTGAAAAAATGTATCTAAATGTTTATTTTCTAGACATGAAAAATTTAACATAATATTCTTTGACCGAGCTCATCGTGAAAATAGCGTCAACGTTAGTCAAATATAATTTACATAGTACAAACACGTAACCACATTATACTGGCTGAGTACTAGCCCACCTTTACACAAGCCTGCAATCCCAGACCGCAATTAGTGAGGGTTCGATCCCACAGGAGCCATTATTCAATTCGCCGCGTTCGGTCTGGAGAGAAATGGGAACTATCTGTCAACTGGTAGACCCTTGGAGTTTTTTGCAAAGCGGCTTGTTTTCAACGAGGACACATATGATCCAGATGTAAAAAAACAATCGTTTAAAATAGCTTGAAATAACGTTTTAACTTGTATGATTGTTAATCGCTTATAGACATTACGTAAGTGTATCGGCAAAATGAATTCCTGACCCATTATATTTATAACCGTATCAAAGTTGCATTTTATTTGTATTTTTTTACGATTTGATCTTTATTGTCCACCTGACTGGTTTTTCCAATTGTAGATACTCGTACATAAATAAGTGTTAACCAAATACAGTACAATCAATAAAATACATCTAATCAGCAGGTCATTTAAGGGGAAAAAGTCTGTGGTGGCTGTCAGCCGAATGATTTGCGCAAAACTAACAGTAGGTACAGTCAACTACAAAGAGGTGTATTCACTTTTTCACCTTACTGCATTGTAATAAGGTCCAAAAGTGGATACATCTCTTTGTCGTCTACTGTACAAAGGATTAAAGGATTGTTTATATAAAACGAAATAAACATAACATAACAAAAAAACTGTTGAAAAAATTGTCAACAAGTTCTTTAAACCTTTTCCCGAGTATTTTTCAACAAAGACATTAACTGGTCTTGACAGGGCAGTTAGTAGTTATTCCTATCGGAGAATTGGCCGTTTTCCAGGACCAATAGACTTACCTACCTCTGAATTCTGGACAAGTTTTTTTACCTGTACCAAATACCGTTGCAATTATTCATGTAAATAAAATTAGAAAGATTTATATGAACTCTTGAACTTATAAAACTGTGGAAGTTTTACAGCAACCCGTTACGTAATTCAAATCCAGCAAAAATCCTGCAAATTCATTCATTCAAATACCGAAAGGCAAAATTGCCAGGCCCAAGCTGACTGTCCGGAAAGTTTCGCATCCCCGATACAATCGCACGAATTTCTACAGTAAGAATCATTTTCGCATATTCCGAATAGCTTTTTCCATATAAATTGCTTTCGGATTGGTTTCTCAGAAATTAGCTCGTTTGCGATCCAGACGATTATCACATTTCGGTGTAACATTACTCCGATAATTAACCATAATTTTACTGCTATGGCAAATTTGTGAGCGTTATATCTGATCGCACGTGAAACCCTCTGGCAAGACTTTATATCTGTTACATTAGGGTTGAAATTGATAAGCAAATTTTGCTTAAAACGGGGTCATCGAAATTCGTTAAAGTACCTTTAAAACGTTGTAAATGCTCATAAAAAAGGATGAATTACATGAAACTGCATTTATTATAATTAACCCAACTATAATGTTGAGTTTGTTGTACACTTTAGCAAATGTTTCAGAATAACAAACAGAGATGGATTAATAAATAGAACATTGCTTTACATTGTCATCTCAATGAAAAATTCAATATAAAAATCCATTTGCGCGTATCGCCGCCATTTAGATTTTGACAGCTTCATTACAAGATTATTCCTTGACTGATAGCAAGAACTTTATTAATTTCAGTTTCTTTTATTATTATTACCAGCCACCTAAAACACTTAAGAGGCAGCGTAATTGGTATTTATTTAGAGAACACTTTTAACGACTTTCTAAAGGCAGACATAAATATCCTAGTGATGTATTGGCTTGTAAGAGCTTTTAAGATTAAAGTAAAACGGGAGTTTCAAGGTTGGCAGAAGATCGAATAACACTTTTACTGATTGCTTATTAACATAACACCATTTGACAGTTTTTATTAATAGTAAAATCAATCAATCAATTATTTTATCGAAACACCTTTCAACGAACGTTTTCACAATGCCGAATTTTCATTTCATCGAAAATCATTTTTCGCCGGATGAGTGTATTTTTTTATTGTAATCACGATTCTAACCTGACCTTCGTAATCATTGTTTAAGATATTCTTAAAACATCATGGTTTCAACAGAAATAGCGTTCGTTGTATTGAAATTCGATGAAATGATCAATATAACTACAATATTGCCAACGTAAACATCGTTTTGGTGAAGATTATGTTACATTTAAAGTTTTATGATTAACTTTTTTTACTAATAGTAGTACATTTACTCGACAATTTATGAATGAAGAAAGTAATACTTATAATGAAAGCTACATTGTTTTCAACATCGCCAATTGTCAATGCAAGAACAATAACGCGAAAGCTTCAAACAATGAGCGCGAATGAAGACCATCTGACCACTGAGTTAACAATGCAGAGAGACAGGCGATATGTCATTGTGTTGGGACAATATGGCGAGGACCATGTATTGTCTTTATGTTAGGAAACAGAAACGCAGAATGAGCTGCAGACAACAACAATGATTTTGTGAGTGACACGTGCTACCACACAAAAAAAAGATAACAAAGATCTTACGAGAACGTTAAAAAGGCTGACAGGTTTCCGATGTTTCGACTAGTTGCTTTGTCAATAAAGGAAAAGGATGTAAGAGACAAAGCAATCAACAATCGGAAAACATTTTAAGCAATAAAGGCTTGATTGAGGCGCTGGTACGACAGCGCTGCGTTACTAGGCACTTGTAATTCATCTCGGACAAGGATAAGTAGAAGTAATTATTACACCTTTGATTAAACGAACTAACCTTAAGTGAAGTTCTATCATAATTTATACAAATCAATATAGTACGTATGCCCCAAATGGGTCCATATTGGCTCATATTATAAAATTGGTCTTTAGATTTTTTATACAAATAACGATTTGTGTCTATACTCATCATTTCTTCGAAAAATTTTGCTCATACTTCATTTCTTCGAAAAATTTTGCTCATACTCATCGCAACTCATAATGGTTTTTTTTAAGAAACTGTTACTTTTTGAGGATTGTTATAAATCTAACCTAACCTAACCTAATTTTATCTACACGTAAGATATTTAAGAATTTCTGAAAAGTGTACGGTTCCATGAATATTGGCGTTATAAGTTCAGATGAGTATAAGTTCCGATCATTAGTATAAACATTTTTTATGAAGAGTATGAGGAGTTATCATTATGATGTAAAATATTATGAGAAAAATTTTCGAAGTTCCAATAATCGGAGTTGCAATTTTATATGAACTTTGGCGCACCCGCCCCAAACATCTAAAGATCTTTATAGATCTTGAAAAACTTGGCTCGGGTTATTAAAAGTATAAAACCTCAAATTGTTTGCAATTAAATTTCACTGTGATTTAAGAGTGAATGATGATTTGATGATTGATGAGCATTCTATGATTTTTATTAAAGACAAGCCGAGTCAACTGACCTAGCTCTACAAAAAAAATAAGTAGCTTAAAATCCATAGGCTCTTTTGGATTGAATGACAAAATAGATTTGTTTTGTACCTACCTATCTACACTTAAATATTATTCATTAAGATGAGAAATGATTAATAGAAAGAGGATAAGCACATGCCAAATCAGTTGATAATTTATTGTAAATCCTTATTCAACACCTTTTATTTTTTAAAGTTAACTTAAGACACATTTCAAATAACAAAACTATTTAATTATCAATATAGACGCTATTGTTATAACAGATGCTTATTAAAACCAGCAAAAACAAGTCAGAAAGCCGAAAAGTAAACAATAGCCGACGAAAAAAACCAAGTCTGGTTTAGGGTGGCGGCGGTATTTAAAAAAGCCGGGATCAGGTATACTGAGACCACCCTATGACTGGCCAATTTAAGTACGCTTTGGACCATGTTCGTTAATATTTTAAGTTAGCCGAAAAATAATTTTAGTAGACAGGTAGGTATTCTTTTGAAATTTAAAGATAATAAAAAAAATGTTTATCAATTTTACGTTTTAAAATATTTAAATGTCAAACGTTTGCTTCAAATAAATTATGTTCCTTCTACTTTTTTATACCATATCATATACCCACCTTGCCTTTAGGTTCACATTAACCCATTGTATAAGGGGTGACATGACACGCAACACAAAAGTATATAGGCATGTAGGTAGGAATGTTTAGGTACTTTATTAATTTTTGCTAGCCTTTTTTTCCAAATACATAATTATGTATAAACGACCTTATTTATTTGAAAGAAGGATATATGTATCTGCTTCATCTTTTGAGCTACAAATGCTTTTTTTTTACTTTAAACTCAAACAAAGCCTTGATCACAACAATTCTAAGCTTTTGAACCGTTTTAAATCAAATTGGTACTCAGCCACTGTCTACAAAAAGCCTTAGTTAAATTTAAGAACTAATAAATTCCTTACATGTAAATAATGTTATGGGGTTATGAGTTGAAAACACAAATTCTTCGTTTTTCAACATTCTTAGTAAATTTAATAATGACCCAAATTAAAAATCGGCCGCATCACTGACAAACTAACGACACAACCGGCCATTTAAATTATACAACAGTGGTCTTATTAGCCGGACAACAGCAAGAATTCTTGGCATCTATCAACTTACACTAAAGCTCGCATTCCAACGAAAGCTCTCACGATACACAACAACACAAACACCTTACATATATCACAGTAGACAAAGTACAAACACTTTAACAGTGTACACTTTGATTTGACTACACTCGCGTTTTGATTATAACCAAATTTTTGTTTGGAGCGGCACTACCGCTCTCTCTGAAAGTTCGTTCCCAACTGAGTAAGTGCAAGGCGTCTGAGAACTCGTTCCCTAGCGAAGCCTTCACGCTTGCGCGGGCGCACAATGGAAACACGAGCGCACCTGTGTCGAGTATTGCTATTTTTTTATAGGGTTGATGACCTTAGCAAATATATGGATGATATAATGTAACCTTTGCTGATGAGTTGAGGTCTGCCCACCCGTTTATACTTTTTGTTTTTGCACCCAAAAAAGTTTAACAGTCTAAAAGTTTATCTAAAGACAAGTAGCTAGGTCAACCTAAATAAGGCCGGATTTATCTAATACAATAAAACAATCAGTTTATAAACTTCATCCAAGTCATCTGCATTGGTTTTGGATGCCAAAATACGCGTAAGCTACTAAAAATTAAGAAGCGGCAGAATACTGAAAAATTGATATTTCTGTAATTATACATAATATACTCGTATACGTGACTTGACGATAAATCATGTTATGGTATCAATACCCACGCCAAAAGGGATTAGGGACTACACACACAAGATGGTTTTGCTGAAAGATGTGCATTCGTTTAATAACTACTTTCCTTGACTAAAAAGTCAATTTGGCACATATTGTTCAGATTTAAGCTCACACCTTTAGCTAGAGAAGTATTTGCCTTCTTTTTGGTTTATTATGGAAATAACAAAATAAGTTAGAGTTTTTTAATGAAACTATTTCTAACTGTGCAATAAAAAAAATACTTATATACTTACTTCCACAGTTTTTTTCACTACTTGAGAGATGCAATGTCTCTTTTTCACAAGCTCTTTTTA
This sequence comes from Acleris cristana, assembly GCA_948252455.1. NCBI lineage: Eukaryota > Metazoa > Arthropoda > Insecta > Lepidoptera > Tortricidae > Acleris > Acleris cristana. The sequence continues at coordinate 13,975,354 of OX411780.1, forward strand.
TTTAACAACCAAACAAACAAACTGTTACAAGTAACAATGACCTTATATTGAGTTGAAATAATTATGTCTTCTTACATTTATGATTAAATAATCTGATCACTTTGTATAAATCGCATTAAAACCTCTTTAAAACTTATTGGAACACACACATTAAAACAAGTAACATTGAGCTTAGCAAAGAATGTCTGATATTTAAATAATCGAACATAAATCTAATAAATTAGTTCAAACGGCTAACATCGGGTCCTATTACGGGCCGCGAGGTTCGGAATGTCCCCTCCCCATAGCATAATCCCCCCTCCCCCTTATACCACAAGGTCACGCGCAGTGCAAGAAAGTCGCATACCGCTAACTGCAAAATTGCGGTTGTGAAAGTTCGATGAAGTAACAGTAAGGCGCGTAATAAAATTATCAATTAGCCTTATAAAGAAACTATTGATGTTTTTTAAACGTATTTTACAGTTAGGAATAATTAAGGTTACTTTTGTGTGTAAAAGTGGCCACGACTTTTATTCACAAAAAAAGGATAAGGACATAATAATATTATGCACACATATGCACGCATTATATTATAATTCGACCCTTGGTGTATATTGTGTTCAATAAAGCGTTTTGTATTGTATTGTATTGTAATGTAAAAGGTATTTTGGATCTGTTTCCGGAGTAGTCCATTGTTCCCTAAATCACAAATACTTCTTATTACCTACTTTTGATGAAGAAGAGGAAGAGTAAAATAGTTACTTTGCAATAAAGAAATAGGAAATCACGAAAATATCTAAAATCATCATAATATTATTATCATTATCGTGTAATTATGTTAGATTATACAAGTTTCATTTTATTTGACAAGGTTTACAAGTTGAACTGTCATGAAATTCTGGTAGTTCAGAGTCCAGCACCGTCTGACTTTGAGACAATCACAAAAGGGTAAAAAAAAATGTCTCACCAGCATGTTTATCAACTTTTTGTTTCGACAGTGCAAAATCAAGCAAAGGTTTTTAAGTGCACCATAACTTAATTTTATGTTAATAATGTGTAAAAGGGAACATTTGGGAAACTGCCGTTTGTGTGTCTTTGATATTATTTACGGACCAATAATGATACATATTTAAGTTAGTTTTACACAAAACTGTGTCGGTATTAAATATCAATTTTGTAAATAAATAAGGTGGTATGATTTTAAATATTCCAAAAGCCACTAATTGTTTACAAAACAAAAGTACCTACCAACCTACTTAAGATCCAAATTACATAGGTAATTGTATGTTTAAAACATTTAAATAAGGTCCTAATTAACTCATCTCACCTAATCATCACACAATGATCCAATTACCACTAAGCCTCGCTGACGATGCTACTTTATATAGATCTTGACGAATCAATTCGCTGCGCCCGCGTCTAGAAAACTGGTCTGGGACGAGTCACGACTGTCACGAGACGTCATACTGGGGTCCAACTTAGAAAATAGACATTCTAAGTTACATCTATCTTATTCTTACGATATAGTCTTAAATGAGGAGGGAAGAGATGGAGTATCTTAAGTTTTGAATTTAGGTCTTCTTAGTTATCATCCTAGGATTGCATTAAAAGTAGGCAAGGAATGTCGCTTGAAAAAAAAAAGGATTTTGCGTAATCTTTATGAAGAATTTAATTATAACAAAACGTAAAAAAAATTGTTAAATAAAAATTGGATCCGTGAGTCTTATTACATTATATACATGGATCAATTTCATGAATACTCGTACCTCACTTCAAATTATCTGAATTACAAACAAACCTTTCTTTTTGAGTGAAATTAGGTTGGTCAGTAACGTACTGGTGACAGACGGGTTTTTTGTCAATCGTTTTGGTACGGAAACCTAAACTGCTCAAAATAGAAACGTCGTACTAAAATTACACAAAAAAAACACAAATTGCAAAGATACTTGCGCAAATCTTATTATTCCGTGTAAGCACGTACAAGAACCGTATGCTTTCAATATTAAGGTTGAGAATGCAATAGTTGTGAAGATTAACGGGGTCCGAATTCTTTCGACCCACTAATGAAGCGAAGATAATGCACACGAAATCGGTAATAACGTTAGTTACGATACTTTGCAATTATCTGGATTCGTGTGAGATTTATTACTTTAACGCTTTTAAATGATTTTTGAGTGTAAAAAATAGCTAAGATGGGTCACTTATAAAGCAAATTAGTTGCTGATACTGTGCTACTAGTGCTTGTTTTTAAAGAGTTTTTATGTACACTGATTAGGATTACATAAATATGAAAAAAAATAGGGCTTCAACAGAACCTTGTACACTTGACCAAAAGTAACTACGTTAGGCAAACGCATCATTCAATAAACTTTCATTTCACAAAAACGCATTTGTGCTTTAGCCATTGCATAATTACCTCCATAGGCTCCATTGACCTATTGCATACCACATAGGTACTTATTGTATTTTAATAGAGTTGTGACCACAAAAAACTGCAGCAGTAAATGCTATCAAGAAAGCAATACATCACTTGTGAAATGATTTGTTTTTCAATAGTACAGTTGCCAAACAATAAGCTAAAACATTAGTAAACCGGCTTCAATTTTACAATAATCATAATTCAAAACCTACAATGACGTAACCTAATTGATCTATTCAATTTCTCATAACTCATAAACTGTTAACATAAATTAAGGCTGTGCTGTGAGTCATTGGGTTACAGGAATGTAGAAAGTAGATACGAAAGCCTTAAGGTCAAAACACAAGAATTCGTTAAAGAGCTCAATACTTATCGAAATCCTTGCGTGCGCCGTGTCAATTACCGATGTATTCGGTCAAATTTATCGGATACAGGCTTCTGCAATCGGGAATTGGATGCAAATTTCACTAAAACCGAGCTCATTTAGTGGTAAATTACGCTTTAACCACAAGAATTAAACGCTGAATTAGCTCACGAAATTAGCATAGTTGGCTATTTGTCCAAGCTGGGCTTTTCGTTTGCCTTCAAAATAGGCTCTTGTTCAGTCTAATGATCACAAGTATATTATAGATACTTACCTTCACATAATACTATTCCATTTCTAAGTTACTGGTTGTGCACGGACTAAACCGAGGGAATACGAATACGATACGAGAAACTAAAAAAAAAGAAGAACATACTGCTAAAGTAAAAAAAGACTCACTAAAAACTATTTTGGGGATTCATCAGAAGAATAAGGGGGTTTAAACCAATCTTTCTGCTAACTGAAGTAAGTACCAATATTTAAAATCAATAGATTTACTATTTCACCTTGCCCTGCATTGAATAAGAGGAAACGTTCCGCATAAAGATTACCCTTGCCTACTCAATTTTATACCTCACGAAACACAAATCGTAGAATAGAGGTCTTACTCTCTTAGTGGCATTCGACGCTTAACTTGACTGGGAATCATTATTTTGATCTGTGTGTGGCAATACACATCATTACATTCCTTATGTACTGTATAGATGGGCCTTTTCGGATACACTTCGACCCTGGATTGCTACCCTCAGCTGTTTGAAAATGCAAGATTCCACACGATGTTTTTCTTTCGTTTCTGTACGTAGTGATCAAATAAAGTTAGAAACAATCATTGGTATATGATCATCGTTAGGGTTCTGATTTGAACTAAGTACCGACAATCAAACATTAGATCTACCTCTACTACCTTGGCAGAAGTGGGGGCTTGTGAAGACTCCTATAAAACGTTTGGATACCAGAACCCTGAATAGAGCAGCTCCATAATCTGTGCATTGGCGGTGCGACTATTTCAATTAGTAAACTAAAGAAGCATCTGGTAAGCTTTTGTATAGTTCCAACAACATCCTGACAACATTGATGTACTCGTAGTGGGCTTAAAGCGGTGTTAATACGGTTTTTTGCACGCTTTTGATACCTACCGCTGCGTAAAGTTTTCGAGCACCCAAATTAAGATATGATGACCGACGAATTTACTGACGAATTGTTTCTTAAAGGAATAACCCCTCAAAATAAGTTCAAATGCGACAGGCGGCATGTCTGCGAGTTGCAGACGAAGTTTAGGCGCAATCATTGCTAGTGCATTGAGTGAACAGGCCTGCCGACTGGTTGTGGTCTAATTTACAGGAACGTGACCATTATTTTTATAGAAAAAAAAGAAACCTAGCGAGCAAGGTCATCTGATAGTAAAGCAAACTTTAGTGATCCTCTGCACACATTAGAGGAATCAGTGTGGGTAAATATTGCGTTGCCGGCCTGAGAATCAGATCATGGGTATAATGTTACCTCCGTTTTGTTCTGCTCTGCAGAAGTTTTCGAACTGTTGTGCTCCAGTTCAGACATGCTCAAGATAAAAGATTCTGGTGAATGGTAATGCATTTTGCGATCTTGAGGTAGCCTGAATAAGAAAATATGGTTAAAAAAATGACTGACTGCTGAGTTTCTTGCGGCGTTTCTTCTCGGCAGTGGTCTCCTCTTGGGAAGCGCTGGTAGACTCCTGACGTGTAAAAGTGCCCGTGCGGCCTACTTACTAAATAAATGTCTTTTATCTTTTATCTTTTTTATCCTGTAAAAGTTCTATTTTTTAAAGTCTGTAATTTTGGTTAATGACTCTGGCTGATTTTTTAAATCTTCTCAACAGCCCGTTTAGTTCTGTTACTTTAGGTTATGTGCCGAGTATCGTTTACTAAAATATGACGTTATCAAGATACTAAACGAATCATTCACCAGCTGTCTTGAGCATTTCTGAACTAGAGCACAACAGTTTGAAAACTTCAACACCTATCCCCATCACATCATCATACCCATGATCTTACCACCCAGGAACCCATATATATTACTGGATGTTTCGTTTGTTTAAAAAATAAGTTTTATCCCGCAAAAATAAACGCAATAATGAACCTAAATAGGTAACTGCTTTACAAGTAACAGTATTAAGAAAACTTTTCTTACCCTTGCACCATACAATAACCACTACACCCGGTGCCACAATATCGTCCAATAGTCCGTGAGGTAGCCCTATCGAACCAGTTCCAGAAACATCCCAAAACCGTAAGACAGTATGCGCATATAGATTTCATACTCTTATACTGTCTTTTCTCTTGGACAGTCTCCTTTTGTAAAGCCAGGCCTACAGGAATTACCTCCCGATTGTAAACGGTATGAGTTGCTTATCAATTCTGTTTTGGAACAATCGTTCGCTGTTCAGAATATCTTGGTAACGGTGATATCTAAAATGGAATCGCATACTTATTACGCTCGCAGAATGTTTATTTTTATGGTGTTTGTAATCTGCATAAGATATGGTTATATTCTCTTTAAAAAAATATACTTTTACGTTACACTATTCCTTGACTTACATATTTATAATTATTAAGGACTTTATTCTTTCAAGTTTTGTGGAGGTCCCACAATTCGTAGTTTAGACCTTCACAAGCAGAGTCTTTTATATTTAGCACAGAGGAAAAATATAAGCTGAAGAAAAAATTGGGTTTTTTTATTACTAAAATTTACCAGTAATTAAAATATTAAAATTATAAAGTAAAGTTTTTGTCTATTGTTTTTAGTTTCCTGATCTGAATTTCCAATAATTCCAGTAAATCCAATTTGTAAATCGCGATTTAGTACTGTGTAGAATTTCGCGTAGAATTTCTTAGGATCAGCTAAATTCATTGCACATTTATCTTTAACGTATTGAATTTGTCGTCGATTTTACCTGAACCAAATTAATCTGACCTCTGGACTCGTGGCAACAAATAGGATTAGAGATCAATGTTGGTTGGTTGGTAAATTATAAAACAGGCAACACTATCCTATTTGAATAAAACACGCTGCTTTGCAGATACCGCATAAGATAGTTTTCAGCGCTGTAGTCTACAAGGAAGCTAGTTTGTTCGCACTTGCCAATTAAAATATACTTGCTTGTTCATAAAAAGAGGTTTAAATACGGTAGTTTGTATTATTTACCAAAACATTGATTATATGAATGGGTATTGGATATTCCTGAACCCATTTTTAATGATATCTTTTAGTGTCGTCGCTTCAGGAAACTTTGTGCGATGTTTACCTTTCTAATTCGTCACGTTACCAAACGGGCAAAAAAATATATTTAAAGATCCGTAGTCTGGGATTTCAGTCTACTTATCAGTCAGTGGGTTAAACGGTCAGTCTGTACTATCTGTAATCAGTTAATTCAGACTAAAAGGGGCTTCTAAACGGGCCATATTTTCACTGCAATATGTGGCCGGCAACTATTTGTGTCTTTCTCTAACATACGAGTAAGAGAGGGACACCAATAGTTGCCGGCCACATATTGCAGTGAAAATATGGCCCGTTTACAAGGCCCTTAATGAACCATTGACGCCAGAGCGTGAGCGTGTTACACCTAACTATAATCATGACACGAATGGTCGTTTTTAATTCGAAGCAAATCAGATAAAATATTCGCCTTTCACACAATACGTACGATTTCATGCCTAATCTGTCGAGATTGGCTTCATGGCCATTAAATTGGATCGCGTGGACTGAAGTTGGCCGAATAAAAAATCCAAGGTGAATATCAAATGCAAAATTAAGGGAAAAAGAGGCGTTGGACCACCCGAGATGTTGTGAATAGAGGACAAAAAAAACTAGACAGGCATCGCCACAGTTAAGGGTCATTACAACCGCCTCAATTTTGTGGACATATTTTTGAAGAACTGGGCGTATATTTTGATGCCCTTTTTCGATATTTGTTAGATGTCCGGTAAACTTAGATACTTAACCAGAAATTAAATCGAAATCTGCAGCCGCTTCTACAAAAATGTGACCACGAAAGTGATTTGGAACAAACGCCCAAATAATGACACTTAAAGAGGTGTTTTGTTTGGCGAGCGATAGGCAGATATGTGGAGCTACTGCCAACGTCCACACCTAAAACAATGGGAATACCTTTTTGTACGTGTAAAATAACGAACACATGTAAGCCGATTTAAGGTGATTTACTATTGAAAATGTATGTTCAACCCTTACCTGTTCAGGCGTATCAGTTCTGAATGCGTGGCAGTAGTGGCGCGCGGGCGGGTCCGGCGCAGGCGGGGGCTCGCCGCGCGGCTCGCGCGCCACGAACGCGAACAGCGAGCGCGTGCTCTCACACTTCGCGAACGAGATGCGCCGGAGTGCGTGGTACATACGCACGCTCTGAAAATTACGATACATAAAAATCTTACTAATACACTCGTGGACAAATAATACGGGTCAGAGTGCGTTTTTCATACAAACGAGGTTATTTCGAAGCCTTGGTTCCTTGCCAGGGGTTGTTTAGAATGAGGTTTAATGGTGGATACTTCGAGGTTCAATAGAGAGATCAAAAGTTCTTAAGATACCTAACTGATCGCACAATCAGTTAACAGCACAGCGAGAGAGTTTGGGTCAGCATTTGGATTTCCTTACATTTTATTGCCATTTTACATGTTTTTCTGAACATGCACAATTCCGGCGTTAGCCGCAGATTCAATCAGTTGGGTATCCTAGTCACTCTGGAAATCCTGTATAGATGCTCGGGGTATCCATCATCAGATTTCACTATAAGCATCCCCTGGCGAGGAACCAAGGCTTCGAAATATCCTCTTTAGTATGAAAAACGTACTCTGACTCATATTATTTGTCCACGAGTGTATTATAATGTGAAAGTTTGAAGAATCAATCACGCCAGAATGGCTGAAATGTTCTGGGTGAAATTTGGCACAAAGATAGATTTAAGTCTGGAATAGCACATAGGCTACTTTTTACCCCGAAAAATTGGGCGGTTCCCGAGCGAAAGGCGATAAATGGCTTATAAATACTGGTAAAAAATGACAGAATATTTTTTAACGTTTATCCACATCGATAAACACGACCAAAATAGGCCTTCTGATGGAATATGAGCCCCGTTCACTATCCAACGAAGTAAAAAAAATTGATGCTACAAAAGTTAATACCATATTTTTCTAAATGTAGTACTACTTTCACAGTATAAATTGTATTTTTTGTAATGTTATGAAAATAATGTACCTGATCTTCTGGGTCGCATACTTTGACGCTGGATAGTGCAACGACCACCACAACAGGGACCGCGCACTCGCTATCCTGCCAACAAACAAACATTTTCTTTTAATTCTGCCTTTAGGTAAATAATAAATAAACACACCAATTAACCTAGTCCCAAACTAAGCTCTAGGCTTGTACTATGGGTACTAGACAACGATATAAATACTTATATAGAGAAATATATACTTAAATACATAGAAAATATCCATGACTAAGAAACAAATATTCACGCTCATCATACAAATATCTGGCCTAACCGGGATTTGAACCCAGTACCGCTAGCTTCGTAGGCAGGGTCACTACCATCTAACCGTCAGTATATCAAACTTATAAAATAACGTGAGCAGATTATATTCAAAATCATTTAACAACTAACAAGCATAGCTTGAGGTCATAGTTCAGACAAAATTAAATCCCCAACAACCTTTTAGCGAAGTAAAAATATACCAGGAAAGGTTTTTTCGAGAAGGCAAGGCTAAAAGGATAAAGTAAAAAGAATGCAAATATAAAATAGCGGGAAACGACTCTTATAAATATTAATCCAGCTCATGAAAAATGAGACATAATACCAATGCACACAATTAAAACCCGGAAAGAGTAAGGTACAAAGTACAATAATACGAAGAGAGCAAAATAATAGGCAACAGGTCGCAATAAATATGAGACAAAGAGCACTATTAAAAGCTTCCCAGCACACGCTGCCTATTTACATTGACGTACGAGCGCGGCACCGGCCTCTTCACAAACATAGTGGAAATTTTAATGAATTCGAGGAAGTTATTATTTTCCAAAACAGTACACCAGGACCGAGATTCTAGGCGGTCAAAACCATATCGTCTTTGACCTGTTATCGTATTTTCAACGTCTTAATAGGTCTTATTTACTTGCCAATATTGGCGGCCGAGTTAAAAACAATACCATAAAAGGTCGAAGACGATATGGTTTTTACCGCCTAGAATAAAGGGCCTGATTATTTTCCTGATAAATGATTTATCAGGAAAATATGACATCTTAAAAAACAATCCAGAACGAACAGTAAATTTGCAGGATGTTGATTATTTTGTTGCTACAGTACCCATCGAATTCAGTATAATAAATTGCTAATGCTCCAGGAATACAACCACTTTAAGTATAGTCTTACAACCTTATAATAGAACATTTTAACTTTACCCTCTTTATAAAATTTGCAACAAAAACGCGATTCATTATTAGCATCCTTACAAAAGAAACATTTCGCTATTGCTACCTCGGCTCGCATATCAATAACTAGAAGATACCGCTTTTACCCTTGGCTTTGTTCATGGTACTTGACTGAGCAGCGACCATTTTTAGCCAATAGTTGAGTGTCTTATTTCTTCTACTCTTTCTCTATTTACTGTTTCTCTTTATGTGATAAATAAACTAATTTCTTCTTCTTCGTCTTCATTTCTAACCACGGCCCAGATAAAAGTAGTCGCAAGGTTATTCAGCCATCCAAGCTAACTTTTAGGCAATTTTTAATGAAAAACGGTCAGCCCATGAAGTTTTACCAGCTTTCCAACGATTTTGTAACTGCATGTTAGTTTTTAATTATCAATTTATTCAAATACCGGACTACGCATTACCATTAAACATTTTAAAACCCTATCAATCCCCAACCCGATGTATTTGTATGTAAGCCGTCTCTGACCGAGGGACCATTGTGTCCGGGATGTAAGCAGGCGGTTTAATCATCCCCGCACAGGACTGGATTACTCCCCACAAAGAACACCATTATGATCCTGATGAAAATGGTAATCCGTCAGTTTTTAGCCGGCGCAAAAGTTTTGATAGTACTGCTGTGCAAAATTGCGTTGCTTTCTGAACATTTTTTTTTTTACGCGAGTACAGCAAAGTTGAGTATTGTAAATATTTTTCGTTTCGGATTATATTTTGAAAGGGAAATTGTAGACACATTTTTTTATTTCAATTATAAATAATTATGTACATTTCCTGAAATCCTTAAATTTCTTAGTTCTTTAAGTTTTAAGTCCTTAAAAAATGTAAAAGCCTGTACTTGGCAACTATATTATCTAATCATTGTATAGTCTATGATGGAGTTGGCAATTTGTATTACGACAAATTTGGCAATTACGAGCAGAAACAATTATACAAAAAAAACTACAAGGATTTTCGAAAAAATAATAGATTTAAGATAGCTACCCAATTGGAATTTGATAATAATACCTGACAACAAAGTGACAATGACATTGAAAATCAATGATCCTAGCCCACTCGCAAATTTAAATCCATCTTACGAAACCCTACTGGATCTCCTGCCAACGTAAATTTGCTCCACTACCCTCATTACGATTTTAATTAAGACGACCCAGATTGTGACCAGTAACAGCCACTCTCCTCTACCTGCCCGGGGAACTTTTTAAATCTGCCTTTCCGCCACATTAGTTTGAGACAACGAGAACGCCCGATTAGTTGCGGAAGGCTTTAATTAAAGTGAGGTAGAGAGTGTGTATCTATCTATACTCAAGAGTAATCAAAACTGGTCACTGTGGTTACTTATTTGTACTTACAGTGGCCTGATTATTTTCTTTGAGTGTTAGTTTTCTCTGCATTGCTATGTATTGTAGGTGATAGTTAATATATTTATAGGTTAGTTACGCCTTTCTGGGAGGTTTTAATTAAGGTTTATTAGAGAGTGTAAAGCTATAGGTACTCAAAACTAATCAAAATCGGTCACTGTTCATACTTATTTGTATTTACAGTAGTTCATTGTGTTTTAGTATTAGCTTACATTATAATAGTGTGGATGAGACGTGTAAGATACGCCTCAGAAGTAGGCAAGAAGTAAATAATTATGTACAATGTTTTTTAAGACATCCGTCAAGGCCAAATTTAAAGACAATATTATTCCTCTGGACGCATAAGTTTATTGGTAATTCTATGATTCTTTATTTTTTCCATTGAACTAAAACATGTTTTAAGTATATTTGTTAAGACAAGTATTCATAGATTATATTACTTAAATGTCAATAAATAAAAAATAGTTTTTAAGGTTTCCCTTAAAAAGTTAACCTTGTATTCAACCTAACAAAGTAAACGGTCCCAGCCGGAACTGTTATGAATATACCTTAAATTTAAAGCCGTTTCCCTCTCCCTGTGTAAAACTCCTCCAAGTATATTTAATAAAGACGGCAACACTCCGCTGGGAACACTTAGGTTGCTAGAGCAGCTGCCTCAAATTGCAACCTTAACGTTTCGCAAGCTTCAAGTTCTCAAAAGCAAATGAACATAAAAATTCCATCACTCAAGGTGTAGAACCAACAGGGTTTCAGTCATCCTTACCACTTCCCATAAAGTCAAACATGATAATCCATTGACGCATACGAAGTAGGAGCACTCATTGGAATTCTGGATGAGCCGGCGTTGTAAACCGTGAAGCGGGAAGATATCGCCGCAGTGTGTAATGATGGAGGGTAGCAGGACAGTTTGTATGCAAATGGTGAATTATTTGGCGTGTTCGTGGCGATATTGCGACCTTGTGGGGCTGAGCATCATTTGAGAATAAGATGCGAGTGCCAAAACAAATGAGGTACTTAGGGTAAGTAGCCTTATCATTTATAATATATAAATAGCCAAGAGCTGATATCATTGTTGTCAGATAGGAATACCAAAAAAAAAACAGGAATCAATATCACACAAATTGTCCAGATCTTAGTCCAAAACTTAGCTCTATCCTTGTAATATGGGTAACGATAACATACTTTTTAGGAATATTTACATACAAAACATCCAAGACTCAGAACAAATTCTTGCGCTCATCATACAAACATCTACCCTTACAAGAGGGCTTATTGTCTAACGCACTCACAGTCACGATCGTTTTCATTTTGAAAATCGAAGGCTTGTCTGCATACAAAATGAAAACAATTGCTCCACTTTGAAGCCGGTTGCGATTGCGAGTGCGTTAAACAATAAGCCCTCAGGATTTGAACCCAGGATGACTAGCTTCGTAGGCAGGATCAATAACAAATAAGCTAACAAGTCTTAAAACCACTTGCCATCTAATTACTTTGATAAGTTCAATTAGCTTGCTTAGAGGATATCGACAAAAAAACCATCGTGACCTTTATTAAAGAAATTTTTAACATAAACAAAGTCTATCGGATTCATTACATTAGGCAGGATTCAGAATCTTACCAAAACAACTTCCTTTTTCGGTCTGCTCACTTGATTACTCCGCGGTTTCGTATTTCTCCGCGAAGTTCCAAGAGAAAAACAAAATCGACGGATAATTTGGACAAGATTGTATCTGGCAAAAATACTTCGTTGGAAAGGCATCTTTGTTCCGTGCACGTAGAGTTTTAATAGTGTGGAAACGAGTGAAAGATACGACCTTGAGCAAGTTTTCTGTGGAAATGTAAAATGGAAGATGTTACGAGCCTCGCAGGGACTGTGGCTGAACGGGGCGAACTATTGAAACTGCGGTACAAGATATACAAACCTTATCCGTACCTTACCAATTTAAATTGGAGGATTCAGAAGATATTTTTCTAGTTTTTTTTTTTGGCTTTCTAACTTTATGCATCTGTACCTAACCAAAATAAAGATGGCCGATACTGAAAATTTCAGGAGACAATCTTGCACGAATTGAACTAGTCCCAAAGAAAGCTCTAGGCTTATACTATGAAAATAATTATCAATAATTATGATAATTTATAGTAACTAAATCGCAATACGTTCTGTAAATTGTTTATTTTTTTATAACATGATTACGAAATGTATTGCTTTGTCACTATAAATCTATCAATTTCCTCACTATCCTCTTCACTATAGTCACCTAATTGATGAGCACTCTGACCTCCTTTACTCATTCGCTTGTGTGCATTGGCACGAGAGAGATAAGCGAAAATGTGATCCACATGACTTGACAGAATCGGGCTATATTCTACGATAGAAAAACGATAACGCACAACAAACTATTGGAAATCATTAGATGAAGACTTCAACACAAACTGTAAAACAAATAAAGACAATTCTGATCACAGGTTTGAATTTACAAATGATTATAAATAACTCGCTGAATCTTATATTAACACAGTTAAAAGAGGATAAAACAATCCACGTGAAGAAGTTATGACACTTTTCCGTACCGTAAGGTTAAAGACATGAGAGCAGCGTTAGATAAAATAACTTTGGGTTCCAAATGTAAGTTAGAAGAAACTTCAACATCAGCTATATTACTTTAGTTGGAAAACTTTGAATTATTCATAATTTCTACGAAAACACTGCTAGGTTAATTTAACCTATCATCTTTTTGTTTAATGCTTTGGGGGGAAACCGATTACAAGTCAAAGAGGGAGAACTCGATTTGAACAATTCAAGTAGCATTGTTTAACGAGATATTAGATTTTCGTAGGCTAAGTTGATATACTTCGACCGAGCAGCAAATTCTTCGAAAATATTTTCTTATTTTCATCCACAGTACAAGTCGTAAATTCGCGATCCGATCGAGCGCAAACTTGGCGTGTATTTGATAGAATTGGCCCAGGCTTTCCGAAAACGCAAAAATAATGAATTCTCAGCGTCCGTTTAGATTTCGGTGGTGTTTTTAGCCGCAGTGGATTCCCGCAGTGCGTGAACCAGATGACACGCACCAAATAAAGTGGCTGTCTAAATGTTTAGTGATGCTTACCCATAGGGATTTGGAGATTTAAACTTGCAAGCCGTCAGCAGCTCTGCTCAGCTGCACAGATATTGTTATTATTTAATTTACTAACTTCGGTTTTACTTGTCTTTGTCTTACTAACTGTTGTGTATTAACCATTAAAAATTAACTGAGTATTAAATTTAAAAAAAAAACTCCCATTATAATTGCGACCTCTACACCGTCAATCCGTCATAGGTGATATCTCTCAACCAGCCCAACTTATTTCCAATTAATCTTTTCTGAGAACCATCTTGATTAAATTATAACAAATTGTATTTAAAAGAACCGTATTGAAATTGATTTATCCGAAGATACGACGCCACAGACAGATACGTAGATAATTCATAATAATTGATAATTCCTTATTGATTAAAAGTTTTGCATTGTATACAGATACACATTGTCATGTTAAATCTTTTTGCGTCGGAGGTTAAAAATTATTTCCATGTATGTATACCTATTTAAATGCAGAGCTTATCCAGAAGAATATAGTGTGCCAGTTCCCGCCACAAGTGTGGAAGTACATCAAGTTCACTTGCGTACGGACTCTTAGGGGCTGCATTAAGGAAAGCTGCAAGGCAAAAGTGATAGCGAAAGTAATCATTTTAAACCTAAAAGGGTACAAGAATTTGTTTGTGAAATGATATAAATAGGGAATTTTGCGACGGTTTGAACTAAATGCTTTTTGTTGCTTTTCGAAAATGATGTTATTACATCTTGCACATTTAATGATTTGTAATATTAAGGTTAGATCTTAAAAACTTAACTATTTAACTCAATACAGAACTAGATACGTTCGTAAACATTTTGATGAGAAGTTCTGTACCTTTCTGCTAACTGAGAAAGTTATACGACATATTATAAGTTAAATGAAGGTTTACAACCGTGTGTGTGTGTGTGTGTGTTAGTTTTTTACTCCTTCACGCTACAACGGCTGAATGGATTGGATGAAATTTAAAATGGAGATAGCTTATAGGTACCCTGGATTAACACATAGGCTACGGATAAACACATAGGAAAAAATAAAATTTCCCAAGGGAATAAAGATAATTGAAATCTACGCGGACGAAGTCGCGGGCAGAAGATAATTAATGAAATAAATCCAATATCGCTGGCCGCTCATTCCTCACTCCTCTAAGTGCGAGTCCATTAGAGGCTGTAGGAGTTCCGCGCCCATTCACGGCGATACGCGCCGATCCCGATGGAAGATTGTCGCAGGTTTGCAATAGGAGTCTGGGGTTTGATGACGGGAAAAATGTAAAGAAGCATTTTGGAGGTGTACCTTGACTTCAATTTCAGTTCCATTGAGATTTTCTATCAGCTCAATAAAATGAAATGTTCTACAATAAGTACGAAATCAAATATTTCTAAATTCCGCTCGTCGCATGTGGAGTTTTTGGATTTGTATAGATAATACTTTATTGTTTATTTCCTCCTGAAGACTGTCGCAGGTTTGTAATAGGGGTCTGAGGTTTGATGACGGGAAAAATGTATTGAATCATTTTAAAGTGTACCTTGACTTCAATTTCAGTCTCATTATGATTTTGTATCATGTAGATCTATGTTTTGTAATACCGAAATTCCGCCTTTTGTCCTTGAAGATTTTAATAGACAATACTTTATGGTTTATTTCATCCGGACGACGATGTATTTATATTTGTCTAATAAGAAAAATCAACACTGTGGGAAGGCATTGTGATTCCTGAGGAAGAGGCCTTAAGGATTTAAATAAGAGATAAAAGAAAACTTCCCAATCATTTTCTTTTATTGATAATGGGTTTGCTATTGACTAACTCTTGCGCTTGGAGGTCGAAGATTTTGATTTAGTTTTTGTTGTTGTTTTGTTGTTTATGTGTTTGGTTTTGTTTTTTTTTTACGAGGAAGCGAGCTCATTCAGAAGATTTCCTATGCACCCTGCCTTTAAATACAGACGCCGGAAGCGCATTATATTATTTGCACCCGTATACACCTAATAGCGGCCTTTACTTTACACGTAAAATTCGGACCGCGGGAAACACCACGCGCCGTTCCAATCTTCGTTCCGAACCGTTCCATTTTGTACTATTTTACTATTACAGTTGCATTTATACGTACGGTTCGGAACGAAGATTGGAACGGCGCATGGCGTTTCACGCGGTCCGAACTTTACATGTGCAGGCCGCTATTCAGATAAATAAGGCATATTTGCGTGGGGACTGCTAACGTGTCTTAAGATGACTAGCACTATAAAAAATGAATGTACCGAACCGTTGAGTTTAACGCTTATGTGTAGCTGAAATATCGAACCACTGAATCTCCCAAAGGGGTAACCTATCAAACCTCCTCAATACTTAATGCACCGGCCAGTCGGGGTGCAGTCAGCTGCATACTGCATTTTCAATTCCCACTTTTGTGTGCAAATGAGTTTCGACTGAGTAACATTGAAAATATGAAGTGAGGCTAGCTGTTCTGCATCCAAAAATACTGTTGGGTGCTTTTTAAGGCTACATAAAACAAACAGATTGTAATTTCTAAAGATAATTGTCATCCTTTGTATTTTCCATGTAAAAAATAAGACGAAAATATATTGATATTTCTTGATAACGTTGAATGTGTAAATATTTTTTCAATGGCTACGTTTATAAAACAATAATTTAGTTGTGGTGACCGCTTAAGGCTAATTCCGTTATTTTAAAAACAAGAAGCATAACCCCCTCATTAATAAATGCACAATAAACCGATTTTATTTAAAATATTTTTTAATACTTTCTGTCATAATTATTTGAATGTCATATTGGAAGATAAGGACAAACCGTATTTTAAGCCTCACTTTTTTCGCCAACTATTACATAAACCAACTGGGTTTTCAATAGTGGCTAAAATGTATACTTATTACATGTCTCTTTATAAGTTGGAAAATAAATTTAAAAAAAAACCGTACTAAAATTATTGAGCCTTTATGAATAAGAGGGTTTACGTATTATTATACGTAAACCCTCTTATTCATAAAGGCTCAATAATTTTAGTACGCTTTTGTCGTAGAGTGAACTAACAAATCTAACTTTATGACCTAGACACTTCATTAGAGACCATTATCACTCCGTTTAAGTCACAAGGGACAACCTCTAAATTCGAGTTTGTGCCTAGTTGACCTACCACGAAAACTAGTTACTGAATTTAAAAACTTTCCTTGTTATGAGTCATGATTATGATCTATATATTTTTATGTGTACGATAAACGATACGCCAAAATGATAAGTAAGTGATTAAAGCAACGGTGATTAATTCATTGAAAACATAAATGTTAAAAAGGTGACAAGCTCAATACAAGTTATGTGTAGAATTGTCAGCGTCGCCAATAACAATTGTAATCGAAACAGTGCCCAGTTGAATGGAGGTTTTTCAAAGCATATTGCAGGAATGTACAATGTTCTTAGCTTGTTTAAAAGGAATTTATAATTTACCACTGAATTTGTAACTTAGTCAGTTTTTACGTCTAAACATTCTAAATTTAGCGATATACGGTTAGGTTAGGTTAAATTTAATCAGAAACTTTGCCAAATGTAACAGTCAGGAATTTTGTAGGCTATCAATAATTATGGTTTCATTTGGTATACTAAGACAAACCAAATTTTAAAATATTTAATATGGTTCGTGGCTTACAAATAAGTCGTGTTATGTAATTTGAAATCTTTCTAAACCTGAACTTTTAAACGTGAAACTTTATTCTTGTTACACTGTAATTGAGTTTAACGTTTATTTTGAGTTTACAGATGTTTAAATTCAGAAAACACGATCCGAATTGGCCTGACAAAGCGAGACTAACCATCACAAGATATATGAAAATGTCGTGTGTGTTTCACAACAAGCCCGACATAAATTCTGCTCCGAACTGTCACTTATCTAAGCCCTCCCATTAAGGAGTTAATCTCTGAGCCTCGCGGGGGTGAGGTAGCCAACTTGGGGGAGGAGGGGGGAACAAGGTGACACGTTACAATGGGAAAAGTTACGCAATAACTGACTTCAAGTTTTACGCACTAACTACACCATTATAAAAGTAGCTAATACACCCGAATGTGACTCTTGAGACCCCGTTATAAGATCCCCGAGGGCTGAAAAGGTATGTTGGTGAGGTTTGCAGTCTTTTTTCTTCCGTCAACTGCGTAGATTTATTGGCGCGCATGTTTTACGGGAGTTCTTGTTAATCTGAATGTTAAGGCGTTTTTGTTAATAACGTGTTTGGTGATGGAGATATATTACCGGTTGAAAAATTGAATGATTTGTGAGAAGACAAAAAGGTAAAGTTTGTTTGAAGTTATTTATGCGTGAAATGAATAATTTTTAACAGCTAATACCTATTTAGCTAGCTATTTTTAATAGCTTAAGTAATAAAAAAAATTTTTGGTTGCTTCCATGGACGAATACACGAGAGAGGGAAATATGTGTGTGAGTGATACAAAAATACTTTTGTCACTTAAATATATTTTAGTATTTATTTTGTTTTTTCATTTTTGCGTTAGTGATTTAAAACGAATCAATTAACTAAAAAAATGTAAACAAAAGTTAGACAAACATTGTGTTTTTTATTCACTAAATTTATCATCCACCTAACGATGTTAAAAAGTACAAAGATCGATAATATTATTCAAAACAAACTTACCAACAGCTAGCAGCGTATTTTTCAATACTACATCCGACTAAGAACTACGTGTTTGTAAAGTTAGTATTCAATTGGCGCGAGGGAAAGCGCGCGTTCGGTTCGGCGTTTGGGACGCGACTGCCGCCCTTGCCGCCCTAGCCGCCCTAGCCGCCCAAGAAGGGTTCTAGTAATGTGTTACTAGGAAAAATCATAGCATAGTTAGTTTTGTAGTATTATAGAGATTAACCGCGGTTACTTTAATAGTTTTACATAGCCATAGGTACATAGTAGCAGAATGAAACGTTTTGTAATTTTTTGACGGTCAAAAAGTAAACTGAACTAGTAAGTAAACTTTTTATACCAAGACTAAATACCTAAAGCATGAAAAAAAGTATATTTTTAAACTTTTTCTTCTTCCTTGTTTTTTTTAATTTAATATGGCTATTGTGACTATGTTATTGGAGCCATAACAAATCTTATAATGATTTCAATCAAAGTTTTTGTTCACTTAATCATTTTATTCTAACAGAACACATTGACTAACTATCGTAATTAATAATGTACAGTCAACAGCATAAATAAGTGATCATTTATGTCCCTTGTCGCTTTCAATCGTTTCACAATTTTGTATAACATTTCAAACACGACGTTAAAGTGACAAGGTACATACATGATCACTTATTTATGCTGTTGACTGTACCAATTTATGAAAACAATTCTGTTCAACAAATCCCTTTTATTTTTTGTAACCAAAACCCAATTTAATGTCAGACAAACAACATAAATCACGAACAAATCGGAGAACAATATTGGGAACCTATAGACAGACAGCAAACAGACCGCAGCTGGGCGTTACCGATCGTTTTGCATTACATCATCTTTGACACGATATCCATCATGGGAAAAAACTGCAAACATAATATTAACCACGGAATAGAAAAAACAGTGGAAGTGGCATGAGCTTCGCTTAGTATCAGACCTGTTGTCGCCAATACTCAAACTATCATAAAAACAACACGCCACCATGGAAAATGTTTTTGGTGCGGCTATCGTTTGTACGTTTGTACAGTCCAAAATAGCACAATAAGACATGCTTCTGGATTTATTTCCTATTTTAGAAATATCGAAATATCGAAATAAGCAATCGCGGCAAAAGTATGGTAGGTTATGCGGAACTCCGCATAACTATGCCACACGTTACACGTTCACTTGACACTTCTACTGTTTTTTATGTTCTGTGATATTAACAAACATTTAGAATAACATGCGTGAGTTTAAAAATGTTCTGGGTTTTGTTTTTTTTGTCGTCTTTTCTTAATCAGACAAAATGAGTAAGTCTTTGTGACGGTGCAATCAGAAACAATGTAGTTTACCAAAGTGACCTCTATATCTACACTGTAGATTAAAATCATGTTGTCGTCACGATAGCTATTATCAATACGATAATAATAAATACGTGTGAAAACAGAGTAGAATAAAAATAAAAAGGCTCCTGACATAACACGTATTTTTTTATGATAATAATAAAAAACATTTCAATCGCAGTGTCAAAGTGGCCGTTATTATTTTCGACGTGCAGTTGAAATCAGAAGTACCACAGAGCAAATTGTTTTCATTTTGTATGTAGACAAGCCTTCGATTTTCAAAATGAAATTGATCGTGATAGCGTGTACGTTACACAATAAGCCCTCTGGTCGCAGTAATGTATTAAAATGAGAGTAGTTTCAATGTAATATATTAATAAGTGAGACAAATTCCTTATAAACACAGCTACTAGCGTACAATTTATAACTATAGATGTGAAAAATATCACGTTCCCTATTATCGCTATTTAGTTTTAACAAAAAACGACGCAACTGTTTCATGTCATATATAACATTAATTAGTATTCGCAGCAGCTACACTAATAAACATAGAAGTCCGACTTCCCCTAACCCATTTGTAAGTTTATAACTGCATCATAATGTGCATAGCTAACTAGTTAGTGAGATGCAGTTGCTTCGGCCAACTCACACGGTTCTATGGTAACACGGTGCTTTTGTTTCCCGAACAATGCATAGCTCTAGACACGAGTTATGATAACATCTAGTTTTATTACAATACGTTGAAAACAGCGTGCTAAGAAGATTACCGTGTTTCTAACTAAGGTAACGGAGTGGGCAACGTCTTTCTATACTAACTTTGTGCAAGTTTTCTTGTTGACCGTACCAAAATTGTAAAAAGGAAACACTTATGATGAGACTTCGTCGTCTGTCTGTCTATAAGTCACAGCAGTTTTTTCAGCAACTACAACATTTATGAACTTGAAACTTGGCATTTTTTTTAAAGTCTTAGAGAAGGCATACGAGCACACAGGCCGCCTGATGGTAAGTGGAAACTGTAACACCACAGACATTCGCATTCACAAGACTGCAATCCTAAGACTGCAAATGCGTTGCCAACCCTGAGGACTAAGATGGAACGCCTCTATGCTAGTCATTACACCGGCTGGCTTATCCCCAAACCGGAACACAACGATGCGAACACTGCTGTTTGGCGGTAAGTTGATGGATAAGATGGTGGTAGCGAAAACACTCACTTTTCATTGTAGTTTCACTATAATCTTGAATTGTTTTGGAGCAACTGACCTGAATTAAAAAACCCTGGACACTCCTTAGTTTTTTGTGTTTTGTTTAAAACTCAAAATATCTCTTCCTATTTACATACAAAACAAGACGTATTATCTGCTTGCATAATTTATTAATCAATGTCTAATTAAAATTTTACAAGATTGTTTAAAAGAAAAAGCTTAGCCCAAGGCATGTTTTTATGAATTTTAATCGTGGAATAATTACGCTATGTCTTCGAAATATGAATTCCATTAATTATTAATTAACAAACACCTGAAAAAATAGACACAGCGTTAACTTTTTAAAACCCGTTTCTGTGCTCAACATTTATCTGTACAGAGACAGTACCTGTAAGAGATAGAAAGTCAGTTTGGAATATTATTGCAAGAGTCCGTCAATATAGTTCTGTGAACTTATTCTACTTTGATTATAACCTTATCGCTATCGTATTGTTACCTGACTTCAACAAAATTAGGTGAGACAAGCGATTTTAGAAAATATTCGAATGCAGTTATATTTCTTTTTATAAATTAAAGTATATTTCCTTTAACTAAAATGATCTAACTTAAGAATTTATGGTAGTACCCCTCTAGGGCCCATAATTATTTTCCACCCTGTATATTTATGTATTATAGGTATTGAAGAAGAAACTGACTGACATATCAACGCTCTAGTAATTCCAAATTTGGCAAGTAGGTTCCTTATGAGGTCTAGGGGTGCAATAAGGAGGAATTTTCCGAAAATCGATCCCCAACGGGAAGAAATAGGGGGAGTAGCGAGAAACTAATTCCACGCGTACAATGTCGCGGGCGTCCTCTAGGAAACCTATAATAATGTTTGTATTAATAAATAAATTATTATATTTGCTCTCAAAATTTTCCCAAAAATATACGACTTACTCATTAACGCTTGCCAGACGCACTCTCGAGAAAATGAGCAAGTTGAGATGCAATTAAATTCGGATTTGCTTAATGAAGCAAAACAACATCTCATTATTTTCGGTAAGGACTTCGTTTTGATGTTGTTAAATAATCAGCCATCTATTCACTCCTTTTTGACTTTGACTACGAAACTTAATTCTACAGCATAAGTTTTCTTTACCTTTCCTGTTAATTTTTTATTTTATTTTATACCTAGCTACATTACTGGATACACGTATGAACTTTAACCCTAACCTTTACCTACGGGTGTCAACCAGAGTTGCCAGTAAGGCAACACCACTGCAGTACGGGTGTCAACTATAGTTGATCGAATCGCCTCTCGCCAAGACATGCCCGTATTGAGCGGTAACTGAGTGATTCAATGCCCTGTAGGTAAAGGGTTAAAAAAACTCACGTTATTTTGTCATGCCTATCTACACCAAAATGGTACGTTTAATTCCATGATTTGTATGATAAGCGGGAATGTTAGCACGAGTGCACTCTCTCTCATTATATAAAACTGTACCACCTCATTATCTACTATCTATGTTTTAATATCGTGGTATAATTATAGCTTTGGTTCCTATAGCACAGGGGAACCTACTTTTGATTATTAGATCAATATGTGTAAAGGTCAAGTGAACAAAATATTGGTAGAGATGTAAATAAGAAGAATTTAAAAGTGTCTTATATGACCAACATACTTTACACGACGGATAAAAAACTACGAGATTATAAACATTTTAAACAAAAGGCGCTCGAGATGAAAACGTTATTAAATTTGAGCCGGGCTTACTACCCGGACGTGGAGAGCATGAAACGTGCAAAAAACGTCCGTTTAGTTCAGGAGCGGGGCGCAGCTAAGATAAAGTAACAGTGGGTCCAAATAGTTTTGAACTTCATTAACTGTAAAACGGAAGTTTTTTTTAAAATTTCTTGCTTAGTTACGTTCTAAGCGAAAACCAATACTTTACTACTCCTATTTCTTTCTTTTACTTTTTATTATGTCCCTAACTATTTCCAGAAAATCTACAATGACATCATTGTGAATGTACTTGAAAGCAGCCTAAGTTTCGTGGTAGAAAAAAAAGTAATGTTAGTGGTGTGTCAATGAAAACAAACTGCCAGCTAACGACGTCTCTTTTTTTTTAATCTACCAAGCAGCATGTTGTCTTGCGTATTTTAACTAATATCGACTACTTATTCCTATATCTTTTTGCCAATTTTTTCAACATATTATTAAAATCCTGATCATAATAAACACGTTATCTACTTTAAGTAACAACCTTAAACATTTGTTTTTAAGGTGTCCATAGGTCGCGCATTATATTATAGAGAACGAAACCTGAAAAAAATGGGGTAAATCTTAACTCAGCACCGAGGGTAGCGAGGGATTCTAAAATAGAATCCTGACCGTAGTGAGGAATTCAAGTGTTAACGCCCAAGGTGGAAATAATTTTGCTACCATATGACACATACTGCTTTTCACATCACCTATGGGGAAAATAAAAGATCTACATCATCATCATCATCATCATCATCATCATCACCATGCACGTAATCGATTATGTGCATATAAAAAAAATCTAGTCAAGTTTGCAACAAAATGTCCTTGAACAGAAAAGTGCCACTTTGCTCCCTCCTAGCAGGGAAGAAAAGTTCCCATTCCGAATAGGTGATGTGAAAAGAGTTTTTCGCATTTATAAGTGATCCATCTGTTTATAGTTTCGCCGAGGACGCGGACCGAACGCCATATTTGAGCGCAACGGCAAACATCATTTGCCGATCGGGCTTTAGTTTAATACCGTATTATTAGCTCGGAACTATTTGCAAAGTGCACAACCGATGCATTTTTCAATTATTCAAATTTGCTATATCGGAAAACTGTAGTCTTTAGAATTTTATTTTATAAAACATGCTGTTTTTGTTTTCTTTAACTGATTCCACAGTAGAACGTTCCCTTTAGTATTTTTTTAACCAAATTTAGATCCTAAATATATTATTATATTACATTTCAATTAAATAAATAGTGTAATCGTATGGGTAAGTATTAAGTAGTCATGCTAAGTATGTATATCTTGGGTTATTAATTCGTTTGTGTGTTTAGGTGCAGCATACCGCGATTGCATCTACATAGAAAAGAATTCTTGCGAGGGTGCATGCCAATTTATAATAGTTGGTCAAAATAAGAGACGAAACGACGACGTTTCTAAGAGAATACCAGTCTGGCATAACTTGACCCCTTAATCTGTTATAAAAAATTGTACGTTAGCAATTGAAAAAAAGATAAGCTGATGAATTTTCTGAGATTTTATGTCTGATCATCAAATTAGAAAATTTACTCTATTGTATTTACAAAAGGTTCATATTCCATTGGAAAATTTCGTTATATGGTGGGCCTTAAAAGCATAGGCTAACTCGTTTATTGTTGGCCTACAATAGAGCTAGCTTGAGACAAGTCTATTGTGGCCACGGGCTCTCAGACGAGCGATGCTTGGATTAAACTAAGATTTGTGGTGAATGGATCTTAGTTTAGGCCAGTACAACTACAAATACGTAGTTATAACTCAATAATAGTTGGAACAACCGTTGTGTAGTCGGTCATAGTTACAAAGTGTTCCGTTAGTTTTGAGTTTTTTATTCTTAACTAGCGGCCCGCCTGCGGCTTCGCCCCGCTGCAAATTTCTGACTTTCCCGGTGGATTTTCAATTATTTTCTGTCATACAAACCTTGTCCTGACAATAACGAACACAACAAAAAAGAAATCAGCCAAATCGGTCCAGTCTTTCGGAAGTTATGCAATCACATACATTTTGGCGATTCATTTTTATTTATATAGATTTTAGTATTTAAGGTATTTACAAAATTAGGTCACTTCTGGAGGAAATCATGTAATGATAGTGAGTTATTCCTTTAAGTTGTTCATATACCTTAATTTTATCCTACTTTGCCTCTACCTGTATTGTTATCTTATTGCTCATCGTAACCCAGCTGCTATGACTGCCCCGGCGCGGCCGCCATTAAGTACAAGAGCTAATCACAGCGTTGACAATGACGTGATTACATGACAAAAACAATTAAGTTTAGCCAAATAAAATTGAGTTTTTCAGTTTATTGTTTGAACACAGGTATTATTAAGTATTATCATTTGCAATATCTAAAAAAAATATTGACTGTCTTTATTAATATCAAATAAAATAAAATAAAAACGTGTTTATATCCCAGCCATAAACTACATAAGCAACGTAATTGAATTTTCAAGCAGAAAGTTTAGAACTTTAAAGTATCCAGCACTTACTTAAGGAGACACAGTTGTACAACGGAAGGATGTTTTTCAGCAAAATTGGAACTGCTAAGGATCGAAGTTATCGAGTACAGGCTGAGGGAGTGTTCCACAGTCTTTTAAAGACGCCGGTGGATGTGGTATAAGCGAAGAGTTGACGCGGATAAGCTGTTCATAGTTATCTTATCTAACAACAATATAAATTAAGTTTTATTGTACAAACAAAAGAGAACAATTATTTAAGTTAATACATAATTACGATACAAAACTAAAATTACAATTATAAACTTAATTATATTTTAAAACTAAAAAACTATGTCTAAAAAAGGGCCCTGCGGCATCGTCCCGACGATGCTGGCAGCATTTCCTCGCTGGATAGTTAAACTTATGCGTTGAGCGAGGAAACTGCCAGCTCTTCGGTCACCCGTGACGTCAATGAGCCTCTTCGAAATTTAAAAAACAACAACAAAAACACAATTTTTTTAGGGTTAGGTACTAAATAATGCCCTGAAACCTGCAATGTTGTTGTCTTAAGGACGACGACACGAATCGACGGCCGAATTGATAAGGGCGAATTTAAAAATCTCCATTAAAGAGTACTTACATTTTAGGGCGTGGCGTAATGACTAAGTAGCGACATAGTTTGAGGTACTTATAGAAGGCTCGACCGACATTGCTTACAATTCTGGGGTGTCAGGGCGGTGGGGGTGTATTCTTCGCTGTAAAACCATAAATATTGTCTTTGACGTGTTATGGTTTTGTTTTCAACTCGGCCGCCATTACTGTCAAGTAAATAAGAGCTATCGAAACGTTGACGATGTGAAGCATGTCAGCCCTGAGGGCCCTGCCAAGATGCACTACGCTAACTAGCGTTTCTATTCGTTTCGTTTTTAAACCAATCGCGTCACTGGTAGATCACGTGACTTTTCGTATCATGTCATCTATCAGTGACGCGATTGGTTTAAAAACGAAACGAATAGAAACTCTAGTTAGCGTAGTGCATCTTGGCAGGGCCCTCTGGGCTCTTTGCTATATGGTAAAAATATATTACTCGGTCTTTTAACGTGTTATCATATCGTCAACATTTACTTACTCGTTTATACTTTGAAGATAATAACAATGCGAAAACACGTCAAAGGCCATATGTTTTTACCCTGTGGAATAGGGGCCCAGAGTGTGACACGTTGTCATAATTACTTTGTGAATAGACTTGCCTCTGCTGTACCGTAGTAATTTAGTCATATTAAACCCTTGTCAGGGCGTTAATAAGATGTTTCTATTTAGAGGTTTATCGTTTTGTTAAGTTGTGATAAAAAGCGACAAACATAACGTGACTCTTTTAATCCCAGATTTTTAACTAATTCCAAGCGGACAAAGTCTTGTAACTCTAGTTAGAATATAATAACAGTGCAGTGTCATACTCTTTAATAAAATATTCACTTTAGCCAAGTTTGTACCATGCGGCTAAGCCAGTAAAAGTTGGCTCGTGGTGAAAAGCGCTTTAAATCGCTTGGGCCCGGGAACGAGTCGAGCCGACTCGGGCCGAGTCGGGCTTTCGAGCACCGCCCAGACTTCGCCGGGTCTTTGCTCGAGTTTTGTTCCATAATTTCAGGCCACTTTTTGTTCATCGCACTTATGTCACTTTAGTTGCCGTTGAAAACTTTCTCGTTTACTAAAGACTAGTTTTTATTTAATCTTTCATAGTGCATCAATTTAAGTGTTAGCTTTCACACTCGCCTTTACTTCTTACAACGCAATCACACCTACACTTATTAGGAACTTGTGTTTTTTTATTAGGAAAACATTATGCCCTTGAAAAGCGTAGATTTTGTTTAAATCCAATATTTTAGCGACGGAACATCCAAATACTGTGATGGTTAACTTACCAAGTTTACTGTTATCTGGATGTGGTCTACACAATTATCTGAGGTTTATAGAAACAAATGCCAATAGACAGATATATTTATTTCGTCGTTTCTTAAAACCACTTCATGACGTAGTAAATCTTATTTGAAAAGGATAAACATAATTAGGGTAATAGTGCAAATACTAAAATAACATCGCATGTCATTCACAAATAACTACTGGCTAGAAATAACGAAAACCTAGGGTACGGTTTATCTGATCGACGAAATTAGGGCAGAGCGTATCTGACCAACTATCAAAAGCAGTGAATTTAATTCTACTTTCTTTCGTAATAGCGTCAAACAAACCGGAATAATTTTTGAAAAGAGCAAGTACCCATACAAAATAACAAGTATTAAATATGAATAAAACAAATAAACGAATGAATTCCAAAAGTGTTTAGATATTAAATGGACCAGTAATTCATTTTCAGTTATTTTATGCCTCTTCAACAATCTTACATCATAGTGTCTGTACAGTCGGCCTTATAAGAAGCTGAACACTTTTGTACCTTGTCGCTATAACGCCTTTGACAGATTAGTGCAGCAGTTCAAACATGACGTTAAAGTGACAAAACACTAAAGTGTGCAGCTTCTTATAAGGCCGACCGTACACACTACAGACATTGTCTGTACCAACCCCAAAACTCTTAACGATAACTGTTCATAGGCCATACACAAGCTGCATATTGCTAACGTAAACGATTTTCGAAAACTATAGAAATGTATGGAATTGACATAAGCGCTCGATGTGACTTAACTTACGTCGATCCTATCTATTTTCAACAGCGGTTACGTTCTCCCAATGTACATAGTTATATTGACTGGGGACACTTTTTCGATAACAATAACTGTCCTAAACTATACTAATATACGATTCATCTCACATGAATAAGATTTTGAAAATTAAAGCGCATTTTAACGAAACGCACATAATTCCGAAAGACAAGAACACTAGCAATAAATTAAGCTAAACCGGCGTTAATTTGTGTGCGGGCTGATTTACGTCGGCGATTGCGGTTGTTTGGCACGTACGGTAGCTGTGACGTCAGCTTGGCCACTCCTTAGCGAAATAAATGCTTAATGGGGTTTCAAAATATGGTTTAAAAGTTGCTAATAATCAATGAATGAGGAGAACTGCGAGAGCCTAGGCTAAAACCAGAACTTCAACGGTATAACCACATCAATTTTGAAACGTAATAATATGTACAGTTTATTTAGAATTTAGCTTGGCTTTGGCTTACTTAAACACATAAATCATACAAAAACAGATACAAAGTATTGATGAATAATTTCATTTGAACCGTTTTTGTACCCAAATTATATTTTGAACCACATGTACATGTCCAATGTTAGATTTGTGAATATTAAATTTGTTGACTTAAAACACGGATAAGTGTGTATTTTCTTTAAAATAAATGTCATCCATTATATTCACTTATCGAGTACTCGACAAACAACCTTAATTTTAAGCAGTTAAAGTCATCATCGCCCCCGCTGTCACCTTTAGTTCGCTGTGCAAAAGCTTCAAGCCACAGCCTGCTCGCTCCACTCAATCCACGCGTTTATTATTACTTTGTCACCAAACTTGCCGGTTCCCATATTTGTGGCGACAGCAATATTACAGTTTAACAAGCAATTCAATTAGTTTTTGCAACGTCACACGCAGTATCTGTCACTTGTGAACTTTTATTATAAACTAGCTTCATGCCGCTACTATTTGGAATTATTTATTCGCTATCAGGAACAGTCGTTTTATTTTTATTAAATGGTACGTAATAAAAAAAAATATAATGTAATATTCCAGGGTTTAAGCTACCTCTATTCAATTTTTTTTATCAAATCCTTCTAGCAAGTTAAGGGTCAAGGAGTATCGCATCAAATTAATTGCTATTTGACTAGGTATCGTGATGAAGAAGCCGATTATTTATTTAAAATAATTAAAATAATAAATCAAACAAATTGAGGTCTTCTAAGAACTCACTCTTCTATTAAAATTGACTCTATTAGATTGAAAAGTCATCTAATTTATAATTTTATACATTAAATGTTTCGTAAATACGGGAAGAGCGATTTAAAGGTTCCTGAGCTCTAGCCATTTACACACTCGTATGAAAATGCAATGGCAAAAAGATTTAGCAATATGACTATGGCAGTTACTAATGTATGAAACTTTGATCGTCTTTTTTACGACCTCTCAGCCCTTTGTGTCGTTACGTTGATGAGGTGTCGAATTAATTACGATTTACGATCAACTTGAGAGATACCTCAGTTTATTAGTTCCAAGTTGATAGGCAGATGTACTCGTTTAATAGAATAGTTTATGCAGATCAAAATTATAATATGTAGGGTTAAAGTAGCTGTTTTAGGGTTACCATCCTTCTCCTTTTTCTCGAATTCTGATGTTTGAGACTTGCTCAGGGCTGAAAATTTGAGGCGGTAAAAATCGTCTTTGACCTGTTATCGTATTGTCAACGTTTTGATATTAGCTCTTATTTACTTGACAGTAATGGCGGCCGAGTTAAAAACTATACCATACTTATTAGATCAAAGACTATTATGGTTTTTACCACCTAGAATAGAAGCCCAGTAAGAGATTATTTTTGTACTCACACTTATCCAAGCCATTCAGTCGACTAGATGTTTAAAAGGAAACCTAAATTAACTGTGCTTCCACTGTAGTCTATCTAATATTGATTCTGTCTTGCAGACCTCATCAGTATAAATGCTATCTATCGAGTTGTAGATATGAGTCTGGCCGATAACGTCACAAACATGGGTGGCTTGCGCCGATGCTCCAGACCAAATTACTTACGGGTTTGAAAATATTTTTCTTGTAGTATTGAATAAAAGTTATTTTTGATAGGAATGTGTTGGTTTGCTATGTTACCGTATTACGAATATCATATACGAAAACATATGAACAAATTGTAAAGCCCAATTTACGTCATCAATCGTCGATTCCTTTAACAATTTCAAACCTCTAATTTCACAATGTTTGCTTTTATATTTTGAAATTTAAATTATTCAGTACCATGGGCAATTTTTACTGTATAGGTAACTAGTGTTAAGAAAATAAATAAAGTCGTTTGCAACAGTGGCCTCTGTGCCAAGCGGACGTGTTTAAAAGTGGCATCTGTAAATAACGAGAAAAGAGAATGAAAGTTAACTATCCTTTGCAAAATTAAAATTATTAACATAATCTATCACTTAAAATCAAGAAAAAAGAAGAGTAAAATGAACGTGCACTATAGTTAAAAACAAAGTTTGTAATAAATTCGCTCGTCACTGCCTAATCCCGTAAATATTATTAATCAACAATTTTTTATAACTTGATTTCACAAAATGCGCTTTCTTCTAGCATTTTGGTATAAAATACGGCATCACGCATTCAATTAGTGGTGCTAGACGACACGACAAACATCGTTAAGTGTCGTCATTTGGTACATCGTTAATGTCGTTGAACATTAATACTTCAACAGTATCGATGACCGACCAACGCGACGACACGACGTGAGCAAATATCTCTATTTCCTTAATGGTTTTTCCATAATTATTTATTAAATAAAGAAGTTGGAGAGGGGGGTGTCAGGAGACCATCTCATTTGGCGACGTGCTAGTCTAGCTGGTAATGACCCATAAGAATTAACCAATTTTGATATTCTGGGTTCCTTTGGAAAGTGTCATGACCTTTAAAAGAATAATTGCTGGCCATTTTGAACCTAGATAAATAAGCAACAAAACACTAGAAACAACATCAACATTAGTATAGTATTTTGAAGTTACCCTCTGACTTTATAATCGGATGGGCGAGTATTTTTGCATGTGAGAGTGTATTTTGTAAACTAGGCCATTGCGATGACTGTAAATAAAATTATGTTTTCTAATGAGTGTTTATTGAATTCTTCCGCAAATGGGAACTGATTTTGAAAAAAAAAAAATTGAACAAGATTGACTTAAACAAGAACCTTTATAAATATACACTGAAAAGGCTTCAAGATCGTAACAAGGTCACAACGTAGTCCATAAAAACCAACTGTTTGTCTGTCTGGCAATCTGCATTTAGATCTACCCGCATTAATGTACAATTTAAGAGACCGTTAGGCAGGAAAGGCAATAAATACAAACGTAAGTCGCCGACAACTTTGACTTACGCAATGCAAGGTCGCGGATAGGGCGGGGAAAATACTACTACCGATAGAGATTAAAGTTATGATTTACAAAAGGCCAATAAAGTAAATATTTAAATGTGTAAAGGCTCAGCTACACAATAGCCAGCAACGTAAAAAACGCATTTACTTACACCACTCTCACTCTTTCTCATTTCTCCGTCCCGTTTGCTGGTCCATGATGATCTTCGCGTAGAGGAGCCTTACACACAAATGTCTATTACGGAGTACATTAACATAAAAAATGTGAACAATTTTAAACGATTTCTTATAAATTTCCTTGGGGAATATGTTTACTTTCAGATTAATTCATTGACTCTTGTCAAATGCAAAAACTAGTACCAATTTGGTCTCAATACATTATCGACCATGCGAAGTAAGGTCTTAGAGTCAGCTCCGTAAGCATTCGTATGTTTGTAAGTTTGTTCGACGATAACTTGGGTATCGTAGATCCAATTTTTATGAAATTAGGTAGAAAAGTAATTCAGGCATATTTTTTTAAATTCATACCTGGACAGAATCAGTCTGGGGGTAACAAAGTCAGGGGTAGGGAAAAAGTGAGGTATCTGTTTGAGGCGAATTAAAAGTACCACGGATGAAATTTGGTTCTCGACTGCCTTTAATTATTTCATCGACATGTCCCCATCTCTAAAGTATACAAGGAGCAAGTGGTCCCCGGGGCGTGCTAGCAACCTCGCCCGGGATCGAACCTCGGCGCTGATTGGATACATTCCGTCAAACGGCGCTGGGCCTATAAAATTGTATGAACACTGAGACTAACGAATTGCTGTAAACGTAATGAGAATGACAGCTGTCTGTGTAATCAGCAGTTTTCTTTGCGCATTTTATTTAAAGCCTTGCTTTTTAAAGTTCAACACATAAAAGTGTGTGTTGTTAAGTTTGTTTGTTTGTGTGTTTATATTATTTAAATGGGTGTATTCCAGGATAGGATTCCAGTTATTATTAAATCTTACTTACCAGTGAATAAACTACCATAATCATGAACAATGTAATAACGATACGAAATCAAGATGGATTACAACAATTTGAATAATGCCTCATTGACGAGTAAGTGCACAAATCCTCAGATGTATTTTACGGTCGAAGTCAAAGATCTGTTTTTTTTTTTCACCTTATTCCATTAAAATAAGGTGCAAAAGTGCAAACATATTTTAACGTTGACTGTACCAACATGTAGCTGTAGTTTATACTCTATACCAACTGTACACAATCTGTATATGTCACGTACAAACTTTGACAGCAATTCGGCGCCCCTCTGTCCGTCTGTGACGCTAGGGCTGGGATTAATCTCGACGTAGCCCCGGGCAGGCTTCCGGTGCCTCTGGATACTGGTCTCAGCTTAGACGGCAAAAGAAAAACATTGACTTAGACGGCCATTTTGGATTTAAATAAACCCTATCTATATAGAGGGTGTATATTTAATTTCAAGAAGAAATTTTAACGTAGTTTATTTTTTAGTATTCTTTCGTCATATTCATTGATTCCAAGTACTTACACTAAAATTGTAAATTTTGCTAGTACTTTATTGTTCAACATTGTTTTTATTACGTTTCAATTTTTCAATTTTTATTTAAGGACTAAAAAGAAAAGATACAAGAAATCTTAATTAAAACCCATTTGTGCAAGGTACTAGGGTTTCAGGAATTCTTTACTGGTACCAAACCAAACTAATCATTAATTATTTATATTTTATGTTATTTGTATAAAATTGGTTTCTTAACGTTTATGTACCGTTTACATACAATAAGTAGTTTTAATAAGTATTTCTCTCGTTCAGAATTGTTGAAATGAGAACTACCACCTGACTGTCATTAACGCAGTGAGGGATTATTTTTGAAAGAGGGAAAGAACAAACAGAAATGCGGTGAAAAGGCACTGGCGGGGATGGGGTGCAACGACTACCCCTTTGGCTGCTTTATTTTACTTTCAAATGCATTGACGGAGAGTTCGTCATTGCATTTGAAACTGGACATCTGGACCCAACTAGGCTAATAAGACTAGACCAAGTAACGATACATATCTGATAAAACGTTAAAAGACTGAAAATTGTGCCTTTGCCTCATGTCAATCCCATCTTGGAAGTTTCTACTGTCGTTAACTTTTGCAGGACTTATTTCCGACATAGTATATCTTACTGAATTGTATCTCTATTTCTTCTTTTAGTTCCTTAGTAAATCAAAAATACACAAGCCGCCTGATGGTAAGTGCGGTCTATGACCCATAGACAATTGATTGTCAAGACTACAGTCTTAAGAATGCAATACTAACAATGCAAATGCGTTGCCAACCCGAAGGACTGAGATGGAATGCCTCTATGCTAGTAATTTCACCGGTTGTCTTATTCCCACACTGGAACAACAATGCGAACACTGTTTGGCGGTAAGTTGTAGAATACGATGGTGGTAGGTAGATGTATGGAACCTGCACAAGTTCCTACCATCACTAAAAGTTATTAGAAATAATTCGAATTAAAGGTGAACAAGCAGACAAGATACAACGGACAGCGGTCATCATGCAGTATTTCATTGAATTCCTCTTTACAGCCACATTTAAAAAGAGTTTTCACTAAAATTCTGTTCAGGCAATGTTCAATGTAATCATGTAGTTTAAATCAAATAAAGTTCTCACAGTAAAGCCCCCTTTACACTCCCCTGCAATGTAACAAGTAATCGCTTGTATACCTACTTCCCGCCATTTCACGCGACTTGAAGCAACGAGTATCATCGAGTGCTCATAGCATCGGGCGACAAAGAAAGCAAACGGCAGGGGAATAACTTCAAGGGTTGCTTAGTATTTAAGTATTTTTGCTTTATGTATAAACCACCCCTAGTTTTGCGGTTGACTGGGCGACTTGTAAATGCGTCTACGGTTTCAAAATTAAACATGAAGTTGTACAGATGTAGGGAATAATTAAAACACATTGTATTTTATTGGAAGAGCTCGCTTTTCTTTAGCTACCTTCTAACTGAGAAAGAAATATCAAAACAAAGATATCCGACAAATTTCGATGTGTTGGATTTTTTACTACAATATGCACATGGTCATACTATACTGATTATAAAAATATATTTTAGATGGCATTTTTATTTAATTTCTTGTCCCGACAATGTAAAATTAAAAAACAACCGAATGCTAATATTAAAAAATGCCGAAGTTTTTTGCCCCAAATCGTACTTTCTTTGAGCGTTTGTTTTATTTTATTTACCTTTTAACAATAGCCGCCCATTGTGTATTTCAATAATATTTTCCAACTTTATAGTATCTGTAAACTTCGTGCCAGATTGTTTTTTTCTGGAGTTGGACTAGAATTACAAACGCAAAACTTAGGCTAAGTCAAAGCGCAAAATGCTCAAACAGACTACAAAAATCTGGGTGTTTTTCAGGTCACAAAACTCAGTGTTAAGAGCTCCATTCATTAGTGACGGCCTACATGTGGAGAGTCGTCTGACCTAGTCGAGCAGTGTGAAGAGGACTTTACTTCGGGTCATGTTTTACGAAACAGAGGAATGTCAAATATTTCTGCTAATGTTTAAGTTTTTGATGTTGAAATAAAAAAATGATACTTATTTCTTAAGGAAGGAGTTTATCGGCCTGTAACTGTGAAGTTAGTTAGTTAAAAGGTAATTATTGTTTCAAGTTCGTTAGAATTAGCCAACAACTGAAAAAAATAAAATAAGACCAAGACAACAAAGTCAAAATTTTAATAGTATTTTAAATTAGTTTACCTGAAAAGACCTACACTACACAGACAATAACAAAATCAAAGTAGTGTTTTAAACTAGTTTACCTGGATTTAATAATACTAAAGTTAGTATGTATGGTCGACTAAGAAATTCCTTAACACTTTTCCTCTCTATTTGTAGAACATTAAGGTTCATAAGTGAATTTCGTGGGCGACGATACATGCATAATTATAAATAATTTTGTTTAA